>CM019827.1:29699493-31195423 GCA_009763385.1 Coix lacryma-jobi var. lacryma-jobi | reverse complement strand
TCTCCGACACCTTCGCAACAACAAGAGGAGTGAGACGGCCGGCGTTAACACAAACATCTCGAGACCCAACAAGAACAAGGTGTAAGGCTCAACCGTCGCAGTTTGCCCCGTGCAGGTCAAGGTCGCTGGAGCTCAGGCCTTCAGTCTACGCATGCTCCAGCCTGCGCATTCTCGGCCAGCGTGAGGAAGCTTCTCGGGACCTAAGGTCCGTTGATCAGCGCGCCCGCCTTCCACCACGGGCCGAATCTTGCGGATCACACCTCCTGCCTCTCTCCCCCTCCTCGCGCTGGTCGGGTGCTTCGCACCACTCACGGAGTCTTCTCTGCCTTCTTTCTTCTCCGCCTCGCTCTTGCGTTTCCACGGCCTCCTCGGTCGTCAAGCGCTCCTTGCTTCGCCGCCTCGGCTTCAGCCCGGCAGAGGGTGGCCTCGCTTTCGGGCGTCCGCGGCCTCCTTCCTCGACGCTTCGAGAACGGCGGCGGCCCTCCTCCTTGGATCGAGAGCGACCTCGCCTCGAGCCACCCGGACCTCCGCCTCCGCCGCGTTAAGCCGGCTCGCCATCTGGGCGTTCCGGCTCAGCTCCGCGCGGAGATCTCGAAGCTCCGCCTCAAGCCCGCGCGAGGGTGGCAGACACCTGTGCGGGACCGGCCCGCCTCCTCGGAGCAGGGACCGCTCCGCCTCCGCCATAAGCACGGCCACCTCCCGGAAGATGGACCGCACCTCGCGCGGGACCCCCCCGCTGGGCCGGCTGCTCGATGGGGAACCACGGCAAGGGGCGGGCTCGATGGGACGGGAACGGCCATACCGGTCGGTCGAGCTCGATGTCGGGCAGATCCTCCTCCGCCTCGAGCTGCCCCGACAGCGACCCGCCGCCCGACGGCACGGGCCCCGACTCCCTCCGTCCCTCCACCGGCACTTCCTGTTGCGGATCGATCGAGGAGGCTCGACCCCGGGCCCTCTTCCCCGGCCGGGCCCTCCGGCGCCTTGTCGGCGCTAGCCGGCACCCTCGGGCGCCTCCGCCGTCATCGAGCCCGCGGCGAGGAGCGGCCCCTGCTCCAGCTCGTTCAGGAGGTCCTCCACCGTCGGCTCCTTCTTCGCCGACGCCTCTTCCCCCCTTCCCTCCTCCGCAGCCCGGCCCGTGCTGGTCGGAGCCACAAGGGGCGCAGTCTCCTCAGCCCAGACGCCGGCGGGGCCGTGCTCGCCCCAGGCGCTTCCCCCGGAACACCCGTCGTGGTGAGGGGAAGGATGGCGCTCCCAGTTGGCACCATCGTGGGAGGAGGAGGAGGGGGAGGAGGCAGCGCCTCGGCGGATACGGTGGTGGCAGGCTCGATGCCATGAGCTGAGGCCCCTGCAATACGAGATGACGGAGATGTCAGAACCAGGAAGAGTACCTCGACCCCGTGGTCGATGGCGATGGCCTCACCAAAATTCGCGACGATCATCTGGCCCCCTCGAGCCATGGCAGCTCGGGCCTTCTCCAGCCAAGCGGCTTCTCTAGCGGAGGAAGGTGCCATACCTCGAGGTGCCTGTGCCTCGACGGGGCTCGAGGTCTTGGCCCGCTTAGACGAAGCGAGGTCCACCTCCTGGTAGGAGCGCTTCCCCCTGAGAAGATGGAGATGGCACGCGTCATCAAAGGCAAAGAGGTGAAGCCTCACTACCGACGAGACCCAAGGAAACTACTCACCCGAAGCGGCGGCTGGGCTTCTTCCCGGAATCGCCGGACCCACTCGGGGGCTTCGAGCCCACCCCACGGCTCGAGCCCTGCGCCTGGGCCGTCTCCACAGGGCTAGGATGGGGGGAGGGCTCCCGACGCCTCCCATGGCTCGACCTCGAGGGAGAGCCCTCCTTCCGCCCCACATCGCGGGAGGGCGACCGTACCACCCTCGTGCTGACGTCGTGGCGCTCGCCCCGGCGCGGGCTCCGGGACCTGCTCCGGCGCCCGCGCTGGTGGTCGCGCCCTCCCGCGTCCGCTTCCGTGTCCCGGCGGCGGTACGGCGATGGGCTCCGGGGACGCTCGCGCCCCTGGTCACGAGACGCTCGGGGGCTCCCTCCCCGACGCTCGTGATGGCGCGGGCTCGACGCCTCTTCTTGGCGCCCGCCCCTCCGCGGGCTCGACGGCGCCCTTGACGACTCGCGGGGGTCGGGCCCGAAACCCTTCTCAACCTGTCGACCGCCTCTCGAGGCCCGACCCCTCTCGAGACCCCCCGTCTGGGCTGACGCGGGGGCGGCCTCCGTTGGCGCTGTGGCGGAGGCGCTCCGGGTCCGGGGCTTCCTTACGACCAGGGGCACATCCGGCGCGGAGCTCGACGGACCTCGGGCCCCCGACGAGGCAGGGATCGGCGCCGCCTTCCGCGGCTGCGTCCCGCGCGACCCTTTTGTCGGTGGGACCGCCAGTGTACCCTCCTGCACAGAGGAGCGGTCAGCCCTGTCATCGACGAGCCCCGCGCGCATCAAGCGCACATCCATCCCCTCGTCGTCGCCCTCCTCCTCATCACCACTCTCCTCCTCCGAGCTTGAGGAGCTCAGCTCGGGGGACCCGTCCCCAGGCTGACGGTTACGACGAGCCTTCGCCAGTCTCTGCTCCCGAGCTAAGCGACGCAAGTTTTTATTTTTCTCTTTCTTCTTTTTGGCATCCTTGCTCTCCTTGACCTTCTGAGCAGAGAGGCGCCTCACCTGAGAACCCGCGGCGTCCTCCCTCACCGGGGGCCTCGACGCGCGACAAGTAAATGCCCCCTGAAGAAAGAATAAGCGTGATGAGACAAACTACAAGACGGATGCAAACGGATCGAAGGAGGAAGAAGGGGAGGAGGCTCGAGATAGCTCGACTCGAGGAAGGCTTACCAGATCGAGACACCCCTCGTCGGGTGCCATCGCAACCAGGTTGGAGAGTTCAGGGACGAACGGCCCCTGGATCGTGATCGACACCCGGGAGACGCCCTCGTTCCGGGACAGCCTCTCTTCGGCCATCCTCGAGCGATTGAGCGCCTCGAGCTGAGCCTGCGGGCCCATCTCGTGCATAAGAAGGGGGCGGTCCGCCAGCGGAAGAACTCTTCGCTGGTGGAACGCCCAAATGACCGCTTGCACGGTCAGCTTCTTCTCATCCACCAGCGTCTTCATCATCTCCATCAGCGGGGCCAGGTGGCGTTGCCTATCCGCCGCAACGCCCCAGGTCCACTTCTCCGGGCGTTGGGTGAGGACCCTGCCGGTGTACTGCGGAAGGAGGCCACCTTCGTTCCGCAGATAGAACCAATGGTCGTCCCACCCGGCCTGGTTGGTGGAAAGCTTGTATCGCAGGTACTCGCGGGGGACATTGGCCGACGAGGTCCCCGCCCTCGCGGTAATGGCAAGGGAGCCCATGCGCACGGGCCGCCTCCCGCTGGGCTTCAGGGACTTTGATGAAGAGCTCGCCCCGGAAGAGATGGACGAACATCTCCCAGTGCGGCTCCATCTTCAGGTACCCCTCGCACACCGCGGCGAATATGGCGGCGTGCGAGATGGAGTTGGGGGAGAAGTGTTGCAGCTCCACCTCGAAATGGTGGGCCAGCCCTCGCAAGAAGCGGCTCGGCGGGACGCCGAGCCCCATACGGTGGTAGCGCGTGAAGCTCACCACGTACCCCTCCGGCGGGTGCGGCTCCCGGTGCTCCGCCGACGGGATAACCCACCATGCGGGTCCCTCCTCCGGGTTGGGGCGCAGAAGCCCCTGGGCCACCAGCGAGTCCATTTCGCTCTGCGTCACCTTCGACGGGCTCCAGTCCTCGGCCGGCAGCATCTGTGTCTGGGCGGCCATGACGGTGGCGCGGCGCGGATCCGAGCAGCGGACGGGCGGCCGGAAATCCCCAATCGACTAGCTCGAAGGAGAGGGCGCGTAAAGGCTACGGCGGCGGCGAAGGCAAAGGCAAAGTAAAGGGTTCTTTTTCCCCTCTTTCGATATTTATAGGGGGAAATCCAGACGGGCGGGATCTCCCACGACGTAAAAAGGTAACCGAATGCATTCAATGCGCCCACCTAACCACGTCTCAAGCCGGATGCAGGGCACACGCGTTACCTCTCCATTCGCTCCACTACCCGGGCCCACCACGACCGTCGCTCCGGCTTCGCGCCCGCCACTCTCCCTGACGGTTTCCGCCTAAAAAGGCGTGCCCAACGGGCAGAAGGATTCCCAGACGACGGAGGCTTCTTCATAAAGGTAAAAACGGGCCCCGGCTCTAAGTCTCGAAGCAACGAAGGCTGGCCCTCGAAAAGGGTTCGACAGCCGGCTTCGAGCACCCGAGTCAGGGACACCAAGGGGCGCCACTCGCAGCATTACTCGAGGGCCGAGCCCTCGAGGCCCCTCACGTGTATCCAAGGCGGGGAGCTCGACGTGCAGTGAGATCCCCTCGGAGGGAGGCATCGAGCCACCGGGTCCTATCGAATGGACCCGACACTCCTGCAGACTGAGCCCCCCTGCTTTATGAGACCGCCTCCGGGCCACAGTCGACCCCTAACGAACGGGGCACGAGCTCTCACTTGGATTCCCCGTTACCAGCTCACCGGGAACTTCGATACTCGCCCACTCGGGGTAGTACGAGGCATCCCCCCTCGCATCCGATCGAAAGGACTCGCGGGATGACAAGCCAGGGCAATCGGCATGCCGGACAGCTCGAGGAGCCGGCCAGTCGGTTCAGCCTGGCACCCCTCGACGAAAGAGGGTCTAAAAACTCGGACAGTTACAACTAATCTCTTTTCTTGGTGTATACATGAGATTTTCAGGCCTCGGGCGAAAGCTCGACCTCCATCTCGCCCGAGCCCTCAAGGCCAGGCCTCGAACGATCGCTCGTTCTCCGTCTCTCCCAAGCCCTCCAAGCCAAGCCTCGGACGGAGTCTCCCACGACAAAGGAAAGGTAACCGCAAATATTTAATGAGACTACCGAACCACATTTCGAGCCTATTGACAGGTACACGCGGCGCCGCGATCTCCGCTCCCTGGCGATTTCCGCCTAAAAAGGCGCGCCCACTGGGCAGAAGGTTCCCAAACGACGGAGGATTCTTCAGGAAGCCCACGAAGGGGTTCTGACCACTCCCCCATGGTCTCGGGGGCTACACCCACGGGTGTCGCCCGCACGACACCCACGGAATCAAATCGACAAAACCCTCGAGACCCGTTAGCTATCCATCGAGATCCCAATCTGGAACCCCTGCTCGAATGCAAGCACTCAAACAAGGGCTCGGGGGCTACTGTCGGTGGTACGAAAAAGGGTACCCCCAATCAACGCACACACCCGAACGCTCCATCTCCGTCTCGCCCGAGCCCTCCCAGCCAGGCCTCGGGCGAACGCTCCGTCTCCGTCTCGCCCGAGCCCTCCCAGCCAGGCCTCGGGCGAACGCTCCGTCTCCGTCTCGCCCGAGCCCTCCCAGCCAGGCCTCGGGCGAACGCTCTATCCCCGTCTCGCCCGAGCCCTCCCAGCAAGGCCTCGGGCGAACACGATCGCTCTCCGTCTCGCCCGAGCCCACCAGGCCTCGGGCGAGCGCGCCCCCACACCTCGAGCATTAACGCACGGACCTCGAGCTGCACAGACAGCCGTACCAGCCCATACCACGCATTTAATGCCTTCACCTACTCCGGTCATGTCCACTAGTGCACAGCATGTACCACAGTGACTCGGTGTAAAGGTCAAGTCTCGTTTTCACCACAAGCATGGGCAAAAGGGCACCAGTACAGCACTGTTCGGCCAAGCCAGGCACTGCAACTCCTCGAGGCCGGACACGCGCCCCTCGAGCCCTGCACTGTAACCCCTCGAGGTCGGCTACGTGCCCCTCGAGCCCTACACTATGACCCCTCGAGGTCGGCTACGCGCCCCTTGAGCCCTGCACTGTAACCCCTCGAGGTCGGCTACGTGCCCCTCGAGCCCTACACTGTGACCCCTCGAGGTCGGCTACGCGCCCCTTGAGCCCTGCACTGTAACACCTCGAGGCCGGCTCCGCGCCCCTCGAGCCCCCGTGGCACCACCTCGAAGCCGGCTCTGCGCCCTTCGAGCCCTAACTACTTTTGTGCTATTGGAGGACTGGTACCCCAAGACCCGGAGGGACCTCACCGCGTACTGTACATTCCGGGATGGGTGCTGTACGGCTCCCGCCTTGTCGCGCCACCACGTCCGCGCTCAGGATGGAAGCCACGACCCAAGGACGCCTCAACAGCGACGATCACATCGGCTCCAGTGGCCCCGACAAGACAGGGTTCCTACCCTTCTTCGTATGGGGCACCATACGCCCCGACACCTGTAATACCTTTATGTAACCCTGGCCTCCCCTTGCTCTATAATAGGGGACACTAGGGCCCTCATTCAGAGGACGAACACAACACACGAGTTCACACACAGGCACGAGTCCGGACTCCGGTCCACGCTCGCTGAGCTTGTATTCTCCCCTGTACAAGCACTTAGGTGCAAGTAATACAAGAACATTCCCCCCCCCCCCGCTGGACGTAGGGCCTTCTTTGCCCGAACCAGGATAAATCCTTGTGTCCTCTTGCATCACCATCCAGGAAGAGAAGCACGCGATCATATCACTCGTTGGTGTGATACCCCCGGGTACGAAACACCGACAATATCCGTAAACCTCTGCGGCGTGGAGTCTTTGTGGATGTTGGCTCGGGGGATGATCGCTGGTGCCCGATTTCATACGAATTTCTGCCAGATTTTTGCTACTCATGTGGGATCATTGGCCACACAGACCGAGTTTGCTCAAAGAAGGTTGAAAGAGGTGAGAAGGCACAGTATGGAAGGGAGCTCCGTGTTATCCCTCCACGGCGGAGAGGGGGGAGAGACTTTCCTAGTGCTCTGGAGTACAAGGGTGGTAAAGGCAGATGGTCTGGGGGCTCTGGTGCTCGCAGTGGTGGTTCTGATAGTAGGGGAAGTGGAGGACGATCGAGTGATGCACCTTCCTGGAGGAACTCGTTTGGGCGATTTGTGTCGGGGCAAGGGAAGAACCGGGAGGAGGAAGAAGTGATGAGCCCCGAGAAATCCAAGCAGCCCAACGTTTTGGCGACGCAGTCGAAAAAGGAGTTGTTCCCGGTACGTTGACGGGAGGAGGCTGCGAAGGAGCTGTCGCATGCGATAGTGGTGCAAGACCAGGGGAACAGTGCCATGCAAACCATGCAGTCGAAGGAAGGCGAGGGGAAGAAAGAGGAGGGAAAGAAAGAGGGCCTGCGTAAATTCAAGAGGGTTCCTCGTGAGCAGCGGGCGAGCACCAAAACTTCGAATATTTCGAAGCAGGGGCTGAAGAAACGTAGTGGGGAGGATGTGCTGATGGCGGTTGATGATGAGGGTGTAGAAGTGAAGAAGATGAAGGGGGTGGAGAGTGCTGATGTCACGGAATCAAACATTGTTGAAGCGGGGCTGTCGGAACAGCTCCGCAGTGCCCAATGAAGATCATAGGGTGGAACTGCCGCGGATTGGGAAACGACGCGGCAGTTCGAGGCCTTCTGGACCTTCAGAAGGAGGAAGATCCCGACATTCTCTTCTTGTCCGAGACAAAAATGGATGAGAGGAGGATAGGCGGTTTGAGGTGGAAGTTGGGGCTGCCAAACATGGTTGTGAAAGACTGTGTGGGACGCAGTGGAGGTCTTGCAATCTTTTGGCGAAAGGAGATTGATCTGCATGTCCGTGACTTCTCTAGGCTGTACATCGACGCCGATGTCACGGAGGGTGATGGCTTTGTGTGGCGACTCACTGGTTTCTATGGTGAGCCTAGCTCGGAGAATAAAAAGCTTTCATGGGCAGCTCTGCGGGTGCTAAATGCTGCTCAACGGCGGCCCTGGTTGTGCTTTGGGGATTTTAATGAGATCCTCATGAGCTGTGAGAAGGAAGGGGGGTGCCGAGGAGTCAGAGCAGCATGGATGGTTTCAGGGAGGCCCTCGAGGTGTGTGATTTGGCCGACCTGGGTTTCGAGGGTGATCCTTTCACCTGGCGGAACAATTCCCACACAAGTGAGCGATATGTGCGGGACTCTGTTCGCCTAAACGGCCGTTTAGTCCGTTTAAACACCGTTTAAACGGTAAACAGAGGTCATCTGTTTTGTTTAGGCCCTAAACGGTGAATTAAACGGTTGGACCGTTTAAACCCGTTTAAACCGTTTAAACCCGTCTAAATGGTCTAAAGAAAATCAGGTTAGACATGATTAAATGATCTAAACAACCATTTAATCCATAATTTGGTTAATTAGAGGACTACGACTACCATAATCAACACAAAACTAATTAACATTGTGAGTATATGAAATGTTGTGGGATTTAGATTTCTTCCAAAAATATTATTTGGTATAATATTTATTTTTTACATGTGCAAATATGTACAGTTTCTAGCAAATTTAATTTTTACATACATAAATATGTATATTTTAGTGTTACCATACAAAACCGTTTAGGCCGTTTAACTCCGTTTAAACACCGTTTAAACGGCCTAAACGCTAAACAAAGAGTGACCGATTGTTTACCGTTTACTGTTTAGGAAAACATTGGTGCGGGAACGCCTTGACCGAGCAGTGGCGGACAAGGAATGGATGGAGCACTTCCCGCTCCACCGTGTGATCAACGGTGACCCCCACCATTCGGATCACCGGCCTGTTGTCATGATGACTACCCCACCGCCGGAGCGGATGAGGGGTGGAGGTACTCATCAGTTCCGCTTTGAAGCGGGGTGGGTGAATGAAGAGCAATGCGCAGTGATCGTGGAGAACGCATGGAAGACTGCAAGGGAGATTAGAGGGGAGTGTGTGGAGGGGGCTATCAGCTCTGTAGCTCGGGACCTAGGTGATTGGGGGAGGAATGTTCTCGGTGATTTAGAAAAAAGCATAAAACGTACTCGAAAGGCGTTGGAGGAGTGTCGAAGAAGGGTGGTCTGTAGTGCATCTGTAGAGAGGGAGAAGTTGTTGAGTTTTAAGCTGGAAAGATTAGAGGAGAGGAAGAATCTATATTGGAGACAACGGGCTAAGGTGCACTGGTTAGCTGAGGGGGATCGTAATACTAAGTTTTTCCATCAATATGCCACAAAAAGAAAGAGGAGAAGTAGAATTAATAAATTAGTGAGGGAGGATGGATCAGTGGTGGAAGATAGTGTAGGAATAAAAGATTTAGTCACTAACTTCTACGGTGATTTATTCACCTCTAATGCAGGTGGCCGAATTGAGGATGTGGTGAGGCATATTACCCCCAAGGTCACGGCTGGGATGAATGAACATCTTATGCAGCCGTTCACAGTTGAGGAGATTAAGGCGGGACTTGATGCCATTGGTGATCTCAAAGCCCCTAGGGCTGATGGTATGACCTCTCTTTTCTACAAGAAATATTGGAGTATTGTGGGGGAGGACATTGTTAGGGAGGTGTTGCTTTTTCTGAATGGGGGTGGCCTAAAACAAGAGTGGAATGAAACTGTAGTGGCTTTGATTCCAAAGGTACTGAACCCTCAAAAGCTCAAAGATCTCCGGCCAATAAGTCTCTGTAATGTCATATATAAGATAGCTGCCAAGGTGTTAGCAAACCGATTGAAGGTGGTATTGCCTGATGTTATTTCTCAAAACCAGAGTGCTTTTGTGCCCGGGAGGTTAATCACAGATAATGTGCTAGTATCATATGAGTTGACACATTTTATTCAGAACAAGAGAACTGGTTAGGATGCTTATGCTGCTCTCAAACTTGATATGAGTAAAGCCTATGATAGGGTGGAGTGGCAGTTTCTTTCGTCTATGATGAGGAAGATGGGTTTCTGTGAATCATGGATTGCCCTAATCATGCAATGTGTCTCATCGGTTTCTTACAAGATCAAGGTTAATGGTGAGCTGACAGAAGAGATTAAGCCATCAAGAGGCCTTCGGCAGGTGTAACACCTATGGTGATTAATATGTAATTAACCTGACATGTCATCATCTTTACTCATTAATCTTTCTTGCCTTGCATTTATGTTTGCCTAAAACTTGTTTTGCATTTACCTTTTTCTGAGATGACTTGTGTAGTGATCTCTTTTTCAAAAACCTAAAGGCCCAAATCTTCCTATAAGGGCAAAATGGTAATTTCACCTCCGTGTCTAGCCTTGTGTAAATCTTGTTCAGTGGAGTGTCTAGATGCCTTGTTGTGTTGATCAAAGTTAAAAATCAGAAATAGAATTTAATTCCTTTTGAAAAACCCTGATTTCCAAACCCTGGTTTTTACCCCTCTTTTATTAATTTAAAAACTATTCAAAATTTGAAGTTGGTCCTTTTAGCAAAGTTGTAGATCTTGTCAAGAGGAACAACTTTGGTGTTTACAGATTTTCAAGTTTCAATTCAAAATCAGAAGTAATTTCAAATTCTTTCAAACTGCAATTTTGTCCCTTTTTCGGTTTTCAAAATTATCTCAAAAACTTTTGAGTTTCAGAAAAAGTTTATATTGGCAAAGTTGTAGATCTCAAAATTTTAAGCAACTTTGATGTTTTGAGTTTTCTTTGTGTAGTTCAAGTTTTGGGAGTAATTTCAAAAGTTCCGAAAGGGGAAGTTTTGGAATAAATGTCGTCACTGTGCATGAGCTTTAAAGCCAGGGGGCCCCGGCCACCGGCAAGGCCGCCGCGCCGCGCGCGAAGCCTCGCCGCCCATGCCGAGCCCGGCTGACCCGCGCCCGTGCCACGCGCGGCCAAGCGCTGGCGCTCGTTTTCCTCTCGGCCCCTACCTACGCCTGCCTTCGCCGTTCCCTACCCCTCCCTCTTCCCCTACGGCCGCGGACAGCGGGCAGCTGCCGGCCGCCGGCAAGCCGCCGCGCCGCGCGCGCGTTCCCCGCCGCACCGAGCCGCCCTACCTTGCTCCCTACCTCCTTTAATGTCGCCCGAACGCTCTCACCCCTCGCCCGGACCCCTCCCCAGCTCCGTCCCGCAGCTATAAAAGCCGTCGAGCTCCGCCATTCCTCCGTCATCGGTGAGCTCCGTGAACCCGAGCCACCGAGCCTCCCCAGAGCCAGCCGCGCCCGCCGCTGCCTTCGCCTTGAGCTTCTCCACCTTCCCGAACAACCAATTTCACCCCTCCGCCCCTCCTTTCGCCGGCGCGAACGGTTCTTCCTCAACTCCGGCGAACGGCCTCGCCTCGGTAAGGAGAGAAATTCGCCGCCGTGAGTGTTCCTCCCGTCCCTCCGGCCCCTGCCCTTTTCTTCCTCACCCCAGCGCGCTCCTAACCGCTCCTCGGCGATCTCTTTTGGTGGACAGACCCGCCGGTACGCCGCTCGCCGCCGAGAGAGCTCCGCTGAAGCACCGCCAACGTCGAGCTCACTCCTTCGACCCTTGTTCCGCCCCGCCGAGCCCTGCCTCCGACCCGTGGTAAGCACTCAAAGCCCCCCCGGTCTCTGCTTTCATGGCGTAAAGCTCGAGCCAGGCCTCGAGCGGATGCACGTTCACCGTTATCTCGAGCTAGGCCTCGAGCACACGTTTCCCGTCTCGCTCGAGCCAGGCCTCGAGCGGACACACTCACCACTTCGCTCGAGCCAGGCCTCGAGCGAACACACACCCTCACCGTCTCGCTCGAGCCAGGCCTCGAGCGGACACACACACCCTCACCACTTCGCCAAGCCTAGCCTCGAGCAAGCGTGCACCCTCCGCTTCGCCCGAGCCAAGCCTCGGACGAACCCGCGTTTCCGTCTCGCTCGAGCCTCCCAGCCAGGCCTCGGACGGACGATTGTTTCCGTCTCGCCCGAGCCTCCCAGCCAGGCCTCGGACGGACGATTGTTTCCGTCTCGCCCGAGCCTCCCAGCCAGGCCTCGGACGAAGCGATCGTTTTCCGTTTCGCCCGCGCATCGAGCCAGGCCTCGAGCCTCGAGCAAACACGCGTTCACCTTTTCGCCCGAGCCCTGCGAAGAAGGAGCACAGTGCTCTTTTCTTTTTCTGAAAGATGTGAATAGTGTTCCTTTTTCATCTTTTTGTGTGATTTTCTGTGTTGCTCCAAAAATTCTGAAAATTTGATGGTAGACTCTTTATACCTTGAAGTATTTTATAAAAATATAAAACTTGACTTTTCTGCAAGAATTTGAAAATAAAGAATCTCCCTTTTAATTAAGAAATGGATGGTTTTGTTTTTTTTTAGAAAGTCATGTGTAGCTCCTAAAATCATGAGATAAATTTTTATGTGCTAGTTATGGCATGTTTAGTCTCTAGTGAAATTTTGAGGCCTTTTGGAGCAAGTTGATTTTTGGGTTTTTATTTAAATTGTTAAATAGTACCTTTTGTTAATTAAATATTTGATTTTTGTTAAGCACCTTAATGATCTCCAAAATTTATGAAATTTGTTTTGACATCTATTTATACGATAATGAACCTATGAGATTAATTGGGTAAATTTTGGAGCAACGACATAAAATGACCTTTTTTATATAATTAGAAAAAATAGAAAAAAATCAAGTAGAGTTCATGTTGTATGTCCTGTGAGTGACTTTTGGGATTGTTTGTTGTTCATAGACCCCCACCCATTTGGTCTATGATGTTTGTGATGCCATGCCTGTTTTGTGTTTAGGTCGGATAAATGATACTTGATAGGTTGATTAATTTTGCTTAGAGATCAAGATAAGTAACTTTGTGTCTGTTCTAGAAGTTAATTACACGATAGAAAGTTGTGCTCTAGAATCAGTAGGTTATGTCCTATGCTGTTTTGTTCATGTCAGCATCCTCATAAGCATACATTATTGCATACGTATAGTGACCGAAGGAGAGAACGTCAAAGTTGAAGCAGCCGCTGACGAACCTACCCCTGAGGCGACCCCGAACTCCGACGCCTGCACTGTCGACCCCGAGCCTGTCCTCTTTGCTCTTCAAAGCAAGCCCCGATGCATTTTAACCCTACCTCGCTTTTACAAAAGTTTTCTTAAAATGATTTTGAGTTAAACTACTGCATTAGGTTATAGGAGTTGTGTGATGACCTATTACCTGCATTGTTTACCTCCACCAGAAAATCCACCTGCCATGTTTAAAAACTATTTGCAAAATGCTTAGCGATGCTATACAATAGTTTTGCAATAAAATGCCAATTTCAAAAGTGTGATCACTTAAAGAATTTTGATGGGAATTTGGCTTTACTCCCTGCCTGTTGGCTAAGTATCTGATCCGTACCTAGTCAACAGCGAGGAGAGGTTGTCCGAGCGTACGGTGCCGTCATGTTGTAGTCCAGGACTCAACAGTTGACACCGGCCGGGACAGGGTTGAAAAACCGACAGAACCTGTACTCTTGGGTTAGAGTCCCGAGGTGCTTGTTGCTGGCGGAAAAATTTAGGGACCATCCGTATGGGGGCCTGCTGGCCAAGACTTGCAACTATTCACATACTTCGGAAAGCTCTGGCTCCGAGGAATCCTTTATTGGACCGACAACCGCGCACTGGGAGTGAAGAGATGGCGGAAGTAGCATGTACCCACGTGGTCGTCGTACCTGGATAGGAGTGGTGTACTGTACTTCCGGGTGGCGTAGGACCGGGCCCAATCTTGGAGGAATCGTGGTAGACGAGTTGGCATATGCAAGCTTGGGTGCTACATATGCAGTGTGGATAGGGATCCTCAGCTGAGTATTATTTATCCGGATTAACGTTGCTCCTCGGTTATGGAGACTTGGTCACTGACTGTCAACGGAGAGTGGTTCTCAACTAGGTATGTTTTGAAAGGTAAAATGAATCATGAGCAATGAAGAATTGAGAAATACTGGATTTTTTTTTAAAAAAAATAAAACAAGGATTTCAAAATGTTTTTTCTGCAAAATACTTGATCTTGATTAAGCCTTACCGTGACTACCTAAGCCTCTCATTCCTGAGTCTTCTCCCTTTTTCTTTAGTCGGGTAAGTCTTGTTGAGTACCCCAGTACTCAGGGTTTGTTAACCCCTGTTGCAGGTTTCTAATAGGTGATGTTGATCATGATCATGTCAGTGGGCTTGACGTGATCTGGTTGTTCTTCTTCCCCAACTTAGGTACTCCGCCTAAGTGTGGCTCTGTAATACCATTCTACTTCCACAACACCAGTTATGTTCATGTAAAAGTAACTTATTCATGTTTTATAAAGGTTATCTATCTTGCTTCCGCACTCCGATGGTATTTTGTATCAACTGTTGTAATGTTGTAATTATTCCAACCTTCATGATGATGGTCCTGTGGTTCGTGGATAATTCGGGGTTCCCTCGGGGACACCCGACAGATCTTTCCTGTGATGTGGTACATGTGCACAGTCATTAGAGCTCAAGGAGACGGTGACGAGTGCGGGTGGGCCACATTACCGGGAGGTTCTGCCACAGCAGGGGGATCCTCTTTCTCCCTATCTCTTTTTGATTTGTGCAGAAGTTTTTTCGGGGCTTCTTAATGCAGCCGAAGAGGAGGGCAAAATTCAGGGGGTTACTATATGCGATAATGCTCCAAGCATCACTCACTTATTGTTTGCTGATGATTCTTTGCTTCTCTTAAAAGCAAATTCAGAGAATGCAACTCATCTGCAACATGTGCTGCAAGTATATGAGGAGTCCTCGGGGCAAATGATAAATAAGGAGAAGTCTTCGGTTTTGTTTAGTAAGAATTGTGGGGTGGCAGCAAAGGAGAATTTTATGTCTATCTTGAATCTCTCCCAGGAAGCAAAGACGGATAGATACCTTGGATTACCAGTATATATGGGTCGATCACGGGCGAAAAATTTTAGTTACCTCAAGGACAGGGTGTGGAAGCGTATACAGGGGTGGAAGGAGAAACTCTTGTCGAAGGCCGGGAAAGAAACGTTGATAAAGGCAGTGGCCCAGGCGATTCCGGCATATGTTATGTCATGCTTTGATTTAACCAAGTCCTTGTGTGATGAGATAAGTACCATGATCTGCCGCTTTTGGTGGGATCAACAAGAAAATGAGAAGAAGATGCATTGGGTTTCTTGGCAAACTTTGTCTAGCCGAAAGGATAAAGGAGGGTTGGGCTACAGAGATCTGCACCTGTTTAACATGGCCATGCTAGCGAGGCAGATGTGGCGCTTGATCCAACAGCCTGACTCTTTGTGTGCCCGTCTTCTGAGGGCAAGGTACTGGCCGGATGGAGATTTAATATCGGTTCAAGAACAGCCGGGTATGTCCTATACTTGTAGGAGCCTGATTCGGGGGTTACATGCTCTTAAGCAAGGCATCATTTGGAGAGTTGGTGATGGGCAAAATATCCGCATTTGGGAGGACCCTTGGATACCTGTTGGAACACTACGGCGTCCAAGAACTCCTAGGGGATCAGTTCTGCTATCTAAGGTGTGTGAACTAATTGATCCCTACTCCGGCAGCTGGGATGAACAGCTTGTCCGGGACATCTTTTGGCCGGAAGATGCGGAGAATATTCTAGCGATACCGGTATATGCAGATAGAGATGATTTCGTTGGGTGGCATTCTGATCCCAAGGGGAGATTTTCAGTGAAATCAGCCTACCACGTGTTGGAAGATGCAAAGGAATTGGCTTGCCCCAAGCAGCGTGGTGAATCATCCTCATCGGCTACTAGGCCAAGCAAAGGTGTGATGTGGAAGAATATTTGGAAGCTCCCGGGTCCCCCAAAAATAAAGCAGCTGTTTTGGAGAATTGCTCATAATAGCTTACCCCTCAAGATGAATTTGAAGAGGAGAGGTGTTAAACTTGATACACAATGCCCGGTGTGTTCTCGTTTTGATGAGGATGGGGGTCACTGCTTCATTAAGTGCAAGGCGGTCAGACAAGTTTGGAGAGAGCTGCAGCTGGAAGACTGTCGCCTGAGTTTGCTTGATACTGTGTCTTCGGAAGATTTTGTGAAGAGGATCCTGGGATTACGGAGAGATATCCAGCTGAGAGTCACAGTACTTCTATGGTCATGGTGGAGAGTACGGAACAAAGCTAATGCCGAAGAATTGATGCCATCATGCAATGAGACGGTCTGCTGTGTTTTGCGGCTAGTGGATGACATTCAGACTGGTGGTGCAAATCGTGCTCCGAAGCAACAAGCTGTACGTCAAGTGTGGAAGGTGCCAGAGGGAAATATTCTGAAGGTTAATTTTGATGGGGCTTTTAAGAAGGAATCAAAGATGGGTGCTTGGGGTTTCATTGTCAGAGATGCCGAAGGAGCCCCGGTCCTTGCTGGTGCTGGGAATTTGGGGCTGGTGCTGGATCCTCTGATGGCGGAAGCTTGGGCTTGTAGGAAAGCTCTGGACGCTGCGGAGCATTTTGGCATCAGTCATATTGCCCTGGAGATGGACTCAAGTCAACTGAAGGATGCTTTATCTTCAACTTCATGTGATCTTGCTGCCGGAGGTGGTCTATTTCGTGATATTCGTGAGCTTCTTAGTGATAGCTTCCTTTGTGTGAGTATTAAAAATGTTCCACGTAATTGTAACTCGTCTGCGCACGAGCTAGCTAGTTTGGGGATGAGTTGGGACCCGGGTCAAAACTATGTTTGGTCTGACCCCCTCCCAGATCATGTAAACATCTTAGTAGCTCGCGATTTGGCTGAGCTGCGGTCCCGTAATGCAAGGCCCTAGAACCGAGTTGAGTATATATAAAAAAAAATAGTTGTTGAAGAAAGAGTACACCGGCGATTTCCCCTAGATGGGGACTGATATTGAATGTGCAGTATTATTCACAGTTTTACGTGACAATGAACTGATACTGAATGAAGCTGACTACTCTGTAGTATCGGATAACTTTGATTTGTGTTGGCCACTTACCCCGAAACAGATGACATCAGAGATTACGCAACTGTAAATTTGTGTTTATGGCTTTTGCTCCATCCGTGAAGTACAATAATTTGCCACGGTGAAATCTCCATTTGGATTACATGATTACATCAGAATCCAAATGAACCACCACTTCAGCATGAAAAAAAGAAAGAAAGAAGTGGATTCATCTGAGCCACCACTTCAGCATGAAGCAAAAAGTGAAACGCGAGATGTGCAGTCAAGGCAAAAGAAGAAGAGAGGTTGTAGCGCCTGAACCATGACTTCAGCAAGGAAAAACTGAAGAAGAATAGGATACAGCAACCGACTCCAGGAAGAGAGGCTTCAGCTTTCTCAACACCCTATACTAAACGGATAGGCTACAGCAAACGACTCCAGCAAATCACTAGAGAACTAGAGAATAAACTTACAAAACAATCTCCTGCAAAGCAGGCAAATGTTCATTGGCACATTTGGATTTTGGTATTTGATGATGGTCTTAGAATAGCATGTACAACTAGCAGTCAGAAATATTTGTTACAAAAAGGTAGTTAAGGGCACGGTGAACTGCTACTACTATGGATCAAGACCCTGATTCACTTGTGGTTGCTTAATATAACAGAACAGAACAAATAATAATACTGCACTAAATTCCATCTGTTAGTTCAAATCTTGACAATATGGATGGCATAAGTTCAGTGAAAACTACACAAGTTGCAAAACAGCACAATCCTGTGTGGGCCATTCCAAATGCTTATTCTTTCAAACACTTAGATCATGATTTATCATTCATATTACATGATATAGATAAAGTACAAAGAATAGCTCCTCTATCCACTTTGACCTACAATCAGAAGAGCCTCCAGACCTAGTACTACAGTCTACAAGGTGGTCGCAGCCGTGGCAATGGTGGCAGAAGTTATGGCTACTGGAACTACTATAACGGTTGTGTTCATGTACACAAGTTTGATTCCAACACTTTGTCCCCATAGAGTACTGACTGAGTATATATAGAACTACCAATAGTTGTGAGAGATGTGCAGTATTCACAGTTTTTTTGAGCTGACTACTCTATGGCATTGGATAAGGTCGATTTGTGTTAATCACTTACCCTAAAACATGACATCAGATATTATGAAACTATAAGGTTGTGTATATGGCTTATTCCTTTTCTACGATGCAATCTCCATTTGGATTTAGTCATACTGTAACTCCAAGGGGTTAGTGAAGTGGATCTGTCTGAACTCTGAACCACGACTTCAGCCAAGAAGGAAAAGCTGAACCGTAACAGATGTGCTACAGTCATGGCAGAAGAAAGGTTACAGCAACAATCAGAAAAGAAAGAAACCTCCAGAGTAATGAAATAGAGTGATGTGTGAGATCAGGTCAAAAGAAGAAGAGGCTTCAGCTTTCTCAACATGCTATATTATCATAATCACTCAAAGGCCAATTCTGTTAACCAAACCAAAATGCATAGGGAGTAAATTTAACGCCCAGTCCAATGCTATGGACTTAATGGAAAGGCTCCACTATATATTATCATAATCACTCAAAGGCCAATTCTGTTAACTAAAGCAAATTGTACAGGGAGTAAATCTAACGCCCAGTCCAATGCTATGGACTAAATGGAAAGGTTCCACTATCCTATCATAATCACTCAAAGGCCAATTCCACTAACTAAAGCAAATTGCACAGGGAGTAAATCTAACGCCCAGTCCAATGCTATGGACTAAATGGAAAGGCTCCAGCAAACAACTCCAGCAGATCACTGCAGAATTGTTTCTAAGACGACCCAGCAAAGCAAGAAAAGGTCATCAAGAACACTAGGATTTTTGGTATTTCGCTATAGCAGGTACAACTAAGAGTCGGAATTATTTCATTACAAAAATATCATGTACATTTTGAGCTATGATGGATATAGACCGTAATTAGTTTGTGACTCCTGAAAGCAGCAAAACAGATAATGATACTGCATGTTTAATTCCATCTTTTAGTTCAAGTATTGACAGTATGGATCACCTAAGGTCAATGAAAACTATATAGAAGAAAGCACCAAGTTGGAAAACAGGACAATCCTGTGTGGGTCATTCCAAACTATTTTTTATCCAAACATTTAGATCATAATTTATTATTCATATTACATGATACAGATAAAGACATAAAGTACAAGGAATAGCTCTATCCACTTGAACCTACAATCAAAAGAGCCTCCAGACCTAGTACTACAAAGTATTAGGTATAGATCTTTGCTCCATACCATGTTCAGCAACCATAGATAAAAAAAGATTCTTCCTGGGACGAAAAACAAAAGAGCAGTTTGGAGGGTTAATTAAACATGCAACTTTATATCTTACCATTGAGATTTTTCTGGAGAACATCCATCACAGAACCAAAGTCAGCCTTCACATGGATCGGTGGATTAGCATACTGGCAAACCATGTCCTTGATGTTTTTGTCATGGTAGTCGATTTTCGATTGAGTGAACTTCAGCCCATGAGCGGTGCTAACAACCACAGTGCGGTCATTAGGCCCAATTATACGCTGATCACGGAGCTTGAACAAAGCAGCAAGTGCAACCCCGGTATGTGGGCAGGCAAACATCCCAGTGCGGTCAGCAAGCGTCATTGCATCCATTAGCTCCTCCTCTGTAGCCTCCTCCACAATACCATCAGTAGCCTTCAGCGCGAACACCGCACGGTCAACAGATACAGGATCACCAATCTGTATCGCAGAGGCAAATGTAGTTTCCGCAACTTGTGGCTGAAACTCAGTCCACCCTGACTTGTAGTACCGGTACAGCGGATTTGCATTTGCAGCCTGTGCACAGACAAGCCGTGGCACACGATCAACAAGTCCAAGAACGCGACACATCTCGAACCCCTTGTAGAATGCATAGATATTCCCAAGATTGCCTCCTGGAACAATGACCCAATCTGGCACCTGCCAATTGAACTGCTGCAGTATCTCGATGGCCGCTGTCTTCTGCCCCTCAAGGCGAAGCGAGTTGAGCGAATTGGCAAGGTAGATTGGCAGCTCTGCAGTCACCTCGCGAATGAGCCGCATGCAGCCATCAAAATCAGTGTCGAGAGAGAGCACGGTGGCGCCGTTGGCGATTGGCTGGATGAGCTGCTGCAGCGAGATGCGGTCCGCTGGCAGGAACACGATGGCGGGGATCCCCGCGGCCGCGCAGTAGGCCGAGAGCGCGGCGGAGGTGTCTCCCGTAGACGCACAGCCGACACCGGCGATGGGGCGCGAGAGCGGTGCGCGGCGGAGGCGGTTCACCTGGCTGACGAGCACGGTCATGCCGAGGTCCTTGAAGGAGCCCGTGTGGGAGATGCCGCAGTGCTTGACCCAGAGGTCGTTCATCCCGCCGAGGTGCTCGCGGCCGAGGCGCTCCGCCCAGAAGAGGTTCGAGTTGCCCTCGAAGAGGGAGACGATGTGGTCGGAGTCGATCTCGGGAAGCACGAACTCCTTCTTGGACCAGACGCCCGAGCCGTAGGGCCAGGCGGTGCGGCCGACGCGGGAGTCGAAGAGGTCGCGCCAGTAGGAGCCCGGGTAGCGCGCCAGCGCCTCCATGTCGTGGCGCACGTCGAGGAGGCCCCCCGAGCTGGAGCGGTAGACGACCTCGTCCAGCGAGTAGCGCTCGTCGGGGTCGCCGCCGGGCGCCGGCGGGAAGGGCTCGTACCACGCCGAGAAGCCCTGCGCCGGGCCGCGGAGCCGCGCCGCCTCCTCGCGGATGTTCTCCTCCGCTGGGCGGCGGTGCTTCGTGTGCGTGGCCGTCGTGTCGGAGGAGGCGCAGCGCGCGCGGACGGCGCGGGGAGGCAGGCGGACGTGGTAGCCGGCGGTGGGCCCGCACACGGATGGTTGGCGGGAGTGGGAGTGGGAGTGCGGGTGGGAGAAGAGGAGGGAGAAGGAGGAGGTCGCCATGGTGCGGTGAGGCTTCGGCGGCGAGATTGGAGAGGGTTGGGGAAGGGGGGCGAATCGAGGGGCGCACGCTGGTGACGTGGAGGAGGGTTTAGGCTTTTTGGAGAGGAAGGCAGCCGGCCGGTCTGGACGTAATTGGCGGTAAACTGTCGAGGGCCGATCTGGTGACGTTCGGCGGTTCGGCCCGGTTCCCGTTCTGTTCCACTGGCCGATCTGGACGTAATCGGCGGTAATTATGCATCACACGCTGAGCAGAACGCACGTCGTGTCACGCTGGCTGCAGCGTGGAGTTGGAGGTTTTTTTTTTATAACAGGAGTTGGAGGTTGAACCTGTGGACTCGATGCTCAACACTTGAAATGCTCAAGGGTCAAAGCATCCTAGCCACACAGATGAACCGGCAACACGATTCCTATTTCAGCGAGCGAGCGAGCAATTACTTTATTTTCGCGTGCTTTTCAAGGAGCATAGGCGCATAGCCTATCCTTCGCATGTTGAGAACGTGGAGAATCGAGAGCGAGAGGACGAGCGGTAACCATGGATTCTGGATGGGATTGGGACCGCTGAACCATCGACCACAAATGGTGACATCAGAGGGTGGGTGTTCCTCTCTATCTGGATGGAAATACTGATCAGCTTTCCTCTCTATCCGGATGGAAATATCCCGTGCTCTAAATGGAAAGGCCGCCAGCCAGAGCAAGATGCCAAGTTGGAATCATGGAAGTACAGTACCAATACTAGATACAAAGCATCGATCAAAAAGAGATGTGGAAGCTGAAACGAGTGTCGAATTTCAAGGTGTAGGGTACCTAGAACGTAGTTTTCAAATTTCCATGCTGCTGACGAAATCAAGCATGTCTCAGCTATTTTTTACCAATACATGGCATGTTTGGATCTCAGCTACTAAACTTTAATTATTTTTAGTGCCTAAAATGTCAAACACCCCACTAAAGTCTTTTTAGTTCCTTTTAGTAAGGATGTTGCTACTAAAAATAACTAAAGTTTAGTGACTAAAGTTTAGTGGGTGGGATCAAACAGCCCCACAGAAGAATGCTATTGGACGATGGATTCACAGTATTTAGGTTGCTCATATCATGCAGTATGCTCCATCTCCAATGAACAAATTCAGCTGTCAGAATTTTCTTGCCGGGAAGATGGCCATCGAGCAAATGATGATGCATCAGGTGAAGCTGACTGCACTGCGGTTACAGCCTCGACTAAATCTCTTTGGCATGGGAATTAAATTGCACACACGGTAGTTTATGGGTCCATCATCTATTTAGCATTTCAGATGACTGTGCGGTGTTCACGTAAGTTGCGCTCTTGTTGAATCCTTCAAGCACCATTAATCGCACTGCCTCCAAGCCCCTATGCAACGCGAAATCAAGCTGCACAAAGAGTTCGCTTCTGTTACCTTTCCTTGTCTCCACATGGATAAAATAGAAACAACCAAATTACGTGTTTGCTAAATTGGCTGAACCAAAATATCTGTAAGCTACAGATCATAGTGAAAACCTCTTCTTGCTCTTTCTTGTTAAAAGGACGGAGAACAAAAATTGCAGGATCCATCTTCCCGGGTGGTCGTCCAATGCCTGCAAAATATGATTGACAGGAATATTAATTCTGGGAAACTGAAGAGAAAAGGAGTGAGAAGGGGCATACCAATTCTTAGGCGTGGAAAATCACGGCTTTGTTTCAAATGGTTGACGATGCTTCTCATCCTGCAAATGGTGGCTAAATGATAAGTACAAAAGGAAGCTCTTCTCCAAACAACAACAGTGATGGGAAGGTCACAAATTCAGTGCAAACTCTATGTCCAAATTTACACATTGATATAGGACTTGCACGAAATTATGAATAAAACTAGTGTGGACTCTTTCCCTATAGAAAAAAGGAGGGAGCAATAAAACTGCAAATGAAGTTGATACAAAAGCTTTAATGCTGTCTGCTGCATTTTGTAACAGGTAGGCACATTATGCTGGTCTGCTGCATTTTGTAACAGGTAGACACATTATAATCAGTTTTTAATCAATGTGCAGTTGCTACTGTATTGACGAACAACACTATTCAATAAATCATGTGATCAAATATCCTTCCCTTGGACGAACTTGAGACTATGGAACAATTCTCTGCCTCCAAAACTATGTGGTCTTCATCAGAATTTGTATTAGAAAGAATACTGAAAGTAGATCAGAAATGGAGTACCCATTATGTCCGCCATGCCCACCCTTTGGCAGCAGGCGCAGTTTTGCAAAGGGTAAATCCAGATCATCATACATCTGCCGGGAAGAAAAGAATGTGGACTAGTTAATAGTGATTTTACAAGGTGGCAATGACATTTATAGTGATCTGTAATGAAATGCATGCAGCTAGTGAAGAGTAAAGACTTACCACAACGACTTGATTAAGTGGTATTTTGAAATATGAAACCAGCTGCCCAACCTATGCATAACTCAGTGTGTGTAAGAAAAGATACAAAAAAGGAATAATACTACAATAGCATTTAATGTTTCATTGGAATAATTGTACTTACAGACTCACCGCTTGCATTCATAAAGGTTTGCGGCTTGGCAAGCATAATAGGTGCATCACCAATGTGACCTGGATAATAATGAATCATTTTTAGTAAAGAATGCTTTCAAGCATGCATGGAATTACAAAGAAGTAATGATGTATCTACTTTATGTTCAATATTCAGTTATACACAGGGCCGTCCCTGCAGGAGTGCAACCTGTGCTATGGTACAGGGCCTATGTTTTCCAGGGGCCCCAAACTTTAAAGCTATAGCCTATCAGAACTATTAATGTTGTCAAAATTTCTAGCAAGTAGCCAAGTACTGCATCACAAAGCTAAATCCCTGGAAGCATTGTTTCCAACCCTGCAGCACTAGTTTGACTTTTCTTCTTCACAGTGTGAGTGATTGGGCTATACGTGTCAGTGTGAAGCTACAAGCCGGCTTTAATCCGTACAAATCAGCCGTGGAACAGTATTTTTCTCTCACAGCAAATCAGTCGTTCAGCTTATTTCCGGCTCGTAAGTCCTGCCGAACAGAGCCTATGTCGCCGTCTGTTGTGAGGCCATCGATGGTGGATATCAGGAGTAGGACATGCTGCTCGCTGCAGGCTGCTCATGGCCTGGTGCTGGTCCACTTTACTTGACCTGCTGAGCAAAGGGCAGCAAGTGCTGCACTGGACTGCAGGTTGCATCTGCCTTCGTCAAGCTAACAACATAATTTCCTTTTCTTTTCTTCAATTGTACCCGGTCTTTATGAACTAGTGAACTAGTACTAGCTTGTTTGTTGTCTGATGTATATATAACGCATATCCCTTAATTTTGTTTTCCATCTTTGTCGGTGTTTCTACCCCGGGGGTATGACACCAACTAGTAATTATGATCGCGTGCTCTCTTCCTGGATGGTGATGCAAGATGACACAAGGATTTATCCTGGTTCGGGCAAAGAAGGCCCTACGTCCAGCGGGGGGAGGATGTTCTTGTATTATTTGCACCTTAGTGCTTGTAGAGGGGCGTTACAAGCTCAACGAGCGTGGACCTGAGTCCGGACTCGTGTGGGTGTGGTGTCGTATGGACTTGTGTGCTGACCCGAGTGGATGTGGACCTGAGCTTCTTACGTCTTGTGGAGTTGTGTAACCGGGTGCGTGAAGACCCCTGGTGTCCTCTTTTATAGAGCAAGAGGAGGCCAGGGTTACACAGGAATGATACAGGAGTCGGGATGTACAATGCCCAATACGACGGAGGGTAGGAATTTTGTCTTGTCGAGGTATAAGTGCAATCAAGCCCTAATTGTGGGTTTTGGTGATAATGACCACACGATTGGAGAACTAATGAGATTCATGAAGTTGATAAGCAGGTTATGATAAGAAAGGATGGTGTATGTACGTTGGTGGACCCCCCATACTACATTTCATCGAATCCGGACTCAAAATGATATATCAAGCTTTTTCATTTGAATTTGAGTTATAGGAATGTCGTACTATCAAGGGGGAATGCAAATACATTGCTATGGCTGAATGATATGTGCTCAAACCAACCCAAGCCATCCATGTTTCTAACCAAAGACAGCTGCACTGAATTCCAATCCAACCCTGTCTGATTGGTAGGCGCGGCAGTGCCGGGCCGCGGCACTGCCGGGCTTCGGCCGGCACTGCCGCGACTTATTGTAACCGTTGGCAGGGAGGAGATATTTACTCCATCTCCCTGCCACCCCAACGGTTATCCACGACCATAACTCGTCACCTACCTCCAGACAAGCTTCTCTCTTCCCCATTGAAGACTCTCAACTTCCCTCTCACCAATCCTTCGATTTCCATTGATTCCAAGTGATTGAGAGGCTTAAACCTTCATCAAAGAGAAGCCCTAGCTGAGATCTACTTGCTAGAGCACTTGATTTGAGCCATAGCCGGTAGATTTGCTTCTATTACTCTTGGGTTCTTGGAACCCTAGCCGGCTAGGCGTCACCCTAGAGCCTTGCCAACTTGTGTGGCGGCCTAGGGAGGTTTGTAATCAATTGTTCAGCTAGTATTATTACCCCTCACCTCAAGGATTTGGTTCCTTGACTTGAGAACGAGGTAGAGTTGCAAAGCTCATGACCTAAGTGGTCAACCTCAACAACGTGGAGGTAGGCAAGCCTTGGTGGCGAGCTGAACCACGGGATAAATCACTTGTCTCTTGTGCTTGCTTAGTTTCATTCTTCATATTCATGAGCTTGTGATAGATTCTAGGGTTTGGCCCGATCTACTTTATTCCTCTTATTTGGCTTGGAGTAGTTGGTTCTGCTGGTTCATAGAACTTGTTGTAGCATTTCTATTCATATAGAATCAGTTAGTTGTGGCTGGATTTCGAATTGCAGCTTCTGGTCTCACACTGCGCGGCAGTACCGCGCTGGGGCCGGCAGTGCCGGGCAGCGGCAGTGCCGGGCACAGAGCGGTAGTGCCGGGCTTATCTAATTAAGTTTTGAGCTGTGATTTTTGACACGCCTATTCACCCCCCCCTCTAGGCCACACAAGTCCTTACACGAGGACACTGTAGTCGGCGTGGGGTTGCTGTTGAAGCGTCCTTGAAGCGTGGCTCCCGTCCCAGGCGCGGACGTGGAGACGTGGCGACGTGGAGGTCATGCAGCGCCCATCCCGGCGCGTACATGACGTGGCAGGGTTCTTCCGGGTCTTGGGGGTACCTGTCCTCCAATAGCGTGAAAGCTGTCAGGGCTCGAGGGGCGCAGGGCCAGCCTCGAGGTGGCGCCTACGGGGGGCTCAAGCCCCCGCAGGTATGGGCAAGCCCTGGGAGACCTGGCCGCACAGCGAGAATCCGGGTCTCGAGACGTGGCTCGGACGTGCAACAGTGCAGGGTATGGCCCAACAGTGCTGTACTTGTGCCCTTTTGCCCATGCTTGTGGTGAAAACGAGATTTTGACTGTGGCTCCGGTTCACTGTGACACACGTCGTGCACCAGAAGACGTGACCGGAGTAGGTGAACGCATTAAATGCGCAGTATGGGGCTGGTATCCAATGTCTGGCGCCGCTCGAGGGAGGTGTGAAGTGTCTCGAGGGATAGGCTGCCGTGCTAGAGAGGCTCGAGGTCCCCGCGTGGGGTCTCGAGGAGCGATGTACGGCGGTGGAGGGCTCGAGGGGTAGGTTGCCGCGAGGCGGCCGGCAAGGTTTTGGCGAGCCCGGGCTCCCTAGCGGTGGGCCAGCGTTGCAGGCCTCGAGGGGTTGGTTTTTGGAAGGTTAGTCTAGCTGGGTTTCTTATTAATTGGTGTTCTAGGTTTAACCTATTTGTTTTGCGTTGACTGGGGGTACCCCTTTTGCGGTCCCCCGACAGTAGCCCCCGAGCCCGTGTTTGAGTGCTTGCACTCGAGCAGGGGCTCCCGACTGGGATCTCGAGGGTTAGTTAGCCGGTTTTCGAGGGTTCAGTTGTTTTGATTCCGTGGGTGTCGCGCGAGCGACACCCGCGGTTGTAGCCCCCGAGGCCACGGGGGAGTGGTTAGGACTCCCTCGTGGGCTTTTTCTTGTGTGTGAGTGTTAGTTGCGTTTTTTAAGGTTCGGGAGTGTCGATCCCCCGAGTTTTTCGACCCTCTTTCGTCGAGGGGTGCCAGGCTGAACTGACCGGCCGGCTCTTCGAGCTGTCCGGCACGCCGGTTGCCCTGGCTTGTCATTCCGCGAGTCCTTTCGATCGGATGCGAGGGAGGATGCCTCGTACTACCACGAGCGGGCGAGTATCGAGGTTCCCGGTGAGCTGGTAACGGGGAAATCCAAGTGAGACCTCGTGCCCCGTTCGATAGGGTCGACTGAAGCCCGGAGGCGATCTCATAAAGCGTGGGCGCACAGTCTGCAGGAATGCCAGGTCCATTCGATAGGACCTGGTGGCTCGATGCCTCCCTCCGAGGGGATCTCACTGCACGTCGTGCGCCCTGCCTTGATACACGTGAGGGGCCTCGAGGGCTTGGCCCTCGAGCGATGCTGCGAGTGGCGCCCCTTGGTGTCCCTGACTCGGGTGCTCGAAGCCAGCTGTCGAACCCTCTTCGAGGGCCAGCCTTCGCTGCTTCGAGGCTTAGGGCCGGGGCCCGTTTTTACCTTCGTGAAGAAGCCTCCGTCGTCTGGGAATTCTTCTGCCCGTTGGGCGCGCCTTTTTAGGCGAGGTAGTGGAGATCGTGGCGCTAGGGCGACTGACAAGAAGTCGGAGCGGCGGCCGTAGTGGGCCCGAAGAAGCGGAGCGAGCGCGGAGTTGCCGCGTGTACCTGTCGACCAGCTCGAGATGGGGTTAGGTGGGCACATTAAATGCGTGCGGTTACCTTTTCGCCGCCGTGGGAGATCTCGCCCGTTGGGGTTTTCTCTTATAAATATCGAAAGAGGGGGAGAGGAACCCTTTACTTTGCCTTTGCCTTCACCGCCACCGTAGCATCCACACGCCTTCTTCCCGAGCCAGCAATTGGGAATCTTCCCGGCCGCCCGTCCGCTGCTTAGATCCGCGCCGTCACCGCTATGGCCGCTTCGTCCCAGGTGCTGCCGGCCGAAGACTGGAGCCTGACGAAGACGACGCAGCAAGAGCTGGAGACGCTGGTGGAGCGGAGGCTTCTCCGCCCCAACCCGCAGGAGGGTCCCGCGTGGTGGATTCTCCCGTCGGCGGACCACCGGGAGCCGCACTTGCCGGAGGGGTACGTGGTGAGCTTCACGCGCTACCACCGCATGGGGCTTGGCGTCCCGCCGAGCCGCTTCATGCGGGGGCTGGCCCACCACTTCGAGGTGGAGCTGCAGCATTTCTCCCCCAACTCCATCTCGCACGCTGCCATCTACGCCGCGGTGTGCAAGGGGTATCTGAAGATTGAGCCGCACTGGGAGATGTCCGTCCACCTCTTCCGGGGCGAGCTCTTCCACAAGGCCGCGAAGCCGAGCGGGAGGAGGCTCGCGCGCGTGGGCTCCCTCACCATCACCGCGAGGACCGGGCCCTTGTCGGCCAACGTCCCCCGCGACTACCTCCGCTACAAGCTTTCCACCAACCAGGCGGGGTGGGACGACCACTGGTTCTAACTGCGGAACGAGGGCGGGCTCCTTCCGCACTACACCGGCAGGGTCATCACCCAGCGCCCGGAGAAGTGGAACTGGGGCGTCGCGGCGGACAGGCAGCGCCACTTGGAGCCGCTGATGGACACGATGCGGGTGCTGGTGGAGGAGAAGAAGCTGACCGTCCAGGCGGTCATCTGGGCGTTTCATCAGCGGAGGGTTCTTCCTCTGGCGGACCGCCCCCTCCTCATGTTCGAGATGGGGCCGAACGCCCCACTCGAGGCGCTGAACCAGTCGAGGATGGCCGAGGAGAGACTGTCTCGGAACGAGGCCACCTCCCGGGTGACGGTCACGGTCCACGGGTCGTTCCGCCCAGAGGAGGCCAACCTGATCGCCATGGCGCCCGATGAGGGGTGCCTCGACCCGGTAAGCCTCCCTTCGAGCTAGACTGTCTCGAGCCTCCCTTCCTTTCTCTTTCTCCGAACCTCGTTTACTTTCCTTGTGGTTTTTCACATCAAGTTTCTTTTTTGCAGGGGGCGTTCACATGCCGCGCGTCGAGACCCCCGGTGAGGGAGGACGCCGCGGAAATACAGGTGAGGCGCCTCTCTGCTCAGAAAGATAAAGAGAGTAAGGATGCC
This sequence comes from Coix lacryma-jobi var. lacryma-jobi, assembly GCA_009763385.1. Taxonomy (NCBI): domain Eukaryota; kingdom Viridiplantae; phylum Streptophyta; class Magnoliopsida; order Poales; family Poaceae; genus Coix; species Coix lacryma-jobi. The sequence goes on along the minus strand of CM019827.1, from coordinate 31,166,701 downwards.
AAGAAGAAGAAAGAAAAAGAAAGGAACTTGCGTCGGGCGGCCCGGGAACAGAAGCTTGCGAAGGCTCGTCGTAACCGGCAGCCTGGAGAGGAGTCCCCCGAGCTCAGTTCCACGAGCTCGGAGGAGGAAGACGATGATGAGGAGGAGAGTGATGACGAAGGGATGGATGCGCGTCTGATGCGCGCGGGGGTCTTCGACGTCAGGGCTGACCGCTCCTCTGTGCAGGAGAATGTCTTGGAGGTCCCCCCGGCGAAGGGATCGCGCGGGACGCAGCAGCGGAAGGCTGCGCCGAGCCCTGCCTCGTCGGAGGCTCAGGGTCCGTCGAGCTCCGTGTCGGATGTGCCCCCTGACGCGAGGAAGCCTTGGACTAAAGGCGCCATCGCCGCGGCGCAGAAGGAGGCCACGACCGCGTCGACCCAGGCGGGGGGTCTCGAGAAGGGCCGGCCCTCGAGAAGCGGCCAGCACGTCGAGAAGGACTCCGGGCCCGACCACCGCAAGTCGTCGAGGGCGACATCGAGCCCGCGGAGGAGCGGGCAGCACGAGAGGGCGTCGAGCCCCCGCCCCCATGACCGTCGAGGGGGGAGCCCCCGGTCGTCTCGTGACGGGAGTCGCGAGCGACCCCGGAGTCCGTCGCCGCACCGCCGCCGGGAGAAGGAGGCACGCGCGGGGGGGCGTGACCGTCAGCACGAGCGCCGGAGCAGGTCCCGGAGCCCGCGCCGGGAAAAGCGCCAAGATGACCGCTCGAAGGAGACGCGGTCGCCCCCCAGGACAAGAGACAAAAGGAGAGCTCCCCGCCGGGGTCGAGCCACGGGAAGCATCGGGAGCCTTCCCCCCATCCGGCCCATACAGAGACGGCTCAGGGGTGTGGCTCGAGCCAAGGGGCGGGCTCGAAGCCCCCGAGCGGGTCCGGCGATTCGGGGAAGAAGCCCCGCCGTCGCTTTGGGTAAGTAGTGCTCCTCAATTTCGTTGGTAGGGAAACTTTACCTTTTTACCTTTGGTGATATGTGTTGTTTCTGGTTTTTCAGGGAAAAGCGCTCCCGGCAGGAGGCGGACCCCGCGGTGTCCAAGCGGGCCAGGACCTCGAGCTCTGCTGAGGTTCAAGCACCTCGAGGTGTGGCTCCTTCTTCCGCTGGGGAGGCCGCTTGGCTGGTGAAGGCTCGAGCAGCCATGGCTCGGGGAAGCCAGATGGCCGCCGCGGACCTTGGTGAGGCCAACGCCGTCGACCACGGGGGTCGAGGCTTTTCCTGATTCTGACGACTTTATTCTCCTTTTCAGCAGGGACCGCGACTCCTGGCGCCGAGCCTGCCGTTACTGCGTCCGTCGCGGCTCCACCTCCTCCTCCTTCGGTGGCACCTACCGAGAGGGCCACTCCTCCCCCCGTCACGACGGCCATCTCGGGGGGAGCACCCGAGACAAGCACGGCTCCATCGGCGTCTAGGGCTGAAGAGACAGCGGCCCTCGAGACCCCAGTCGACGCGAGCCGGCCCGCGGAGAAGGGGAAGGAGGGAGAGGCGTCGGTGGAGAAGGTGCCGACAGTGGAGGAGCTCTTGGACGAGCTGGAGCAGGAGTCGTCCCCGGTCGAGGGCTCAACGCTGGAGGAAGCGCTCGAGGCACCGGCCGGGGTCGACAAGACGCCGGAAGACCCGGCGAGGGAGGAGAGCTTGGGGACGAGCCACCCCTCGAGCGATCCGCTACCGCTCGAGTCCTCGCCTCCGCGCGAGGCCGCGTCGTCGCCTCGGGAGGGGACGGAGCAGCAGGAGCAGACGGCGGCGGGGCGGATGGAGCCGCAGCTTGTGCCGCCGGTTGGTGGGCCGCAGCTGGCGCCGCTCGAGCCGGAGGAGGGCCTGCCCATCGTCGAGATCGATCGACCGGTGTGGCCATATCCCGACGCGCCGAGCCAGACCGGCGCCGTTATCCTCGCCGAGCGGCCGACTCGGCAGGGGGTTCCGCGGGAGGCGCGGTCCATCTTCAGGGAGGTGGCCGAGCTCGTGGCGGAGGCGGAGAGGTCCCTCTCGGAGGAGGCGGAGAAATCCGCGCAGGTGGCGGCTGCCCTCGTGAGGGCGGAGGGGGAGCTCCAGGAGCTCCGCGCCGAGCTGGGTCGGAACGCGCAGATGGCGACCCGGCTCAACAACGCGCAGGCGGAGGCCCAGGCGGCTCGAGACGAGGCCGCCCAAGCTAAGAGGGAGGCCACCACCGCTTTGTCCGCGGTGGAGTCGTCGAGGAAGGAGGCCGCCGACGCCCGAAGAGAGGCCGCCACCGCCCGGTCTGCAGCGGAGGCGGCGAAGAAGGAGGCCGTTGATGCCCAAAGCGAAGCCGCCACCGCCCGGTCTGCAGCGGAGGCGGCGAGGAAAGAGGCCGAGGAGGCCAAGAGCGAGGCCGCCACCGCCCTGGCTGCAGCGGGGGCAGCGCAGCAGGAGGTGATCCGGAAAGACCTGGCCCTTGCGCAGACGGGCAAGCTGGTCGAGGACCTTAGGGGTGAAAAGCTCGACGCGCTGTCCCAGAAGCGTACACTCGAGCAGCGCGTCGAGGTCCTTACCAGCGACTTCGCCGCTCTGGGCGTGCACTGTCAAGGTAATCTTCATGCCTTGTCTTACTTTGATTTCGGGATTCTTGCCACGCCGCGGACTTACCCCTTCTGTTTGTTGCATAGACGTCGAGAAGACCTCCGAGGAGCTCCGCGAGACGAATAAGGCTCTCGTGGAGCAACTCCAAGGTGAAACCATGGTGGCGGAACGAGCGCGCGTCACCCTCGACAGGCTCGGCTCCATGTGGGGTGTCGACCCGGTGGCCACGGCCGAGGGCATGGTGGCTCGAGGCGACGCCCTGGTTGACGCCCTGTGCTTCTTTGACGTGGCCGCGCGGGACCGCGCCCGGAGCGCTCTCCATCATGGTGTAAAGCAGGCGCTCGCGGCGGTCCGCTCCGGCTTCCGCTACCCGGTCAATGTCGTCGCCAAGGGCTTCGTCGAGATCGAGAGGAATGACGAAGAGTGGAACGACCGCCGCGTCGACAAAATCCTGGAGAAGGTGGAGAGGCCGGGAGCGGCGCTTGCGAAGCTCTTCGAGGAGGACGTGCTACCTCCCGATGCGGACAGTGGTGCAGGTGGCCCCCCTCCTCCTGGCCCGGACGTCGAGGCTGAGCCCGCGGCAGAAGAGCTTGGGGAGGAGTACTAGACCGATGAAGAGTGAGGCCTGCGTGTCAAATTTGGGCGTCGAGGCCCTTGTAAGAATTCATATCATGACTTATGGCCCGTCGAGGCCAATATATGTATATGACTTGTTTGTTTAAAGAAGCTGTTTTCTTTTCAAATTTATTCGATCATTTCTCTTTGTCGCAAGCTCGAGCTTCAACCGGCTTGGTCTGTGTTCCTTCGATACGCGTCACGAGTTCCTCGAGGGGAGGCGTAGGTAGGGTACCGTAGCCCGGGGGCGTAGGTGGCCGTCTACGTCGACGCCCCCCGACTCTTGGAGACTCGAGGTATTTACGAATTTAGACGCTGCTAGTATGCTCGAGGTGCGAATCGAGACGAGGGTCGAATTTTTTGAAAAGAAAACGCGCTTTTTCCGGAGTCTGGGGAGGGGGTTTCCCCCTGTCAGCCCCCGAGGGAGGCTCGACCCTGAGCAAGGCAGGGTCGAGGCTACCTTAAGTTGCTAAGTAATATGAAAGATGGTGCACGAGTTTGCTCATTCATATTCAACGTGTTTGTACAAAGCAACAAAATGAACAAGGCCTCGAGGCCCTTAAGGGTAGAAGCGACGTAGCTGAGATATGTTCCATGCGTTCGCCAGGATCCTGCCTTGATCGTCGTAGAGTTTGTATGTTCCTGGCTTGAGCACCTCAGCTACGGTGTATCGGCCCTCCCATGGAGGGGTGAGCTTGTGGCGCCCTCGATTATCTTGCAGACGTCGAAGCACGAGGTCCCCCACCGCCAGGTCCCTCTTGCGCACGTGCTTGTCGTGGTAGCGTCGAAGTGTTTGCTGGTAGCGCGCGGAGTTGATGAGCGCCACGTCTCGAGCCTCCTCGAGCTGGTCCTTGGCGTTGGCAAGCCTCTCGTCGTTGGTTTGCTCGTTGTAGGCTCGAAGTCGAGGGGAGCCGTACTCGAGGTCTGTAGGCAAGACAGCCTCGGCGCCGTAGGTTAGGAAGAACGGGGTGAATCTGGTGGCTCGACTCGGCGTAGTCCTGAGGCCCCACAGCACCGAGGGGAGCTCGGCGGCCCACCCCTTTCCGAAGTTCTTGAGGGTCTTGAACAGCCTTGGCTTCAGTCCGTGGAGTATCATGCCGTTGGCGCGCTCGACCTGCCCGTTGCATTGAGGGTATGCAACCGAGGCCCAGCTCACGCGGATGTTGTTGTCGTCGCAGAAGCTGACGAACTTTTTGCCCGTGAATTGCGTGCCATTGTCAGTGATGATGACGTTAGGCACCCCAAACCGATACATGATGTCAGCGATGAACTCGACGGCCTTCTCGGAGGTGGGGTCGCCTACAGGCTTAGCTTCGATCCACTTGGTGAATTTGTCGATGGCCACGAGCACATGCGTGTACTTTCCAGTTGTCATCTTGAGGGGACCCACGAGGTCGAGCCCCCAGACGGCAAACGGCCAAGTGATGGGGATCATCTGCAGGGCGTGCGCGGGCTGGTGCGTTTGCTTGGCGTAGAACTGACACCCTTGGCAAGCTTGGACCAGGCGCTTGGCGTCTCCGATGGCGGTTGGCCAGTAGAAGCCTTGTCGGAAGGCGTTCCCCACCAGGGTCCTTGGCGCTGCGTGATGGCCGCAAGCCCCCGAGTGCGTGTCGTCGAGGAGCCTGCGTCCTTCCTCGAGGGGGATGCAGCGCTGAAGGATTCCTGATGGGCTTCGACGGTACAGCTCTCGTTCGTCGCCGTAGATGACGTAGGTCTTGGCCCTTCGAGCGATGCGTCGAGCCTCCGTCTTGTCTTCTGGTAGCACGCCTTGCGTCTGGTAGTCGAGGAAGGGCGTCCGCCAGTCGAGGGGTCGTGATGACGAAGAGGCACGTACGTCGATCTGCATTGCCTCAGCGGATGTCGAGGGGTCGTTCTCGAGGGGTGGCGTTGAAGGTCGAGCCCCCGTGTCTGGTTCGAGGGGTGGCGTCGAGGGGCCAGCCCCCGGGCCGATTTTGACGGATGGCTCGAAGATATCCCTCGAGAAGACATCTGGGGGGACGGTGCCGCGCGTGGATGCTAACTTAGCCAGCTCGTCCGCGGCCTCGTTGTACTTTCAAGCGATGTGGTTGAGCTCGAGGCCGTAGAATTTGTCTTCTAGCTTGCGCACTTCTCCGCAGTATGCTTCCATCCTGGGATCGACGCAGCTCGAGGCCTTCATGACCTGGTTGATGACGAGCTGCGAGTCCCCTCGAACGTCGAGGCGTCGGACCCCGAGCTCGAGGGCGATGCGCAGCCCATTGACGAGGGCCTCGTACTCAGCGACGTTGTTGGAGGCGGGGAAGTGCAGACGCAGCAGGTAGCGCATGTGGACCCCGAGGGGCGAGACGAAGAGCAGGCCCGCGCCTGCCCCTGTCTTCATGAGGGACCCGTCGAAGTACATAGTCCAGAGCTCGGCTTGGATTTGTGCCGGCGGGAGCTGGGTGTCGGTCCATTCAGCAACGAAGTCCGCCAACGCTTGCGACTTGATGGCTTTTCGTGGAGCGTAGGTGATGGTCTCCCCCATTAGCTCGGCAGACCACTTGGCGATGCGCCCCGTGGCCTCCCGGTTGTTGATAATTTCTCCGAGGGGGAAGGATGATACCACCGTTACGGGATGGGCGAGGAAATAGTGCCGGAGCTTGCGCCTCGTGATGATGATGCCGTAGAGCAGCTTCTGGATGTGCGGGTACCGGACCTTGGTCTCGGAGAGCACCTCGCTGGTGAAGTACACCGGCCGTTGGACTGGTAGCGCGTGACCCTCCTCGTGCCTCTCGACGACTATGACCGCGCTGACTACCTGGGTGGTTGCGGCCATATAGAGGAGAGGCTCGGGGGGATCGTCACCTTGGGCTGGTCGTGGTGGCACGAGAATTGGCGCGGAAGTCAGCAACCCCTTCAACTTGGTTAAGGCCTCCTCGGCTTCGACAGTCCACGCAAAGCGTTCCGTCTTCTTCAGCAGGCGGTAGAGAGGTAGCGCCTTTTCCCCTAGCCTCGAGATGAACCTGCTGAGAGCGGCTAGGCAGCCTGTCACTTTCTGTACGCCCTTAAGGTCTCGAATTGGGCCCATCCTCGTGACTGCTGAGATTTTTTCGGGGTTGGCCTCGATCCCCCGTTGTGAGACAATGTAGCCAAGTAGCATGCCCCGAGGCACACCAAAGACACATTTCTCGGGGTTGAGTTTCACATTCTTAGCCCGGAGGCACTCGAATGTGGTCTCGAGATCGCTGATGAGGTCCCCGACTTCCTTGGTCTTAACCACGATGTCATCGACGTAGGCCTCGACGGTTTTGCCTATATGTTCGCCAAAGATATGCTGCATACAACGCTGATACGTTGCCCCGGCGTTTCGAAGGCCGAAGGGCATTGTAACATAGCAATACATACCAAAAGGCGTAACAAAAGAGGTAGCGAGTTCGTCGGATTCTTTCATCTTAATCTGGTGGTAGCCGGAATACGCATCGAGAAACGAAAGTACTTCACACCCCGCAGTGGAATCGACAATCTGATCAATTCTAGGTAAGGGAAATAGAACTTTTGGACATGCTTTATTCAGACCGGTGTAATCTACACACATCCGCATTTTTCCATTCTTTTTCTTGACTAGTACAGGGTTAGCTAGCCACTCCGGGTGAAATACCTCCTTGATGAATCCAGCCGCCAAAAGCTTGTGCACCTCCTCGCCGATGATCCTACGCTTCTCCTCGTCGAAGCGGCGCAGGCGTTGCTTCACCGGTCTGGACCCGGCCTGGATCTCCAAGGCGTGCTCGGCGACTCCCCTCGGTATGTCTGGCATGTCCGAGGGGCTCCACGCAAACATGTCGATGTTCGCGCGGAGAAAGTCGACGAGCACTGCTTCCTATTTGGGCTCGAGGCTGGCACTGATGGCCAGCGTTTTGCCGTCGGTCGAGGTTGGGTTGACGGGTATCTGCTTGGTGTGTTCTGCCGGCTCGAAGGTGCCGGCGTGGCGTTTTGCTTCAAGGGCCTCGGTGGCTAGGGCGGCCAGGGCCTCGAGCGAGTCGAGTTGGACGTTTGCCTCCCCACGCTCGACGCACTCCACGTCGCAGTGGTACGCGTGCTCGTAGGAGGTGTCGACGGTGATGACCCCTTTTGGCCCCGGCATCTTGAGCTTCAAGTACGTGTAGTTGGGGACCGCCATGAACTTGGCGTAGCCGAGCCTGCCGATGATGGCGTGGTAGGTCCCTTGGAACCCGACCACCTCGAAGGTGAGTGTCTCCCGGCGGAAGTTGGCCGGCGTGCCAAAGCAGACAGGCAGGTCGATGCGCCCGAGGGGGTGGGCCTTCTTCCCTGGTACGACTCCGTGAAACGCCCCGACGCTGGGTCGAAGCTGGTCCCTCGAAATCCCCAAGAGGTCGAGGGTCTCGAGGTATATGATGTTGAGGCTCGAGCCCCCATCCATCAACACCTTCGAGAACCGTACATCGACGATGACGGGGTCGACGACAAGAGGGTATGCTCCTGGATTTACGACATGATCCGGATGGTCGTCACGGTCGAACGTGATCGGCGCATCAGACCAGTCGAGGTACCGGGGGGCGTCGTGGCGGAGTGCAAAGACCTCCCGGCGCTCCTTCTTTCTCTCTCGAGCTGAGAGCCCGACGGTTGGGCCCCCGTAGATCATGTAGCAGTCGCGCACCGGGGGGAAGTTGTCGTCCGCGTCCCCGTCGTTGCGTCGATTGTTGTCCTTGCCCCTAGGCGCATCTTCCTTCTCATCGCCGAGCCTGGAGTAGAAGCCCTTCATCATTCGGCAGTCCTTCAACTTGTGGTTCGTGGGACCCTTGTGATAAGGGCAGAGGTCCTCGAGCATTTTGTCGAAGACAGCCCCGTCAGGTGGGCCTCGAGGCTTCTTATGCTCGAGGGCGCCCACGAGCACTTCTTCGTCGTCGTAGTCGTCGGCGTCGCGCTTCGCCTTCTGACCTTTGCCTTTGTTATTCTTCTTTTTGCTGTTGTTATTGTTGCGGTTCTTGACCTCGTTGCCCTTGCTCGAGCGCTCCGGCGCGGCCACCGCCTTACCTTTGTCCGTGGAGCGGCCAAAGAAGGCCCCCACTGCCTCGTCGCCTGAGGCGAAGCTGGTGACACGATCCATCAGGTCCTCGACCGTCCTGGGACGGTAGCGCCCTGGCTCATGAACTAGCTCTTGGCATGTCGTGCCCGCGAGGAACGCTGAGATGACATCCTCATCAGGCACGTGGGGGAGCTCGAGGCGCTGCTTCGAGAATCGCCGAGCGAAGTCGCGAAGGGGCTCGTCCGCTGCCTACCTGCAACGCCGTAGATCTCAGGGGTTGTCTGGGCGCACGCAAGTCCCCTTGAAATTCCCGTCGAAGACCCTGACTAGGTCGGCCCAGTCATGGATCCGATCCGGCGGGAGCCCCTCGAGCCACCGGCGGGCGGTGTCCGAGAGGTAGAGTGGGAGTTGGCGTATGATCACACGGTCGTCGCTCTTCGCTCCACCCAGTTGGCAGCCTAGGCGGAAGTCGGAGAGCCAGAGCTTGGGCTCGACCTCCCCGTCATACTTCACGATGTTGGTCGGTGGTCGGAAGCGGTCGGGGAGGGTTGAGCTGCGGATGGCCCGGCTGAAGACCCTGGGGCCCGGGGGCTCGAGGGCTTGCCGGTCCTCGTCACTGTTGTAGCGCCCCCCTCGATGGGCGCTATAGCCACGCTCCTCGGCCCCCTTGTCCTTGCGCCGGCGGTTGATGTTGTTGCGGGCGTCATTGGGGTCTCGAGGTGGCCGGTTGTCGACGATCCGCTCCCGGACTGGCCTGGCTCGAGAGGCGTCCGGCTGGTGGACGGACGTCTCACGCTCGTTGCGTGGCGTGTCTGCTAGCTTCCCCGAGGCCGCTCCGCGCCGGCGCGAGGCTGAACTCTCGGCCTGCTGCAGAGCGGCAGTCTCGAGGAGGTTCTTCATTTCCCCGAGCATGCGTCTGGCGTCAGGGTTGGAGATGGCGGGTAGATCACGGAGCAGCATCGCGGCCGCCACCACGTTTTGCCCGGCTCGCGGAAAGCGTACCTCGGGGCGTGCTGGCGTCCCTTCCTCGAGGATCCACCGGTGGACCTCTCGAGCGCGGCCACGAGCGCCGGCGCCTCGAGGCTGAGCTCGTTCCTGCACAAGAGTTTGCTCGAGCTGCAGCAGGCGTTGTCGTTCAGCCTCAGCTTTGGTGATCGCCTCCCGCAGCTGCGCGAGCTGCGCCGCCTGGTCGTCGTTGTGCTGAGGTGGCGCATCCGGTGCCGGGGGTTTGTTCCTCTCCTGAACACGTGATCTGCCCGCCGCAGCCACGTTGCAGGGTGCTTCGAGGTTGAGCACCGGCCTGGCGTCGCCGTCGTCATCGTCCTCGGCATCGTCCACGACCCCTCGAGCTGGAAGCACTCCCTGGTGGGGTCCCAGAGGTCACGGTCGTGGTAGTCGTACTCGTCGGAGTCGGAGCTGTTGACGTCGCGCCGCCCCGGCTCGCACTGGGACTGCAACTCACGGTACCACTCTCCGATGGTGGCTCGCCGAGGTGGCTCGACGGCTCGTGAGAAGCCGCGGTCGACGTGCGCGGGGTAGACGATCTCCAGGTCGGTGGTGGCTCGTAGGAGTATGCCCGGACGCTCCTCCCGCTCCACAGCCGCTCGGTCCTGACGGTGCTCGTCGAGGTGGTGGGCGTAGACAGCTGCGGAGTTGTTGAGGCCGAACAGGAACCGCTGGTGTTGAGCGCGGTACACCCCGTGCGGGAGGAGGCCAGGTGGTGTCGACGGAGCACGGTTCGGGGGCCTCTGGCCAGGCTCCCGGTCCGTGCGCATGACGAACGCGAACTCGCTGGGGAAGTGCGCACGCGCCCTGGAAGTCTCCGGCCGCGCGCCGGGCAGGTTTCCCCTCGGGGACTCTGCGCCGGCCGCAGGGAGGTGGGTGTACGCCGCGGCCACCGCCTGTGCCTGGCGGCGATGGTGACGACGGCGCCGCTCACGAGGTGGCGACGCGCCACGCCCCCCGCGCGGGGTGGCGTGACACGCCCTCCGCTCGGGCTTCCCGTGGAGAGCAGGGTCAGCTCGTTGCCACTGCCGGTGGCCAGGAACTCGAGGCTCCCGAACCAGACGACGGCACCAGCAGAGAACGGAGGAGTGGAAGAAGCCATCCAAAAAACAGCGAGAAATCGACTTCCGACACGCGAAGGCCCCTACCTGGCGCGCCAACTGTCGGTGTTTCTACCCCGGGGGTATGACAACAACTAGTAATTATGATCGCGTGCTCTCTTCCTGGATGGTGATGCAAGATGACACAAGGATTTATCCTGGTTCGGGCAAAGAAGGCCCTACGTCCAGCGGAGGGAGAATGTTCTTGTATTACTTGCACCTAAGTGCTTGTAGAGGGGCGTTACAAGCTCAACGAGCGTGGACCTGAGTCCGGACTCGTGTGGGTGTGGTGTCATATGGACTTGTGTGCTGACCCGAGTGGATGTGGACCTGAGCTTCTTCCGTCTTGTGGAGTTGTGTAACCGGGTGCGTGAAGACCCCTGGTGTCCTCTTTTATAGAGCAAGAGGAGGCCAGGGTTACACAGGAATGATACAGGAGTCGGGATGTACAATGCCCAATACGACGGAGGGTAGGAATTTTGTCTTGTCGAGGACACTGTAGTCGGCGTGGGGGTTGCTGTTGAAGCGTCCTTGAAGCGTGGCTCCCGTCCCAGGCGCGGACGTGGAGACGTGGCGACGTGGAGGTCATGCAGCGCCCATCCCGGCGCGTACATGACGTGGCAGGGTTCTTCCGGGTCTTGGGGGTACCTGTCCTCCAATAGCGTGAAAGCTGTCAGGGCTCGAGGGGCGCAGGGCCAGCCTCGAGGTGGCGCCTACGAGAGGCTCGAGCCCCCGCAGGTATGGGCAAGCCCTGGGAGACCTGGCCGCACAGCGAGAATCCGGGTCTCGAGACGTGGCTCGGACGTGCAACAGTGCAGGGTATGGCCCAACAGTGCTGTACTTGTGCCCTTTTGCCCATGCTTGTGGTGAAAACGAGATTTTGACTGTGGCTCCGGTTCACTGTGACACACGTCGTGCACCAGAAGACGTGACCGGAGTAGGTGAACGCATTAAATGCGCAGTATGGGGCTGGTATCCAATGTCTGGCGCCGCTCGAGTGAGGTGTGAAGTGTCTCGAGGGATAGGCTGCCGTGCTAGAGAGGCTCGAGGTCCCCGCGTGGGGTCTCGAGGAGCGGTGTACGGCGGTGGAGGGCTCGAGGCCTATGTGCCAGGGCTCGAGGGGTAGGTTGCCGCGAGGCGGCCGGCAAGGTTTTGGCGAGCCCAGGCTCCCTAGCGGTGGGCCAGCGTTGCAGGCCTCGAGAGGTTGGTTTTTGGAAGGTTAGTCTAGCTGGGTTTCTTATTAATTGGTGCTCTAGGTTTAACCTATTTGTTTTGCGTTGACTGGGGTACCCCTTTTGCGGTCCCCCGACAATCTTATATATTCATGTGTAAGAACTTGTTGAGATGTCTGAGTGTTTTAAGATCGAAACCATTTCTTCTGCAAATCAATCTAGAAAAATATGAATCGAATTACCAAAAGCTTAAAAAGCAGAGACCTTAATATTAGAAAGGAGCTATGGATAGGTCATGCAATACAGTATTTTAAATCTGTATAATTCTTGATCATTGTGATGTAATACAGTATTTTATTATCCTACTTTGCTAAGTTGCTACTTGCTAGTGCCTATTTTAGAATTTAGCACAAGGTCCCCATTTATGCCAGATCCCTGCTTATAAGAGTATCCAAAGGCCACATGTAGACTGCTGTAAAAACTCTTTCAGGTTGCTACAAATTTAATTGCAAAATGAAGTGAGAAAAGAATTGGAACACAGTTTAACTCTTGGAAGTATTCTATCAAGATTAACATTACAAATTCAACACATATAATACTTAATGTAAAGAAAAATATTTTGGTGTGATACCTTTTCCAACCATTGCCTTGAACTGCATACTGCTCAAAGATATACCCTCAGCTTCTGCTATAACATCGATCATCTCGAATCCAACCTGACCATAATTAGATATGATCTCAAATTCCCAACTCCGTACAAAGATTGTTGTACATTGGAGTTTCTATTTTCTAATTATATCAGTACACAATAAAGTCCTCTGCGCACAAGAGAAAATCTGCTCTCTGGCTACGAATCACATATTTTAGTGTTTCTTCTTTAGCGTTTCTATCCCATTCAGAAACAACAAACCGACTTACGAATCAAGTTTCAAATTTGCATATACCCGTTGTTTACATCCTTAATACCTAGTACATTTCGATACCCTTTGCACAACCATGTCTTCAAAAGTGTCCAAAATTTTGGAGTTCCCTTGGTGGGAAACGGCAGCTTTCACGACGAACAGGGTAGGTAAGGCGGCAAGGCGCTTACGTTGTGGCGAGTTCCGTGGTACACCTTTCCGGGGTTACCCAGCCCGACGAAGAGCCACGGCTTCCGCGCGCCGCCGTCGCCTGTGCCCGCGGCTGATGAAGAGGCTGCCCGACAGGTGAAGGAGGACGCTGGGACGCATCTTGTCCTTGCGCGGGGGTGTGAGAAAAGAGGGGATGGAAGGCGGGACGCCGAGGCGCCAGAGAGGAGCCGCATCGCCGTCGCTACCGCCGCCGCCACAGCGCCGCTGGTAGGAGATTTTACAAGCTGAGCGCCCGAGGTGCTGAGCCCCCACGGAGAATGATTTGGACCTTTCGGAGCGTCGGACGGGCTGGGAGTGTCACACTGGGCTTCATAGCTTAGGCTTTTTAGGCCAGGTTGGGCCGACAGCCCAGCTATCAAATTATTATTATTAATTAATTTTGAATTTAGCAAAAAAATATGTATTCCGGTTTTGAAAACATTGCAAACAAGTCTGTATATCTAAACATTATAAAATAACCAAATAAGTCTATATTGTGTATGACATGATACTAAGAAAGTATGTCATACTATAATTATGATAGTGAACAAACAAGTGCCCAAAAAACCATGACACGAGTATGGCGTGACAAATGTTAGGCACGAATCAAACATACCCAAAGCATTGATGCTTCACAAATCAGAAACGCCTCCTTATTTTGTTGTTTTTGCCAATTACATAAAAGACGCACATGCTCACCACAACACGTACTCCTGCTATTGTTTCATCGGGTCCCGCCAGAAGTAAGCTTACGTACGCGAGTCTTCAGGTCTTTCGCCGTTCCACGTCGTCGTTGCCGTTTTGCGGATAGACTTTCCCGTGCAATTAAATGACAATTAGTCAGTGAGTTCCCACGTACGCTTTCTCTGATCTGTGTACTCCCATCCCTCTCAAAGTCTCAAGTACTAGGTCTTTTCCCTAAATTTCTCAAAAAAAAAATCAGATTCTCTGTCACATCAATATTTAGCTGCATGCATAGAGCATTAAATATAAGTAAAAAAATAATTAATTGTACTTTATGTCGAGACGAATCTTTTGAGCCTAGTTAGTCCATGTTTAGACAAAGTTTGTCAAATAACAACGAAAGTGTTACAAAAAAACTTTCCAAAAATTTTGGAAAACTAAACGAGGTCTAAACATGTATGATGGAGACGCTATTTTTTTTTAGTTACTTGCGTTCAGGATGAACCTTCGATTAATTTCAAATGTTCCAACCCGTCAAATGGTTCTAATTCTATCTCTAGTGTGTATCGGTCCATGTTCAAGGTCAAGTACACGCACAGTTCATCTAAACAGCCATTTAGCTCGTTTGCAAACCGTTTAAATGCTACCCGGTGGTACACCGTTTCCGTTTAATCAATCATTTTTATCGTTTAAACATCCGTTTTGGTCTGAATAGTGACTAAACGGTAGGTGACCGACTGTTTACCGTTTACCGTTTAGTTTAGGTTAACATTGAGTACAAGATGACCGGAGTCATGGGTGCGTGTGGTTTGGAGTGGCCACACTGCAGTTGGGCTTGACGCTCCCGGTTTCAGTCCCATCGCTTTCACCCGGCGAGTACGCTTCCAGTAGCTTTCCTTCGGGCATTCCTCCTGCCTGGCTGTCTCCAACAGTCAAGTCTTCGTGAGTCTTGTGACTTCATCCCTCTTGCTTTCTCGTTTTCTCCTCTTCGGATACTTCTGTCAGTTTTCTTTGGCAAGATCAGATACTCCCAGCGCTCCACGACTACCACCTTCACGAGCATGGCACGGCAGTGCAGTTCGTCCATCCAGAGGCATCAGGTGAGTGTATTCATGCCGGTCCTCCCATGAAATTCTGCAGTTCAGACTTCAGACTACAAGGACCTTATATTAAGGGCCTTGTAGCGTTTTCGTTGTTATTTGACAAACTTTGTCCAAATATGGACTACGTAGACTCAAAAGATTCGTCTCGACATGTACATACTAAAAGTACAATTAGTTATTTTTTTACCTACATTTAATGTTCCATGCATATATCCGAACATTGATGTGATGGTTGATGTGATGAAAAATTTTGTGAAATGGGAGGAACTAAACAGGGCCTAAGTACCATGCACAGGCTTCCATTCCATATGCATTGCCGGTTTGCCACCAGCACACAAGCACACGAGTACAATTTTGTTGTTTATATTATAATGGTGTATATTGTTTAAATAAATATTAAAGATGGATATATTCTATCTTTTTATTATTATTGTGTGGCTAGACTTTTCAACCAAATAGACTATCTCCTAGCGTGCCTATTTCAACATATTTCCAGACAACGCTCAGCATCTTCGAGAATTTGCCAAAACCACTTGTCATCCTTTGTTTTTTTGGCAAAACTAAAAAAAGAAGGCTCTGTACCGGTCCATCACGCGCATATTTGCGCGCGATCCTGCATTTGCCATCGCGCGCGGAGGTCCTGCTGCTGCTGCAAATATTCCCTGCTACAGTGACCAGCTGTTAAAGGCACAGCAGCAGTGGCGGGCAAGTGGCCATGCACGTACAGGTTTCAGTCACAAAATAAAAGCAAAACATGTTTGTTCGCGTGTCCGCTCGTGCTGCAGTGCTGGCCGAGGTTTTGCTGCTGATGCAAATATTCCCTGGTACAGTGACCGGCTGTTAAAGGCACAACAGCAGTGGCCGGCAAGTGGCCATGCACGTACAGGTTTCAGTCACAAAATAAAAGCAAAACATGTTTGTTCGCGTGTCCGCTCGTGCTGCAGTGCTGGAGATCGATGATGACGGCTACAACTGCAGTAGAAGTAGAAGCCCTGGTAGCACACCTTTTTGAGTCCTATTCTAAGTAGGATTTGAGTCACCATATAACAAACTCCACCTTGACTCTAATCCTTTGAAGTCATCGTGCTCCTCCAAGAATTTGCTCCAAATCGGCTTCTTCTTTTTTTTATTTATACTCCCACCTCGAGAGTGCTTCCACCACAGAGGCTCATGCACATCACCACAATGTGCTTGTCAGTTCCAGGCTGGAGTGCCTGAACCTTCCATCTGAGAGCTCCATCGTTGTGTAGTTTGGTTAACCACACCACCTTCTCCTTTGGCCCTCCATGCCATAGGTTTGTACCGCCTTCGAGCTCCACCTACTTGTTGGTACTGCGTGGTTGGTTCGACCACGTCTTCCTTCTTCCAACAACGCGTAGCTTCGCCTCTACGATTGTTAGATTTTGCAACCGTCTTTGTAGCCTTGCACTTGACCACAATTGAGATTTGAGCACCTGCCGTTGACGAGACGACTTCCTTCTCCTGATCAGGATTTTTACCAAATCTCCCCATGGTTGCACCACCCATAAGATTTCCTATCACTCGGTATCCTCCATTAATCCAGATACTTTTTATAATTACCTGCCCTTTGCAAGTAACTCGCATGACTCCACCTTGAAGTGATAATTCACAACCTTGGAGTTCTAGCGACCTCACAGATATTAGATTCTTTTTCAATCCCGGGATATACCGAACTCCCGTCAGTGTGCAAAGTGTTCCATTATGCATCTCCAATGTAATTGTTCCCACCTCAGTGATTGCATACTCCTGGCAATCCGCTAAGTGAACAATTCCATTGGCTGGGTGTAGAGATCCTTCGTCAAACATCTCCCTCACCGAACATATATGGAAACAACTTCCTGAATCTAATATCCAATCATGAATAGTACCTGGTTGACTGACGATAAGTATGTCACCTTCATCCTCACTTGCCACTGAGCATGTTCCTCTCATAGTCTTCAAACTTGGGCAGTCCTTTATCATGTGACCCTCCTTGTCACATAGATAGCATGTACGTTGTCCCTTGCTCTTGCCTTTCTTCTTCCCATGATTCTTGACTTTTCCTGCTCCACTTGAAACAGTCAAAACTTGATCACCCAAGAATGAAGAATCATGCGGCTTCTTCAAGGACTCTGCCTCCAGTAGATATGCAACTGTCTCATTGAAGTTGAGAGTAGTCTTCCCGACGAGAATATTCATCACTAGCTGCTCCCACGATGGTGGTAAGGATGAAGCCAATATGACGACTTTATCGTTCTCCTTAATTTTCTCATCCACACTAATCAGCTGCGTGACAAGCTTGTTGAAGACATTTAGATGGTCGACGAATCGTGTACCTTCCTCCATGCGTAACCTAAATAGTTGACGCTTTAGTACCCACCAATTTGTCAGCGACTTTGCCATATACAACTCTTCTAGGCTCTTCCATAATTTCGTCGGTGAATTCTCCTTGATTACCGAGTACTTTACCTCATCGGAGAGACATAGTCGAATTGTACTGACAGCCTTTCGCTCCATCACCTTCCATTCTTCATCAGTTATCTTGTCCGGCTTGGTGCCCTCGAGAGCATCAATTAATCCTTGTTGGACAAGCACATCTTGTACCACGCATTGCCACACGCTGAAATTCCCTTTGCCATCAAATTTCTCTACTTGATTCCACATCCCTGACATCGTCTTAATTTTGTGCTTTCTAGCCTTGTCAACCTTCTCACAAAATCAAATCAATCCAACCTTGGCTCTGATACCACTTGTTAGAATCTGATACCCCTAGTTATGCGCAGCAGCCCTTGGATCTTTGAAAGGATGTTGCGAATATGACACAAGCTAGCACCGTATCAAGAACGATGTAGTCGAATCGCGTAGAAAACCCTAGATGACGATGAAGCAACCACGACAAGAGATTAGAATTTGGCGAAGCCGACTGCAAATTCTATTAGCACAACTCCAAAAGAGTACAAGAGATTGTCGCTCTCTCACAACCCTACTTGACCCTCCAGGACCCACTGATTCTTGCCCTATACAAGAATCTAGTGCAATAGAACTGTCTAGTCTAATCCTCTTGAGCGCTCCTAATTGCTCCGTACAAGCCTTGGATGAGACCTCTTGTGTTGGCTTGGTTATCTTCCTTGATCTTGTTGTGATGCCTATGGCCTCTACCCCTTGATTTATACAGTCCCCTCCAAGGCTCTCATACATACAAATAGGAGTCCTACTCCTAGTAGGATTCTACACTCAAGACCTAGTAGAACTAGAAGTCCTAATAGCACACCTTTTTGAGTCCTATTCTAAGTAGGATTTGAGTCACCGTACAACACTAATGAACATACTATAAAATTACACTTGTCATATGATTTAGCAACTTGCCAAATCACAAGATTTGACAAGTGACTTTTGACAAACTCTTGGAGATGCTCACTATTTTACCAAGCTTCCAACCAAACCGGCCCTAAAAGTGTCTATAATGTGCGTGATTTAGTACTAAGTACTCACTTCGTCCCTAAATAACTGTCGCTTTCGCTTCCGAGAAATATCTTTAACTAAATATATATTATAAAATATTAATATTTATCATACATAATTAGTATCATTAAAAAGATCTTTAAGATGGAGAGAGTCGTTGCCTAAGAAGAAACCGTGACATAGCTAGCGTATGCAGTGACAATGTTAAGCATGGATCAAAGATGCCCCTATCTTCCTTGCGGTAGCATTGATGTTTTACAAATCACAACCGCCTCCCTTTGTTGCTTTTGCCAATTACATGGAGGATGCATACGCACACCACACGCCAGTATGTAGCAGGCAGAAGCTTACGCGAGGTGTTTGGTTCCATCCCAATAAACTTAAGTCACTAAACTTTAGTTCTTTCTAGTGGTTAAAATGTCAAACACTCCCACTAAAAGGAACTAAAAAGTATGTTTAGCTTCTTTTAGTGAGGGTGTTTGGCATTTTAGCCACTAAAAATGATTAAAATTTTGTGACTAAAGTTTAGTAGGTTGGAATCAAACACCCCGGTCTTCAGCGTCTTTCACCGTTCCAAGTCGTTGTTGCCGGTCTGCGGAAAGACTTTCCCGTGTGCAAATGACAATCAGTCAGTGACAGTGAGTTCCCATGTACGCTCCCTCCGATCTCTGTACTCCTATCCCTCTCAAGTACTCAACATGTATGATGGAGACACACTGCTTTTTAGTTACTTGCGTTCAGGCTCAACCTTTAATTTCCAATGTTCAAACTCGTCAATAATTCTATCTTGCGTTGCGTGTATCGGTCCATGTGTTCTGCCGTTCTGGTCAAGTACACGATGACTGGAGTCATGCGTTTAGTCATGCGTGCGTGTTGTTTGGAGTGGCCATTCGGGGCATGACGCTCCCGGTTTCAGTCCCATCGCTTTCACCCCGGCGAGTGCGCTTGGAGCTGTTTCAGACTCAGTCCAGTAGCTTTCCTTCGGGCTTGAGCCAAATTGGATTGATTCCTCCTGGTTGGCTGTCTCTGACACATACTCCCACCGTCTTAAAATAGATGTCACTAGAAAACCGTGTTTCCTCACAAACACGTTTCCCCAGTGACATCTAAAAAGAGACGGAGGGAGTAAACAAGGTGTAAATTAGTGAACTTTAGACGATGTATTTTTAATTCTCTTTAGTTCAAATATTTATATATTTTAAAGAAATAATATAAATATTTGAGCTTTAGAGGGTTTGAGGTGCATCTAAGGGTCATCAATTTGCGCCTTAGTCCAACAGTCAAATCTTCGTGAGTCTTGTGACTTCAGCTCTCTTGTTTTCTCGGTTTATCTTCTTCGGACGACGGCTAACTTTTGATTTCAGCAAATTCGTTCATACTTCTGTTAGTTTTCTTTGGCAAGATCAGATACTCCCAGCGCTCCACGACTACGACCTTCACGGAATCACGGGCATGGCACGGCCGTGCAGTCCGTCCGTCCAGAGGCATCAGGTGAGTGTATTCATGCCGTTCCTCCAATGGAATTCTGCAGTTCAGACTACAAAGACCTTGTATAAGTACGTGCCATGCACATGCTTCCGTTCCATGCATTGCCAGTTTGCCACGTGCACACCACCACTGCCTTGTCTGTCCCACTCCCACCCCGGCCAGGGGCGGCCAGCTCTCTCGTTTGCCCGGTCTCCACCATGGCTCTCAGTCTCCTCCACCTCGCCTTGCTAACGATGATGGCCTCATCACTGCTCACGCCCGCACCACGCGCGGTCGCCTCGGCATCCAACGGGACGGCCGCCGCCACCGCCGACTTCTCGGCCCTCCTCGCCTTCAAGGACAGGCTTTCCGACCCTGGCGGCGTCCTCCGCGGCAACTGGACGCCCGGCACGCCCTACTGCGGCTGGGTCGGCGTCTCCTGCGGCCACCGCCACAGGCTGCTGCGCGTCACGGCCCTGGAACTCCCCGGCGTGCAGCTGGCCGGCTCCCTGGCTCCCGCGCTCGGCAACCTGTCTTTCCTCTCCAGCCTCAACCTCAGCGGCGCCGCGCTCACGGGGCACATTCCAGCCAGTCTCGGGACGCTGCCACGCCTCCTTTCCCTCGACCTCTCCAGCAACTCTCTCTCGGGCCCCGTCCCGGCCTCGCTCGGCAACCTCACCGCGCTCGAGATCCTCAGCCTCGACTCCAACAACCTCACCGGTGAAATCCCACGGGAGCTCTGCAATCCGCAGAGCCTTGCGTCTCTTATTCTCAGTAGGAATGACCTGAGCGGGCCCATAACCCAGGGCTTGTTCAACGCAACATCTCAGTCTCAGCTGACCTTGTTCAGCGTTGCGTACAACAGCCTGACGGGGAACATTCCTAGCGCCATTGGTTTCCTGCTGCCAAACCTTGAGGTCCTCGAGCTGTCGAGGAACCAGCTTTCGGGGCACATCCCGTCCTCACTGTTCAACATGTCCAGCCTGCTGGGGCTGTACCTCTCCCGGAACAGTCTGTCAGGACCGGTGGCACCAGCAGACAACCAGAGCTTCAACCTCCCCGTGCTGCGACGCGTGTATCTCAGCAAAAACGAGCTCGCCGGCGCGGTGCCACCGGGCTTTGCGGCGTGCAAGTACCTGCAGGAGTTCGTTCTGGCATACAACCGCTTCACGGGCGGAATACCGCCGTGGCTGTCAGCCTTGCCGGAGCTGGCGTGGATCTCCCTCGGCGGCAACGACCTTTCCGGCGAGATCCCCGCCGCCTTGAGCAACATCACCGGCCTCACCGTACTAGACTTCACCACGAGTAGGCTGCACGGGGGGATCCCGCCGGAGCTGGGCCGGTTGGCGCAGCTGCAGTGGCTGAACCTCGAGATGAACAACTTGACAGGTACCATTCCGGCCTCCATCAAGAACATGTCTATGATCTCCGTCCTTGACGTATCCTACAACTCCCTGACTGGCCCCGTGCCGCGAAAATTGTTTGGGGAGTCTCTTACCGAGCTCTACATCGCTGAGAATAAGCTCAGCGGAGACGTCGGTTTCATGGCCGACTTGTCAGGCTGCAAGAGCCTCAAATACATCGTCATGAGCAACAACTACTTCACCGGTAGCTTCCCCAACTCCTTGATGACCAACCTTTCCTCCCTTGAGATCTTTCGAGCATTTGAGAACCAAATAACCGGACGCATCCCTGATATCCCGGCAAATCAGAGCAGCATCTCGTTCATTGATCTTCGTGACAACCGATTAAGCGGGGAAATCCCACAGTCAATCACGGAACTGAAGAATCTCAGAGGTCTTGACTTGTCTACCAATGAGCTGTCTGGGATTATCCCCGTGCACATCGGCAGACTGACAAAGCTGTTTGGCTTGGGCCTGGCCAACAACAAACTCCATGGCCCTATACCAGATAGCATTGGAGACCTGAGGCAGCTACAACTATTGGAGTTGTCAAATAACCACCTCACCTCAATAATACCTCTGGGGCTATGGGGACTCGAGAATATTGTGAATCTTGATCTGTCTCGCAATGCCTTGAGCGGCTCTTTCTCGGAAGCTATTCAAAATCTGAAAGCGATAGCTTTTATTGACCTTTCCTCCAACCAACTCCATGGCAAAATACCACTTTCACTGGGAGTGCTCAATACACTGACCTACCTAAATCTATCAAAGAACATGCTCCAAGATCAGGTACCAAATGCAATTGTCAACAAGCTAAGTAGCATGAAAACACTGGATCTTTCGTATAACCTCCTGTCTGGTACAATTCCAAAGTCCTTGGCCAATCTCAGCTACCTCACAATCCTAAATCTCTCTTTCAATAGACTGCATGGACAGATCCCAGAGGGCGGTGTGTTCTCAAACATCACACTAAAGTCACTGGAAGGGAACACTGCACTATGTGGCCTGCCACGCCTTGGGTTCCCACGCTGCCCAAATAATGATGAGTCCAGCCATCGCCACCGATCTGGTGTCCTTAAATTTATACTTCCAAGTGCTGTAGCAGCCACTGTAACAGGAGCTTGCTTGTTCATCATGATCAGAAGAATTCATGTCAACAAGAGGTCAAAGACGAAGCTGCCGGTCACTAGCGACGAGGAGCCAAACAACTACAGGACAGTCTCCTACTTTGAGCTTGCTCGTGCCACAAACAACTTCAACGATGATAACCTGCTAGGAACCGGAAGCTTTGGCAAAGTATTCAGAGGCGTGCTGGATGACGGGCAGATCGTCGCGGTAAAAGTCCTGAACATGGAGCTGGAAAGAGCCACCATGAGCTTTGACGTCGAGTGCCACGCGCTTCGCATGGCTCGGCACCGGAACCTGGTCAGGATACTCACCACCTGCTCCAATCTGGACTTCAAGGCGCTAGTGCTCCCGTACATGCCGAATGGGAGCCTAGATGAATGGCTGTCCCCTAGTACTAGTAGTAACCGTCACGGACGGCTAGGATTGTCCCAGAGGATGAGCATCATGTCAGATGTGGCCCTGGCAGTGGCTTACCTTCACCACGAGCACTTGGAGGCCGTCCTGCACTGCGACCTCAAGCCAAGCAATGTGTTGCTTGATCGAGACATGACGGCTTGCGTAGCCGACTTCGGCATCGCGAGGCTGCTGCTGGGCGATGATACTTCCATAGTTTCGAGGAACATGCATGGAACAATTGGTTACATGGCGCCAGGTATGTACGTAGTTTTTAGTAAACTGTCTGCATTCTGATACGGAGTAGCTCATACTATCATGTCATCACCTCTGCTGCATGCGGTCACTAACACTGCTGCCTCTGTTTTGTTTACTTTGCTGTGAACTGGCATGACAGAGTATGCTTCAACGGGTAAAGCGTCAAGGAAGAGCGACGTTTTCAGCTATGGGATAATGCTTCTCGAAGTCATCACGGGGAAGAAGCCCACCGACGCCATGTTCAGCGAAGAGCTAAGCCTGAGAGAGTGGGTCAGCCAAGCGATTCCGTCAAGACTTGCTCATGTTGTGGACCATGACATCCTTCTTCTAGACGAGGAGGCAACGAGCAGGTCCCGGAGATGTTGTCCGGAGCTGCCTAGCGCAGATATTGGACCTGGGTTTACAGTGCTCGTGTGACTTGCCTGAGGAGAGGGTGTCGATGAAGGATGTGGCTGCCAAGCTCGCACGGATCAGAGAGAGCTTACTATCCTCCTGATGATTTGGTTTGCAACTGAAGGCGGCAACAGCTACGTGAGCTAATGCATGGCGATTGGAGCAGGTTGTTGCATTTTGCAGAGCTCTCCAGATTTGGTGTTCACTTTTTATCCAAGAACTCGTAACTCCTGCCTCTAATAATACAATAATTAAAAAAAAACTCGTCACTTCTGCGTGGACCAAACACGTGCGTGTGCGTGTGTCTGTAGCTGAATTCGTCTCTGTCGATATGGCTGAGCTGGAGCCAATGGTTTGCTTGTTTGCTATGGTTCGGCCACGTCAATACGTCATCCTCATCCTCTCCGCTCCACTCGTCTTCTGCCGTTTCTTCCTCCTCCTCCTCCGGGCCCCGGCCCGTCCGGCGGACCAATTCAGACCGACCAAACGGCCATTGCCGCGCCACTACCTACTCCAGGGATGCTATGCTGCACGCGCTACTCGCTCCAGCTCCTCCAACCCCATCCCTCCTTCCCCGGTGGCGCCACCTGCTCATGCTCATGCTCCCCGTCTTCTTCTTCCTCCGGCAACCAGCACCAGAGGCTCCATCCGCCAGCCGCCCTGTCCCCAGCTACTTCCAGCTCCACCCCACCACTCACCCACGCGACTGACCATGGCGAAGACGGTGCCTCCGACGACGCCCTCCTGGCGCTCCTCCGCGCCCATGACACCGACGCCGCCTACAGCCTCTTCTCCTCAAAGCCTTCTGCCCTCCCTTCCTCCCCCACCACGGCCTCTCGCCTCCTCGCGCAGCTCTCCTTCAGTTCCAACGGCCCCGACGCGTTCTCCCGCGCCGCCCGCCTTCTCCAGAGCCTCCGCGCCCGCGGCGCCCTCGACCTCCTCGACGCCAACTCCCTCTCCCTCGCGGCCGCGGCCGCCGCCCGCTCCCGCGACGCCCGCCTCGCCCACTCCCTCCTCCTCTACATGCTCCGCCAGGGCCTCCTCCCCGACCGACGCGCGTACACGGCCGCCGTCGCCCGCCTCACGCCGCCCACCAAGGCGCTCCGCCTCTTCGACGCCGTCCTCCGCCACCTCCGCCGCGCGCCACCAGAGCTCGTCTCCCCCTCCTGCCTCCCCGACGCGGCCGCATTTAACGCAGCGCTCAGCGCCTGCGCCGACGCCGGGGACTGCCGCCGATTCCGGCAGCTGTTCGACGCAATGAGCGAATGGAGCGCCGCCGCCGCCGATGCGCTCACCTACAACGTCGTCATCAAGATGTGCGCGCGCGCCGGCCGGAAGGACCTCGTCGCGCGCGTGCTCGAGCGCATGCTCTCCTCCGGCCTCGCCCCCTGCGCCACCACTTTCCACTCCCTCGTCGCCGCGTTCGTCGGCTTCGGCGACATCTCCACGGCGGAGAGGATCGTGCAGGCGATGCGGGAAGAGCGCAAAGACATGTGCTTACTGCTCAGGGCTGTCGCTACGGATTGCGACGGTGTGACCGACGTCGAGGAGGGTGCCGCGCTGCTCGACGACATTGTTGCCGGGGCCACTGCCAGACAGGGACAGAGCTCGGATGAGGCGCCGCTGCTCCCCAAGGCTTATCCGCCCGACGCCAGGGTGTACACCACGCTCATGAAGGGATACATGAACGCGGGCCGCGTCGACGAGGTCGTGGCCGTGCTGCGCGCGATGCGGCAAGAGGCGCGGACGGCACCCGCGAGCCGGCCGGACCATGTGACCTACACGACGGTGATATCAGCGCTTGTCGGCGCGGGCGACGTGGCGCGCGCGCGCGCCGTGCTGGACGAGATGGCGGCGGCCGGAGTCGCAGCCAACCGTGTCACCTACAACGTCCTGCTCAAGGGGTACTGCCAGCAGCTGCAGATGGGCAAGGCCAGGGAGCTCTTCGAGGAGATGGTGACGGGCGCCGGCGTCCAGCCGGGCGTGGTGACGTACAACACCCTCATGGACGGGTGCGTGCTCAGCGACGACAGCGCGGGCGCGCTGGCCTTCTTCAACGAGATGCGGTCACGGGGCATCGCGCCGTCCACGGTGAGCTACACGACGCTGATGAAGGCGTTCGCGGTGTCGGGGCAGCCCAAGGTGGCGCACAGGGTGTTCGAGGAGATGGAGCGGGACCCCAGGGTGGCGGTGGACAGGGCGGCGTGGAACATGCTGGTGGAGGGGTACTGCCGGCTGGGGCTGGTGGAGACGGCGAAGCAGGTGGTGGAGAGGATGAAGGAGCGCGGCGCGCAGCCGGACGTGGCGACGTACGGCAGCCTGGCGAAGGGCATCTCGCTGGCCCGCAGGCCGGGGGAGGCGCTGGTGCTCTGGAACGAGGTGAAGGAGCGGTGCCTGGAGGAGGCCGACGAGGAGCTGCTGGGGGCGCTGGCGGACGTGTGCGTGAGGGCGGCCTTCTTCAAGAAGGCGCTGGAGATCGTGGCGTGCATGGAGGACAAGGGCATCGCGCCCAACAAGACCAAGTACAAGAAGATGTACATCGAGATGCACTCCAGGATGTTCACCAGCAAGCACGCGTCGCAGGCGCGCCAGGACCGGCGCCGAGAGCGCAAGCGCGCCGCCGAGGCGTTCAAGTTCTGGCTCGGCCTGCCCAACTCCTACTATGGCAGCGAGTGGCGGATCGAGCCCCTGCTGGATGGCGATGACCAAAGTTGAGCCACCCGCCACCGTTTCTGCTATTATGAGCACTGTACCCTGCTGCATGAAGGGAATTTTTGTCAATCTTACGAAAGGAAAAAAATATACAGTTCATATTTCTTGTTGGAAACCTCACTAAAACAAATGGGATTTACATATCCGCTTCTTCCTTGTACAACCTACTAATCAGGAGTAGAGATTTTTTGCTGCAGACAGTTGTTGTTATGGGAACGGTGGAAATAATTCATTTTACAGTCGAGAGGAGAATGGAAAACAACAAGCAAATGCAGATGAATGTAATGTACGAGAGAGAGAGAGTAAGAAGAGAGGTAACCAGAAGCCGCAGGGAACGAGAAACAGGAGCTCGCGTAAAACTTGGCCAGCTTCAAATGATAAGCTAGATAAGCCGAGAGGACTCCCGAGGAATCTGTTTTAATCGATCTGGACCGTTATGCAGAAAGTCGAACGGCCAGGAAGAATAGGGGTGACGTGGCATATGATTCTCTGGAGGAGCTCCACGGATTTTCTAGGGGAGAATGCGAAGCACTGAGACGTCGACCAGCAGAAGGGTGAACGACAGTTGCTATTGCTCGGCAGCTCGGGCACGGCGGTGTTAGCCGTCGTATCCGTATAGCCCGGACCCTTATTTTCTACACGCTAATCATCATGACGCGGAATGGCGTGCTCGTGTGCACGAATCTGAACGCGTGCAAGCCTATATGACCATCAGGCTCAGCGTAACGTGAACTCCTGCCTACACTTCAAGGTTGATCGTGATTGTTGTCAAAAAAATAAAAGGTTGATCGTGATGTGGGATGGCGTGCTAGTATGCATGAATCTAAACGCGTGCTAGCGTGCATGAATCTTATGCCGAAAGATCTCACCTCTGTCTCAAATCGATGCGTGACCCAGTCCTGCTCCAGAAACCAAATTTTAGGAGCAGTACATGGTTTCTTGGCCCCGGCCTGTTTCTGTTACTCAGAGGGTGTTTGATTCTCTTTACTAAAATTTAGTCTACGTTACATCAAATGTAGCGGCCTTAATTTAGTTCATTAAAAATATACTAATTACAAAACTAATTTGTCAGCTAGAGATTAATTAACAAGACAAATCTTATAAACTTAATTATTCTATGATTTAACAATGTGGCGCTACAGTAAACGTTTGTTAATGATGAATTAGTTTAGTTTAATATACTTGTCTTGTTAATTTACTGTATAATTATGTAATTAGCTTTATAATTGATCTATTTTAATAGTCTAAATTAGTACCGCAACATTTGATACGACATGTACTAAACTTTAACCCCTTAATCTTGTAGTAGTACTGTATCTGTGGACAGAAAACGCAATAAAGTACGTCTGAAAGCATGCTTCGAAGAAGAAAGTCGTCGTTTATTTCCAAGAAGCAACAACATGTGATGTGTGAAAGTCGTAGTTTATTTCCATGAAGCAACAGCTTCCTGACCATATTCAACAAGTCGTCTTCAGTTCAGATCGCTTTACTACCGTTTCCAACCACTTGAGTCAACTGCAAGTCAACTGCACGTTCAAAGCTGCTGACTGTATATAAGAAGAATAAGAGAAGCAGTGAAGTCACATACTCACATCCATACTCTGTCCATTACTCATAGACAACTCTTACCAATATGGCTTCTTTCTTCTTCATCCGCATCCGCATCCGCATGGTACTCATCTTACTCGCCGTCGCCGCAGCATGCGCCACCGCACTCACCCCACGGCCATCCGCCACTAATACCACAGACCTTGCTGCACTGCTCGCCTTCAAAGCAATGCTCAAGGACCCCCTCGGTATCCTTGCCAGCAACTGGACTGCTACTGCAGCGTTCTGCTCGTGGGCGGGGGTCTCCTGTGACAGCAGGCGGCGCGTCACTGGCCTTGAGTTCAGCGACGTGCCGCTCCAGGGCAGCATCACGCCGCAGCTCGGTAATCTCTCTTTCCTCTCGACCCTTGTCCTCAGCAACACCAGCATCGTGGGTCCCGTGCCAAACGAGCTTGGCAGTCTGCCCTGGCTTCAAACTCTAGATCTGTCACTCAACAGCTTGTCAGGTGTCATCCCTCGCAACCTTGGCAACATCACTAGGCTTGAGACTCTTGATCTCGCTCACAATGATCTAAGCGGACCGATTCCGCAGGGCCTGTTCAACAGCACACCCAATTTGAGTGAAGTACGTCTTGGCTCGAATTGGTTGACAGGAGCAATTCCTGGTAGTGTCAGCTCATTACTAAAGCTGGAGGTGCTTGTCCTGGAAAAAAATCTTCTCTCAGGCTCTATGCCACCTTCTTTGTTTAACATTTCGCAGCTTCAGGCACTATCTGTCGGACGGAACAATCTCTCAGGTCCCATTCCTGGAAATCAGAGCTTTCACCTCCCTATGCTGCAAGTGTTGATTCTCGAAGAAAACCATTTCAACGGGCCAATCCCTTTAGGACTCTCTGCATGTCAGAACCTTGAGCTACTCTACGTTGCAATGAACAGTTTCACTGGTTCTGTGCCGTCATGGCTGGCAACACTTCCAAACCTTACCGACATAGCCTTGTCAATGAATAACCTGGCTGGAATGATCCCAGTTGAGCTGAGCAACCATACCCAGTTTCTTGTGTTGGACCTCAGTGAAAACAATCTACACGGGGAGATTCCACCAGAACTGGGGCAGTTGAGAAACCTCCAGTTTCTAGGTCTTGCAAACAATCAAATAACTGGTGTCATTCCAGAATCCATAGGCAATCTATCAGACCTTACCCAGATAGACTTATTTGGAAACAGATTGACAGGATCAGTGCCGATGTCATTTAGCAACTTGCTGAATCTCGCTCGCTTCTTTGTTGATGGGAACCATCTCTCTGGAAATCTAGATTTCCTAGCTGCATTATCCAAATGCAGAAGCCTCACTACCATTGGCCTATCAAACAATGCGTTCACAGGGAGGCTACCAACTTCAATTGGAAACCTTAGCACGCTGCTAGAAATTTTCCAAGCAGCCAACAACAACATCAATGGAAGCATCCCTGGTACATTGGCTAACCTTACCAGCTTATCAGTACTGTCTCTTAGTGGAAACAGCCTGAGTGGGAAGATCCCTACACCAATCACTGCAATGAACAATCTCCAAGAATTGGACCTCTCCAACAACAGCTTGTCTGGCACCATCCCAGAAAAAATCAGTGGATTAACAAACCTAGTTCATTTAAGTCTTGACAGCAATAAATTAACTGGTCCCATTCCAAGCAATATCAATAGCCTAAGCCAGCTGCAAATTATGACATTATCCCAAAACTCATTGTCTTCAACCATACCAACAAGCCTGTGGGATCTTCAAAAACTTATTGAGCTTGATTTGTCACAGAACTCTTTAAGTGGGTTCCTGCCTGCTGATGTTGGAAAATTGGCAGCAATTACCAAGATGGATTTATCAGGAAACAAGCTATCAGGTGACATCCCAGTTTCCTTGGGTGAACTCCGCATGATGATATATCTCAATCTGTCTAGAAATTTATTCCAAGGATCAATACCAGGTTCATTTGGCAATATACTTAATATTGAGGAATTGGATCTATCCTCCAATGCACTTTCTGGCGCCATCCCAAAATCCTTGACCAATCTCACTTACCTTGCCAACTTGAACCTTTCTTTTAACAGATTGGATGGACAGATACCAGAAGGAGGAGTGTTCTCAAATATCACACTCAAATCATTGATGGGGAACAATGCGCTGTGTGGCCTTCCTCGCCTAGGTATAGCACAGTGCCAGAACACCAGCAATCACTCGCGACCAAAAAACATGTTGATAAAAGTTTTATTACCTTCATTCCTGGCATTTTTCGCTTTAGCTGTGTTCTTGTATATGTTGGTAAGAAAGAAGGTGAACAACCGAAGAAAGATGCTAGTACCCTCAGGCACAGACTTGCAGAACTATCAGCTGATCTCATACTATGATCTTGTTCGTGCAACCAGCAACTTTACTGATGATAACTTGCTAGGGGAAGGAAGCTTTGGTAGGGTCTTCAAAGGTGAGCTAGATAATGGATCTTTGATAGCGGTAAAGGTACTAAAGACGCAGCACGAATCAGCTTCCAAGAGCTTTGACAAAGAATGCAGTGCACTTCGAATGGCTCGGCATCGGAATCTGGTGAAGATAATTAGCACATGTTCCAATCTTGACTTCAAAGCACTAATTCTTGAGTATATGCCTCATGGTAGTTTGGATGATTGGTTGTACTCAAATAATGGGAGGCAACTCAGTTTCCTCCAAAGGGTTGGCATCATGCTGGATGTTGCAATGGCACTGGAGTATCTGCATCACCATCATTTTGAAGCTGTCTTGCATTGTGATTTAAAGCCAAGCAATATATTGCTTGATAGGGACATGATTGCACATGTTTCTGACTTCGGCATTTCCAAGTTGCTAGTTGGAGATGACAAGTCCATCACATTAACAAGCATGCCCGGAACTGTAGGATACATGGCTCCAGGTATTTTTTTTAGTTCCTCTTGCAATGCATGACGCTGTATTTATTATTATACTTATTTAAGCTAACCAGCTTTCCTCTGACATGGATTGAACAGAGTTCGGATCAACAGGAAAAGCATCACGGGCCAGTGACGTTTACAGCTATGGGATTGTTCTCCTTGAAGTCTTCATGGGGAAAAGGCCAACCGATTCAATGTTTGTCGGTGACATCAGCTTGAGGCAGTGGGTTAGTCAAGCATTCCCATATCAACTCACAAATGTCGTTGACAGTAGCATACAAAAGGAGCTTAATAATAGTATTCAAGACGCAAGTAAACCTCCTGAGAACTTCAGCATCTTGAATACCTGCCTAGCGTCCATAATTGATTTGGCTTTGCTTTGTTCAAGTGCTGCACCTGATGAAAGGATCCCAGTGAGTGATGTGGTTGTGAAGTTAAACAAGATCAAGTCAAACTACAGTTCACAGCTTGGAAAACAAGGGTCTATTCATCACAGCACCTGATATTCCCAACTTTTACCCTGTATGAGCAATGATCCAGGTCCAAGCAATTAACAACACTTTCGAAGCACCAGTGATGTCACTGTCAGCAAGAAAGAAATGCTTCAGTTCATAATAAATAGAAGAAGCAAGCACTGAATTGCCAAATCCTCAAAACAAGTGCCCGAAAGACAGAAATACTAACGGTTTAGGATTGGAACACCAGGGAAGATTGGAATTGGTGTATTTTTCCCACTGCAATGGTGGCTAGAGGCTTTGAGCAAGCTTTGGAACTCCCTATTCCATAACAAAACATGCTCCACTGTTCTCTAGAAAACCACCGGTTGCAGTTCCTGCTATTGCCTAAGAAAAATAGCACATTTGTGATGTCAGGTTTGTGAAGCAAGAGTAATGAAGTGAGAGTGTATTGTAGCTTGAGTTAATGAATTATACACCAGTGATGCTAATATATAACCGTATTTGTTGACTGAAAGAGCAAAATATGTTTTACACTCTCCAATTCACTTTCATGTTTTCCCCTATCGTTGATCTGTGTTCCGAAGGCAGGAAAAATAAGCTAGGATTCAGTCAACTGAATGGGATTTAAACTGAGGTTCTTCATACTAGGCTGGTATATGCAAAGAAACTCAGATCGGTAGCAAGCACAGACGTCACTCGTTCCTAACGGTCAAATGGACTCTTTTCATTTTGAAAGTGTAGGTGCTGCTTCAGTTGAATGATCTCAACTCCATTCAGTTGTACAAACTGAAAACGTATTGCTCGAGTGTACTGATAAAGTGGAACAGGACAACAGCGTGGCCGATAAGCTCCGTTCAGTTTGGCAGCCAGAACCACAACCTGCTCACTAAAATCTGTGTGTTTTTTTAGAACCCTCTCTTAAACACGGATCTAAAAACTAAGCCACCTTGTTTAGCCTATCTATAATATGAGGTTCCATAGGCTCTGCATTATGTTGTTAAAAGAATAGACAATTTCCAGATTAAAACCAGAATATAAATCATGATAAATTGATGATCTAGATATCTCAGATTGTATTGTTTACTTGCATAACAAAACAGGCATAACAAGATCTCAAACATGATAACAGGTGTAAGCATAGCTCGTACACCAGATAGATTAAAAAGTAAGAACAAAGACATAAGATCTAATATAAGCATAGACATTAGATCACGAGCGGCGTACCTTTCGTTTGCTGGAGAAGATGGTGGAGGAGTCGGTGCTGGCAGATCGTCGATGAGCGCTGGAGGAAGAGCTCGGAGCAGTTGACGACGAATACGCCTGGACGTAGCGCCGCCTGACTTGGACGGTAGACGACCCGTTGTTGAAGACGAGAGCAGTCGCGCGACGAGCGCTTCCCAAAAACCTTATTCGCCTTCTCCCGGTGCAGGATCGCAAAGACGAGGGTTCCGGAGACCTGCTCGCCCGGTCGCTGGTGCACGCAAGCGAACGGACTAGAGACGACTAGACGGCAGCGCAAAAGCGATATGAGGCAAACTCTAACTCGAGAGATGTTGAGATACGTTTCGGCATGACCGATAAGTTGCTTATATAGCCCTGTTGAACCGACCTCGTGTCGCGATCACGATCTAAATCGGTTTAGGACTCTACTAGACGGCAGCGCAAAAGCGATATGAGGCAAACTCTAACTCGAGAGGTGTTGAGATACGTTTCGGCGTAGCCGATAGGTTGCTTATATAGCCCTGTTGAACCGACCTCGTGTCGCGATCACGATCTAAATCGGTTTAAGACTCTTAAGTCGTAACCGTTTAGGACTCTGCAACTTGAAGGCCAAGAAACCGGATTTCGGCGGACCATTCACGCAGGTGCCGCGCACCCGCGCAAGTCGCCACGCCCCGCCCCGCCCGGCGGGGCGAGGCGAGCGAGCGCGCGTGTGGGTTTCTCTTTCTCCTTCTCACACTAGAATTGAGGAAGTGAAGAGGACTTCCATATTTAAGCAAGTCCTCCTCTCCTTCCACTAGCAAGGTGAGACTAAAGAGTTCCACTTCCCCTTTTTGCTCACACATGAATGAGCCTTTGAGATTTATTATGAATTTCAGAATTTGTTAATGGGTGAAGCCCGTATAATTCTAACATATGTTGAGCACCTTGCGAGTCATGCCCATGGCTCCATCGATCCACAAGCCATTCAATTCAATTGCTAATGTACAAATATGGAATGAGAAATGTAACCAGAAGGAAAAAAAAGAACTTGTGATTCTACAAATACTAAAGGGGAAGTGACTTTTACCTTTGCTGATCTTCTCCAGCACCTCTGGTAGGAACTAATGAGTGTTACCTTGCTCATCTTCTCTAGTACTTCTGGCAGGAACTTGCAGCAGCACAGCCTCCACGCCGTGGCCAACGGGCAGGTCAGAGCCACCCAACCCAACGCCGTTGCCTTGAGCAAGGATGGGAACCGTCTGTAGGTGTCGGGCCTAAGCTTGCGTCCCAGCAGCATGCGTGCGTGCCCCTGGATCGTGTTCTCGGCGGCGTGCTCACACAGTCACACGTCGTGTTGCATCGAGCTGTAGCTGGGGCCGTTGTGGAATTCTGTCGAACAGGTCGCGTGTATGAGACAGCTCCAACAACATGCGGGCGAGAGATTGACGGGCAGACGGTGCAAATTCATCGCTGTTCATCGTGCCGGCGACGTCGGTGCTTCTACCAGAGTCTGAGGCGACGACCTTGAGATGGTGGTAGGACACAAGGCTAGCTCACCGTGACACCGTCTGAAGAAGGTGTGCGTGCATGCTCTGTGATTTGTGAGCGAGAGCACTGGCAACGCAGCGTTGCCACGTCCGAAGGTGTGCTCACAAATCACCGCTACCAGATTCGTGTGACCGTATCACTTGCCAGTGTACCATGGTCTAAAGGAGTAGCGGGGATGACGGAGGGCAGCGGCCAGCGGCCCAGCGGGAGAAGGCAGATGCGCGTGCTGCGCAGCAGCCGGCAGGCTAAGGGCGGACCGCAGGAGGCTGAAGTGGTCCGTGGTCAGTGCATTAGGGCAGCAACAACGTCTACGTACGCTTTAATCTGTAGAAATCAACTATGCAATAGTGTTTTTTCTTTTATAACAAATTAGTTTTAGCTTATCAGATGGTTTATAAGTCCTACCGAACGTAACCAACATTTATATATACTCCCTCTATCTCAAATTATAAGTCATTCCAAGAATCTTGAAGAGTCAAAGTTTTTCAAGTTTGACCACATTTATATAAGAGTAAAATGCATATTTAGTACATAAACTTGTCAGGTGGGTACACTTAGATTAGATACATCATCTTTCTAATTGCTCAACTCAATTCAAGAACTTGGCAAGCGGGTGCACTTACATACATCAACCTTGAAATCACTCATCTCAAACATGAAAGCTGGGTGCACAGCAAGGAAAAATAGCCAAACTAGTGGCCGATCTAGCATAAGAGGTTGTAGTAATAATTTAGTGATAATTTTAGATAGCCCCTTGGTAGTATATTGTTTCATTATTTAGTATTTAGCATAGACGAGAGACAAAGAGAGGATGGTGTCAATGGCAACAACGTGATCACAGACAGTTCCAAGCAGGTGATCATGAAGGAAAATTAGTGATCTGGCTCTATATCACAATAATTGATAAGTCCAACAGAAAAGCACTTGTAGTATAGTAGGAGGTGTTGATGAGGAAAGATGGATGTCCAGTAGTTGAAGCAACGACGTCTCAACATGGTTTGACTTTTAAATTTACCTCTACAACTTAGTTCCTCACAACCAGACGCCCACGTCTTAGTAGATGGCTTTGATCAAGTTTATAAAAGTGAAGGAAGAAAACAATAACAAATACCGAGAAATTGTCAAAGGACTAAATTGCTAGCTGACCTTTAGCCTGCATGTAACCTTTATGATCTATTGTTCACCTACCTGCCAAGTTCTTGAACTTATATATGACCAATTGAAGATATGATATAGATAACTGCACCCGCTTGCCAAGTTACTGAACTTAAATGAGCAATTGGAAAGAAGATGTATCTATGTGCACCCACCTGACAAAGTTAGTGTACTAATTGTACATTTTACTGTTTATATAATAAGATAATAACATTTGTGATACCAAGTAAGTATCATTATATTCTTTATTAGTTATATTTTTATAATATACTTGTTTGATGTCATAAATCTTTATATTTCTCTCTATAATTTTGGTCAAACCCGAAAAAGTTTTAACTCTTCAAAATTCTTGAAATGACTTATAATCTGGAACGGAGTATAAAATAAAACCGTACATATGCTTACAAAAATGGTCTATGTAAATTGTGCAATCCAAACAACCCTGCATATCACCTTTAGATCTTGTCTGGAACACAAGAATTTTATAAAATTAAACTGTTTTTTAAGTTTATATGATTCTTACAAATTTTATCTGTTTCTAATATGGAATTTTTAGAGCTCACATGTCTACGTCCGATTATTAAGGTTCAGTACAACGTATTGGCATATATCTACTACTTCCTTCATTTCCAAAAAAATTAATTCTTAGAATTCATGTAAGTCAGACTATCTTAGATTTTACTAACTTCATAGAAAAAAGTAACAATATTATTTTTTCTAGAAATTCAGTTAAAATTTTAAAAAACTTTAAATAACTCTAAGAATTTATTTATTTATAGACAAAGTGAGCATCGTATATATTTGCCGTTTAGATCTTGTCTGAAACACAAGAATTCTATAAAATTAAGTTGTTTCTTGTGAATTCTTATAATTCTTATAAATTTTATATGTTATAGGGATGCTTTCAATAATAAAAAAAATAAACTACTGCTTCTACTGTTCGGGAAGAAAGGCCTGTGTCGTGGCATGTGGCTATGCCATGATTTTTGCGGGTGTTTTACATTTTTTACATTACTACGAACGTCACTTATCTCAATACCATTCTTAACATTGTTTCTACGTAATTGTCGTATGGGGAGAAGAAAGCTTACATGTTTACAAAAAAAAATAAGTGTTTTTGGCTATGTGACATGGCGAGTCGTTGTGCCAGCGTGGCAGCCCATTACAAAAGGCGAAGGCACAAAGCTATCCCTTGCCCCGCTCCTCTCTCTCTCTCCATTAGCTCGGTCCCTCTTAAATCATCACTTCGAGACGGGCCTACTTGTCAGGTAGTTCTTCCACCTGTAGATGCAACCCCTATCCGAAGAGCAGTAGACCAGTGAGAGGTCATGCTCCGACGAGGGGTGAAGCTCCGATGAGGCCGTGGCGGAGCTGCTCCCGCGCGCGCCTGCATGGCGACGACAATGTTACTCGTGCTCGGTTGGGGCGGCTGTTGGGGAGAGAGGGGCTACAGTGGAGCTGCTCGTCACGCTATGAGAGAGAGAGAGAGGAGGTTGCTGGGTGCCTAACTGGTGGCTACGTTCGGAGGTGGAAGAACCTACTGATGAGTGGAGTCATCTGGAAGTAAGAGGATCTACAGGGATCTAACTGTCAGAGAGGGAGAGGGAGAAGCTTAGGGTAGAGGCATTTGTCTTTTTTTTATAATGTACTGCCATATTGGTATCATGACTTGGCACATTACGTCCGTAAGAACGTCCGATTTTAACAAATATGTAAGATTTCTTTACTCTAGTGACAATGGTGTAAGAAAAATTCTAAAAATGATATTGAGGTAAGTAACATTCGCAATATAATAGCAAAATAGCAAAAATATAAAGCGCTTGAATTCTGCAGGGAAAACTCATACGAAGCGTTAAATAGGTTTGAACTTGAGAGTTATAGCCACTCACAGTGTGAATATAATATAGATGAAAATCAGTTTCTGTAGATGTTTTTTCCTAAGTACTTGTAACATGTTGCTAGGAATGAGGACGACCAGGTTGTTTTTTAGCGTGGAGATACTTTGATAAATGCGGGAGTGTAGAAGAAGCAGAAGAGTTGGCCTACGTCGAAGGACTCCAAAGAGCGGTGCAGTGGAGGGTAACACAAGCTATAGTTGAGATGGACTGTGCAAAAATTGTATCAGCCTTAAAAAATCCCGAGAGGGATAGATCGGAGATTGGTGTTGTCATTACGAAAGCCAAAGACCTTACCCAGCTGTTGGGTGATTGGAGAGTTTCCCAAGTAAAGAGGGATGAAAATCTAAGTGACAAATGCGTTGGTTTGTTTAGCTAGGCAATATAAGGTTTTCTGAAGCTAGATAGAAAGAAGTATCTACGTGTGCTGTAGACTTCCTTAGAAGTGATTATAACCTTGTTTTACCTAGTTAATAAAACCCTCTTTACTCATAAAAAAAGTACTTGTAACGTGATGAAATACACAACTATAATATAATATATAATTCTTCTTTTATCTTTAAAAAAAGAATTCTGCAGGGAAAACCCAACTATCACCCCCTGTCGCCCTGCCCCCTGGAGTCTCAGAGCATGCTTGGATGCTGGCCATCGGTTGCCACGCCGCATGTGCGGCAGACTATGGCGAGCCACAGATGATGGCGTAGAAATTCTTTGCCACAGAGCGTGGTGATTTCAAATAGAGCAAAAGCTGTGCTTCACCTATAGCTGCCTAACTTGTGTTCCTAACCAAACAACGCACAAAAAAAAAATTATGGCGCGCCGTAACCGTGGCTCGGCAGGCTGAGGCGGGGAACCAAACACCCCCCACCCGAGCCCAACCCGAGCCCGCACCGCGAGGCCCCCAATCCCCACTGTTCCGAGTTCCGAACCTAACTACGAGCCCAACGACGACCGAAGCGCCGTCTCCGCCTAGTCGCTCGCCGTACCACACCTCCTCAGACACCGGCGGCGGTCATGCCGCCTCCGCCGCACCCCCCACCTCCCCCTCCCCCGCCGCCCGGGCCGCCTCCTCTACGCGCCCATCGCCTCCCTCTCCCGCCCACCCGCCCGCCCCCCGCGTCTCTCCTCCTCGCTCCGCCCTCTTCCCCAGCCCGTGCCCTCGCGCTTCTCTTCCCCGACTCCTCCGCCCACCTCTTCCCCACCCTACCCTCCGTCTCCCCCGTCGCAACCTCGTCTTCGCTCGCTCACACCCCCGTCCCGTCACCACTCGCCGCCGCCGCCTGCTTCGCGCTCCTCCTCCCTTCCTCACACCTCCTCTTCCTCTCCGCGCATCCGTCCCCTTCCTCCCCCTCTGTCCACCTCCGCGCTTATTCGCTCGCTTCCGCGCCCGCTTTCCCGCGTTTTGCGCCCGCCTCGCTCTCCTTCAAGCGCCATGCCTCAGCCGCAGGCCTGCCGCTACAGGGCCTACCCTTCGGCCTCGGCGTCCGCCTGGCCGGCGGGGTCAACGCCATCGCGCTGCTCTCCCTGTCCGCCGGCCAGATCTGGGTGCTCGCTCCGAAGCTGACCGCGGACGGCCGGACGGTGGAGCTGCACAAGTGCGCGGTCGTCGAGCTCGAGCCGGCGCGGCCCGTGTACGCGATGGAGGTCGCAATGGGAAGGCTGCTGCTCGGGGAGGTTGGCGGTTTGCGCGCCTTCCCGTTACGGGGCTTGATGAAGGGTGGAAAGGAGAGGGAGGGGAAGAAGGAAGGTGCTCTGGCAGTAGGAAGGAAGGTCTGCCACAAGAAGAACGGGATGCTGAATGGCTTAGTTGTGCCGGTTAAGCGTGGTAGCTATGGGTATAGGGGCAGTGGCGAAGGCGACGTTGTTTCCACTTGTGAGTACTTCACACTTCTTGTTTTGATTGTTTTGATCTATTTCATGATCCTTGGTATAATGTGAAATAAAAAGGCACTGAGCAACTTTTGGTTATGCTGGGTTCTTTACTGGAGAGTTTACTTAGAATCTTGAACCGTTGAAGACAGAGTAATTCTGGTGGAATCTTGGATGCCTTGAGGTGTTACCAACCTTAGTTCTTTTATATTGATGGCCTACTACCCTAGTTATCTCTGTTTGTGCATATTAGACAGCAAACTGACAATAACTAAGGTTCACGGAAGATAAAATTACAAACTATGCAATGGTATTTTAGTATTTGACTAATATATTTCTTGTGTTTGTGGTTAGTATTAAGTGAACATGTACATCTCATGCCTACTTATTAGAGATTGGAGGTGTAAGCGATGAGTTTAGTTGAGTTCGATGATAATTAGCATAGTTGGTCTATTCTATTGGCATATATTGCTGTCCATGCAGAGACAGAGATCATCATATGTGTTTTATCGAAGGTATAGTTATATATTGATAATGCTATCCTCTTAAGGATAAGAGGAAATAGAGCAAGGCAAAGTTTGTGTACAGACCTATTGGTGTTCTGTATGAAAAATAGGAATAAAATTATTGCAAGGGACGAAGGATATTCAGCATTCATTCTTCATTACTGATATAAATAGACTCTACTCACTGTAGCTTCTCAAAGGACTGCCTTCTTCATGGAATGCTTTGTGTGGCAATGATCACTACGGTCCAACCATGTCAACCTGTACATGATTCTTCAATAAACTGTACATGCTCTACCGATACTAAAGTAGAGATATATTACTACCAGATGTAGTAGGTGTACTTTTAGTAAAAACAAGGTTGTGATGGTTTACACTTGCACTCTGTGCCGCAGAATCTACTCAGAATCAACTAATCTGTTGTCCAAAATTATGCTTTTCAGGTAAGCTCACAACTCTGAGGGTAAAACAGAGTTCAGGAAGCTATTGCTCTTTTTTGCTGGCGTGTCAAAATGATGACAAGTCAGAAGGCAGCATGGAATTGCTGAAATCATTGAAAGCTATTTCGATCCATCCTTTTTCCAAGAACAAGTTTTTGGTACTGGATTCATCTGGAGTGTTGCATGTCTTCAGTCTTTCAACAACAGAAATGGGCTCAGGAGCTTCTAGCAAGCAATATTCTGAAAATATCTATACATATCGCTTGGATTATCCCATGAAAGTGCAATTATCTGCTGTCTTTTCAGTTAGCTCTATAAGTGAGTTCTTGTTCTGAATTTGCTGTCTTATTTCACATTATGGTTTACTTCATTAATAAATATGTTCAGAGTGTTTGTGCAGAGACACACTTTTTTTGGGTTTCAGATGGTGGACATTCTGTACATGTAATGTCAGCGGTTGAGACTGAATCCCCTAACATTAACAATAGAGATATTACTGGAGAAAGGGAGTTAGCAACTATCAAGCTTTCAGGTTGTGGCATTCGCCTAGTTCTTCAATCATACATCTTCTTTTTCAAATATTTTTTTTTCTTAGCTTAATTTGACCACAAATTACAAATTTACGTGATGCAAGAGTGAAATTTTCCTGGCTGTACATAATTTGCATTGTTTTACTTTTTTGTTTGGCTCATGCCAACCTGTTAAATAAAATCAATTGTCAGTTCACAGATGTTTCCCATTGGTTCGTGTGTTAAGCTCATTTTTTGTATGTTAATTATATCGTATAACATGTACATCATAATGACCTTGCCTTAGTTGAACCTAATTATGTCTTGTGTAGCTATTGAAGCAATCTTTACAAGTGAAAGGGTTCAGGACATTGTATCTATCTCCAAGGATTCAGTCCTTATCCTTGGTCAAGGTGAGAGGAGTTTGTGACATATATTCTAGATTGTCAGGCATGTTGTGGTCATCTAGATATGTTTTTTTTTGCTTTGTTTTGAAATTTTCCTAACATGATATTATGTCCCAGGCAACATGTTTCTGTATGGAACTTCTTGAATTTGGTTGTTTATCATGCATGGTAAATATAATCAAATCACATTTTTTGCATGCATGTTACTATTCTTGCAATAATTGCTTCTGCATAAACCCTCAAGTTTCATTTGATATCAGGTGGATACATCACTGTTCTTTAGGGCATGGTTGAAGAATTTGCAGCTTTGGATGGGGTTTTGGCAGGATGGGTTAGTTCATTACTTATCAACTGATTTAAATTTCTTTACTTCTGTTACCATTGTAATTTGTTGCCTTCTAATGCTTCCTCCTTTGAACTGAAGTTTTGGTGATTTTGAAGATGAACTTATCCACCTGTCGTTGAAGTCATGAGCTTTACTTTTATTAATCACACTAAGCAGATGAAAAAGCTCATGTCTTCCAGAGGACAACAAGATTCGGAAGGTGCATGATTCTCTTACCTTGTATACTGGTTTACTACTACATATTTCTGCAACTTTGCAAACTTGCAGTGCCATGTTTCTGCTCACCTCATGGAACTTTTGAGCAGGTGATGCCAGATTATGGACA
Organism: Coix lacryma-jobi var. lacryma-jobi; assembly: GCA_009763385.1. NCBI lineage: Eukaryota > Viridiplantae > Streptophyta > Magnoliopsida > Poales > Poaceae > Coix > Coix lacryma-jobi. The sequence goes on along the minus strand of CM019827.1, from coordinate 31,125,994 downwards.
GACCATGCCGTAATGACCCTATTACTCTGCATGCGAATTTTACATGCAAAGACTGGCACAATTCTAGTTGACATGACTCGGAGAAGAGCAATGCTGCAAAATCTATTCCCAGGCTCAGTTGTCGTGGAAAGTGGATCATCGTGAGGCTGTTCGGTTATGAAATTATACATCTGGTGCCAATGTAATTCCGAGACTGGACTTGCGGTGTCATGGAGTTGAGGATTGGGCATGTTACTGTAGGGGACCTCGGAAAAGCAATAATATAGTACTCCTTTAAGAGCTAAGATCCGACTTTCGCTAGATGGAATGCTGAAAGGGGCTTATCATTGGTTTTTTATTGCTGCTTTTGTGACATTCCACTATTCCGGCATACCCAAATCATTCAAGTTAGTTGTACAATCAGGTAGTAGTATAGTATGTTTCTTTACTTGTTGAGCCTTGCTACCTGCTTTAGAGCATCTCTGGCAGTACAGACAACACTCCATGTTATTGAACTGTCTTTGTCCATCGGCCGCATTATATTTTTGGTTTGTCCACACCAACTTATACTCGCATCTCCCCCCGCCGTACCCGTTATAATTCATAATGGGTCTAATTGGTTGCATATGTAACTCTTTCTAGACTCCCATAATGCAAACTGAACTTGATTGGGTTACCTGTATATAGTCTTATACAACATAGCACTGGCCTCAAATCATTGTTGATCTATATCCTATTTTCTCAAATTTGAGTGTATCCAGCTATGAAAAAATGCATTGCACCCGCTCTACAGCAGACACCCTCCCACATTTGTATTCTCTTGTGTCTATGTATGGAAATTAATCACGTGTATACAATACTATACAACCATCTATCTAGTTTAACTAAATAACTGCAAATTGCATTGACTAATGCAGAGGATATAGGTATGCTGCATTGACTGAGTGTTTTAATTCATTCAGGTATGTCTGGTTGTATGTATAACCCTTATCCATGCCCTTGCAGTGCACTTTGTTCCTGTTTGGTTTTTTTGATAATCCCGTAGGCAAGCTTTATTGATGGAGAATAGTTACATCATTTGATAAAAATGGAATAATAAAACTAGGGGATTCTCATCCTAAATACAATTCTCTTTTATAACCATAGCTTGCCTACTTTTGTTCCTGTTTAGTTACCCATACATAGGGTGTGTTTAGTTGGAAGAATTTTGGATGTGAAGTTCCTGTAGCACTTTCGTTGTTATTTGACAAACTTTGTCCAAATATAGACCAACTAGACTCAAAAGATTCGTCTCGACATTTACAAACAAACTGTGCAATTAGTTATTTTCTTTACCTACATTTAATACTTCATGCATGCGTCTAAAGATTCGATGTGATAGGAAATCTTGTAAATATTTGGGATCTAAACATGCTCATAGTTCATACGTAGGCTAGTACTGTGCTCAAAGCAACCCCAACCTGCATCTCACTACTCGATTAAATTCTGCATATCCGGCTATGCATCCTTATTTTTGCTCTGCAGTCCACAACATATTCTAGCCACTTACGCAAGAAATTAATCCCACGTATCCTATCCAAGTGAATCAAATGACATTTTGTCTTGTCCAGAGCCAGAGTACGTTGCATAATAAGCTCCTAATTTGGAAACTTCATTCCCTTCCTCTAGGATCGTGGACTTTTCACAGGCTAGATAATCTATGTGGATGTTATTTTAGTTATCATCTTAGTTTTTAGTAGGGGTTTTTCATCTTTAGGTTTTGTTTTTCCTTGCTTCCAAAAGAGGCCTAATAATGTAATAATGCAAGTAATTATTCAGACCTTTACTGGTGAGACAAGACGAACCAAACAACATCAAATTGCACTGTCTTGTCCAGATTAAAAGTATGATGCATAACCTCTAATACATTACTAAAGGGTGTTCGTTTCTCTGGCAATTTTTTTTTTGCCTGTCACATCGGATGTTGCGGCACTAGTTTAGTCTATTAAAAATAAACTAATCATAAAACTAATTACAGGGTCATATACTAATTACTGAGACGAATCTATTAAGGTAAATTAATCTATCATCAACGAATGTTTACTGTAGGATCACATTGTCAAATTACAAACTAATTAAGTTTAATAGATTCGTCTCATGAATTAGTTTTCGGCTGACAAATTAGTTTTTTAATTACTATATTTTTAATAGGCTAAACTAGGGCCGCAAGATTCGATGTGGGCCTGGAAACGAACATGTCTTAATTCAAGTAACCAATCAAAACCTCACCGGTGGCCACAAAGGATCAGGGCGAATAAGTCACCGGTAGTGGAGCCAGGATTTAGAGTTGGATATCTGCATCTTCCGAACAAAAAAAAGGTCTAATCCAAAGGTTCAAAATAGAGTTTATAATAGTGAAGACACAATTGTTCAAGTCTAAGATATGCATGAAACAAACTAAAAATTACTAAATCCTTAAATAGAACTACAATTTTACTTCACAAGAATACCTAATTTTTTCATTGCAAGAACTTCAATATGTAATAACTCATGTGTATTGGTATTATCATTTGTCTTTTTTTCGAGCCCACAGCTACGCGAATCCTTTCATTTACAAGGCCGGCCGGCCGCCCGGCCCACGACCACAAGGCCCATAAGCTACACGCCCGAGCAGGCGAGGCGAGCGGCGCGATACTGCACACCCCTTCTCGGTTTCCTCCCTCCCGGCCGCCAATTTCTTTCGCTCGCTGCTCCGCCCGAGCCCCAACCGCAGAAGCAGAACCCTCTCGGAGCCTCACCGTCTCTCGCTCCCTAGGCCGGCGGCAGCCGCCCCCTCCCCCGCTCCCAGGCGCCGCGGCGGCGCGGGGATCCTGTCCTCCTGGGTTCTTGCATCCCGCAAACCTTCGAAAGCTCGAAAGATCCCGCTGCGCGGCAGCCACCCTTCTCCTCTCGGCTCTCTCCCACTCTTATCGTCGCCTCCCTCGAAGTCGCCGCTGCCTCCACTTCACCATGGCGCTTCACGCCCCGGTCCTCGTGCTGAGTAAGCGGCCCCTATCCCGCCCCCTCTGGCCTCTGGCGTGCGCGCCGTCATTTTATCGCCCGTGATGTATCGATCACGAGTTGATGTTTTCTCACTTCTTCTAGGTTATTGATTTAAGCTGTTTGTCGTGTTGTTTGTGTGGGAATCTGCTTGATCCCTTCTTTCGAACCCGCGATTTGCTTTGTTTCGATTTTTAGGGCTCAATCGTGTCTGATCCGTTCTCCTCCCTTGTGTGTTTCCGTGAACTTTGTCTGAACTTGTTTCGGTTTGTGGTTTGGTCTGAGCAGAGGACTCGCTGAAGCGGGAGTCTGGCGCGAAGGTTCACAAAGCCAACATCCAGGCGGCCAAGGTACGGTTTCTCAAGCTTTGTTTCGTTCTCTCCGCTCGTTGGCTTTAGTGGTTCCTTGGCCTCGAAGAATGCAGTAGAATGTAGTTCGATTAATTCAGTGGTACTGTGAAACATTGCATTTTGTAGTCGATCCATTGGTCTGCTCATGTTGTGCAAATTGTTTTTGTTGAAGGTTGTAGTTACTAGTTAGCCATTTGACTGTACTGTACTTCACTATTCAGTAATATTTTCTTCACAGGCTGTTGCTGACATCATACGCACTACACTGGGTCCCAGATCCATGCTGAAAATGCTTCTGGATGCTGGTGGAGGTATGCCAAAGGCTTGCTTGTAATCTATGTATTGCATTGTTGGACAAAATTTAATATAAACCATTTTGTGTTGAATAACTTTGATGGCGGGTAACAAACAATGAATTTTGCATACTTGATTTTGTGATGTGTTATTCTTAACGAGTCATCTTGTTATGCTTGGTTGCCATAGGGAATTGGACATGTGCAAATATTATATCCTTTGTGTCAGAGCTAAGATTAAACTGTTCTGCAATGTGAATTGCTAATTAAGGTGTTGCCTCTATGATGCTTGATATTGCCAATGTTTCAGTTTACAGTCCTTCTATTAAAGTATTTTTTTACTACATATGCGATAGTAATCCTACTTTGCTAGATTCCTTTCACTAAATACTTACGGTTTACTAAGAATATTGATGTAATATGAACATACATTATTTGTGGTTTAATGCATATTTGATTGCACAATGATTTACAGAGTAACACCATGAGGATGTATATCCCTATACCAATGCTTGTATAGCAGTGACTTTAGAAACTAAACGTGTCAATACTATGGTGTAATATTTATTTCCCTGTTTCAGTTTCAGTTTCCACTGAACACTCATCTCCTCTATCTCTATGTGAGAAATAACATCAATTGCACTACCGCTTATTGCATCTCAATCATGTATGTACTCTCTTTTGAGTATCTACAGTGTTTTATTTTGTTTCGGCTACTTATCTTCAGGTATCGTGGTTACTAATGATGGTAATGCTATTTTGAGGGAAATAGACATTGCACATCCTGCTGCCAAGGTATGCAAGTTATGTTGGTTGCTCAGCTGTGAAAGTCTGCTGATGAAATTATCAGTCAATTATCACCTATTTTTTTTCTGTACGATGGATGAATCTGTGTTGTGAGACCCATATATATACCTAATTGTATTTGCGTGCTAATGTGCAGTCTATGGTTCATGTTGTGTGTCCCATGTACCTAATCTCGGTTATGTGTTAATGTGCAGTCTATGATTGAACTAAGTCGTACACAAGATGAAGAAGTTGGTGATGGCACTACATCTGTCATTGTTCTAGGTATGCAATTTTTTTTTTGTGACATTTGCGTTGGGGAAGGTTATGACAAACAACATTGCAATTTATTTGCATCAAACTAAAGCAGAGCAATTTCTAGTATCATCTAATTATGGTGCAACTGTTGAATCTGTTTCTAGTCGATCTACAAGATCAGATTTGATATATGGATTCTAGTTAAGTGGTGGTACATTCTTAATGATTTCCATAAGATCAGATATTTGTTTTACAACACCAACTTAGACAAACATATGTTTGTTTTTACCCTCTTATTAGTTCACAGTACACCTTTTCATTTCTTTTCTAGCTGGAGAGATGCTACATGTTGCACAGGCATTCATTGACAAGAACTACCATCCTACTGTTATTTGCCGAGGTAAGATTCCTTTGTTCTCAGCACTGCAGTTTACTAGGGTAATACCTGACTTCTTTTTCTTGATGTCTTGTCTTCTGAAACTTGTATTTTTCTCATCTTCAGCATACACCAAAGCGCTTGATGATTCTATTGCTGTACTTGACAAAATTGCAATGCCTGTCGATGTGAATGATCGTAAGTTTACAGTGAACATATATTTTGCACTGAATACTGGCAGTTTGCCAATGGCACAAGGAATTACCTCATGTGTTCAAAAATAAGACTGATGTCACCAAATATACCATTAATGCAGGTGGGGCAATGCTAGGCCTCGTGAAGAGCTCCATTGGTACAAAATTCACTGGCCAGTTTGGTGATCTTATTGCTGTAAGAATCTTTCTTCCATGTGGAAATTCAACAATTCCCTCCAAATTATAGTTCAGTTTGGCTTTGTCTTAAGTCAAACTTCTTTTACTTTGACCAAATTTTTCAAAAAAGAAAAAAAAACCAAAAGCCCAACATCTACAATATCAATTTAGTATCATTAAATTCTCCATGAAATATGTTTTGATAGTGCATTTATTTGAACTTGTGGATGGTAATATATTTTTCTTAAAACTTGTTCAAAGTTAGAGAAGTTGACTTAGGACAATGCCAAAATAATTACATAATTTTGAACAGGGGGTTGGGGGGGAGTACCACCTATCCAACATTGGATTTTACTTATTTGATACCTCATGTTGTTGTCCTCAGGACCTTGCTATTGATGCTACTACAACAGCAGGCGTTGACCTTGGTCAGGGTATGCGTGAAGTTGATATAAAAAAATACATTAAAGTTGAAAAGGTTCCTGGTGGTCAGTTGGAGGATTCTAGAGTCCTTAAAGGAGTTATGATCAATAAGGATGTTGTGGCTCCTGGAAAAATGAGGAGAAAGATAGTTAACCCCCGTATCATCTTGTTGGACTGCCCTGTTGAGTACAAGAAAGGAGAAAATCAGACCAACGCCGAGTTGATGAAGGAAGAAGATTGGTAAGAGATGTCCATGTACCACAATGATCTTGCTGAAATGCAATGAATGCATAGTTTTAGAGTAATTTAGTATCTAACTAAGGTACATTATGTGGCAAACTTTATTGCAGGCAGGTTCTGCTAGAGATGGAGGAAGAATACATAAAGAACCTGTGCGCTCAAATTCTAAAATTCAAGCCTGATTTAGTCATCACAGAGAAAGGGCTCAGTGATCTCGCTATCCATTATTTGAGCAAGGCTGGTGTTAGTGCAATCCGCAGACTTAGGAAAACTGACAACAACAGGATCGCTAAAGCTTGTGGAGCAGTTATAGTGAACAGGCCTGAGGAGCTCCAAGAATCTGATGTGGGAACAGGAGCTGGCCTGTTTGAGGTCAAGAAGATAGGTGATGAATTCTTTGCCTTTATCGTTGACTGTAAAGATCCCAAGGCATGTACTGTTCTGTTGAGGGGAGCAAGCAAGGATGTATTGAATGAAGTTGAGAGAAACCTGCAGGTATTTCTTCCTCCCCATTTCCATGTATCTACTCCTTGCAAAAATTTTAGAAACCTTTCTTTTATTAGTTGGCAGGCACAATATGATCTCAGTCAGCCATTCCCTTCAAATTTGAATTCCAGCATTTTGTTTCATTGATAGCCAGCAGAATCCTTTTGACCATTTAAGCAACCTGTGTGTCTGATTAGCATTGGATATTTGATTAGTTTCCCTTATTAACTCTTTTACCCGTAACTATATATGCAGATATTCTAATTTTATTAGGAATTACCTGGTACCCAGCTATCTGTAATGACTAATGAACATTCATTTTCCTCAAAGCATGTCCAAGTTTAAGCTAACATAATGGTATGTACATTTTCAATGCAGGATGCCATGTCTGTTGCAAGAAACATTTTGAAAAATCCAAAACTCCTTCCTGGAGGTGGTGCTACAGAGCTGACTGTATCAGCAACACTGAAGCAAAAGAGTTCTTCAGTTGAAGGTGTGGAAAAGGTATTGTTTTGTTACTGTTAATTACCTGTATTGGTTATTAACAGTCGATTAAGCAATATTTATGTGGATGCTTAGTGCAATGTTGCTTAACTCTGTAAGCCTGTGACCACATATACTTTGTAAATGTGATGTTATTGTGCTGAGTGGATTATTGCACCATTCTTTGATGTGCAATTCCTGATTTTTTTTTTTTGTTTATGTCAGTGGCCCTATGAAGCTGCTGCTCTAGCATTTGAGGCAATTCCAAGGACTTTGGCCCAAAATTGCGGTTTGAATGTTATTAGGATAATGACACAGCTTCAGGGGAAGGTAATAATCCCAAAACTCCTTTTATGTTTCTGTGAACTTGTCCCTGTATGGAAGTGGTACATGTCTTCTATCAGAAGCATCGTAAATTTGGCATGTAGGAAAGGTTGGGATAGAGGGTGTTGTGGGTTCTAGTGCAGAAATTCAATTTAGGAAATTATTTTGGAAGCACTGCACTGGGACTGGGAGCCTGTTTAGCAGGGGAGGAGCCAGAAATTATTCATGAGGGTGGCCAAGTGGTAACGATTGAACTATTGAAGGTGCAAACTAATTTTTTGTGTTCCCAAGAGGGTGCCCTTGCATATGGGTATTTTTTGGCCCTCAGCCCCTCCACTCCCCCCCACCCCCCACCCCTGCTGCTATCCTGTTGGTATGGGCGATTTTACCACTCCACTCCCTACCCCCTCTGCCACTATCCTCTGGGTATGGAGCTATGGGCGATTGCGATGTAATTCATGTGATTTAGTTTGTTATTCTAAGTTCCTAGAATTATACTCTTTCCAGACAGGGCCCTTGTAAGGTCAATCTATTTTTACCTTTCAGATTTAACTACCAGCAAGTTGCCTTAGGTGAACATAGGCTTATAATGGATTTGAGATGTTTCTTATGATTGATTATTAGAAAAAAAATAGCTACTTTACATCGATCACACATGTTTTTTTTCTTTGCACCAGCATGCTAATGGTGAAAATGCGTGGGTTGGCATTGATGGAAGGAGTGGTGATATTGTTGAAATGAAAGAGCGAAAGGTATTTCTCTATCTGCACAAATGCAAGTTTGACAATGTTTGGTTGCATGTCTAAACACCACAATGTTGTCCATTGTAGATCTGGGATTCCTACAGTGTTAAAGCGCAGACATTCAAGACAGCAATTGAGGCTGCTTGCATGCTTTTGAGAATCGATGACATTGTCAGCGGTATCAAGAAGAAGCAGGCTCCTGGGGCCTCAGCTCCAAAGCAACCCCAAATTGAAACTGAGGGAGATGCTGACAATGAGCAGATGATCCCAGAGTAGGGCTGTGACGAACCTGCACTGGCGAGGTTACTTACTGTGCCAGAACAACAATTTGAGCAGAGTTCATTTTCTTTGAGTGTTGGTTAGCCTTAGCTTAAAAGATGTACCTGATTTTATATAGTTTGGTGAGTGGTCCGAGGGTTTTGGGATCCAGGTTTCAAAGTTTTGTTGCTGCTCATTTTGCTTTGGACTGATGGATGACAAACAAGCAGTGAAACTAGGTCTTCCTTTTTTATGTCTAACTTTGCCTGTTGTATGCCGCAAATCTACTTTGTACCTTTTTTTTAATGGAATGCGCAGGAGGGAAATCTACTTTGTGCTGTACTTGGTAATGCTGTCGTTTCTGATGACCCGTGAAAGGATCAAGATGCCCAAGAGGGGGGGTGAATTGGGCTTCTCTAAAACTTCTTTCAATAATTAAAACTATCAAGCTCCAATTAACCCCCTAGTGCCTAGAAGTGTGTTTCTCTTTTACTCTACCACACAAAAGATCAAGACTAAGCCACTCTAACTCTAGCAAAACAATTCAATATAGAATGAACAACAAGAAGTAATGCGGAATTGAATTGCTTGAATGTAAATGTGAAAGTAAGAGAGTAGAGATGACTCGACGATCTTTTTGCCGAGGTATCGAGGTGTCGGCACACCCCCCTAGTCCTCGTTGGAGCACCCGCGCAAGGGTATCGCTCCCCCTTGATCCGCGCAAGGATCAAGTGCTCACTACGAGCTGATTCTTCGCCTCTCCGGCCCGGTGAATCGCTCGCTACCGGTCACAACTTGACTTGGGTCATCCACAATGCCTCCGGATGATCACCAAGCTCTCCGATCGCCACCAAGCCGTCTAGGTGATGCCGATCACCAAGAGTAACAAGCTAGAACTCTCACTTGACCAACACAAGGCCAAAGAGATGGATGGATGCACACTTGCTACTCAAATCTTACTAGGAGGTGTCTAATTCTCACAATTAGCCAATCACTCAACCTCACTAGGGCTCTTGCACTCACTCACACTCACAAGGTGTTTCTCAGCTGATGGAAGTGGCAAGAACGCCCAAATGGATGGAGGGAGGAAAGTATATATACTCCCCCAACCGGTCATCCAAAAACAGGACAAAACCGGGTTCCTGCGGGGTCATCGGACGCTCCGATGCCTAGCATCGGACGCGCCGATGACCTCGGCCAACGGTCGACTGTACCAGTTTGTCAGACATGTTTACGGAGCATCGGACGCTGGGGACCGTCCGATGCCCCTGCATCGGACGCGTCCGATGCCGAAAAGACCTCTCTGGAACCTCTTTGTATGGCCATCGGACGCTGGCCCTCAGCGTCCGATGCCAGCGTCCGATGCACTGCACAGTTCACTCTCAAGTGAACAGTGACACCAGACGATCCGATGTGGCACCATCGGAGCATCCGATGGTCATCGGAGCCTCCGATGCCCACTCAACGCGCATCCGATGCCCATACCAAGGGCAAGATCAACTCGGATCGCGACGTGGTCTTAACAACTTTTGTTCCTCTCGACATAAGGCATCTCTCTGAGCTACCTAGGGCTATGAAATAATAAGTGTGCACCACACCTACCTCAATAGACTCATCTAGGTCAAGCTACTGATTCACACCCCTCTTTATAGTACGGCCAAAGGAAAAACAAAGACCTAAGACTACCTAAGTATCCTCCAACACCATGCGACACTTAGCCTAGCCTACCACCGTCTTTGTCGTCCGTCCTTTGAAAACCGAAACGATTTCCATCGCCAAGGGACATGAACTCCATATGCCCGTATCGTCGCCATTACCGTGACCTAACTCATCCCTGTTTCTGCAAAACACACGTTAGTCACAGTAATCTTGTGTTTCATCCAATCACCGAAACCCATTAGGGGCCAAGATGCGTTCAATCTCCCCCTTTTTGGTGATTGATGACAACACGAGATCGAGTATAGAGAGAAGAGGTTTTCAAATCATGACATGTATGAACTTGCAATGAATAAGGGAAAATGATTAGGGGCAAGCTCATACATATCATGACAACATCCTGCACTCAACAAGTTAGAGTGAATAGCAAGTGCAAGAGTAAAGAGCTCGAATACATAACAAATGAGAATTGAGCACAAGTAGTCGAGTAAAGAGAAATGACATGTCATATCATATATCATAGTGAGCACAAACATGTCATAAGATCCATAACATAAATATGCACAAAAGATGCGATAAGTAAAGAGCGTATGTGAGCGAAACACAACATAAGATATCAAAACCCTCTCACATCACTCCCCCTATCGCCATACTCGGCCACTCTCCCCCTTTGGCATCAAGCGCCAAACTAAGCGTCGGAGGGCGGAGGTGGTGCAGACAAGTCGGGTGCCGTCTCCGGAGTCCTCTGAGTGAACTCGAACTGCTGAAGGAGGGCCTCGGAGTCGGAGGACGAGTCGCCCAAAGCCTGCTGACCCTCTGTAGCTGGAAGCTGCGGAGAAGCGGTCGGGGTCGGCTCGGACTGCTGTGCCTGCTCTGAAGCTGTCACAGTCTCTGTAGCAGTGTCAAGCTGAGTAGAGGAGTGCGGAAGCTCATGAATCGGAGGTAACTCAGCCTGCACGGTCGTCGTGGTCTCAGACTGGATGGGCTCTGTCTGCTCTGAGGACGCTACAGAACTCGGAAGAGTCTCGGTAGTGGAAGTGACTGGAGCTGTAGACGTCCGGACTGGGTCCTGTAGATCTGGCGTGGGGAACCCAGTGAGCTCACTGAAGCTGGCCGATAAGTCCCGTGTAACCGAGGTAGTCGTCGTGTAAAGGGGCTCAGTCGGCCTGGGAGTGAAGCCTGTCTGCAGCGGACTGAAGAGCGGGGCCCCGCCTGGAGGAGTGGTGAAGCTGGTGAACTGAGAAGAGCTGGGGCCCGAGAGAGGCTGCTGGTGCTGCTGACCAAACTGCGGTGGCTGACCAAACGGCTGAGGATGGACTGGTGGCTGCCACTGGAGCTGCTGCTGCGGTGGTGGCTGCTGCCACTGCCACTGGGGAGGTCCGCTGGCCAGTCTCTCCATGAAGCTCAAAGTCTGCTGCTGGAGGGCCATCATCTGTCGCTGCAGGGCGTCTGAACGCTCCTGAGCCTGCTGCTGTGCAAGTGCCTGCTGCTGGGCCAACCGCTGCTGCTCCTGGGCAAGCCTCTGGACGTCCTGAGTGACAGTCCGCTGCTGCTCCTCCATCCGTGCTAGAATAGCAAGGAGCGCTGGATCGGAGGAAGCAGTACCGCTGGACCCTGCCTGGTGGTCATGTGGACGCGGCTGGTAGCGAGGCGGGAGCTGGTAGTCCTCATCGGAACTGTCCGTGGGATCCGAGACTACGTGTGGGTCACCACCCTCGAGATCGGCAAGCTCCTGCTCCGCGAGCGCCTGAACTACCTCGTCCTGCTGCTGAGCTGACTCTGGCACCTCAGGTCTCTGACGAGTGCTAGTCTGTGCCTGCTGCTCTGGCTGCCTGCGGTCCCGACCGTATCCCAATAGCTGACTCATGTTATACTCAGGGAATACGGTCGCTGACCCGGTGAGTGACTGACTGAGCTGTGTACCAGTGGTGGCAGCTACCTTCCAAAGTATGTATGAAATCCAATGGGCATACGGAAGCTGCCTGCGGGCCTTGATGCCCTCTGCTACAGTGTCCTCTATCTCACACAGGATCACGTCCCAAACGTCAAACTCCTGCTGCCTGATCATATATGCAAGTAACCATAGCTGCAGCCTGGAGAGACCCTCTCCGAAGCCCACCCTGGGAAGCAAGGTCCGCCTGAGGATCGCGTTGAGGATCCGAGCCGTAGGGGTAAGGTCCCTAGGAGTGCGGCTCGAACCCTCGCCGAACGGCTCTGTGAAGCACGGGCGAACCAGGTCGGTCGAGGGCTGGGCACCACCGTGAGGGCGGCGGGGTGGCTCCGTCCGGTCGTAACACAAGTCGTGGATCCGGGTCTGTGATCGTGTCAAGCCAAACCAATCCCGGATCTCGGACGAGAACAGTCTGTAGTGGTCTCCCTCAAGTGCGAACTCAATAGTCTCTCGGTCTGGGTGTACCCACAACGAAGCATAAAACTGAAAAACCCAGTCCTCAATATAGGAGCCAGACCGCCCCAGTAGATCTGCCAGACCAGGTAGGAAAGTAAGGATGGGGCGAATCTGCTCTCCTGCTGCATCCACAACTGCCTCTAGGGAACAGACACGCTGGGGTCGCAAAGAAATCCCGGCGTTCCTGTAACCCTGGTAGAAATCCTCCTGCAGCACAGTGTAGAACGACGGACCAGCCTGCTCCTGTCGCTCCCTGGGAAACCACTGCTCCACTGGCACAAGTCGAAGGGTCTGGATCTGAGAGCAAGTGGCGCCCCTGAGGTCCAGTCGCGGGATCGGCGGAGGAGCACGCCTTGACGGAGCACGTGCGCCACGCAGAGGGACATCGGGCCGAGGTGGCACCGCTGTCCGGCGACGAGTGGACCGGCGTCGGGGAACCGCCTCAGGAACCTCCTCCGCTGCCTCTGCCTCTGGAGCCTCTGCCTCAGGTGCCTCTGCTGCCTCGGCCTCTGCCTGACCCTGCCCTGAGCTTTCGGGCTCAACTCCGGGCGAGGTGAACGTCGTCCGACGACCGGCAGCCATGAGCGTGCCAGGCGGCGAACCGTGGCGACGCTCGACCTCCTCGATCGCTCTGCGCTGCTCGGGGGACAGCTGATCCTCAATCCTTAGTCCGCCCGCACTGCCACCTCGCTCTGCACGCTCGGCGGCGTCTGCCACTGCCTGAGCCTGAGCTGCCTCTCGCTCCTGACGTGTGCGCTTCCGGCGCACGATAAGCTTCCCCTTCCCAGGCCTCTGACCGGAAGGGGGACGACGGGGAGGAGAGTCGTCGGGGCCACCACCAACGTTCTTGCAGCGCATGGCTGACAAGAACAGGTAACTGTACTGAAGGAGCTCTGGACTGCCTCGGAAAGATCACCTGCCACTGAACAGAAATCACTGACTCGGAAAACCCCTGACAAGCAGCTGACAAGAAGACCACTGGCAAGGACTCCCCCTAGCACTGAGAACCTCTGCCTCTGTCACTCGCGAGGCTTGGCCTCGATCCGTACCCGCGGGCTTGGCCCCGGGTTATCTGGCACTGGCAACTGACCAGGCTGTCAACGGCAAACCACTGACTTGCTGCGAGATGAGAGAGGATATATATAAGCACACATATAATCTAGGGAGAAGAAGACCCTAAGGAAGCAAAGTAGAGGAGATAAGAAGGGAAGGGGCTGTGCTACCTGGCGAAGAACGAAACGACCCAGGCAAGAGATGAGGAAAGACTTTCCGGGATCCACACGATACAACGAGGGGACTACAAAAAGATGGGATCGAAACTGGGTCAAAACAGGGTGGAGCAGTCACTGGAGCATTTCGTCGAGCACCTGGAGGGCATAGAGTATGAAGGGGCGGGGAAAGGTGCTCACTGCAAGTTCTGGCTGCCGAGTGAAGGGTCGCCGGAGAGGATGAATGGTGCGGTGACGAAGGATGAACTCCGGTGAGGAGAGCTCCGGCGAGGAGACCACGGCCGCCGGCGAGGAGGACCAATGAGTATCCTTGCGAGCGGGTGGGGCTATGGGTGCTCGCGACGGGGAGGTGGACGGGCGAGCACGGCGAAACAGCGGACGGCAGGGGAGGTCGCGCCGGCGAGCGAGCGAGCGCGAGGGGGGGAGTACGGCGGCGCTGCTAGGGTGAGGGTGCGGGCGTGGCGGAGCGGGCACGGGCAGGTGGGCACGAGGAAGAAGACGATGGATATGACGTGTGGGACCCGTCTGTCAATAGAAGACCAAACCGCGCCGCTTAAAGGAGCATCGGACGCTCCGATGAGAACACATCGGATGCGCCGATGCCTATCCAGAGAGCTCCAGAAACGCCGAAAGCGCATCGGATGCGTCTGGTGCCTGACCATCGGATGCTGGTAAGCTTCCGATGGGCATCGGAGGCTCCGTTGAGAACACATCGGACGCGCAAAATTCACTGTTTCAGCCGGGGCTGCCTACAGTGCAGGCATCGGATGCTGAACCAGCGTCCGATGCAGCGTCCGATGCTGCATCCGATGCTCTATTTGAGCAGATTTGAAGATCTCCGTTGCCGCTCCCTCTCCCAACCAAGTTCCAACTCAAATAAGAGGCAAATAAACACCAGTTGGAACCTAGTATGAGCACCCTCGCATAAACCCTCAATTTTTATAAATATTTTGCCATAGGCTACATATCATTTTTAGGTAAGGTAGGCGATAATACCCGAGGAGACAACATGTGGCCACCAAGACTAGAGGTCTCAACCATAAGGAGCCTCAAATTGCTCCCCCTAGCGGTGGACGAACACAGCGGTTGTTCAAAACATAACCGAAAAGAAACGACAAAGCAACAAACATGCATATGCAATGCAAAGCGGAATTTGAATCTAGGTTGCTTGTCAATTTTGCTCATGGGTAAGCTTCTTCACACGCTTTTTAGGGCGGTTATCTTAACCACGTCTGACAAGCCTATGTGCATAGCATAATTTAAACATGGCATATGGTACAATGCAATGCAAAGACAACCCCCTTTCACCTTTTGACAAAGTTACTTAGATCAAGCACATTGAGCTCACTTCGCAATCTACAAAGGGTGCTCTCATCTAGGGGTTTTGTGAAGATATCCGCCAATTGATCTTCGGTTCTAACTCCCTCTAAGGATATATCTTTCTTGGAAACATGATCTCTAAGGAAGTGATGGCGAATGTCTATGTGCTTTGTGCGAGAGTGTTGAACCGGGTTGTTAGCAAGCTTAACCGCGCTCTCATTGTCACACAACAAAGGTACCCTTTCTAGAACTACACCATAATCTAAAAGGGTTTGCTTCATGTAAAGGATTTGTGCACAACAAGCACCCGCGGCTATGTATTCCGCCTCGGCGGTAGACAAGGCCACACTATTTTGCTTCTTAGAACTCCACGAAACTAGTGATCTCCCAAGCAAATGGCACCCTCCGGATGTGCTTTTTCTATCAATTTTGCAACCCGCATAATCCGAATCGGAATACCCAACGAGTTGGAAGTTAGCTCCTTTGGGATACCAAAGGCCAATGCTTGGGGTGTGCTTTAGGTACCTAAGGATTCTTTTCACCGCTATGAGATGTGATTCCCTAGGATCGGCTTGAAAACGAGCACACATGCACACACTAAACATGATGTCGGGCCTAGATGCGGTCAAGTATAACAAACTACCAATCATAGAACGGTAGAGAGTTTGATCAACCGGGTTACCTCCCTCATCTAGGTCGAGATGTCCGTTGGTTGGCATTGGAGTCTTGATAGGCTTGCAATCATCCATGTTGAAGCGCTTGAGGAGGTCTTTTGTGTACTTCTCTTGAGATATAAAAATCCCCTCCTTCAATTGCTTGACTTGAAAGCCTAGGAAGAAAGTGAGCTCTCCAATCATGGACATTTCGAACTCCTTCGACATCAAGTCACCAAATTCCTTGCAATAGGCTTCATTTGTTGACCCGAAGATGATATCATCGACGTAGACTTGACAAATGAAGATCTCTCCATCAAGCTTCTTGGTGAATAGTGTGGTGTCAACCTTCCCAATGGTGAAGCCCTTTTCAATGAGGAAATCCCGGAGGCGCTCGTACCACGCTCTAGGGGCTTGCTTGAGCCCATATAACGCCTTGGACAACCTATAAACATGATTAGGATATCTAGGGTCTTCAAACCCGGGAGGTTGATCAACATAGACTAGTTCATTTATGAAGCCATTTAAAAATGCACTTTTCACATCCATTTGATATAATTTAATGTCATGATGTGATGCATATGCAAGGAGGATACGAATGGCTTCGAGTCTTGCAACCGGTGCAAAGGTCTCTCCAAAATCCAAACCCTCAACTTGAGAGAACCCCTTTGCCACTAGCCTTGCCTTGTTTCTAACAACCTTGCCTTGATCATCTTGTTTGTTCCTAAACACCCATTTTGTTCCAATGACTCTTGCGCCTTTTGGTCGCTCTTCAAGTGTCCAAACTTGGTTGCGGGTGAAGTTGTTTAATTCTTCATGCATGGCATTCACCCAATCCGGATCACCTAGAGCTTCATCTACAATGGTTGGCTCAACAAGAGAAACAAAGGAGTGATGTTCCATAAATAAAGCAAGTTTTTGAGAGCGAGTCATTACACCCCTTGTCGGACTCCCTATGATGAGATCTTGAGGATGTGCTTGTAGTAGAGGAGTAGTCCTTCGATCAACCACTTGAGGGACCGCTTGTGGAGCATCAACATCTTGAGCTTGTACCACCATTTGATCATGGGAGACATGAGTATCTTCATTTGGATCCCTTCCATCTTTGTCATCATCAAGTGGTACATTGGATGAGGATGGCTTGTCAATGACTTGCACATCATCATCATCATCTTTAGGCTTGATGGCTCCAACCGGCATGTTCTTCATTGCTTCCCTCAATGGTTCATCTCCTACATCATCAAGATTCTCATGCTCTCCTTGAGAGCCATTAGATTCATCGAATTCCACATCATATGTTTCTTCTACCATCCCGGTGGCATGGTTGAATACTCGATATGCTTTGGACTTCAATGAGTAACCAACAAGAAAACCAATATCACATCGGCGTTGAAACTTCCCTAGGTGTTGGCGCTTCTTGTAGATGTAGCATTTGCACCCAAACACTCTAAAGAAGGATACATCCGGCTTCTTGTTGTTGAGTAGCTCATAGGGGGTCTTGCCAAGTAGACGATGGGGGAACAATCGGTTTGATGCATAGCAAGCGGTGTTGATTGCTTCCGCCCAAAATCTTTCCGGTGTAGTGTACTCATCTAACATAGTCCTTGCTAGGGTGATTAGTGTTCGGTTCTTTCTCTCAACTACCCCATTTTGTTGTGGTGTGTAGGTTGCGGAGACTTCATGCTTGATCCCAACTTCATCACAATATTGCTCAATGTGGGTGTTGTCGAACTCTCTTCCATTGTCACTTCTTATCTTTTTGATCTTCAAGTCAAACTCATTTTGGGCTCTCTTGGCAAACTTCTTGAATGAAGGGGTTGCTTCGGATTTGTCATGAAGAAAGAATACCCAAGTGTATCTAGAGTAGTCATCAACAATCACTAGACAATAGAGATTTCCACCCAAGCTAGCATATGTTGTTGGTCCAAATAGATCCATGTGAAGTAGCTCTAACTCTCTTGATGTTGACACAAAGGCTTTGGTTGGATGTGTATTTGCAACTTGCTTGCCGGCTTGACATGCACTACACAATTTGTCCTTCTCAAATTTGACATCCTTCAAGCCTCTAACCAAATCCTTCTTCAATAGCTTGTTGAGAGTGTTCATTCCAACATGTGCTAATCTTCTATGCCATAGCCAACCAAGTGATTGCTTAGTGAACAAGCATGTCTTCAAGTTGGCATCTTCGGAGGTGAAATCTACTAGATAGAGATTGTTGTATCTAAAGCCTTTGAATATCACTTGTGTATCATCTTTCTTGGTCACAACCACTTCCTTGTCGGTGAACAAGCATTGAAAGCCAAGATCACATAGTTGCCCAACGGATAGCAAGTTGAAGCTCAAGGATGCAACAAGAAGCACATTGGAGATGGTATGGTCATTTGATATAGCCACTTTGCCCAATCCTTTGACATTGCCCTTTGAGTTGTCACCAAATGTTATCTTTTCTTGGTCATCGACATTCTCTTCTAGTGAGGTGAACATCCGGGGATCTCCGGTCATATGTTGTGTGCATCCACTATCAATTACCCAATGTGATCCACCGGTCTTGTAGTTCACCTACACACACAAGAAATCAAGCTTGAGCTTTCGGGACCCAAACTTGTTGCGGTCCCTTAACTTTCTCAACTAGTGACTTAGCAACCCAAATTTGCCTTGGTCTATTCTTGTTAGGTGGCCCCATAAACATTACTTTCACTTTGCCACTAGAATCTTGTCTAAGCATGTAGTGAGCATTGAAAGCAAAGGGTCTAGCATGCTTGGGCAAGGGTGTGGGCTTTGGCTTCTCACAAGCATGAGCAAAGTGACCTTCCTTTCCACACTCATAGCATCTCCCAATCTTCTTCTTCTTTGGCTTAGTGATGCTCTTGCGTTGCTTCATCTTCTCTTCAAGAAAGCCAATGCCATTTCTATTGGTTTTCATGACGGTGTTCATGAGAAGCTCACTTTGAAGACATTGACCCTTGGTGAAGTTCCTCAAACCGGTGGTGAGGTGCTCTTTCTCCTTCTTGAGCTTGTCATTCTCTTGTTGGAGTTCCAATTGAGATGGTGTCATTTTGTAGTCCCTCTCCATCTTTAATCTCTTGTTCTCTTCTTTTAGCATGTCTAGCTCAAGTGTCATGCTATAATCATCGTCATGAGATTGAATGATAACTTGCTTGGTAGTTGAAAGCTTTTCTAGATCAACTTTGAGCTTTGCATTCTCATTCTTGATCTTGACATAGTCATCATAGTGATCGGCCTCAACCACTTTCTTGCCCTTGCCACTAGCACTTTGCTCAACATGCTCACTAACCAAGTCCTCACAAGATGTTGCTATGTCACACTTAACAACAAGGTTAGGAGCATCATGTGTCTCATGTGAAAGCATATCATAAGCAATGGTGAGAGTATCATAATCTACTTTCACTTGAGTATATTGTTCCTTAAGCAAAGCATGACTAGTGGAAAGGTCACTATGCATCTTATCAAGTTTTTCATTTTTAGCTTTGAGCTCCTTGTTAGAGAACTTGAGCTCCTTGATAGTGGATGACATAGTTGCAAGTTCATCTTTTAGTTCATCACTAGCATGAATAGCATGATCACACTTTTCAACAAGAGATTCATTTTCATCAACAAGCTTCTCATTTTTAGCTCTAGTCTTTCTTATGATTTTAGAGTAGTCATTTAGCAATTTGACAAGTTCATCATAAGTGGGAGCCTCAAATTCACCATCACTATCACTATCACTAGAGACATCATTGTTTTGTACCTTCCGGTCACCCTTGGCCATAAGGCATAGGTGTGTAGATGATGATGGTGACGGTGGTGGTGGTGGTGTAGAGGAGCCAATAACTAGAGCGGCCACCTTCTCCTTCTCATCATCACTATCTTCATTTGATGAGACACCGGAGGAGTCAATGTCGGTGAGCCAATCACCAACAATGTAAGCCTTCCCACCTTTCTTGTGGTATTGCTTCTTTTTCTTGCCATCCTTCTTATAGTAGGGCTTTTCATCCTTCTTCTCATCTTCACTTGATGAGTCATACTTCTTGCCCTTGTTCTTGTTCTTGTAGCTCTCTTTCTTGGGCTTGGTGCATTGATGAGCAAGATGGCCAAGCTCACCGCAATTGTAGCAATCCATTTCGGAGATTGGTCTCCTCTTGCTACTTGTGAAGAATTTCTTCTTTCTTGAGTCAAAGTTGACTCCATTCTTGTGAAGCTTCTTCAACATCTTGGTGGTCTTCTTCACCATGAGAGCAATGTTGGAATCATCTTCATCATCGCTTGTGCTCTCATGATGCACCTCAATAGCCTTGGACTTGCCCTTCTTGTCATGGCTTGCTTTGAAGGCCAAGTCCTTCTTCTTGTCGGTGGAGGAGCCACCACTTGGTGTGATGTGCATGTACATCTCATGAGCATTGATCTTCCCCAAGACTTGTGTTGGTGTAGATGTGGAAAGATCACCTTGATGTAGCACGGTCACAATGTGTCCATACTTCTCAATTGGAAGGACACAAAGAATCTTCCTCACAACATCGGATGGTTGCATTTGTGTGAGGCCAAGTCCATTTAGCTCTTCTACAAGAACATTCAACCGTGAGTACATTTCATTTGCACTTTCATTAGCATGCATATCAAAAGAGTGAAGTTTTTGCATAACTAAATGATAGCGTTCCTCACGCTCACTCTTGGTTCCCTCATGGAGCGCACAAATGTTTTCCCATAGATCATGGGCGTTTTTGTGGTTCCGAACACGGTTGAACACATCTTTGCAAATACCTCTAAAAAGAATGTTTTTGGCCTTTGCATTCCATTTATCATTTTCCTCCTCATTAGGAGTGAGGCTTGTGCCTTCCTTGGGCTTGGCAAAGCCGGTTATGGCGGCATCAAGGCATTTCACATCAACCGCTTCTAGGTACGACTCCATACGGATTTTCCAATATGGAAAGTCGTCTCCCTCAAACATGGGAGGTGGTCCATCACCTCCGGACATCTTAACTCTAGGCGGTTAAGCCTAAATCGAGAGCACGAGGCTCCGATACCAATTGAAAGGATCAAGATGCCCAAGAGGGGGGGTGAATTGGGCTTCTCTAAAACTTCTTTCAATAATTAAAACTATCAAGCTCCAATTAACCCCCTAGTGCCTAGAAGTGTGTTTCTCTTTTACTCTACCACACAAAAGATCAAGACTAAGCCACTCTAACTCTAGCAAAACAATTCAATATAGAATGAACAACAAGAAGTAATGCGGAATTGAATTGCTTGAATGTAAATGTGAAAGTAAGAGAGTAGAGATGACTCGACGATCTTTTTGCCGAGGTATCGAGGTGTCGGCACACCCCCCTAGTCCTCGTTGGAGCACCCGCGCAAGGGTATCGCTCCCCCTTGATCCGCGCAAGGATCAAGTGCTCACTACGAGCTGATTCTTCGCCTCTCCGGCCCGGTGAATCGCTCGCTACCGGTCACAACTTGACTTGGGTCATCCACAATGCCTCCGGATGATCACCAAGCTCTCCGATCGCCACCAAGCCGTCTAGGTGATGCCGATCACCAAGAGTAACAAGCTAGAACTCTCACTTGACCAACACAAGGCCAAAGAGATGGATGGATGCACACTTGCTACTCAAATCTTACTAGGAGGTGTCTAATTCTCACAATTAGCCAATCACTCAACCTCACTAGGGCTCTTGCACTCACTCACACTCACAAGGTGTTTCTCAGCTGATGGAAGTGGCAAGAACGCCCAAATGGATGGAGGGAGGAAAGTATATATACTCCCCCAACCGGTCATCCAAAAACAGGACAAAACCGGGTTCCTGCGGGGTCATCGGACGCTCCGATGCCTAGCATCGGACGCGCCGATGACCTCGGCCAACGGTCGACTGTACCAGTTTGTCAGACATGTTTACGGAGCATCGGACGCTGGGGACCGTCCGATGCCCCTGCATCGGACGCGTCCGATGCCGAAAAGACCTCTCTGGAACCTCTTTGTATGGCCATCGGACGCTGGCCCTCAGCGTCCGATGCCAGCGTCCGATGCACTGCACAGTTCACTCTCAAGTGAACAGTGACACCAGACGATCCGATGTGGCACCATCGGAGCATCCGATGGTCATCGGAGCCTCCGATGCCCACTCAACGCGCATCTGATGCCCATACCAAGGGCAAGATCAACTCGGATCGCGACGTGGTCTTAACAACTTTTGTTCCTCTCGACATAAGGCATCTCTCTGAGCTACCTAGGGCTATGAAATAATAAGTGTGCACCACACCTACCTCAATAGACTCATCTAGGTCAAGCTACTGATTCACACCCCTCTTTATAGTACGGCCAAAGGAAAAACAAAGACCTAAGACTACCTAAGTATCCTCCAACACCATGCGACACTTAGCCTAGCCTACCACCGTCTTTGTCGTCCGTCCTTTGAAAACCGAAACGATTTCCATCGCCAAGGGACATGAACTCCATATGCCCGTATCGTCGCCATTACCGTGACCTAACTCATCCCTGTTTCTGCAAAACACACGTTAGTCACAGTAATCTTGTGTTTCATCCAATCACCGAAACCCATTAGGGGCCAAGATGCGTTCAACCCGAACTGAATCTTCCTTTCTCATGACCCGAACTGAGTCTTACCATTACAACTCGGGTGATAGACGGCACGCGATGAATCATTATCAAGCGAGGTGGTGTTATAAGTGATACGCAGAACTGAGTCTGACTACCCACAATGTATGAAATGTCGATGCTCAAACAAAGAGAGAGCGCTGAAACGAAGAGTGAAAAAATCAGCATCGATGCAGCACATTGCGGGAGCCGATGCCAAGACCAAAAAACTCATGCATCGACGCATGTAGATGAGCCGAGAGAAAGATTCAGCATCGATGCAGCACATTGCGGGAGCCGATGCCAAGACCAAAAAACTCATGCATCGACGCATGTAGATGAGCCGGTGCTGAAATGAATAAAAAAGTATTTCACGAGCTATTTCGGCACCGGTCACATTTTGGGCAGTCTATAGTTGAACGAATCAGTTGCCAGCGACGTAAGTTTTGCGTATCACTTATAACACCACCTCGCTTGATAATGATTCATCGCGTGCCGTCTATCACCAGAGTTGTAATGGAGGTTCTTTGTACGGTGAAAGATATTATTACATTTCTTATTTCAAATTGCAAGTAACTAGCACCAAAGGCAAGGAACTAGCAAACGCGTCTCATTCGCCACCTCAAACTCACGAAACCGTTGATGCCATTTGAATTTCTGCTTGGCGAGCCTTTTTTTTTTTTTTGCGAGACCCAGTTACAGACGCAGACGCTCACAAACACGAGCACACATTCACCCTACCCCTACTATGAACGCACGCACGCACACCCTACCCCTATGAACATCTCCGAAGAACCGAGTTGGACCGGCAAATCTCGAGATTGACGAAGTCATCACAGGCGCCTCGCTGTCGACGGGCACGTCGCCTACCACTGAAAGAATAGCGCCGTTAAATTCTGGAATAAATCCAGGAAAATGCGAACACCCGTGTCAAGTCGAGGACTTAAACCCGGGTGGACAGGTTCCACCACAAGGAATCTAACCAGCTGAGCTACGCTCAATTCGCTGCTTGGCGAGCCTTCTCTAAGCATGAGTGAAATGCTCGTGGGTGGACCCGGTCTCTAGGGTGACGACGACGGGTAGGACTCGAGATTATTAGCAGCGAAGGCTTGGGGAAGAAGACCAAGAAAGCAAGAGAAGAACAACAAGGACATGATTACTGTTCTGAAAATTCGTTTGGACTCAGTTTGAGAGTAAAAATATTATCAAGATTGTCAAATTATCGTGATCCGTATTAGCTCCAGAGAATTAGTTCAACAAAGGAGGTTCAGTCCGTATTACAGGAGCTTTAGGACCTGTGTTGAACGCAAAGAGCAGGTTTGGCGGTGTCTAATGAAGGTTGCATCAATATCAGATTATCATGCCTACCAGTATTTTTTTTTCACAACAATCAGGCATAGCTGGTTAATCGCCAGTACCCAGGTCAAATGTGGCAGCTCTACATGATTGAAGTTGAAGTGAAGATTACGCATGCATGAAAGGTGGCGCTAGACAACAAGATGACTTATACGTGATCTAGAGAAAGTGATTGATTCTAACAAAATACATCTCATAGGCCCTGTTTGGAGCTAATTCGCTGCTAAGTGGCACGGCAGCGAAGGACGATCATGCCAAGCCATGGCTCCACATACATGAAGTGACCGGTCAGGCCAGGATTTAAACCAAAGAAATAAAAAAAAAATGAAACGATCTAAAATATTTTACTTGATTAGCGGCTCACAGCGATAAATTGCTGACGACAGAGACCATGACCAAACAAATGGAAGCAGATGTGTTTGCTAACACTAGCAGCAAAACTCAATTAACTAATGTACACAGACAAATTGTTACAACAATGGTTAGAGTAAATTAGTCAAATGCCTGCTCCATATGAAAGGAATGCCGCAGCTGTAATCTGACTTCCTTGTTGGAAAACAATGAAGATGGTAATATCGACTTTCCTGTAAACAGCCTTCTCCGTCATTTGTTTCTTTGCCTCTGCCTGGGCCAGACTCCCAGAACCACGACGACGGAACTAAATTTTGCCACAATAGTAAAGCTACTATACAAGTTGGATGACTTCCGTTCCACTGGAGCAAACTCTCCAATCTCCAGGACACAATCACCTCGGTGGCTCCTGTCAACATCTCCATGCGGAGTTGCTTATAGCCAGCCATTGCAAAATAGCACACATCAGAGGGGCAGCAATCTTCATTGATGGTCCCGTCTGTTCTGCGCACTATTGTCTACAAAGATCTGTATGTGCACCGACCTTTCTTGCATCTGGTGGCTTCCACAACATTATATTCACATCAGGGTTGCACCAGGAAGAGAGGTGGTTGTATCTGCTGTTTGTACTGTACCAGGCACAAACGTCATTGGTGCCTGCTGTGGTTCACTAAAAAAACCCAGAATGTTCAAAATCTGTCTGCAGTTACAAGGCACATCAGAAATAAGAACATAAAGAATGCAACAACTATGATACTATTGATAGATGAAATACTGAGATTACTAAAAAAACTGAATCTGAAACAGTTTGAAACCATAAGGGCACACAGCCCCACAATATGAAGTTGGCACTTGCAGAACAACATGTGTAGAACTCGATGTGGTCTTTGTTACAACGTTTCTTGCAGTAAAAATTAGGAATCACTTTTATATCTGTGTGCTTAAACCAAAGAGTGATGTTTGCATAATCAAACAGAAGGTCATCATAGATTCCAGAACTTAGAAAGGAGATGAATCCCTGGATGAAAATCAAACTACAAAGCATGAATGGTAGTTCAAGCATAAATACACCCAGCACATCAAAGGATGTCTTTAATGGCCTTGATTTATCATAAGCCCCTCACCACCACCACCAAAAAAATGCATTTTTTGCAATTGTACACAGCAAGGGATAAAAATAAAGAATCAGACAATAGTGTGGGTGACTCAGTTTATAGCACCTTAACTGGAAGCTGAAGTATCTCAAGTCATCAAAAGGGTGTATGAAAATTAAGCTTGTAACACTATAACTATAAAAAATATTGTAAAGGTACCTGGGCAAGGTGTTATGCATGTTCCGCTGATTAACAAAGGAAGAAAGAGGTGTCCGAAGATTGGGATATTTATTCAACATAAATTCAAGTTGTGGTGGAGGTAGCTACATGTAGCAGCATGAATGGATATCAGTAAAACTGATTAATAGATATAGATGAACCTTTCAGTTGCATAACAAGGATAATACCTGTAGTAAGACATCAAAAGAACGTGGCTGAGTCTGGAATGACAATTTTAAAAACCCAACCCATAGCTTTGGCATTTTCCATATCTGCAGCAAGAAAAAATAAATCCAAAGGTTCAGAGCTCAATAAATCAAAACAAAAAAAACTACTTAATGGCCTTCCTCAGTTTCTTTGCGACCTTAAACAAGAATAGTTAGTTTTGTGTGTACCCAAAAAGAACTTCAAACTATGTGCTATATCAGCACGCATCACTGACTCCAATAGTTACTCCCTGGGAATAGGAAATAATTTCCCTATATATATACAGGTCCTAAAAGAAAGTATGACTGCATGATACACCAGAAATTTTTAGACCTGTTTATTGACGAGCCTTGAGAGTATTCCCATGACAAAATCAACCTGAATAAGTAACAATGGTCAGATGAGCGAAAATCTGAAAAACAATGTTCTTCAGACAGTCAGACTGCTGTTATGTGCCAAAATATAATAATTTGGAAAGCAGAAAACAATTGAACTGGCAAGAATGAGTTGTTTGGAGTTTCAGAAAAAAAACTATTGTCTTTGTAAACAATATAGAGGAAAAGGTTTATTACAAGTATATACATCTGATTAGCATGTGCATATGTACCAATAGGTTGGTTGGCAAGTTACCGTTTAGCTACAATAGTAGATTTAAGAGTGTACACATTGATTACAAAAGGAATAGATGACCTACAATCAAGCTTTTAACCAACAAATATAAACAGATCAAATTTGTTGTGTATAACTCAAAATAAAAATCAGCATACCAAAGCAGGGAAAGCATCAAGCGCTTGAATAACTGTTCTCATAAAAAGAAGAGGAATTGGTATTCTGTCAACCTGCAACACAGTTCAACTAATTAAGCAAGATGAAAATAAAAGATGCACAAAACTCAAATGCCAGCGGTAATGCAAGTACCAATTGATTGAGTGACTTCTCCAAAACCTGCTGAGTAAATACGGTACGTTGCTCAAAGCAAGCCGTGCAAGCATCCGTGACCTGAAATGAGTCTCCATTAACAGCTGACGAAATTATGCAATCAATAAGAACACATTTACACAAATCCATGAGGATGCATTTGGGTAAAAAATCTGGAATTTAAACAATGTTCCAAAAACATATATGTTTCTCACGAGAACTCAATTATTTAGGAGGCTAGTGCAACATAAAAGGTAGTCAAGAGCCATGTTAATTGTGTATAGCATGTTATATTATGAAGGTGATACTAAACAACTATAGTAAATGACATTACCTTCTTTAAGGCAACTTTATCTTTTTCAGGGTTAATATCATGAATTGCAATCAGAACTTCAGCAGGAGTCAATGCTGGACCAGTATGAGCAGTTCCCTGTCCAATGTAAAAATACAAAAGATTAGAGAAAAAAACTTATGACTTGTTTAAAATAATAGATTGTGTGCATCCTTTTACAACAAAACACAGGCATCATTGTGTCAACCATAAAAATAAATAGTCATGCTGAAAACATAAACATGGTGCATTGGATCAGCACTGAAACAGAAAGTCTGTTCATACTTCAACACTCCACCCCATAATTTTTTTTTCTCGAACACGCAGGAGAGCTATGTATCATTGTATTAAGAAGAATGAAAAAACCCACACACTTAAACATAGTACAGAAACCTAAAGCTCAGACAGGCCTTTGTTTTGGGATATGGGGGGGGGGGGGGGGGGGGGGGGGGGGGCATAATGCCTATCAACAGAGTGCAATAAGCACAGTAAAATCACCTGCAATATCCGAGCGAGTGCGTCTTGGAATCTCTCAAGCGGGAGATCAACTAGCCTAGGAAATATGGGCAATACCTGAGAGCCAGTATAATAAGAGAAAATGTTAAGTGCAATGGAAGAACTTGTCAATTAAACCATTATCCAAAAAAGATCGAAATTTGTAGTAATGAGAACCGAAGAAAAAACATGCATGATGAACATAAAATAATTGCATTTGTTAAGAATCACAGTTTGAAATATTGCAAAAAGAATTGCAATAAGATCAATGACGATTTCTCAAAAATCAAAATGGCCTGGAACATACTTTTATTTTAACATGTGCACATTAATTTGGCATTTGTTACTGCTGTCTAACTTCTAAATAAATTTAGATTTATCAAAATTTAAATAACCCAAATTCACTATCAATCAGGGAAGTGATCAAAGCAGGAGCAATACTATTTGAAGAATGTACCTCCTCTTTTGGAAATGAAGGCAGTAAGGGAATGAGAATAGATGCATCCTGCTAGAGAAAGTCAAAAGATTCAGCAAACACATTAAACAACAAACAGCAAGCATGTTACAAGTGTGGACAAGTGGATACAAAGTAATACACATCACAATCAGAATTTATGCATACGGCATACCTTCAGCTTGGTATTATATAATTGTTTAACAGCAGCAACTAGGACAGCTGGAGGATTTGAATCTTCAGTCAATGTTTGCAGTGTCTATACAATGAGAAAAAAAGCAATAAGTTTATGGAACCTATTTGTACTTCCTCCGTCCCAAATTAAATCAGTTTATAGAGGTGTTCTAAGTCACTATTTTAAATTTGACCCAACTTATAGAAAATAGCACCAAAATTTATGACGTCCAATTAATATCATTAGATACATCGTGGAATATATTTTCCATAATATTATAAATATTTGGCGTCATAGATGTTACCTTCCGTACTTAGGGTGATTCTAGGAATTGATTTATTTTGGGATGGAGGAAGTATTGAATAATTTATAAAGAGAAGTCAGAAACCAAATGGTACCAAGGTAATAAGATGTTCACTGCCTTCAGGTGGATTATGAATTATCTTCAGCATCTCAGGACACGAGGGCCCCAAAGTTCTTATAAGATTGGGCATATGCCAATGGATACACTGCATAAATTTGCACCAAGATGAGCTGTCAGCAACGTTAATCAATATTTAGAAACCTACATTGCAAAAATAAAGGCAGCACCTGCTTGACAACTTTTGGAGACCTTCCATAAACATTGAACAGATGTTGAAGAAGACTAGGTTTCTGTAAGAAAAAAATGCTTTTACCACACCCAAAAGGAAGACATAAAAGAGCAAATGTACTATTTTCGTATGGATACCTTGGTGCAAAGTGCAAAGAACAAAGAAGTACGGCGTTTTGCCTCAGATACAGATACTGGTGACTGTTTTGGTGAAATCGATGATGTCTTGAACAGCCCATTTTCAGAAAACTCAGTATCTGTGATCTGGGAGCCACTAACTGAAGTTCCCTGACTGCCTACCTCAATCTGCTTTCACAAAAGACAACTCATCAGTGAAGAAACAAAATAAAGTAATTATTGCAAATAACTAAACTCTTAAGACACCTCAAAGAATCTTAGAACATTCTCCCTACACTACTAAAGAAATTAGAGGAGAGCTGCAAATAAATTAAGTTCTAAGAAACCCAAACCCTATTCTACATTGCTAGATGGCAAAACAAGTCAGATACTGCCATCTAATGCAATAGATGCTCAGTAAACAATCAAGAGACTAGAGGTTCCATAACTAAGTGACAAGCTCAATTTCCCATCAATCAGTACAAGACTACAAGTTTCTTCTTAATAGAAAAGGCCAAAATAACTAATGTAAGCTGAACTTTCAACAATCCTATACATTAGTTTTAAATAAACTACAATTTCAAGAAATTCCAATACATTTGCAGAATTCTAATAAGTTATTTAAATAGTTATGAATCTCTTTTTCATAGCCTAGCAGAAACTGACAAAGAAATGAGGTCAACCGCGAAGAATATCAAAATAATTTATAGTTACCTCAGCTGTAGATTCTTTCAAGGATTTTAAATTAATATCTGCATCCACAGTATGCTCATTAGCGACTCCCACAAGACTCTCTATGGCAAACTGCTCTATTTTTTCTTTTGTATATGTTAGATCATAGAGCCTTTTTGCAACCTACAAACAGAATGCATGTATCAGCATTACATAGCGTAGTATTATATCAGGTCAAAACAATAAAAAAAGATAAGGCAATGCTGCTCCCATACCAATCTAACTGCCTTTCCCCTGACTTCATCTTGAGAGTGGGCAGCACACTGCAAATTCACAACAGAAGATAAGTGCAGCACAGACTAACGTACCAGCCACATAATAATAATAATAATAATAAAATTTGTACCATCAAATTCTCATAAACTGAAAATTATAGTACAACAAAATGTGAGCCATGCATCCCGCATGCCTGCACTTGAGGCTAATGGAGATATTTACACAATGTAAAAATGAAAGATATTTAAACAACGCAGAAATGAAGATAACATAGTGAACTCAAACATTGACAAGCAACTTAGAAAAATCTCTGATTATATTACTACGAGTGGAAAAGGGAACAAGCAAACCTTCAGAGCAATATCCAAGAAAACATGGCGAAGCGGAGGCCGACCCAAGATAAGGCTCCATACGGTTCCCAGGCCTTGAGTAACACGGTCCCCATCCCCATCCTTTAATTGTTGGCTGTTGTCTTCTGACATGCAAAGATCCTCCAGTAATCTAAACGAAGACTCAGGTAGATATGGTGCATCACATAAAAGTTTGCTAAAAGACTTGTCTGAAGCAGGCAGTGAGTCAATCAAGGACCTCGCCTAGAGATGAGAACAAAGGAGATGAAAAGATGTCATTTCCTTAATTCAACTCTCAGAAAGAACATTAATAAGATACAGTACTATTATGACCATGCTTACAAGTGATATAAAGAACTTCTCGTAATGTATAGAAGTGGAGGTAGAGCTTTCTGGTGAATTAGCAACACTGATACTCTGCAGCTGATACAACACATGCATTGCCAGTTCATACCCCTAAAAAAAAAACAAGTGCCTCAGAAATATCTTAGGAGGGGTGAAGTTACCAGTCAACTAATATGCTTATATGATCATGATGGGATAATATGCTTATATGATCATGATGGGACCCATGCTTGATAGGAAATTGATACTTGCAATTCACGTGACAAACAGAGCAAGTTTGAACAGCACAAACATAGCTGATACTTAGAGCATCTCCGTTTCTCCAAGAGTGCCACTACCCAACATCATAAATTTAGTGGCACCCTAGTCACTCCCCCGTCCACCCTACCTTAAAAAATAGGAGGTTGAGATTTAGGGGAACTGCTGTGGGAGAACAATTTAGGACGGACTTATGTTTAGGATGGACCTTATATGAGAAAATAAGAGGTGTAATTTAAGTTAACTCTTGGAGATGCTAGGCCTGTTTGTCTGCTGGTAAAATCCAGCTTTTTCAAAAGCTGGAGAAGCTGTCTCTTGGATAAGTTTTTGAATGAATGAAATGTATAAAATGTAATGCTCCTCAGAAAAGCATCAAACAGAAGACTGCAAAAGCTCCTCCAAACCAGCGTTTGGCTTTTAGTAAAGACATAGCCTCAAGGTTTCATTTGGTTGAAGCTGTCTGTTGTTTCAGCTCCTCGATTTGGTCTACAGAAGCCAGCCAGGAGCTGAAACAAACTGTGCCTTGGAGCATTAACTCAACTTCATGAACACAGAAACTAGCTCAAGCTCAGAAGAAAAGGGCACATGGATAAAAAAGAATCAAGATCAATTCAACAAGTGAACCCTAGTCAAGACAATTGCACACATGTAATGACAAATAACTAGAGGAATAACCCTAGTGGAAATTGCTGATGATTTGAAATAAAATTACTAGTGGAATAACCCTAGTGGAATAACCAAAGAGATAAACAATTATAAGTCATGTTAGTGGATGACGTGGTACACTGATGTGGAAAACTAAATCATGTTAGTGGATGATGTGTCTTGCTCACATGTAGATCATAATTGCAAATGCTAGTTGGCCATAAATGCATCCGATAGTAGACTGGTGAGCTGGATACCTTGCATGTTGAGAGAAGCCATAAATGCATCCGATAGTAGACTAATGAGGTGGATAGTTTGCATGTTGAGAGAAATAGCTAGTATGGTCATAAATGATCTGACAGTGGATTGATGAGTTGGATAGCTTGCAAGTTGAGAAAAATAGCTAGTGGGGTTTTGCTTTATAAGAGTTATAGATAGATTATAGATTACAAACCTGTCTATGATGGATTCAAGCCATGTTCACTCCAATAAAAAAAATATAACCTGGTACCAATTTTAACATCTGAACTTACATCTCATGAAATAATATTATTTGTGTGTGCATTAAATCCTAACAAACAATAACAAATTCAGACCCTCGACTCAGCCAAATGCAAGTTCCTAGTAATTTGATTGAAAACTTGGATGTATCTGCTCTAATTTGCTCTAGTTACAGCAATGCTGGTAACACCAAACAGTGGATATAATTCATTATTTATTAGTAAAATACCTTCTGATCATGAGAGTGAAAGATAATATGCCTCTGAATCAAATCCATAATGTTATCATCATCAGCACTCTGCAAAGACAAATTATGGGGAAAATCAGTATTATGAGACAAAACTACTCAAGCAAAATATAAAATATTTATAGTAAGTAGCAAGTAAACAAAAGAGATTTCAAAAAACAGAGTTATTAAGCATCTGACTATAGAGTATGTATACCTGCGCAATCAAATGGGCAAGCAAAGAAAATCTGGCATTGAGACTAGTTTTCTTGTAATCATCAAAGTATCCGCCCAATGGCTAATTTGTTAATTGAGATTTTCCCTTTTTCACTTAATTCCAACTGAGATGTAATAATTGGCAAGTCATGATTGGTGTCCTCTGGTGTTGATGCCTCCGGAGCTGGTAAAAAGGGGTCAACCTCTAAATCCATACTATCAGATTCGTCAACTGAAATAACTTCTGAAGATATGGGTTTCACCATATCTTCATCAACATCAGAAGAATGAATCCTGACATCCACTGGTTCCTCGACTTCAAATGTTGGCTCTGGTTCAGTGGCAACATCCAGAAGCTCCAACTTGTCTTTGGCAGTTGTTTGATTAGGTTGAGAAGCTGAGCGCTGTTCATCTTCATTTTTTTGTAAGTCTCCTGAATAGTCTGAATACTTTTCAGCCTTCCCAGAATTGGAGTAGAGTGTGTTCGACAGATTATCTGTTTGATGCACACTATTGGTTTCCATCTTCATCTGTATAAAATTTACAGCAGAAGG
The DNA here is from genome assembly GCA_009763385.1 of Coix lacryma-jobi var. lacryma-jobi. Taxonomy (NCBI): domain Eukaryota; kingdom Viridiplantae; phylum Streptophyta; class Magnoliopsida; order Poales; family Poaceae; genus Coix; species Coix lacryma-jobi. The sequence continues at coordinate 31,093,400 of CM019827.1, read as the reverse complement.
TGAAACTATCCGCCGTGGATCGAGGCGACGAGGGTCCTGCAAAGACACCAGCATCCTGAGAATAAGCATTTCTGTTGACTTCATAAAACACAACCCGAAAGTCGCCAAAAGATAGATCATACCCTTCTTGGATCACGCTTAGCATCATGAACACTAGTCATAACTAAGGCATCAGATGGTGAGATGCTGACTCCATCTGCTGTGGGTGTCGATTGTGCAGCGAACAGTGCAGAGTCTGAATTGGCTGGTAGGTTTTGTGTTAGGAGACCAGAGGAATATTTAAAATTCAGTTGCTGGACACCGTTATTTGTTGCTAAATGAAACGAAGCTTCTGGTAGATGTTTCATTGTTTCTATCACAATGTCAGCCATGACATCTGCCTCTACTGTTGAGACAAGAATACCCAAGGATTCAGCTCCTCTTTCTCCTTCAGCAAGTAAAGCACCAATCATTTCAATCATCTTCTCGACAGGAGACACATCATTATTCAATATGGCTGGATCAGACGAATGACCCACACTGGCATCTTTGTCAACCTGCATATCAGAATAATCAGACGATCCCAGAACTGGCAGATTTGAAGTGGCAGACGTGTCAAATCTTGCTCTCTTAGCTATGCCATCAGACGTAGTAAGAATATCACTTGATCGGGCAGCAGGTTTCTTCCGATTAATATCTCCATAAGGCATCTCCCATGATGTAGACTCATCCTGCAGCATAAGAAAAAACTACAATTCTTCAAAAGAGAAGAACAATATATACTTATCGAGGAAGCATTTTTTCAAAGGTACACATGTACAATCCATTGAGCCAAACTGTATAAGCATACAAATATATACCTTGCTAGCACGAGAAGCACGCTCTATATTTCTAGACATCTTCTCTGCCTGCCTAATATTTTGTTCCATTGCCTCACCAGGGCTGAGAACACGAAGCCGCCTCACCAATATGTCTTTAGACTGTCAAGAGAAGAAAGTCAGGTTAGCTTGACAAGTAATATACATAGGGGTATATAAATCCTACACACATTTAGGAAAAGCAATGCAGAACTGATGTACAATTTCAGAAAGAAAACAAGATGTCTCCAAGAAATAGCTCGTAACTCATAAACATATTAGTCACTTTATTAAGTTACAACTGTTAAAATGTATTTGTGTTATGCGTGTGTATATGGTAGGTCTGAGCCTGGTATAGCCGGCCGACCTCTGTTTATGGTTAGAGAGATATGGGGGGAGATCTCTATTGGTCGTGTTTCCATAAGCCACAAGATCTCCTCTCCCCTATATATACTAGTTTGACATGCGCGCTTCGCCGCGCCTGCTATTAGTATTGTCAAAGTCTCATAAGTGTCTTTGTTCTGCTGTGGTGTATGAACGTATGAAAAACTTGATCGGACTAAACAGTACAAATGTGTTTAGTTTTTACCCTATAAATTTTTCACTTATTACATCGGATGTTTTGACCTTACATAGAGTATTAAATATAGACTAAAAATAACTAATTACATGAATTCAAAATAATTTGCGAGATGACTAATTTTAAGCCTAATAAATTCATGTTTTGATAATATGGTGTTACATTAACATTTGATAATTATTAATAATTAGACTTATAAATTCGTCTCACGAATTATCCTCCACTTATGCAATTAGTTTTGTTAATAGTATTTAATACTCTAAATAGTGTTAAACACCCGATATGACATCCCAAAACTTTTTAACTTGGAACTAAACAATCTCTAAATATATCAGTCACTATACAGGCATGCGATCTGCTCAAAAAGATATTTACATGTCGCGTCAAAGGCATTGGCCCTATAGTTTACACACGCAAGTATTGAGAGGGCGTCGTCCCACAATTAGAGTTTGTATTATTGGACGCGCTATCGTCGCACCGGTTTTTAATAGAAAAAGATGCCTACAAAAATCTTAAAAATAAAAAAAATAAAAAAAAAGTAAAAGAAGGAAAAAAAAAGAAAGAAAAAAAAAACGCTACAGTAACCCAAACCGCGAGAGGGCGCCAATCCTCCCGCGGGTAGAGTTTGTATTATGTACATAGGTCTCTCCAATCTAATCAATCTACTATTCCACGCAATCCTAATTGCCTTCAACAACAACAAACACAAGCATGCAACCTGATCGAGAAGAAAAGGAAGGGAGGGGAGTAGAGATTGTCTTCGCAGGAGTGATTCTCTGAAAGGAAACTGAACAGCTCAGACCAGATACCGTTGCCACACACTCTTGGTTTGAGGTTGGTCGAATGAATCTACAATACATTCAAATACTATAGTGCATGATTCCATGTTTCTTATCATAACTCCGACTTTGTTAGTATCACCTTTTTTTGCCACACGAATCCAGATTAATTGAGGAGCATCATCCTTGGTTGTAAAGATCTGCTTACAAAATCATCTTTTAAAATTTTGACAAAGTTCACATAGATTTATAATCCAAATATACTAGGGCTGAATCATGTCCTCAATTCACATATGAGCTTCATGCATCAAGGCATTACTATCGACCATCATATTTGTACTACCATTACTTAATTGACCATAATCTCCGAAATCTATATTTGTACTACAGTACTTAATGACCAAATCAGTGCAGAACTATAACAAGCTAGCCAAGTTATACTCCTCACAACAAAACACTGTAGCAACATGAGGCATGAGTATGACATAAATCAGATAATTTATATGACAATGAACCATAATCTGCACAGTGTAACCTGTAGATGAGCTGTTGGAGTATGTGGTATATAGCCTATAGGGCCCATGTATAGAAGGCCCATGGAACATATTCCTGTTACAGCTAACATGGTATCGGACTAGGTTTTCTCTCTCCTCTCCAGCCGCCGCCGGCGCGCCGCCCGCCTCCATGGCCGGCCGGCAGCCGCCGCCGCAGCAGCCCCCTCCCCTCTCTCCTTCCCTCCCCTCCCCTCCTACGCCGCTGTCCTGGCCGCAGCCACCGCGACGGGCCGAGGGGCGCGCGCACGGCGCGCCGGCCGCGCAGGCCGCCGCCGCTGCGCGGCCGCCGCTGCTGTCCGCACCAACCGCGCCGGCGCGCCTCTCCCTCCGCCGCCGCGCCAGGCGCCGCTTCTCCCTCCTCCCGCGAGCGCGCGCCGCCCCTGCTGGCCGCCGTCGCGCAGGCCGCGGCTGGTGATGACGACGCTGCCGGGGGAGCTCCGCCGCCCGCCCTGTCCTCTGCTCCGCCCGCCCTGGGCGTCAACGCGGCTGGAGCCGAGGGCCCATCCAGCGGCCCGGCCACGGCCTGGGATGCCGCCCTCCGCGGTGCCCCTCTCCTCCGCCGCCTTTCACCTCGCCGGAGCGCCACCGGCCGCCGCGGCCCTCGCTGCCGCCCTCCTCGCCGCCAAGACCGAGGCTTCTGCTGCCCAGACGCGCGCCCGCGAGGCTGCTCTGGTCTGGGAGCGGGAGCAGCTCGCGGCCGATGCGCTTGCACGTCAGGTGGCCGAGGCGGAGCACTTCCTGCTCGCTTCCATGGGCCAGCAGCCACCTCCTCCTGCTGCGGTCCCCGTGATCGAGCAGGCAGTCTCTTCCGCCCGCCAGGCGCCGTCCACTGGATCGCAGCTGGCTCTGACCGATCCCTCGGTCGCCCAGCTGCACAGCCAGGCCTCCGGCGTCCTCCACATCAAGCACCTCGTCTCGGTCACCCTCGACCAGACGTCCACCTCCTACGCCCGCTGGCGTGATCAGGTCCTCATCGCCCTCCGCCGCTACGTCCTCGACGACCACGTCCTCCTCGACACGCCGGTCGAGGCACGTGACATGACGTGGCAGCGCCTCGACTGCGTCGTCATGTCCTGGCTCAACGGGACCATCTCCCTTGATCTCCAGGACCTCGTCAGGACCCGCGGCGGCACGGCTCGCCAGGCCTGGCTGGCCCTCGAGGGGCAGTTCCTCAGCAATGCCGAGGCTCGTGCCCTCCAGCTCGACGCGTCCTTCCGGACCTTCGAGCAGGGGGACCTGTCGGTGGGCGAGTTCTGCCGGCAGATGAAGACCAAGGCGGACGCTCTCCGTGATCTTGGGCACTCGGTGCCTGAGCCCACCTGGTGCTCAATGTGCTGCGAGGTCTCAACAGCTCCTTCGACCACCTGCGCACATGGATCACCCGCCAGAAGCCGTTCCCCACCTTCCTGCAGGTCTGGGATGACTTGGTCTTGGAGGAGATCACTGGGCACCATGACAAACCATGGATCACCCGCCGAAGCCGTTCCCCCTCCTGCCATTGGTCTTGGAGGAGATCACTCGGGGCCCATGACAACCGCCGCCCCGCCTTCGTCCGCCTCCACGACCACCAAGGCGCTGGTGGCTACACCGCCGGCCTCTGCCTCTCCGTCCAGCTCTCTTCTTGGTCCTCCTTCCTCGCGGGCGAGCGGAGGTGGGGGGGGGGGGGGCGAGAACGCGGGGGCCGTGGTGGTGGTCGTCGGCGTGGAGGTGGCCGCGGTGGTGGCACCTCTTCGTCCGGTGGTGGCCCTGGTGGGGTCGTCGTGGGACGTCCACGCCCGCTCCACCTCCTGCCTCTGCCCCTGGTCCTGGAGGTATGCCCTGGCCATCCTTCACCAACCCATGGTCTGGCGTATCTCGATGTGGCCTTTTCCGGGGCAGGGGGGAGGACCTCGTCCGTCGCCGGCCATGCTTGCCGGTCCTCCTCTTGGGCTGGCCTGGACCCCACCCTCCCAGCCCCAGATCTGGCCGGGGTGGGATCGGCGGCCCTGGCTCAGACTTTCAGCACCATGGGCCTGACTCCACCCCTTGGTCCCGAGTGGATCGCCGACTCGGGGGCCTCTTTCCACACCACTCCCGATGCTGGTATACTCTCGTCTGTCCATCCCCCCCATCCCTCCTATCCCACTTCTATCATGGTTGGTGATGGTTCTTGTCTTCCCGTCACCTCCGTGGGTTCTACTTCCGGTCCTTTTCACCTTTCCAGTGTTCTTGTTGCTCCTCAGATGATCCACAATCTTCTGTCTATTCGTCAATTCACTACTGACAATTCTTGTTCTATCGAATTTGACACTTCTGGTCTTACTGTGAAGGATCTGGCCACCCGTCGTCCTCTTCTCCGATGTGACAGCGAGGGGCCCCTTTACACACTCCGCCTTCCGTCTTCCGCTGCACCTCCTTCGTCAGCTGCTTTGGCGATGACTCCCTCCACCACATGGCACCGCCGTCTTGGTCACCCTGGCCGGGATGTTTTGTCTCAGCTCCGTCGTAGTTCAGACATCTCTTGTACTAGGACTTCAGCTGAGCACTTCTGTCATGCATGCCAGCTTGGTCGTCATGTTAGGCTTCCTTTTTCTGCTTCTTCTTCGCATGCTTCGCATGCCTTTGATCTTGTTCACTGTGATCTATGGACCTCTCCTGTATCCAGCATTTCGGGTTATAAATACTATCTTGTGGTTGTTGATGATTTCTCCCATTACTCCTGGACTTTTCCTTTACGCGCCAAGTCCGAGACTTTCCCCACCCTCCTCCACTTCTTTGCCTGGGTGTCCACTCAGTTCGGTCTCACTGTCAAGGCCGTTCAGTGTGACAACGGGCGTGAGTTCGACAACCACTCCTCTCGCTCCTTCTTTCTCTCTCGTGGTGTTCAGTTGCGCATGTCTTGTCCGTACACTTCCTCTCAGAACGGCAAGGCTGAGCGCATGCTTCGCACCACGAACGATGTTATGCGCACCCTTCTGATCCAGGCCTCTCTGCCCCCGCGCTTCTGGGCTGAGAGCCTCCACACCGCCACCTACCTTCTCAACCGTCTCCCTTCCACCGCTTGTCCTGCTCCTACTCCACACCACGCTCTCTTCGGTACCCCTCCTACCTACGATCACCTTCGTGTCTTCGGTTGTGCATGTTACCCTAACATCACCGCCACTGCTGCTCATAAGCTGGCGCCCCGCTCGACACGTTGTGTGTTCCTTGGTTACTCCCCTGACCATAAGGGGTACCGCTGCTATGACCTCACTTCTCACCGGGTCATTATCTCTCGACACGTTGTCTTCGACGAGTCAGATTTCCCTTACTCCACCTCCTCCTCACCTTCTCCTGAGCCTGAGCTGGAGTCCATGTTTTCTGACCCGGTGGTTCAGCCCCCATTTCCTTCTTTTCCTTCTCCTGCAGGTCTTCGTGGCGTGGCATCGGCACCTTCTCCCGCGACGCCGTGCGCGGTCCCCGTGCCGCCTGCAGCGCCGCCGTGCGCGGCCCCGGCGCCCCCTGCCGCGCCACGCGCGGCGCCGGCGCCACCCGCCGCGCCATGCGCGGCCCCGGCGCCCCTGCCGCGCCACGCGCGGCCCCACCTCTCCGCCGCGCTTCGCCGAGCCGGTCCAGGTGTACCAGCGTCGCTCGGTACTGGGACCGGCGCCCGGCTCTCCGGCTCCGGGCCCCGGCGCCCCGCCACGCTTCGCCGAGCCGGTCCGGGTGTACCAGCGTCGCTCGGTACTGGGACCGGCGCCCGGCCCTCCGGCTCCGGGCCCCGCGGCTCCTGCTGATACGCGAACCCTGTGCGCGTTTCGAGCGTCGTCCGACGGCCCCGTCTCCACCGACACCTCCACCGGGGCCGTCACCACCGCCTCCACCACCACCCGCCGCCGCCGCCCCGCTCCCGTGTTGAGCCGGCCGTGTACCACCCGCCGATTCTCCATCGGGACCCTCGCCATGTGCACCCCATGGTGACTCGGCAGGCGGCTGGTGTTCTCCGACCCGCGGCTCTCTCCGTCACCGCGAGTGAGCCGCGGATCTCTCCGGTGCCCTCCTCTGTCCGCGACGCCCTGGCGGATCCCAACTGGCGTCGCGCGATGGAAGAGGAGTACGAGGCGCTCCTTGCTAACCAGACGTGGGACCTCGTGCCGCGTCCGTCTGGTTGCAATGTGGTGACGGGCAAATGGATCTGGACGCACAAGCGTCGAGCTGATGGTACTCTCGAGCGCTACAAGGCTCGTTGGGTTCTCCGGGGTTTCACTCAGCGGCCTGGAGTGGATTATGATGAGACATTCAGTCCAGTGGTGAAGCCTGCTACAGTGCGCACGGTTCTCTCGATTGCTCTCTCTCGCTCGTGGCCTGTGCACCAACTCGACGTCAAGAATGCCTTCCTCCATGGCACTCTGTCCGAGACTGTCTACTGTAGCCAGCCAGCAGGGTTCGTGGACTCCAGTCATCCGGACCTGGTCTGTCGGCTCAACAAGTCTTTGTATGGTCTGAAGCAGGCTCCTCGGGCTTGGTACTCTCGATTTGCCACATTCTTGGTGACATTGGGGTTCACGGAGGCCAAGTCCGACACTTCTCTGTTTGTCTATCGACATGGTCATGAGACTCCTTATCTGCTGCTCTATGTTGATGATATTGTTCTCACTGCCTCCAGTCAGCAGTTGCTTCGGCGCATCATCTCCTCTCTGCAGCAGGAATTTGCCATGAAGGATTTGGGTCAGCTCCACCACTTTTGGGTGTCACTGTGGAGACCCGTCCTTCTGGCCTTTTCCTTCACCAGCGACAGTATGCTCTTGATATCCTGGAGCGGGCTGGCATGTCAGATTGCAAGCCCTGTTCTACTCCTGTTGATACTCAGTCAAAGCTGTCTGCGGCTGCGGGTGCTCCTGTGGCTGATCCTACTGCCTTCCGGAGTCTTGCGGGGGCCTTGCAATACCTCACCTTCACCAGGCCGGATCTTGCATATGCTGTTCAGCAGGTTTGCCTCCACATGCATGATCCCCGGAGGCTCACCTTACTGCCATGAAGCGCCTTCTTCGGTATGTCCGTGGCACGGTTGACTTCGGGCTGGTCCTCCACCGGTCTCCTTCTGCTAAGCTGGTTGTCTACACCGACGCTGACTGGGCTGGATGCCCGGACACTCGCCGCTCTACCTCAGGGTACGCCGTCTTCTTCGGCGGCAACCTTGTCTCCTGGTCGTCCAAGCGGCAGCCGGTTGTCTCCCGCTCCAGTGCCGAGGCGGAGTACCGGGCTGTCGCTAACGGCGTGGCCGAGGCGTCCTGGCTTCGACAGCTCTTGGCGGAGCTTCACAGCCCGCTTGCCAAGAGCACGCTCGTCTACTGCGACAACGTCAGCGCCGTTTACCTCTCCACCAACCCAGTTCAGCATCAGCGGACGAAGCATGTCGAGATCGACTTACACTTCGTTCGTGACCGGGTTGCCATTGGCGATGTTCGGGTTCTCCATGTACCGACCACCTCCCAGTTTGCAGACATCTTCACGAAGGGTCTACCCTCCTCGACGTTCTCAGAGTTTCGCTCCAGCCTCAACATAGCGGGTGGCTAGTTGTGGCTGCGGGGGCCCTATTGTGTGGTGTCTTTCTTTGTTGTCCAGTCTTGAACACCGCTGCGCCGGTAGTTCAGACTGCGGGGGGTGTTGGAGTATGTGGTATATAGCCTATAGGGCCCATGTATAGAAGGCCCATGGAACATTATTCCTGTTACAGCTAACATGAGCTAACCTCAATCATTGCCTGGTGAGGACTCCGTAGAAACCCCAAAAAAGCTGCTCTTACAGCATACCGCAGGCTTGCTGAATGTGCCCCCTTTGCAGTCTCCAAGCCAGGGTCAAAATCAAGCAACACTGGCAACACGCGGTCATAGTAGATTGGTCGATTCTTTACAACTGCTGCAAGACTGACAAATGCCAATATATTATATTTCAGAATAAACAAACAAATACATCTCAGACAGCTATGCAGCCTTGTAAGATAAACAACACAAATGGATGCACAGTCTCAAGTTTCAACTGCACGCATAGCTGGCCTCGCAGCAAGCAAGCAAAGGAGCCGAACACACAAGCACACAAAAAGGTCAAAATAAGATGTCAGTGGACAACAAAGAACCTAAGTTGCGTGACAAAAAGAGTAGGATACCAGTAAATCAGCTAATGTAATTCAATTGCTCCATAATGCTTACCTATTCAATATTTCAAGATAAACATGTGGATAACTAGGAACTGATGTCATGCATTAAATAAATTCAGGTTCATCTTCATACACAGAGGAAGCTAGATCAAAACAAGGATAAAATGGCGGAACAGTAGGAGTGTAACGATAACGAATCATTTCTGCACAACATATGTGATAAAGCTGTTAGAAATTCTTACGAATTAATGGTGCCAACTAGGAAGGACCCTCGATGGGCATAAGCTGTTCGCAGAATATCCAAGAGGAGGAGGAGAGCTCTATGTGCATCAGCTTCCAAAACAGCAGGATCAAGACTAGGATGAAATTGAGATAATCGTGAAGTATCAAATCTCCAGTTTTTTCCTGTATGGAAGGTGTGTGTACTTGTCAACGTGAAAGTCATTTCCCCTCAAAAATATTGGTGGTACTTGTCAATGTAAAAGCCATTTTCCCTCAAAAAATATTGCCCATTTACTTGTTACCGTTAATCTGGAAAATGGTACCTTCTTCGGTTGGCTGTATTTGCTCGCTGTTGGCTTGAGGTGTGCAACACAAAATCCATGTTTCAACGAACTTTAGAGCAAGTAGTTTAGTTGCAATAGGGCCTGGCTGTTATATGTCACAAGCAATAGTGTTAGCCAGTAACAATTAACAAAGAATATAGACCTAGAAAGCACAACACCAACCATCGCATCTGGTCACAGATGTTATTTTAAAAAAAAATGGTTATACTCCCAGGTATCACTGCAGTAAAGTACAATAGTACCCGCCCTTGTCCCAAATTATAGGTCATTTTTGGCTTTTGCCATGCACCTAGATATACGATATGTCTAGATTACATGGTAAAAATTGTGTATCGAGAAAAGCCAAAATGACCTATAAATTGGAACGGAAGGAGTATCATCTAGAGATTGAGACATTGCACAAAACAAAGGGAATATAACAATAAATACCACACACTCAAAAAGTTTTAAGTAATTCCATGATGTGTCAACTTCTCACAACAGAACAGCAGAAATTGCACTTGTTGTATGTATAAAAAGCACAAACTACAATTAAACAAACCTCATTCATCACACCACAGACTGCATCTTTGAACTGCTTCATCTGAGCCCACATGTCTTCAAGCCAAGTTTCAAGTTTTCCACACTTGTTAACCTAGATTTACAATTACAGTAGAAGAGTGAGTACCAGGAATGGTTATAGTTAGTATTTACAAATATTTAAAAGTTAACATTATAGGTATCATCAAACCAAAGCAGGATAAATATGCCAAGAAAAGCAATTGTTCAGATTTATAGAATCCAGATCCCAGATAGTGCATCATATTTTCCAAAGAGAAGGGGGCAATGCCATGAGTTTCATCTGAACCAAAGCCCAACTTAAAACATTGTCACATTAAGTCTTAACTTGTACAATTCATCACAAATCATCCTTGTAAATTATTAGCCAAAACAAATAGAAAACAATCTAACCTACTGGTGCTGTGTGCCTCAATTTGTTCATAAAATTTCAATGGTTCTTTATAGTTGGAATTCTAGACGTTGGAAGGTAAGAAATCAGTTCGGTTTCAATTGTAGCATGTAGTGTAAACTCAACAGCACAAAATGTAAATTTAGAGCTTGATGTGTAATTCATAGTCCAATGGGGAACATTTATCTACAAAAGCTCAGAATCACATTTCACAAAAATAATATGTTCCTCATATACCACTACCAAATTCTGGCAATCCTATTAATGCATGGATATGATCATGTATACCACTGGGAAGCACCACTTTATAGCTAATTTAACAAGAAGCTGAACATATAAGAATTTATGATGCTCCTTCAAATATTTAACTGGATGAAGATGGATGTATTTCTTTTTCATGGCAATATGAATAGTACAAGGAAACTAAAGTATATTTATTATCACTTTAATGCCGGTATAATTGTTTGAGACGGTTGAGTAAAGGCAAGAAGGTCAGTTTTTAATTAACATTTCTCAGATACTGAAAAAAAAACACCAAATTTCCATGCAAGTCTGTCTCTTGCCCCTAGTGTTTTTCATGAGACAATGCAGCAAATATAAAAACAACTGGGCATAACAATGAGTGCAGGAATGAATGAATGGTGAAAGCAGAGTTCACAAGGTTTTGGAGGTTTTGGTCATTGGACATAGTCATTGCAAATAACTGAAATGTTTGATCTTTTAATGGTAGCACAATAAGTTCTTTGATCTTCAATTTTTCATATCACAAAAGATGCATGCGCTCGACATGCCGAAAATCGAGAACAGACAAAAGTGCTTTCATCAGCAGCACTTTATGATAGTCAATGTCTGTTACTTTTCTGCATGAAATGACAAAGTACAAACAGGTAAAAAAACAAAGTGCTGGATTTTACACTGTCTTCAATAATGTTAACTAGAACATGTATTGCAGCAAAATGCTTGTCATTTGGAGCTTGAAAACTCTTTGTATGAAAACTAGGTTTTATGTTAGCAGATAGGCATTTCTTGCAGCGTAGTTTTTCAATCGAATGGACTTTGTGAGACGCTCCCGACACAATTAAGAAAAGCAAGTAACTTCGTCAAATGACCATAGGAACATCACAACGGCAGGTAGTTACAACAACAGTGGATTTATTCATTAATAAATATCTGTTTTACAAAGAACAACCTGTAGTGTCATCTCTTCCAATACAGCAGCAAATAAATTTGTCCCACTAGCTATAGATTGCTTAACAACCGCAGGATCATTGTGCTTCAAAAATGACAGCAAATTTGGGATCAGTGGAACCAAATCTTCTGTAACATTTGTGCCAAGCTCTCTCAGCAATCTGTCAGAAAAAAACAGACACATGAGAACCATCACAATAGTTTACCCAAGCTGAAAGCAAGGAATACAAAAATAAACACAACTCCTTTTTGTTAATTCACACTATGCTAAACATCATGTCCATTGTTTTCATTCCAGTGAATTTCAGCAAGTTATCCACAGCAGAACAGTGGCACTTTAAAGAATACAAACTTCAGAAGCCATCAAAACAAACATACAGCAAGATGTCCTTGAAGCACACTTTGCTTTGACCAAATAACAACATATAATATCATGAACCATGAAAACTTCAAATGCCTGGATATCCCACAAGCATGAATTTTTCTCTCCATCATTCCAAAGCTCCATCCTTCAACAAATTAATGAAAAATGTATCAAAACAAAACTTCGACACCATTGTGTTGCGCTCCTATCAGATGGCAGCAAAGTCAAGCTATAAATCAACGGAGCATTCCTCTGGCATATTGTCAGTTCATGCAAAAATCAACTAATTTCTCCATGGCGTTGCTGATATTAAGTTCCAACTTCGACAACCAAGAGCCTGTTTAGTTGCGAGAAATATTTGGAATCTGTAGCACTTTCGTTGTAATTTGACAAACTTTGTCCAAACATGGACCAACTAGGCTCAAAAGATTCGTCTCGACATGTAGATACTAAAAGTACAATCAATTATTATTTTTACCTACATTTAATGCTCCATGCATGTAGCTAAAGATTTGTGACGGAGAATCTAGAAATATTTGGGGGAAGTTGGGAAAACTAAACAAGGCCCAAGTACCTAGAGACTCCTCAGGAGGACAGCTGTGCGACTAACAGAAATCACAGCTTGGCCAAGCCCAAGTTCGTAAAAATCCGACAAGAACAGTAGCAGGCACACGGATGCAGAACGGAGCATGTCAGATCTACGAAGGTTACTAGTATAACAATTTCAGCAACTTCAATCACGTCGACTCAACTACAAACAGTCACGAGTCCCAAATTCATGAAGACAGCGGACCCAACTATATAAAACAATTTTTGCCAGAACGCCTACGAGATGGCATCACTCCATACAGATACGAAAGTACACGAAGGAAGTCCTTGGGGCTCACCTTAGGGCACGAGACGAATCGAAGCGGGGCGAGGCGACCTCCCCGCGGTCTCCCGGCGGCGGCGGCGGCGGCGGCGGCGGCAGTGCTTCGGCGGCAGCACCTCGCGGCGGCGGCCACCGGGCGCCGTCCGCCCCAAATTCCATGGCCTTGGGGCCTAAACCCTAGCTCAGGGGCGCAGGGCCTCGCACGCGGAGGGATAGCTAAGGCACGAGGCCACGACTGAGAGGAGTAGGCAGCAGCGACTGTGTTGGAATAGGGTTGTGTTCGGCGGTGGCCGCAGGCCGCGAAGCAAGCGACACGGCGGCGGGAGAAGCAGGGCTGGGCGCGGCCAGGCGGCCGCTCAGGCGACGTGGGATAGGAGGCGAGGGGGCCAGGCCAACGAGAGGACTGGCCACTGGTGCGCACGATGTTATAGCGCGAAGGACACCGACACGTGGGACCATTTGTGGTTCTACAGGGCCTCCTTACGCGTAAGAGTCTCTGCGCCGTCGGGTTTGGAACCGGGCCTGCCGCGCCCATGGTGCGCCGCGCCCCGTGTTTTTTCTCTGTCCGCGTCTCTGCTGGTAGGCCCTTAGAGGGAGCGAGTAATTGGGGCGCGCGTGTTAATAAGGCCCATTGGTAATAGATCCTGACCCTCATATTTTTGTTCTAAAATCGTATAAGTCCCTAAATTAGAGGACTTTTATTGTCTCTGCCTTTACCACGTGTCTATCCGCATCTATTAAAAAAACCAAAATGCTCCACTCAGAAAAAAATAGCCAAAATGTTTCTCTAACAAAAAAGGCAAAAATTATATAAATACAAAAAGTCAAAACATCTACTAATTTATAACGGAGGGAGTAAATTTTTTTATATGTATATATCTATACCAATGAATATTAAATAGGCTGGGATTAAAAAATATTAAAGAGGCTAACATTTCTTCCGCAATGTTTTGTCTAGACAACTCCTAACTAACTCCGCAGATGTGAAACTATCTCTATTTCTAAGTAGCTTGAATAGAAATCCTAATTTTAGATTTGATCTTTAGTTTTTATTTTTTTTTTTTTTCTAGCTGCAAGTCCCTTTTCTTGTTCTATTTTTTATGTTTTCTTGTTTTTATCTTCCTTTCTATCAGCGTTATAAGTTTTATTTATTTTATGACACTTTTTATTACTTATTATTTTTCTTTTCAACAACGTATAGAATCTAATTTTAAGAGTATTACGCGAACAATATATTGTTTGATTCAAAAATATATTAAAGTAGATGGATATTATTGAATAATTCTTCGAACGACAAATAATTTAGCTGATCATATAATAACATTTTCCATTGCAACAACACGTTTTTGCTAGTCCTTTAAAACAAAAGAAACGGCAAGAGTCGTAGAGCATCTCCAATAATATTCTTAAAGTTACTTAGTCATTAATAACTATGCTAAGTTAACTAGATAAAGGGTTATCTCTGTTTTTCTTACTAGGATCGTACCCGTGTGTCGAACAGAAAAAGATCCAACTTTGAACTTCAACATATGCTATACTATTATATCATTATATCTATGCAATTTGTTTACTCAATTCAAGGTGATATTTTGTTGCCTTGTAAAGAACTGAATTGTAACACCTCGGGTGTTTAAAAATGTAATTAACCTGACATGTCATCATCATTAGTCATTAATCATTCTTGCCTTGCATTTATGTTTGCTTAGTACTTATGTAGCAATCTCTTTTCAAAAACCCTAAAGCCCAAATCTTCCTTTAAGGGCAAAAATGGTAATTTCACCTCTGTGCCTAGTCTTGTGTATTTCTTGTTCAGTTTACTGTCTTGAAGCTTTGTTGTGTTGTTCAAAAATCAAAATCAAAAATCAGATTTCAAAGTCCTTTTGAAAAACCCTAATTTCCAAACCCTGGTTTTTACCCCTCTTTTAATAATTTAAAAACTATTCAAAATTTGGACTTGGTCCAAAAAGCAAAGTTGTATATCTTGTCAAGAGGAACAACTTTGGTGTTTACGAATTTTCAAGTTTCTGTACAAAGTTTGAAGTAATTTTAAATTCATTCAAATTCCAGTTTTTGTCCCCTTTTCAGTTTTCAAAATTAATTCAAAAACTAATGAGTTTTAGAAAAAGTGTATATTAGCAAAGTTATAGGTTTTTACAAAAGGAATAACTTTCATATTTGCAGATTTCCAACTTTCAATGTAAAATCAAAAGTAATTTTGAATTTATTCAAATCCCAAAAGTGTCCCCTTTTCTGATTTCAAATGTGGTTCAAAAAACTGTTTGGATTTTGAAAATGTTCATTTTGACAAAGTTGTAGATCTCTTTTTTCTGCACAACTTTGGTGTTTTGAGTTTTTGTTGCTCAGTTCAAATTTTGAAAGTAATTTGCAAAATACAGAAAGTCAAACCCTACACCCTAGCCCTGTTCATCTTCTACCTAGGGCCAGGGGGGGCGGTCATGGCAGCTCGTCGCCGCCGCGTGCGCCACGCGCCCGGCAGCTACTTGCCTACCTCCAACCTGTCGCCGCTGTCCGCGCCATCATTCCGCATCCGCACGCGCAAGCGCTGACCTCCGCCCCCGTCCCCCACTGCTCCCCAACGTCGCCGCCGCGTGGCCGTCGCCGGCAAGCACGACGCCCGGGTCCCAAACTGATTTTCGTCCCTTCTTCATCATGAGATCGATAGCACGCGCCACGGGCATTCTCATCCGTACCTCCGCGCGCCCCCTAACGGCCCCTGGCCGCGGCTATAAAAGGCCCGCCGTGTGACGTAACGGCCCTAATCCCATGGCCCACTGATCACTGTCAACCACTGACAGTCGATCCGTACAGCCAAGAGACTAAGACCGGGTTCCGCCACTGGGCTACATCAGTGCCCGATGTCCGCAGGATCATCTCACAATTCAGTTACAATCTCTTGAACAGTTTGACAAATAACATCGAAGTAAATAGCGGAAGACTTAAATAACATTAGTTTACAACAACCAGGGTTCAACATAAAATTAATGTGAAGTATTACAGACCATAGTTCAAATAGATAGAGTTGGCAGGCAGGGTACATATGACAACAACTAAGAGATAAAGATACATCACCCAGCCCGAGGGTGAATAATCACTCATCGGCCTCATCGGCCTCTTCCTGAACAACAGTCACACAGCAGGGTCCAAGGCATACTGAGGAATCTGCCATACCTGCAACATGGGTAAAAGAACCCTGAGTACAAAGGTACTCAACAAGACTTACCCGACTAAAGAAAAGGGAGAAGACTCAGGAATGCAGGCTTAGGGTAGTCAAGGTAAGGCTTAAGCAAGTTCGAGTATTTTGCAGAAAAGCATTTTTGGTAAACCTTATTTTAATTTTGAAAGATTCGGTATTCCTTGTTCCATCATAATCCTTGATTCATTTTACTTTCCAAAACAGACCTAGTTGAGAACCACTCCCTGTTGACAGTCAGTGACTAAGTCTCCATAACCGAGGAGCAACGTTAATCCGGATAAATAATACTCAGCTGAGGGTCCCTATCCACACTGCATATGTAGCACCCAAGCTTGCATATGCCAACTCGTCTACCACGATTCCTCCAAGATTGGGCCCGGTCCTACGCCACCCGGAAGTACAGTACACCACTCCATTCCGGGACTCTAACCCACGTGGGTACATGCTACTTCCGCCATCTCTCCACTCCCAGTGCGCGTTGTCGGTCCAATAAAGGATTCCTCGGAGCCGAAGCTTTCCGTAGTATGTGAATAGTTGCAAGTCTTAGTCAGCAGGCCCCCATACAGGTGGTCCCTAAATTTTCCAGCCAGCGACAAGCACCTCGGGACTCTAACCCAAGAGTACAGGTCCTGTCAGTTTTTCAAACCTGTCCCGGTCGGTGTCAACTGTTGAGTCCCGGACTACAACATGACGGCACCGTACGCAAGGACAACCTCTCCTTCCCATGGACTAGGTACGGATCAGATACTTAGCCAATGGTGGGAGTAAACCAGAAATTCCCATAAATATTTCTTAAAGTGATCACACTTTTGAGATTGACATTTTTATTGCAAATCTATCATATAGCATTGCTAAGCATTTCACAAATAGTTTTTGAAAAGCGGGTATCGGGTGTATCATTGGTCAAGGTAGATAATGCATCAGATAGGATTTCACTCAACTCCTATCAACCTAATGCAATAATTTAACTCAAAACATTTAAAGAAAACATTTATAAAAGCAAGGTAGGGTTAAATGCACCGGGGCTTGCCTTGGGTGGCAAAAAGAGCAGACTCGGGGTAGGTATAAGTGTCGGAGTTCGGGGTTGCCTCGGGGACAGATCCTTCGGTGGCTACCTCGACTTCAGGGCCTTCTTCGTCAACTATACGGATGCAATGATGAATGCTCATGAGAATGATGATATGGACTTAAGGTGCAAGACAATACCACAGATTCAAGATTACTCTTAGGCAAGGCATAATCGAAATCTAGGTTGAGCATAAAAGGTAACCATTTCTTCCTTAAGCCAATTGATTAAACTAGACTTTATCATAACTATCCTAAGCATCAACCAAACATAGCATCACAAACATCATAGACCAAAGGGTAGGGGTCTATGAACATCAAGCAATCCCAAAAGTCACATCACAGGGCATTCAACGCTAACCCTAATCACCTTTTCTATTTTTCCTAATTATTTAAAAGGTCATTTTATGAAGGTGCTCCAAAAATTACCAAATTAATCACACAAGTTCATTAGGGTACAAGTATATGGCAAAACAAATTTCATAATTTTTGGAGGTCATTAAGGTGCTCAATTAAATCTAGACATTTAATTAACAAAAGGCACTATTCCTTAATTAAAATAAAGCTCAAAAATCAACTTGCTCCAAATGACTTCAAAATTTCACCAGAGACTTGTCATGGCATAACTAGCTCACAAAAAGTGATCTCATAAATTTTGGAGTTATAAATCATTTTCTAAAATCCAAAACCATCATTTATTAATTAAAAGGGAGATTTTTCATTTTCAAATTTTTGTGCAAAACTCAAGTTTCATATTTTTATAAAATACTTCAGAGCATAAAGAGTCTACCACAAAAATTTCAGAATTTATAGATCAACACAGAAAATCACACAAAAAATGATGAAATCTGAACACTATTCACATGTATGAGAAAATAGAAAAGAGCACTGTTCTTCTCCTCCGCTCGTCGGCGACCACCGACGACGGCGGCGCTGCTACGCCGGCCACGACGAGGCGTCACAGGCGAAACCGAGGAGATGGGAGGCTTCAGGAGCTCACCGTGAGTCGATTAAGCGGCTCGGCGAGGGAAGGGGATGAACGGAGGGAGGTGGTCGACGGTGGCCGGCGGAAAACTCACGGCGGCGATCGTCGTCCCGATGATCCTGCGCGACACAAGTGACCGCAAGGGGTCAGTCAGAGGCGCAAAGGGGTAAGGAAGGTGATGCGGGGGTCGGAGGGAGATGATCAAGGCCGGGGAGGGAGTAGTATTTCATGATCCCGACCTCGACGGGATTCTCGCCGGAGATGACAACGGCGAGTTACGCCGGGCAAACAGGGACGGTAGAGACCAATTGAGGAGTGGGGAAGCTGCACGGGTTCAAGGCGGAGCTGTTGAGCTAGGTGGTTGAGCTCGGGAGGCGCTGGTGTGAGCTGGCGACGGCGGCGGAGCTGAGTGGGGAAGCTCGGGCTCCGGCGGCCTTCTTATAGGCGCGGCCAGGGGCCGGTAGAGAGCTCGAGGTGGTGTGGATGAGCACGGCGAGCGCGTGCGCACTCGATTGCGCTCTGGCGGGGGTGATGGCGTGCAGCCGGGGCTCGGGCGGTGTGCTCGCCGGTGATGGCCACGCGGCGGCGGCGCGCGGAGCTCTGTAGGGGACGGGAGCGCGGGTCAGCGCTCGCGTGCGGGCGCGGAGGGGACAAGGGAACATCGGCGACAGGTTGGAGGCGCGTGGGGAGCAGCCAGGCGTGCGGTGCGCGCGACGCCGGCGGGGCGCCATGGCCGGGCCCCCCTGACCCTAGGAAGAAGAGGAACAGTGCTAGGGGTAGGGTTTGACTTTTGGCTAGTTTCTGAAATTTGCAAATTACTTCCAAAATTTGAACTGCGCGACAAAAACTCAAAACACCAAAGTTGCTCAGAAAAACGAGATCTACAACTTTGTCAATATGAACATTTTCAAATCCAAATAGTTTTTGAACAATATTTAAAACAGAAAAGGGGACACTTTTTCAAACTTGATTCAAATCAACATTACTCTGGATTTCAAACTGAAACTTGAAAATCTGTAAACATGAAAGCTGTTCATTTTGCCAAAACCTACAACTTTGCTATTATACACTTTTCCTGAAACTCATTAGTTTTTGAACTCATTTTGAAAACTAAAAAGGGGACAAAAACTGGAGTTTGATTGAATTTGAAATAACTCAAAACTTTGTACTGTAACTTGAAAATTTGTAAATACCAAAGTTGTTTCTCTTTGATAGATATACAACTTTGCTTTTTGGACCAACCTCAAATTTTGAATAATTTTGAATTACAAAAGAGGTGTAAAATCCAGGGTGTGGAAATCAGGGTTTTTGCAAAGAGATTTGAAATCAAAATCTGATTTTTGAACTTTGGCCAACACAACAAAACTTCAAGACATCCAACTGAACAAGAATTACACAAAACTAGTCACAGAGATGAAATTACCATTTTGCCCTTGTAGAGAGAAGTGGGCTTAATTAGGGTTTTGCAAAAGATGTAATTCACATAAAATGATACACTTAGCAAAATGCATACACATGAAATCATGATCAAGATGCTTAATGATGATAATGATGATATGTCAAGTTAATTACATGCTAAACACCAGAGGTGTTACACGCCGGTGGTCGGAGCTCCGCACTCACCTCCGCCACCGTCGCCAGCTCACTCCAGGGTCTCCGCCGCTCCACCACCTAGCCCAGAAGCTCCGCCTTGAGCTCGCAAAGCTTCCCAGCCCCTCAATTTTACCTCCGCCGCCTCCAATCGCCCGGCGTAACCCCATCTTCCCAAACTCGGCCGGCGAAACACCGGTGAGCTCGGGTTCGGGAAATCCCCACTCTCCGGTCATGATCATCTTTCTCCGACCCCTGTGTCAGCTCCCCTGTCTTCTTGCGCTCTGACCGTGCCATTGTGACCTCGTGCGGTGCACAGGATCGCCGGAGCGCCGAGCGCCGCCGTGAACGCCGCCGAGCCCCGTCGACCACCTTGTTCCGTCCCGCCGAGCCTGCCTCCGACCCGTGGTAAGCACTCGAAGCCCCCGGTCTCTGCTTCCACTCCGCTTCGCCGAAGCCAGGCCTCGAGCAAGCACTCTGTGACACCCCAATTTTAAGAACAAAATTGGAGCACAATATATGTATGCCAGGATCAATTTTCATACATATATCCACATCATAGTAAATATCAAAACAATGCTTTATTAATAATAACGAACTTTATTACATAAATGACCCTCGGGTCTGAAATAAAAAAGTACAGACTCTCATGATAACGGACTCTAATGAAGACTCTGAAGTAGTCGCGGAAGTCTGGACTCCATCTCCACAGGAAGGTCGACCGGGGGCTGCGCCATCCTAGTACAGGTCGTCAGGGTCGAAGCCACCGTCCTCTGGATACTCCGGCTCCTCGTGAACGTAGCCACCAGTGTCTCCGTAATCGCCAGCGTCTGGGTGGGGTAGCAGGGGGACAAAGAGAAGGGTGAGTACATCGAAATGTACTCCACAAGTGTAGGAAATATATGTTTATGAGGCTAAAACAAAGGTAGGCTGACTTTGTTTGACTCAAGCGCCTAGAGCGACACATCCTATTATTCCTATTAATCCTATGCACCTGTTTACTAGGTTATAGACACAGAAACTGTAGAAAAGTAACAACACTCGGAGTCGCACCGAGCAAGACCACGCTCGGAGTCACACCGAGTAACCAACACTTGGAGTCGCACCAAGTACCCACACCTGAAGTCCATCAGGCAACCGCACCTGAAGTCCATCAGATGACCCGAAACAGTAACCAGTAACCATCTAATCTCAAAGAAGTCCAAGCCGCTCGTGACCGTGAGCACGGCTGATATATCAGTTTTACACTCTGCAGAGGTTGCACATCGTTACCCATGAGTCGTGCAGATCCCGTCACGCTAAACACTGCCAAGGTGCATAGCAGGTTGCACTGCAAGGCCTTTACAAAGTCCCTCCAAGCCTGTGTTACACGTACTCTAAGGTTTCTCCCCTGTCCATAAGTCAACGACCCCAAGGGACCCCTCTTGAGCCACTAAACAAACCCCGTGTAGCATAACTTAGAGGATACTAATTAATTAGCCAGGTCCAGCCCATCCAGATCTCATGGTTGCGCTGTCAAGCCGGGTTACATGCTCTGAGAACCGGGTCCTAGGGATCCAGGCAGGATATGTCTAGCACGAGCCCCGAACCAAAAACCAAAAGCAGCTGCCGAGTCCCACGGCACAAAAACCACCAATACGGTTCCATCCTGCCGGATTTACCTAAACCATGTTTCTACAAAAGTTACCATGCCCACATCGTTTCATAGTTCATTAGTCAAGATTAATTATATTTGACCATCATCCCATCCCAACATGACTGCAGGGCTAAGCAAGACTTCTACCCGAACAACCCAAAACAGGCGACAAGGATAATATAACAATAACTAGCAAACCATATCATGGGATTCAAATTAATGACAAGCATGCATCTACAAGATCTAACTACTCTAGTACCAAAAGTAAAATGAAGTAGGTGCAAGATGTTCAAGGACACTTGCCTTCGGGCTGGGTCGAATCTGCAGGGTCACAAGGATGTGGTCTGGAGCGTCCTCGTACTCCGCACTCTCTGGCCCAAGCAACAAACATGGCACATACAAGCAAAATAAATAACAGTACAACAAACAGTATGTAAACAGTAAACTAATAGATCTACTGCGTAGAGAACGAAATTATGAATCTAACGCAAGTTGAATGGGTCGAAACGGAGTTAAAACGCAAAAGTTATAAGCATTTGAAGTTGGATGGCATTTCTGTAAATAGATTGAACTCATTTTCGGATTTAAAGTAAAACAAAACTGAATTAAACCGGCTGCTGGACCGGGCGTCATTTATCCGAAAACTCAGGGGCTAGAACAAATGTTTCCCAAGACTCAGTGCATAGTGCGGTGGGAGCGCGGGTTGATTCTGAATAAACTCAGGGATTTTTGCAAGATAGCCGGGACGCGACCGTGTGGTCACCGCGTGGCGCTAAGCTCGCCGCGTGGCGCCTTGCGAGTGGCTGGGTCCACCACGCGGGTTATGGACCGGCTGGCGTGGCGGGGTGGACCGAGTTCATAGCGCTGGTGCACCCGGCTCATACCCCTTCGGGGTTGATCTAATCTGAGCCATCGGTTACAGATCGGACGGTGCAGGGTGATCCAGGGGAAAGAACGGCGTCGCGGCGGGGAAGGGCACGGCGGCGCCCGAGCTACGCGGCGGCGCCATGAAAGGACTCGCCGGAGTTCTCGGAGAGGGGCCTAGGGTACGGTAGAGACTACGGGACATGGTGGAATCGAAAACGGACCTTACAGCGGTTTCGGTGGTGGTGCTCACGGCGCCGGTGGAAGTCCAGAGACGGCGGACGACGTGGAGGTCGCGGCGGCGGCGCTGCGGAGCTCTGGCGGGGTCGATGTCGATGCTCTGACTTGTTCTCGAGCCGTAGATGGGTCGCCTGGACGCGGTGAGAGACCGCGAAGCCAATGGTGGGAAGGATGAGGTCTGGTGGTGGCTTCTGCGGGGATGTAGTCGAGTTCTCGCCAAGCTCGGTAATGGCGGCGGGAAGACTCGGTTACCGGAGGGAAAAAGGAAGGGAGCTAGGGTGCGAGCTCTTTGTAGGCGAGGAAGGAAAGGGGTGGCGGCGCGATATGATGGAGCGGGATCGGATCGGGGCGCGGGTTGAGCGCAAGCGCGTGCGCGAAGGGCGGAGGGATGAGGACGGCGCGCGGGAGAGAGATTGGTGGGGATTTGGTTGGCGTGTTGGACGAAGGGGACGGGGACGCGGCCGGAGTGAGCGGGGCCGGTGCGGGTGACGGCTGGGCCAGGAGGAGGGAAAGTGCGGCGCTGGGCCGGCTGGGTGCGCGGGAGAGCGGAGGGGAGGGAGGAGTGGGCCGCGACGGGGAAGGAAAGGGGGAAAGGGGAAAGTTAGGGCCCAAGCCAGATTTCTTTTCTTTTTCTTTTGATTTTCCAAACTTTGCAAAACCATTTGAAATCCAATTTCGAAACAGTTTGAAATCAAATAAATTTTGAAGAGTTTTGAAAACATTTTCCCTAGGTTTTGAAAATAAAACTTTGGATTTGATTTTATAAAGTTTTTCATAAATATTTTATTGTTTTCTAAATAGAATAAATTCGATTCGCCCTATACGAGTTTAATAAATTTATTTTTCACCCAATAAAAATATGCAATGGCATGAATGCAACATGAAAATGATAAATAAATTTTATTTTCCTCCTCTAATAAACTAGCCAACCTATTTAGTTTCTAAATCCTTTTATTAAATTGGGGAAAATTAAATCAGGGTGTTACAAACCTACCCCCCTTAGAAGAATCTCGTCCTCGAGATTAGGAAGAGTCGGCGAAGAGGTGAGGAAAATCTGCCCGAAGATCATCTTCCTTCTCCCATGTTGCTTCTTCTTCGGAGTAATGCTTCCATTGCACCTTGCAGATTTTAATCCTCTTGTTGCGAGTGCCTCGTTCCATCGTGTCTAGGATCTTGATCGGCTCAGAGAATGTCAGATCATCTCTCAGATCAAGCTCCTCAAGTGGCAACTGCTCCTCTGGAACTCGGAGGCATCTCTTCAGCTGGGATACATGGAACACATTATGAATACCTGCCAGACGTGCAGGCAACTCCAGCTGATAAGCAACTGCACCTTTCTTATCAATCACCTTGAAAGGGCCAATGAACCTCGGAGATAGCTTTCCTTTAACATTAAACCTCCGAAGACCTCTGAAGGGTGACACCTTCAGATAGACATAGTCCCCAATCTGGAACTCCAGCTCACGTCGTCTGACATCTGCATAACTCTTCTGTCTAGACTGAGCTGTCTTCAGGTTGCTTCTGATCTGCCTGACCTGTTCCTCAGCTTCCTCTATAGACTCGGGGCCAAAGACTTTCCTTTCTCCAACCTGATTCCAGAACAGAGGTGTTCTGCACTTCCTGCCATACAGTGCCTCGAAAGGTGACATCTTCAGACTGGCCTGATAGCTGTTGTTATATGAGAACTCTGCATATGGCAGACTCACATCCCAACTCTGGCTGTTCTGAAGCGCACTGGCTCTCAACATATCCTCCAGAATCTGATTCACCCTTTCTGTCTGACCATCGGTCTGAGGGTGATAAGCTGAACTGTGAAACTGAGGCGGGTGTCCATAGACTCATGCAACCGCTTCCAGAATCTGGATGTGAACTGTGTACCTCTGTCAGATACTATGATCTTAGGTACTCCATGCAAGCATACAATGCGGGACATATACAACTCTGCCAGCTTCGGACCCTGATATGTCTCCTTGACCGGAATGAAGTGAGCCACCTTGGTCAAACGATCCACTATGACCCAGATAGAGTCATATCCAGACTGTGTCCTGGGCAAACCAGTGATGAAATCCATGCTGATCTGTTCCCATTTCCACTCTGGAATCTGCAGGGGCTGTAGCAAACCAGCCGGTCTCTGATGTTGGGCCTTAACCCTCTGACAGGTGTCACAAGGCCACATACTCTGCTACATCTCTCTTCATCCCATACCACCAGTAATACTGTTTCAGATCCTGGTACATCTTGGTACTGCCTGGATGGAGAGAGTAGGCTGAATCATGAACTTCCCTCAGAATCAACTCCTTGATAGCCTTTACATCGGGAACACAGATCCTGCCTCTGAACCACAAAACACCCTGATCATCCTCCGTGAATCCAGGGGCTTTCTCTTCCTTGATCAACTGTCTGATCTCTAGCAAGTACTCATCAGTGAGCTGCCCTGCTCGGATATCACGCTCCAAGGTCGAATCAACCTCCAAGGCCACTGCATCAGTATGACCAAGAATACCCAAGTTGAGCTTCTCAAACTCCTCATGCAACTCGGGCTGCTGCTCCTTGATCTCAAGCACATTGCAGTAGACCTTCCTACTCAAGGCATCTGCAACAACATTCGCCTTGCCCGGATGATAGTTGATACTCAGATCATAATCTTTGATCAACTCTAGCCATCTTCGTTGGCGGAGGTTCAGATCTGGCTGGGTGAAGATGTACTTCAAGCTCTTATGATCAGTGTATATCTCCGTCTTCTTGCCCATCAGATAGTGCCTCCAGATCTTCAGAGCATGAACAACAGCTGCCAACTCTAGATCATGTGTAGGATAATTCAGCTCATGCTTCCTGAGCTGTCTCGAGGCATAAGCAATCACATGACCTTCCTGCATAAGAACACATCCCAGACCCTGTCGCGAAGCATCACAATAGACCGTGAAGTTCTTCTGGACATCTGGCATGACAAGAATAGGAGCAGAGGTCAATCTCGCTTTCAGCTCCTCGAAACCAGTCTGGCATTCAGGGGACCATACAAACTTGGCACCCTTCTCCGTCAATCTCGTCATCGGCTTCACGATCTTGGAGAATCCCTCAATGAATCTGCGATAATATCCTGCCATACCGAGGAAACTCCGGATCTCAGTAACGCTCTCAGGTACCTTCCAGTCCAATATATCTTGGACCTTGCCTGGATCCACTGATACACCACCCTCTGAGAGGATATGCCCCAAATATGCAACCTTCTTCAACCAGAACTCGCATTTGCTCAGCTTTGCATACAACCGATGCTCTCTGAGCTTCTGCAACACTAACCTCAGATGCTTCTCATGTTCGTCTTCAGTCTTCGAAAATATCAGGATATCATCAAGGAATACCACGACGAACAGGTCTAGAAACTCCATGAAGACCTTGTTCATCAGATACATGAAGAAAGCTGGGGCATTAGTCAAGCCGAAGGACATCACTGTGTACTCATAACCCATATCGAGTCACAAACGCCGTCTTCGGGATATCAGCTTCACGAATCTTCAGCTGGTTATAACCTGTTTGCAGGTCAATCTTCGAGAACACATGAGCACCCTTCAACTGATCAAACAGATCATCAATGCGAGGAATCGGGTACTTGTTCTTGATGGTAGCTTCATTCAATGCGCGGTAATCAACGCACATACGTAGACCTCCATCCTTCTTCGGAACAAAGATCACAGGGGCTCCCCACGGGGATGTACTAGGACGAATATGCCCCTTCTCTAACTGCTCTTGGATCTGCGTCTTCAGCTCAGCTAGCTTTTCGGCATCCATTCTATATGGTCGCCTGTATATAGGTGCAGTGCCAGGAACTAAATCAATAGAGAACTCAATCTCACGATCAGGTGGCATACCTGGCACCTTCTGGAAGACATCGGGGAACTCCTTGACAACTCGGATATCAGGTACCACGACAGCCTCATATGCTCTGGCTTCTTCTATCATCTGTGTCGGTGCTCGATACACAATCTCCGTGCCACCTGGATGCTTCACTGTGATGAGCCTCTGAGCACAATCAATGACTCCCTGGTACTTGCGTAGCCAATCCATTCCCAGAATGACATCAATACCTTGGGAATCCAGAACAATAAGAGAGGTGGGAAAGACTACCCCCCTTATGGTTAAGCTCACATTCGGGCACACATGCCTCGATATCAGTTCTCCTCCAGGGAGTTCACTAGCAGATGCTTTTTCATTAACACTCTATTCATATTATATTTAGATGCGCAGGGTGCTGATATGAACGAATGAGATGCTCCAGAATCAAACAAGACTGTAACTGGGTGAGAGTCAACAAGGAACGTACCAAACACCACATCTGGTGCCGTCTGGGCAGACTCTGCCGTCACGTGGTTCACACGACCACGAGTGTAGCTCTGGGACTGGCCTGCAGGACGAGACTGCGGTGGAGCTGGCTGCCTCAACGGACACTTGTTGGCGAAGTGTCCCATCTGGTTACACTTGTAGCACGGGCCAACCTGACCTGCCCCCTGTGCTGGACGGGGCTGCTGCGGAGCTGGAAGACCCTGGCGAGGTGCCTGAGCCTGGCGTGGCTGCTGCTGCTGCTGCTGCTGCTGAGGTGGAGCCTGATACTGTGGAGCTGGATGCCTGTACTGGGGAGCGGGCTGCCTGGACTGGGGCGGCCGGTACTGCTGCTGCTGGGGAATCTGCCTAGAAGCTGAGGCAGGTGGAGCGTAGCGGGGACGAGTAGAGCTGCCGGAGGACTGTCCCTGGAACGTCATCTTCCTCTTGCGATCGGCATCGAGGTCCTTCCGTTCCTTCTCCACTGCGAAGGCACGGTCAACCAGCTTCTGAAATGAGGAATACTCATTTGAAGCTAGGGCATAGCGGAGTCCTGGGTTAAGCCCATGCCTGAAACACTCCTGCTTCTTATCATCCGTGTCCACGTCATCTGGGGCGTAACGGGATAGCTGGCTGAACCGCGTGAGATACTCACGCACTGTCATCGCGCCCTGCCTGAGATCCTGGAACTCGCGGCGCTTCACCCTGATCTCGCCGAAAGGGACGTACTGGTCGCGGAATGCCCTACGGAACTCCTCCCAAGTGATCGAGTCGGCGTCCGCATGAGCTGTGGTGTACGCAGTCCACCAGTTCTTCGCTGGGCCCTGAAGCTGGTGCGAGGCGTAGAGGGCCTTATCAAGGTCCCCGACATGGGCAAGCTGCAACTTGCCTGTAATCGTCTCGAGCCAATCATCTGCATCCATTGGCTCTATGGCGTGGTGGAACACTGGAGGGCGCGTCGTCATGAAGCTCCTGAGAGTGTCATCTGGTCGGGGTGGCTGTGCGACTCCTGCACCCTGAGCACCCTGAGCAGCCTGCGCCATCTGCTGCATGTGCTGCATGATCTGGGCCATGTTCTGCATCATCTCATTCTGCACCTGGGCCATCTGGAGCGGGTCGTACGGAGGCGGAGGTGGAGGTGGATGAGGATGGGGCGGCTGGTTGCCACCTGCCCCGCTACCGCCAGCGTGACCGGCGTTACCCGCGCTGCTCCTGGTGTCAACCATCTGTTACATTTTCCAGGAGTAAGAGTGAGATATGATAGATAGATATATAACAACCCTGGTTTGGTTAATTAATTCGATTAATAAAACATTTTAACAAATGATGTCGCTGCAACCTGACGGTCGCAACACACCAACAATCATTACAAAGAGCCAAATCAAAACATGTGCACAAGTACATATCAATCAACGTGCTACGAGTTCAAACAATTATGGTGGGCATCCTACTATTGGAGGACCTACTCTGAAACAAAGTTTGAATTTTCAGCAGAGAAAGACTACAGAAGTGGGAAAAAAGGGTTAGGCTTTTTAAAATAGTTTTGTAAACTCGACGACTGACTAGGGTAGCGTCCTACGGTCAACACGGCTCTGATACCACTCTGTGACACCCCAATTTTAAGAACAAAATTGGAGCACAATATATGTATGCCAGGATCAATTTTCATACATATATCCACATCATAGTAAATATCAAAACAATGCTTTATAATAATAACGAACTTTATTACATAAATGACCCTCGGGTCTGAAATAAAAAGGTACAGACTCTCATGATAACGGACTCTAATGAAGACTCTGAAGTAGTCGCGGAAGTCTGGACTCCATCTCCACAGGAAGGTCGACCGGGGCTGCGCCATCCTAGTACAGGTCGTCAGGGTCGAAGCCACCGTCCTCTGGATACTCCGGCTCCTCGTGAACGTAGCCACCAGTGTCTCCGTAATCGCCAGCGTCTGGGTGGGGTAGCAGGGGGACAAAGAGAAGGGTGAGTACATCGAAATGTACTCCGCAAGTGTAGGAAAATATATGTTTATGAGGCTTAAAACAAAGGTAGGCTGACTTGTTTGACTCAAGCGCCTAGAGCGACACATCCTATTATTCCTATTAATCCTATGCACCTGTTTACTAGGTTATAGACACAGAAACTGTAGAAAAGTAACAACACTCGGAGTCGCACCGAGCAAGACCACGCTCGGAGTCACACCGAGTAACCAACACTTGGAGTCGCACCAAGTACCCACACCTGAAGTCCATCAGGCAACCGCACCTGAAGTCCATCAGATGACCCGAAACAGTAACCAGTAACCACTAATCTCAAAGAAGTCCAAGCCGCTCGTGACCGTGAGCACGGCTGATATATCAGTTTTACACTCTGCAGAGGTTGCACATCGTTACCCATGAGTCGTGCAGATCCCGTCACGCTAAACACTGCCAAGGTGCATAGCAGGTTGCACTGCAAGGCCTTTACAAAGTCCCTCCAAGCCTGTGTTACACGTACTCTAAGGTTTCTCCCCTGTCCATAAGTCAACGACCCCAAGGGACCCCTCTTGAGCCACTAAACAAACCCCGTGTAGCATAACTTAGAGGATACTAATTAATTAGCCAGGTCCAGCCCATCCAGATCTCATGGTTGCGCTGTCAAGCCGGGTTACATGCTCTGAGAACCGGGTCCTAGGGATCCAGGCAGGATATGTCTAGCACGAGCCCCGAACCAAAAACCAAAAGCAGCTGCCGAGTCCCACGGCACAAAAACCACCAATACGGTTCCATCCTGCCGGATTTACCTAAACCATGTTTCTACAAAAGTTACCATGCCCACATCGTTTCATAGTTCATTAGTCAAGATTAATTATATTTGACCATCATCCCATCCCAACATGACTGCAGGGCTAAGCAAGACTTCTACCCGAACAACCCAAAACAGGCGACAAGGATAATATAACAATAACTAGCAAACCATATCATGGGATTCAATTAATGACAAGCATGCATCTACAAGATCTAACTACTCTAGTACCAAAAGTAAAATGAAGTAGGTGCAAGATGTTCAAGGACACTTGCCTTCGGGCTGGGTCGAATCTGCAGGGTCACAAGGATGGTCTGGAGCGTCCTCGTACTCCGCACTCTCTGGCCCAAGCAACAAACATGGCACATACAAGCAAAATAAATAACAGTACAACAAACAGTATGTAAACAGTAAACTAATAGATCTACTGCGTAGAGAACGAAATTATGAATCTAACGCAAGTTGAATGGGTCGAAACGGAGTTAAAACGCAAAAGTTATAACGCATTTGAAGTTGGATGGCATTTCTGTAAATAGATTGAACTCATTTTCGGATTTAAAGTAAAACAAAACTGAATTAAACCGGCTGCTGGACCGGGCGTCATTTATCCGAAAACTCAGGGGCTAGAACAATGTTTCCCAAGACTCAGTGCATAGTGCGGTGGGAGGCGCGGGTTGATCTGAATAAAATCAGGGATCTTTTTGCAAGATAGACGGGACGCGACCGTTGTGGTCACCGCGTGGCGCTATAAGCTCGCCGCGTGGCGCCTTGCGAGTGGCTGGGTCCACCACGCGGGTTATGGACCGGCTGGCGGGCGTGGTGTGTTGGACGGAGTTCATAGCGCTGGTGCACCCGGCTCATACCCCTTCGGGGTTGATCTAATCTGAGCCATCGGTTACAGATCGGACGGTGCAGGGTGATCAGGGGAAAGAACGGCGTCGCCGGCGGGGAAGGGCACGGCGGCGCCCGAGCTCTACGCGGCGGCGCCATGAAAGGACTCGCCGGAGTTCTCGGGAGGGGCCTAGGGTACGGTAGAGACTACGGGACATGGTGGAATCGAAACGGACCTTACAGCGGTTTCGGGGTGGTGCTCACGGGCCGGTGGAAGTCCAGAGACGGCGGACGACGTGGAGGTCGCGGCGACGGCGCTGCGGAGCTCTGGCGGGGTCGATGTCGATGCTCTGACTTGTTCTCGAGCCGTAGAGGGTCGCCTGGACGCGGTGAGAGAGACCGCGAAGCCAATGGTGGGAAGGATGAGGTCTGGTGGTGGCTTCTGCGGGATGTAGTCGAGTTTCGCCAAGCCCGGTAATGGCGGCGGGAAGACTCGGTTACCGGAGGGAACAAAGGAAGGAGCTAGGGTGCGAGCTCTTTGTAGGCGAGGAAGGAAGGGGTGCGCGCGCGATTATGATGAGCGGGATCGGATCGGGGCGCGGGTTGAGCGCAAGCGCGTGCGCGAAGGGGGAGGATGAGGACGGCGCGCGGGAGAGAGATTGTGGGGATTTGGTTGGCGTGTTGGACGAAGGGGACGGGGACGGAGGCCGGAGTGAGCGCGGCCGGTGCGGGTGACGGCTGGGCCAGGAGGAGGGAAAGTGCGCGCGCTGCGGGCCGCGCTGGGGTGCGCGGAGAGAGGAGAGGGAGGGAGGGAGGAGTGGCAGCGACGGGGAAGGAAAGGGGAAAGGGAAAGTTAGGGCCCAAGCCAGATTTCTTTCTTTTTTCTTTTGATTTTCCAAACTTTGCAAAACCATTTGAAATCCCATTTCGAAACAGTTTGAAATCAAATAAATTTTGAAGAGTTTTGAAAACATTTTCCCTAGTTTTTGAAAATAAAACTTTGGATTTGATTTTATAAAGTTTTTCATAAATATTTTTATTGTTTTCTAAATAGAATAAATTCGATTCGCCCTATACGAGTTTAATAAATTTATTTTCACCCAAAAAAATATGCAATGGCATGAATGCAACATGAAAATGATAAATAATTTTTATTTCCTCCTCTAATAAACTAAGCCAACCTATTAGTTTCTAAATCCTTTTATTAAATTGGGGAAAATTAAATCAGGGTGTTACACACTCGCTCGAGCCAGGCTCCGAGCAGACACGTACCCTCGCCACTTCACCGAGCCCAGCCTCGGAGCGGACTCCACACACCGCTTCGCCCGAGCCTAGCACTCGAGCGGACTCACGCACCCTCAGCTTCGCCGAGCCTAGCCTTGAGCAAGCATGCCCCTCCGTCGCCCGAGCCTCTCCGGCCAGGCCTCGGACGAAACGATTGTTTCTGTCTCGCCGAGCCTCCCGGCCAGGCCTCGGACGAAACGATCGTTTTCCGTCTCGCCGAGCCCCCGGACAGGCCCGGACGAAACGCTTGTTTCCGTCTCGCCCGAGCCTCCCGGCCAGGCCTCGACGAAACGATTGTTTCCGTCTCGCCCGAGCCTCCCGGCCAGGCCTCGGACGAAATGATCGTTTCCGTCTCGCCGAGCCTCCCGGCCAGGCCTCGGACGGCCGGTTGTTTCCGCTTCGCCCGAGCCCTGCGAGGAGGAGCACAGTGCTCTTTTTCTTTTTGGAAGTTATAAATAGTGTCCTTTTTCATCTTTTTTATGATTTTCTGTATTGCTCTAAAATTTGAAAAATTTTACAGTTGAGTCTTTATACATGTAGTATTTATAAAAATTGAAACTTGACTTTTCTGCAAGAATTTGAAATGTAAAATCCCTTTATTAATAAATTGATGGTTCTGGATTTTTAGAAAATCATATACCTCCAAAAAATCTGAGATAAATTTTTGTGAGCTTCTATGCCATGTTTAGTCTCTGGTGGAATTTTGAAGTCTTTTGGAACAAGTTAATTTTTGAGCATTTATCTTTATTGTTAAATAGTGCCTTTTGTTATAAATAATGTCTGATTTATTTGAGCGCCTTAATGACCTCCAAAAATTATGAAATGTTTTGCCATCTATCTACACCATAATGAACTTATGTGATTAATTTGGTAATTTTGGATCAACTGCTAAAATGACCTTTTTAAATATAAGAAAAACAGAAAAGGTGATTAAGGTTCATGTTGTATGCCCTGTGTTGCATTGTTCATGCTAGCATACTCATGAGCATGCATCATTGCATTCGTATAGTCACCGAAGAAGGCGTCAAGATCGAGGCAGCCGCTGACGAACCTGTCCCTGAGGCTACCCCGAGCTCCGACAACTGCCCTGCCGCCCTCGAGTCTGCCCTCTTTGCTCTTCAAGGCAAGCCCCGGTGCATTTAAACCCCTTCCTTGGATTTATAAAATGTTTCCTTAAATGCTTTTGAGTTAAATTATTGCATTAGGTTTATAGGAGTTGTGTGCTATCCTAATTGATGCACTATCCACCTTGACCACTGATACACCGATACCTGCTTTTCAAAAGTATTTGAAAAATACTTAGCAATGCTTATTGAATTAGACTTTGCAATAAAAATGCCAATTCAAAGTATGATCACTGAAAGATCTTTATGGGAATTTGGCTTTACTTCTCGTTCGATGACTGCTTGCCTAGCTAGCATGTGGTCATTGTCGAGAAGAGGTTGTCCGCGCGTACGGTGCCGTCATGTTGTAGTCCGGGACTCAACAGTTTTGACACCGACCGGGACAGGGTTGATGAAAAACCGACAGGACCGTACTCTTGGGTTAGAGTCCCGAGGTGCTTGTTGCTGACGGAAAAACTTTAGGGACCATCCGTATGGGGGCCTGCTGTCAAGACTTGTAAATTTACATACTTCGGAAAGCTCTGGCTCGAGGAATCCTTTATTGGACCGACAACCGCGCACTGGGAGTGGAGAGATGGCGGAAGTAGCATGTACCCACGTGGTCGTCGTACCTGGATAGGAGTGGTGTACTGTACTTCCGGGTGGCGTAGGACCGGGCCCAATCTTGGAGGAATCGTGGTAGACGAGTTGGCATATGCAAGCTTGGGTGCTACATATGCAGTGTGGATAGGGATCCTCAGTTGAGTATTATTTATCCGGATTAACGTTGCTCCTCGGTTATGGAGACTTGGTCCACTGACTGTCAACGGAGAGTGGTTCAAATAGGAATGTTTTGAAATGTAAAATGAATCATGAACGATGAAGAATTGAGGAATACTGAATCTTCCAAATAATAAATAAGGTTTACAAAATGCTTTTCTGCAAAATACCTGATCTTGCTTAAGCCTTACCTTGACTACCTAAGCCTCTCATTCCTGAGTCTTCTTCCTTTTCTTTAGTCGGGTAAGTCT
This sequence comes from Coix lacryma-jobi var. lacryma-jobi, assembly GCA_009763385.1. Taxonomy (NCBI): domain Eukaryota; kingdom Viridiplantae; phylum Streptophyta; class Magnoliopsida; order Poales; family Poaceae; genus Coix; species Coix lacryma-jobi. The sequence continues at coordinate 31,059,654 of CM019827.1, read as the reverse complement.
TGTTGAGTACCCCAGTACTCAGGGTTTGTTACCCATGCTGCAGGTATGACTGAGTCCCCGATATGTCTTGCACCCTGCTGCGTGCCCATCGTCCAGGAGGAGGCCGATGAGGCGAAGAATATTGTACACCCTCGGCGGGCTGGGGTGATTATAAGTATCTTTGCTCTTCTCACTACGTTGCCTATGTCTATCTCTATTATCAGAACTTGGTTGTAATAACTGCACCTTAATTTCTATTTGGAACCCTGCTTTGTAAAACTAATGTTATTTAAGTCTTCTGCTCTTTATTCCGATGTTATTTGTAAAAAGTATGCAATGCTGTAACCGAATTGTGAAATGATCCTGCGGACATTGGGCTGATGTAGCCCGGTGGCGAACAGGTCTTAATCACATGGAACATGGGTTCGGCTGTCAGAGGTTGACAGGGACCGTGGGCCATGAGATTAGGCCGCCGTCCGTCACATGAATAGAGCATATGCTCAAGGCCCGCCTCTAGAAGAGATGCACCAGCATAGGAAAAGTTAAGGAATTGCAACAAATAGTTGTGTATAAATCATCTTGCAAACCATCACTCTCTAAAATCAATCGAGACATTTGAAATAAGACTTCCCGTGCTATACCTTGTCTTATAGAGATGCAAACCTACAACAGCTCTAGTTGCATACACATACAATAAAAAACATGCATACACGCTTTGGTGCTAGATTCAGGAAAAAATGGACATCAATTCACCCATTCTGGTGGGAATTCTGGTTAACCATATGAGCTGAGAGTACAACAATACTCCCTCCATCCCAAATTATAAGGCTTTCCAAAAATCTTGGAGAGTCAAAGTTTTTCAACTTTGACCAAATTTATATAATAAATAATAATATTTATGATAACAACGAAGTTCAATTAGATTCTTCATTAGTTATATTTCCTAATATACATATTTGATATTATAATGTTTGTATTTTTCTCTATAATTTTGATCAAAGTTGAAAACTTTGATTCTCCAAAATTCTTGGAATGATTTATAATTTGGGATGGAGGGAGTATCATCTAAACATCGACGAATTTTAACCAAAACATTAACCACTCTTTCTTTAATTTTGTACGTCCATTTTCTTGATCATAAATATTGAGGGTTTTGAGACAAAAATAAATATATTCATTCAAAGGCTTTCTTGCACATCGTAGTGGGTACACATTAGGATAAAATGGATGAGTTATGGCAAACAAGTGATGTAGAATTCACACCACCGACGATCAAACAAACAAATTAAAATAAAGACTCTAAACAAAATGCAGAAGCCTTAAGATGAACAAATTATATGAGAACCAAAACTCCCTGAAGCTCAAGAGTTGTCTCAGGGTGTGTTTGGCAGACTTGTGCTCCCTGATTCTTCAACTGTGCTCCTAGATTCTCTGGTGAAGTGATTCTGTGGCTAAAGGTAGATTCTTTTTTATTCTTCAGATTCAAAATCAGGATAGTGAATCACTTCACAAAATCAGGTGAAGCTACTTTTTCAGCTCTTAGCCTCTCTTAGTTCATTTCAGAGAATCAATTCACAGAATCAGCACAGAATCACTTCTCGCTGAAAAATACGTTTGTCAGTCAGGAAGTGATTCTCTTTGAGAATCCGCTTCGTGAAGCTCTGTCAAACGGCCCCTCACTCTCACCATATGTTGATAATATTTTCCACCACTACTATTACCTAATTTTCTTCGTAACCAAGAAAACATTCACATTAGCAACTTCGGTCTGTCAAAGCTCACAAACAGTTACTCTTAGCCCCTCATTTGTAGAGGTGTTCCTACAGAAAATCAATTAAATAAATAATACCAGATGTTATCAAGTGGGATGCATGTTTTATCTACAGACATTATGCACTACATGTTCCGTAACTATAGAAATAGCCACTATTTACAGTGCAAATATGTACCAGGTAATGAACGGATGAGCTACTCGTGCAGGATTTTATTTTTCTGCCAAGAACAATTGTGAGTAAACTAACAATGATGAGCTTCGGTCTTTAGTCCCGGTTGATGGCTCCAAACGGCCGGACTAAAACCCATTTACAACGACAGACATTTGCAAAAGGACTTTTAGTCACGGTTTCTGTTACCAACCGAACCTTTAGTCTCGGTTGATGTTACCAATCTAGACTAAAGGCCAACCTTTAGTCTCGGTTAATGTTACCAACCCGGACTAAAGGTCCCCAAGGATGACCTTTTAGTCTCAGTTGGTGTTAGCAACTGCGACTAAAAGTCTTCCACCCAGAACTAAAGCTCCCTCTCAAAGGTCAATTTAAAAGGAGAGTGTACAAGTCTATGTCATATGTGCTATATAACTGAGTTGGGTAAGAAGTTTATGCGTGAAATGAGAGGTACTGAGTTTGAATTTCACACATCGCAAGAGAGGTCTGCTTAAAGTTTCATTTATTTTTTTGCCTGAGGATGGGCTTTAGTCGAAACCGGGACTAAAGCCTCTTCCCAACCGGGACTAAACGGCGTATCACCACTAGTGCACCAAACTCTAAAAAAATATTGAAAGAAACCAAAATATATATTTAGTGTCAGGCCTGATTCAAATGAACTGAATGGGCTTAGTGTTTGGTTTGAGGACAAGGGTGGATGGGATATGGCTATCCATGATTGCGGATATGGATATCCATATTATTTGTTTGGTTGAGTGGTTTGACGAGCCATTTTTTGTTGGTTTGATGGATGAGACTGGATGGGATGAAAATACTTGATTAATTATATCTATTGTTTAAAATAAATAGCAACTAATTATACAATAATAAATATGCATTGACACTAATCTTATCATTATAATCACTAATTAAACTTAAAATATGTTAATTAGTATTATACTTCTCTAATTATCACACAAAACATGTTGTAATCAATATATTAGCACTTATCAAAACTTATCTTGTCATCATGATTACTAATTAATATTGTAACATACTAATAATCCTTAATTATTTGCTAATGACAAAGATTAGAAAGCATGGATAAGCTTATTCGCAAGTTTTTTTTGTGGCCACCGTATTCAGCATCTAGTGGGAATATGCTCTGTTGTGAATATCCATATTCAGTTGATCCACTGAACCAAACACTACTCATCCATGGATGGTCATATCTCATCCAGGGATATCCACCCAACCAACACACCCTAAGTGTCGAGGCTCGACCAGTGTGGATTTTTGCGGATGGTGGATCCTAGAAACAAATAATACAAAGAGGTTTAGCTGGTGGGTACTCAGAGGTTTAGTTGGTGGGTATATCAGCTTGCTGATGGTGATTCATACATTTGTTTGAACTTTGAAGCCATGTGGTTGGCCAAAAATTACAGAATAGTTTTAGTCATCAACATCAATAAATAAAATGGGTACGCATGGTAGGTAGTGTTGCATACCAGTGTGATGAATAGATGAAGAGATTAGACAGAAGGCCAATATAGTCATTAAAGAAAAATACATGTATTGTAGACATAAAAATATTAAAAGAAACAAAATGTCATGAAAAATAAGAAACAAATGTTTGAAGTCTTATTTCAAAGAAGGCAACGTTAGAATTTCTATTCTATCAAAACCACTTCTTTAGAGTCTCATAATAGTAATTTTCTACTTTTCATCTTGGTTTTAGAATCAGTGGTGTTTCTCTCAAGGAACGAGAAGGCTGTGTGGACTGTGGGGAGTGAGCCAAGCTATGTTTTTGCTATGGCGAAAGTGTTTCTGCTTGATTGGCATGCATGGTCAGTTTCCTTAGCATAGCATCGATCTGGTGCGCTTATATAGGGCGAGAACGGAGGTGCCCAAAATCTCTTCCTTATCTTTCTTTTATATAAATGACGGGAAGACGTCCTTTTGCTTAACTGTACTCCAGCTTGTAATAATATATAGGCTGCAGTTAAAGTTGCAACTCCGCAAACACATGCTGCAGTTAAACTTGACTAGTTGCGCGAACTACTGATGCAAGATCTTGGGGGATAGTACATCTAGACTTTATTATGGACCATATGATGCCTTCTGAATCTCCCAGGGGATACACAGATCTGCTTCTATGATTTGTTCAACTCTGACATCAACTTGCTATTGTCTAGCCATGGGCATGCATCTCATATCTTAGTTTCTGTCAGAGTTTGGGAGATCAAGATAAGTTGGTAACTTGGTATCATAATAATAACATAAATAGTGTTTGCCAATGCCAGCTACAATCGTCTCTGACTGATGTCGGTCACCATGAGATGGTCACAATATCGATTTCTTTCATGAAGCTCCTTTTTTTTTAACAAACCGGCATGAGACGGTGCCCATTTCTGTCGACAGAGAAGAAATTGAAGAAGCTCCTTGCATTTCACGCTCCTTTTGAAAAAGGGGATGGCTAACAATTTGATAATATTGGCCACAGAGGACCCATGTGAGATGTGACCTCGTACTAATCCTATAGATTGTGAATGGCACTGCTGCATACTTAGAGGGTATTCAGTTTCCAAATTTTTTGGGTCTGACACTGTAGCACTTTCGTTGTTATTTAGCAAAGTTTATTCAAATATGGATTAACTAGGTTTAAAAGATTTATTTCGATATTTATATACAAAAGTATAATTAGTTATGTTTTACCTATATTTAATGTTCTATGTATACGTATATCGATGTGAGGGAGAATGTTGAATTTTTTTGGAAAATAAACATGGCCTCATAACACCTAGAACTACAATGCAGATCTGAACAGACAAATAGAACCTGTGATGCTCTGCTTGACGTTCGAAATCATCTTGCTTCATGCAGCAGCAAAAAGTACGTGGTGAATAACCGGAGAGCGGACAGCGGAGATCGAGCTTTGCAATGATGACGTGATTTGCAGGTGTGCATTTCAATTCGTTATATTATATCCCATTTAGTGTTTCGACTCAGTCAATACCTTATTAGGTCTTAGGACAGCTAAGGGCATATACAACAGAGAGACGGAGGTCTGTCTCTAAGCACATTAAATCTATTATACAGACAGATATAAAGACAGGTCATACAACCCACAAACGAAGTGTCTCTAAGATATTTAATGATTTGCATGTAACTAGGATCAACTACAAATAAACTTTTGTATACCATTGTGTGGCTATTTGATAGCAGATGTATCAAAAATAAATAAGATCATACTGCACTTCACATTCGGATAACAACAACCATTCAGAAAGAAAACGAAGGTTCACATTCAGAGAACAGATAGCAAGAGCTTTGTCCACATTCCAAAGTTCCTGGACACGTTCATATAACAACTAGCAAAGCTCTGTTCACTAGCAGGTTCACATTCCAGGAACTAGCAAAGTCCTTGACACATTCAGAAACAACTAGCAAACGCAAGTTCACATTCTAGATAGGATCAAGTTGCTGCAAATCCTCATAGCTGCAAATTTCATAGCCTATATCTGCCAAAAAAACCTACACAAAATAGTATCTTGTGAGATGAGGAAAAGTGCCTTCCTAAGACACTTCTACAGGTTGTTCAACTTACAGGTTTAAATAGTTTCAGGAAAAAGTGTCTTCCTAAAACACTTCATGGCGGCTACTCGCTCCGCCTTTTCTTCATCGGACATTGATCTTGTATCTTGTGAGATGAGGTTGTTATAAGCCTCCATCATCTTTGATTCTTTCTCAAGTTGTTTTCCTTCTTTGTTTTGTTGTGCTGTAAGGTGGGCAATTTTGTGATCTCAAGCTTTCAGATGATAGCTTTTTGTTGCAGTTCTAACAACTTCATGCGCTTTGTATTGTTTCCTCCTGAAATTTGCTAAATCAATCCAATTTGTCTAGATCAACAGCAGATTCCTTTGAGTTGACATCTTCTTCTGAGTTGAGTTGTTTTGACATCCTTTTTGCAGCTAGAGCTGCCTTTTTGGCTGCCTTCTGACCCATTGGTCGCTTTGGCATCTCATCTACAGTTTAATCATTATGAACATTATCTCCTTCAATGTGAAATGCTTTCTTTTTCGTGCATTCCTTAGCTCTTCATTGTATGTTTTCCACTTGGCCACATCTCGACAAGTTTTCCAAACCTCTGTTAAGACAAAGGGTCCTATCTTTGCTTCTTTGTTGTCTACCACATAGAACTTGTGGGCTGCATCCATCCACATTTGATCTGAATATCCACTTGTAAATACTCTACGAGCCTTTACATAAGCACACTCAAAGAGGTCACACCACCTGTTAATCTTGTGCCATCGATCCTTGTATTGCTTCAGATTCCTTTTCCTATGGGGTGGAGCTGTCTTGTTGTATGATTGAACAACATCAGACCAATATTGGTTGCCACCTCTATCGGCTCCACAGGTCGAGTCCGTTGAATGTTCTATCCAAGAGCTCATCAAACTAACATCCTCATCCTATCCAGGGAATTCGCTTCTCTGTCCTAGCATTCTCATTGTCAGTGTCAACTAGTTCAGGCTGCTGCTCATCCACTATCTCTACTTCTGCTGGTGAAATTCCTTCATGGTTGTGAACTGGTGCTCCAACCAAATGAAAATTGTGTGGCTGGTTGCAAAGTAGCTCATAAACCCACCAGTTGGGCGTGGATCTTTATCCCCGCAAGAAATATAGATACATCATTGAAATGACAAACCAACAAAACTAAAATGATAAACAAGAAAGCATCCTGATAGTTAGTCAACTGAATTTTATCACAACAATATGCTATACTGCCACTGAATTTTATCAATAGTTAGTCCAGAGGGAGACCCTGGTATGCATGTATCCTTCCCATTGACTAACAACATGTTTGTTATCAGAAAAAGGGTGCAGTTATAGCTAGAATGTGATAAAGAGATCTAATTATGGATACTAGTATATTGCCTGGCCTTTGTGTGCTTGCCCTCCTGTTTAGCTTGCTCAGAAGAGCAGCCATCTGCTGGACAGTTACCTGACAAACTAAATATCGTTGCCATGGAAGCAAATGCAAACGGAATGAGCGTGGCTGACATAAGAAGCTTGGAGGAAACAATTATCAATGCTCTGAGAGCTATCGGGGTCATTTGTGTGAACTAGATTTTGCAACGAAGATGCAATGTTTGTGCTGAACACATGGAATTTTTTCTGGCAGTATCTTTAATTTGGTGATTGAGACCAAACTGATATAGCAGATCTAACTCTGTGATCAAGGAACAATTCTAATAATAAATAACATACCAGATTCAATAAAACAGGATCGGGTGATTACCAGGATGGATCTGCTGAACGCAAAAACGAAGGAGAAGCCGGATCCCACAAAACGTAGATGGTGAAGAGGGGAACGGGAAGGCACCACCGGCAGATTGTACCATGTGGGATGAAGATGTCGTTGTGCCATTGCTGAGGGGACCGATGGGGGCACCTCGCCGCCGCCGCCGGCGCCGCCGATTCGCTTCCGTGACCTAGGTTTCGGCCCGCGGCATCGCGCCCAACGACGAGCCTCCACCACGACCGAGGTTGCGGGTCGGCACCGTTGAGATGGTTCCGCGACCGAAGGTGTGCGCCGGGAACGACGACATCGCCACAGCTGCCGCCGCTGTCGCTGACACAGCAGCGGGGCGACCCTTGCTCTTCTTGTTTGCGGAAGGCAGCATGCTCTTCCTCGCCGAGGCGCTCAACATCGCGGACGCCAAAGATTGGGGCGCCCGATTGAGGAAGAAAACTGGACTCTGTGGCTGCTTCTCCATTGAAACAGGGAGGAGGCGAGATGGATTTGGCGGGACTCCTCACTCCGCTGCGCGCCAAAACTTCATCCGTGCGTGCGAGCGCCCCCGGATCTGCGCACCGTCGAGAGATGGGGATGACTCATACAACGCTGCTGGAGCGGTTCTCCACATCGGTCCACGGGACGGAACCGTCGCTTCGCGAGACGACGGAAGGGATGTCTTCAGGCTTCGACAAGGTTCTTTTTGTAAATATGCCGATGAAGGGACGGGGCCAACCGACCCGTTGTACGTGCCCTAATGATTTGCAATCGCATCGACCATTGAACGCGCCAGCTTCGATCGGTTCGGTTTTGACAGCAAAGGTTGCTCTGCACCTTTCACTACTACAATATTTTAATCGTGACGGTTAATTTTTTTTCGGAGGCAGTCAACTCCACCCGCCGCCGAGCAACGATCATAGTAAATACGGATTAACCATGATGGTTTAATGTACGTCACGGTTAATTAAATAAAAAAACAACAAAAAATCAGTGAAATCAGTGAAAAGGCCCGGCGAGCCATCCCACAGGCCCACCGAGCCCTCCACGCCGTCGTAGGACTACGCTCGTGTCGCCGTCACTCCTGCATATTCCCGCGGTGGGGGCTCTGGATCCAGTCGAGGAAGGAGGCAATCCACGCCATCGTCGTCGTGCCGTCGCGGATCCAGCCGCCCCTGCGTCCCTGGCCGCTGGAGAGGGAGGAGAAAGCAGCGCCGCCACGCATCCAGTCGATCCCAGGTTCCTGGCCGCCGGAGAGGGATGAGAAAGCAGCGCCGACGTGGATCCAGCCTCCATGGGCGTGGATCTTGCAGATCTCGTCGTCGGAGGTGGTGGTGGATCCGCCGCCTCTCCAGGGTCCCCACGCCGTGTTGCTTGCCTCTAGGTTGACGCATGGGTGAGGGGAGGGGTGTGGTGGGAGCGAGCGCCTTCACTCAACCGGAGGTGAGAAGGAGTGGCAGTGGAGTGGGAGCCACGTGGGGGAGGGGAGCCGCGCGCGCTGTTGGGCTTGACCGAGAGGGTGATGAGAGAGGTGATGAGGGGAGAGAAGTAAATCCTAGATGTGCTTTTATACTCGGTGACCTGAGCTTTCTAGGTGACCTGTTTTTCCAAGATGGGCTATTAGAATGTCCGCCTCCAAAAATAGAGATATTTTCCGTGGCGGCCATCTTATAACAACCGTCTCGGTTAATCGATTTTGCAAGACGGTTTTTTGTAACCGCCTTAGTTAATAAAAAGTGACCGCCACGGCTAATGTCACGATTAACCATGACGGTTTTTATGTTTGCCCATCACGGTTAAAAAAAACAAGTGTCAAACAAAGATGTGCAGTAGTGTTTGTTCAGCTCCTAGAAATGTTTAGCTTTTGTGTTGTCCAAGGTTTTAGACCGTTGGCTTGCTCGCCAATATAGCGTACAGAGTACTGCTCCATACTCGTAAAAAAGTCATTTAGGACAGCAACACGGTCTACAAAGCTTAACTTTGACTCCTTTTCTATAAAAATATTATGAAAAAGTGTCATGTATATTTTTGTGAAAATATTTTTCAAAACGAATGTATTCATAGAGTTGTTATATTTTCAAACTCAACAACTAACAAATTATTAATAATTTATATTCCAAATGTTAACTCAAAATCTTATTCAAAACGATTTCCTATACGAGCACGGAGGGAGTATGTGTGATCGCGTAGACGACTAACCTACAATCGCAATGGACGGTTAAGTTACAGTCGAAAAGAAGATCCCCGCCCATGATCGCTTTGCTTAATTTGCACTCATTGGGAGAGAGCGTTGATCCTGGACCAAGAAGCAACCAGACAGGAATCAGTAGTATGACTTTGTTTAGTTGCTTGTCAGAATAATTTTGTATTCTACAGTAAATATTAAACATTAATTTAGAATATTAAACATGAATTAATGATAAATTAATTCCATAACTCCTGATAAATTGTGAGACCTTTTAATGAGCCTAATTAGATCATGATTAGACAATGTTGTGTTACAGTAAACAATCTCTAATACGGGTTAATTAGGCTTAATAGATAGATCTCGCGATTTCTTTCCATCCGTGTAATTAGTTTTATATTTAGGGGTGTGTTGGTTCCACCCTCTAAACTTTAGTCCATTTAGTAGCAAACTAAAAAGATTTTTTAAGTCCACCTAGGGCTAAAAAGATTGTTTAAGTTCCTTTTAGTGAGAGTATTTGTTATTTTAGCTCTGAAAGTGATTATTAAACTTTAGTGGGTGAGAACCAAACAAATCCTAGATTATATTTAGTTCTTCTAATCTTTAATTTACAAATGACACAGTAATTTTGTAAAATAATTTTACATAATAGAAGACATCTAAACAAGGCCGGCGGACGAAAGTTTGATATGGCTCGTCCGACGATGGGCGGCGACGACGATGGCCGCTGATATCTCTCGGGACTCGGGCGGGAAGGAGAGAAGGAAAACTGATCGAGGTCACTCGCGTCGGGGATCCAGGCATAGTACAGCCCATGCCCATCGTGATCTCCCGAAAACAAACGCGATCTGGCAAGGACAAGGACGGACAAGATTACCTCGAAGGGGAAGGGTCTGAATCTGCGTGCGGAGGTGCGGACTACCGGTCGAAGGAAAGGTTCGTTCTAGCGCTTTTGCACGGAACCGGCTGGCACGGTGCAGCTAAAAGTAGCTGGACGGCTGGACTGGGGGTTTTACGTGAAGGGATCTTGGCTGACACGTCCAGACGTCCAGTAGTAGCACGTCGGCAGCGGCGGCAGTCGGCAGCTGGAAGCGCTGGGGCGAACTGGCGTGATTGGTTGGGAGAAAAAACGTCAACCTGGCTCCTCGGATGCATGACACGTTGATTGGTTAGCTGTATGCAGGCTTCAGCCTGACTCTGCTAGTGCAAATGCGGCTTCCCAGCAGGCTCCGCGGAAACAGAAATAAGATCCGTTTCCCACGAGCCAGGCTCGCTCGGTGCCGCGCGCACGTACGACGTGCAGCTTTTTGTACTATGTGAAGCGCATGTACGAGCAACCAATCACCAGCTGTATTCAACCTGACTCGCGTGATGATGCAAAACAAACAAAGGCTGCTTGCGTCCAGCAAGTCTGCCACGCTTGGCCTGGCTCCGTTGGGCAGCCTGGCCCATCCACGTACGCCATCCAATCACGCCCAGCGCCGACGCCACCAAGCCCAAGTGCTCGTGCCACCGCCAGCATCCTGCTCGTGCTTTCATGCTTTGGTCGTGTGCTAGTACGCGTCGGCTTCGGCTCTAGCTCTCTCTACTCCTGAGCCCTGACGCGACCCGCCGTTCCCGTTCGTGTGCATGGTGCATCTGCACGTCACACCATGGCGTCGGCGAGTATTCCCTCGCACGTCGTGGAGAGATGGACACTTTTCAAATTCATCAGTTTGTCTTCAGGAACGTAGCTTACTTAGCACGTGTTTTACTAAGAGAAACAGAATTACATGATATAACTACGACAGATTTTCGTAGCAAAGATTATAAACCGTCAAATTAAACCAGTGGTAAGTGACTTAGAACAAACTATATATAATGACACTACTACAGAAAGGGCTTTTAGCTCCGGTTGAAACCGGCCTTTAGTCCCGGTGCTTTCAACCGGGGCTAAAGGTCCAGGGCTTTTAGCTCCGGTTAAAACCGGCCTTTAGTCCTGGGTGCTTTCAACCGGGGCTAAAGGTCCAGGGAGGAAAAATAAATGTGTTGTGTGAGATTCGAACTCAGCACATCTCGCCTCAGACACGCTTACCAACTGAGCTACACAACCCACGTGATATAGTTCTGGACATTTTCCTTTTGAATTCACTCGTGAAGGACCTTTAGCCCCGGTTGCTAACACCAACCGGGGCTAAAAGGACTTTAGTCCCGGTTGGTATTACCAACCGGGGCTAAAGGGTGACCCTTTAGCCCCGGTTGGTGGTACCAACCGGGACTAAAGATTCAACTTTAGCCCCGGTTGGTAATACCAAACGGGACTAAAAGTCTTTAGCCCCGGACACAAATTTTTGCCGAGACTAAAGCTCAGTTGATAGATCGTCCAAAGGCCTATTTTCTAGTAGTGTGGCATGAAAAAAAAGAGTGATACGAAGAGGCCCTCATCTGTAAAACACTATCGAGCTTGTAAGCAAAAAGGTATTCACACTACCGTCGGCTATATGAGACATAGCTATGGTGGCAAAGTATCCACACAGAGAAGAAAGATGGACATTCAGCAATATTGCGACGAAGCATCCCAAATAAGATCATAGCAACCTTAGCGACAAAGCATCCACAAAGTCTCGGCGCGCTCGGCAACAAAGCATATGGGAACCAAAACAACATCAATGGTAAAATATCCGCTAGAGAATCTAATAACGACCAAGCATCTATCAAGAGGGAAGAATGATAGCAGCAAAGTATCCACCACCAAAAACGTCAAATTACGATGGCAAAGATGACCACTAACAGTAGGACGGGTTATAGCGAAGATATATAAAGCAAACACAGACATAGCAAGCATACAGTAGATCCGCGCGAGGCACATATACACACATGACAGATTCAGTTTCATCGATCAAATTAATCATAACGTAATAATTGATCGTATGTAAAATCCCATGTATGATCAGTTTTCAGCGTGAACAAAACTGTGAGGAAGCCCAGACAACTAGAGGTCTCTTGGATTACCATGAGATCCATATCCATGAATCTTCGGCTTTACAGCAGTGTGCAACGGTAAGTTTAAAATTCAAATGGACACTATCTATATACTCAGGGCGGATCTGCGGCCCAGGCCCCTATGGCCCGGCCTAGTCATTAGCTGAGTAACATGATATACCTTGTGTACTCTCTCCATATTAAAAAAAACTTGACGTTTGATATAATTATGGTAACCAAGAATTGATTAATTAAAGGTTGTCTTTCTATCCTTGCTTATATTAAATAGAGATGTGAGTGCTATCTAAACAACAATCTTCTGTAGTTGGATTGACAAGGGCGCTGCAGCTCGAGGCTGTTGCCCTCGGTTCGAGTTCCCACAACCACATTTGAAGCGCCATACATTTTGCGCGCGGGCAGAGGCGTGGGAGCGAGAGAACGAGGAAGTTGGGCATGCACGTGTTCAATGCGTTGCACGCGGGCGAGAAACGAGGAAGCTGGGGCACGCGTTCAGTGCGTTGTGGCGACAACGAAACAGTCAAGGGCAATCGTGTCAACTTTGTTGTGTGGAAAGGTGCGACGTCAAATTTTATGAAAATAGACAGCAACCCGAAACGTCAAGTTTTTTTTAATACGAAAAGGTTATTTTTTAGCCAACAAAAGTAACGACGAAATCCCAGCACCCACACCGCAGGCCTTAGCTCTTAGAAAAAGAAGCTCTTAGCCTCTCACCTGTCCGCTCCGTGTCCCTGATACGCCGCACCTCGTGCCCCCATGGTAGGAGCATCTCCAACAGTTTCCAAACACTCTCCCAATCTAGAAGTTTTAGCAAAATTGAAAAAATTCATCTCCAACAACTCCCAATACTAGCTCCCAATTTTTTGGGACTTGGAAAAAAGGAGCTCTCTTCGTGTAAAGATATGCGCTCTCCGTCGCGCGGATACTGCTCGTCCCAGATTTTCCGGTGTCTTCGTGCTCGTTCCTCCCAGCGTCTTCTTCTTCATCGTTGCTACCAGCGCGTGAGGTATCCTGATTAATGCCGCGGATGACGACTGCATGGGATTGCTGGACGTAGCTGCCGCGCTCCGTCATGTGCCCGCCGGTGGTCAGGGTCCTTTTGTGGCGTAACGGTCCTATCCCATGGCCCCCACGGTCCCCGTCAGCCTCTGACAGCCGAACCGATGTTCCGCGTGATTAAGACTGTTCGTCACTGGGCTGCATCAGCGCCCATCGTCCGTAGGATCATCTCACAATTCGGTCACAGCACTGGATACTTTTACAAATACATCGGAATACAGAGCGGAAGACTTAAATAACATTAGTTTTATAAACTGAGGTTCCAAATAAATTTAAAGGTGCAGTTATTACAAACCATGTTCGGGTAATAGAAATAGGCAACGTAGCGGAGTATAACAAAATAAAGATACTTTCAAACACCCAGCCCGAGGGTGTACACTTTAGTCTTCGGCCTCATCGGCCTCTTCCTGGACGATGGTCATGCAGCAGGGCGCAAGAACACATCGGGGACTCAGTCATACCTGCAGCATGGGTAACAAACCCTGAGTACTGGGGTACTCAACAAGACTTACCCGACTAAAGAAAAGGAAGAAGACTCAGGAATGAGAGGCTTAGGAAGTCAAGGTAAGGCTTAAGCAAGATCAAGTATTTTGCAGAAAAAGCAGTTTGTAAACCTTGTTCTATTTTTGGAAAGGTTCAAGTATTTCTCATTCTTCATTGCTCATGATTTTTACCTTTCAAAATATACCTAGTTGAGAACCACTCTCCGTTGACAGTCAGTGACCAAGTCTCCATAACGAGGAGCAACGTTAATCCGGATAAAAATACTCAGCTGAGGATCCCTATCCACACTGCATATGTAGCACCCAAGCTTGCATATGCCAACTCGTCTACCACGATTCCTCCAAGATTGGGCCCGGTCTACGCCACCCGGAAGTACAGTACACCACTCCTATCCAGGTACGACGACCACGTGGGTACATGCTACTTCCGCCATCTCTCCACTCCCAGTACGCGGTTGTCGGTCCAATAAAGGATTCCTCGGAGCCAGAGCTTTCCGAAGTATGTGAATAGTTGCAAGTCTTGGCCAGCAGGCCCCCATACGGATTGTCCCTAAATTTTTTTTGCCAGAACCATACCTTGGTTATATCTCACCCAGCGTAATAGTCCTGTCAGTTTTTCAACCCTGTCCCGGATCGGTGTCAACTGTTGAGTCCCGGACTACAACATGACGGCACCGTACGCTCGGACAACCTCTCCTCGCAATTGACTAGGTACGGATCAGATACCTAGCCAATGGCCGGGGAGTAAAACCAAATTCCCATAAAAATTTCTTTAAGTGATCACACTTTTGAAATTGGCATTTTTATTGCAAATCTATTGTATAGCATCACTAAGCATTTGCAAATAGTTTTTAAACAGGGCAGGTGGATCTTCTGGTGGAGGTAAACAGTGCAGGTAATAGGTCATCACACAACTCCTATAACCTAATGCAGTAGTTTAACTCAAAGACATTTTAAGTAAACCTTTTATAAAAACAAGGAAAGGTTAAAATGCACGGGGCTTGCCTTGAAGAGCAAAGAGGACAGGCTCGGGGTCGGCAGTGCAGGTGTCGGAGCTCGGGGTCGCCTCAGGGGTAGGTTCGTCAGCGGCTGCTTCGACTTTGATGTTTTCTCCTTCGGTCACTATACGGATGCAATGATGTATGCTTATGAGGATGCTGACATGAACAATAGGCTTGCTAAAACGCAGGACAAAACCTACTGATTCTAGAGTACACTTTCCATCGCGTAAGTAATTTCTTAGTGTGGACATAAAGTTACTTATCTTTATCCCTAAGCAAAATTAATCAACCTATTAAGCATCATTTAACCGACCTAAGCACAAATCATGCATGGCATCACAAATATCATAGACCAAATGGGTGGGGGTCTATGAACAACAAACAATCCCAAAAGTCACATCACAGGGCATACAACATGAACCCTACTTGATTTTCTATTTTTCCTAATTATTTAAAAAGGTCATTTTATGAAGTTGCTCCAAAAATTACTAAATTAATCTCATAAGTTCATTAAGGTATAAAAAGATGGCAAAACAAATTTCATAATTTTTGGAGGTCATTAAGGTGCTCAATTAAAATCAGTCATTAAATAACAAAAGGCACTATTTACAATTAAAGTAAATGCTCAAAAATCAACTTGTTCCAAAAGACTTCAAAATTTCACCAGAGACTAAACATGGCATAGGAAACTCACAAAAATTTATCTCATGATTTTTGGAGTTATAAATGATTTTCTAAAAATCCAAAACCATCCATTTATTAATTAAAAGAGGGATTTTACATTTTCAAATTCTTGAAGAAAAGTCAAGTTTTATATTTTTATAAAATACTTCAGGGTATAAAGAGTCTACCATGAATTTTTCAGAATTTTTGGAACCATACAGAAAATCACACAAAAAGATGAACACTGAACACTATTCACATCTTTCAAAAAGGAAAAAGAGCACTGTGTTCCTTCCTCGCAGGGCTCGGGCGAATCGCGCGGCGGACCGCAGGGCTCGGGCGAATCGCAGGCGAGGCGGACGGCGGACCGGCCGCTCGGGGCTCGCGCTGGGAAAGCCGAGGGTGGGGGAAGATTCGCGAGCTCACCGTGAGTCGGGAGAGAGGCTCGGCGAGGCGGTGCAGGGTCGGAGGAGGGAGTCCGACGGTGGTGGCGGATCTCTTCGGCAGCGATCGGCGTCCGGCGGCTCTGTCCACCAAAAGAGGTCGCCGAGGGTGCGGTTAGGAGCGCGTTGAGGTGAGGAAGAGAGGGCAGGGGTCGGAGGGAAAATAGAAGCACTCACGGCGGCGAATTTCTCGCTTAGCCGAAACGCGGCCGTTTGCCGGAGTCGGGGACGAAGCTCCTGCGCCGGCGATAGGAGGGCGGAGAGGTGAAATTGGTTGCTCGGGAAGGTGGAGCAGCTCAATGCGAAGGCGGTGGAGGGCTCGGCGGGTGCTGGGGTGGTCTGGTGGCTCAGGGTGCCGTGGTGGCGGCAATGGCGGAGCTCGGCGGCTTTTATAGCCGCGGGGCGGCGCTGGGGGTCCGGGCGAGGGGTGAGGAGCGTCCGCGCGGCATTAACGGAGGTAGGGGGCAAGGTAGGGCGGCTCGGTGTGGGCGGGAGCTCGCGCGCGGCGCGGCGGCTTGCCGGCGGCCGGCAGCTGCCCGCTGTCCGCGGCCGTAGGGGAAAGAGGAGGGTAGGGTAGGGGATGGCGAGGCGGCGGTAGGTAGGGGCTCGGGGAGGTCGAGCGCGCTAGCTCTGGCCTTGGGCGACACGGAACGGGTCAGCCGGGCTCGGCGAGGCTGACTCGGCGTGGGCGGAGGTAGGGGACCGGAGAGGTCGAGCGCTTAGCGCTGGCCTCGGGCGACACGGGCGCGGGTCAGCCGGGCTCGGCGAGGCTGAGGCTGCGCCGCCGTCGGCCGGGGCCCCTTGCTTTAAAGCTCGCACAGAGACGTCATCCACCCTTCTAACTGGATTTTTGAAATAACTCCCAAAATTTGAACTACACAAAGAAAACTCAAAACACCAAAGTTGCTCAAAACTTTGAGACCTACAACTTTGTCAACATAAACTTTTTCTGAAACTCAATAGTTTTTGAGATAATTTTGAAAACCGAAAAGGGGACAAAATTGAAGTTTGCAAGAATTTGAAATTACTTCTGATTTTATATTGAAACTTGAAAATCTGTAAACACCAAAGTTGTTCTCTTTGACAAGATCTACAACTTTGCTAAAAGGACTAACCTCAAATTTTGAATAGTTTTTGAATTAGAGATAGAGGGGTAAAACTAGAGTTTGGAATTTAGGAGTTTTTCAAAAGGGATTTAAATTCTATTTCTGATTTTGAACTTCGATCAACACAACAAAACATCAGGGCACTCAACTGAACAAGATTCACACAAAGCTAGACACAGAGATGAAATTACCATTTTGCCCTTATAGGAAGATTTGGGACCTTTAGGGTTTTTGAAAAAGAGATCACTACAAGTCACTCCAGAAGAAGGTAAATGCAAAACAAGCATTGGACAAACATAATGCATGGCAAGGATGATTAATGACTAAAGATGATGACATGTCAGGTTAATAACATATTAATCACCAGAGGTGTTACACCTTTCCACCGAGGAGGTCGCGAGTCGGTGATGCCGCGTGCGAGCTCGCCGCAGGGCGCTGGACCGCCTGTGCGGGTGCGCTAAGGGGCCGTCGGGCGGTGATACACGAGATGGCACACGAGTGCGCAAAGGGGCCGCCGGGTGCGTGGTGGCGCAGTAGGAGCACTACGACGAGAGGACGAGTGTGACACCGTAAATTTCATTTTTCTAATTTAGTAATAAATTTGAGCTTTTATTTAATTTTCTGAGCATTTAACCTAGGTCAAAATAATAATCTTCGAATAAGTAAAATAAACCCTAGAGTATACAAACATTTTTGTTGCATTCATGCCGGTGCATAATGTTTTGTTTGAATGTTGGAATAGTGTTGGGTGGTTTGAATTCAAACCTAGTTTGAATTTGAACAAGTTTTGTTTTGAAAAATAACAAAAAAAGAAAAAGTCTTTTTTTCTTTTCACTTCCCCTTCTCCACCCTTTTGGCCCGACCTACCTTGCAGCCTGGCCCGCAGCCGCGCCTCCCCCTTGTTTCCCTTCTCCCCCTCCCGCTTGGGCTTGGCCCATCTTGGCCTGCCGTGCAGCCTGCCCAGCCGGCCCGCGCTCACCTTCTTCTCTGCGCGCAACGGCCCAGCCGCGGCCCAGCTCGCCCACACCGCGCTCGCCCGTGTGCGCGCAAGCGCTCGCGCTCTCGCCTTCCCCGTGCCGCTGACAGCTTGGCCCCACCTGCCAGCGCGCCCGCCTCATCTGCCTAGCCGACCCCACCTGTCAGCGACCCCGCGCCCTTCTCCTACCTCCCACACTCCTCTGCAGTTCTAAAATGCCTCGGTTTTATTCGTTTTAACCCCTGAGTTTTGTGCAAATAGGACCCGCCGTCCATATTGCGCAGAAATACGAATTTATTTGTTTTAAATCGAAAATGAGTTCGGTTTATTTACAAAAGTGTCATAGAACCTTGTTTTCAACGTAACTTTCTCGTTTTAAATCCGATTAGAGTGATCTTTACGTCTGTGTGATCGTATCGACGCGTAGAATAGTTTTATAACCTTTTTATCTCGTTTTAGTGCTATTTAGTGTACTGTTCTAATAGAAATATTATTTGTCTGCATGTAATGATTGGGAATGGATACTTGTGTGGTGTTGTTGAACCCGTTTAGAGTTCGAGCAGTCCCAGGTGGTCGTGAAGCAGATCTTTGAAGAAGAGAGATCATCAACACGAGTTTTTGGAAGGCAAGTGTAATATGAGTTCCTTTGTTTCCCAACAACCTTTTAATCACATTTTCATATGCATGTGTCTAATATGATGAACCCTAGAGATTTTACCTAGAACTTTGTTATCCTGTATTCTTTGTTAGCTTGGGTTATGCATATGGGTAGAATTGCTTAGCTTGCAAATACCTGATATTAAAATGATAATCTTGATTAATGTCTTATGGAACAAATGTTGGTTCTGAATCTTAAAGCGGCAACCCAGGATTTACAGTACAACCACGAGGACTACATGGCTCTGGTCTTAGCTAAGTACTCTGAATGTTCTAGCTCGTCTGTAGCTTACCGAAAGGGCAAGAGGGGTGTACCATGTAGTTGTGGCCCGGTCCCACTAGGGTAATTGCTTTGGAGGATGGGGTGTTACCTTAGTGGGGAGGTATTCATAACTCTTGGGAGACTGAAACCTTAGCGGCTACGACTTGTTAGACCAACTTTGGAAAGGCTTCGTAGTGATCCCTGCCGACTTACCTTGGTAGTGAGTTAAGAGGTTGGCCGCCTCGGACAATGGGCAATCATGACTCGTGGGTAAAGTTGTACACACTCTGCAGAGTTAAGAATAAACTGATATATCAGCTGAGCTCTCGGTCATGAGCGGTCTAGATCCTTTATGAGACAGTTCTATGAAATAATGTGGGTGATGATAATCTCGATGATACTTAATTATACTTTCACCATGGGAGCTTAAGCATAATCTAGCGACATAGGTCTAATAAATAAAACATGACCAACTAAAAGTGTTTACCGCAGTTCAGCCGTGTCAGCCTTTTGAGCCTTGCATCCCTCATGCTATACTTGTTGAGTATGGTGCGCTTACCCTTGCTTTGCGTACGACCTATGAAAATCTCGGATGAGTACCAGATGGTGGAATCAAGTGAGGAGTTACAAAAGATGTTCCAAGAGTTCTAGGCGAGTGTTCCCCCAGTCAACCGTCCCTGTGGAATTTGGAGTCCCAAAGATTAGTTTCCGCTCTGCTTTTGTTTTAAGTGTAAGCCTTGTTGTATCTATGCTTGGATATATAATAAAGCATTGTCTTTGAAAAATTCCATATCTGTTGCTATATGTGTTGTGGACTTCCTGGGCACACATATATAAGACACTTGGTATTCTTCGGAAAACCGGGTGTTACAACGAGGGAGCGGGCGCGAGTGACGTTGTGGCTGCATGCGTGGTCGCTCGCCGTGCTTGCATCATCGCCTCCGGCCTCAACCATGCTTGCATATGCATATATCCATTGTGCAGAAAATTCGTGCTGTACAGGATGACGAGCTAATTCCTCACGTTGTCGCCGCGGAGGCATTGCCCCCGACATTCATGAGAGGAGATCAGAAGAGAAGAGATGATGAAGCTTTCGAATCCCATTTTAAGGAACCGATGGAGCAGCGGTTTTTTTTCGATCTCCCAATATATTTTGTGAAGGTTAGAAAACAAGTTTTTTTAGAAATAATTTTTGGATACTCTTGAAGATGCTCTAATCGCGCACGGGAGGAGGACAGGAGGCGAGGAGCTAGCCGCCGCTGGCCATCCCGCTGGCATCCTCGACTCCCTCCGCCGCACCGTGTATGTAGCTTTTGCGCAGCGGAGGGCGCCAGTTGCCTCCGCGGCTCTGCGCATAGCGCCGCGCTGGTCGCCCGGCCGCCTTGCCGACTGCCCCTCCCTGCTCTGCAGGCATCTGACCCCTGCCGGCCGGCCCCCAGCTAGCCAGCTGTGTCCGCCCGTGCGGTCCTGACCCGTCTGCTACTATGTCCGTGTGAGCACAATTTTTTTTTTTCCAATCTCATATGTGTGTCATACAACATTGTTAGAGACCGTCTTACAAAAGCTGGATCCGCCAGTGTATATACTGCATTTATGTCTGTGATATTACAAAAGGGAATTTCAGAGTGGACCAAGATGGTTCCAAAAAACACACACATGTAGTACCTAGTACGTACTAAATGGTGAAGTGAAAAGGGAGAGGAAATAACAGCCAACGATCGACATATACATCGAAGTTTGCTAAAAAAATTCATCTCCACACCAAATACTTGCTAATCCTGAGTTCTGGAACTAGAAACCAGAGCAAAAATGATTCTCCGACGAGAACAAGATTCCAATTGACTTCAGTCGCGATGGCAGAGAAGCATCACGACGCATCGTCGAATGATGTACAGCCTCGACTTCTGCTCCTTCAACATTCGACCAATGCTCCGGCTGTTCTTCTCCTTGTTCGCCGTCGTCTTCTTCCTCATGGCGAAACCAGGGGGCGCTTTCTCTCAAGGAAAGGTAGCAGGGTTGTGTTGAGTGGGTTCTTTACTGTTGCTTACGGACAGGGACAACAAGTACTTGTGTGCTTATATAGGAGGGAGGAATGATGATATGGACCTTGTGATCTCTGCCTCATTTTTTTTCAGAGAAGACTTATGCGCTGCTTAGTTGTCAGGTTGCACTAATCTATTCCATTTAGATAGTACTACTTCCCCTGACAGTGGTCATTAGCTATACTGCTACGTACTCCAAAGCTCAAAGCTCCCTGTTTGGCAACTTGCGGGAACTTCGACTCGAGATCTGAGGGACGATGCCTAGCTCTAAAAATCTGTGGACCGCATATAATGCCTCGTGAATCACTCCGATTCACCGGAGATACAGAAATCTCCGTCAGGGTAGCCATATGCATGACCTAGAACTCCTATGTCTTGGGCTCTTGGGAATCGACGTGATTCGCTGTCGAGCTGTAGGCATACATACATAATCTTAGTTCCTGTCGATGATTTGAAAGATCCTGGTGAGGGTTAGGACCATGCATGAGGTTTCCCGGCCTAAACAATGTCCTCAAATCCAACTTGAATTCATCACCCAATATCATCTGCAATTAGTCGTACAGACATGCGTATAACATCTGATTTGGAGCCTTTGTCGTATCTGCCTCCCCATAAGAAACTTGCTCCCGCAATTTTCGCCAAGAGGTTGATTAGTGCAAGATCAAGCTCACTGCTGTACAGGACGGCGGGTTTGATTAGCATGCAAGATCAAGCTTGTGATCTTCACCGTGACGGCCTAAATTTTCCTCATTGGATGAAGCAAGTGTTGTTGAGTAAGAGCAAGGTTAATAATACAACTAGTTTGCTGGCTCCAAGATTTCTTACACCTTTCTCTCAGCCTCCTCATATAGTAGTTAAGTCTTCATAATTAAAACATAGTCCACTTATCTGTCTTTCATAGTTTTTTGATTTCTGTGTCAGAGCAGGCTATAAGATTACAATATGCTTCTCCTCTCCTATCTCCTCCACCTCATTATTTAGTTAGTTTATAGCCCACTATTATACTTGCTCTAACATTATTAGAGAACCAAACCTACAACTGCAAAGTGTGATGTCTTCAAGTTTTTATTGGCTTTGACTGCAAATATTTTAGGCTAGCTACAATTCCGGTCAGTGGCGGAGCCAGAAATTTTATAGAGCCTGAGCGAGATATAACGTCATACTGAAGGATTTAACTCGACTTCACTTATAAAAGGGAGTTACAACGGTCCATTTTTGATCTGATTTTGTCAGAGATTAAAGATCTTAGGCATTTTAGGAAGTTTGTGTTTATGACCTTGTTTAGACCTACGATGAAAAAATTTGAAGTGTCATATTAGATATTGTGCCTTTAATTGATACATTAAAAATTTACGAAACAAAATTTTGAAGCATAATTAATCTATAATTAACAAATATTTACTGTAGCACAATATTGTCAAAACATAGATTAATTAGACTAAAAAAACATCTCACGAGTTACTCGCAGTCTGTGTATTTAGTTTTTTATTAATATTATATGCATATGTCTAAACATCTGATCTGATAAGATAAAAACTTTTGGAGTAGGAACTAAATAAGGTCTAAATATATTAATAGATCTTGTAATAAGGTAGCTCATATATTAGAGCAAGTCCAACGGTTTTGCATTTTTTATTTGGCAAAACATGAAATTTGTCAACTCTCAAATCAATATGGGAAGGAGAAAAAAAAGGTTATCTCCAACGGTTTGGCAAAATTGACTTGTCAAAATCTAAAAAAGGAAACCCGGCGACGCGGGAGGGAAGAGCGCGCACGGGAGTAGTACAGGAGACGGAATGACAAGCTGATCGCGAGCTTGCATATATGTCAATCCATCTCAGGATTTTGCCAAGTTAAGAAAAATGCAAAGCTCATTTGCTAAACCGTTAGATAAGAGTTTTGTAGATTTTTTTTGTAAAAATAAAAATGCAAAGTCCATTTTCAAAACCGTTGGAGTTGCTCTTAGCAAAAAAAAAAAAAAGAATCGGAGGAGCTAGTGTTTATGCAGCTACGTATGTAGCTAAAATGACCAAATTTTCTGTGCATTTATCTGTACTCATATGCATGCACCGTAGCCATCTGTGTTTGTAGCAGCCAGCCGAGTGGAGCCCGGCCATTGGCCCGGACTGGCCGGGCCTTGGCTCCGCCGCTGATTCCGGTCTACTCCCTCCATCCCGAATTACAGTACTTTTTTTTATCTTAAATTTGATCAGCTATCTTATTCAAAAAAAATTCTATAAATATAGTTAAATTTAAGTTATTTTTTAAAAAACTTTTATTGATAAACAAAGTCACGACAAAAGAAGTACTCCCTCCATCCCAAATTATAAGGCATTCCAAGAATCTTCGAGAGTCAAAGTTTTTTAACTTTGACCAAATTTATAGGATAAGATAATAATATTTATGATTCCAACTAAGCACAATTAGATTCTTCATTAGTTATATTTTCGTAATATACATACTTGATGCTATAAATCTTTGTATTTTTCTCTATAATTTTGGTCAAAGTTGAAAAACTTTGACTCTCCAAGATTCTTGGAATGTCTTATAATTTGGGATGGAGGGAGTAGTATTTTGCACAAATTTTTAAATAAGACAAGTGGTCAAAAAAAATCAAACGTTTTATAATTTGGGATGAATTAAATATATATCACCCAGCTCGATATTTGTTTGACCAGAATTTAAAAACAGGTCCACCCGCCCATGTGACTTTGTTCTGCTAACGTTAACGGCTTTGCACCAAGTTTTCAGTCAACTGGCTCGCGTGGAAATATAGCGAGAGATCGTGGCGTGGACTAAGTCATTCCCGGTGTTACCAATCTATCTATGGCAGCTGGCCGAGCCGCGCGTCGGCAATCTACTGGGTACCATGGATGCGAAATATCGTTCTTAACTTTTAAAACCAAACAAATTATACCTTTAAAATAAAATAGTGTAAAGTGGTTTCAAATTGCTGTAGGGATGCAAATCCCTCCAGTTTTTCCTCAAAAAAAATTATAGTTTTAGCTTATGTATATGACACATGTGGCATATGGGCCCACATGTCTTCGGTTTTTTAGCCATATCATATTTTATTAAATAGTTGGGCTCCAATAAATTAATTTTCAACTAGAAATTTTTAGTTCTCACTAAGCACTGCAAATTTACTATAGAGTGTGTCTCCATCCAAGGCTGTTTGATATAATTTTTAAAAAAAATTCATAATTAAAGAACTTAAAACAAATATTTGGACCTTGAAATAATCTCAAATGCAAAAAAATGTTAGCTACAAATTTATAGTTTATGTGAGATCTACAACTTTGGCATAAACCATGACATATGACAACATTCATAGTCATTTGAAAAATTAAATATTTTGAATTTCAAATTTAAGAACTTAAAACAAATATTTAGGCCTGATGATATTAGATAAAAATATTGTCACAAGAAACTTATAGAATCATATTGAGAGATACAACGTTGGTATACACCATATCAACATTCAAAGAATCACTAGAAAATTTTAAAAAATGATTTTTAAAATCTAATAACTTAAAAAATTGAGTCTCTAAATAATTTTAAATAAAAACAAGCTTTCAACTACAAAATTATATAACAATTTGAGAGCTACAACTTTAGTATATAGACCTTGCCAATATTCGATGTTGTTAGCAAAATACAAAAAATTGAATTCCATATTTTGATAACTTGAAATGAATATTCGATCATCTAAATACCTCATATAAAACAATTGTCAATATAAAATTCGTATTTAATGACCAACTCACATGTGGGCCTTGATGTCACATTAACAAAATCATCAAAGAAACCACTTTGGAATGGTAAAGTGGGGTTTTTTCTGGCATTGAAAGTTAAGGTATGTATGTTGGCGAAGCTAGAAAAAACTTGCTTCAATTGCTTCTAAATTATCTTGAGAAAGTGATAAAAATAAAGTTTTACTACTTTCTCCGTTCCAAAAAATATATATAATTCTAGATTTTGGATAGGTGGAACTTTCCTAAATCTTATTAAGTTTATATGAAAAAATATCAATATTGATATCTCTAATTAAATTTACTATAAAAATATAGTCCATAGTTAATGTAAGGATTTGCTATATTTTAGGCGTATGAAATATAGCAACTTTTCAGGCAATGACTAATAACCTTCGAATCTTCATCTAATGGTCTAAAATCATTAGCACAACTTACAATAAACAAATAACAATTTTTTTTATAAAATGACACGGACAAAACTGTTCAGACGTCTGAAATATAGGAAATGTGGGTAATTATTCAATTTTTCATAAAAATAGTAATTTTAGATATATAAATTTGATTAGTTTTAAATTTACTTGACTTGTCAAGAGATAAAGATTATATTTGTTTCTAGGATCGAGAGAGTACGATATACTAATATCTCCATGTACACTACACCGCACGGGCACCGGCCACAGGCCGAGACGATCGAAGCTCACAAGCTTAAGCGCCGTCCAGATCTCTCCGGAAACGGAGGGAACAGGAAATGGCCGACGGTCGAGATTACCTCGAATAATTTGGACACGCATCTAATAGTACGCAGATGTTGTATATTGTCCAGACTTTGCAGTTGACTAATGTAGGTAGAGGAGGTTGGCATATTTGCACTGAACTGCAGTACTAGCTTCACTCACAGACACGTTTTCCGAACGAACCATTAAAAAGGGACGGAGAGAGTACAAACCAAGCGCGTTCAAATCTTCGTATCTACGTACAGGCACTTGCACAGCTAGGTGCCCGTAGCGGCACAAGGACTGCACCTAGCGCGACCTACGTACATCGAACCATCCAGGATCGCTCGCTCCCCCGTGCGCCGGCGGCCGGCCAGCCCGGTATATAAGCGCGGGAGGAGAGAACGCGGAACGCCACCGGTCGGCAGCGGCAGCTTGTCTGCAGTCTGCGGAGGAGGCTGGCCGCTGGCCCGCTGCCGCTGTGCAGTCTCCCCTGCGTGCGCGGCGCCATCCCCACCATCCAGACGCCGATCCAGCGCGCGCTCGGGTTCTCGCTTCGCGGCTGCGCGCTCGAATCGACGCAGAGGAGGAGCCGACCAAGGAGGAGATGGAGCTCGTCGTCGTCAGGAACCAACACCAGCAGGGGAGGGGGAGGGGGAGGGGGAGGCGCGTGGCTAGGGGCCTCCGCAGGGCCGTGAAGGAGCACGGTGCGCGGCTCCGCATCATCTGCCGCTGCGTCGCGCTGCTCGTCTTCTACCGCGACTGAACCACCGACCCTGGCCGGTGGCCGCCCCATTCCCAGCACACTCCGACGAATCCATCAGTCCATGTCCGCGTGCGCTCGTCACTCGTCAGTCGCCGTGATGACGATGGGGGGCGGGCGGCTTTGGTTTGTCTCTGTCTCTGTGTCTTCGCGTTGCTGGCCTGGTGACTGGTTCGCCTCTCTCGCTCGTTGTTTCCTCGCCGTGGGGCTCTCGGGCTCTGGCCACGGTTTCCGTTTTTCCGGGCCCTCTTGGCGTCGACGAAGTAGGGAGCGTGTGCTGCCGCATCAGGCAAGAAAATGCAGAGCTGGATTTCGTGATATGTACGTGGAGTTTGCCGGTGGGTTTCAGCTGGGGATTATTGGAATAACAACAACTTAAACAAGTAATACTCGCTGTGCTCCAAATCATAAGTTTTTTTTGGATATTTTTCTTTAATCTCATATTTCGCTTTCGTTATTCAGTTTCACTAGGGTACCGTGTAATGTTGAATGATTTAGCAAGCTAAATAGGGATGAGCATGCGTGAGGTCAAGCGTGGCCGAGCTTCACTCAAGCGCCGAAATTAGTCTTAAGGTCTGATTTGGAAACTCCAATCCTTCTCAGATTTCAGACTTTTTTCAGAGTGAGTAATTTATAGGGATATCATTTTAGTTATTATCTTAGTTGTTAATGGGGTTTTCTATCCCTGGTTTCGCTCCCCCTTGCTTCTAAAGGGGCCCTAAAAAGAGAATTGACACGCCTTTTCCCCTGTCGCTTAGTACTTAATGGTAGTGATATGATATCCTAGATTCGTCCCGATAGAATTAAACCTTCACAATCTTAAATCATCATGCACATTGGCTAAATCTAAAATGTGCTAGATATCACATTTACCTTCCCAAAGGACCCGGTTCTAGCACGAAAACAAGTCGATGGTGTAATAGATGATGACGAGGCTGACGTGGCTACACTGCTGAGGGATGAGAGCGAGGATGGAGAGAGAGGTAGAGGAGCTAGACTCCAAGAAGCAGCAAGACATGCACGGTACGGTGCTAGCTTCTGCTTTTTCAAAAAAAAAAATCTCTATACACTTTGACTTATCAGTCCTCTTATCAATCGTACTGCGATTTATTTTTTATCACAAAATAGTATTTAAAACACACATGGACCTTCAACAGTTTTGGGCATACTCTATCGTGAAGGGCGTAACGGGCCACTACGGACCAGACATTTTATCCGGCGGTCCGGCCACGGTAACCGTGGCACCCAGCGAGCCTTTCCGGGGCCCAAACACGGCCGTGCTTGCTCGAGCGCTATAGGCAGGCCATATGCTCGTGCTTAGGACCGGGCTAAACATGTGGGCCTCGTGCTAGCCCATCTAAATATCATCTATACCTGGGCATCGTGGCGGTGAGCGTGAGCGTGAGCCGCGCCGCCGGCAGCCCTCTCCGATCACTTCTATTCTAGATTTCTAGCAGCAGTTGGTGACTTCGTCGCCGTGGGGTTCCAAGGCTACCGCCGATGGGACTCGACTCGACCAGGGAAAGCTTCGACCGGTTGAAAGAAAATGAGGTGGGGGCGTGGCGTGGAGGTGGAGGCCGGGCCGGAGCGCGGTGAGCAACAGAAACAAGCATTCGGTGGGCGATTCTTCCCTTCCGCCAACCACGCCCGCGGCGCCACTGTCTGTTTGCTTCTCACATCCAAGTACGGTGGCGCCGAGCTGGCGGCCCCGGGACGCGCCAGCTACCCTCAGCTACCGAAAGAGAGAAGCCACCTTTCGCTCCTCCTTTGCTACGCACTAATCGCACTCGCGCCATTCCGTTCCTCCTGAATCCTGATCGAGAAATCTGGCGCTGCACTGACAGTAGCCGAAGAATCAGCAGAGCAACTTGTTCTGAAAAAAAAAATGGATTCGCAAAACGAGGTTCCAGAGACCGACGTGGCGACGTTCGAGACAGGCGAGACGTGCTTGTCGAATACTGGCGCCTCTCGCTCTTCCTGCCGAACATTTCTCTTCTTCCTGAAGGAATCCTTCTCCAACGAGAGGTAGGACCATTCAGGACATCATGATCGAGCTGTCAAGGGTTTTGACAATTGCAACCAGAGCACATCATACCTTCTTAATTGTGTACATACTTAGTACTCCCTCCATCCCAATTTCCCAATTTATAAGTCATTCCAAGAATCTTGGAGAGTCAAAATTTTTCAACTTTGACCAAAATTATAGAAAGAAATATAAAAATTTGTGACATCAAATGTGTATATTATGAAAATATAACTAACAAAGAATCTAAAGGTACTTAGTTGGTATCATAGATGTTATTATCTTATTATATAATTTTGGTCAAAGTTGAAAAACTTTGACTCTCTAAGATTTTTGGAATGACTTATAATTTGGGATGCAGTGAGGATATACGTAGTAAGTAAGACAGGCCGGGGATATACTAGTACTGCAAACAGATCAATCAGTGTTTAGAATCGTCATGCCTAATCCATGCTCAGCCAGGGTGGCAAGGACGTTCAAAGAGGCTACCAGTGGACAGTGGCTGAACACTAGCAACGATTTGGAATTGGACTGATCGGTTTTGAAGTTCAATAAAAAAACAAAACTATAAATTTAAGCATACACATTCTTTCGCAGTCATGAGCTGGTGTGATAATGGATCATGACACTTATCGCTCTTTCACAATACAACTTGACCCTTTCCATTTTTAGTTTAAAATCATATAGTATTACG
Organism: Coix lacryma-jobi var. lacryma-jobi; assembly: GCA_009763385.1. Classification (NCBI taxonomy): domain Eukaryota; kingdom Viridiplantae; phylum Streptophyta; class Magnoliopsida; order Poales; family Poaceae; genus Coix; species Coix lacryma-jobi. The sequence continues at coordinate 31,030,633 of CM019827.1, read as the reverse complement.
ACCCGATACTTATTAAGCTCGATCCTTAAATTTGCTAGGCTAAATTATAGTGCCCTTTACCACTCCTAGTCATGAGAAATAGGTAAGCTACTGCTTTTGCCAGGCTAAACCCCCAAGGCCCCAACGAGCCAACTGATAATTTTGGCTTAGCCTTCGCTTAATTCTTGCCAAAACTTGGTTCTTATGATTGGAATGTGGTATACCAGAACAAGCTTGTTTAAGTAACACTTGATAAGCTTCAACTTTGGTGATACATCAATTTGCCCTGGCCAAGACAACCAGGAAAACAGTTCAGCTACGCCGCCAGCCCCATCCGAAAATGAATGAATTCTGCATGTGCATCAAGTGCATCAGTTGCAACTGCTGCTCCGGGACGGGCAGTAGGCACCGACATTGCACTAATCCACAGCGTTGGGCTTGGACCGGAGTTATTATTCTATTATACAGTAATCCTTAAATACTATTGTAACAATAACAAAACCAGTATGGAATTGCACGTTCAGTCATCAGTCGTCTCAGAAAGAACTTCCACTGGCGTGGAAGGTGAGGAACGCTTCTCTGCGCTCAGGCGGTCCCCTATTTGTTGGGGAAGGTTGGCAGTTCCGTGTACGGGGTGCCGCGAGCCCGCGCCCAAAATTTCACGCACCAAGCCCGAGCCAAACCGTAGGGGGGAGAAGCACAAGGCCACAAGGAGTGCGACGCGAGGGCCGCCGACACCGGGGGCAAGCGCGCCGCGGCGGCGGGCGGAGGCAGGCAGCAATGGCGGCGCTACAGAGCTGGCGCAAGGCGTACGGCGCGCTTAAGGACACCACCACCGTCAGCCTCGCCAACCTCAACTCCGATTTCAAGGTCCGCCGTCGAATCCTCCTCACTCACCCGCCCCGCCCGTGCTTTCCCCCGATTTTGCGGGCTCGCCAAACTGGTCCAGTTCGTGAGCGTCGGTCGTGCGCTTCTCTCTCGGATCTATGGCCGCACTCCTGCGCTGCACTGGGGTTTATTGATTCTCTTTGGCGTGTGGTTTTTGTTTTCTCAGGATCTGGATGTCGCGATCGTGAGGGCCACCAACCACGTGGAGAGCCCGCCCAAGGAGCGCCACCTGCGCAGTGCGTGGATTCATCCCATGTTCTCCCTTCCCATTATTATTATTATTATTATTGTTGTTGTTGTTTAATTTGATTCTAGGAACTATCCGGATCGTCGAATGCTGTGGTTTCTCCAGCGTTCTCGGTTTGAGTTTGCTGTCTGATGGGTCTGTCGGTGCCGGTGTTGCAGAGATTGTGGCGGCGACGTCCATCGCGAGGCCACGGGCGGATGTCGCCTACTGCATCCATGCGCTTGCCCGGCGACTCGCCAAAACCAGGAACTGGATCGTAAGCACTGCTGCACTCCGGTTCAGATTATTTGATTCGTTCTGTGTATTCGATGCTCTGATGGTTGCTTTAGCTGCTTAATTGATGACGACCTTGTAATGCTATCGGGTAATCGATGAATCTCAAATGCAATTTCGTTTGTTAAAAATGTGATCACACTGTGGAACTGAATGCAGACTAAATGCTCAATTGTCAAATACCCCCCGTTTCATGCGTAGATAGTGAGGACGCAGTGCTATTGATTTGGGCACCTGAACCTTGGTCATTTGCACACTGGAGAGCTCGACCTCATATGTTTAGTTATATAATAGTATGTTGTGTTGTGAGTCTGGAATTGCAATACAAATTAGACCTTTATTATCTGTGCTTTTGGTGCTGAGTGTATATGTACAAGTTAATTTGGATGTGGGAACAAGAAAACAGAAAGAGACACAACTGAGAATTTTGCTATTTACTACTGCAATCAAGATATTATACAGCCAAGTTGAAGTTTGTTTGCATAGCGTAATAAGCTTGTTTACAAAAGCACAGTGAAAATTCTACACGTAACACAATTCTTCACTTTTTGTGGTCGCTTTTATTTGAACTGACAATTGATTATTTAAATTGTGTGCTTCCTTCTTTTCTGTTGTTTGTCTGAAGCCCGTTTGGCACCCTGCAGTGTCATGTCCTTGGACTAAACTCTTTTTGTTAATGGTTATTTTTTGGTCTCGCCTGAATTTTATGATGGGGTTCAGTTGAGATGGCACAACTCCGACTGTTATGTGCTATTTTTTTGTTTCCTTACAGCTATATACTAGCAGAAGTTATCCCAAAGTTGTGGAGTTCTTGTATTCCTATTCAGAATGTTCTGCTTCCTTTTGTAGGTCTTCATCATCCTTTCATCTTAGTAGCCAATAATGTAGAATAGACCTGATCATGTGCCACCTAACCAACCCAACCCAAAAAAAACTAACCCAACTAATGCACTGGGTGAGCTCAGATCATGATTTTTGAACTGCAACAACCATCGGGTCGGGTGTGGATTGTAATTTTTGAACCACAGCAACCATTGGGTTGGGTGCGGGCCACATTTTTTGACCTAGAACCTGATCCAACATAGGAAAACCCAACCTAATCTGAAAAATAGCCCAACTCAACCCGATTTGTCTGTCAGGTGAGCACGAGCCAAAAAATCGACCCGCCACTGTGCTTGGTCTGGCCGAAAAAGTGTTGCTTTTTTTTGGCCCAATCCAATGCTTGAATAGGTCTAATGTAGAATGTGTTCTTCTTATATTATGTAGGTTGCCCTGAAGACACTTGTAGTGATCCATAGGCTTCTTCGGGAAGGTGATCCAGCATTCCGCGAAGAGTTTCTTACGTTTACTCAGAGAGTGCGAATTTTGCAGTTATCAAACTTCAAGGATGATTCCAGCCCAATTGGTCTGTATTTCTTCAATTTAAATTTGACCTGATTTTTTATTTGGATCATTAATATTCTTCCGTATTTTCTTCTAATCTATTATCTTTATATTTCGGAATTATATCCAGCTTGGGATTGTTCTTCATGGGTTCGCACATACGGTTTATTTTTGGAGGAAAAACTAGAATGCTTCAGGGTCTTGAAGTATGACATCGAAGCTGAGCGTTTATCAAAGCAAGGTCAAGGACCTGAAAAGGTCTGGATTCTGACATGCTCATCCAGTATTTTTATTTCATTTTATTGCCACTTTACCAAAGCTGTGCGGTGTTATCCATTATCTGTAGCTTTTACTTGCTGATGATATTTTAAAATGTAATTAAACTTCTTTGTTTTCAGGGCCACAGTAGAACTAGGGAATTGAATTCTCAGGACCTGCTGGAGCAACTGCCAGCACTGCAGCAATTATTATATCGACTTATTGGCTGTCGGGTGATTCTCTTTTATCCAGTTATTCTTGCAATAAATAAGTTGAATTAGTGAAAGAAACCATTTTTATAAACATATTTATTTTTTTGGTCTTTATTTTTCTATTTTAACTAAGCCAACATGGCACTGCTTTTCCTTTTGTATTCAGGCAGAAGGAGCTGCAAATAACAATTATCTGGTGCAGTATGGTCTAGCCCAGGTAAGCACTGTTTTTTCTGTCATTTTTTTGCTTCAACTTCTACAAGGTGATCTTTATATCTAGTTTAACGAGCCAATTGATCATTTGTGAATCTGTCTGGCTGTGTCTCACGCTTTATGATCTATTCAATTCAATGTATAATAGAGCAGTTCAATTCCTTCTATGTAATAGTTTATTCTTAGATCTGGGCATCTTACGCAATTTGAGTGAATCCTGCTTCTGTACAGGTTCTTAAAGAAAGCTTCAAAATTTATTGTGCAATAAATGATGGAATTATCAACCTTGTTGACAAGGTATGTTAACTTCAAAGAAGTAAAAAATTGTCTATGTTGCACTGAGCTATTTCTACTTATGATTCCTGTTTCCTGTTGGCTGTCATACAACTGTGCAGTTCTTTGAAATGCCAAAGCATGAAGCACTAAAAGCCCTTGACGTTTACAGGAGAGCTGGCCATCAGGTAACTGCCCTACACAGTAGTAATGTGCATTGTATCTTAACTTGAAGAAGATCAAGATGTATCAATTATTTGTGCTTAGACGCTTAGCTGCTATTTTTACCCACCAACATCTTTGATGCTTCAGGCTGGAAACCTATCTGACTTCTATGAAAGTTGTCGGGGTTTAGAGCTCGCAAGAAATTTCCAGTTTCCCACTTTGAGGGAGGTGAGGTCGTTTGTCCCAGCATTCGCCATGTAAATTTTTACTTGTAAGTATGACCAGATTCTGAAATTTGATTTATCTTATTTTCAGCCACCACAAACATTCCTTTCAACCATGGAGGAGTATGTGAAGGAGGCTCCACGTATGATGCCAGTTATAGAGCCACTGGTTAGTTCCTGGGTCTAGTAAACCATTTGGATTTTTGCATGACACCTTTACATTTTATAACAAGAAGTAACAAGTATGAACCTCGAGCCCTCGACAATGGTATTTGTGTGGTACTTCCTGTGCCTTGCATGCTATAGTAACATATCACAACCAGTGGCGAAGCTAGAGAAAATTAGAGAGGGTGGTCTTTCCTTGTGTGGGTGCATATACATGTTTCACAGGGGTTGAATGTATGGTGAAAAAAATAGATAACATCATTGTTTTAACATTTTTATTTAGGGGGTACATTTGCGCCCCGTAATCTCAATGTAGCTTGCACTGATCACAACTTCATTCTTTTTTTATATATCTAATGACAGCAAACTACCTGATGTAGGGAAACAGTTAACATCAATATTTGTAGCCCAATGAACAATTTCTCTTTTACTTTGATATTTTTGTGATAATTGTGTCATCAGTGTGAATGTCACATGCTCTTGTTGGGAGATAAATGATTGCTGTCAAGCCAAGTTTATATCAGGCGATTTACTTATTGTGGAATGGATTCTTAAATACGGGCTGTTCTTCTTATTTCATCAGGAGCTTCCTGAGCGGCTTCTTCTGACATACAAATCAGAAGAAGAAGAAGTTCGTGAGCCTGTTCCTATTGTAGAGGAGAAACTGCAAGTTGTTGAAGAACCTGCTCCAGTTCTTTCTTCCCAAATAGCTTCGCCTCCCAAGCCTGAGATTTCAGATACTGGTGATTTACTGGTAAGTATGTAAATGGTCATAAAGTGAGTGACATTAATGCGTTTATATTATAATATAAATGTCATATTTTCTCATAGGGTTTAGGTGATTCAACCCCTACCGTGTCAGCAATAGAGGAGAGCAACGCTTTGGCCCTGGCAATTCTTCCGACAGGTAATTAATCAAATAATTGTGTTATTAATTATATCATGTAGTTCTGAGAAGTGTATGCATGCATGCTGCAGGTGTCGATAATTCAACAACAACTGCACAGCAAGATAGAGGATTTGATCCAACAGGATGGGAACTTGCTCTTGTTACTACAAGCAACAACATGACTCCATTGTCTATGGAGAGTAATTTGGTTTGTTTCTTAATCTTTCATTGAGGATATCTACCTTCAGTTGGTTGCCACAGTTTTTCCAAACCAAAGATTTTAGAGATGCTGTGCTACTATTTACTCTGTTCCATGCAACTTTGTTAAGCTCCTGTAGTTCTACTGTCAAGCTTAACTCATTTACTGGCTGAAAAAAGTGAAAACCAGTTCCCTGGTATGCTGGTTCACTGCAGTTGAAAACTAGTAGCAATGAGTAGCTAATTCCTATTTTATCAAAGTGTAATCACAAAGAAAAGTAAATTTACTATTTTGTGTTTCAATCGTACAAATTATTCCATAGAGCACCTTTTGAGAAGCTGTATTTTGCCTCCTCGATTGCTTGAGCCAACTGACAGCACCACTTGTCATTGACGGAGACTCAATGAGCTTTCTGGAATTTTGTAGTATGGATAAAACATCCAGAACATATAGGAACTAAGATGCTCCCAGTCTCAAACGACTGAGACTGATGATTATTCCCATACACAGCCATTGGAAAAGCTTCTTATGAATGTTCAGTTGATAGTTGTCAGTTCGCATAATACTAGGGGAAATTCGGGATTCACAACTCTATTTCTTGTTATTTCATGAATTGCCAGGTGCCCTTTCATGAATCGTCAGGTGCCCAGGTGGCATACATTGCCTCATTGACATTTGTTGTTACTTTTCTATCTCATGGCATCATTACTATGGTCTGGAAAGGTGTAAATCATTGTATGGCTCAATTGATACTTTCTGCTTATGCAACAGTCGTTTGGATTTTGGTAGAACTTGACAGCATTTCTGCTAACTCTGGAACATCATGCTAGATTCTGTAGATGAAAGCCTACCTATTTACAGGTTGCTCTCCATTGGCAAGAAAAATCTGTGCTGAGACACAGGAGTACAGATTGGTGAACTATGACTAAGCAATTAATTTTGTGTGTGGAGTATTGTTTAGCTTTTATCAAAACCAGAATATGGTCTTTCTGTGTTCCAAAAAAAGAAAAAAAGAATGTGGTTTCGGCATTATCAACGATTCTGTTTCAGATCTTATTGTGAGGTATATAACCTGGTGTCTTTTTCCAATTGTAGGGTGGTGGATTTGACAAGCTCACATTGGACAGCCTATATGATGATGGGACCTATAGGCAGATGCAGCAGCAACAGCTATACGGCTCAGCCCCTCCCAATCCTTTCATGGCAAGCGATCCGTTCGCCGTGTCAAATCAAGTAGCTCCCCCACCGTCAGTTCAAATGGCGGCCATGGCTCCACAGCCCCAGCATTTGCCCATGATGATTGAAGCAAATCCCTTCGGACCACCACAGCAGCATCACGCGGGCATCGCTCCTGCAGCAAACCCCTTCCTCGACGCCGGGTTCGGTGCGTTCCCGACAGTAAATGGAATGCATCCACAGACCAACCCATTCGGAGGCGCCGCACAACTTCTCTAGGCATATATACTTTGCTTTACATAGAAGATGTGCAATGTAGATAACCATGCAAGACAAGCAATTGGCGTGACTAAACGTTACCAATCAGGGAATCTCCATGTTACACCAGCTTCATCTCGCCCTTCCATAAGCCTTGGTCGCTTGGCCTTTCTTGTGTAGCTTTCCGTTTTGCTGTGGCTGGTTTGGGGTGGGCTATTGCACCCCCTCATTGTAAAGAAATTTGTTTCGGGCTTTTTCGGCTGATGTAAAACTACGTGGCAATAAAGTTTAGGTGTTACTACTAGTTTGTGTTAAAGGACCTTGTGTGTGTGACAACTAGGATTGCGTGCTAGACTGTGATTAGCTATAGGGCTCAACAGCTTAATGTGCCCTTTGCTAAGGACATGTTTAGTGTGATGACACTAAGGATTTAATGTTAATGAATCTTCTAGTCCTAAAGGTAATAACTACAACTGAGACGTGATAGAAATGTGCATGCTAAGATTTGTTGCGAGTTAACTTTTTAGAGCATCAATTCACACGCCTTTCTTGTGACTATCCTTGCACACTTTTTCATTTTTTTTCCTTTGACATTCCCCTCCCTTTTAAGATAAAGAGATGTAGTGATCAATACTCAGTTAGTTTTGTTAAAATGACATGCAACATATCAAGAAAACTTGAAGAGAAAGATTCGATGTTAGAATCTGTGTTTTGTGACTTTCTTCATAATAATATTCTTGTACTGTATTTTTATAGTCAAACCTTTTGGCACCAGAGGAAAAAACTTAATCCAATGTCCTCTACTCAACTCCTTACTTTATGGAGGCCTCCAAATTTTCCCCACACCAACTCACTCATGTGTGTCTTCTTATATTGACTCTCTCGCATGTTGATGCCTTATACCCTTCCCCTAGTGCAGCTTCCGACAAAGCCCTTCAGCCTGACATGACTTCCCTCCCCAGCGTCATAACATCCATCCCGACGAGTCACTATTAGACCCCCACCACAACTCCTCTTCATGTGCTACCTTCGGTGCTCCTCATTCTCCCTATCATGACACCATCGTCCTCTCTTTGACATCTTCGATATTTCTCCTCCTCTTATGTGCTCCCATAGCTAGCAGCCTAGCACTTTGTCCTTCCCGTGTCGTCTCTAGTATTCCTCCTCCAATACCACACTCCATACTCAATCGATTGGTGGAGTGGACGTGGTCGAATGACGAGTGGGTTATTTAAGGGCTTCTGTTAGAGTATATGCAAAGAAAACAAATCCCCGTGAGTAAACTAGCCTTGAAATTAAGAGTAAGGGAACCCTGATTTTGAAGGTTTTTGCTGAAGTTGCTTAGGGCAGGTTTGGATGAGCTAAGACTAACAATTTATTCTTTTAGCTTCTATTTATGGACAAATAGACTATTAACTAATCTGTGACTAATAGACTAACAATTAGTCTGTATGTTTGGGTTTTAGGAATTGAAAAAGTTAGTCTACTTTCTCCATTCCAAATTATAAAACATTTTAGTTTTTCTAAATTTATAATTTTTGCTATGCATTTGAATAATAAAAATAGAAAAGCCAAAGTTGTTAGTGCTACGAATCAAACCTGACCTCAGTTTGAAGTTCGAAGACCACGATGCATTTTATTCGAAGTAAATAATCTCTGCCACACATTTACGGCCACATACAAATAGATAATGTATCCTATGAACAGTGACGTTATATATACCAACAGAAGACATAGGATATCTTTTGCCTTTTATAATCGCCATGCGAATAGGATGGCCGGTGGCGGTTAAAAAAAGCTTTCCCACGGAATCCGGCGGGGTCCGGCAATAATTGCAATTGTGGGGACGCCGGCGCAGTGCAGCATCCACCCACTCACAGCGGGAGAGGGGACCGGTCCTCATCACGGTTGATCGCGGTCGGCTCCCAGCGCCACTCCACTGCCCCTCGCGTCCCACAGTCCCACTCGCCGTCTCGCATTCTGATTCGGCGGTTCTGAATGCAGCAGCGCGGGCTATTCTGCAACCGCCGCGCCCGGAGCTTCTCCCGAGCCCGCGTCGCCGTCGAGGGCTGTTAACCTCGCAACACCCTCCGCAGACCAAACAAACGAACGCGCGGGCTCACTGTGATGGCCGCCGCCGCCGCTGCCGCTGCGAATGGTAAGCGGTCGGCCCGTTGCGGGCTCGTTTCGCGTTTGAATTGGTTTGAGATAACTGTCGAGCACATGGCGTGCAGGTTTTGTATGAGGACTGAGGCCTGTGGTGTCGACTGCGGGGACTGATGGTTTCTGGCTGTGTGTTGTTGCAGGGAGCCTAGAAGTGTGTGAGAGGAAGGCGCAGAGGAGCTACTGGGAGGAGCACTCTGGGGAGCTCACCCTCGAGGCCATGATGCTCGACTCACGTGCCGCCGAACTCGACAAGGAGGAGCGCCCCGAGGTGATTTATCCCGCGACGATATTTTTCGCTCGGCTTTTTTAAGTTTTGTTTCGTACAGTATGTTTGTAATTCATCTGCTTGAACCTGAGGATATGCTAATGCTCCTGTGATTATAGCCTTGTAGGATTAAACTTTTGATATATTGGTGCTTTTTTTCTGTAGGTTCTGTCTTTGCTTCCTTCGTATGAAGGGAAATCTGTACTGGAGCTGGGAGCCGGAATAGGTCGCTTTACTGGTGAACTGGCTAAAACATCTGGGCATGTTTTTGCAGTGGATTTCATTGAAAGTGTGATTAAAAAGGTACTAAAATTTACACTTTCCTCTGATGTAAATATTTTCAGTCTTGGTAGCTGAAATTGATCGTTTTGTAGAATGAGAGTATAAATGGTCACTACGACAACACATCCTTTATGTGCGCTGATGTTACATCCCCGGACCTGATGATTGAAGCAAACTCCATTGATCTGATATTTTCAAACTGGTTGCTCATGTATCTTTCAGATGAGGAGGTAATGATCAATGGTCAAACTGTACGAATCATAAACTGATTTGAGGTCTATCGCTAAAGAAATCATTCAACTGCATTGGGATATGTTTGTCCCCAATTTTTCTAACTGCCTCTCTTACAGATTGACAAGTTAGTAGAAAGAATGGTAAAATGGCTGAAGGTTGGTGGCTATATCTTCTTTAGGGAATCTTGCTTCCATCAATCTGGAGATTTGGAAAGGAAAGTTAACCCGACACACTACCGAGAACCAAGGTTTTATACCAAGGTGAGAATGCAACTTAGCCTAGTGCCATTCCCTTTTGCTTTATGATTTCAGTCAACACTCTTTAGTTTTTATAAGGCAAACATTCTTTATTTCTTAGCTTGAGTACCAGGTTTCTTCGAAATATTTGATAATGTCTTTTCCCATCTAGGTATTTAAAGAATGCCAAACCTCTAATCAGGATGGCACTTCCTTCAAACTTTCTTTGGTCACATTCAAATGCATTGGAGCTTATGTAAACATTAAGAAAGATCAAAACCAGGTACCTCTCTGTCCTCGCACATGCACATAGACATGCGTTTCCATTCCTGTGAAATTAGTGATGAACATGACTCCATTGTTTCCAGATATGTTGGCTATGGCAAAAAGTAAATTCATCAGTAGATGGGGGATTTCAAAGTTTTTTAGACAATGTGCAGTACAAAGCCACTGGAATATTGCGCTATGAACGTATCTTTGGAGATGGTTATGTGAGCACTGGTGGAGTTGGTGAGAGGACACATCCCTTTTTTTTTCATTTTTCGTGATATCATATTTGCAGTGCCATTAAATGTTATTATGTATCACTATCCACCAGAGACTACAAAAGAATTTGTGGATAAACTGGATCTTAAGCCTGGGCAGAAGGTGCTTGATGTTGGATGCGGAATTGGGGGAGGTGACTTTTATATGGCTGAGAAGTATGGTACCCATGTTATTGGTATTGACCTTTCCATTAACATGATATTGTTTGCCCTTGAGCGTTCCATTGGGCGTAAGTGCTCAGTTGAGTTTGAAGTCGCGGATTGCACCACGAAGACATACCCAGACCACATGTTTGATGTCATCTACAGCCGTGACACTATCCTTCATATACAAGTATGCATGTAGTCCTTTTCTTCCAAGAGGATAGAGCTACATCTTGATCATATACAATAATGGACAGTATCTCCGGTTGGAGATGTACTTAGAAACCTATTTTTTTTTTGGCTTAGACACATGTTTATGGCATACCTTTAGTTTTCTATTTGACTAACATGTCTTTTTTGCTTTTGACTCTGCAGGATAAACCCTCCTTGTTCAAAAGTTTCTTTAAATGGCTAAAACCTGGGGGAAAGGTCCTAATCAGTGACTACTGCAGGAGTCCTGGGAAACCATCAGAAGTGTTTGCAGCATACATTAAGCAGAGGGGTTATGATCTCCATGATGTGGAGGCTTATGGAGAGGTGGTTCTTAGCTCTTACCTGACCTTATATTTGTGTGCGTGGTTAATGCTTAATACAACTGATTTGATCTAAAAGTATAGTTCCGTTTGATAAGTAATAAACCTCTGTTCCTCAAACTATCCAGATGCTCAAGAATGCTGGTTTCAGTCATGTCATTGCTGAAGACCGAACTGACCAGGTGTGCCCATCTAAACATGCGCAATCTGCATGCTCGTATTCTTGTCCACTGAGATGCTTGGATAAACAGTTAAAATGGCATACTGACACTGTGTGTTGTGTTCAGTTCCTCAGTGTTTTACAGAAGGAGCTAGATAAATTTGAGAAGAACAAAGATGATTTCCTGTCTGAGTTTGCTCAGGTGATTCGACAAAGCCCTTAATAAAAAGTTAAACGATGAAAACTCCTAGCAAAAGAGAAAATATCAAAAGTTCAGCAATGAACTGGCCGGCTCTTTAGAAGCCTGCATTCTTTCCCTGTTGCTCTAAATCATCTCTGACTATTAGTTTCATTTGCTCCCAGGAGGATTATGATGATATCGTGAGTGGATGGAAGGCAAAACTGCAGAGGAGTTCTGCTGGTGAGCAGAGGTGGGGGCTGTTCGTCGCCACCAAGTGATGCTCGTGTGGCCCGTGGCCGTATTACAAATAAAAGTGGCTTTCGCAATTCACCGATGAGATTGGTTTCATAGCATGATTTTGCATAAGTAAACTCTGAGAACCTGTCCTCTTTGTGCTTTGGCTCATTCAAAAGATTTCTTTGTGCTTTGGGGCTGGTTAAACTTTACGGTCATGTGATCGCACATTCGCACTGGAATATAGGGTGTGCTGCACCTGAACCAACGCCACCTTTCTTCGAAGTGTGAATGTGTAATAAGCCCTCCGCATGGCCTGGCATGAGCTACATGGGTGACATATACATACAGTAGAAAATATATGAATAAATGTGTGTTATAGTCTTCTTATCAATTCTTTCAAGCCAATATAGTTTCTTGCGAAATTATCTGAGGAAGCGAATTCCAGTGCTTCAGAACAAGGGCAAAACGCATACGGCTACTGCTTGATATTTTCCCTTCAGAGGACAGATCATGTATTTTATGGTCAGGGTTCTCAATTGTATATTTGAATTCGATTCTCCCTTTCTCTTAAGCGTGCACACGTGGGCAGCGAGCGGGGTGCTACTCGTCCAAGGACGTGGTGATGAATTTTCTAGGCACTGATCGTGGCTCGCGATCGCGAAATGGATTTCGCTTAGGCAGATAGTCACACGTGAATTGCTATCCTTCTGCCAGTGGATTACTGCACTTCACGTCTTGGAAGTGAGCTCGCTTCTGTGCAGGTGAAAAAAAACTTTGTAGGATTCCTTTGTGCAGTATTTATCTTGACATCCACAAACCAAATTCACTCGCTTATGAAAGTGATCAGAGTAAGACAAAATCTTGTCAGCATAGACCATGGGCTCCAAGATGACTAAATGAGCCTGCCCAGCAAAGGAAATACTACCCCTCACCAATTTCACACAAGACAAAGGCGACGTTTCCGTTGACAAAGAGACGTTTGTGGCGGCTTCATCAATTTTGATGATTTGCGGACCGAATCTTTAAAGATGCTTATAGAGGTAGATTTTGCATATGTGCGTTATGCTGTATAATTCACAAAAAGGAACCAAGCAACTCCTCCAACCTCCATTAGGTCGTATGTTATTGAGTCAGTTTGAGTGATATGTAAGGTCACCTAAGTTATCCACAATCGGAGACGCTAGTGCCCAGACATCCGAACATGACTTACATTAATAGGCAGGAAGCTACGTGATTTCTAGGAGATAACCCATCACACACTAAGGATTATATATGGTTTCCCATATAAAACCAGCTTGACCTCTAATTCTTGGTCTCATATGCAACATCACATATCTACTTTTGCAACATCTAGATGAAATACTTGAAACATAAGTTTGAACCATCTGTAACAATAGAACCACGACGTCGTCAGCGGCCACGACCTACTTGGTGGGGATCGGGAAAGTGAGGAAGTGGATCAGGTGTGATTGAAAAAAAAGGGGGAAGACCGGATGGTCAATACTCCCGGTGCAAAAGCCGCTAGAGAGGAACCAAAGTGGCCAGACGAGCGCGATAGAGAACCGAAGTCACACAACAGTCGATGAGCATAGTGGAGAGGGAGGAAGATGGTCACCTGCGCTCGAATGCGGTGGAGATGGAGGATGGAGGCCGTCAGTGGGGCGGGCGTGGTGAGAATGTCATGGTGGACCACGTTGTGACGGTGAGCGTGGTGTAGAGGGAGGAAGGCGGTCGCCGACGCTTGGATATAGTGGGGATGGTGGATGAAGGTCGTCATTTGGGCGACGCATGGTGGAGAACATTGTGGCGAGGCAATCACGGTGGACCACATTGCATTGGTACGAACGTTGCGAGCGAAGAGTAACTTCTCTCAGCATAGACAATAATCGAGTGAAAGAAACACGAAGACAACACACGAGACAAAGTTGTTGGGTTGTTCGAAACGTCACAGCCGACGCCACCCTGAGTGTCCGAGCGAACATACGCCCTATTCCAAGGATTATCGATCAACAATGGATTAGGATGCCATAAACATTGTTATCCATTTATGATAATGATAAAATTGATGCTTAGAAATAACTAGATAGGATAGTGCTATGAGGCAAGATGGTAAATGATTTTATCTAAGTGCATTAATTTGTCACGAACCAAGTTGTGTTATCTAGGATTAGATTGACAAACTTAGACAATAACCAAACTTGCTTCGAATCATTTAAGGTCAATCTCAATGGGAGTTTCATTTGCATTAAATAGGTTGTCACATAGATATTGTTGATGACATGACGGTGTATTTAAGAAGTGAGAGAAGAAATGAGTTTCATCTAGATGAAACTCTCTTGGCACGAATACCAACTCTCTATGAGTCATGAAATTTAATGTCTATGAAACTTTACAATGAAACTCTCACTCTCAATGGAGAGTTTCATTCAAGTTTCATTTGATTTAACATGACATGACAGTTTTGGAAACAACCAAATGAAACTCACCATTGAGATTGGCCTAAGAGACAACGTAACAGACCGTCTAGATCCGTACATCTAATAGTTACCAGTAGTTGTTAAAAATAGTATCTAGATCTCAGCTAATGTCTTAGGTACCACCCAGCTAACAATTAGCTACCATATAATACTGTATATGGTAACTACTCCCTCCGTCCCAAAATACTAGACGTTGTAGGATTCAAAATATGTCTCACAATAGATGACGTTCTAGCCTAGCATCCCTTGTCTGATCCTACCCGACGTACCATCAACTATCACTTCGCTGTCTTTCACTAGCCTGAAGATGAATAAAAGATCCATAAAAATATACCGGTGTGCACTAGTATTGTGGAGAGTTGAATAAAATATATTTCTTGGCCGCCGGAGCGCTGCTCCAAGCTCCATCTGCAGGACATCGTGGTCAGGTGCAATGATTTCCTTGTAGGGGTATTTAGGTATTTTCGTTTCTACATTGTTCTTTGGGACAAGCTCTACAACGCCTTCAAATATGGGACAGAGGGAGTAATAGTTAGCTGTTGATCAACTGGTCCCTCCACAAGTGGCGCCGCACGGATCAGCCAAAACCACAAAAAAGAAAAAAAACCTCGCCGATCCAGCATGCACGCTGCGGGTGGCCCCACCAGGCACAGATCTCACGGTCGATCGGGTCTCCCGGCTCCCGGTTCCCGCCTATAAATGCCACCACCTAACCTGGCTCCCTTGCAGGATCCCGTTCCCAGTCGCCAGTCACTGGCCATAGCCCCCGACTTCCTCCTCCCCCAACCTCGCCGCAATCAGGTGGTGGATGCAGCCGCGCGGCCGCTCCTTCAACCGCCGCTCCCGGAGCTTCTCCCGCGCCCGCCTGGCCATCGAGGGATCTTAATCTCACAGCCACCCCTCGCTCGTTTCGTTTGAACTCGGTTCTGAATTTCTGACTGACGAACGGACGAACGCACGCAACGACTTGCCGTAATGGACGCCCCAGCCGCCGTTGTTTCTGTTAACGGTAAGCGATTGAACTCTCGCGCGTCGATCCGTGCAGAGGGGACCAGATCTGCTCGTTTTCTCCCTTGGGGGGTTCATTTCGTGTTGTTGGGTTGGATGGGGAGAAGTGTCGAGCACCTGGTGTGTGTGTGGTTTGCTTTGTTCGTGTTGATGATTTGTTTGCGGGCTGTTGCAGGGAAGATGGGGGTAGAGGAGAGGCAGGCGCAGAAGAGCTACTGGGAGGAGCATTCCAAGAACCTCACCGTCGAGGCCATGATGCTGGACTCCCGCGCTGCTGATCTCGACAAGGAGGAGCGCCCCGAGGTGATTGTTTCCGCGATGATATTTTCCCCTATTATTCATTCCATTGTTTTTACTGGGTATTTAGGTGCATATACTGTTAAGTACCTTATTTTGCGTTACGGGATCCATCTGCTTGGATCTGGGCAGTATGTGTCAGCCACACAGCCTTTGCTCCGCAGTATCACGTGGCAATATCTGAGGGGACACGTGTGTGGGAAATAAAGGCGGACGCACTTTTTTTTTTTTGGGGGGGGGGGGGGGGGGGGGATAAATTGGTTTGCAATTTGTGTTGTTCAACACAGGTGTGCTATGATTGTGATGGCAGAGGGTTACGTTGATTTTTTTTTTTTTTTTGCTTACAAGTGTGCCATGATTGTGATGGGAGAGGGTTACGTTGATAGATTTTTTTTCTTTCTTTTCTTTTTTCTTTATTAAAGAGTGAAAACTGAACGTGGCCAAGAAAATCGCTTGCTCACTTGATGTTGTGCCAGGTCTTTTAATTTGTGATGTGAAATATAACTAATTTCTTAGCTAAATTCTAAATACCAAACAAGGTAAATGTTTACTTCTTTTGAGTAGCTGAGTTTTGCTAGGGCTTTTACTCTGATGTAGTAAACTATACATGTACTGATTATGACCATAAGAAAAAATATTATACTGATTATTTTCCATGTTCTAGACTGTTAAATATTAGGAATATATAAAGATATAAAGAAGTTGACATGAAAGCTAATTTACGTCATGACTTTGTTTTATGATAGGTACCTTGATTTTCCGTGTAGGTGTTGTCTTTAAGTGCTTTCCAAAGAAACTCATATTTGCTTGGTGCTTTTTCTGTAAGCATGTGTTGATCCATTTCATGTTGTGACTATGATATTTCTTAGTTTAATATAACATCAGTAAAGAAAAATAGGAATTGAAAATTGAAGCTTGCATTTATTGATTATTTGATTTAAAGATTGAACCAATTCTATTTTATTTTCAGGAACTGTGACATAAGTATGCTATGTCCACTGGTTGCTTGAAATGATAATAAATTTTTATTTAGCGATCATCATTTTGATTTGTAAGAGAAGGTGTTGCTGAAAGCAGCTTGGTTTTTAGGGCTAAACATTTTGATATGCTTCTGGTCCTTTTCTGTAGGTCCTGTCTTTGCTTCCTTCATACAAAGGAAAATATGTACTGGAGCTTGGTGCTGGAATAGGCCGTTTCACTGGAGAACTCGCTAAAACAGCTGGGAATGTTCTTGCTCTGGATTTTATTGAAAGTGCAATTAAAAAGGTTATTGGGCTTTGCAATATCTTGATATAAAAGTTTTGTGCTTGCCAACTTGAAATATGATGGCCTTCATCTGATTTCTAGATGTGTGAATGGTTGATTCATTCAATTCTTTTATGCAATTTTTTCTTGCAGAATGAAAGCATTAATGGTCACTACAAGAATGCATCCTTTATGTGTGCTGATGTGACATCCAAGGACCTGGTGCTTCAAGCTAACTCCATTGATCTGATATTTTCAAATTGGTTATTGATGTATCTTTCAGATGAAGAGGTAATGGATGAGACATGCTTTGAATAAGTAACAAATTCTAATTCCATAGTATTCCTTGGTCTTCTTGCTGAGATTGTCCTTGTAAAATGGATCTGTGTCATAAAATTTCTGAAGGGCACCTGTTTTCTAAATGACATACAATTGTTGTTCGAATGTGCTGACGGAAATATATTTTAAGTTTTTGGCTCTTGAATTTTTGAACTTTTGTCTCATAATGTAGGTTGAGCAGCTAGTTCAAAGAATGGTAAAATGGTTGAAGGTTGGTGGCCATATCTTCTTTAGGGAATCTTGCTTCCATCAATCTGGAGATTCAAAAAGGAAAGTTAATCCGACACACTATCGGGAACCAAGTTTTTATACTAAGGTGAGAGGGCATACTGTCCTACTGCTCTTCCCCTTTGCTTGTCACTTATATCAGACATTCAGGCTTGTCAGTAAAAAAATCAGCTATTATATGAAGGATTGTTGCTTCACTCTTCATTTTTATTATTATATTTTCAATCCAATTTTCTTTGTAATAACTAATTTTTTATTCCATAAATAGGTTTTCAAAGAGTGTCATACCTTTGACCAAGATGGGAATTCCTTCGAACTTTCTCTTGTTACTTGCAAGTGTATTGGTGCTTATGTTAAAAACAAGAAAAACCAAAACCAGGTACTTTTGTTTGCCCATGCATATACACATGTGTTAACCATCGTCCACTGAGGTCAGTGATGGACATGTCTCTATGGTTTATAGATATGTTGGCTATGGCAAAAGGTTCATTCTACAGAAGACAAGGGATTTCAAAGATTTTTGGACAATGTGCAGTACAAAACTAGCGGAATACTACGTTATGAGCGCATCTTTGGAGAAGGTTATGTGAGCACTGGTGGAGTTGGTGAGTGCTGCAGTCCCTTTTAATTTTAACTTGTGATGTTCTATTTGCATTGTGCCCTTAAATGCTATTATGTATCAATGTCCATCAGAGACTACAAAAGAATTTGTGGATAAGCTGGATCTTAAACCTGGGCATAAGGTGCTTGATGTTGGATGTGGAATTGGGGGAGGCGACTTTTATATGGCTGAAAATTATGATGCTCATGTTGTTGGTATTGATCTTTCCATAAACATGGTATCCTTTGCACTTGAGCGTGCCATTGGGCGCAGTTGCTCAGTTGAGTTTGAAGTTGCTGATTGCACTACGAAGACATACCCAGACAACACATTTGATGTCATATACAGCCGTGATACTATCCTTCATATACAGGTATGTTTCAGAAGCCACATTTAATGCATCTTAAGTTCTAAGTTATATGAATTTATACTTGAGAGAAATATTTTTTTTTATCACAGTCCCAACACCAAATGCTGCACACTTGTTTTGTTCAGAGTGACATTGTTTAGGCTGACATGATTTTGCTTTTGTTTTGCAGGACAAACCCTCTTTGTTCAAAAGTTTCTTCAAATGGCTGAAGCCTGGGGGCAAGGTCCTTATCAGCGACTACTGCAGGAGTCCTGGGAAACCATCAGAGGAATTTGCAGGATACATCAAGCAGAGAGGTTATGACCTACATGATGTGGAGGCTTATGGACAGGTGCTTCTTACTTGCACTTTTATATCGTTATACTAGATACAGTTACTTTGAACAAAATGCAGCACTAACACTTGTTTGTTTGTGATATTATCCAGATGCTGAAGAGTGCTGGTTTTCGTGATGTCGTTGCTGAGGATCGAACTGATCAGGTTTGTTTGTAACTAGCTTTTCCACTAAGATGTTTGGATGAACATAAGTTTCTACTATACTAATCCGTGCTCTGTGGATTTCAGTTCCTTGGTGTTTTAGAGAAGGAATTAGCTAAATTTGAAAAGAACAAGGATGAGTTCCTGTCCGACTTCACCCAGGTGATTCAACAGAAGCCTTAAGAAGTCCAACCATGAACTGTCTGGCAGATTAGGAGCCTGCATCCATTCTCTGTGTCTTTTTGAT
The DNA here is from genome assembly GCA_009763385.1 of Coix lacryma-jobi var. lacryma-jobi. Classification (NCBI taxonomy): domain Eukaryota; kingdom Viridiplantae; phylum Streptophyta; class Magnoliopsida; order Poales; family Poaceae; genus Coix; species Coix lacryma-jobi. The sequence goes on along the minus strand of CM019827.1, from coordinate 31,011,559 downwards.
ATCTCTAACTTTGAAATTCACTCACATCCAGGAGGACTACGATGATATTGTGAATGGTTGGAAGGCAAAACTGCAGAGGAGTTCTGCTGGTGAGCAGAGGTGGGGGCTGTTCATCGCCACCAAATGATGATGCAGATGTGCGTGGACGTGCAAATAAAGCATCCTTTTATTATAATTGATGTTGCATTAGTTATTCTGAACCCAGCTGTTAGCCTGGGTTAGGACCTACTATCCTGTTTATTTAGTGCGTGGAGAAAACTCGTCAAGTTTTACCGTGACTGCATTTCCGGAGTGCTGTGGTAATCCATGAAGTCAAATAAAGTAATAAGCTGTCTGCATGTTACGTGGTCTTTTGAGTAAGGGCAAGTACAGTGGGTCTTTTGATCCCGTCTCTTCGTCAGCATTTTTTCAAAAAAACCCCTCTCTCGGCCTGAAGACGGCTCCTCCGTCGTCTCGCGAGGCGACGCCTCCGACCCATGCTCCGATGCAGAGGAGACGGCTCGAGCAGCGCTGTATGGGGCGTCTCCTCGTCTCGCCCGTCCGTGGATCTCGGGAGCACGCGCGCCCAATTGATGTTTTGGCGCGCACGAATGGAGAAATCTCGCCGATTTCATCCCCCAATTTCACCGGTGAAGCCAACTCACTTCCCCTTCCATTGTTCTTCCTCTCTGGGTCACGATGTTGAGCGCAGCAGCTAGGAAGAGCAGGCTACCAGCTGCAAACAAAAAGAGCAAGGCCACCCGAGCTGCTGCTGATGGGGCGACTGCGGCGGTGGAGTCGTCGTTTCTGGTGGAGGCGTCGTTTCCGGCGGGTTTCGGCCGCGGAGCAGTCTCGACGGCGGCGACCCGCAACCTCACTCCTGGTGGAGGTTCGCCGTTGGGCACGGATGCCGCGGGTCGCACCCTAGGTCGTGGAAGCAGATCGACGGCGGCTGCGGCGGGGTGCCCCATCTCTGCTTCCCTCAGCAACAACATGGCAGTGTCTCCATCCTCTATTGGTAGATCCGGTGGAGGTGCCTTCCCTGGTGCTATAGTGGCTCCGTCAGCTCTGAAAAACGGGTTTCCATTCCCCCCTTCACCATCTACTGTTTGGTGGGATTCGACTAGTGTTGATCCGATTTCTCCGACGTTGGTGCGTTCAACAGCTTGGGATCCATCTTGGTAAGCACTTTACCCTGTAAATCGAAGCTTGTTATGTTGTTTGGATTAGTAGATTTTTTTCTTTGATGATAGAAATTGCAGCTGTACTTGCCCTGATTTACTGGTACCCGTAGTAGTTCTTAATTTGGTAAACCTTTCTATCTTGTTTCCCTTTATTGATAGGATAGATCTGAGGTCGCCATTGAAGATCGGTACAGCTGTTTTGGGCATCTTGTGCACACTCAAGATGGAAAATTTTAGCATCTTCCTTTTAAAAGAACCAGCTCCATGTTGATATCCTGTTTGGATTACTGTTGTTTGGCGACCAGCTGTTTGGATTTCTTTATTACTGCTTTCCTCTTGCCACTGAACTGTGTTTGGATTCATTGTGATTTGGCAAGGTTGTATTATCGCCTTATGCTAGAAGAATACTGTATCTTGCAAGGAATACTGTATCTTGCCACTGAACTGTGTTTGTGTCATGGGCAGCCAGTAGGCTGCCACCGGCCCAATAGGCCCAAGAGGCAGTAGCTTAGCCGCCAAGTTAGGGTTAGGGTACAGGTACTGTAGCGCGTGAACAGTACCGCGCGTGGAGATTAGATTTGGTTTGGTTTGTTAGGAAAGAGATAAGTTGGTTTGTCAGGAAAGAGATAAATGAGTTAGGAAAGAATTAGGGTTCGGTTAGGATATTTCCTTAGGAGTCAAGTCAGCCTGATCTATATAAGGAGGGGCATATGTATCGATTGAAAAAGCAATCAATTATGAAGAAACAATTCTAGTCTCCCTCAATCTCTCAAGCTCTTGGCAAAGCATAAGGCCTAGTTATCCCAAAATACCCATCACCCTAACATCTGGTATCGGGAGTCAGTCGATTCTTCCACAGTCGCTGCCAATTCTCTCCATCTAAAAAAACATCGATCCAGATCGCCTACCACCGTCAGCCGCCGCATCTCCACCACCACCCCGCCCTCTCCGCCTCCACAGATCGCCGCTCGATCCACTTCCTTCCGATTCCCCACCACGACTAGCCGCCACCACGACCCACCACCATCAGCCGCCGCACAGCCCACCACCGCCGTCCGCGCGGGTCCTCGCAACGTCGTCTTCGAGCGGACCATCGCCGCATCGTTCTTCGGCGCGACCCATCGTCGCGTACCTCCGCACCATCCGCCTCCGCGCGGGTATCCTCCGCGCCGTCCACGAATCCGCGGCGCGTCTTCGCGCCATCCGCGCCTCCGCGCGGGTACTCTCCGCTCCGTCCGCGGGCCATCTCCGCGCTGTCCGCGCGACCCCCCCACCCACGCGTGGGTATTCTCCGTGCCGCCGGCGGGTCTTCTCCGCGTCGTCCGCGCGACTCCTCTAGGGCAACGGACCCCTGAGGCTCCGCAACTATACGCCAACTCCGCACCATTCTCCATCGAGCCGCCGCCGCCGCATTCAGCCATCACCCCTCAATGCGTTTTCCTCAGTTTGATGGGACCTCTGATCCGATGGCCTTCGTCAACAAATGCGAGTTCTACTTCCGCCGAGAGCGCATCATGGCGGAAGAAAAGGTATGGCTGGCTTCCCGCAATTTCAAAAATGACGCCCAGGTTTGGTTCCTCCAACTCCAGGAAGCTGAAGGCACCCCGGCGTGGCGTCGCTTCACCGAGCTCCTGTACCTGCGCTTCAAACCGACTCCGTGTCCCGACCTGCTCCATCGGGTATCTCTTGGTGTAGACAACACCCTACGCATCCTTGCTGATGTGTCCACACAGCTGGATCGCATCAGGGAGCGTCTCCAGGCGAAGGACAAGGAGGACCGTGAACGCCGGGCGGTTGTACGCCTCCAAGCAGTAGCACGAGGACTCCTGGCACGCCGTCGAGCGCAGGCTCTTCATGCAACAAAAGCATCGGAGGAGCAAGCAGCAGTGCGACTACAAGCTGCAGGGCGAGGTTTCCTTGTCCGACGTGTGATGCGGAAGATGCGTATGCTCTTCAGCTCATCGTTATCGTGCGTGTTCCTCCACTCGGCCTCACCCATATGTCCAGCTGCTCCCATTGCAGGGGAGGTCCAAGCATGGGCTCTTCCAGTGCAACGACCGTGCAGCACCGTCCAACATCAGGCATCAAGGGCTATCTCACTCATTTTGGGACCTGCGGTGGGCTGGCTCACGCTCCACCCTGAAAGGTCCTAAATGGCTAGAGGGGGGGGGTGAATAGCCTAATAAAAATTTCTACAAAACACTTAGAGAGACTTGTTAGACAATTACAAAGCGAAGCCTTTTGCACTAGCTCTACTAAGTGATGCAAGCCACCTAACAAAACAATTCTAGTATGGTATGGTCTCTAAGGCACACAAAATCTATGTCACTACTCTCTATTCTAGTGAGCTAGCAAGAGCTAAATACAAGGAACTGGAGAGCTAACACTAGCAAGATAAACTACCACTACACAAGAAGAAAAGAATGTAATTCAAGTGGTAGAGAGATATACCAACACCGGCAAGAGGTGATCAATCACAATATGAATACCAAGAAACTCCGGGAGATGTCCAAAGAGGCAAGAGACACAATGATTTTCTCCCGAGGTTCACGTGCTTGCCGGCACGCTACTCCCCGTTGTGTCGACCAACCACTTGGTGGTTCGGTGGCTAATAGGTGTTCACAAACCTAGCTCAACACTTGAGCGCCACAAGAACCGACCCACAAATGGAGGTAACTCAAAGACACGCGCAATTTACTAGAGTTACCTTTTGGCTCTTCGCCGGGGAAGGCACAATACCCCTCACAAGTCACCGGGAGATGGCCACGAACAATCACCAACTCGTGCCAATGCTCCTCCGCTGCTCCAAGCCGTCTAGGTGGCGGCAACCACCAAGAGTAAAGAGAATACCGCAGCAACAACGATCCCCAAGTGCCACTAGATGCAAACACACAAGCAAATGCACTTGGAATCACTCAATCTCACTTTGATTCGCGCTATCAAGCAAGGAGATGAGTGGGAGGGAGTATGTTTAGCTCAAAGGGATGTTCAATGTGTTAGAGTACCAAGAGGGACCTCCCAAAGCCGGCCAACTCATATTTATATACCCCCTCAAACAAATAGAGCCGTTACCCCTTCACTGGGCAGTTTTCGTACTGACCGGACGCGTCCGGTCAATATTTTAGTAGCGTCCGGTCGAAGTTTAAGTAGTGACCGGACTCTAGTTCACTAGCGTCCGGTCAGATTTTCACTCAGCGTCCGGTCAAACACAGAGAGGTTCCAGAGAGGTTTTTCATCGACCGGACGCGTCCGGTCACCATTGACCGGACTCACTCAGCGTCCGATCACTCTATTTGAACCGATGCCTCTCGTGAACAGTGGAACAGGCGAGTCCGGTCGTTTGTTTCAGCAGAGTCCGGTCAGTGTTTCACTAGTGACCGGACGCACGACAATAGCGTCCGGTCGCTATTCCAGCGTCCGGTCAAGCCTGAAATACACGTTTTCAACTCCGGTTTCTTCTCCTTTGCAAATGTGCCAACACCACCAAGTGTACATCACCTTGTGCAAGTGTGTTAGCATTTTCCAAACATTTTTTCAAAGGATTTGAGGTTAGCACACTAGGTCCTAATGCGTATGCATGTATGAATTCACCTAGTGGCACTTGATAACCGCAATCACCGAGATAGTCCCCTCTTAATAGTACGGCTATCGATCCTAAACACACTCACACCCTCTATGGTGTCTTGAGTGTCAAAACAAAATCCCTATTTATACCTTTGCCTTGATCTCCATAGGGTTTTGCTTTTCTCTTCTTCTCTTTCCAAATGTGGAGCACTTGATCCATCTTTTGGTCATCATCACCAACACCATGGTCATCATCTAGCTCCCACACTTTGTGTGTACCGACCTAGCTTATGAACACTTCATGACAAAGGTTAGTACCCAAGGTGACATCAATTATCCAAAACCAAATAGGGACTTTCAATCTCCCCCTTTTTGGTAATTGATGACAACCTTCACAAAGATATATGTTTGGAAATTTGAGTTACCACTTTGTTAGTATTAGCTCCCCCTACATATGTGCTATAGTGTTTGGTTGAAGTTCGGCACATATGCATAGATATGAAATGTGGGAGAGTAATACTATCAAATGATGCTAAGGTGTAAAGAATGGACCTTTGAAGCGTGATACCAATCGGAGTTGCCAATGTATACCATCCTTAGCACCATGGTTAGCTAGACTTTACAAAAACACTAGATACCTCATGAGATCAACATTATATGAAAGGCTCTAGTACCACTTGTAAGAGCAAATTACATCTAGCTACCACCTATGCATGTTAGTTTGCAAATCATCATTCAAACTCTATTTCTAGCATGCACCACACAAGCATGGATATAAAGTTAACAACTTGTGCAATGCAAGCAAGCATATGAACATGCACAAAACAAATGCAACAACCAAGTTCATGAGCTTGCTCCCCCTACTTGTGTGCTCAAAAATCATTTTCAAAGTTTTGATCCCCTTCATTTGATCTTTGTGACTTTTCTCTCCCCCTTTGTCATCCATTTCCATAAAAGGTTTGCATAAAAAGGTTCAAATTGTTTAGGAGAGAGTTAGTTCTTTCATATTTGGTTCAATCTAGATCATTTGCATGAAACATTTGACACGGTTTGCTCTAGAGTAAGCTTCTTCACACATCTTGCAATGGTTATCGTACTCACGTTGGTTAAACATTCCATTGCTCATTCTCTAGATTAAACACTAGGATTGCAAGCCCATAAACATGTCATATGTTACCACTAGATCATATCAAGCATAGAAACTATAGTGGCATCATATGAGCATCATAATCATTTTATTTCTATGAATGAGCCTAATGATTGTGAGGAATGACTAGATGCACTAAACATGTCCTACCAAAGTATGAATGCGTATGCCAATCAACTTTTACCTTGCTTTGTCGAAGGAGAGGCATGTCATATAAGTGGGGTGCATCAACACATATTTGAGAAGTCAAGTATGTTCAATTCATTCCTTAGCTTGCAAAACCTCTTATCATCAAGTGGCTTGGTGAATATGTCGGCAAGTTGATCATCGGTACCAACACTCTCAATTGAAATATCACCCTTTTGTTGATGGTCTCTTATGAAGTGGTGCCTAATGTCAATATGCTTTGTCCTTGAATGTTGCACGGGGTTGTTTGTGAGCTTCACCGCACTCTCATTGTCACATAGCAATGGCACTTGTTTGAATTTGATTCCAAAGTCATCCAAAGTTGCTTTCATCCAAAGTAATTGAGCACAACAACTACCGGCGGATATGTATTCGGCTTCGGCGGTTGAAAGTGCCACACTATTTTGCTTCTTTGATGACCAAGACACAAGTGATCTTCCCAACAATTGACATGTGCCCGATGTGCTCTTTCTATCAACCTTGCAACCCGCATAATCAGAGTCCGAATATCCAATCAACTCAAAGTTTGACCCCTTTGGATACCACAAACCAATATCTTGTGTATGCTTCAAGTACCTCAATATTCTCTTGGTTGCCTTCAAGTGACTCTCTCTTGGTGAGGCTTGAAATCTTGCACACATGCATACACTAAACATGACATCCGGTCTTGATGCGGTCACATAGAGTAGGCTTCCAATCATAGACCGATACAACTTTTGATCCACCATATTGCCACTTGCATCACTATCCAATTGACCATTTGTCCCCATAGGCGTGCTAATGGCTTTTGCATCTTGCAATCCAAACTTCTTGATCATGTCCTTTATGTACTTACCTTGACTAACAAAAGTGCCTTCCTTCAATTGCTTGATTTGTAGACCAAGGAAGTAGCTAAGCTCTCCAATCATGGACATTTCAAACTCATTTGCCATCAATCCACCAAACTCTTCACAAAAATCTTGATTGGTTGAACCAAAAATGATATCATCAACATAGATTTGCAACACAAACAAGTCTTTTCCAATCTTCTTAGTGAAGAGAGTAGTATCAACCTTTCCCATCTTGAACCCTTTAGAGAGAAGGAAATCCCTTAACCTCTCATACCATGCTCTTGGTGCTTGTTTCAAGCCATAAAGTGCCTTCTTGAGCTTATAAACATGGTTGGGCTTCTTGTCATCTTCAAAACCGGGTGGTTGCTCAACATATACTAACTCATTGATGTAGCCATTGAGAAATGCACTCTTGACATCCATTTGATATAACTTGATGTTGTGGGAACAAGCATAAGCTAATAGGATTCTTATTGCTTCTAATCTTGCAACCGGTGCATATGTTTCACCAAAGTCAAGACCCTCTACTTGAGTGTAACCTTGTGCCACTAATCTTGCTTTGTTTCTCACCACAATGCCATCTTGATCTTGCTTGTTGCGAAAGACCCATCTAGTGCCAATCACATTGTAGTTCTTAGGCCTCTCTACTAATTCCCATACTTGATTTCTTGTGAAGTTGTTAAGCTCTTCATGCATGGCATTGATCCAATCAACATCTTGTAATGCTTCTTCAATCTTGGTTGGCTCGATGGATGATACAAAAGAATAATGTTCACAAAATGAAGCCAATCTTGATCTAGTTTGCACACCACTTTGAATTCCACCAATGATTTGATCTAAAGGATGATCTCTTGCAACATTGGTTGGTTGGAGCACTTGGACTTGATTGCTTGTACTTGCTTGATCATTTGGTTGAGGTGTACTAGCCACTTGTTGATTTTGCAATTGAGAACCACTAGCTTGCATAATTGGAGAAGTGAGCACTTGATCTTTGTCATCTTCAACATCAATCACTTCCCTAGGCCGAATATCACCAATATCCATATTCTTCATTGCATTGACCAATTGAGTTCCTCTCACATCATCTAAATTTTCTTCTTCATCTTGAGAGCCATTTGTTTCATCAAATTCAACATCATGCACTTCCTCAAGAGTACCACTAGCCAAATTCCAAACTCTATATGCTTTGCTTGTAGTGGAGTAACCAAGCAAGAAGCCTTCATCACATTTCTTCTCAAACTTGCTCAATCTAGTCCCTTTCTTCAAGATATAGCATTTGCAACCAAAGACTCTAAAGTATGCAATGTTGGGCTTTCTTCCATTCAATAGCTCATAAGGTGTCTTCTCCATCATAGGGTGACAATAGAGGCGGTTGCTACAATAGCAAGCCGTGTTGATAGCTTCGGCCCAAAATGAATGACTCACATTGTACTCACTAAGCATAGATCTTGCCATATCAATGAGAGTTCTATTCTTCCTTTCAACAAGACCATTTGATTGTGGAGTGTACTTGGCCGAGAATTGATGTCTAATTCCAAATTCATCACATAACTCATCAACTCTTGTGTTTCTAAATTCACTACCATTGTCACTTCTCACTTTCTTGATGGTTGTTTCAAACTCATTGTGACATCTCTTGACAAAAGATTTGAATGTAGCATATGTATCACTTTTGTCACTTAGAAAGAACACCCATGTATATCTTGTGAGATCATCCACTATCACAAAGCCATATTTGTTTCCACCAATGCTAGTGTATGTTGTTGGTCCAAATAGATCCATGTGCAATAACTCAAATGCTTTGCTAGTGCTCATCATGCTCTTTTTAGGGTGAGTGTTTCCAACTTGCTTTCCGGCTTGACAAGAGCTACAAAGTTTATCTTTCTCAAACACCACATCTTTCAAGCCTCTAACTAGATCATGCTTAATCAATCTATTCAATTGTTTCATTCCAACATGACCAAGTCTTCTATGCCATAACCAACCCATGCTAGATTTGGTGAACAAACAAGTTGACAATTGAGCTTCACTAGCATTGAAATCAACCAAATATAGATTCTCATATCTAAAGCCTTTGAAGATCAAGTTTGAGCCATCTACACTTATGATCTCAAGCCCCTTGACCTTGCCTTTGCCATTATCACCAAATGTAATATTATCAATCCCATTGTCATCATTCTTGTTGATTGAATTGAACATTCTTGCGTCTCCGGTCATGTGTTGAGTGCACCCACTATCAAGCACCCAATGCCTTCCTCCGGCTTTATAATTGACCTACAAGAAATGATCAATTCTTCTTAGGTACCCAAACTTGCTTGGGTCCTCCAAGGTTAGTTACTAAGCTCTTGGGCACCCAAATTGCCTTCTTCTTTGGGCCAACAATGGGAGCACCAATAAACTTAGCCTTTATACCATTTACACCCTTGGTAAGCAAATAACAAGAATCAAATTGAATTGAGGATACATTAGCATTTTTATTCTTGTTCTTGCAATATTGCTCTATATGCCCGGATTGCTTGCATTTCTTGCAAAACCGACCATTGCTTCTCACAAAACTAGTCTTGTGAGTCACAAAGGCCGCCTTGCCATTCTTGGGGGTATAGCCCAATCCCTCTTTGTTAAGAGAGAACCGTTGGCTGCCCAAGCACTTAAGCAAGCGGGCATCTCCACCATAGGCATTGCCTAAGGCACGAGTGAGCTCATTGACCTCATTTTTCAAGGTCTCATTCTCCACCATTAGTGAGGCATCACAAGTGAAACCATCACTCATAGTAGAAGTAGTAGTGGATGAGCTACATGAGGAGTTAGTGGGAGCAACAACAATAGGAGTATAAAATGATTCATCAAGAATATCACAAGTTACTCCTATGTTACATGTTGGAACAATGTCCTCAACCTTGACTTGATCAAGGAGGGAGGAGTGAGCTTTTTCAAGCTTGGTGTGAGCCTTGCCAAGCTTCTCATGGGCTACCTCTAGCCTCTCATGAGTAGACTTGAGCTCATTAAGGGTTTGCTCAAGAGCACTAAGCTTCTTGCGCAAATCCTTGCACTCCTTCCTCTTCATCTCAAAGCAAGTGTGAGCTTGCTCCAACATGTCCATGAGGTCCTCCTTTGAGTGCTCCTCATCCTCATCACTCTCACTATCACTCTCATCATTGGATTGTACCTTAGTTGGCTTGGCCATGAAGCATGATGGAGTGTCAAATAGAGAAGGCTTGTTGTTGATAGAAATACTTGCAAGTGCCTTCTTCTTGGTGCTCTTCTTGTTGTCATCATCACTTGAGTCTTCATTATCGGATGATGCATTACTATCCCATGTGACAACATATGAGCCACCCTTCTTCTTCTTGAAGCTCATTTTCTTCTCTTTCTTCTCCTTCTTATCTTTCTTCTTTTCATCTTCATCATTGTCACTATTGTAGGGACAATCCGCTACAACGTGATCCTTGCTCTTGCACTTGTAGCATCTTCTCACATAGTCTTTGTTCTTGTTGTAATCTCTTCTCTTTCTTGCACCATAGCCCTTCTTCTTCATGAATTTCCCAAATTTGCGCACAAAGAGAGCTAAGGCTTCATCATCAATGTCACTAGCTTCTTCATTGTCACTTGATTCTTCCTTCTTGGACTTGCCCTTGCTCTTTGACGAGGTGGCTTTGAATGCCACACTTTTCTTCTTCTTGTCCTCTTCCTTGATCACTTCTTCACTATCTTCATTGTATTGATCCTCGGTCATGACATCACCAAGCACCTCATTTGGAGTCACATTCTTCAAGCCTCCTCTAAAGATGATGGTGCGAAGTGTCTTGAATCTCTTGGGCAAGCAACTCAAGAACCGGTGAGTGAAGTCTTCATCTTGCACCTTTTCTCCCAAGGACTTGAGATCATTGATGATGACTTGCAATCTATAGAACATTTCTGGAATTGATTCATCATCCTTCATCTTGAAGTTGGTGAGCTTGTCCTTGAGCATGTACAACTTGGCACTCTTTACCGTTGAAGTGCCCTCATATGTTTCTTCTAATCTTTTCCACACCTCACTTGCATTGTCAAGATCTTTGATTTGCTCAAACACCTTTGGATCAATGGCATTGTATATGGTGTTGAGCGTCATTGTGTTGCATTGCTTGTTGATGGAGTCATTTGGTGTTGGATTGGTAGGATCAAGAATCACAAACTCATTTTCTACCACATCCCACACCTTGTCATTGATTGAACCCAAATACATTCTCATCTTTCTCTTCCAATAATCAAAAGATGTGCCATCAAAGAACGGTGGTTTGCCCCCAACATGGTTAAACACAATTTGAGCCATTTCAACACTGAAGGTTGTTAAGCCTTATGCAAACGGTGACCACGACTCTGATACCACTTGAAAGGTCCTAAATGGCTAGAGGGGGGGGGGGTGAATAGCCTAATAAAAATTTCTACAAAACACTTAGAGAGACTTGTTAGACAATTACAAAGCGAAGCCTTTTGCACTAGCTCTACTAAGTGATGCAAGCCACCTAACAAAACAATTCTAGTATGGTATGGTCTCTAAGGCACACAAAATCTATGTCACTACTCTCTATTCTAGTGAGCTAGCAAGAGCTAAATACAAGGAACTGGAGAGCTAACACTAGCAAGATAAACTACCACTACACAAGAAGAAAAGAATGTAATTCAAGTGGTAGAGAGATATACCAACACCGGCAAGAGGTGATCAATCACAATATGAATACCAAGAAACTCCGGGAGATGTCCAAAGAGGCAAGAGACACAATGATTTTCTCCCGAGGTTCACGTGCTTGCCGGCACGCTACTCCCCGTTGTGTCGACCAACCACTTGGTGGTTCGGTGGCTAATAGGTGTTCACAAACCTAGCTCAACACTTGAGCGCCACAAGAACCGACCCACAAATGGAGGTAACTCAAAGACACGCGCAATTTACTAGAGTTACCTTTTGGCTCTTCGCCGGGGAAGGCACAATACCCCTCACAAGTCACCGGGAGATGGCCACGAACAATCACCAACTCGTGCCAATGCTCCTCCGCTGCTCCAAGCCGTCTAGGTGGCGGCAACCACCAAGAGTAAAGAGAATACCGCAGCAACAACGATCCCCAAGTGCCACTAGATGCAAACACACAAGCAAATGCACTTGGAATCACTCAATCTCACTTTGATTCGCGCTATCAAGCAAGGAGATGAGTGGGAGGGAGTATGTTTAGCTCAAAGGGATGTTCAATGTGTTAGAGTACCAAGAGGGACCTCCCAAAGCCGGCCAACTCATATTTATATACCCCCTCAAACAAATAGAGCCGTTACCCCTTCACTGGGCAGTTTTCGTACTGACCGGACGCGTCCGGTCAATATTTTAGTAGCGTCCGGTCGAAGTTTAAGTAGTGACCGGACTCTAGTTCACTAGCGTCCGGTCAGATTTTCACTCAGCGTCCGGTCAAACACAGAGAGGTTCCAGAGAGGTTTTTCATCGACCGGACGCGTCCGGTCACCATTGACCGGACTCACTCAGCGTCCGATCACTCTATTTGAACCGATGCCTCTCGTGAACAGTGGAACAGGCGAGTCCGGTCGTTTGTTTCAGCAGAGTCCGGTCAGTGTTTCACTAGTGACCGGACGCACGACAATAGCGTCCGGTCGCTATTCCAGCGTCCGGTCAAGCCTGAAATACACGTTTTCAACTCCGGTTTCTTCTCCTTTGCAAATGTGCCAACACCACCAAGTGTACATCACCTTGTGCAAGTGTGTTAGCATTTTCCAAACATTTTTTCAAAGGATTTGAGGTTAGCACACTAGGTCCTAATGCGTATGCATGTATGAATTCACCTAGTGGCACTTGATAACCGCAATCACCGAGATAGTCCCCTCTTAATAGTACGGCTATCGATCCTAAACACACTCACACCCTCTATGGTGTCTTGAGTGTCAAAACAAAATCCCTATTTATACCTTTGCCTTGATCTCCATAGGCTTTTGCTTTTCTCTTCTTCTCTTTCCAAATGTGGAGCACTTGATCCATCTTTTGGTCATCATCACCAACACCATGGTCATCATCTAGCTCCCACACTTTGTGTGTACCGACCTAGCTTATGAACACTTCATGACAAAGGTTAGTACCCAAGGTGACATCAATTATCCAAAACCAAACAGGGACTTTCACACCCTTCAACCCCAATGCAGCCAGCGGAGGCGCTCTTCCCATGGGATCCAGGAGGACATAGTTGTAGTCCAAATTTATTTTATATTTTAGTTTTAAATAATAGAGGTAAGCCGAGATGTAAAAGGCTTAACCCTAGGTCGCGTCAAATAAGTCTGCGGCGATAATCCAGCTCGAGGGCGAGCTGGGTCTCCAAGGGCGGGGGGGATGTCATGGGCAGCCAGTAGGCTGCCACCGGCCCAATAGGCCCAAGAGGCAGTAGCTTAGCCGCCAAGTTAGGGTACATGTACTGTAGCGCAGTACTGTAGCGCGTGAACAGTACCGCGCGTGGAGATTAGATTGATTAGATTTGGTTTGGTTTGTTAGGAAAGAGATAAGTTGGTTTGTTAGGAAAGGGATAAATGAGTTAGGAAAGAATTAGGGTTCAGTTAGGATATTTTCTTAGGAGTCAAGTCAGCCTGATCTATATAAGGAGGGGCATATGTATCGATTGAAAAAGCAATCAATTATGAAGAAACAATTCTAGTCTCCTTCAATCTCTCAAGCTCTTGGCAAAGCATAAGGCCTAGTTATCCTCTCAAGCTCTTGGCAAAGCATAAGGCCTAGTTATCCCAAAATACCCATCACCCTAACAGTTTGGATACCTTTGTGATTGGCATGTTAGTCAAGTGCTCTGTTCATAACTCCAATATGATATGATATGATCAGGTGTTTTCTTCAGGGTTGGCTTATGTGAAGTGGATTAAATAGTCTGTTACAATATGTCAAGACACTGAATTACTAGCTATTTTCCTATCTTCCTGCTAGTTTGTGATTTCAATGTTATATGTATGTTTCCTGCAGGGATAAAGACTCATGCCCACCTGGTGGGTTTATGAGCTATTTTGGAAACCAGCCACATAATTTTCATTTGTTTGGTGCACCTGTTCACAACCTTGAAGGAAGTTCACCAGCAGAAGTGGAGATCTTATCTGAGTAGCAGCCAGAACAAGTTGATAGTGATTGTGAAAATGCTAGGACTGAGAAGCGAATTGCCTGGATAGAGGACGAGGATGTTAGCTTGATGAGCTCTTGGATAGAACATTCAACGGACTCGAGCTGTGGCGCTGACAGGGGTGGCAACCAATATTGGTCAGATGTTGTTGAATCGTACAACAAAACAGCCCCAAGGAAAAGGAATCTGAAGCAATGCAAGGATCGATGACACAAGATTAATAGGTGGACTGACCTTTTTTGAATGTGCTTATTTGAAGGCTCGCAGAGTTTTTACAAGTGGATATTCAGATCAAATGTGGATTGATGCAGCCCACAAGTTCTATGTGGCAGACAACAAAGATGCAAAGTTAGGACTCTTTGTATTAATGGAGGTTTGGAAAACTTGTTGAGATGTGGCAAAGTGGAAAACATACAATGAAGAGCTAAGAAATGCACGGAAAAGAAAAGCATTTCACCTTGAAGGAGACAATAAAGGAAATGATCAATCTGTAGACGAGATGCCAAAGCGGCCGATAGGTCAGAAGGCGGCCAAAAAAGCTGCTCTAGCTGCAAAAAGACAGTCAAAACGACGCTCGGATGAAGATGACAACTCAAAAGAATCTGCAATTGATCTAGACAAGTTAGAAAAATTTAGCAAATTCCAGGAGGAAACAAATGCAAATCGTATCAAGGTACTGGAACTTCAACAGAAATTATCATCTAAAAAGCTTGAGACCACAAAATTGGCCCACCTTACAGCACAAGAGAGTAAAGAAGCAAAGAAGATTTTTTTAGAGGCAAAGAAGGTTGAGAAAGAATCAAAGAAGGTTGAAAAGGAGACAAAGATGTTGGATGCTTATAATAATCTTATTTCACAAGATACAAGTTCAATGTCCGATGAAGAGAAGGCTGAGCGAGTTGTTGCAATGAAGTGTCTTAGGAAGGCACTGTTTCCCAAAACTATCTAAATAGGTATGTTCTTTAAAATTTACATGAGTTGTTATAATTTTTGCACCAATTTTGAGCTACTCAAGTGCTGATCATAAGTTATTTTCCCTATGCAGAGGATAACCTGAGATCTGCTTATGATGTTACCTGAATGCTACTGAAGTCTGAAGTGTCTTATAATTTTTACACCAATTTTGAGCTACTGAAGTCTGAATGCTTCTCTGAACTACTAAGTTTCAGATTATTTTGTCAAACTATCTGAATGTTCCCTGTGGTTTGAACGCTTGTTCTCTGAACTGAATGTTTTTAGATTATTTAGTCTGAATGATTATTCTCTGAACTGCATGTCTCCCTTCGTGCAGTAATGAATATGTGTGAACTGTATCACTAGTGCTTGTGACTGGTAACTGCAGCAATAGTGCTTCTAGGTGTAAACTGCAGCAATAGTGCTTCTGAATGTAAACTGCTGCATTAGTGCAGCACTAGTTCTGAGTGTGAACTGCACCATTAGTGCAAATAGTGCAGCGCTAGTTCTGAACTTTTCCCCTTCTGTTGGCGTATTGGGTTATTATAAAATGGCATGGAGCCGCATTACTCCTATCTTCTAAGCCAGTACACTTGTCCTCCTCTTCCCAGCCATATTAGTCCTATCTAGTTTCATTGTATGGAGCCGAGTGATGAGGAAGATGACGTGCTGGATGATCTAGAAGAAATCGAAGACTTTGATCCTACAGAGGTGTTTACTGTAGAAAATTTGTTAGCTGAGTATGAAATAGTAGAAAAATTTATAAGTGAGATTGGAGATGAATTGAAGGCTCACATCGATGGAGAATCATCAACTATACCTCGCCGACGCCGTCGACAGAGTGGACCAAGGAGGTACATACCAAGAAATCAAGAAAAAGGTCATGATGATCTTGTTGCTAATTATTTTTCCGCAAATCCTATCTACACCAATGAGATGTTCCGTAGAAGGTTTAGGATGACTAAACCCTTGTTCCTACGTATCGTTGACAGTCTTAGGGGTTGGTCACCTTATTTTACGCAAAGAGTCGATGCAACTGGTAGGAACTCTCTTTCACCTCTTCAAAAGTGTACTGCTGCTATTCGGATGCTAGCTTATGGCTCCTCGGCTCATCAACTTGATGAAGTATTGAAAATTGCGGCAAGCACCTGTTTGGAGATTCTGGGAAAATTTGCTGAAGGAGTAATTGAATGTTTTGGTGCAGAGTATTTACGTCCTCCAAACAGTGATGAAATGGAGAAAATCTTACAAGTAAACGAGGCTCGAGGTTTTCCTGGAATGTTGGGTAGCATCGATTGTATGCATTGGACATGGAAAAATTGCCCGAAAGGTTGGGCTGACATGTTCACTCGTGGTGATAAAGGTGTTCCTACCATGATCCTTGAAGCAGTGGCAACCCATGATCTTCGTATATGACATGCTTTTTTCGGTACCGCCGGGTCTCAAAACGATATTAATGTTCTAAACAAGTCACCATTGTTCATTCAAGCAATAAAAGGGGAAGCTCCTACGGTGCACTATAACATAAACGGAACACAGTATGACATTGGCTACTATCTTGCCGATAGAATATATCCAGAATGGGCAGTATTCGTGAAGACAGTGACAACCCCTCAGTCGGCGGAAGACAAATTATTTGCATTGATGCAAGAAGGGGCGAGGAAAGATGTTGAGTGCGCATTTGGTGTTCTGCAATCACGCTTTGATATTGTTCGTCGACCAGCAAGGTTATGGAAGCAGGAGGACGTTGTGAACATAATGCAAGCTTGTGTTATCCTTCACAATATGATAGTGGAAGATGAGAAGGAATCAATTAGAGAAGTCTTAGATTTAAATGAGAATCCAAGTGCAACGATAGTGCTCCCACCTGAAGTCCGTACAAGTGAGAACCCTAATCCATGCTTCGCGGAAGTACTTCATAGAAATTCCGCTATTAAAGCTCGACCAACACATAGAAAACTTAAGAAGGATCTAATCGAACGTATATGGCAGCGCTATGGAAACAAGGAAAAATAGACAAAGGCCATTGCAATTACATATAATATAATTATAATGATGGTTTTAAAAATATTGTAATCATGTTGCTATATATAATATAATTATTATATTGATGGTTTTAAAAATATTGTAATCATATTGCTCTTATTTATCTTTGATATACAGTATTTTCTATCAAATAGCCACGCGATGGTATACAAAAGTTTGTTTATAGTTGATCCTAGCTATGTGCAAAGCATTAAACAACTTAGAGACAAACCCTTTGTCTGTGGGTTGTATGACTTGTCTTTATATCTGTCTGTACGATAAATTCGAGGTGGTTAGAGACAGACCCCGTCAGTGAGTTGTACATGCCCTAATGTGCTATACTTCTGTGATGGAATGCAAGGCAGTGAAATGCAATGTTGTCTGTCGCTTTTGGAACAGAAGCCCATGACTCATTGTTCAACTCGGTGGAACATTGGCATGTGGACGTAATAGATGATTGGACCATTGATGGCATGCGTGATCCACACAAGTTTAAATGTTGTGAATTACTAAAACCATCATAAGTTCATCCAACAATCATAAGTTCATAAACATAAATAATATAATATAAAGTAAATGAATGGTCAAAGTGTAATTTAGGAGACCGTGTCATTCTTTATCGCGCCTTATAAAAGGGACCGGAGGTAGTATGAGCCAGTTTATCGGGCAACTTGTGAGTTTTCTTCACCTTCACATTTGTTAGACCATCCGCACCGGCACCCTGTAAAACTTACTGGAGGGATCAGATAGCGCAAATTTGGCTGCAGCGGGCTACTGGAACCGTCCGCTATCCAAGCGGACGAGCTCGCGTCCGCTAGGAATAGCGCGCTTCCCGGACGTCCAGCATCGGCCACCATGGCATCAGCCAGCGTCCGCCCATGAGCAGGAAGGGGGAAAGAGAACGGGATGGTTGGTCGGGATGCGCCGCCGCCGCGCTGGCCGTGAGCGCCGCCGTGCTACTTCCACGCCCGGGGGAGACCGGAGAGGGAGCAAGGCCCGCCGCAGGGTGCACCGGCTTGGGAGGAGGGGCCACCGCGCCTGGGAGCGCCAGTCGCCGCGCCGGCCACCGCGCCTGGGAGAAGAAGATGGAGCTGCTGCTCCACCGGCGGCGCGAGAAGAAGATGGAGCTGCTCGCCTCCGCCATGCCGCCATGGCTGCTCGCCTCGACAGGGCCGCGTCGGGGAGCCCGCCCTCCCTCGCGCCGCCCTCCCTGCTCGCTTCACTGGTGTTCAGAATAGGGAGCGGGTGGGGAGAGGCGGAGATTGAAAGCCCTAGGTTGGTTTTGGTTAATTGATGAAACCTATTTTGGTTTAATCCTTTTGTGAAGCATGTGTGTAGCTAATGGAAAAGGATGATGACCAAGCCATTGGTGGAGCTAGCAAGGTGGCAACCATGGAGGATGGTGACGGCCACAAGCACTCATGTGATCAAGTGCTCTACCATTGGTAAAATGAAGAAGAGAAAAGATGTCTTGCTCAAGTGGTAGATTATTTCTTTCTTTTAATCTTGAGTATAGGCAAGCCGGACTATCAAGAGGGATATAAATTAGGCTAGCTAGATGTGGAGAAAAGTGCTCAAATCGTCTAACTTCTAGCGCTTGAGAGACACCGCACAATCACGAACACGTAGAGGGTAATTTCATATGGTCGGTGGTACCGACCATGGGTGGTCGGTGGTACCGACCACGGCTTCTCTGCGCAGCGCTCAAACACCCTCTCTGTGTTGGTCAAAAATGACCTGGCGGTAGTACCGCCATAACCTCGGTACTACCGCCCGCGGTGGTACCGACGCAGGGTCGGTAGTAACCAAGTTTACAGAGCTCCCTGTGTAGAATTGAAAAAAGGCCTGGCGGTGGTACCGCCATAACCTCGGTACCACCGGCTCCGGAGGTACCGAGCATGGCCGGTAGTTACCCTGGTTTCGCTGACCTCTCTGTTCGAGTTGAAAATGTCTTGGCGGTGGTACCGCCATAACCTCGGTACCACCGGGCTCGGAGGTACCGACGGAGGTCGGTGGTAACTTGGTTTTGCGAGGCTCTCTGTGTTGTGTTGAATCTGTCTAGCCTTTGACTTGGCGGTGGTACCGCCATTACCTCGGTACCACCGACCTCGGAGGTACCGACGTTTGGGCGGTAGTTTCCGAGGGACCGAGTCCCTTTGTGAGATGCTCTCTGTTCGCGGCCAATTTGGCCTGGCGGTAGTACCGCCATAACCTCGGTACTACCGCCCGCGGTGGTACCGACGTGAGGACGGTGGTTGCTTGTTTGGTCAGATCTGGTTTCTTTCGACCGTTGTGAACTGGTCGGTGGTACCGGCCAGGGGTGGTCGGTGGTACCGACCAGCCTCGGGACTGAGGGAGTATAAATGCCTCCCCTTTCTTTTCACCTGTCACCTCTCCCATTCTTTGCGCCCAAACTCAAGAAAGAGAGCTCCCAAGTGTTGACTAACCTCCTCTCTCTCCCCCTTTGATTATAGAGTGAATCTCTTGCAAGCTTTGAGCTAGGGAAGTGAGATTAGAGAGTGAGAAGCATCGATCTACGCCTTGAGCACTTGGATCCAACATCTCTCCGGCTTGATTTGTGTTCTTTACTCTTGAGTTCTTGGAACTCTAGCCGGTTAGGTGTTCTTCGGTCGTTGCCCGTGATTGACTCATTTGTGAGGGCACTCCGAAGTGTTTGTATTACCCTCTGATTCTTAGTGAAGAAACTCAACTAGCCTTTGTGGTTGCTTGAGTGAGGCAAGGAGGTGAAAGAGACTCCGACCTTCGTGGTCACCTCAACAACGGGGACGTAGGCGCTTCTTAGTGAAGTGGCCGAACCTCGGATTAAATCCTGTGTCTCGTGTGCTTGTTGATTTTGCATCCTTGGATATTTTGTTTGCACTCGTGTTCTTCGCGTTCTTCCTCCCTCCTTTCGCGTTCTTCCTCCCTCCTCTCGCGTTCTTAGGTGTGGGAAGGCTCGATCTACTCTTTGGGGAGGACCCACTTCTTGGATAAGGTATAAACTTCATCTACATCTTCTAGGGAAATATTGGTATGTGCTAGATCCACTTTTGCATCTTCTCTATCTCGATCTCGTAGCAGCTTTTAGGTTGTCGGTAGTATCGACCTGTAGAGCCGGTACGAGGTCGTACCGGCCCCTATAGTCGGTAGTACCGACTGTGCAATCTGATACTCGTTTTGAGCTTTGAGTTTCAGGTTTCTAGATTTTTGGATTGACTATTCACCCCCCCTCTAGCCATTCGGACCTTTCAGAGATGGAGCAGAGGCGAGCGGGTGGGGGAGAGGCGGAGAGATGGAGGAGCGGAGCGGTCGAATGGATAATGGAGGTGAGGGGAAAAAAGAAAAGAAAAAGGAAAAAAAAGTGGACCCCACACTGATATAGAGGATGATATAGATGATGGATGGATACGGGAGAAAATGGTATAGAGGAGAAAATCTTGATGACTAGGATGAAATATTCCTTTTAGAGGATGGAAATAGAGGATGATGACGCAGGTAGTGTTACGGTTCGCTGCATCCGCAGATCCTCCCCGTCCGACAGCTTTGCCAACCAAGTTGGGTAAGTACATTTTTTAAAATATTTTTTTGTTTAATTTTCGCAATGCCAAAAACACCCGAAACAACCAGGCAACAGCTTGTTCCCGGCTGAGCATGTGACAGGCATCTAGCATGCGTCGATTGTCACTATCACCTCGCCACCACCTGCTTCGCTCCTTAATCTCAGTTTCGCCAACTTCCGCTGCAAATTCACGTTTGCTTTCGCATGTCAAGTCGAGGAAACGGTTCAATCCAGCACCGGGATTCAAGCTGGATGGACTGAACTGAAGCGATTAGCTTTGCCTGTAAGTATATAAGGTCATGCAGCCCGGTGGTCCGGCATGAAGCACGGGATTTAGGTCCGGCCTAAGCACGGCCTGATATACAGGGCCATATTTGGGCCACTGTTTAATGGGCGACGACTTGAGTGAGAGTGGAGAGTCCCAAGCGTAAAAGTCTGCGTCTGCGAGTGTGACGGCATGTGCCGCGGTGCCGCGGTGCCGGGCAAGATCGCAGCCAGATCTTTTCCCTTTCCTTCACGGGCGCACTTCGAGCATGTGCCGCGGTGCCGCGGTGCCGGGCAAGATCGCAGCCAGATCTTTTCCCTTTCCTTCACGGGCGCACTTCGACTGTTTTATTCAGCCATGGTTGCATGCTACGTACTCCGTATAACTAAGCCTGGACGAAAAACTCGAAACTCGCTAACTCGCTCGACTCGTTCGTTAATGGCTCGGCTCGAGCTCGACTCGTTTTATAATAAGCTAACTTGTTTTATAACGAGCTAGCTCGAGCTGGCTCGCGAGCTGCTCGTTAGCTCGTACGGGCCAATTAATTCACAAGCCAACAAACTCAAATTGGCTTACATACTCTCTCCGCTCTTTTTTATATATCGCTCTCGATTCTCGAAAAATCAAACTTCTTCACCTAATAAATATAAGAATACTAATATTTACAATATACAATTAATATTATTAGATAAATATTTTAATATATTTTCATAATATATTTATTTGGAGACACGAATGCTGTGAGTATTTTTTTTTAACTTAGTCAAACTTAAAAGCATTTAACTGACACAGATTCTAAGACGATAAATAAAAAGGAACAAAGAGAGTATGTTAATAGTGAAGGATCATCTAAGAAATAGACTATAGAGATCTTACAGTCAGCTCTAAGTCAGAAAGTCTTTGTTACCGTGAAGATCCTCTAGAAACAAAACGTCGACAGAGTACAATAACATACTGATTCATGTCGCAAATCACGGCGAAATCTAGAAAAGCAGGTCACGACAAGGCATATAAGCCCAAGCCAAAAAAGCCCTCAGAAATCACGAAGCGCGTCGACGGGGCCTATGATCCTCCTCGAACCCCTTCGTTCGATCAAAATATAAATAAATAAAAAACAAGCGAAATCCTAACTGTGTATCTCACTGAAACCTGTACCCCGCGCTCCAGATACCACGAGCCCCCACACTGCCGCGTAGTATGCGTGTACCCCACCCGCAGCGGCGGCGCCCGACAGGCGACAGGGACGCGTGCGCGTCACGAGGCCGAACCGGAAAGACCGCGCCGAACGAAAACCAACAGCCCAACACGCACCACCACCACAACAACCACGGGCACGGCACATCATCATCATCCATCTTTCCCCGTTCATCCGTTCCCGGCTCGGCGACTCCGGCCCGCCTCCACTCCGCACCACCCGCGCGCCGCACACAATACAGACACAGCCCGTCACCCCGTCACCGTCTCTCCCACGCGCCGCAGCCCCACGGGCCGCGGCCGCGGCCGCGGCAGTCCCAAGCGCCCGCCCCGAAACGCCACGCACGCAAACGTCTCTCCTCTTTAACCCCCGCCGCGGCGCGGCTGGTCCTCGCCCATTCTCCCTCCGCGCCGCCCGCCGCCCGCCGCTCAGTTTTGGAAGCCACGGAGAGGCCTGCTGCCAGCAGTAGGCCACCGCCATACATACGGGCACGAAGATGCCGGTGAAGCGGTCGGCGTCCGTGGCGGCGCTCCCGCCGGCCGGCCGCCGCGCGCGGGCCCGCCTCTGCCTCTGCCTCCGCCTCGCCGCGCCGCTCTCCTTCCTGCTCCTCTTCGTGGCGCTGTTCCGCACCCAGCCGCTCCTGGGAGTCCCGCCCGCCGCGGGCCCCGCCAAGGTCGCCTTCCTCTTCATCGTCCGCGCGGGGGTGCCGCTCGACTTCCTCTGGGACGCCTTCTTCCGCGTGAGCATCAAACCTCCCTGCCCTGATCCATCCGTTCATCCGCCCCTCGCGAGCGTCTGGCTATCTATTTGATGATTCTATTAATTGGTCGTGGTGGACTGATCGCCCCGTGTTTTTGCAGAACGGCGAGGAGGGGAGGTTCTCGGTGTACGTGCACTCCGCGCCGGGGTTCCAGCTCGACGGCACCACCACGGGATCGCCATACTTCTACGGGCGGCAGCTTGCGAGGAGCGTCAAGGTTGGACCATCTGTATTTTCTACTGTACCTGTACCTGTGCTGTGTTATGACGCGGGGTCTCTTGGTACGATTTTGACTTGGGGGAATATGGATGGTTGCGACTTGCGACCTGCAGGTGGTGTGGGGCGAGGCCACCATGGTCGAGGCAGAGATGATGTTGTTTGCCGCCGCGCTTCAGGATCCCGCGAACCAGCGCTTTGTTTTGCTCTCTGATAGGTAGGTCTGCTACTTTCTGATGTTCCCGACATGTGTTAACTCATCTTGTTCGTACGTCTAGTTCAAATTCCGTGAAGTTGTCCATGATGAAATGCACGGTACATTGCCTGACTCTTGATCGATTTAATAATAACCATTGAAAGATGTTTGGTAATGGTAATTGACCTAGCCATATGCATTTGGACGTCCTCCTGTTGTGCTGCTGGTACTGCTTACTGCTTTCGATATGCTTTTCTGATAATATTCTCTAGTGTCTCCATGTCCTGACTTGTTATTTAAAGCTGCAGCTTCTATATTTAGCATTTAACATTTTGATACTTTTTTTTTTGTTTTTGTTTTTTTCCCTTATGCAGCTGTGTTCCTCTCTACAATTTCAGCTCCATATATACTTACTTGATGGCTTCACCTAAAAGTTTTGTAGACAGGTAACGGGGAAAAAAAATCCATGCAATTTCTGGTTTGTTCATTTTGATTTCCTTCACAATCTTAAATATTTCAATTATTTGTACTCAAATAAAATAAGTTAGTCTTGCAGCTTCGTTGACAAAACGGAGAAGCGATATAATCAAAACATGTCTCCTGCCATTCCAAAGGATAAATGGAGGAAAGGATCTCAGGTTATTAGTTTACGTGCTTCCTTGTTCTTATATAAATACCTGCTGAGAGCTGTATTCTGAGTCTATCTGTCAATTCATTTCAGTGGGTAGTATTGATCAGAAAACATGCTGAAGCTGTTGTTGGTGACAAAAATGTGTTAAAAGTATTCAAAAGACATTGCAAGGTATATTGTTATTCTCTTCACGTCTCTTCATGTTGACACTGGAATTTGTTTTTAGCTTCCTTTGCTCCTTTGACATTGACATTCTGAAGAAATGTGATTATCAAAGGGCTTTTCAGTGCACCTTGTTTCAGTTTCTCTCTTCATTGCTCTAATAAGTGCTAGATCCTTGGACCATATGCCTACAGCTAGTTGAACAAAAGCATGAGATGTAGCTGACTTTTATTGAAATTAGATGGGACGAAGAACTCTCTTTAATTTTGATTCACTTGTGGTCCAATTAAGAATGCTAGCACCCTATTGCTGCCTTGGATAAGTACCAAGCAAGCTGCTCAAATACTTTCAAGGTTTAAATACTAATCTGTAAGTTTTTTGAAATCTATTCTGATCTTCTTTTCCAGAAACAGCCTTACTCAATGTAATCTACATGTCCAGGACCATCTTCATCCAACTACTTTATGATTTCCATTTGATTAGTGTCTATTTTGATTAGCACCATTATGGATGACTGGTGCAGATTTATTATGTTTTTTTATGTCACTTATATGAGGCTCTAATACAACACAATAATATAGTCTTCATATTCTTCAATCAGCAGTAGTAACAGTTTTTATTGGGTTTAACTAACTTCTGCAGATGGTAATCACCAAGAGGTTGCTTGGACGAAGGCCAAATGCTGTAAGTTTTTAGTTTACTTCATTCTTGCACACTTTTATTGGCTTGTAATTACTCTATAGATATGAAGTTATGAGCCAAACATTTGGCATTCGATCCCTTTTGTTTTGCACTTTGTAGGCAAAACATTTATTAATATGGTGCTCTCCAGTCTCCACTAAGATTTTTCCTAATGTTATCTACTTGTCCAATTGATGAGAAGGCGATTTATAATGTAGGAACAATCCTAACCTTGATCTGTCCAGCCTTAGCTAAAATGAAATTTATAATGTACTGGAGGTAGTAATAAACATAATTGGACCTGTGTGCCCTATGCTTTGTAATATGGACTACGTTCCATCTTGCCAAATGTGATATTCTGTAAATGTAATGACTTGTCTAAGTTTTATGTTTGGTGAGTGTTTTCTTTTTTTATTTCTTTCAATCCTCAATCAATCTAATGGAAGAACTGATTTTCCATACCCTGTCCAGTAACTATTTCATGCATCCAACAACTGATCCTCTAATTGAATGTTCTTGTTTGTCTGATTACTGTTCACATATAACAAATTCACTTTTCTTGTAGAGACGACTGGGGTTCACCTTTCGGAGAAACCAAGCACTGGTAAATTTCAGCTGTCCACATTCTCTTCAAGTATCCTCAAGCATGTGTTCAGATGAAGTAGATCTAGTTATCATACTTACACATATGATTGCAAAAAGGAGCACAGAGAGTTTTTGGTTCATAGCTGTTGCTCAAAGCAGATTAAGGTTTCTTGTTCATTTACTTGTATGTCTGACACATTATGCCATGCTTAACTTTTCAGAAAGGAGTAGCTCAACAGGAACATGATTGTATCCCGGATGAACATTATGTGCAGACATTATTTTCTGTAAGCTTTGTTGTTACTTCTATAAATCCCAAAGTTGGAACTGTCATACACAGATCCATAATTGCTGGCACAATATTTTAATATATTCTAGATCAAAGGTCTTGAAGATGAACTGGAGAGAAGAACTTTGACCTATACCTCGTGGAACCAATCATCAAATCCAAAAGACAAAATGACTTGGCACCCTATGAAATTTGAGTATGATACATCTAGCCCTGAGCATATCAATACTATCAAGGTAGGTTCTTGATTTTCTTATGTATGTCTGTTACTCAGATCAGAATTCGTGTTTGCATGGTACAATCTGGTACCTCAAACCTATGTGTTGAAAATAGGTTTAATTGTCGATACCTATGCGATGGCAATGTGCATTCTATTATTCAAGCATCACCATT
The DNA here is from genome assembly GCA_009763385.1 of Coix lacryma-jobi var. lacryma-jobi. NCBI lineage: Eukaryota > Viridiplantae > Streptophyta > Magnoliopsida > Poales > Poaceae > Coix > Coix lacryma-jobi. The sequence continues at coordinate 30,985,610 of CM019827.1, read as the reverse complement.
GTACGGTTTACTTTTATGACAGCCCGCTTTTCTTAGATAAACATTGTGTTCTGTAGGACACATACGGATATTGTTATTGCTCAGTTACCACCACAACACTCATAACTTGTTATTAATACTTTTTTTGTAGAGAATTGATCACATCAACTATCAAATGGAGCACAGGACAGAGTGGTGTCAATGCAATGGTACCTCAGTTCCATGTTTTTTATTTGCCAGGAAGTTCTCCTATAGGGCGGCCATGCATCTTTTAGAACAAGGGGCCATTGGCACATCGAAATCTGCTCAGCTCATGATTAACTTCTAACAAAATTGTTTCCACAAGTCCACACTCACCGTTTTGATGGGTCAGATACTGTTCACAATTAGTACTAGCCTCAATGGGAGCTGTAGCATACTAGCATTTGCAGCAGTAGCTACAGAGACATGGAGTATCAGAGTATTGACATTTACCCGAGTGCGCTTAGACAGTTGAGGACTTAATAGGGTTGATGTACAGATTAAAGAGCATCGGTTTTGAAGTTTGTCAGCTCCATCACTATGCGGTATCCAGGAGACAAGCGCTTGAACTGATTTCGGCTGAAGGACAGAGTATGTAGTGAAGGACAGAGTACTCGCAACCCTTACCCTAACAGATGAAGAAAGTTATAACAATAGTTTAATTTTTCTTTCATACAAATTCTTCCCCTTGTATGATTAAAGAATAGATAGTTTTGTTACTGCATACAGGTTTTCAGACATAGTGAATAGGAACTACTGTTTAGAACATTGCTCACATTGGCCGATGATTTGAAATTATTGTATATAGACCAACGAAAACTCCTGTGTCTTTTTCCGTTTATCCCCTCGGGAACATACTCTTATTTTTCAACAAATGCCGTTCCTTGCTTATCTTATATATATGCAAGACAAGACTTAAGGTTCACCAAACACAGAAGTACCCAAATGATTCTGCCCTACTGGTTGCTGCTTCACATGCTGAGGGAATGTATTAGAGTGCTCAATATACTGCCACTTCCTCTTGTAGATGTGTAGAATTGTCTTCAACTCCGCCTGTACCGTTTCACCGGGCTGTGCTTCAATGTCTGAAATCAAAATCAACTTTTCGTAACTCTTCCTTTCATACTCAGCGGAAGCCCTCTGGAAGTGAATTTTTTTTTAAAAAAAAGTGTCACGGTGGTTGGTATATGGACTAACAGTATATACTATATAAAACGCGGAGTACAGAAATACTTAGTACTAGCATGCTATTCTATATGCAAGGGAAAAAAAGGTGATGAATGTTTGCTAAGTTAAAATCCAAAGGTACAGAGCCAATTCTTTGTACAGAGCCTTCATTTTTGCTACACAAGAAGGATCTGATTTTCCATAATTTTTCTGTGAATAGCACGCAACCATGGTCTTGGTAGGATGTAGAAAGAAGTAAATTATCAAATTTGCCCTTTCCAACCCATTGCCGGTTTTTGTTTTGCCTACATTATTGTGACTGACTGCACAACCCAAAACTCGAACCAACACCCAAACTATAATGCATCGGCTTTAAACAATTTGACCCCCAAACTAGCAACGTTCTGGCTACCTGGTTTCCACCAATTTTGAATATACATCTATATAAACTGTCTTTTCATGATCTGCAGCTAAAACAAAATAACCAGACAACTTCTCTCAAGCGAAGAGCCTTGTTGCCCCCAAGTCCTGGCCACTTGCCGCTTTTCTGAACACATCGAGTGCTCGAAGCCGACGTGTACAGTGACTAAGTGACGTGTACAGTGACTACGTGAGCCGGGCAGGACTTAAAGTGGTTGCGGTTGAGGAAAATATTATTTCAGAGCAGATTTGTACGGATTGAAGCCATAAGAGTAGCTCAAACGAACAGAGCCGATCATCAGGATAGAAGTGGAAGTAGTGGTCATGACTCATGAACCATAACCATAAATGTAGTCGCAACAGTCCACAGCACAAGGCCATTTTCAAAGCAAATCGTGATGTTTGCTTCCAACCCCTTTTAAAGGGGGCGCACCCCGCAAGGGAGAAACAGTTCCTTCTACTTTTGATTATTTAAAGTCAAAGATCACAATTCCATACCCACAAACCGTAACATTTGCACATCAACGTCGGCCTGCTTAAGATTGTTCACCTGTGCTGAACTGTGGTGGATACCTCTGTGCCAATCCAAAAAGGCCAAGGGTGCCACCCGTATGGATCATCAAGACTTTGGCTTCACTGGCTCCACAGCATAGATCAACAGCTTGCTCCCAGGCAGCCAAGGTGTACATAGGATCCAGCAGGATACCAGTTTGTTGAGCTACCTGGCGGCACATTGCGATTTCGCCATCAAGCACCTTGCCAAATCTGAAGGAAAAGGTGAAAGGTATTGATAGTTCAGTGCAAGAGTAAGTCCAAGTTACTAGTACCAGTGTCTCAAAGTATCAAAATTACTGTTTTGTTCACTGAAATAGGTTACACTGTATGTTGATTCCTCTAGAGAGAAGGTGATGGATATCCTTGATCACAATCGCGATAGCATTGGAACAATTTAGTAGATGGATACCCACAAATTACAAGGTTCTGAATATGTTGAATCCTGAATTTTATCCGCAAATTACAGAACTACCAAGCATGCCATCAGCAAGCAACCTTTATAGTTTATACTGTAAAGCATACAGGTTTGGAGCTTCAGGAAACTTTATTGCAGCGAAAATATTCTTTATCAGTTTTCTGAGAAGTTTCAGTGACTTTGCATATTGAACAAAACGGGTACCAAGTAATAAAATGCCAGTATATGCACTTTATTAAACCATACCTTCTAGGTGAAAAGCGCTCCACCCATTGAACTAGATTGTCATGAGTAGCATCTTCCACCATTCCATGGTAGATTTCTGGGAAAACCTTCTCAAATTCAGATACAAGATCTCTCTCTCGTTCTTTATATCTTTCAAGTGTGTCGGCAAGCATAACACCAGTAACCCTCCACTGGAGTCTGCATGTTGGAGAATTAGATGAGATGTGATAGGTAACAAAGATGCATGGAGAGAATAGAACTAACAACATTAGCTGATTTGGTGATGCAAACAAGAGCTGACAGTTTCAAATTCCAAACGCAATAGAATGGGGCATTTTGAATTTACGATTGATTGATTGCTTTCCGCAACTTCTTTTTTATTCAGCATGTGCAGGTATTTGTATCAAACGCACCCTAGACATACCGCTCCAAGAGCTAACCCCACAGCTGTTGTGCCTGTTCCAGAATCTACCACGATATGAACTTTCTCATGCTTTCCAAATAATGTCAAACCAGAAAGATACTCCAGTAGCCGCATGACACCTGAAGAGAGAATAAATCATGTGAAAAGTAGCACAATTACTTTCTCTATCGAGCTTGAGTAAAAGTTTTCTTTTTACAAATCTCAAAACAGACATAAGAAATCAACATATTCTGGTGCAATGTACTTGATGATACTGATCTTAATGCTCGGAATTTATTTTTTCAGTCCTGATGAAACACAGCTTGAATATGAAGTGAAACGAGTCAAAGATGTATGAACTAGATATGAGCTTATCAATTTATTTTATTTTATTGGCAGTAGAAACATCATGTGTAATCATGAACGAAAAATGGTAACTAGCCAAAAAGAATCCCTTCTTACCAAGTAGTGCTTGAACACTACCTGCCCCTTCCTTAACAATCATTACTCTTCTTGAACCATTTCCATCAGTGGTGTCCTCATCTACACCCAAATCCTTTCCTATAGCTTCATCTGCCCACATCACTGTGCCATTACATCCTGCAACCTTTATGGCATGCTCATAAAGCATCTCATCTCTTTGGGCATACAAAGACCGAGAGGCATATGTCACATTGCCAAACATCAATGAGATCAGATTATACCCTGTGGGAACATCCAGTTGCTCGCCTCTCAGCAGTATATGTGGCCTGATTCCCCATTCGGCACAATGAACCGCTGATACATAGAGAGAAAATAGATTGTTATGGAAACCAAAAAAAACATGGAATACTATTTACATGAAAAAGCTCATCCGAAAACAAAATCTGGCATTAATTAAACATGTGTACATTACACAAATCTATATCTATATCTATATATATTTAACAGATGGAGGCCACTAGCAATCATTAATTGCTATAAAGCTCAATCCTCATGAAGCCACATCACCCAAATTAGCCACCATTCATCTCATATTTCTTTATATTTCACCTCATTTAACCACGTCCAGCAGCAATCATTAACTAAAGCTCAATCCTCATGAAGCAACATCATCTCTTTCATACACCACACAGATTAGCTTGGTTTTAGCCTCTTCTTTCATAGAGAAATCATTTGAACTACTTTTAATTCCCACAGCAATGCGCGCGGGGAGATCACCTAATCTATATTAAATGGTACGAGCCATTCAAGCGAACAAATTTGCAGGGATACACCGGAATTCAACAAGTAAATTTACAGAAGCATGGGACTCACCTATGGCTGCTGCATGGGCGCTCTGGCAACCCCCACATGTAACCTGCAATTGGGAGTTTGGGACGGTGAGAATTACCAACATATCTCAAAACTAGATGCAAAATGAGGGAAAGGGCTGGCGAGATGACGGACGATGTCGGTAGCGCCGCAGTGGCGGAGGACGGGCAGGAGGGCGTCGAGCTTGCGCGCCTTGTTGCCGTTGGCGAGCGGGTGGAGGAGGTCGTCCCGTACTATCTGGAACTTAGGATTGCCAGACTCTCCCCCGTTGCCGCCGTTCCTGAGCGACGTCGTGAGGTTGGAGAAGGTGAACTCGGGACGAGAGGGAAGGACGGAGATGGTGTGAACTTGGGTGGCAGGAGACGGAAGCATCCATTCCCTGGCGGATAGGAAGCTTGCGACCATGCGTCCGCCGGCGGCGAGCGCCGGCGTCGGCCGCATGGGTTGCAGAAGGCCTCGAGGGAAGAAGTGGCGTCAGGAGCGTAGTAACATCAGGTATACTCCGTCTGTCGTCCCAAATTAAATATCGTTTTCACAAATTAAATATCGTTTTCGTTTAAAAAATATTAATTAATGGTACATAATTAGTTCCATCAGAAATATTTTAAAATTAAGTTTTTTAATAAATTTATTTAACGATATAAATATTATATATCTTCTATATACACTTCACACATAATTAACTATAAATCGAGTCAAATTTACAATAGAAAAAAACAATTAATTTAGGAGTGAGTAGAATACAACGCCACAGACCACCCACCGCTGGTACAGCACCCTACCCCTATTATGAATGAATGCATGTATGCACACATTACTCTTAAGAGTACTCCCTCTGTCCCTAAATAACTGTCTCTAAAAATCCGTGTTCCCTCACAGACACGTTTTCCGGACGACACTTAAAAAGGGATGGAGGAAGTACATCTGAAGAACCGAGTTGAATCGACGAATGAAGAACTGAGTTGAATCGACGAATCTCAAGATTGACAGAGTTATCATAGGTATCTCGTTGTCGACGGACATGTCGTCTGCCGCTAGTACTTGCTCTCTCCTTCCCAAATAATTACACATTTTGTGTTTTTAAAAGTTAGTTTAAATTATCAAATTCGATATAAGTTGTCTCCTGAGAACATAAGGCATAGATTTATTTTGGGATAGTAACAGTAGGATATAGATTTACACCGGTACACACGTTTTTCTAAATTTATACTCTAATTATCAAATTTGATATTAGTTAGTCCTGGAAATGAAAAAGGTGTATTTATCTTTCCGAAGAAGAGGGTAGGCTAGATCTACACACGTTCGCACCTACGCCTCAACTCCCTCAACAATATTAGTCACAAAAAAAAACTCCCTCAACAATATTAGCTACATAACCATTGTCTAGATAAGTTCGAGGAATCAAGGTAGATCTGAAATGATAATAAGAAAATATCTTAGGGAAACTCTAACGCGGACAATAGAACATGTTAGCCTCATCTAAAAGTCCTATTCTATACAGATATAGGATGATTAAGGCTATTATTTTCTTAAAGCAGACTGCAATAGCTGGTACCTTTAGATAATATTTTTCTCTATCCCATGCAGGCTAATTTTTTTTACCCCTTTAACGCTAGAGCAAACTACGTTTTCCTCACAACGCTATATCTTAGCTACTGCCTTAACTTTTGCTACCCAGAAATCCATCCATACTATAATAGAACACTTAAATTATTTTAGATCCACCCACAAAAACGTACCCCGCTGAGAGTCCTAACCATTGTGCACCCAGTAAAACGTACACAGAAAATTATTTCTATTAAAATCAAGGGCTATCGAAAGATATAGATGAGATCCAACGGTGGATAGGAAAAGTTTTCTCACCTCCGCGTCATCCCCCTCACCCCTCGCATGCCCTCGCCCCTTCGAACGAGTCACAATTGAAAAAAAAGACCACACGGAGACCGCAGTCACGGACTCACGGGCGCCGCCGGCCCAAGCACGCCTCACATGATTGAAAAAAATACTGCGGTCACGGGACGCCGCCGGCGACGTCGTGGCACGTCATCAACCACGGGGGCACTACCGGCTCAAGCACGCCTCGCGCCGCTACCAAGTAGGGCGATGCCGGCCATGCGTCGCGCCGCCGGAGCACGCAGGTTTACTGCCCCTGTGACTGCGTCGGTCTATGCAGACCCACGCCGAAGCACGCAGGCAACCGCCGGTCCACGCCTCACGTTGCCGGTACGCACGGGCTCTATCTTCCCCAACAAGCGGGCTCAACCCGGCCTGTGATGGGCGAGCTCCGCGGCGGGCGTCCCTCAATACGCGTGGCCTCTCCACTGCCGCAGCGGGGCGTGATGCATGAGAGGGTGCTCCCACCAGCCACCAGGTATGTCCGCCCCCTTGGTCTTCCCTTCCTGATGTGCGAAATCGAGCACCCAAACCCTAACTTACTGTATCTGATTTCTGATCGTCGGTTCCGGGAGGGCGACAACTTGGTGACTTAAGTGAAGACAGCCGCTACGGACGGGTACGACACCGGCCAGGTCGAGTATCACGGGTGCGCAAGGACAAGCTGAGCTACAACTAGGGCTCCTGGGCATTTGGTCAAGGCCGACGCCCGCAGCTGCAGCACCTATAGGTGTTCAGGCTCACCGCCATCGACAGCACCTGCAAGGTCGGCACCTTCGACGAGGCATCACCACCCATCCTCGCTACAGAAAAGGGCCAAGGTGGAGGCTAGGGATGGGGACATCCAGATAGATGACGGCAACAAGGAGTTGGAGCAGGACCTCGACGAGGTGGTGATGGAGGTCGGCGGCCCATGGCCGGGAGGTCATGGTGGAGATCTGCGTCGGCTCTTCTCCATGTGGTCATGGCAGCCGCGGTTGTCAGCCACAGCTGGCAGGACTGCACTGCCTGGGTTTGGCGGGCGAGCTGAGGAGCTCGGCCACTATATGTCCTCGCCTTTTCTGCTCCTGAGGTGCCCTACGCTCTGCTGCTTCTCACTCTGAATAATGGGATAGTGAACAACCCCAACCCCTGTCAGGCTAGCCGAATCTGAATGAGTCTAACTCCAGTGAAAATGCTACAACTTTTTCATGATGCCAGGGAGGAGGATGAAGAGGAGTACCAAGAGAAAATTGAACAACACTTACCAATGCAGGAAGAAGATGACTCTAAAAAATCAAGGAAGCAAGGACGAGAGAAACTATTATGCAGGCATCAGCAATTGCAGAAGCAACATGTGGAATCCACACCAAGTAGCAATAATGAAGGTAAATTGATTAGCAAATATTGGTTTCATTTAATATAGGACTTACAATTACCGTGCTATATGCCAAATCAATTTAGTTACTATACTCATAGATATAGTTTGTACAGAACTAAGAGCCATGGATGGAGATGAAACTACACATCTAAAAGATGATAATGATAGCAACTTTGCAGTGCACCTGTGGATGTCGTGCAGCAACCAGCAAGCCAGCAAAGACAAAAGGAAAATCAAAATAAAGGTAATTTTGATGTGCACTGAGCCAATATCTTGTATTTATTTCATTATTATCTGCAAGTGACCAAATGCAATTGAGCAAATATATACTTGCAATTTGCTCTGATCCACTGATACAGTAGGGCAACTATTACGGGGTAAAGAGTCCAGAGGAGGAACCATTAGTACCTGAATGTTTGTGTTTGATCACTTAATTAATACCTGAATGAATGCCTTTATGAAATGAATTGGCCAGTCTTTTTTCCCTTAAATTGAAGATTTTTTTTTTTAAAAAAAATCTGAATGTGCCAGCAGATGTGCTTGTGATATTTTTTTCTTGCATCATTTAATCTTGGGGCCTCTCCTTGGCGGATGAAGAACAACATAAGGTATTAGATTGGAACAATAGCTAACCTAATCTGTTCTACAATGTCTGCTAATCATAGAATGATTTAAGCCTGCTCTTATCTATTCTAGAATGTCTGCTAATCATGGAATGATTTAAGCCTAATTGACCGTGCTTGCAACTGTAAAAAATCAGAAAAATCATTTTTTAGAACACTTCTTCTCATATATCAACACCTATTTTTTCTGCCATTTTTTGTGTCAATCATAAATCTACCCTATTCTATGATCGATTACTAAATAATAATTAAAAAAACACCTTCACTAGCCTAAATCACCTTCGCCCTACCAGCATGGTTCTGAGAAAGTAGTGCCTGCAACCATAATAAAAGCATGGAACGAGATTACAATGCTGATGTCGAGCGCCCTATTGAGTTAAAGTTTTTGTGTTTCAACTTTGCAAGCTGCTGTGTACTGGCTTCTTCTGGTCAATCCCATAGAATACATTCGATAGAGTTAAGTTTGGACTTAATGGGGCCGTAGTACTGCACACTTATGCACAACTTTGTTCTTGTATAAGTTCATTTCATGTGTTTGGTCTAAACCATACTTAGATCAAATCAAGTGGACTATGTAGTTTCAGTTGATTGCTTGAAGGAAAACTTCAGTTGTATATGATAAAGTCAATGCTCTTACCATTGACCCGTAGGCCTTGGCATTAGCATGGGCTATATACTATTGTAATGTTACCATTGATTGATGATACTATCATGCTAGAAAAAAACTTTAGTGCCAGCTGCTGCTCCTGTAACTTGTTACTGGTTCTGACCTGTTTTCTTTTTACACATGCATTTTTCAGTTAAAAAGAGCTTCTGAATTCTGATAGATAGCTGACAACCTAACATGTTGCTCCTCTCTTTTCGTAGGTTTGCTACTGCTATAGTTCAATGTTTTTGTGCGGATACTGAATAAAGAAATCTAAATTTCCAATCAAAATCATGAATATCTTCAACGACACTATGAACAACGGTGGTTGTTGGCATGATCAGATCATATGATCTATTGAGTATTTTTTATCTTCAATTCTGAGTTGAGATTTTAGGAGTTTCATTTGTCTTTGCATAGGTTCGTATTTTTTAATCTGGCATGTCTTGTATTTTGTATTCAATAAAGGCCTCTAAAGATTATGATTAATCATGAACCATGCTCCTTTTCTTGCTCTGTGTGCAGTTTATCTTTGGAGTGCTAGCATCACCGGAGTTGATTTGCTTCATGCAATTATTGGACATGACCACTTGAAATACATTCCTAAAAACTTTTCTTTCTTATGAACTTCAGTTTGGATAGTTAGAAAGGAGGGGGGATCCTGTACCTGTAGGGATGGGTAAGTTCCATTTGGAGAGGAGGAAAAGGAACAGAATATGATCATTGGTGCTTGTGAGGATTTGGGTGGCTTCAAAAGATATATAATGGCTATGATGTATTTATTTGCAATGTTGCTCTTTCAGGAAGTCAGAAATATAGTCCTTTTCTTTTAAATGTAGTGTTAGCACGGGAAGGAAAAAATATTGTTGTTTGGTTGTTTTTACGTATATTCTTGAAATGTCGCCGTGGCGTTAGTACGAGCACTATACTATATTTGTAACCGAGATCGGTGGTTGGTCAAATGCTAAGAAAATAGTTCTTGTGCATTACTACTTAATAATTTGCATGCACAAAATATTTTATCTTTTGAATGACATACATTTTCTGCATCGGTTGTTTATCTTCAATATATGACCCATGTGGTAGACCTATGTGGTTACTAAATTGATCTTTTGATTGATTGAAAATACTTTTCTTGTTGCAGGTTTGTTTTAAATATATTTGAAAGGTGGTGGTTCTTGTGCGATAGAAGTCATGCCTGTCAATTTCATTAGAGAAAAGGCTCCTAGGCAGCTAGCCACCAATGTTTTTGTAATAATTTGATCTTTCTTATGCATGCTATTTTTGTAGTACTGCCTGTATTGAGAAAGCACAATAGAATTTATTTGCCAATATGTCAATACCATTTTATAAGTAAGGAAACATATTTTTATTGCCAAGGATTGTTCTCTATACCAAATAGTCATTTTATTTATATAAAACAAATAAACACATGCTCTTCTCAAATAAATTGGTAGGCTTCTAGATTATATACATGGTCATATGCAATTGCGTGAAACTAGATATATAAAAAAGATCGTCGTTTGATGTTTTCATGTGCATCACTAAATAAAGTCGTAGCGTTAGCACGGGCACTATACTAGTAATAGCTAGTTCAACGTGCCAACCTGCCATACTGCCCCCAAACTTCACCTCGGCACTCGGTGTCCATGTTAGCAGAGTTGGTGGCCTCGCAGAGCAACAACAACGCTTGCAGAAGCAACGTTGGCTTGGTCCGACGAAAAATTGAGGGTAACACTCAAGTGAGCATTGGAGCGGGAGGGTAGGTTTCTTGATGACGTACGTATGCTATTGCAGTAGTGTAAAACAAAGATGCAAAATGGTACGTGGTCCAATGTAACATAATATATTAATATATAGTTGAAGTTTGAGGTTGTCGTTCTAGTGCTAGCGCTAGAAGATAAACTGCCTCGATGTGTTGCTCCATCAACATGACCTTTCTTTTGGCTGAAACCACTATAGAGTTTCGTCTCCCTCCATTGGCCCTGCCCTAATACAGAGAATCTGATAGCCTGCAGGGTTGTCAATTGCGGTGATACGGACCGTGGGCTCCAACGTGGTTTTTGGGGCAACACGTCAACCTGTCGCGTTGGGCACGCCCTTAGAGCAAGGGCATTGTATTTGCAAACCAGTTTATATGAATGAGCCCTCCGCGTCAGTGATCTTTAACTATTGCATTCTCCATAATGTACAGCTCCACAAGAAAATAAAAAACCATCCTGTATCGCTTAGTCTCCCGAGTCCTAACACCCGCAGGAAGCAACAAAGACACTCATCATCAACTACAGCAGTAGGAGAAAAAATAATAATTTATTGCATATGGGTAAACCATCCCGTAACGCTCTGTCTCCGTGTCAGTGATCTTTAACTATTGCATTCTCCATAATGTACGAGTAGCAGCTGCTATTAACCTAATCTATGCATAGATTGGCACACTACCGTACCAATCGAACCTACTACCGACCTAGATTCTCATTCACGCGGTAGGAGTTTTCTTTGACCACACTTATAATTTGTTTTGATTTGTCACATTCACATATGTTGGGTAGGGTAGATTGACATAAAATTTAGTTTACATTTAACTCTAATACATCTAAATAAGGTATTAGTGGTTTCTACGAGGATGGTTCACACGATGTTATTCCTTCCGTTTCAAATTATAAGGCGATTTGATTTCTCTAGATACATTATTTTTATTCTAGATTTAGGTATAATATAGATCTAAATGCATAAAAAAACTAAGTATCTAAAAAGTTAAAATGTTTATAATTTGGAATGGATGGAGTAAATCTCAAATCACCTCCGTAAGCGCATTTAAATGGTCAAGCCTAAGTCAGTAATCGATGCCACCTAGAGAAAAGAGAGACCAAAAACTTTCTCCGTCCAAAAAATGGAATCCTTAGATCCAAAACTTGTCTAAAAAACATGTAAAGTACTCATACTCATACTCATAATGTACACATCAGCTTTTGATGGATGTTGTCTCTTTTTCTTCCATATTTAAATGGGATTGTAATTTATTGTTTGGCTGCTATTAGACCTGTTGATGTTACAAATCATTTGGATAGAGCGGGCTATTACTTATATGGCAGAAAATGAGTGAGTAGTGCATGTAGCTGCCTGACATGAATAACCAACCAAACGCGGGCCTAGTAAACTGTGGCAGGCCACAAATAAAGTGTGGAGAGGCAGATGGTAGTGTGCACACAAACACCCCCTAAAATACTCATTCTGAACTTGTGTGAAAGTGTCTCAATGCTTCTTTGAACCAACGTACACATGAACATAGGAGGGCACACTGACACCGATTTATGCTCTTAGTCTGTGTTGTATCTCCACCGATGTATGCTCCTAGTCACCAAGTCTCTCTTGATCATGGTGTCACTACCAACAGAGGTAAGTGGCGAGAAAAACTAGTGTTATCAGTGTCTTGACCTTCTATGTCATATTGTCATTTGTTATCAGTAATAACTAGTGTTTTTGTATCAATCAGTCTCTTAGCTTAGTAGACTAAATAATTTGGACGGTTCCACACCTAGCTTTGTTTTTGTCTTAGGCATGACAACACACGTGCACACGACAACCATAATTATTCTCTCTGCGTATATCTAACCTAAAAGTTTATTTCGAGATGTAGAGAGTGAAGCCTTCAAGTTGTGCGACATGGCAGGGTAAAGATGACAATCCTATTCGTTTGAGCTTATCAGCTAAAATCTGTTCTACTTATCAGTCATGAAACAGTATTTTTCTCTCACAATAAACAACATCAAGCACAATAAGTTATGTTGAACAACCCCTAAGATGCTTGTGGAAATGACATTCGTGATTACCATGGCCTAAGGAAAAGATGAAGATGCTTGTGGAGACAACATTCGTGATTACCATGCATAGCCTAGGGAAAAGATGATGCTTGTGAAGACGACATCCGTGATTACCATGACCTAGGGAATAGGGAAATGATGAAAGATGGTTGTGGATACGACATTTGTGATTACCCTGACCTATCTATTGAACCGTTATACTCTCTCCGTATAGAAAATAGATGATGTTTTGGACATCGACACGGTCTCCAAAATACAATTTTGACTCTCCTTATACTAAAAAATATTTATCAAAAAGTGATATGTATATAGTTTTATGAAAGTATTTTTCAAGACAAATCCATTCATATAGTTTTTATATTTTCAAACTCAACAACTTAAAATTTATTCATGATTTATATTCTCAATGTTTGACCGAAACATGTTCAAAACGTTATCTATTTTCTATACGGAGGGAGTATAAAAAAAAAGATTAGAAGAAGACTGTTAAAAACTTAAAATTCATAATATCTCCCTTGGGTGTAATTTCGCGCCGTGACGTTGAACGCACGTCATCGAGCGTCGGCAAACCAAGACAATCCCGATCGAGGTTTGGCCTGTGACGACGACGGAGTACATTATTACTACTGCTACGTGATTGGAACGGCTAACATGCCGCAGCTCACCAGACCCCAAAAAAAAAAATCCAGTACAGTATGTTTGTGTTTGAGTCTAGTGATTGATGTCACGGTTCCGCTGCACGAAGATGTTTGGTCTCCAGCCGGTCCAGGTCATGCGTGACCTCCTGTGGTAACCTTTTCTCTGTTGGCTTTTCACACACTACCTTGTTAAGGGGTGTGTTGAAAGTTTAGCCCGCGTCATATCAAATATTACAGTACTAATTTAGTCTATTAAAAATAGACTAATTATAAAACTAATACACCGTCATATAGTAATTTAAAAAAATGAATCTATTAAGTCAAATTAAATCATTATTAGTCAATGTTTACTGCAGCATTATATTGTCAAAATATGGACTAATTAGGTTTGATAGATTCATCTCGTGAATTAACCTCTGACTAACAAATTAGTTTTATAATTAGTCTTAATACACCGTCATATAGTAATTAAAAAAAATGAATCTATTAAGTCAAATTAAATCATTATTAGTCAATGTTTACTGCAGCACCATATTGTCAAAATATGGACTAATTAGGTTTGATAGATTCATCTCGTGAATTAACCTCTGACTAACAAATTAGTTTTATAATTAGTCTATTTTTAATAGACTAAATTAGGGCCGTAATATACGATGTGACGTGGACTAAATATTAGTCAAGGAAAATCAAACACCCACAGTTCGTGGTTGAAAAAGTTTGGATGTCACATCGGATGTTTCAATACTAATTTAGTCTATTAAAAATAGACTAATAAGAAAATAAATTACATACTCCATTTAAAAACTATGAGACGAAATTATTAATACTAAGTAATATATCATTAAATGTTTATTCTAGCGCAACATTGTCAAATTATAGACTAATTAAGTTAAAAAAATTGTCTTGCAAAGTTATCAAAATTTGTGTAATTACTTCATGTATATCAAACATTCAATATAATAAGTTAAATTAAAAGTTTTTAATGTGGAAACTAAACAAGACTTCCAATCAGCTTTTCACCGTGGGGTGGGGGAGGGGGCCCCGAGGCCCTGAGGTAAGCTTTACTCCTACTCAAACGTCGGGAGAAAAAGCTAGTAGTGGCTCTGATGCATCCACACGACCACACCAGGGCAAACGAAGCGAGAAGAAATTAGGAAGATAGATACTCCTATGATGTAGACCAGCGGCGTGCAATCGATCGCGCAGTTGCTGGTGGATCGGATCAGAGCAACAGCTATCTATCTGCGCGCAGGTAGTAGCTGTACTGTGGCGTTGTCTCCGCCTCTCCGGTCCGGTCCCCTCCTAACCGGGATAAACCCGTCCCACACCCGCCTCAAGCCATTGTCACATGAAGTATTTACCCGTCCTAGCCCGTTCAAATATTTAGTGAATAAATCCGCTCCAACCCGTTCCGTTCATATGAGTTCAACCCGTCATGAGCAAAAAAAACACTCTGCTAATGGAATGAGTTCAAATGGGTCCGTCTTTGGTGTAGGACCCACATATTGATCTAGCAGTGATAATTGACATAAGGTAACTGCTTGTTGAATTAAATCATCTGCAATAAATTTCAGTCAATTCAGGTAAAATTTTATAGTGTGAACGCGAGCTTTTATTTCTAGAGTCTGGTTTTGAGGTGGGACCCACATATTGATCTGGCAGTGACAATTGACGTAAAGTAGCTGCTTGTGAAAATAAATTATATGCAACAAATTTCAGTCAATTCGGGTAAAATTTTATAGTGTGAACGCGAGCTTTTATTTCTAGGGTCCGACTTTGAGGTAAGGCCCACATATTTCTCTTGCAGTGACAATTGCCATAAAGTAGCTGCTTGTGAAAATAAATCATATACAACAAATTTTAGTCAATTCGGGTAAAATTTTATAGTGTGAACGCGAACTTTTATTTCTAGGGTCCGGCTTTGAGGTGGGACCCACATATTGATCTGCCAGTGATAATTGACATAAAGTACCTGCTTGTGAAAATAAATCATATGCAACAAATTTCAGTCAATTCAGGTAAAATTTTATAGTGTGAACGCGAGCTGTTATTTCTAGGGTCCGGCTCTGATGTGGGGTCCACGTATTGATCTGGCAGTAATAATTGGCATAGAGTAGCTGCTTGTTAAAATAAATCATATGCAACAAATTTCAGTTAATTCAGATAAAATTTTGTAGTGTGAACGCGAGCTTTTATTTCTAGGGTCCGACTTTGATGTGGGGCCCACCATATTGATAGGAGTTACATGAGCGCAATCTTTCCACTAACCCTCCCGACCTGTTTTCTCTGTAACCCAAACCCGACCCGATCCGTATGAAAATATCAGCCGTTTAGACCCATCAACACACAACTCATACGAGAACCCGTCCCAAATGGAGATAGTATCCCTGTAGCACGATGGCTGGAAACGCAACCAGCGAGCGGAGCGCCCGAGAGCCCACCCCCAGGTCCGCCAGCGGCCGTCCAGACCACGGCGGCCACACCTACGGCCACCACCACACAGCCTCTCTCCCCCTCCAAGCCAGATCCACTAACCAATGCTATCAACGGCCCTGTTGTGCTATCCCATCTGCCAGAAGCGGAGGAGGAGGAGTGCGAGGTGGAGCTAGTGGATTGGGATGAAGACGACATTGATGGCCTCCTGGCCCAGGATCTGGATCCTACTGTGCTGGCGCCGGAGAACGAGGACCCGGTTGCCACCGCAGAGCCCCATGGTCTGGGCGATGTTACCCCATCCCCCCTTCAATGGTCTGCGGCGGGGCCACGCGGCGGGTCGGCCTCTGAAGCAGCCCAAGAATGCCCTGCACACTCCAACGCCATGTTAATGGCTGCTGCAGCGCCCTCCGAGCTGGGTACTCTTCAAGGCGTCGAGCTGATCCCCATGGGCGAGCAAGCGCTACTGGGAAAGGAAATCATGTCTTCTCCGGTTGGGGGCCTTGACTGCCACCTGCTGGAGGACGCCGGGGCGAAGCCGTCTAAGCGCGCGGAGAAGAGACCGGTGGATGGAAGGGGTGCGCCGCTGGCGGACTGTGGCGAAGGCAGGCGCACTAACTCCTCTGTTGCGCCGGCGTCGGGCGGGGGCACGCGTGACAACGACAAGACCAAGGTAACAGCAGATCTTTCACGTTCTCGGCTCTTTGCTTCTGAGCAATATCATCCCGATGCGCCGAACGTCCCTCTTCGGGGTGCTCAGTCGGGGCGGCGGAGCTACTGTGAGGTTGTCCGCTCACGACCCCCACCTGCTTGGGTTAATGCCCACAAGACTTCCAAGGGAAGAAGAGCCCAATGGAGGCCGCTGGCCATGAAGGCGAACCCTGGTCCGCCAGGGGGCTATAAATTCTCTTTCGCCGGCAAGTGTTTTCGATGTCTTGGAAGCGATCACAAGCTTGCCCAGTGTAGAGATCCCCTCCGGTGCTTGGCTTGTCGCAGCATTGGCCACCTTGCACGGGAGTGCCCTGAGAAGAAGGCGGCTTTCTGCCGGCCGCCCATCCACTCCCGCTTAGTTTTTCCCGAGCCTTCTATCAAGTCACGACTCAACTTCCCCAAACAACCTGCTCCATCCATCCATAGTCGCCTAGTCTTCCCTTCTCTGTCGCGACAGGAAGCGGAACAAGCTCGGCCGCAGGCGGCATCCGGTTGTGGGATGGACAAGATGATGTCCTGCTTCCCGGGGGCGCCGGAGAACCGCCCAGCCTCAGGAAGCGCGGTGGTGATCAACACGGGCGCTGTGGTGGCTGAGGCCGTCAAGCTTCGCTCCAGGGCGGTGCTGCTCGTGGCGCGGGACTGTACGCCGGACGTCGACATCTCCATTGGCGATGTGAGCAGGGTGGTGGCTGGCTGCATCCGTATGCCACCGAATGAGATGCGCACGACGCGCCATCGCCCGAAGGACTTCATGATCGTTTTCGACCTTCCACATCAGCGGACGCTTGCGCTGCAGTTTGGTGCGGTTAGGGTCAAGGGGATCTACTTCGACATCCGCCCCTGGACTGAGCTGGTCCCTGATAGGGGCGTCACTTGGTGGTACCATGTGAGAATGGCCATCGAGAACATGCCCAATCAAGCATGGAACTTAGCGGCGCTCCAGTCGACTTTGGGCGAGGTGTGCCTCTTCGAGAAGATTGACCGAGCCACCTTCCGCCAGCACACCTCCGACATGTTGTACTGCTGGGCGTGGATGTGGTCCCTGGACATGCTCCCGCGCGCCAAGACGACAACCTTCTTCGACATTGGAGCTGGGCAGGCGCCACGTGCTGCTGGGAACGCCCAGCAGCCTGCGGAGGTAGCTGCACCGCCAAGGGGGCAGAGCTACAACCTCCTCATCCACCTGGACTTGGTGGAGGACTGGACTCCACCACCAGTCCACACTCACAGCTCGGGACAGCGGGCTTCCTTCACCTGTCTCCTCCGAGCATGAAGAGTACCCGCGAATCCTCAACATCGACAGCTGGACTCCGGGGGTGCTGGACGGCATGCGCGCGCGGCCAAGGGCCATGCTCTGTCGTCCGCCACGAAGGGGTGGAAACGACGACGGCAATGATGACGGCGGAGACGACAACGAACCCCCCCCCCCCCCCGACAGCCTCCAGGCAGCTTTCTGGACCGCGGCAAGCAGGCCCTCAGCCTTCTCTGTCGCTCTGGCGGCACAAGCAATGAAGGCTCCTCCAGGCAGCGCACTAGATCACCACCGCCGACTAGGCGCTGGGAGGCGGATAGGGCCGACAATACGGTGCCAGCGGACGATAGAGGCAGGCAGGCCTCCAGAGGTGCAAGGGGCTCGTCTCGTGGGCGCGATCCGCCGCGCCGCGAGAACGCGGACTGGGAATGCCGCAGATCGCTGACCCCAGCGGCAAGAAGGAGATGCAAAGGAGACAAAGCAGACCTCGGCTCTGCCCTCCTATCAGGGTCGCTCCAGCCAGCGTTTGGTGCCCCACTGCCACCGGAGAGACACCCTGATCCTATGCTGGATTTCTACAAGGACACCTACACAGGCATCATCGGACATAATCTCTACAGCCCCTTTGAAGACTTCGACCCGATGCTTGGAGAAGCAATGGCGGCGTGCGCTGAGGCGGCGGGTAGGGCCCTTTCCTTCTCACCACCCAAGGTGCCTGCCCCCCCACGCCCTGGTCTACACGGACTGGGACAAAATTGCTGAGCTCAATGAAGAGGCCACTGCCCTGGGCTACAACAACGTCATCCATTTCGGTCCTGGTTCACAGCAGGTGGTGGACGGTCAGCTGATCACCACGGGCATCACGGAGCAGGTCGTGGACATGATACTTGAAGAACGCAGGGACACCATTGTGGAGAGTATGTTTGTGCCATGCGAGCAGCAGATCCTGGAAACCCCAAAGGTGTCGAAGACGCATGGCAAAACAGCAACCAGAGCAAGGGAGGCAGAGGCAGTGGGGGGAGGACTGAGGAGGAGCAGTAGGCAGAGGGCACAGACCTGTTCAGTGCCTGTCTCCAAGAGGGCCACACACCGTCTGGTCCAGGCCTTTGGCTTGGCTGCTCCGGATGAACCAGTGGGCGAGCAGGCTCTGGAGGCCTTCACCAAATCCTTTGGCAAACCTCTCACCCCGGAGCAGATTGAGGCTGTCCGGAAGCTGACTTCGCTGGACTGCAGCGCAGTCTTGGCTGCATCAGAACAGTTGGTAGCGGCAGAAGGTGCAGATGCCATGGGTGAGGTTGATGTGTGAGATGGTACAGCCAGTAATCTGCAAGCAAAAGCCTCGTCATGTTAGTTAATTCCCAGTTAGTTAGTGTTATGAGTTGTTGTGATATTTTTTCTCTGTTAGCACTAGAGTGTTGTGATCTGTCAGCCTCTGCGCAGCCAAAGCTTGTATCACGTCATGCTTGCATGGCGGTAGTCATTGTGGTAGTGTCATGTCATCTGTGTTTCGAGGATCAGGGAGTACGCAGGGTGTCGGTGTTTCGTACCCGGGGGTATCACACCAACGAGTAATATGATCGCGTGCTTCTCTTCCTGGATGGTGATGCAAGAGGACACAAGGATTTATCCTGGTTCGGGCAAAGAAGGCCCTACGTCCAGCGGGGGGAGATGTTCTTGTATTACTTGCACCTAACTGCTTGTACAGGGGGGAATACAAGCTCAGTGAGCGTGGACCGGGGTCCGGACTCGTGTTTGTGTGTGGACTCGTGGGTTCTCTTCGTCTGTCTCACCGTCCCCCTGAACGAGGGCCCTAGCGTCCCCTTTTATAGAGCAAGGGGAGGTCAGGGTTACATGAAAGTATTACAGGCGTTGGGGCGCATGGTGCCCCATACGGAGAAGGGTAGGAACCCTGTCTTGTTGGGGCCACTGGAGCCGATGTGATCGTCGCTGTTGAGGCGTCCTTGAGTCGTGGCTTCCCTCCCGGGCGCGGACGTGGGGGCGCGACAAGACGGGAGCCGTACAGCACCCATCCCGGAATGTACAGTACGCGGTGAGGTCCCTCCGGGTCTTGGGGTACCTGTCCTCCAATAGTATGAAAGTGGTTAGGGCTCGAAGGGCGCGAAGCCGACTTCGAGGAGTTACAGTGCATGGCTCGAGGGGCGCGGAGCCGGCCTCGAGGTGTTTACAGTGCATGGCTCGAGGGGCGCAGAGCCGGCCTCGAGGGGCTACAGTGCAGGGCTCGAGGGGCGCGGAGCCGGCCTCGAGGGGTTTGTTGACGGTCCTTAAGTATCAATTATATCTATCAAATAAATAGAGAAAAGGATCCATATGAAATAAACACCCAGACTTAGGGTTTTATCTGACAGAATTCCACGAGTTTTGCTGTTTATCTATTTCTGCAGGGGGTTATCAGGAAATATGAAGGAAAGGCCCACATGTCGGGTTAATGACGGATAATTAACGGTAAACCCCAATTTTCCCTTAATGTGGAAGAGTAAAGAAGCCACGGGATACGAGCGGGAGGCCGAACGGGCCCGGGACCAGGGCGCCCGCCCTAGTCCCTTGGGCGCCCGCCCTGCCCCCTCAGCCAATCAGGCTCCGCCTCGAGGATTATGCTCCACCGACCTAAAGGATTAAGGAAAACCGTCCGTTCAATGTCGGTTTGATCCAACGGCCCAGATTCACCCGAAAAGACTATATAAGCAAGGCCCTGGACCCTGGAGCAGGCACCTCTGTCTCATTATTCAGTTCCTAATTCAGTCATCAGGAGGAGAGAGTCTCTGATCAAGCCCTAGAGCCACCACATCACTAGATCTCTAGTTTTAGCATAGCTACATAGGATTAGAACTAGAAGGAGTCAATCTTCGATTGGTTCCCGGATCTGTCAAGAGGATTCCTGGTAATTTCTCTCTTGTTCTTCAATTGTTCATCATTGTTCTTCAATATTATGAATACTACTTTGTTCTATTTCAATATATTGAATATGACTTTGCTCTACTTGATTATATTAGCAATTATATTGTTCTTAGTTTATCGTAGTTATATGCTTGGCATAGTTAGATTGGAATTGTATACATGCCTAGGATCGTATAGCGTTTATCCATGTGCGCAGTGGGTGAATGATAAATATTGTGTAGACGTGGTGTCTATACCGTCTTTATCTGCGATTGCACCCTATATGCCGGATCGGTGGGTAGTTCGCGATAGTGACAGCTTCGTTGATTCTTATATAGTCCCCCTCTCGTGTATAGGGCAGGCAGAGCAACATTATTACAGGGGAGTGATTGCTATGTTCTTCATCTTCCTTGCTAATATTCACTATGCATGGGTGTAGTCTTTTCTCGCTATGATTGCCAAGTATAATTGCACTAACTATGATAATGCTAGACTTTATAGTTAATAATTACTTAGGGAATATCTTTGTAGTTCATCCTAATTCCATGCTAATGACTTGCTAGAATATCTGTTGAGGTGCTTATCATTATTATATGTGGCTAGTTATGCTGATCAGATTAATTATCCTTGTCACTATTCATATTTATCTATATTCTATGTGACATTTATCCCTGTATGATGAGATAGATAGATGCTCTATATTATACATGCAATGATAGATACTCAGTTCTATTCTCATTCCACGATCAACTACGATGCTTAGAATCCCTTCCCAGTGGTAAAAATATAAATAACGATACCTGGAATACTTCCCGGTTAAAATGCTGCATCGGTATTAATCTGTGCGCTTGCAGATTCCCTTATTTATTTATCTTGGAGCAATTGCATATTTCAATACCGCGTCTCTCATGTCATGCTGGGGATGACAACTTGGCTTAAGTGGCATGAGGGATAGGTTTGGCATTTTTGGCGCCGTTATCAGAATTAGAGAATTAAGTCTACTTTTGGTAATGACGTTAAGAATGCCCAACAAGCATTTTTGGCGCCGTTGCCGGGGAAGGTTGATTTCTAAGTTGGAATGAATAAAGAACTTTGAGACATCATTCGCATCACTAATATATTCGAGCTTATCAATTCTCTCGTACAGTTTTTACCCCTGCATTTTCCATTTTTTATTTTATTTCAGGGTGATGTATGAATAGAAGACATCTTCCAGACAACTTTGTTGACGACCCCGAAGCCTTATTCAGAAGAACAAGAGCCAAGCTCAAATCGTCAACACTTCAGCGCAAAACTTCATCCAAATCAGAAGACCGCCGAAGTTTCGTCCGGAACTTGTCAGCTGAATTCGAAGCTATGGCGAACAAGTCGATCCGCGAGTTCTCAGCTCCCACTACGGACAACATCCGCACTGGACCTGCTGTGGAGATCGACCGCAACTTCGAGCTCAAGCCTGGGCTCATCAACATGGTGCAAGCTAACCAGTTCTGTGGGAAGCCGCACGAGGATGCTAGTGCTCATCTTCAACACTTCCTGGAGATCTGCAGCACTTTCACCATGGCTGATGTTCCTAGAGACGCCATACTACTTCGCCTTTTCCCATTCTCACTGTTGGGGAGAGCGAAGCAGTGGTTCTACGCTACAAAGGAGAAGAATACTACGTGGGCACTCTGCTCCACGAACTTTCTAGCCAAGTTCTTTCCCATGGGCAAGACAAATGCTCTCCGTGGGAAGATTACAAGCTTTCAGCAACAGCACGATGAATCCGTTCCAGAAGCATGGGAGCGCTTTCAAGACTACATCCTAGAATGTCCCCATCATGGAATGGAGAGCTGGTTGCTGATGCAGACATTCTATCACATGTCATAGTGCCCGTGAGACCATGGATGCTGCAGCTGGAGGAGCATTCCTATCACTCACCATACCACAAGCCACAGCTCTTGTGGAGAAGATGGCGTCCAACCAAGGTTGGAATGAAGAGAGAACTCAGACCCGCAAGAGAGGTGGAGGTATGCATCAGCTCAAGGAGGTAGACATGCTGTCTGCCAAGCTAGACCTACTCATGAAGAAGCTCGATGACCGAGCTGGAGAGAAGAAGGAAGTAATGCACGTCTACGACTCCCACATGACTTGTGAGGAGTGTGGAGGTGTTGGACATTCGGGCAATCACTGTCCCGAGTTGCTAGAGGACGTGAACTACATCAACAACAACAACAATAACTACTACAACCGTCCTCAGCAGAATCAAGGTTGGAATCAACAAAGGCCTAACTACTCAGGTAATTACCAAGGTAACAATTCTTTCAGTAATAATAATTATCTACCTTTAAGAGAGTTAGTGTCTAATCAAGGAAAGCTAATGGATAACATGTCTAAGAAATTGGCATCTAATGATAAAATTCTAGAAAATATAATAATAGAATGGATAATTTTTCTACTGCCATCAAGAATCAAATTAGCTTTAATAAAATGATTGAATCTCAATTGAATCAAATAGCTGCTGCTGTTCCTGCTACTAACCCCGGTATACCATCACAACCGGATGCATTAGAATCTGCAAATCTTGTAGACATATTTGATGCAGGAGATTACTGGAGTAACCCCATCATTGAGGTAAGTACTGAACTTCTGCCAGTCAAGAGAGGCGACCCAGGACGCCCCGTCATCCCGATCTCCATCGGCATGCGAGACTTCCCAGAAGCACTCTGTGACTTTGGCTCAAGCGTCAACATCATGCCCAGGGTACTCTACGAAAAACTCTTTTCACAACCATTATTAGAAACAACCATGTGTTTGCAGCTGCAGATAGGACACTAAGTTACCCAAGAGGAATCTTGAAGAACATCTGTGTCCGAGTTGGTTCCTCGTACGCTCCAGCAGACTTCGTAGTAATAGAGACCGGTTCTGACGAGAGGGCTCCCGTCATCCTAGGGAGGCCATTCCTGAACACCACGGGAGCTGTCATCTACGCTAGTGCTGCCAAGATCAGTTTCCACATAAAGGGGAGGAAGGAAATGTTTTCCTTCAAGAACAAGACCGTACAAATCCTAGAGCAACCCCAATATGAACCAAGGAGGACCAACAAGAGGAACAAGAGCAAAAAGCAAGTGTGGACCGAATCAGTCAAGATGGTCACTGCCGTGCACAAAGGTCAAGATCGCCAACTCAAGTCACCATTCTTGGACAAGAAGGACGACCCAGGTATGCCAAGCATTTATTGCTCCATTAATGGGTACAACTTCTACAAGACACTATGCGACACTGGGTCGGGCGTCAACATAATGGCCAAGGTCACCTATGAACTGCTGTTCGGAACCATGCCCTTGAAGCCGACATACATTCGTCTCCAGATGGCAGATCAGACATTCCGACAGGTTGAAGGTACAGTAACTGACGTCCCTGTCAAGATAGACGATCATTTTGTCCATACAGACTTTCAGGTTGTTGACATGGGAGAAGACGAGTATGATCCACCTATCATCCTTGGAAGACCGTTCCTCAGTACTGTCAAAGCAATCATCTACATTGGAACTGGAGAAGTCCACATGCACTTCCCCTCTGAGAAGGTACGCCTTTACTTTACTGACCCCAACTACGTATTTGAAGAATCTAAGCAGGTCAGGACAAGGAGAAGGAGGCGGAACCGCAACCAGAAGCAACCGGTCATCAAGGATGGATGGGCAGACTACGAAGGAGAAGTGGTAAGATCTGAGGACATACCACTCAATCAGCACTGTCTTGAAGAGACCGAAGCACCAAGACAAGTGTGGAAAGAAAAGACAGTTGAACACGAGGAGGGGCGCTGCCGGAACCACCGACTACGCCATCCACTGACTCCCAAGACAACTGAGTACACATAGAGTCCCGTTCGGAGGACTTAAAAATGTCGGACGCCTTGCCAAGAGGTAACTTGGTAGTTATCCATTTCCCTTCTCAGATATTTACTTAATAGTTTGTTTAGTTAATCATATTCATGTTATCTTAGAAAGAAATAAAAATGTTAAAAAAAAAAACTCTAGAAGCCCCATGTGAGTATACGAGTGGCATAAAACCCATAAGTACATTCACTGTGGTGGCATAAAAATAAATAAATATTTTCTTCTGCTTTATAAAATGAAAACATAAAAATAATCAAGGAGGCTCAACATGATAAAGGCTAGATATTTATGCTAACACTTAATCAGTTCCACAAGCTTTGTTGTCTATTTGAGCTTCACAGAATCCAAGAGGACTAGCAGACGGAGGACATTCTAATCGCTGTCAGGGTGCTGCCGACTTTCAAATACACCTCCGCTATCTGCTAGCTACATCAAGAGAAACTACGTCAAGATCCAGCTTGGGGGAGAGCACCCCCGTTATCTCGCTAAGTATTTCTATATCTATCTTTATATTTATACTTATACTATATTAAAATAAAACGATGAAAAACCAAATAAAGATTTTGTGCTTATATATATATATATCTATCTTTTGCTTAGTGTGTTTAATAAATAAATAAAGTGGCTATGCTAAAATGAATCTAGATAATAAAACTCTAGCATGGATATGATGAATAGTTGCTCTGCCTAATTTCAATTAGAAGTTCTCTCTCTAGTTTAGACATAACTGTTATCATTTAAAGCTTGCTCTAAACTTGAACTTGTGGAAGAGAACTTGATCTAAAGTCTAAGTTGTTAACGGATATGATATGGGAAGGTTGAGCTGCTGTTTATCTATTCCTAGAGATGCTAGAATTCTGGAGAATTTTATCTTTGAAAATCTTTAAAATGCTACATGATGAGTTCCTTTATGATGAGAGTTTAAATTCCTACCACGGCCATACATACATGCTTGCTAGACTTTAAGCCATACATTTGCTTACTACTTATGAGCATTGAGTGTAGTCAAGCTGTGTAGACCCTTAGGAGCTTGTCATGTGGTAAATCAAGATTCACTTGCACGTTCACTCATATATGCTGCTTCTACTCCGGAAGTACGCATCCACATACATCCATTCCCATCTCCAGATCCACACAAAATTATTCTACTCCTAACCCGGGAGAGAATAGCCAAAAAACTTTTCCTATTTCCTGTTATTCCCTGTGAAATAAATGCTCAAGTTATTTTGGTTACTACCACTTGCTAAATTGTTCTAAGGAGATGAGTGCTCTATCCGAGGAAATAAAAAGGGGCAAGTGCCCGGAACCTCGAAAAGAAAAATATTACGAGGAAATAAAAAGGAGCAAGTGCTCGGAACCTCGATGAAAAAAAAAAGTGAAAAAGTGTGAGAAGAGAGGTAAAAATGGACAAGTGTCCGACAGTAGAATTAGGGGTACAAGATACCCACCTGAGAGGAAAGAAAAAAAAATAATAAATAAAAATATAGAGCATCTCATCCTCCTCAAAGAGCACCAAAAGCAAGAAAGGTATGTATCCCCTCAAAAAGAGCAAAAGTAGAATTAGACACTCTCCACCATTATCACCATTATCACCATTATCACCATACACCATTCATTCACCACACATGCACATCTTGATTTGACTTATTGACTTGTTTCTCTGGATCCATGGTTTGACTATGCAATAAATGTCTTGTAAGTATGTATACCTTATCTCCCACCTATGAGCTCCAGATATCAAAACCTTATTAGGATAGGTTGAGAGAGAAGGCAATGTCACTCTGCCTTATACCACAAATACTACATACTTTGCTTTGAGAGAAGGCAAACACCATTACTGCCTTGGTGAGGATCCAGAAATACCACAAATGAGAGACCTGAGAGAGTCATACAAGGAATCTCTGAGTTTTATTTGAAAATCTGCAAAAACTCCAGAGCTATAGCTGATCAAGAATAAGAGACATGGCGCTTGACTAGACTGTTCTATCTTTTAACCGCTCAAGACAAAGGTGACAGTTGCAAGCCCCATAGTGAAAGGCACAATGAGTAAGTTTTAAGTCTTGACAGTTTACTCTAATTCAGAGATAAGACTCTATTTGAAAGCATGTGTACCGTCAAAATTCAAAAGCATTCAGCAACTTCTGATCCATCACTGAGACTATCCTTGCTCAGGGACGAGCAAGAGGTAAGCTTGGGGAGTTTGTTGACGGTCCTTAAGTATCAATTATATCTATCAAATAAATAGAGAAAAGGATCCATATGAAATAAACACCCAGACTTAGGGTTTTATCTGACAGAATTCCACGAGTTTTGCTGTTTATCTATTTCTGCAGGGGGTTATCAGGAAATATGAAGGAAAGGCCCACATGTCGGGTTAATGACGGATAATTAACGTAACCCCCAATTTTCCTTAATGTGGAAGAGTCCAGAAGCCACGGGAACGAGCGGGAGGCCGAACGGGCCCGGGACCAGGGCGCCCGCCCTAGTCCCTTGGGCGCCGCCCTGCCCCCTCAGCCAATCAGGCTCCGCCTCGAGGATTATGCTCCACCGACCTAAAGGATTAAGGAAAACCGTCCGTTCAATGTCGGTTTGATCCAACGGCCCAGATTCACCCGAAAAGACTATATAAGCAAGGCCCTGGACCCTGGAGCAGGCACCTCTGTCTCATTATTCAGTTCCTAATTCAGTCATCAGGAGGAGAGAGTCTCTGATCAAGCCCTAGAGCCACCACATCAACTAGATCTCTAGTTTTAGCATAGCTACATAGGATTAGAACTAGAAGGAGTCAATCTTCGATTGGTTCCCGGATCTGTCAAGAGGATTCTTGGTAATTCTCTCTTGTTCTTCAATTGTTCATCATTGTTCTTCAATATTATGAATACTACTTTGTTCTATTTCAATATATTGAATATGACTTTGCTCTACTTGATTATATTAGCAATTATATTGTTCTTAGTTTATCGTAGTTATATGCTTGGCATAGTTAGATTGGAATTATATACATGCCTAGGATCGTATAGCGTTTATCCATGTGCGCAGTGGGTGAATGATAAATATTGTGTAGACGTGGTGTCTATACCGTCTTTATCTGCGATTGCACCCTATATGCCGGATCGGTGGGTAGTTCGCGATAGTGACAGCTTCGTTGATTCTTATATAGTCCCCCTCTCGTGTATAGGGCAGGCAGAGCAACATTATTACAGGGGAGTGATTGCTATGTTCTTCATCTTCCTTGCTAATATTCACTATGCATGGGTGTAGTCTTTTCTCGCTATGATTGCCAAGTATAATTGCACTAACTATGATAATGCTAGACTTTATAGTTAATAATTACTTAGGGAATATCTTTGTAGTTCATCCTAATTCCATGCTAATGACTTGCTAGAATATCTGTTGAGGTGCTTATCATTATTATATGTGGCTAGTTATGCTGATCAGATTAATTATCCTTGTCACTATTCATATTTATCTATATTCTATGTGACATTTATCCCTGTATGATGAGATAGATAGATGCTCTATATTATACATGCAATGATAGATACTCAGTTCTATATTCTCATTCCACGATCAACTACGATGCTTAGAATCCCTTCCCAGTGGTAAAAATATAAATAACGATACCTGGAATACTTCCCGGTTAAAATGCTGCATCGGTATTAATCTGTGCGCTTGCAGATTCCCTTTATTTATTTATCTTGATGAGCAATTGCATATTTCAATACCGCGTCTCTCATGTCATGCTGGGGATGACAACTTGGCTTAAGTGGCATGAGGGATAGGTTTGGCATTTTTGGCGCCGTTATCAGAATTAGAGAATTAAGTCTACTTTTGGTAATGACGTTAAGAATGCCCAACAGGGTTACAGTGCTTGGCATGGCCGAACAGTGCTGCACTGGCGCCCTTTGCCCATGCTTGCGGTGAAAACGAGACTTGACCTTACTCCGAGTTACTGTGGTACACGCGCGCACTAGTGGACATGGAGTAGGTCCGAGTAGGTGAAGGCATTAAATGCGTGTATGGGGTGGTACGGCTGTCTGTGCAGCTCGAGGCCATGTGTTAAGGCTCGAGGTGTGGGGGCGAACTCGCCGAAGCCTGGAGGGCTCGGGCGAGACGGAGATATAGAGCGCTCGCCCGAGGCCTGGCTGGGAGGGCTCGGGCGAGACGGAGATTGAGCGCTCGCCCGAGGCCTGGTTGGGAGGGCTCGGGCGAGACGGAGATAGAGCGCTCGCCCGAGGCCTGGCTGGGAGGGCTCGGGCGAGACGAGATTGAGCGCTCGCCGAGGCCTGGTTGGGAGGGCTCGGGCGAGACGGAGATTGAGCGCTCGCCCGAGGCTGGCCGGGAGGGCTCGGGCGAGTCGGAGACAGGGTGCTCGGGTGTTTGCGTTGATTGGGGGTACCCTCTTGATTGCGGGGTACCCTATTTTTTGTACTACCGACAGTAGCCCCCGAGCCCTTGTTCGAGTGCTTGCATTCGAGGCAGGGGGCTCCAGAGGTGGGATCTCGATGGTAGCTAACTGGCCTCGAGGGTTTTGTTTGGATTGATTCCTGGGCTTGTCGGCGAAGGACGACACCCGGCGGGTTGTAGCGCCCCGAGGCATGGGGGGATGGTAGAACTCCCTCGTGGTCTTCCCGAAGAAGAATTCCTCCGTCGTTTGGGAGCCTTATTGCCCATGTGGGGGTCTCTTTAGGCGGAAAACGTCAGGGAGCGGAGGTCGTGGTGCCGTATGTACCTGTGAAAACAGGCTCGAGATGCAGTTTGGTAGTAATATTTAAATATTCGAAGCAACCTTCCTTTGTCGGGGGGATTACGTCCGAGGCTCGGCTCGGAGGGAGGGCTGGACGAGACGGAAACAGCGTTCGCCTGGACCTGGTCTCGAGGACTCGGGCGAGAAGGAGGGTCGAGCGTTCCCCCGAGGCCTGAAAAAATCCCATGTCCAAACAAAGAAAAGAGATAGTCGTAACTGTCCGAGTTTTAGACCCTCTTTCGTCGAGGGGTTGCCAGGCTGAACCGACTGGCCGGCTCCTCGAGCTGTCCGGCATGCCGATTGCCTGGCTTGTCATCCCGCGAGTCCTTTCGATCGGACGCGAGGTGGGATGCCTCGTACTACCCCGAGTGGGCGAGGCATCGAGGTTCCCGGTGAGCTAATAACGGGAAATCCAAGTGAGAGCTCGTGCCCGTTCGTTAGGGGTCGACTGTGGCCCGGAGGCGGTCTCATAAAGCATGGGTGCTCAGTTGCAGGAGTGCCGGGTCCATTCGATAGGACCCGGTGGCTGATGCCTCCCTCCGAGGGGTCTCACTGCATGTCGAAGCTCCCGCCTTGGATACACGCGGGGGCCTCGAGGGCTTGGCCCTCGAGTGATGCGCGAGTGGCGCCCTTTGTGTGTCCTGACTCGGTGCTCAAAGCAGGCCTGTGTCGAAACCCTTTCGAGGGGCCAGCCTTCGCTGCTTCGAGACTTAGGGCCGGGGCCCGTTTTTACCTTTGTGAAGAAGCCTTCGTCGTCTGGAATTCTTCTGCCCGTTGGGCGGCGCCTTTTTAGGCGGCGGAAACCGCGGGGAGTGCGGCGGACGCGAAGTCGGAGCGACGGTCGTGGCAGGCCCGGGTAGTGGAGCGAATGAAGAGGTGCCGCGTGTGTGTCTGCACCCGGCTCGAGACGCGGTTAGGTGGGCGTATTGAATGCATTCTGTTACCTTTTTGCGTTGGAGAGATCCCGTCCGTCCGGGTTTCCCCCTATAAATATCGAAAGAGGGGAAAAGGAAACCTTTACTTTGCCCTGCCTTCGCCGCTGCCATAGCCTTTACGCGCCCTCTCCTTAGCTGACTGCGGATTCCGGCCCGCGCCAACCGCTCGGATCCGCGCCGCGCCACCGTCATGGCGCCCCAAACACAGATGCTGCCGGCCGAGGACTGGAGCCCGTCGAAGGTGACGCAGAACGAGATGGACTCGCTGGTGGCCCAGGGGCTTCTGCGCCCCAACCCGGAGGAGGGATCCGCATGGTGGGTTATCCCGTCGGCGGAGCACCGGGAGCCGCACCCGCCGGAGGGGTACGTGGTGAGCTTTACGCGCTACCACCGTATGGGGCTCGGCGTCCCGCCGAGCCGCTCTTGCGAGGGGGCCCACCATTTCGAGGTGGAGTTGCAACACTTCTCCCCCAACTCCATCTCGCACGCCGCCATATTCGCCGCGGTGTGTGAGGGGTACCTGAAGATGGAGCCGCACTGGGAGATGTTCGTCCATCTCTTCCGGGGCGAGCTCTTCATCAAGTCCCCTGAAGCCCAGCGGAGGCGGCCCGTGCGATGGGCCCTTGCCATCACCGCGAGGGCGGGGACCTCGTCGGCCAATGTCCGCGGCGAGTACCTGCGATACAAGCTATCCACCAACCAGGCCGGGTGGGACGACCATTGGTTCTATCTGCGGAACGAAGGTGGCCTCCTTCCGCAGTACACCGGCAGGGTCCTTACTCGACGCCCGGAGAAGTGGACCTGGGGCGTCGCGGCGGACAGGCAACGCCACCTGGGTCCCGTTGATGGAGATGATGAAGACGCTGGTGGATGAGAAGAAGCTGACCGTGCAAGCGGTCATTTGGGCGTTCCACCAGCGAAGGGTTCTTCCGCTGGCGGACCGCCCACTTCTCATGCACGAGATGGGCCCGCAGGCTCAGCTCGAGGCGCTCAACCGTTCGAGGATGGCCGAAGAGAGGCGGTCCCGGAACGAGGGCGTCTCCCGGGTGTCGATACGATCCAGGGGCCGTTCGTCCTGAACTCTCCCACCTGGTTGCGATGGCACCCGACGAGGGGTGTCTCGACCTGGTAAGCCTCCCTCGAGTCGAGCTGTCTCGAGCCTCCTCCCCTTCTTTCTCCTTTGATCCGTTTGCACCCGTCTTGTGGTTTGTCTCCTCATGCTTCTCCTTTCTTCAGGGGGGCATTTACTTGTCGCGCGTCGAGCCCCCGGTGAGGGAAGACGCCGCGGATGCTCAGGTGAGGCGCCTCTCCGCTCAAAAGGACAAGGAGAGCAAGGATGCAAAAAGAAGAAAGAGAAGATAAAAACTTGCGTCGCTTAGCTCGGGAGCAGAGACTGGCGAGGGCCGTCGCAACCGTCAGCCTGGGGACGGGTCCCCTGAGCTGAGCTCCTCGAGCTCGGAGGAGGAGAGTAGTGACGAGGAGGGGGACGACGACGAGGGGATGGATGCGCGCTTGATGCGCGCGGGGCTCTTCGATGGCAGGGCTGACCGCTCCTCTGTGCAGGAGGGTACACTGGCCCAACCGACGAAAGGGGCACGCGGGACGCAGCCGCGGAAGGCGGCGCGCGATCCTTGCCTCGTCGGGGCCCGAGGTCCGTCGAGTTCCGCGCCGGACGCGCCCCCAGTCGCAAGGAAGCCCCGGACCCGGAGCGCCTCCGCCACTGCGCCAGTGGAGGCCGCCCCCGCGTCAGCCCAGACGGGGGGTCTCGAGGGGCGGGCCTCGAGAGGGCGGCCGACAGGTCGAGAAGGGTTCGGGGCCCGACTCCCGCGAGCCGTCAAGGGCGCCGTCGAGCCCGCGGAGGAGTGGGCGCCAAGAAGAGGCGTCGAGCCCTCGCCATCATGAGCGTCGGGGAGGGAGCCCCCGAGCATCTCGTGACCAGGGGCGCGAGCGTCCCGGAGTTCATCGCCGCACCGCCACCGGGACGCGGAGGCGGACACGGGAGGGCGCGACCGCCAGCGCGGGCGCCGGAGCAGGTCCCGGAGCCCGCGCCGGAGCGAGCGCAATGACATCAGCACGAGGGTGGTGCGGTCGCCCTCCCGCGATGTGGGGCGGAAGGAGAGCTCTCCCTCGAGGTCGAGCCATGGGAGGCGTCGGGAGCCCTCCCCCCATCCCAGCCCTGCGGAGACGGCCCAGGCGCAGGGCTCGAGCCGTGGGGTGGGCTCGAAGCCCCCGAGTGGGTCCGGCGACTCCGGAGGAAGAGCCCAGCCGCCGCTTCGGGTGAGTAGTTTCCTTGGGTCTCGTTGGTAGTGAGGCTTCACTTTTTTGCTTTTAATGACGCGTGCCATCTCCATTTTCTCAGGGGGAAGCGCTCTTACCAGGAGGTGGACCTCGCTTCATCCAAGCGGGCCAAGGCCTCGAGCCCTGTCGAGGCACAGGCACCTCGAGGTATGGCACCTTCCTCCGCTAGAGAGGCCGCTTGGTTGGAGAAGGCCCGAGCTGCCATGGCTCGAGGGGGCCGGATGATCGTCGCAAATTTTGGTGAGGCCGTCGCCATCGACCATTGGGTCGAGGTACTCTTCCTGGTTTGACCTCTCCGTCATCTCGTTTTGCAGGGGCTTCAGCTCATGGCATCGAGCCTGCCACCGCCGTATCCGCCGAAGTGCTGCCTCCTCCCCCTCCTCCTCCTCCTGCGATGGTGCCGACTGGGAGCGCCACCCTTCCCCTCACCACGGCGGCTGCTCGGAGGAAGCGCCTGGGGCGAGCGCGGCCCCGCCGGCGTCTGGGGCTGAGGAGACCGCGCCCCTTGTGGCTCCGACCAGCACGGGCCAGGCTGCGGAGGAGGGAAGGGGGGGGAGGCGTCGGCGGAGAAGGAGCCGACGGTGGAGGACCTCCTGAACGAGCTGGAGCAGGGGCCGCTCCTCGCCGCGGGCTCGATGGCGGTGGAGGTACCCGTCGTGCCGGCCAGCGCCGACGAGGCGCCTGAGGGCCGGCCAGGAAGAGGCCCAGGATCGAGCCTTCCCTCGACCGATCCGCAACAGGAGGCGCCGCCGGAGGGACGGAGGGAGTCGGGGTCCGTGCCATCGAGCGGGGGTCGCTGTCGGGGCAACTTGAGGCGGAAGAGGTTGTGCCCGACATCGAGCTCGACCGACCGATATGGCCGTTTCCTGTCCCACTGAGCTCGCCCCTCGCCGTGGTTCCCATCGAGCAGCCGGCCCAGCGGGGGGCCCCGCGTGAGGTGCGGTCTATCTTCCGGGAGGTGGCCGCGCTTATGGCGGAGGCGGAGCGTTCCTGCTCTGAGGAGGCGGACGGTCCGCTCAGGTGTCAGCCGCCTCGAGCGGGCCGAGGCGGAGCTTCGAGATCTTCGCGCGGAGCTGAGCCGGAACGCCCAGATGGCGAGCCGGCTTAACGAGGCGGAGGCGGAGGTCCGGGTGGCTCGAGGCGAGGCTGCCCGATCCAAGGAGGAGGCCGCCGCCGCTCTCGGAGCGTCGAGGAAGGAGGCCGCGGACGCCCGAAGCGAGGCCACCTCTGCCCGGGCTGAAGCCGAGGCGGCGAAGCAGGAGGCTGCTGACGCCCGTGGCGAGGCCGCCGCCGCCCGAACCGCAGCGGAGGCGGCGAGGAAAGAGGCCGAAGACGCCGTGAGCGGCGCCGACACCGCCCGAGCTGCCGAGGGGGCGGCGCGGCAGGAGGTGATCCGTAAGGATCTGGCCCTGGTGGAGGCGGGCCGGCTGATCGAGGACCTTAGGTCCGAGAGGCTCCTCACGCTGGCCGAGAAGCGCAGGCTGGAGCAGCGTGCTGAGGGCCTGACCAGCGACCTCGCCGCACTGGGGCAACACTGCGACGGTGAGGCTACGCCTTGTTCTTGTTTGGTTCTCGAAGTTCTTTGTTACGCCGCAGGCTCACTCTTCCTTGTTTGTTGCGCAGGGGTCGAGAAGACGGTCGAGGAGCTCCGGGAGACAAACCAAACTCTCTTGGACCAGCTCCAAGACGAGACAATGGTGGGGAGCGGGCTCGCTCTTCTCTCGATCGGCTCGGCCCCATGTGGGGTGCTCCTCTGTTGCGCGCGGGCAGAAGGTGCAATGGCTCGGGGCGATGCCTTGGTCGACGCCTTGTGCTTCTTCGACGCAGCCGCTCGGGGACCGTGTCCGGCAAGCTCTCCATCACGGCGTCAAGCAGACACTCGCGGTTGTTCGCTCCGGTTTCCGCTTCCCGGTCCATGTTGTCGCGAATGGCTTCATCGAGATCGAGGGGAAGGATGAGGAGTGGAACAACCGCCGAGTTGACAAAATTTTGGGAGAAGATGGAGAGGCCGGGACGTCGCTGGCGAAGATCTTCGAGGAGGACGTGCTGCCTCCTGACGCCAGCAGCAGGGGTCGGGAGCCCTCCTCCTTCGAGCTCGGGCGTCGAGGTCGAGCCCGCCCCTGTGGACCTCGGGGAGGAGTACCGCACCGACGAGGACTGAGGCCTGCGTGCCAAATTTGGGCGTCGAGGCCCTTGTAAGAATTCTGTGAGATAAATGAGGGTATGTCGAGATCCGAATGCATACGTGATTTGTTTGTTAAAAAGAGTTGTTTTTTTTCAAATGCGTTTGACCGCTTCTCTTTGTCGCAAGCTCGAGTTTCTGCTAACTTAGTCTGTGTTCCTTCGATACGTCGCGTGCCCCTCGAGGGGAGGCGTAGGTAGGGTACCGTAGCCCGGGGGCGTAGGTGGACGTCTACGTCGACGCCTCCCGACCTTGGAGGCTCGAGGTACTTTGAGATTTAGACGTCGTTAGTTCACTCGAGGCGCGAGTCGAGACGAGGGTCAAATTTTTGAAAAGAAAACACGCGTTTTTTCCGGAGTCTGGGGGGCATTTACCCCCTTGTCAGCCCCCGAGGGAGGCTCGACCTGAGTTAGGCAGGGTCGAGGCTACCTTGAGTTGCTAAGGAACATGAAAGATGGAGCACGAGTTGGTCCATTCATATTCAACGTGTTTGTACAAAGCAACAAAATGAACAAGGCCTCGAGGCCCTTAAGGGTAGAAGCGCGACGTAGCTGAGATATGTTCCACGCGTTCACCAGGATCCTGCTTGGTCGTCGTAGAGCTTGTATGTGCCTGGCTTGAGCACTTCGGCCACGGTGTACGGGCCTTCCCACGGAGGGGTGAGCTTATGGCGCCCTCGATTATCTTGCAGCCGTCGAAGCACGAGGTCCCCCACCGCCAGGTCCCTTTGCGTACGTGCTTTGTCGTGGTAGCGTCGAAGTGTTTGCTGGTAGCGTGCAGAGTTGATGAGCGCCACGTCTCGAGCCTCCTCGAGCTGGTCTTTGGCTTGGCGAGCCTTTCGTCACTGGTTTGCTCGTTGTAGGCTCGAAGTCGAGGTGAGCCGTACTCGAGGTCCGTAGGCAAGACGGCGCCTCGGCGCCGTAGGTTAGGAAAAACGGGAGTGAACCCGGTGGCTCGACTCGGCGTAGTCCTGAGGCCCCACAGCACCGAGGGGAGTTCTGTAGCCCACCCCTTTCCGAAATTCTTGAGGGTCTTGAACAGCCTTGGCTTTAGCCCATGGAGTATCATGCCGTTGGCGCGCTCGACTTGCCCGTTGCATTGGGGATAGGCGACCGAGGCCCAGGTTACGCGAATGTTGTTGTCATCACAGAAGTTGGTGAACTTTTTGCCCGTGAATTGGGTGCCATTGTCGGTGATGATGGCATTAGGCACCCCGAACCGGTACATGAT
The DNA here is from genome assembly GCA_009763385.1 of Coix lacryma-jobi var. lacryma-jobi. Lineage (NCBI taxonomy): Eukaryota > Viridiplantae > Streptophyta > Magnoliopsida > Poales > Poaceae > Coix > Coix lacryma-jobi. The sequence goes on along the minus strand of CM019827.1, from coordinate 30,949,590 downwards.
GTTGGTGATGAACTCGACAGCCCTCTCGAGGTGGGGTCTCCTATCGGCCTAGCCTCGATCCACTTGGTGAACTTGTCGACGGCCACGAGCATGTGTGTGTACCCTCCACTTGTCCTTTTGAGGGGACCCACGAGGTCGAGCCCCCAAACGGCAAATGGCCAAGTGACTGGGATCATCTGCAGGGCGTGTGCGGGCTGGTGCGTTTGCTTGGCGTAGAATTGACACCCATGGCATGCTTGGACCAACGCTTGGCATCCCCAATGGCGGTCGGCCAATAGAAGCCTTGTCGGAAGGCGTTGCCAACCAGGGCCCTCGGCGCTGCGTGGTGGCCGCAAGCCCCCGAGTGCATATCGTCGAGGAGCTTGCGCCCTTCCTCGAGTGGGATGCAGCGTTGAAGGATCCCGGTCGGACTTCGTCGGTATAGCTCCCGTTCGTCGCCGTAGATGACGTAGGTCTTGGCCCTTCGAGCGATGCGTCGGGCCTCCGTCTTGTCTTCTGGTAGCTCGCCTTGCGTCAGGTAGTCGAGGGTAGGGCGTCCGCCAGTCGAGGGGCCGTGATGACGAAGGGGCGTGTGCGTCGACTTGCATGGCTTCTGCGGACGTCGAGGGGTCCTTCTCGGGGGGTGGCGTCGAATCTCGAGCCCCCGTGTCTTGCTCGAGGGGTGGCGTCGAATCTCGAGCCCCCGTGTCTTGCTCGAGGGGTGGCGTCGAATCTCGAGCCCGCGTGTCTTGCTCGAGGGTGGCGTCGAGGTCCCAGCCCCTGGGTCGATTTCGACGGATGGCGAAGACGTCCCTCGAGAAGACGTCTGGCGGTACCGTGCCGCGCGTGGACGCTAACTTTGCCAGCTCGTCTGCGGCCTCGTTGTACTTCCGAGCTACGTGGTTGAGCTCGAGGCCGTAGAACTTGTCTTCCAGCTTGCGCACCTCCTCGCAGTATGCTTCCATCTTGGGATCGATGCAGTTCGAAGCCTTCATAACCTGGTTGACGACGAGCTGCGAGTCTCCTCGGCGTCGAGGCGTCGGACCCCGAGCTCGAGGGCGATGCGCAGCCCGTTGACGAGGGCCTCGTACTCGGCGACGTTGTTGGAGGCGGGGAAGTGCAAGCGAAGCAGGTAACGCATGTGTACTCCGAGGGGTGAGATGAAGAGCAGGCCGCTCCCGCCCTGTCTTCGTGAGGGATCCATCGAAGTACATGGTCCAGAGTTCGGCCTGAATCTGTGCCGGCGGGAGCTGAGTGTCGGTCCATTCAGCAACGAAATCCGCCAACGCTTGCGATTTGATGGCCTTTCGCGGGGCATAGGTGATGGTCTCCCCCATCAGTTCGGCGGACCACTTGGCGATGCGCCCCGTGGCCTCCCGATTGTTGACGATTTCTCCGAGGGGGAAGGATGATACCACCGTCACGGGATGAGCGAGGAGTAGTGCTGGAGCTTACGCCTCGTGATGATGATGCCGTAGAGCAGCTTTTGGATGTGCGGGTACCGGACCTTGGCCTCGGAGAGTACCTCACTGGTGAAGTATACCGGCCGCTGGACCGGCAATGTATGACCCTCCTCGTGCCTCTCGACGGCTATGACCGCGCTAACCACCTGAGTGGTTGCAGCCACATAGAGGAGGAGGGGTTCGGGGAATCGTCACCTTCGGCTGGTCGCGGGGGCACGAGAATTGGTGCAGAAGTCAGCAGCCCCTTCAACTTGGTTAAGGCCTCCTCCGCTTCGGTGGTCCACACAAAGTGTTCCGTCTTTTTTAGCAGGCGGTAGAGGGGTAGCGCTTTTTCTCCTAGCCTCGAGATGAATCTGCTGAGAGCGGCTAGGCAGCCTGTTACTTTCTGCACACCCTTGAGGTCACGAATCGGACCCATCCTCGTGACTGCTGAGATTTTTTCAGGGTTTGCCTCGATCCCCCGTTGCGAGACGATGTAGCCAAGTAGCATGCCTCGAGGCACACCAAAGACACACTTCTCGGGGTTGAGCTTCACATTCTTGGCCCGGAGGCACTCGAACGTGGTCTCGAGGTTGTCGATGAGGTTTCCCATTTTTGGTTTAACCACGATGTCATCGACGTAGGCCTCGACGGTCTTGCCTATGTGCTCGCCAAAGATGTGTTGCATGCATCGTTGGTACGTTGCCCAGCGTTTCGAAGGCCGAAGGGCATCGTAACATATAGCAATACATACCAAATGGCGTGATAAAGCGGTCGCGAGCTCATCGGATTTTCTCATTCTAATTTGGTGGTAGCCGGAATACGCATCAAGGAACGAAAGCACTTCGCACCCAGCAGTGGAATCGACGATCTGGTCAATTCTAGGTAATGGAAATGGAACTTTTGGACATGCTTTATTCAGACCAGTGTAATCTACACACATCCGCATCTTTCCATTCTTTTTCCTAACTAGTACAGGATTAGCTAGCCACTCTGGGTAAAATACCTCTTGATGAATCCGGCCGCCAAAAGCTTGTGCACCTCTTCGCCGATGATCCTGCGCTTTCTCGTCGAAGCGGCGCAGGCGTTGCTTCACCGGTCTAGACCCGGCCTGGATCTCCAAGGCGTGCTCGGCGACTTCCCTCGGTATACCCGGATGTCCGAGGGGTTCCACGCAAACATGTCGATGTTCGCGCGGAGAAAGTCGACGAGCACTGCTTCCTATATTGGGCTTGAGGCTGGTACTGATGGTCAGCGTCTTGCCATTCGCCATGGTCGGGTCGACGGGTGGTATTGCTTGGTGTGCTCGGCCGGCTCGAAGGTGCCGGCGTGACGCTTGCTTCTGGGCCCCCTCGGTGGCCAGAGTGCCAAGGCCCTCTGGACGGTGGCTCCCCCGCTCGAGCTCCAGGCGTGGAGCGCGTTGGCCTCTCCCCTCGTGAGCACTCGGTAGTGGTATGCGTGCTCGTAGGAGGTGTCAACGGTGATGACCCCTTTTGGCCCCGGCATCTTGAGCTTCAAGTACGTGTAGTTAGGAATCGCCATGAACTTGGCGTAGCCTGGCCGGCCGATGATGGCGTGGTAGGTCCCTTGGAAGCCGACCACCTCGAAGGTGAGTGTTTCCTGACGGAAGTTTGCCGGCGTGCCGAAGCAAACCGGCAGGTCGATGCGCCCGAGGGGGTGGGCTTTCTTTCCTGGGACTACTCCGTGGAAACCCCCCGACACTGGGTCGGAGCTGTCCTTCTGAAATCCCCAGGAGGTCGAGGGTCTCGAGGTATATGATGTTGAGGCTCGAGCCCCCATCCATCAATACCTTGGAGAACCCGAACGTCGATTATGACGGGGTCGACGACGAGGGGGTAAGCCCCCGGGTTTATGACCTGGTCCGGATGGTCGTCACGGTCGAACGTGATTGGCGCATCGGACCAGTCAAGATACCGGGGGGCGTCGTGGCCAAGCGAAAAGATTTCCCGGCGCTCCTTCTTTCTCTCTCGAGCTGAGAGCCCGACGGTCGGCCCCCCGTATATCATGTAGCAGTCGCGCACCGGGGGGAAGTCGCCATCTGCCTTCCGTCCGCCGCGTTGATCGGTATCCTTTCCCTTAGGCGCGTCTTCCCTCTTATCACCGAGCTTGGAGTAGTAGCTCTTCAACAGTCGGCAGTCTTTCAGCTTGTGATTTACGGGGCCCCTGTGGAAGGTGCAGGGATCCTCGAGCATCTGCTCGAAGACAGCCCCGTCGGGAGGGCCTCGGGGCTTCTTAGGCTCGAGGGCGCCCGCGAGCACTTCTTTGTCGTCGTCGCCATCGGCGCCACGCTTCGCCTTCTGGCCTTTGCGCTTGTTTTTCTTCCTTTTGTTGCTGTCAATGTTGTCGTTCTTGGCGTCGCCGCCCTTATTGGAGCCCTCCGGCGCGATCACAGCCTTGCCTTTGTCCGTGGTGCGGCCAAAGAAGGCCCCCACCGCTTCGTCGCCCGAGGCAAAGCTGGTGACACGATCCATCAGGTCCTCGACCGTCCTGGGACGGTAGCGTCCTAGCTCATGAACAAGCTCTTGGCATGTTGTGCCTGCGAGGAACGCTGAGATGACGTCCTCGTCAGGCACGTGGGGGAGCTCGAGGCGCTGCTTCGAGAAGCGTCGAGCGAAGTCTCGGAGGGGCTCTTCCGCCGTCTGCCTGCAACGCCGTAGGTCCCAGGGGTTGCCTGGACGTACGCAGGTTCCTTTAAAGTTCCCGTCGAAGACCCTGACTAGGTCGGCCCAGTCATGGATGCGATCCGGCGGGAGCCCCTCGAGCCACCGACGGGCGGTGTCCGAGAGGTAAAGCGGGAGTTGACGTATGATCACGCGGTCGTCGTTCTTCGCTCCGCCTAGTTGGCAGCCAAGGCGGAAGTCCGAGAGCCAGAGCTTGGGCTCGACCTCCCCATCATACTTCACGATGTTGGTCGGCGGCCGGAAGCGGTCGGGGAGGGTCGAGCTGCGGATGGCCCGGCTGAAGACTCGGGGGCCCGGGGGCTCGAGGGCCTGCCGGTCCTCGTCGCTGTCGTAGCGTCCCCCTCGATGGGCGCTATAGCCACGCTCTTGGGCCCCCTTGTCTTTGCGCCGTCGGTTGATGTCGTTGCGGGCGTCGTTGGGGTCTCGAGGCGGCCGATTGTCGACGATCCGTTCGCGGACTGGCCTAGCTCGAGAGGCGTCCGGCTGGTGGACGGATGCCTCGCGAGCGTCGTGGGGCGTGTCCGCCGGTTTCCCCGAGGCTGCTCCGCGTCGGCGTGACGCCGAGCTCTCGGCCTGCTGCACCGCGGCTGTCTCAAGGAGGTTTTTCATTTCTCCGAGCATGCGCCTGGCATCGGGGTTGGAGACGGCGGGCATTTCACGGAGCATCATCGCTGCCGCCACCACGTTCTGGCCGGCTCGCGGGAAACATGCCTCAGGGCGTGCTGGCGCACCGCCCTCGAGGATCTGCCGGTGGACCTCTCGAGCCCGACCTCGAGCTCCGGCTCCTCGGGGCTGGGCTGGTTCCTGCATCAAGGTTTGCCGGAGCTGCATCAGGTGTCGCCGTTCCTCTTCGGCTTTGGTGATTGCCTCTTGCACTTGTGCGAGTTGTGCCGCCCGGCCATCGTCGTGCTTAGGCGGTTCAACCGGAGCTCGAGGTTCGTCCCTTCCCAGAACGCGTGATCCGCCTGCTGCGGCCACGTCGCTAGGTCCCTCTAGGTCGAGGGCCGGCCTGTCGTCGTCGCCTTCGTCCTCGGTATCGCATACGACTCCCTCGAGTTGGAAGCACTCCCTGGTGGGGTCCCAGAGGTCGGGGTCGTGGTAGTCGTATTCGTCGGAGTCGGAACTGTTGATAGCACGCCGCCTTGGCCGATGCTGGGACCGCAGCTCGCGGTACCATTCTCCGACGGTGGCTCGACGAGGTGGCTCGAGGGGTCGCAAGAAGTTGCGGTCGACGCACGCGGGGTGGACGATTTCCAGGCTGGCCATGGCCTGCAGCAGCGCGTCCGAACGCTGCTCCCGGTCCGCCACCGTCTGGTCCTGATGGTGCTCGTCGAGGCGGTGGGCGTACACAGCCGCAGAGTTGTCGGGGCCGACCGGGAACCGCTGGCGTCGAGCGCGGCGCGACCCGTGCGGGAGGAGGCTGAGCGGCGTCGACGGCGCACGGCTTGGAGGCCTCTGGCCTGGCTCCCGGTCCGTACGCATGACGAATGCGAAGTCGCTAGACGGGCGTGAGCGCGCCCTGGAGGTCTCCGGCCGCGCGCCGGGCGGGTTTCCCCTTGGGGCCCCTGCACCGGCTACGGGGGCGTAGGTGTTCGCCGTGGGCACCGCCTGCGCCCGACGACGACGGTGACGATGGCGCCGCTCGCGACGTGGCGACGTGTGGTGGTGCGGGCGACGCGTCACACCCCCTGCGCGGGGCGGCGTGACGCGCACTCCGCCCAGGCCCTCCGTGGAGAGCAGAGTCAGCTCGTTGCCGTTGCCTGTGGCCAGGAACTCAAGGCTCCCGAACCAGACGACGGCACCAGCCGAGAACGGAGGAGGGGATGAAGCCATCCAGGAGTCAACGAGAAATCGGCTCGGGCACGCGAAGTCCCCTACCTGGCGCGCCAACTGTCGGTGTTTCGTACCCGGGGGTATCACACCAACGAGTAATATGATCGCGTGCTTCTCTTCCTGGATGGTGATGCAAGAGGACACAAGGATTTATCCTGGTTCGGGCAAAGAAGGCCCTACGTCCAGCGGGGGGAGATGTTCTTGTATTACTTGCACCTAACTGCTTGTACAGGGGGGAATACAAGCTCAGTGAGCGTGGACCGGGGTCCGGACTCGTGTTTGTGTGTGGACTCGTGGGTTCTCTTCGTCTGTCTCACCGTCCCCCTGAACGAGGGCCCTAGCGTCCCCTTTTATAGAGCAAGGGGAGGTCAGGGTTACATGAAAGTATTACAGGCGTTGGGGCGCATGGTGCCCCATACGGAGAAGGGTAGGAACCCTGTCTTGTTGGGGCCACTGGAGCCGATGTGATCGTCGCTGTTGAGGCGTCCTTGAGTCGTGGCTTCCCTCCCGGGCGCGGACGTGGGGGCGCGACAAGACGGGAGCCGTACAGCACCCATCCCGGAATGTACAGTACGCGGTGAGGTCCCTCCGGGTCTTGGGGTACCTGTCCTCCAATAGTATGAAAGTGGTTAGGGCTCGAAGGGCGCGAAGCCGACTTCGAGGTGTTACAGTGCATGGCTCGAGGGGCGCGGAGCCGGCCTCAAGGTGTTTACAGTGCATGGCTCGAGGGGCGCAGAGCCGGCCTCGAGGGGCTACAGTGCAGGGCTCGAGGGGCGCGGAGCCGGCCTCGAGGGGTTACAGTGCTTGGCATGGCCGAACAGTGCTGCACTGGCGCCCTTTTGCCCATGCTTGCGGTGAAAACGAGACTTGACCTTTACTCCGAGTTACTGTGGTACACGCCGCGCACTAGTGGACATGATCGGAGTAGGTGAAGGCATTAAATGCGTGGTATGGGTTGGTACGGCTGTCTGTGCAGCTCGAGGCCCATGTGTTAAGGCTCGAGGTGTGGGGGCGAACTCGCCCGAAGCCTGGAGGGCTCGGGCGAGACGGAGATAGAGCGCTCGCCCGAGGCCTGGCTGGGAGGGCTCGGGCGAGACGGAGATTGAGCGCTCGCCCGAGGCCTGGTTGGGAGGGCTCGGGCGAGACGGAGATAGAGCGCTCGCCCGAGGCCTGGCTGGGAGGGCTCGGGCGAGACGGAGATTGAGCGCTCGCCCGAGGCCTGGTTGGGAGGGCTCGGGCGAGACGGAGATTGAGCGCTCGCCCGAGGCCTGGCCGGGAGGGCTCGGGCGAGTCGGAGACAGGGTGCTCGGGTGTTTGCGTTGATTGGGGGTACCCTTTTTTGTACCACCGACACAGGGTATGCAACATTTGTAGCTTTGACAGTTCGTTTGTCTCGTACTACTTGGCTGTCCAGCAGGGCTTGTTTTCAAATGCTCTCTGTCTAGTGCCCGAACCAGTTGTTGACTCTTTGGTTCATGGATTATAGTGACGAATCCTAAACTGGAATGTAAGAGGCCTCAATGATGCTGCACACAGAGAAGTTGTTAAAGAATCCATTCTCAGCTCTAAGCCAAATATTATTTGCCTACAAGAGACTAAGCTAAGCAGTGTTGATGCAAGAATTGTGCATGAGACCCTTGGCCAGTGACTTGACTCCTACCTGGAACTTGGTGCTCAAGATACTAGAGGCGGTGTCCTGCTTGCCTGGGATAAGGAATTTGTTACAGTGTCCAACACCTCCATTAGATCTTTCACTATTTCGACACTGGTGCAGATTTCATCCAACAATTGTCCTTTCTTCTTGACAACATGCTATGGACCAGCAGACAATGCAAGAAAGGAAGATTTCTTAGTCGAAATACAACAAATTAGGCCACCTACCACTGTACCATGGATAATAATAGGTGATTTCAATCTGATACACCAAGCAAGTGACAAAAACAATCTCAACCTAAACAGGAGGCTAATGGGGAAATTCAGGAGGACACTGGACAACTGTGAACTGATGGAGATCACTCTGCAAAACAGGAAATTTACCTGGTCCAATGAGAGGGTGAACCCAACCTTGGTAAGGTTGGACAGGGCCTTCTGCACTGCTGAATGGGAAGTGGCGTTTCCCAACTTTGCCCTAAGCGCTCTAGCCTCCGGCGCGTCGGACCACTGTCCAATCTTTCTCAACCGTCAAGACCGAGTGGCAAGGAGGGCGAGTTTCAGATTTGAAAACCATTGGCTCAGGATAGGGGGTTTCAAAGAGGTGGTTCAAGAGGCCTGGAACAAACCACAGACTGGTACAACACAAAGGGTACTGAGTAAGAAGCTAGCTGAGACTGCAAGAGCACTGCGGGGATGGAGCAAACCACTATTCAATAATGCTAGACTACAGCTCCATATGGCAAATGAAATCATTCTTAGGCTGGACATTGCTCAGGATAATCGACAGCTGTCTAGTGAAGAAATCACTTTGCGGCGGGACCTCAAGGTCAGGTTGCTGGGTTTAGCGGCGCTTGAGAGAAGCAGACGTAGGCAAGCTGCTAGAATCAATCAGATCAGAGCGGGCGATGCATGCACTAGATTTTTCCATCTCAGAATGTCTGCCCGACGTAGGAAACAATATATTCCATCGCTGAAAGGGCAGGATGGTACACTAGTTTGGACTCATGAAGGTAAACATGAGATACTACAGGACTACTTCGAAGGTCTCATTGGAAAAAAGGAGCGCAGGCAAAAGACATTGCACTGGCCAGCCCTGCAGCTAACCCTTTTACAACAACTACCTGGGCTCGAGTTAGATAGGCCATTCACTGAAGACGAGATTGAGCAAGCTGTATGCTGCCTCCCAACGGAAAAGGCACCGGGGCCGGATGGTTTCACAAATGATTTCTATAGGAACTGCTGGGATATAATCAAGACTGATGTCGTTGCAGCCTTCAACTCCTTCTACATGCAGCATAATGGGGCACTGGACAGCCTCAATAATGCTCAGGTAGTGCTCCTCCCAAAAGCCCAGGTAGCCATGGAGGCAAAAGACTTCAAACCTATCAGCTTGATTCACTCCTTCGCAAAGCTACTCACCAAGGTCATGGCGATGAGACTGGCAGTATACATTGACAAACTGATCTCCAATGCGCAAAGTGCATTCATTAAGAAAAGATGCATACAGGAGAATTTCATGTATGTCCGAGGTCTTGCAAGGCATTACCATAGAAGCAAGACACCAGCCTGCCTCATCAAACTGGACATCACCAAAGCCTTCGACTCAGTGTCCTGGGAGTTCCTACTTGAGCTGCTCAGCAAGAAAGGATTCCCAACAAGGTGGATTGACTGGCTTGCTACTATCCTTCGCACCTCCTCGTCGTCAATCATGCTAAACGGCTGCCCGGGTGACAATATCAAGCATTTAAGAGGCTTGCGGCAGGGTGACCCTCTATCACCGTATTTGTTCATTCTAGCAATAGACGTGCTGAACAACATATTTGACAAAGCGACACAGATGGGGTTTCTCTCAAAACTAAGGGGACGACAAGCGAGGTTGAGAATCTCTATGTACGCCGACGATGCCGTCATTTTCACCAACCCAAAAAGGGAGGATGTCAACTGCATCATGGAGATAATGAATGCCTTTGGCCAAGCTACTGGACTTAACATCAACATGCAAAAGAGCACAGTTGCCACAATTAGATGTTCCGGCATAGACCTAAACAATGTTCTGCAAGATTTTCCTGGACTAAGAGTGGGCTTCCCATTGCAGTACATCGGGCTCCCGCTGACCCTAGGTAGAATTAAGATGGTCCATCTGCAATATATTCAGGACAGAGCAAAAGCAAGGGTTGCTGGTTAGAAGGGCCGTCTCCTGAATATTTCGGGCCGCCGAGAACTTGTGCGCTCTGTTATCACTTCCATCCCGGTATATCTGTTAGCAGTGATCAAAGCCCCGAAACTCTTTCTAAAGGAACTAGACAAGCTAAGGAGGCGATTCCTATGGGCTGGTGATCAAGAGCTCACTGGCGGGAAATGTAAAGTGGTTTGGGAGAAGGTCAGCATGGCGGGAAATGTAAAGTGGTTTGGGAGAAGGTCAGCATGCCAACATCAGTTGGCGGCCTGGGGATGATAGACTTGGAAAAATTCAGCAGAGCACTCCGTTTAAGATGGCTTTGGTACTCGTGGGACGACAGAGACAGGCCATGGAAAGGTATGGACTTACCAGTCGACAAATATGACATGGACCTCTTCATGGCAGCGACAAACGTTACAATAGGTAATGGGAAAAGGCCTCCTTCTGGAATTCTAGTTGGCTGCAGGGTGCAGCACCTGCAAGGCTGTTCCCAGCTCTGTTCAGGCACAGCAAAAGGAAAGGCAGATCAGTTAATGATGCGCTCGCAAACCACACATGGGTTCAGGATATCGACTACAACATGACTGAGAGGATGATCTCAGACTTCTTAGATCTATGGGAACGAATCCAGCGTGTGGAACTTATCGCTGCACAGGAGGACAAGATCACTTGGCTGCACACAACAGATGGAATTTATTCGGCGAAATCGGCGTATCAGCTACAGTTCATTGGTAAAATTGCGTCGCCAACAGCTGATATCACCTGGAAAACCAAAGCCCCACCAAAATGTCGCTTCTTTACCTAGTTGATGCTCCAAAACAGAGTCTGGACGGCCGCCCGCCTCCAAATTAGACAGTGGCCAAATCAGTATTTCTGCCCATTGTGTATGAAAAATCTGGAGACTATACATCACCTTATGCAAGAATGTGCCTTCACAAGGCAAATCTGGGACAAAGTTGGGTTATGGTTTTCGACATCTTCATTGCAGCCGGCAAATTGGGGCAGCAGAGAGGATTTTCAGCAATGGTTCTATGATTTAGGTAATAGTGGTCGGGGGGCTAAGAGAGACGGAGTTCGCACAATCACTATGCTAACCGTTTGGGAAATTTGGAAGGAGAGAAACAGCCGCATCTTCAACAGGGGGATGAAAACTGCGGATCAGGTGCTAAATGCAATCAAGGATGAAGCCATCCTGTGGAGTAGAGCAGGGAACAGGGCTACCGCGATGGTGCTCCCAGCGGGATCCCTGCAAGCGGATGGAATTCCTGTGCAGGACATCAATTAGCTTCTAGCTTTATCATATCTCATTAGGTGTTTCTCTCCAAATTTGTGTAAACTCCTCTAATTAACTGCAGGGGTGGCATGTTAACGTTGTATGGCGTAAACATGCAAAGGGGCGCATCTTGCGCCAGCTGTTGTATCTAATACTCTTCCTCTTAAGAAATGAAAGCCGACAACGGATCTTTCGAAAAAAAGAGAACCCGTCCCAAAAAAAAAACCGTTTCTTTGATGCCAAATCGCTGCCTGGCGTAGCTGTCGCTCGATCGGTATCGGCCGGGGGCGCCTTCATTTTGTTCCCCTCGATCTCCCTCCCGTCTTTTCAGGGTCCTTCCTGGATCACTAATCTCCAACGATGCCACTGTCAGCAATGTGCTAGCACTAGCTACTACGTATTTCGTATTACTACATACTGTATCATCAAGCACTACCACCACCCTGCCTCTGCCTATAGTAATTCAGTAGTGCGGAATTATGGAGGCTAACAACAAATTAATAAATTACTATCGTCTTTCACAGATGATGATTAGTAATTTAGTAGTACGGAATTATGGTATATATGTCTACACTATTAAGCATATGGTCGAGGACGAGAAACTGACCGGCGGACGGCGGCAGAATTTAACAGTGAGCGCCTCGTGACGGGGCCAGTCACGGCGCGTCGCCGTCGCCGCCGCGCGTACGTCCTGTCCGCCGGATCCATCCATCCTCTCCTCGCCGACCACAGATGATGCATATGCACGCATGTTACTGTCTTCAACAATAATACCCAAAATACAAGACCTATTTAACATATGGGTAGCGCTACAGACAAATAGTTCAATACCTATTTAACATCTTCTCCAACAACGAGACTCAAAAGAGAATCCTTTCTGTAAATGGGTTTTCAGGAGAGAGGATACTTATATTTGGATTATGTATATCAGACAACCCAAAATAGGTCTCGCATATAGGTATTCTGTTGGATGCTGATTTTAGGTCTCTGCAACCCATTTTGGATTTGGGTCTTCATATGGGTTCTTTGTTGGAGATAGTTAGTGCGTGTTACCAACAACCGCCGGATCCACGAGATCACCTACCTTAGCTTTAATCCTACCAACTCTCTCTCTCTCTTTACTCGATCGATCTCAGCCTCTCTTGTGTTTGTGTTTTCTGCTTAAAAAAAACTTATTAGCTTGTGTTTCACATGAATCGTTAATTATACAGGAGTATAAGCGAATGCGAGTGTGGATGGACCACACCCACTCCGAGCCCTGCTGGCGGCGTTCCCAGATCGAGTGATCGACCAACCATACATATCAATCGCGCTCCCGTGCTGAGTAAACATCGGAATCATCAGAGTAGGAGTAGGACTCGACTCTCGACATGACCACCCCAGCCGCTCACGTATGATCGACGAGGCATGCTATAGTATGATCTACCGTACTTGCCAGTCGTCACCGAAACAAAAAAAAAGGTGGTGACTATCTTCACTATGTACCCACAGACAGACACACCGTACATGTATGTCACGTGTCCATGCATAATTATTTGACAAGTTTTGATTTTTTTTGCAACTAATCCTCTTTAATATATAGAGCACACTATGCCAAAAAAGATTATCAGTGAGGCCTCGATTTGTGACCCAGAAACAACACGCGTCACAGATAAGCTATCAGTGACGTGAGTTCTTGAGACGTGTCACTGATTAGATGCTGGCCATGCCCCGGGACCAAGACGCGTCACTAATAACAGAGTATCAGTGACTCTTGAACGGAACACGCGTCACTGATAAAAATTGTGACGCATGTTGCTGAGACGCGTCACTGATAGATCGAGTTATGAGTAACACGGGTTAAGAATATGTGTCACAGATAAGTCTTGTGACACATGTTCTCAAGACGCGTCACTGATAGTTGTACATATCAGTGACTCTTGATCATAACACGCGTCACAGATAAGAAATGTGACGCGTGTTTATAGACGCGTCACAGATAACTGACACCAGTCTTAATGTATTTGTTCTCACTATTCTCACGAGGAAGGAGTCGCCGTTGAAGGCCCCAGTAGCGCGCCTCCGCCCACCTCCGCACTACAGCTCCCACCGGCGCCGCCCCTTCCCGTCCTTGAGCCGTGCCGCAGTGCTCGCGTACATCAATCTGAGCGGATCGTGCGCACCAAGGTATTCCTCCACCACTGAATCGGGGTTGGCCGCGTCCTCGCCAGAGCCTGGTCGTGCAGTCCTGCGGTGCGTCTACAGCTCGACGGCGCTCCACCGCCTCGCCTCGTCCCTCGCCGGAGCCTGGCCGTGTCCTCACCGGAGCCTAGTCGCGTGCATACTTGTGGTGCATCTGCAACTCAACGGGTCTCTTTCTCTCTGGTTCTCCTAGCACGCCCAACAATTAACGACCAACAAGCGTCAAAATCAGTGACGCGTCTTTACGCGTCATTGATTTGCCCTTATCACAGACGCAAAATCAGTGACGCGTATTTTATGCGTCACTGATGACCCTCTACACACGTCACTGATAACGTTTTCTGGCATAGTGGCAGTCCACCGTTAGATGATTATATATAGACACGTGATATAAATTCACGGTGTATCTATAGATACATGGTTGGGATAGTCCCCACCTATTTTTTTGGGTCCCCACATCCATGGTTGGGATAGTCATCACGCATGACCCCAAAACGACTGAACAAGAGTCAAATATATGACTCGAACGACTTTAACATTATTGGTTCTATCTAGTACTCAATCTGTCCCCAAAAAATACAATTCTGAAATAGGAGCATATTTTAGTATATCAAGTTTGATTAACTGTAGATAAACATGAAATTCAAACTGATATACAACCTATAATTGTATTTTTCTTATGGACAGAGGTAGTACCAGCAGAAGAGAAAACCTGGCTAATATAATGCTCCCACCTTCATATTAGGCTGTAATTTTATTTACAATAAGTACTGTACTGGCGCACCATATTATTATATATATGCCACAGGCCAGCAAGCAAGCACCGGTGCCAACAAAAGAGCTAGGTGTAAGACGATTCAGCCAGAAAGAGAGAGGGGGCCGGGACAGCTAATAATATGGCCGAAGGAGGAGCGAGAGACGGTGGCCAGGATGATGACGAGACGACGACGACAACCACGACGGAGGGACGACGCGGCAGCAGCGACCACGCAGGGGCCGGGGCCGGGGCCACGACGAATCCGAACAGGCATCAGCTGGTGGTGCCGTTCCTTGGCATGTTCCGGTACGCCGACCGCACCGACGCCGCGCTCGTGGCGGTCGGCACGGTGGCGGCGGTGGCCAACGGCATGACGGAGCCGCTCATGACGGTCGTCTTCGCTGCCGTCATCGAGTGCTTCGGCGCCGGCGACGACGCCACGGTCCTCCACCGGGTCACCAAGGTACGATACTAGCTTATAGTACTACGTGTGTGGACGTATAATATACAGGTTTAATCATCAGTTATCTTGCGTTTTTGTCCTAATATAAGTAGTACTCCCTCCGTACTCGAAAAAAGTCGTTTTAGACAAAGATGTGAGTCAAACATTAAAAATATAAATCATCAATAATTTTTTAGTCGTTGAGTTTAAAAATATGACAACTATATGAATAGATTCGTTTTGAAAAATATTTTCATAAAAGTATACATATGTTATTTTTCCTTAAATATTTTTTTATAAAAATAAAGAGTCAAAGTTAAACTTTGGAAACCGTAGTAGTTGTCGTATTAGTATTAGTATGGAGTAGGATGCTTACGTGCTTATACCGTACTCCCTCCATACCCATATTAGTTGTCGTTTTAGAAAAGATTACAGTCAAACATTGAGAATATAAATCATCAATAACTATTAAGTTTCTAAGTTTACAAATATAAAAATTATATAAATAGATTTGTCTTGAAGAATACTTTCATAAAAGTATACATATATCACTTTTCCATAAATATTTTTATAAAAATAAGAGGTCAAAGTTGTGTTTTGAAGACCGTGTCGCTGTCCTAAACGTCAACTAATATGGGTATAGAGGGAGTATAGGTTTGTTCCACACATGCACACGCACAGCTAACTAGCTAGTGACTAGTGATGGTGGCCTGCTGGTGGGGAATGGGGATCGCGGCCAGGGTGCTCTCATGGCGTGCATGCGCGGTGGTTACCCATCGATCGACTTACCGGCGACGGCCGAGGCTGCCGTCGAACCGGCCCGGCGCGCGCTGGGTCCAGCAGTATGTAAATGGATACGCCTATATATTGCACTTGCACGCGCCATAGAACATACTGTGTGCATGTGCGCGTAATTTCATTTCGCTTCTCTAGTTAATTGGTATGATATATTGACAGAAATTACACGTGTATACCGTCCAAGTATTTTCTCCACTCTAAGGCCTTGTTTAGCTTTACACAAATACGTGCAACTCTCAATCCGCGTGGTTTGAGAGAGATTAAAGTAAAATTTAGTTAGTTTCACTCAAATCTACTTTAACGAGGTACATTTATGTATAGTCACACAAAGCATAAATTATAAGTTGTTTTGACTCAAAATGATTTATAATTTGGAATGAAGAGAGTATTATATATCTAATAATTATTAAGAGCTATTGTCTTCTCTCTCAAAAATCACCATGCACAACTGAAAGTCCTTTTCAAAAAGTAGGTGGGCCACATTATTCTTCCATTCCATATATATACATGGTTTGGAAATCCCTCATCGTACATTCTTTATTTTCCCTTCATATATACTATTGGTGTTATCGTCCCTTTTTTCCTTGGGGGTCATATTAAAGCGATATCAGACGTTTTCATCAGACGTTAATTGATCAAACGTAATCAAACCGTCTGCAGTGTTAGCCAGCAGTTACGTACGGCCAACACTACTTAGGGGACATTTGGTTGGTTATACATAGAAGAATCAGGCTCTAGACATACAACTTCAGCGTGTTTGATTGCTTGTGTAAAAGTTTAGGTCTGGCTCCCTAGATGCAAAAAGGCAGCCCACAGCCTGTCTCGCCAGATACGGATTTTATTTGGACTTCTGGCGAGCCAGGCTCGCATGGTGCGGCACAAATTCTTTTAATGATATTATTAACAAATGGTTAATATATATTTAAGTGATATTAGTGTATTTTAAAATAAGTTAAGATATTAGAAGTAAAATTAGGACTATTAAAATGTAGTTACATAACTCAAATACTATAAGATTACTTGTTTAGCTATTTTTATTATATACAATATGACTTCGTGCGGGCAACCAAACAATATCTCCTGTTAGCCAGACTCTATATATACAGTCAACCAAACAAGGATAACTTACGTCACCCCAACCTATCCAGCATAAGCCTGGCTCGTATAGAGAAGCGAACCAAACGTCCCCTTAGTAGTAAAACTACAACGTATCCGTTTTTAAAAATTTAGCCCTATCCCATCGAATGTTACGAGACTCTAATTTAATCTAAAAATAGACTAATTATAAAACTATAAAAACTAATTTACGAGACGAATCTATTAAACTTAATTAGTCTATCATTTGACAATGTGGTGCTACAATAAATATTCGCTAATGATGAATTAATTTGGCTTAATAGATTCGTCTTGTTAATTACCATACGATAGTGTAAATAGTTTTATAATCTACCTATTTTTAGTAGACTAAATTAGTATCACAACATCTAATGTAACACAACTAAAAATTAAGAATACGTGCTATTGCTCACGGGCCTTTCGGTTTGATGTTGACAGCTCACCAGACAAATCTATAGGCGATAGATATCATCATATTCTGAATTCCGTAAACAACGACGTTTGATAAAAAATATTTTCATTTTCAGGGTAATTTTTTTAAAAAAATATCACATCAAATGTTATGGTATTAATTTAGTCTATTAAAAATAGACTAGTTATAAAAACTAATCACACCACCATACGCTAATCAATAAGATAAATCTATTAAACTAAATTAATCCATCATTAGTACATGTTTACTGTAACATTGCATTGTCAAATTATAAACTAATTTAGCTTAATAGTTTTGTCTTGTGAATTAGCTTTCAGCTGATAAATTAGTTTTGTAATTAGTCTATTTTTAATAGATGAAATTAGAGCACAACATTTGATGTAATAGAGCTAATATTTTAAAGGACTGCCATAGTGCCATCAAGAGTGGTTGTTGATGAACTATATTGAACTCCAGTGCTACGGCTACCTACCACTCTCTCTCTCTTGATTGAAACTACCACTTTCTCCTTTAGCTAGCCTTTGTATATATTATATACAATCCAGACATGCTAATAATGCTCTTCGCTCAAGTAAGCTTCACGTCGACGGCCAATTTTCTGTTTAGCCGCTCTAACAACTTGTTTAACTGCATACAAATATATCTTAATCACTACTAGAGAATATGTCTTTGGACGATCTATCAATTGAGCTTTAGTCTCGGCCAAAAATTGTCTCCGGGGCTAAAGACCTTTAGTCCCGGTTGGTAACACCAACCGAGACTAAAGGTGAATCTTTAGCCCTGGTTGGTGTTACCAACCCGGACTAAAGGTCCTGGACATTTAGTCCCGGTTGGTAATACCAACCGAGGCTAAAGGGTGAACCTTTAGCCCCACTAACCGGGACTAAAGGTGCTTTTAGCCCCGGTTGATGTTACCGACCGAGGCTAAAGGTCCTTCCCGAGTGGATTCAAAAGGAAAATGTCCAGAACTACATCACGTGGGTTGTGTAGCTCAGTTGGTAAGCGTGTCTGAGGCGAGAGGTAAAGCACCCGGGACTAAAGCCTGAGACCTTTAGTCCCGGAGTGCTAGCCCCTTTCCAACCAGGGCTAAAGGCCCTTTCCGTAGTAGTGAATCTATGTAAGTTGATAGAATTGTAATATAATTTAGTTAAGTTACACTCTAAACCACTCTAATTCACATGGATCAAAATGTATTTATGTACAGCTAAATAAACGGGAATGCCTTTCCAGACATATCCTTGAAAGTGCTCCTATCACGATGGGAATGCCTTTCTAACACTATCGTGATAGTATCGTGGTTGTCTGCCGGAAGATGAAAGCAGCAGGCGAGTAATAAATACTCCCTCCATTTTAAATTAGAAGGTGTTTTGATTTTTCTTGATAATACACTATATCTAAATACATAGAGAAAAAAATAAAGTGTTTAAAAAACTATAACATCTTATAATTTGGAATTAGGGAATGTAAGGAGTAGTAAGGAAAAGAATTCATCTTTTGATTTCCAGGCCACAATAGGTTATGGCGTGGGTTTCACTGGAATTTAGTAGAATTGTCATTTTTAGTTCCAAAAGAGAACCAAACAGGATGCCCATGCCGAATCAATATGATTTTAATTCAACGCAGTTCTAAAGACGCAGGCAAGAAGAAACAACGGGATGTGGATATCAAGGCCATCCAAGAGAAATCATATCTATTAAGAAATTATATGTAGTTTATAAAATATGAGTTTTGTTACGGTGCTTGAGAGAACCGGACTAAAAATTATTTAGGCCAGCTATTAATTAAAAAACTAGTTAATTCTGCTTAAGGACAGTTTAGTAAAAAAAATTTCTCCTGTACACACCCCACGTCGCTGCCGGTGTCCAGCATCACAGCAGCGCGAGCGGCGTGCCCATGCCCCATGCCCACCGAAGCGAAGTACTCGCCGCTGCATTACACCAGGACGTACGGACATCACGGGCGTCATGAGCTCACGAACCCACCGCCGCTCGCGCCTGCTCGTGTCTCGTTCCTCGTGGTGGCGGCCGCCGCCGCCGTGAACACAGACACGGAGTTCGTGCCTCGGCGCGCGGCGTCACGCACCAAAGCGGTGCACTAGGAACTGGTGCTGACATTGGTGGTATCATGCGGGTCCAGCTCCAAGATGGATGCTTCGCCGAAGGTAGCGACGAAGAGAGGTTGCATGTTGTGGGGCTGCGCTGCCACGACCTACGACTACGAGTGAGATCAACGCTATTGCAGATTTGCTGAGGCCACATCAGACGCGCGGCGGCCGGAAGGCATAGGTGGGGCGGTGCTCCGGCAGAGTCCGATTAGCCGCGCCGCCTGTGCTAGAGACTAGAGAGGGAGGAAGCTCCTCTTATTTTCTAACCATCAAATATAACGAAATAGAGACCTTTCATTATTTTTTAATCTCGTATTTTTATAGAAAATGTTTGTCAATGATTTGACTTTATAGGTTCTCTATTGATGAATAAAAGAAAGCACAACTTTGAATACACTATTACTACAAAAAAGGGGAATGAACTAAAATAGCCAAAAAAAAGGGACACATAGCCATTAACCTTTTTTTTCAAAAGAAATTACCTTTTCTTTTCTTGAAAAGATACGAATGATTTGAACAAGTAAATGAGAGTGGATAAAAATTCTCAACGAGAAGGAACTCCATTTCTTCTAGTTCTCTCTAAGATCACGTAGCAGCAACACACAAACTAACATTACGAGCTAAACTAGGGGTTGTTTGGATGCACCAAACTAAAATTTAGCTAGCTAACAATTAAGAGTAAAACTTTAGCCAACTAAAAGTTTCTCAGTTAAGCTTTAGCTAGGGTATTTAGATGCTCTAGCTAATAGATTCAAGCTTTAGCTAGATTCAAATAGCTAAACCCACCTAAACTTTAGCTGAGATATTTGGATGCATAACATTGATTATTGCAACTAAAAACTATACAGTATGTGCCCATCCCCTTAAGTATCAAACAAGTCACACTATTTGAATGTGATACATAACAAGGTGTTCTTCTCCAGGTTATCATGTACTACATCTACCTGGGAATCGGAACAGCAGTTTCTTCCTTTCTCCGTGAGTATATAAATAAACATATAAGTACTATATGTTTGGACATGGACTACATTTTCGTAAATAATGTCCAATAGCTAGAGAATAGGAATTGAAACAGCTGGCGTTCTTGATGGGTCATAAAAACGACAAGTTTCGTTATGGTAGCCCATTCACAAACATCCCACGAGTACAAAATGGTCACTGCCAGGTGGCACCAATGGAATACTTCCCACTGTCACAACTTCAAGAATTTGCTAAGTTTCAGATATTTTTCAAAATTCACATTTGAACTTGACCGGAGCTATCATTCAGGTCCCTAAACTTTGAAAGTGATATCTACGGATCTCTAAACTTGGCAAACAATGTCATTTAGGTCCTCGAACTTTCGAGGTGATCGCCGCAGACCTCTAAACTTGTTCGGTGGTGTCATCTAGGTCCCTAAATTTTGAAGGCGATCATCGAAAGTCCCTAAACTTGATCGACAGTCCCGGTCCAAATATAGTTTAACACACTTTATAAGCTAGAGTGATATGCTGACTGTATGTTAGATGTAGATCCAACATGCGTCAATTAATCAATCATTATTCATATAATATTTATTATGAAATTATAAGTTATATAAATAATTTACATTAGTAACAACAAATTTAAAAATAATTTATAACTTTTAATACTTTTGAAATTTTAATATTATTTTAAAACTTTAATCTATAGTAATTTTAATATTAAAAAAATTGTACTAAAATAATTCAATAGAGCAAACTTCAATACTATAGGAATTCTAACATTCTTTTAAACTTTTAAAATAATACTATAAATTTGAAGTGATTTTTAATATTATTTGTACAATCAGCGTGTCACACTGGTTTATACAGTGGATTGGACAATATTTGGACCGGAATGACACCATCAGCCAAGTTTGAAAGTTTAGAGACCTGGATGGCACGGTCGGCCAAGTTTAGGGACCCCTGGTGACTACCTTGAAAATTTAGGGATCTAGATGACACCGTTTATCAAGTTTAGGGATGCTCATATATCACTTTCAAAGTTTAGAAACTTGGATGACACCTGCGGTCAAGTTCAGGGATGGGAGGTGAATTTTGCTCATATATTTCAGCTATTCACATTAGTATCAAAACATACACACTACAACTTCGATGGTTTCAAGCATGAAAAGATGGCACGGTGTTTGTTACAATCAGAAAGAAAATGCGGCTAACTCAACTTACAACTTCAACCGGGAAGAGAATGGACTTTATAGCAGCTAAAAATGAGAACTCTGTTTAGTTGGATAATCAGAATCCCAAACGATTGGCTGAAACATTTACCTGCTCCAGAGGTGTCATGCTGGACGGTGGCTGGAGAAAGGCAGTCAACACGGCTGCGATCGTTATACCTTGAAGCTGTTCTGAGGCAAGACATTGCATTCTTCGACGTCGAGATGACAACTGCAGAAGCAGCTTCAAGAATGTCTGCGGACACTGTACTCATCCAAGACGCCCTCGGTGAGAAGGTAACAAATCATTATTGCTTTGGCAGAAGAAACAAAAATATATGTCTAACTTCCAGTAAAGGGTCTTTCATGTCTAGAACATAAGGAAAAAGGCCTTATGTAGAACACTAAAAAACTGACTTCTCATGTTAAGGTAGGGAAGTACATACAGCTTTTGACAACTTTCGTCGGTGGCTTTATCATTGGATTCATTAGAGGCTGGATGCTGGCCCTTGTTGTGCTCGCGTGCATACCTCCAAGCATTTTATCCTTTGCAACAGTCTCCCGACAGCGAGCTCAAATATCTCGAAAGAGACAAGAATCATATGAAGATGCAGGGAATATTGTCGAGCAAACCATTGGAGCAATAAGAACAGTGGGTGATTCTAGTATTTTTAAATACAAATCAATGCTGACAATAGATGTTTGCAACTATTCCAATATCAATAACATCTAAAAAACAGGTTGTATCTTTCAATGGTGAGAAGAAAGCAATTGCAATGTACAATAATCACATAAAAAAGGCATACAAGGCTACTCTCGTGGAAGGGATCGTCACTGGTCTTGGACTAGGTTGCATATTTTTTGTTGTCTTCTGCAGTTACTCTCTAGCTTTTTGGTATGGCGCCAAGTTAATCATCGACAAAGGATATACGGGAGGGCAGGTCCTCAATATCGTATTTGCAATTTTAACTGGCTCAATGTGAGTTCAGCAACTGTGAACTACATATGTAATTAATGATAGTAAAGAAGTACTGTTAGACTCTTTGATTGAAATTGAATTGATATTTGATAAAGTTAACCGTTTTTAGATTTTGACATTAAGGTTTCATTATTTGGGAACAGGGCTATAGGTAATGCATCACCATCTATTTCTGCAATTGCAGAAGGGCAGTCTGCAGCACAAAGATTGTTTGAAATTATCAACAGAAAACCAAATATTGACATTACCGACACTTCCGGAATAGTATTAGAAGATATCGAGGGAGATGTTGAGCTCAAGGATGTGTTCTTTAGGTACCCTGCAAGGCCTGAGCAGTTGATACTTGATGGCCTGTGCCTGCAAGTACCTAGTGGTACCACAATGGCTATAGTCGGGGAGAGTGGAAGTGGTAAATCAACAGTGATTAGTCTGGTGGAGAGATTTTATGACCCACAGGCTGGTGAAGTGTTGGTAGATGGAGTGAACATCAAAAGTCTGCAGCTCCAATGGTTAAGAGGAAAAATAAGTCTTGTCAGCCAAGAACCATTGCTTTTTATGACCTCCATCAAGGATAACATAACCTATGGTAAAGCGGATGCTACAATCGAA
Organism: Coix lacryma-jobi var. lacryma-jobi; assembly: GCA_009763385.1. Taxonomy (NCBI): domain Eukaryota; kingdom Viridiplantae; phylum Streptophyta; class Magnoliopsida; order Poales; family Poaceae; genus Coix; species Coix lacryma-jobi. Next base: position 30,926,937 of record CM019827.1, on the reverse strand, counting down.
GAGATCAAGAGAGCAGCTGAGCTTGCAAATGCAGCAACCTTCATTGAAAAGCTGCCTGATGTACTTTCAGAAACACTAATTATTTATGTATCTTACTTACTCAAGTTTCTGCCAATTAATATCTTCTCTTCCACCTCATACAGGCATACGAGACAACGGTTGGTCAGCGTGGTTCTCAGCTTTCTGGGGGGCAAAAGCAAAGGATTGCCATCGCAAGAGCAATCCTCAAAAATCCAAAAATCCTTCTTTTGGACGAAGCTACAAGTGCTTTAGATGTAGAGTCTGAAAGGGTAGTTCAAGAAGCACTAAATAGGATCATGGTAGGGAGAACTACACTAATTGTTGCTCACCGCCTAAGCACCATCAGGAGTGCAGATTGCATAGCAGTTGTTCATCAAGGAAAAGTAGTTGAACGAGGTAAGTGACTCTTCGACACCAATTTCTCTGACTTTTTTTTTAAAAAAAATCTTTAGAAGCAATCAATCAGTGTGAAAAAATGGAGATAGTTCAATTCAGTTTTTTGGAACCTGTTAACCAATTGACATGTCACACAGGTATCCATGACAAGCTGATTAAGGATCCTGATGGAGCTTATTCTCAGCTTATTAGGTTACAACAGGCACATGCTAAAGAAAAGCATGAGGTTCCAAATACTGACGTGTCAGGTTCAATATATAAAAGTAGAAGTTTATCTTTGGAACAATCTGTAGGCAGAGATTCTCCCAGGAACAGAGGACATCATTCCTCCACACAAACCACTGGGTTGTCCGAAGAATTGAACAGGAAAGATTTTACAAACAGACAGGAACACCAGGAATATGGTGATAGTAAGGCTCCTAACAAAGCACCAATTGGACGGCTATTCAAACTCAATAAGCCAGAAGTGCCAGTTCTCCTATTAGCTGCTATAGCTGCCTTTGTGCATGGTCTTCTGTTCCCATCGTTCAGTATAATGATGTCTGGTGGTATACGAACTTTCTACTATCCACCAAACAAACTTCGAAAAGATTCTCAGTTTTGGGCATTGATGTGCCTTCTGTTCGCAGTCATTTCCCTGATTTCAATCCAACTGGAATACTTTCTATTTGGGGTTGCTGGTGGGAAACTTATACGACGTGTCCGCTCTCTGTCTTTCCAGAGCATAGTGCATCAAGAAGTTGCTTGGTTTGATGACCCTTCAAATTCTAGGTTTTGCTACTTTAACATTTTTTCCCTAAATTTCTTATTTTTTTCTACAACTGATTGGTCAGTAATTTTACTGTTTCATTTTATAGTGGAGCACTTGGCACGAGACTCTATGTTGATGCTTTGAACATCCGACGCCTCGTCGGAGATAACTTGGCCATACTAGTGCAGTGTATAGTAACACTAGTAGCTGGTTTTTCCATAGCATTTGCTTCAGACTGGAAGCTCACGCTGATCATCATATGTGTGATTCCTGTAATGGGCTCACAAAATTATATTCAAGTGAAATTCTTGAAAGGGTTCAATGAAGATGCTAAGGTGAAAATATTGAATTTCCTGCAGTGAACGTAACCATCTTTATGTTTAAAAAAGCAAAGCATACCTGATACTTTCAAAATAGATGAATATGTGCAATCTTTTTAGACAACATACAGTTTTTCATTAATATTATTATTTTTGAAACAATTTCATATAATATTAATAACTATAGATAAATTTTGAAGTTTACAATTGACAGAAATTAAGTAAGATTTAATGTCTTATCAAAAGTTTCACCTAACAACTAATTGCAACAGGTGATGTATGAAGATGCAAGTCAAGTCGTAACTGAGGCAATTAGTAGTATTCGAACCGTAGCATCTTTCTGTGCAGAGAAGAGGGTAATTACATCATACATTAAAAAATGCCAAGCTTCAATGAAACAAGGCATTAGAAGTGGAATGGTTGGAGGCCTTGGTTTCAGTTTCTCAAACTTAATGATGTATCTCACATATGCTCTTTGTTTCTATGTTGGTGCACTGTTTGTACATGAAGGAAAATCAACTTTTAAAGACGTTTTTAGGGTAAGGGATATGCATTTGGGATCACTTAAATAACAGCATTTTGTTCACTGACTGACTAACTTAATCTGGTAACTTGCAGGTCTATTTTGCTTTGATTTTCACAGCTTTTGGAGTTTCCCAAACAAGTGCAATGGCAACAGATTCAACAAAAGCCCAGGAATCCACAACTTCCATACTATCTATTATAGATAGGAGGTCTAAAATCAACTCGACTAGTGATGAAGGCGTAATTCTAGAAAAAGTCGATGGCAATACAGATTTCAGACATGTAAGCTTCAAATACCCATCCCGCCCAGACGTCCAAGTGCTCAGCGACTTTACTTTGACCATTCCAGCCAGAAAGGTATTGTTTGCTTGTCAAGTTAATTCATAAGTTGTTTGACTGGAGAAAGGCAGTTAGTTATTCATTGATCATTGAAAGAAATAGGGGATGGGAACTGGGTGGTTGATCTTGCATTCTTGCTAGGCTAGTAACAAGTTAGACCATGCTAGACACTTCACAAAAGCGTCATGGCAGTTCTTGTTTTCACATTTTCCTCTATGATTTGTACTGATGAACTTAAAACTAATTTTTCATATGCAGACTGTTGCACTTGTTGGAGAGAGTGGTAGTGGTAAGTCAACAATAATTGCTTTGCTCGAGCGATTCTACGATCCAGATTCTGGCACAATCTCACTAGATGGGACAGAACTTAAAAAACTAAAGCTGAGTTGGTTAAGAGACCAATTGGGGTTAGTGAGCCAAGAACCTGTACTTTTCAACGACACAATTCATGCCAACATAGCATATGGAAAACAAGGAGAAGTAAGAGAGGACGAGATTGTTGCTGCTGCCAAGGCAGCTAATGCTCATGAGTTCATATCTAGCTTGCCTCAGGGATATAGCACTACTGTCGGCGAGAGAGGAACACAGCTCTCTGGAGGCCAAAAACAACGGGTTGCTATTGCAAGGGCCATCTTGAAGGACCCAAAAATACTTCTACTCGACGAGGCAACAAGTGCCCTGGATGCTGAAGCTGAGCGTATTGTTCAAGATGCGTTAGACCAAGTGATGATCAGCAGGACCACCATTGTCGTGGCACACCGACTGTCCACAATCAAAGGGGCAGATATGATTGTAGTCATCAAAGATGGTAAAGTTGCTGAGAAGGGCAAGCATGAATACCTCGTGGACAAGGGTGGAGTTTATGCATCGCTGGTAGAACTACACTCCAAGTCAGCATAATGATATATGGGGACTTTGATGGATTATTTGGTAATACAAGGGGAGCATTTGCAGTAGTAGACTAGTAGGTAGCCAAGCAACGGAAACAAATCCATTTAAAACCTATCAATTCATGCTTCTGGTTTGTTATAGGTCAGTCTTAAACTCCATGTCGACAAAGATTGCATTGACATCAGTCATCACGTATAGCATATGCTGTAGTGCACTGGATTATCAATAAATTAATGGTAAGAAGGAAAACAAATCAACCTAATCACTGAACTATTAATATTTAGTCGACGAGCAGAAGCATTTCTGCTATTCAAGAGCCCCCAAACTCACGCGAGGCGCCTGAGCATAAGACTACATGCCAAATATACTATAGCTTTGCACGCATCGGAAAGAATAAAGTTCAGATCAAATGCACGAATTTGTTCAAACCAAAGATTCAGGCGTATCGAGAACTTAAACCGGCGTACCTTTTACCGAGGTCCCCCTTTTGGTCGTCACGATCCAACCGACGCTAGCCTAGATGGGACGGCCGTACCAGTGCCCGCTGGCGCGGCCGCCATACCTGGCTGCTGGCTTCAGGGAGCCGCCTCGCTTCCTTTCCGCTCCCCACCAGCGATGACACAGCCACCGCCGCGTGCCATTCCCATTCTACCGTCCGAGAAGAAAACAAAACCAACGGCTTATATTACTCGGTCCCACCATCTTTCACGTAGCGGGTTACGGCCCAGAGGGTGAGAGGAGGCCCAAATGGCTGAACAAAAAGGAGAGAAGGAACGGGCCAAACACCGGCGATCCCTAAACAAACAGGGAGGAGGAGATGACCGGCGGAGCTCTGCATGCGAGCTCAGCCGATAGCGCAGGGGCGGCGGCAGCACGACCGTGCGGAGGATCTGTAGGCGATATATATATGCCTGCATCAGGTTAGTGCTTACCCCGATCTTCTGGTTCAGTAAATCATTGCCTAGACCTAGTGTATTTTTCTTTAATCTTGTACATCCAATCCTCACTTATAGCAGTGCGCTTTTGCATTTGAGTTCAATAGAGAGAATATATACTGCCGAGGCTTGTTTTTATATTTTTATATGGTTTATTATTCAGTTAGCGACGCATTTGAATATGGTCCCTTCACACCTACCACATAATTCTTGTTTCGACTTCTACAATTAGGAACAATTTGATTCTGACCAAATAGTACTTGGATAAATGCACAAACGATATAAAAATACATCATTCTATTCAGATTCCGAGCGGAGCTCTACTAGTGAAGCATAGGCTCCACCTTTGATGCGCATCAGGGCTTCATGCCTTCCTTTCTCTACAATCTTGCCTTCCTTAAGGACAGCAATCATGTCAGCCCCTTTGATCGTGGAGAGGCGGTGTGCCACCACAATGGTGGTACGGCTGACCATGACTCGGTCCAATGCGTCTTGAACAATGCGCTCTGATTCAGCATCAAGGGCACTGGTTGCCTCGTCAAGGAGTAGTATCTTTGGATCCTTGATTATGGCCCTTGCAATAGCTACTCGTTGTTTCTGCCCACCAGATAGCTGAATTCCTTTCTCGCCTACCATGGTGTCATATCCTTGAGGTAAGCTTGATATGAATTCATGGGCGTTGGCTGCCTTGGCTACAGCTATAACCTCTTCCTCTGTTACATTACCATGTTTCCCATATGTCATGTTGGCACGAATTGTGTCATTGAAAAGCACCGGCTCCTGGCCTACCAGCCCCATTTGATCCCTTAGCCAACTTATTTTTAAGCTCTTAATTTCAACTCCATCTAGTGATATTGTACCAGAATCAGGATCGTAGAAACGCTCCAGTAAAGCAATTATTGTGGACTTGCCACTGCCACTCTCTCCAACAAGTGCCACTGTCTGCAAAAGGAAGGAAAAATATTGCATCACAACTGTTCCAGAGCTTGGCAAATGTCAGATGTGAAATAAACAAGCTGAAAGTTGCATGTGTTATGTTACTAGAACTTGGAACATTGCATCCAATCATTTGGGGGCAATGCTACTGCAAGAAAATGAACAAAAGATGATAAATGGTTGCAAGGTTAATTGTACCTTTCCAGAAGGGATGCGCAAGGTAAAGTCACTGAATATCTGGACATCAGGGCGCGATGTGTACTTGAAACTGACATGGTTGAAATCAATGTTGCCAGTGACTTTCTCCAGTGTCATCCCATGATTTCTACTTGAGTCGATTTTTGACTCCCTATCCAGAATACTGAAAATGGAAATAGCAGATTCCCTTGCTTTTGTTGCATCAGAAGCCAGCGCACTTGCCTGCGAAACCCCAATAGCTGCCAAAACTAATGCGAAGAAAACCTGGAAAACATCCAACCAATTAGTGAATGCTTTATAAGGTAATATTGGTACACTAAATGGTAACCAGAAAGTACTAGTATAGGTAACTAGGTATTGTACCTTAAAAACATCTGGAAAAGTAGTTTTCCCCTGACGTACAAACTGTGCACCAACATAGAAACAAAGACCATATGTGAAATACACCATTAAAAATGAGAATCCATAACCAAGTCCTCCAACAATTCCACTTCGAATTCCCTGTTTCCTTAGAGCTTCACATTTCTCGTTGTATGTTGTGACCACTCTTTTCTCTGCACAGAATGATGCTACAGTTCTGATACTGCCAACAGCATCAGTTGCAACTTGGCTTGCATCTTCGTACATCTCCTGCATAGTAAGATCACGTTACCATGATAAGCAACTCTTTGGGATCATAGGAAATATTTTCTTCAGTAAATCAGAAAAATAAATTTTACACAGTTGCCATGCATCACCTTAGCATCTTCGCTAAACCCCTTCAAGAACTTCACTTGAGCATAACCCTGTGCACCTACCAAAGGAATCACGCATGTGATGATCAGTGCAAGCCTCCAATCTGCCACAAATGCTATGACAAATCCAGTTGTCAATGTAGCTATAGACTGCATTATAAGGGCCAAGTTATCTCCTGCTAAGCGCCGGACATTTAACGCGTCAACTGAGAGCCTTGTACCAAGTGCTCCACTGCAAGCGATAAATATGACGCTTAGTATTCATGATTTCGTTAAATCTATATATACTTATTAGAAAATATATAATAACAAATAAGAACTCTTATCGTACCTGGAATTTGAGGCATTATCAAACCAAGCAATTTCCTGGCGCACAATGCTTTGAAATGACAAAGCACGAATACGCTCTATCAGCTTCCCCCCAGCAACCGCAAACAAAAAGTATTGTGCTGGGACTGAAATCAAACATGTAATGCCCAGAACAACAGCTATCACTGCCCAAAAGCTAGAATCCTTTCGCAGTTTATCTGGTGGTTCATAAAATGATTTTATAATACCAGACATTATTATGCCAAACAATGGAAAAACGACACCATGCACTGATGCTGCTATAGAGCCTAACAGAAGAACAGGCACTTCTGGCATGTTAAGCTTGAAAAGACGCCCAATTGGTGCTTTCTTTAGCACCACAACATCAGAGAGCTCTTCTGTTTTCTCTCTGCCTATGACCCTATCCTCATGTAACTCAACTGATAATCCTAGAGGATTCTTGAAGGAATATCTGTTGCTGTTACCAAAAGAATCTTTATTCATTGACCGTCTAATTGATAAACTAGTGCTTTTTGATCTGGAATCTGCCACCCCAGAGTCTGCTGTTTTACGCCTTTCATCAGCACGAGTTTCTTGTAGCCTAATAAGCTGAGAGTATGCCCCATTGGGATCCTTCACCAATAAATCATGAGGTCCTGTATATAAAATTTAAGTTTGTGAGAGAAATTGGATTGCGACAGATTGACAAGGGAAATATTCCAGAAAGAAGAAAAATGACATAAGAGATTCAAACCTTGTTCGACTATTTTCCCTTGACGAAGTACTGTTATGCAGTCAACATTCCTTACAGTGCTCAAACGATGAGCAACAACAAGTGTGGTCCTTTCCACCAGTATCCTATTCAGTGCCTCCTGAACTATCCGCTCAGATTCCACATCCAATGCACTTGTTGCTTCATCGAGCAAAAGTATTTTTGGATCTTTAAGGATGGCTCTTGCGATTGCAATTCTTTGCTTTTGTCCTCCAGAAAGCTGCGTGCCACGCTGTCCAACCATTGTATCATAGCCCTGGTTTGTCAAGAAAATATTGTTAGCTGTTTATTAGCATAAAGTGTCAAGAAATTATTGGAAATATTCAAAAAAGATTCTTCCATACATCCGGCAATTTATCGATGAAGTTTGCTGCATTTGCAAGCTCAGCTGCCCTCCTGACCTCTTCAATTGTCGCATCTCCTTTGCCGTACATTATGTTATCTTTAATGGAGGTCATGAAGAGCAGTGGTTCTTGACTGACCAGACTGATCTTCTCTCTAATCCAACTAAGCCTTAGATTCTTGATGTTAATGCCATCTATCAAAACTTCACCATCATGTGGATCATAGAATCGTTCAACTAGGCTGATGATAGTTGACTTGCCACTTCCACTCTCTCCGACTATTGCCATTGTTGTCCCACTGGCTACTTGCAATGTCAATCCGTCTAATATCAATTGGTTTGGTCTTGCAGGGTAGCAAAAGTGAACATCTTTTAGTTCAACATCACCCTTGATATCTTCTAAAACCACACCGCTGGTATCACCTGAATCTATCTTTGGCTTCCTTTCAATCGTTTCAAACAATCTGTACGCTGCAGATTGACCCTGAGCAATTGAAGAAACAGAGGGTGTTGCACTACCTAAAGACCTGTTGCAAAGAATTGGATTGTAGCATGTTCAGGACATTATTGTACAATATGCAATAAAGTTAAATTTATTGTTTCTTAATATGAAGTAATAGTTGCATAAGTACAGCTCAGGTGTGATGCACTGCATGTATGCGCTTTGTTGAGGAATCTAGGTGATATCATGAAAGTAGAATTGTGCAGATACATTAAGTACAACTGTAGAAGTACAGAGTGCTTAAACTGTGCATATTTGTGTTTCAGAAACTCACATTGCACCAGTTAACACCGCGAACAAAACTGTGATGATCTTCCCACCAGTATAGCCTTTGTCAACAATTAGCTTTCCGCCATACCAGAAAGCTAGGCCATAGCTAGAGAACAAGATGCAATAGACAGATCCAATGCCAAAACCATTGGTCAGGCCTTCCAAAATATCAGTCCTGTATGCCTTCTTTATTAAGTTTTTGTACATTGCAATGGCTTTGTTCTCTCCGTTAAAGGAAACTACCTGCATATTGAAACGAGATAGCTTACTTACTCATTATCTTGCAATATAATTGATATACTTTGAAATAATTGACATAATTTGAACTCACTGTTCTTATAGCTCCGATAGTCTGTTCAACAGTGTCCCCAGCTTCTCCATAAGATGCTAGTTTCTTGCTAGAAATATTTGTTAGAAACTGAGCAGAAACTACACCGGCAATTGCAATCAGTGGTAGTGATGTTAGCATGACGAGAGTGAGGAGCCAGCCTTTTGTGAATGCTATTATAAAACCGCCAAAAAAGGTAGATGAGAGTTGTATAAGCTTTCCCGCCTGCAAATGATAATTTAGTAGATTCATGAACTTTTCAGCAGCAGCAGCACAAGCTGATAGTGAGACTGGATGCAGAGTGTATGAAAATAATAATACAGTTAGCTAGCACAAAAAGAAACTAATGGCAATCATCATCCATTTAAAAAGGTAAAATAAATAACAATAAGGTCTGCATTCTGCCGTGTTTTTGCAGGCCTCTATGCACTTGTGTTTGCAATAATGCGATGGAAAAGAACAAACAAATGTAATACCTTCTCGCCAAGAGCATCCTGAATCACGAGGGTATCACTGGACATCCTAGAAACTGCTTGGCCTGTTGTCAATTCTGTGTCGAAGAATGCAATATCCTGCCTCAAGACCGCATTAAGGTATAAAGAACGGATTCGAGCTGACTGCCTTTCTCCTGCCGTCGTCCAACATGACACCTCTGGGACAAGTGAAAAGCTGAGCCTTTTAATTCAACTTTACAAGCAGAAGTAGATTGTACTAGTAAAGAAATAGATGGAGGAAGACTATGCGGCAAATTCCTTTCGAGACTGTGAATGTCGCAAAGCATGATCAAGATATATATAATTTTTGCCAAAGGACCTAAGCTAAGCATGATGATCGTCGTAAAGGTTAGTTTGGTTGACGAATGTTATACAGTTCATCATATCAGTAATTTTTATGTCATACGGTTTCATATGGCTAATTTTTTTTTCCTGTATCGTTTCTTCGCCACAGCTTGGATCAGATCAAATCCGAAAAGTGTGCGAAATTCAAAACTTACGAAGAAACGAGACAATAGCTGCTCCGATGCCCAGATATACGAAATCCAGAACAACCTGAAGGAAGAAGAACTACTGTCAAAATTGGCCGTCCGTCAATGGTGCTTCAAGATAAAAAAGAAATTCCGGGCTCGACCTTTCTGACTCTGCGGACGATGTCCTGTGAGGTGCTGTCGCCGAAGGAGTCGATGGTGTTGCCGAAGAGCACGGCCATGAGGGGCTCCGCCACGCCGTTGGCCACGGCCGCCACCGTGCCCACCGCCATCAGCAGCAAGTCCAGGCGGTCCGCGTACCTCCTGAACATGCCGAGCAGCGGCACCTTCTCGGCGGGCGCTGCGCCCTTGTTGCCCTCCTCGTTTTCTTTGCCATTCTGACCGCCGCCGCCGCCGCTGCCACCGGCGGCTCCGCTAGCCGTCGCATCATCCATGGTGGTGGTGGACTGGTGGTCGTGAAGCTCAGCTCAGCTTGCTGGCGCGCGCGTGCTGGAACTGGAATTGGTGTGTGCCGCCTATAGTGGAGGGCACTATATATATGCGCATTAGTTTTGGTGCGAGGGTGCCAGGCGCTCGACTTGTCGCTGGTGATTAGAGGCCCGGAAGCGACCCGGAACGATCATTTCGGACGATCATTGGTCACACGGATAGATAGCGACGGAGAGAAAAATAGAGACCGATCATACAGGTCAGGCAACAGTATGAGCATGCAATGCAACGCAACGCAAGGTGCGGTTTGTTATGCGAGAAGTATCAGTATCAGTTCCACGAACACAAGGCGGGTCCAATCGTGCTTCTTTCTTGTGCGGTTTTGAGGCTTTCAGCGTGGATCGGCTGACGTGTTGCACTCTTATTGTACGAACGTATTGTTCTCGCTTTCGAATAATAAAGGCTCCGGTAGTGACGTGTTTTCAAACAATGGTATACAGAGAACTAAATTGATCAACTTGTCTTGAAAACATTTTTTTACAAAACTTAATTGGATGCCTTACTTTAACATATAGAAAAACTTATGCCTATAATAAGGTGTGTGGAAAAGATACTGAAAAAATAGAAAGTTTCTTCGAGAACATCTCTTGATAACATTGTAATAACTTATAGCTTTTTGGGAAAAATGAAACGTCATGGTAAACAAATTTTAAACAAAAGAGATCCATGAGACTTATGGGGGTCGACATCACGTGCAAAATCCCATGCACCTCCGTTTAAAATCATAGCTTACTTTAGTAGTAGTTTCATTGTGCCTTCATCTCCAAGAAGCTGATGTCCTGGATTACCGAGTGGGTACTAGCAGACTGGTAGTACTTGTGAACCGTGGGTTTGACTACCCCAGAGGACAAATCCAACAACGTGGGGCGGGTTGGCGGAGCCTTTCTTTGACTTCTGTGTTCTCGATCTTTGGCTGGAGTGCTGGACGGACGGATGATGGACAAGAACAAGAGCAGAGCAGTTGATGTTCCTTGCATGCCAAGCATACACTAGCAAGCTAGCTGCAAGCAGCAAGCCTGCAAAGTTGGAAAAGCCTGGTCGCACGTGTTTTTAACACTTGATGTGTTGGAGTGTATTTGAACTAAATTTCACTTCAATCTCATGTCTTGAAGTGGATTGAAGTGAAATTTAGTACAAATACACTCCAACACATGTGGATTGAGCTAAATACATATACATCCAAACAAGCCCTGACGTGGGACTCCGCCGTAAGTACTACTTTACCAGTACGTACTAGGAGCAACCACAATGTTGCTCAAAAGTAGTCCATAAGGATTAAAATAATATCTACCAGCTAGCTAAAATATTATGAAAGCAGTCCATAGAGTAGTCCATAGCAAAAGTTACCCATAAACTTATGGACTACCCATAGGAAATAAAAAAATACTACTTTTTCTATCTCTTCTCTTTCTCTTTCTCGATCTTGCACATGATTGGAGATGGAGAAATTTTTTATTTTAGATGGGACCTATCTTATGGACTACTTGTTGACTCAAATATTGTGGCAGCAACAATAGCTATAGTCCACTGACGCAAAAGTTATTCCTATAAACTACTTAGTCCATATACATTGTGGTTGCTCTGGCAAGGATACCAATTACGACTACCCGAGGACCTAGGGTCGCTGTTGGTCTTGGTCAACGGTCCTCTCGCCGGAAGTACAGTCACGTAGCTTATTTTGTTTCCTCGCCTGGCCACTGTTGGTCCGGCCCGCTAGGCTAGGCCCAAGGGATTAGGTGGTCATGGGCCGTCAGAACAGGCCGTGGCTTAGCATCACCCTCGGCAATTCGGCACGAAGGCAGGGCAAAGCAAACAGGGGACCCGGGCCTTGGCTACGCGAGCGATATCGGGCAGCTGACTCTGAGCAGCCGCCAGGGGGCGGGGGGAGGGGCTAGCGCGGGAGCCTTTTCCCTGTGGCATCATGAAAGTTGGCCTATTCGTCTGTGCCCCTTTAAAGTTAGGTCGCTCCTTTGTGTCATGACGTTTTTCTTTCTTTCTCTCTACGCCATTCCGTCTGAAATTGCTCCTAACGGTGGGTAACGGCTGTGCGAAAAGACAGTATTACCCTTAAGCTCGAGAGACAAAGTGATTTTAGTTATTCCCTTCATGCCATTTCTAGGCTCAAAACCGTTGGCATGGATGGAGGCATGGATGGCACCAAAGAAATAAAGATTATTGGAGAGTAGCTTCTTTCTGACCCTGCTTTTTTTAAGTGATTTGTCTCTCTGCTTGTAGCTTGTTTCTCTCTGCTTGTAGCTTGTTTCTACTTGTCGTTTCTGCTTATCCTGCTCGCTTGCCTGCATTGCATACCGGCCGTTTTCATCTCTCTCTCTCTTTTTTGTTTTTCCATCTACTAGCTAGAGACAGAGAGAAAGAGAGACAACGGAGTTGACAAATGATGCATGAATTGGCATTGCAGGATTAGATTAGATTCTCCATCTCAAGTGTGAATGCATATGTGTTATCGATCGATCGTGTCTAGCTTGTTTAATTTCGATCTCCTCGGCATGCAATAAATAATCCTCCATAAAAAGATTTCTTGCGACAAGAATTTGACTACGTACTCAAACTGCCTAAACTCAAGACTGCACGTATATATGCTGCTGATGGATGGCTGTTTATGATTCCTTTCGTTTCGTTTATTATGCGAAAATAATATTGTACGTACTGTATATAGCTAGTCTAACTTGTAGTGATCAAACCAAAGGTTGTCTGTCAGACATGAGAGGACGTACGGAGGCCTAAACGATCTTAATAAATAAATTAAATGCCCGCAAGCCCTCCCTCGGCCGAACGAGCACCGTTGCCATTTTTGGCTCCTTGAGTTTCAGAGGGGGCCTTATTCATCTTTTTTTTAATTTATTTTATCAGCCAGATACATATCGACCGTTTCTTGCATGGATGGATGACATGGCCAACTGAACCAACAGGCCGGTGTTGTTCATAAAAAAAAATCGCTCATTTTTCCCAACAGGTGTAATTACTTGCCTGCTAGTATGTACGTGTCCCTGATGCGCTATGTGTTGTGTCTTTACATGACAAATTAACAAATAATAATCTTAAACAAATCTCCCTTCTTCTTTTGAAAAGAAAAAGAAAGAAAAAAAATACATAACCATTTGGTGGGCCCATGCCCATGGATTACTACTGCAGTGGGGGCGTGGGTCAGGTGGGTAGGTGGGGGTCAAGGCAAGTCAGCCACGGTCCACATGTCAGTGAGACTGAGGGCAAAAATGGCAACTTACATAACTGGTCCCACATGTCAGGGCTGCCAAACAGAAGAAAACGAATGGAATGGAGACGGAATGACGTGGAGGGAAAGAAACAAAAACGTCATGGCACATAGGGGTGACCCAACTTTAGAGGGCCACAGAGAACAGGCCAACTTTCATTATGACACACAGGGAAAAGGCTCCTGGCGCGGGCCATGGCGAAGGTCGAAGGAGGGGCTGTGGCGCACGCTGTGCTGCGCTGCGGCAAGAGCTCCAGGCTTCCATGGATGAACTACCTCAGGCCGGACATCAAGCGCGGGCCCATCGCCGCCGACGAGGACCTCATTCTCCGCCTCCACCTACTGGTGCGTCCCTACTTTGTCCCACATCTTTCACTTGGCAGGTTACGGAGTTACGGACGAGAAGAGGGCCAAATGGTCGAACAAAGACGAGAGAAGGAAAAGGTGCCAAACACCGGCGATGCTGCACGCGAGCTCGGCCGACAGCGGCGGCGGCAGCACGACCGCGCGGAAGATCTGTAGGCGAATATAGCAGCAATATACATCCGGTTAGTGCTACCCTCATCTTCTGGTTTAGTAAATCAATTGCCTGGACCTAGTGTGTGTCAGTTTCAGTGTGTGTGTGTGTGTTTATCCTGCGCATCCAGTCCTCACTGTGCCAATGTGGTTCTGCATTTGAGTTCAGTAGAGAATATATACTGTTGATTGAGGCTCGTTTTTTTCCATTTTCATGGTTTATTATTCACTTAGTGATGCATTTTAAATAAATATGGTCCCTTCACCTACCAAATAATTTTAGTTTCGACTTCTAAAATTACAAACAATTGGATTCTGGCCAAATAGTATACTTGCATAAATGCACAAACGGTATAAAGATACATCATTCTATTCAGGTTTTGAGCGGAGCTCTACTAGTGAGGCATAGGCTCCACCCTTGATGCGCATTAGTGCTTCATGCCTTCCCTTCTCTACGACCTTGCCTTCCTTGAGGACTGCAATCATGTCAGCCCCTTTGATCGTAGAGAGGCGGTGTGCTACCACAATGGTGGTGCGGCTGACCATGACTCGGTCCAATGCGTCTTGAACAATGTGCTCTGATTCAGCATCCAGGGCGCTCGTTGCCTCATCAAGGAGTAGTATCTTTGGATCCTTGATTATGGCCCTTGCAATAGCTACCCGTTGTTTCTGCCCGCCAGACAACTGAATTCCTTTCTCGCCTACCACGGTGTCATATCCTTGAGGCAGGCTTGATATGAACTCATGGGCATTTGCTGTCTTGGCTACAGCCATGACCTCTTCCTCTGTTACGTCTCCATATTTCCCATATGTTATGTTGGCACGAATTGTGTCGTTAAAAAGCAGTGGCTCCTGGCCTACTAGCCCCATTTGATCCCTTAGCCAGCTTACTTTTAAGCTCTTAATTTCAATGTCATCTAGTGAGATTCTACCTGAATCAGGATCATAGAAACGCTCTAGCAAAGCAATTATTGTGGACTTGCCACTACCACTCTCTCCTACAAGTGCCACTGTCTGCAAAAGGAAGGTAAATATTGCATCACAGTTGTTGCAGTGCTAGAGAACCTGTAAGTTGCATAAATTATGCCACCAGAACTTGTTAAATTGCAACCAATTATTCGGGGCAATACTACTGCAAGAAAATAGATAGAAAATTGTAAGTGACTAAGTGGTTGCAAGTTCAATGTACCTTTCCAGATGGAATGTGCAAGGTAAAGTCATTGAATATATGGACATCAGGGCGCAACGGGTACTTGAAAATGATATTGTTGAAATCAATGTTTCCAGTGACATTATCCAGTGCCATCCCATCATCGCTACTTGAGTCGATTTTTGACTTCTTATCCAGAATACTGAAAATGGAAATAGCAGAAGCCCTTGCCTTGGTTGCATCTGAGGCCAGTGCACTTGCCTGTGAAACCCCAGCTGCTGCCATAATTAAGGCAAAGAAAACCTGGAAAACATTATCAGCTAATAAGTAATAATGGCAATATTTATGCGCCAAATGTTATCTTGAAATTACTAGTATTCTTACCCTAAAAACATCTCCAAATGTAGTTTTTCCTTGATGTACAAACTGCGCACCAACATAGAAACAAAGACCATATGTGAGATACACAATTAACAATGAGAAACCATAACCAAGGCCTCCAACGATTCCACTTCGAATGCCCTGTTTCCTAAGAGCTTCACATTTCTGGTCGTATGCTGTAACTACTCTTTTCTCCGCACAGAAAGATGCTACAGTTCTGATACTACCAACAGCATCAGTTGCAACTTGATTTGCATCTTCATACATTTCCTGCATAATAAGATCACATTGTCATGATATGCATCTCAAGTATCATTAGGGCATATCATTCTCAATAAAATGGAAAATAATTTCATAGTTGTCATGGATCACCTTAGCATGTTTGCTAAAGCCCTTCAAGAACTTTACTTGAACATAACCCTGTGCACCTACCAAAGGAATCAAGCATGTGATGATCAATGCAAGCCTCCATTCTGCCGCAAAAGCTATGACGAATCCAGTTGTTAATGAAGCTATAGACTGAACTATAAGGGCCAAGTTATCTCCTGCTAAACGTCGAACATTTAACGCATCAACTGAGAGCCGTGTACCGATTGCCCCACTGCAAGTGGTAAGGAGGATTCTTAGTATTGGTGTAATTTACATATGCTTAGAAAAGATGAAAAAAGAGTAAAATATTATATACGTGGAATTTGAGGCATGGTCAAACCAAGCAACTTCTTGGTGCACAATGCTTTGAAATGACAATGTACGAATACGCTCTATAAGCTTCCCCCCAGCAACTGCAAACAGAAAATATTCTGCTGGGATTGAAATCAAACATCCAGCTCCCAAACCAACTGATATCAATGCCCAAAAGCTGGTATCCTTTTGCAGCTTATCTGGTGGTTCATAGAACGATTTCATAGCACTAGATATTAATATACCAAACAATGGTAAAATGACTCCATGCACTGATGCTGCTATAGAGCCTAATACAAGAACTGGCATTTCTGGCATATTGAGCTTAAAAAGACGCCCAATTGGTGCTTTCTTAAGAACCACACCATCGGAGAGCTCTTCTGTTTTCTGTTTGCCTGTGATCTGATCCTCACGCAACTCAACTGGCAATTCTAAGGGTGTCTTGAAGGATTGTCTATTGCTATTACCAAAAGAATCTTTATTCATTGACCGTCTATGTGACAAACTGGTGTTTTTTGATCTAGAATCTACCGCCCCAGAATCTTCTGTGTTATGCCTTTCATCAGCATGAGTCTCCTGTAGCCTAATAAGCTGGGAGTAAGCCCCATGGGGATCCTTCACCAGTGCATCATGAGGACCTGCATATATAATGTGTGTGGGACAAACAAATTATCTTAGCTTGAGAAGGGAGATTTGTCAGAAAGGAAAAGTAAGTAATTATGAGAATCCAACCTTGTTCAACTATTTTCCCTTGGTGAACAACAGTTATGCAGTCAACATTCCTAACGGTGCTCAGACGATGGGCGACAACGAGTGTGGTCCTTTCTACCATTATCCTATTCAGTGCCTCCTGAATTATCCGCTCAGATTCCACATCCAACGCACTTGTTGCTTCGTCGAGCAAAAGTATTTTTGGATCTTTAAGGATGGCTCTTGCAATTGCAATTCTTTGCTTTTGTCCTCCAGAAAGTTGTGTACCACGTTGCCCAACCAATGTATCATAGCCCTGGTATGTCATGAAAATATCATTAGCTTCTTATTACCATAACTTAAAGTGTCAAGAAATTATCAAAAATATTCATAAAAAATCTCTCATACATTTGGTAACTTATCGACGAAATTTGCTGCATTTGCAAGCTCAGCTGCTCTCTTGATCTCTTCAAGTGTCGCGTCTTCTTTACCATACATTATGTTGTCTTTAATGGAGGTCATGAAGAGCAGTGGTTCTTGGCTGACTAGACCGATCTTCTCTCTTATCCAACTAAGCCTTAGATTCTTGATGTTAATGCCGTCTATCAAAACTTCACCAGCCTGTGGATCATAGAATCGTTCAACTAGGCTGATGACAGTTGACTTCCCACTTCCACTCTCTCCAACTATGGCCATTGTGGTCCCACTGGCTATTTGCAATGACAATCCATCTAATATTAATTGATCAGGTCTTGCAGGGTACCGGAAGTGAATATCTTTTAGTTCAACATCACCCTTGATATCTTCTAAAACCGCACCGCTGGTGTCGACTGAATCTATCTCTGGCTTCCTCTTAATCGTTTCAAACAATCTGTATGCTGCAGATTGACCCTCCGCGATTGCAGAGACAGAGGGTGTTGCATTTCCTAAAGAACTGTTGCAAATAATTGAATTGTGGCATGTTTAGGACTTTATTGTATTGTACTGTATACAATCATCGAATTAAATTTTAGTGCCTCAATATGTAGCGATAGTGGCATAACTACTGTTCATGTGTCATGTTTTGTATCATATCATGAAAGTGGAATTGTGAGGATAGAATTAAGTACAAATCTGATGGGCTTCAACTGTGGTTTCATGTTTGTAATGCTAGGGTTTCAGAAACTCACGCTGCACCGATTAACACAGCAGTCAAAACTGTGATAATCTTCCCACCAGTATAGCCTTTGTCAATGATTAGCTTTCCACCATACCAGAAAGCTAGGCCATAGCTGGAGAACATGATGCAAAATACAGATCCCATGCCAAAACCATTGGTAAGGCCTTCCAAAATATCTGTCCTGTATGCCTTCTTTATAAACTTTCTGTACATTGTGATGGCCTTTTTCTCTCCATTGAAGGAAACCACCTATTGAAACAAGAAAACTTATTATCTTGGATAAGTAATATACTTTGAGCTTATTGGTATAATTTGAACTCACCGTTCGTATAGCCCCTATGGTCTGTTCAACTGTGTCCCCAGCATCTGCGTAAGATGTCAGTTTCTTGCTAGAAACCTTGGTTAGAAACTGAGCAGAAATTGCGCCAGCGATAGCAATTAGTGGTATTGATGTTAGCAAGACAAGGGTAAGGAGCCAGCCTCTTGTGAATGCTATAATAAAACCTCCGAAAAAAGACGAAGAGAGTTGTAGAATCTTTCCTGCCTGCAAATGATAAGTTAATAGATTCATGAATAGTTCAGCAAGGGGCAGCACAAGGTGAGACATGATGCAGAGAGTATGAAAATTGTACAGTTAGCTTAGCTAACACACGCACAAAAAAGAAGTCTTTCATCCATTCTGCTAAAGGTATAAGATAAATAATAGAATTGTCTCCATTGCCCTTTGTTTTTGCAGGTCTTTGTGTTTACGATAGATGGTGGGAAAATAGATGTGATACCTTCTCCCCAAGAGCATCCTGGATCACTAGGGTATCACTAGATATTCTAGAGACCGCTTGACCTGTTGTCAACTCTGTATCGAAGAATGCAATGTCTTGTCTCAGGACTGCATTTAAGTATAAAGAACGGATTCGGGCTGACTGCCTCTCTCCTGCCATCGTCCAACATGACACCTCTGTAACAAGTGAAAGTTGAGCCTTTTAATTCACTGTGTAGAAGCAGATTCTAACAACAGTTAAATGCACAATGAGTACATAAACTTCTGTGGATGTATTTATATGTACACCATCTGTCTAATTGCTCATTCCAGTGAACTAATTTGGCATGTGGGTGCATAACTACTCATGAGAATATAGAAAAAAAAAACGGTACTTTTGACGCAAAATGGACATAGACATACTACAAAAATATATTCCATGACAAATCTAGTGACACATGTTGTGATATATAAGTTTTGATAGTATTTTATAGTCTTGACCAAATTTAAAATGGTTTCGACTCGGGACTATTCTAGAATGTGACTCGGGACTATAAGTTTTGATAGTATTGTACTCTTTCCATGATGAAGGGAGCAAGTTATATGGTCCATGACTTCATATGACTATTTTCCCCATTTTAGCATTTCGTCACATTCGCTGTAGTTTCGGTGACAGCTTTGGGTGAATCTGAAATCAAATTAAAATTCCGCTTACGAAGGAATGAGACAACAGCTGCTCCGATGCCCAAATATACGAAATCCAGAACGACCTGAAGAAAAATGTACCCGTTAGATTCGTTGTTCGTCAATGGCCTTTCCAAAATAAAGTCGTCGGGTGTTCGTGAGTGGTCTTAAAACAAAATGGCGGCTCGGTCTGACGGGTGACTTGTCCAGGCCGCAGCCAGTTTATCACCGCCGACCGGTGCAGAAGCACTGAAGCAGAGCTCAGAGGTGCACTCAACTCACCTTGCTGACGCTGCGGAGGATGCTCTGCTTGGTGCTGTCGCCGAAGGAGTCGATGACTTTGCCGAATAGGAGGGCCACAAGGGGCTCCGCCACGCCGTTGGCCACGGCCGCCACCGTGCCCACCGCCATCAGCAGCACGTCCAGGCGGTCCGCGTACCTGAACATGCCGAGCAGCGACACCTTCTTTGCCGAGGCCGCGCCCTTCTTCTCCTCCCCGTCGTCGTCTCTGCCATTCTGACCACCGGCTCTGCTAGCCGCGTTCATGGTCGCGTCCGTGGAGCTCAGCTTGCCTGCCGCGTGCTGGAATCTATGTGTGTGTGTCCTTGTGGAGTCTACATAGAATGAAGGTGAACAACAGGTTCTGTGCCCCAGCAACGGGCTAGCAAGGGTGCCGGGCTGCCGGCGCTCAACTTGTCGCTAGTGATTAGAGAGTAGAGACTGGAAGCGACCCGGAACCAGCATTATTATGCGAGAAGGATCACTGTCAGTTCCACAACCGTGGTAAATACAAACTAGTAGAATCCTGCTTCCTTTCTTCTGAAGTTTCAGCTTCAGCGTGATCAGCTGACGTTTGCTACTCTAAATTAACGGTCTACTTGTAGTAGCGCACTAGCATTCCTCTTGTTGTCTGAGCATATATATATACTTGTTATTTTCAGTTGCGAAGACTAAAAGGCTCGGGCAAAACTTGTGTTTTCTGTTTGTCACGGTACTTCCTTTGCTTGTATACAGTCAAATTAGATAAAGACACGGTGAAGTCATGCGATGTGATCATCCACATCTTTCCAACACCCTCTTTTCCCAGAAGGTGCACAAGTGTTGCAGGTCGTGGTTTACCGCCCTGCGCGACTTTTGCTACAAGCCAATATATAGAACATGTCAAAAAAATAAATATAAGGCTTATGCTAAAAGTTATTTTTATATAGAAGTGAATATATGCTGATTATGTGAGGTGATTACCTGAAATAAAATAAAAGATTAAGAGCTGAAGAGGCTAGCTTATACTAATTCACCCGAGAATAATCTCCTTGTTCCTATATCTTAGAATAATAGAGAATCGCTTTGAATTACAAAATCGCTGCTGCTCGGGAATTATTTTCTACGTGTATCTAATCATGAACAAGGAGACTTCTATTTTTTCTCTAAGCTTAGGCATTTTTGGAACGCGGAATTTTTCCGCTTCTAAAGGGCTAGTTTTTTATACATTCCTGCATTCCAAAGGGATCCTTACTCTCTCCCATTTTTTTTTAAAGAAGGATGGAGCCTACATGAAAAGCTATTCAAATATACTACACAAAAGTAATTGATCAAGTTGTCTCGAATACATTTTGTACAAAACTTAATTGAACGGCTAGTCCTTAAAGTTATTTTGGACATATATTTTCTTAAAAAAGTTGAACATAGAAAACTTATGTGCACAAATGAAAGTGCATTCAGGCCCTATAGTGAGTTTTGACGTTGATGATGATTCAATCATGGATTTAATGTGTTTGTTGAGGTATGGACAGATTTTAAGCACAAAAGGATAACAAGGATGTGCTTAGCGACCCCTAAAAAAAAGCTAAGACGACACATGATGATATACTAACTCCGTTCCTTTTTATAAGACATAAATCAATAGTTAAGATTTAAATTTTAAAAACTTTGACCAATGATTTGAGCAGGTGAGTGTGATCTTGAATTCCATATCTTAAGCACTTGTTTCTTCATCAAGTCCATGGATTGGTGTTTGTTACTCTTAGAAATTTGCACTAGATGGCTATGCGCTGCCCATTGAAGCACTCAATCTTTGTGGAGTGCTTTCGCGAAGTTTGTATGGCCAGATATCGCTATTAACCATCATCCTTGACCTTTGTGAATCACTTGAGAAGAGAACAAGGTTAGAAGAGACAAGCCTTTGTGACCTTAACAACATTTGCTTTAGGAAGTAGTTCGTCGCAATCTCACTCGTTAATTTTTTTTTGGTTTATAATAAGTTAATCTATTACCACTCCATTTCTGATCAGACGATACTAGTACTAGTACAATAAATGAGATGATTACGCTAAAGTTAAGGAAGACTTAAGATATGTATCATCCATTTGAAATGAATTAACTATCCAAACCAAAAGCTCCATAATACTTGGTGTGCCCGTGAATGCATGATCGATAAGTTAGGCCTTGTTCAGTTCACAAAATTTGTGGCCAAAAGGTACTGTAACACTTTCGTTGTTATTTGACAAACTATGTCCAAACATGGACTAACGAGACTTAAAAGATTCGTCTCGACATGAACATAGTAAAAGTATAATTAGTTATTTTTTTTTTACATTTAATGCTTCATGCATGCGTCTAAAGATTTAATGTGATGGTTACTATGTAAAATATTTGGGGGTATTCGGGAATCTGAATATGGCCTTAGAAGAAAAGTAAGATCATATTTGGATGGACTAGAACTAATTATTAGCCATGGCTAAAAAACAGCCATCTAAAAATTACTCCCTCTGTCCCAAGATATAAGGCGCGATTTGACTTGACACAGTCTTCTAAAATATATTTTGACATATAATTTCTCTTATAATATATAACTTATAGAAATAAAAATTTGATCATTAGAAAGTATTTCTAAATATAAACATAATACAATTACTTTTGTAGTATAAGTTTTTCATATGATTAGACTAATTCTTAGTCAAAGATAAGAAAGTTTGAATTTTGAAATACGTGTGTGCCTTGTATCTTGGGACGGAGGGAGTAGCTAACTAGTTGCTAATCCATACCTAGATCCTGAACTAAGCTTTGTAGAATAGAATTAGTTGTTAGCCCTGACATTTGAGTTCTAACTATCAGCTAGTTAGAGATTTGACTAAACTTTAGTCTACTCATTAGTTCTCGTGTTTGGATCTTCAACAACTAAAGTTAAGCCAACAACTCTATATGCTCCAAATTATAACTCACTTGATGTCCGAGCCTGTTTGGTCAGCTGAGACCACCCGCATCGGTTTCCTTTAAAACTTGTGCTACCCACTTATAGCGTAAATATTTGCTGCACCTGGTTCCTTCATCAGCTCCGTTATGTGTGCGCGGACGTCAAATACAGAGCAGATGACCTATAGCGTACAACGTGCGGGCCTGCGGCATGTGCGCACGCAGCGAGCGCGGAGAGAGCGGAGAGAGAGAGCGCATGCATCAGTGGGCCTCATCTTTTCTAGTTACAAAAAATACTATATCTCACAAATTGTAAACTCAAATTAAATTTCGATATACCATTAAATTCGTTACAATTAATTTTTTAAAACTAGATCTCTCATGAATATATTTAGATAAAGTGACAAGTAGGCCCACAGTGGATAGAAGATGATATAGAGTATGGATGGATGCGAAAGAAATAAGTATAGAGGAGAGAATCTTAATGACCAGACAGTATATAGAGGATGAAAATAAAGTAACGTCGACTGCGATAGTCTGAGCAGCCACCGGTCAAGGCAACCAGGTTCCCTCCGCGACGCGCGGGGCTGCTGCGCTGCGGAAAGAGCTGCAGGCTCCGGTGGATGAACTACCTCAGGCCGGACATCAAGCGCGGGTCCATCACCGCCGACGAGGAGGATCTCCTCCTCCGCCTCCACCGCCTGCTCGGAAACCGGCTGTGCGGTGCCGTACTTGGTAGTTGGTCCCATCATCTTTCGCTTGGCAGGTTACGGCCCAGAGGAGGCCCAAATGACCAAACCAAGACGAGACAAGGAAAGATGCGGAACACTGGCGATCTCAAAAAGAGGGAGGCCGGCGGTGCTGCATGCGAGCTCGGCCGATAGCGGACGGGCGGCGGTAGCACGACCACGCGGAGGATCTGTAGGCGAATACAGCGGCTGTATATTCCTGCATCCGGTTAGTTCTACCTTGATCTTCTGGTTTAGTATATCTTTGCCTGGAGCTCTGGACCTAGTTTGTGTTGTTTCAGTACTGCACATCCAGTCCTCAGTCCTCACTGTAGCAATGCGGTTTTGCATTTGAGTTCAGTAGCTGTTGAGACTAATTTTTATATTTTTATATGGTTTATTACTATATTCAGTTACTGACCCATTTCAATATGGTCCCTTCCACCTGCCACACAATTTTAGTTTTGACTTGTAAAATTCCGAACAATTGGATTCAAACCAAATAGTACCTGTATAAATGCACAAACGGTAATACGGTATAAAGATACATGATCCTCCTATTCAGATTTTAAGCGGAGCTCTACTAGTGAAGCATAGGCTCCACCATTGATTCGCATTAGTGCTTCATGTCTTCCCTTCTCTACAACCTTACCTTCTTTGAGGACTGCAATCATGTCGGCCCCTTTGATCGTGGAGAGGCGGTGTGCTACCACAATGGTGGTGCGGCTGACCATGACTCTGTCCAATGCGTCTTAAACAATGCGCTCTGATTCAGCATCAAGGGCACTCGTTGCCTCATCAAGAAGTAGTATCTTAGGATCCTTGATTATGGCCCTTGCAATAGCTACCCGTTGTTTTTGCCCACCAGATAGCTGAATTCCTTTCTCACCTACCATGGTGTCATATCCATGAGGTAGGCTTGATATGAACTCGTGGGCATTGGCTGCCTTGGCTACAACCATGACCTCTTCCTCTGTTACGTCTCCATATTTCCCATATGTTATGTTGGCACGAATTGTGTCATTAAAAAGCAGTTGCTCCTGGCCTACTAGCCTCATTTGATCCCTTAGCCAGCTTACTTTTAAGCTCTTAATTTCAATGTCATCTAGTGAGATTCTACCTGAATCAGGATCATAGAAACGCTCTAGTAAAGCAATTATTGTGGACTTGCCACTGCCGCTCTCTCCAACAAGTGCCACTGCCTGCAAAAGAAATGGAAATATTGCATTACAACTGTTCCAGCATTTGGGTAATTTTAGGTGTGAAATTAATAAAGAACCTGAATGTTGCATATATTACGTTACTAGAACTAGATAGATTGCATCCTATTATTTGGAGCAATACTACTGTAAGGAAATGAACAGGGGATTATGTGTGGTTGCAAGTTCGTTCAACTATACCTTTCCGGAAGAAATCTGCAAGGTAAAGTCACTGAATATCTGGACATCAGGGCGTGAAGGGTATTTGAAACTGACATTATTAAAATTGATGTTGCCAGTGACATTCTCCAGTGTCATCCCATCATCATTGCTTGAGTCAATTTTTGACTTCCTATCCAGAATACTGAAAATAGAAATAGCTGAATCCCTTGCCTTGGTTGCATCTGAGGCTAGTGCGCTTGCCTGTGAAACCCCAACGGCTGCCAAAACCAAGGCAAAGAAAACCTGGAAAACATCATCAATATGTGAGTAATTGACAATAGCAATATTTTTTGGGTCAGATGGTAACTTGAAGTTAGTAGAACTCTTACCCTAAAAACTGTTAGATGTATAGATGTATAGGCCATATATGTACTTTTCCTTCCCTTGAAGGACTTCTTTGCATATGTACACTCACATGTATACTTGCCTCTTTGGGCCCTGGAATGTAAACTTGGTTGGCCATTCCTTTCTATCATGGTATCAAGCTAGGGTTCCAATCCTCACCTTCTTCTGCCGCCGGCGAATCGTACCCAGCCAACCCCCGCATCCACCGGCCGCTGCTCCGTGCCCCGCACCCGCGCCTGTGCCCCGGACCGCGTCCGCGCGCGCGTCCTCGGCATCTGGATCTGCTCGGCGGCCGGCGCGGGCTTCTCCGGCGTCCAGACCGCGTCGCCCGCCTCCGCCTCGTCTCCTCCCGGCCCTGCGTCGCCTGCCGAGGACCCGCCTCCTCCGCGGCCTGCGTCGCCCGCCGAGGACCCGCCTCCTCCGCGACCGCCTCCGTCCCAACCGGCGACGCACCAGAGCGCCCCTGCTCGCGCCCGGCGCCGGCCCGCCTCCTTCGCGGCCGCCTCCGTCCCAACCGGCACCGCTCCGGAGCCCGCCCGCCCCGACGCGCGCGGCCGCGGCCCTGCTCGCGCCTGGTGTCGGCCTCTGCTCCGCTCGCCCTGCTCTGCTCGAGCCTGGCGCTAGCCTCTGCTCCTCTGCTGCGCCCGCCTCCCCCGAGCGCAACTCCTCAGTTTCCGCTCGTGTGTGCTCTCTCCAAAAAAAAAAGTGCAGCCAGCAGCAGGCCGTGTTGTTTTCCTCTATCCCAGTGCTTCCTGTTTCCTTCTTCATGACGTCCCCAGGCCAGGCCCGTCCTGGTGCTGTTCCTGTCCCCAAGTGCCCTGTCATCTTCAATGGCACCAATTGGGGCGACTTTGTCTTTCACATGGAGGTTCACATGGACGGCCAGCTACTGTGGGGCTACCTCACGGGGGATCGGATCTGTCCTCCCTGTCCGGCTCTTCCTGTGCAGCCTGCATATCCTCCGGATGCTGATGATGCTACCAAGCATGCTGTTCTCGATGCCTTTGAGGCTCAGATGGAGACCTATCAGTCTGATCTTGGTCTTTATGAGACTTGGCTGCGTGAGGAGAAATCTGCCAAGGCCATCTTACTTGTCAGCATGGAGATTGATCTTGCACGGTCCCTCAGAGGCCTTGCCACATCACACCTCATGTGGGATCACCTTTGTCGCAGCTATGAGATCCGCAATGAGGCGATGTACCTTGCTGTGGTCGAGGAAGCTCAGTCACTTCGCCAGCTTGACTCTACAGTTGAGGACTTCCACCGCAAGATGACAGATGTCTGGCATCGTCTGGACAACTTGGGTGCTGAGTTCTGTGGTGGTGGTACTTGCCGGTGCTGTGATCGCCACTGGGATCAGCGGGACACACTTCGTCTTCATGAGTTCGTGTCTCGGCTGCGTCCGGAGTTTGAGACTGTTCGGGCACAGTTGTTGACTCGTCGTCCATGTCCATCACTCGCCGAAGCGATGCCAGAGCTACATGCTGAGGAGACTCGACTTCGGACTGGGGGTGTGGCTCGTTCTCAGCCGCAGCCCTCCGTCCTAGCGGCATCACCATCACCGGTCTCTCCACCACCAGTTTCTCCGCTTCCGGTGGTGGCGGGGGCTCCTTCTAGTGTGCAGTGTGGCTACTGCAAGATCTATGGCCATGAGGAGAAGGACTGTCGCAAGAAGCAGCGCAACCGCTATGGGCGTCGTGATAGGCGCCACTCTCAGACCTCTGGTAGCTCCTCTACTTCGCAGGGCACTCGCTCTGTGTCTGCCGCGGAGCAGGAGGTTCTTGCCATGTTCCGTCGCCTCACTACTGCAGCTCAGGCCTCTCCTCATGGGACTACAGCTCAGGCTTCTGGTTCCACACCTCCTCCTCCTTCGTCAGGTATATCATGCCCGTGGTTTCTTGATTCTGGTGCCTCTTTTCACATGACACCTCATGCCACACACCTATCTTCGTTGCCATCTTCTGAGTCACCTATTTTTGTTCGCACTGCCGATGGCACTTCCCTTCCTGTTGCTGGGCGAGGTGTTCTTTCGACTTCTTCTTTTGAAGTTCCTACTGTTTCGCATGTTCCTCAACTCACCATGCAACTCCTCTCTGCGGGGCAAATCACTGATCATGGTTGTCGCATAATCCTTGAGTCTGATTCTTGTTCTGTTCAGGACCTTCGTACGGGCCTTTTGGTGGGAACTGGGCCTAGGCGTCGGGACTCACAACGCCTATGGGAGCTTGATTGGTTGCGTCTTCCCTCACCTGCATCGACTCCCACCTCGCCTGGTTCTCCAGCATCTGCATCAGCTGCTTCATCCACTACCTCTTTTGCGCAGTGGCATTGTCGTCTTGGTCATCTCTCTGGCCCTCGATTGTCCAGTCTTGTGGGTAGTGGTGTGTTAGGCCCTGTTTCTGGTGACACTGCTCTGCATTGTACGGGTTGCAAACTTGGCAAACAGTTGCAACTCCCCTACCCCTCTAGTGAGTCTAAATCCTAGAAACCTTTTGATCTTGTTCACTCTGATGTATGGGGTCCTGCACCCATAGTTTCCAAAGGAGGGCAATCATATTATGTCCTGTTCATTGATGACTATTCGAGATTTACTTGGATTTATTTGATGTCCTCTCGAGGCCAATTTCTTTCTATTTACCAACAATTTGCTACCATGGTTCGTACCCAATATAACTCTCTCATTCGTGTTTTTCGTGCGGACTCTGCCGGTGAGTATGTCTCCACTGCCCATCGCTCCTACCTTGCTGCGCAGGGTACCCTGGCCCAATTTTCATGTCCTGGTGCTCATGCTCAAAATGGTGTTGCAGAGCGCAAGCACCGCCACATTCTTGAGACTGCTCGTGCTCTCTTGATCTCCTCTGCCCTTGCTCCTCATTTTTGGGCTGAGGCTGTCTCCACGGCTGTTTTCCTCATAAACCGCCAACCCTCCACCTCTCTTAAGGGAGGCACCCCCTATGAGCGTCTTTTCGGCAGCCCTCCTTCCTATGATCATCTTCGTTGTTTTGGGTGTGTCTGCTATGTTCTTCTTCCACCTCGTGAGCGCACCAAACTCATTGCCCAGTCTGTCGAATGTGTTTTCCTTGGGTACAGTACGGAACATAAGGGCTATCACTGTTATGACCCTGTTGCTCGAAGGATGAGGATTTCTCGGGATGTCACCTTTGATGAGTCCCGCCCTTACTATCCTCGTTCTCCCTCCGGTCCTCCTAACACCGCTGAGTCCCTCTCCTTTCTTACTTTGCCTGAGTGGTATCTTCCACTGTCACCTTCCTCCTTGCCACCTCCACTTTCTCCACCTCCTGTTTCTCCACCTTTGCCACCTCTTCCTCCACCGTCGCCATCTCCTACTTCTTCACCTTCTCCGCCCCACCCTCCACCACCGGCCTCCTCTCGTGAGATCACTCACTACTATACTCGTCGTCCTCGTCCTGCCCCACCATTTGATTCTTCTCCGTCTGTCCTTGGACCCCTTCCTCCCTCTCCTCGCTATGCCCTTCGTGACCGCAGCACCCTTCGTCCTCCCGACCGCCTTGGCTTCACAGCTGCTGTTTTAGCTGAGCCCGCGACCTATCGGGAGGCTGCTGCTCACCCTGAGTGGCAACATGCTATGGCTGAGGAGGTTACTGCTCTTGAGCGCACCAGCACTTGGGATCTTGTTCCTAAACCACATCATGTCACTCCTATCACTTGCAAGTGGGTCTACAAGGTCAAAACTCGCTCAGATGGCTCTCTTGAGCGCTACAAGGCTCGCCTTGTGGCTCGTGGTTTTGAGCAGGAGTATGGCATTGACTATGAGGAGACTTTTGCTCCCGTTGCTCATATGACCACTGTTCGGACCCTTCTCGCTGTTGCCTCTGTTCGTCAGTGGTCGATCTCGCGGTTGGATGTCAAGAATGCCTTTCTTAATGGTGAGCTTCGTGAGGAAGTCTATATGCAGCCGCCTCCAGGCTACTCCGTTCCTGATGGGATGGTCTGCCGGCTGCGTCGTTCCCTCTATGGTCTTAAGCAAGCCCCACGTGCTTGGTTTGAGCGTTTCTCCTCTGCTCTCC
The DNA here is from genome assembly GCA_009763385.1 of Coix lacryma-jobi var. lacryma-jobi. Lineage (NCBI taxonomy): Eukaryota > Viridiplantae > Streptophyta > Magnoliopsida > Poales > Poaceae > Coix > Coix lacryma-jobi. Next base: position 30,897,911 of record CM019827.1, on the reverse strand, counting down.
TTGATATTGGCTTTAAGCCTAGTGATCATGATCCTGCTCTCTTTATTCACACCTCTCCTCGTGGTCGCACTCTTCTTCTTCTGTATGTTGATGACATGATCATCACGGGTGATGATTCCCAGTTCATTGCCTTTGTGAAGCAGCGTCTCAGTGAGACTTTCCTCATGTCTGATTTGGGTCCTCTTCGTTATTTTCTTGGGCTCGAGGTCACCTCCACAGCCGATGGTATTTCCCTCTCTCAGGAGAAGTACACTCAGGACCTTCTCTCCCGTGCTGCTCTCACTGATCACCGCACTGTTGACACTCCTATGGAGCTCAACGTTCACCTCCGCCCCACCGACGGTGCTCCGCTTGCTGATCCCACTCGCTATCGTCAGCTTGTTGGGAGCCTTGTTTACCTTGGGATCACCCGTCCCGATATCACTCACTCTGTTCATATCTTGAGTCAGTTTGTCTCAGCTCCTACTCAGCTCCACTACTCTCACCTTCTTCGTGTTCTGCGATACCTTCGTGGCACCATCACTCGTCGCCTTTTCTTTCCTCGCTCTAGTTCTCTCCAGCTTCAGGCATACTCTGACGCGACCTGGGCAAGTGATCCCACTGATCGCTGCTCTCTCTCAGCTTACTGTGTTTTTCTTGGCTCCTCCTTGATTGCCTGGAAAACCAAGAAGCAAACTGCAGTTTCCCGCTCGAGTGCTGAGGCTGAGCTGCGTGCTATGGCGACTGTGACTGCTGAGGTGACATGGCTACGATGGCTTCTTGAGGATTTTGGTGTTTGTGTTGCTGCCCCCACTCCTCTTTCTACTGACAGCACTGGTGCCATTAGTATTGCTCGTGATCCGGTCAAGCATGAGCTCACCAAACACATTGGCGTTGATGCTTCCTACATGAGATCACAGGTGCATACTCGGGTTGTGTCTCTCCATCATGTGCCTTCAGAGGTTCAACTTGCTGATTTCTTCACCAAGGCACAGACACGGATCCACCATAGATTCTTGCTTTCCAAACTCAGTGTTGTAGATTCACCATGAGTTTGAGGGGGGGTGTTAGATGTGAGATGTATAGGCCATATATGTACTTTTCCTTCCCTTGAAGGACTTCTTTGCATATGTACACTCACATGTATACTTGCCTCTTTGGGCCCTGGAATGTAAACTTGGTTGGCCATTCCTTTCTATCAAAAACATCTGGGAATGTAGTTTTTCCTTGACGTACAAACTGTGCACCAACATAGAAACAAAGGCCATACGTGAAATACAGAATTAAGAATGAGAAGCCATAGCCAAGTCCTCCAACAATTCCACTTCGAATTCCCTGTTTCCTAAGAGCTTCACATTTCTCATTGTATGTTGTGACTACTCTTTTCTCGGCACAGAAAGATGCTACAGTTCTGATACTACCGACAGCATCTGTTGCAACTTGACTTGCATCTTCATACATCTCCTGCATAATAGGATCACATTGTTATGATAGGCAACTCAAGTATCAGTAGGAAACATAATACTAAATAAAACAAAAAATATTTCTATAGTTGTCATTCATCACCTTAGCATCTTCACTAAACCCCTTCAAGAACTTCACTTGAGCATAACCCTGTGCACCTACCAAAGGAATCACACATGTGATGATCAGTGCAAGCCTCCAATCTGCCGCAAAAGCTATGACAAACCCAGTTGTTAATGAAGCTATAGACTGCACTATAAGGGCTAAGTTGTCTCCTGCTAAGCGCCGGACATTTAATGCATCAACTGAGAGCCTTGTACCTAGTGCCCCACTGTAATTGATAAATATTAGAATTGGTGTAGACTATATATGCTTAGAAAAGATAAGAATAAAAATCAAATGTTATAATACCTGGAATTTGAGGCATTATCAAACCAGGCGACTTCTTGGTGCACAATGCTTTTAAATGACAAAGTACGAATACGCTCTATAAGCTTTCCTCCAGCAACCGCGAACAAAAAATATTCTGCTGGAACTGAAATCAAAGTTGCAACTCCCAAAACGACAGAAATCAATGCCCAAAAGCTAGTATCCTTTCTGAGCTTATCTGGTGGTTCATAGAACGATTTTATGACACCAGACATTAATATACCGAATAATGGGAAAATAACTCCATGCACTGCTGCTGCTATAGAGCCTAACAGAAGAATTGACACTTCTGGCATATTAAGCTTAAAAAGACGCCCAATTGGCGCTTTCTTCAGCACCACAACATCAGAGAGCTCTTCTGTTTTCTGTCCACCTGTGATCTGATCTTCATGCAACTCAACTGACAATCCTAAGGGGTTCTTGAAGGAATATCTGTTACTATTACCAAAAGAACCTTTATTCATTGATCGTCTAAGTGACAAACTGGTGCTTTTTGATCTGGAATCGGACACACCAGAATCTGCTATTTTATTCCATCCATCGGCACGAGTCTCTTGTAGCCTAATAAGCTGGGAGTAAGCCCCATTGGGATCCTTCACCAGTGTGTCATGAGGACCTGTATATATAATATGTTTGTATGACAAATGAATTTTCTCAGCTTGACAAGGGAATTTTTTCACAAAGAAAAACCAAGTAGTTACAAGAATCAAACCTTGTTCAACTATTTTCCCTTGGCGAACGACAGTTATGCAGTCAACATTCCTTACGGTGCTAAGACGATGAGCGACAATGAGTGTGGTCCTTTGCACCATTATCCTATTCAGTGCCTCTTGAACTATCCGCTCAGATTCCACATCCAATGCACTTGTTGCTTCATCGAGCAATAGTATTTTTGGATCTTTAAGTATGGCTCTTGCGATTGCAATTCTTTGCTTTTGTCCTCCAGAGAGCTGTGCACCACGTTGCCCAACCAATGTACCGTAGCCCTGGTATGTCATGAAAACATCGTTAGCTGCTTATTACCATAACTTAAAGTGTTAAGAAATTATTGCAAATATTCATAAAAAATATCTTCTGTACATTTGGTAACTTATCGACGAAATGTGCTGCATTTGCAAGCTCTGCTGCTCTCTTGATCTCTTCAAGTGTCGCGTCTTCTTTACCATACATTATGTTATCTTTAATGGAGGTCATGAAGAGCAATGGTTCTTGGCTGACCAGACCGATCTTCTTTCTTATCCAACTAAGCCTTAGATTCTTGATGTTAATGCCGTCTATCAAAACTTCACCAGCCTGTGGATCGTAGAATCATTCAACTAGGCTGATGACAGTTGATTTGCCGCTTCCACTCTCTCCAACTATGGCCATTGTGGTCCCACTGGCTACTTGCAATGACAATCCATCTAGTATCAGTTGATCAGGTCTTGCAGGGTAGCGAAATTGAACATCTTTTAGTTCAACATCACCCTTCATATCTTCTAAAGCCACACAACTGGTATCACTTGAATCTATCTCTGGCTTCCTTTCAATTGTTTCAAACAATCTGTATGCTGCAGATTGACCCTCCGCAATTGCAGAAACAGAGGGTGTTGCACTACCTAAAGAACTGTTGCAAGAATTTAATTGTGGAATGTTCATGACTTTATTACACCATATACAATGATCAAATTAAATTTAATATATCTCGGTATATGTGCATTGTTGAGGATATGATTAAAGTAGAATAGTGCAGGAAGAATTAAATAGTGGTTTTCTGTTCGTTATGTTAGGGGTTCAGAAACTCACGTTGCACCGGTTAACACTGCGAACAAAACTGTGATAATTTTCCCACCAGTGTAGTCTTTGTCAATAATTAGCTTTCCACCGTACCAGAAAGCTAGGCCATAGCTAGAGAACAAGATGCAGAAGACAGATCCCATGCCAAAACCATTGATAAGGCCTTCCAAAATATCAGTCCTGTATGCCTTCTTTATGAATTTTTTGTACATTGCAATGGCTTTGTTCTCTCCGTTGAAGGAAACAACCTATTAAAACAAGACAACTTACTAACTTAATTTCTTGGAAAATAACTGATATATTTTGAAGCAGTTGGAATAATTTGAACTCACTGTTCGTATAGCCCCAATGGTCTGTTCAACTAAGTCCCCAGCATCTCCGTAAGATGTCAGTTTCTTGCTGGAAACCTTGGTTAGATACTGAGCAGAAACTGCACCGGCGATAGCAATTAGTGGTAGTGATGTTAGCATGACAAGGGTGAGGAGCCAGCCTCTTGTGAATGCTATTACAAAACCACCAAAAAAGGCAGACGAGAGCTGTACAAGCTTTCCTGCCTGTAAATGATAATAAGTTAATAGATTCATGAATAGTTCAGCATTCGTAGCACATGATGAGACTTCCTTTTTGTGAAACCAGACAGTTGGGTTACACAATAAAAACTAATGTCCTTCGTCCATTTTGCTAAAAAGTTAAAATAAATAATAAAATTGCCTGCTGCATCTAATGTTGTCTCAGATCTGGTTATTTTTTTGTTTGCAATATGTGACGGGAAAATAGATGTAATATAATACCTTCTCTCCAAGGGCATCCTGGATCACAAGGGTATCGCTAGACATTCTGGAGATCGCTTGGCCTGTTGTCAACTCTGTATCGAAGTATGCAATGTCTTGTCTCAGGACTGCATTAAGGTATAACGAACGGATTTGGGCTGACTGCCTTTCTCCTGCCATCGTCCAACATGACACCTCTGGGACAAGTGAAAATTGAGCCTTTTTAATTCAACTGTGTAGAAGGAGCTTCTAAAAAAAAGATGGTTGAAAGAAAGGGCAGCAAATTCCTTTGAGACTGAAACTATCATAAGCATGACGGTATTTGAATGTTTGCAAAGTTCAGTTTCATTTACAAATGATACGCAGTGACACAGCTTTGAATGGATCCGAAAACAGAGGAAACCCCGACTTACGAAGGAACGAGACAACCGCTGATCCGATGCCCAAATATACGAAATCCAGAACAACCTGAAGAAAAAAAAAAACTATTGTTAGAATGGCCTTTTCAAAATAAAGTCGGGTGTTCATCCATCAGTTGTCTTAAAAAACGTCGATTCAGTCTGACGGTGACGGGTGACTCCGGGCCGCGGCCAGTTTTTCGTCGACGGGTGCAGAGCAGCAGAGCAGAGGAGAGGAGGTGCACTCACTCACCTTGGTGACGCTGCGGAGGATGCTCTGCGTGGTGCTGTCGCCGAAGGAGTCGATGACTTTGCCGAACAGGACGGTCACGAGGGGCTCCGCCACGCCGTTGCCCACGGCCGCCACCGTGCCCACCACCATCAGCAGCACGTCCAGGCGGTCGGCGTACCTGAACATGCCCAGCAGCGACACCTTCTTCGCCGGCGCCGCACCCTTCTTCTCCTCCCGGTCTCCGCCATTCTGATCACCGGCTCTGCTACTGCTAGCAGTCGCGTCCATGAAGCTCAGCTTGCTGGCGCGCGCTGTGGAATTGGAATCTGTGTGTGGGCGCGCGCGCGCGCTTGTGGATCGGAGTAGACAAATAGTGAACAGGTTCAATGCCCCCAGCCGCGGCCTAGTTGGGGGCGCTATATATATATATATATATATATATATATATATATATATATATATATATATATATATATGAAAGTGCATTCGCCCTCAATGTGGGTTTTGGCTAATTAATGACAATCAAATTAGGGACTAACCAGTTTATAAAAGCATGTATGCAGGTGTTAGTCCTTTGAAAGATTTGAAACGTTGAAATCTCGTGAACAAAGCACGTAGGATATTTTTGGACATAAAGATGCCTAGCTCAAGTGGTAGTTTAAAATTTCAATTTTAAACTTGAGTTATAGGTAAGCCGGACTATGAAGAGGGTCACAAAGTAAGTTGGCTAGATGTGGAGAAAAGTGCTCAAATCGACTAACCTTAGTTCGCTTGAGAGACACCGCACAATCACGAACACGTAGAGGGTAATTTCATATGGTCGGTGGTACCGACCATGGGTGGTCGGTGGTACCGACCACGGCTTCTCTGCGCAGCGCTCAAACACCCTCTCTGTGTTGGTCAAAAAATGACCTGGCGGTAGTACCGCCATAACCTCGGTACTACCGCCCGCGGTGGTACCGACGCAAGGTCGGTAGTAACCTGGTTTGCAACCCTCTCTGGATAGAGTTGTTTTTGACCTAGCGGTGGTACCGCCATTACCTCGGTAGTACCGCCCGCGGTGCTACCGACCCATGGCCGGTAGTTTCCAAGTTTGCAAGGCTCTCTGTCCGCGCTGATTTCGGCCTGGCGGTAGTACCGCCATTACCTCGGTAGTACCGCCCCCGGTGCTACCGACGCAAGGCCGGTAGTAACCAAGTTTACAGAGCTCCCTGTGTAGAATTGAAAAAGGCCTGGCGGTGGTACCGCCATAACCTCGGTACCACCGGGATCGGAGGTACCGACGGAGGTCGGTGGTAACTTGGCTTTGCGAGGCTCTCTGTGTTGTGTTGAATATGACTTGGCGGTGGTACCGCCATAACCTCGGTACCACCGGCCTCGGAAGCACCGACCCAGGTTCGGTGGTTGAAAGTTTTTCAGGGCTCTCTGGACTTACTAGCCTTTGACTTGGCGGTGGTACCGCCATTACCTCGGTACCACCGACCTCGGAGGTACCGACCCTCGGGCGGTAGTTTCCGAGGGACCGAGTCCCTAACTGAGTTGCTCTCTGTTCGAGCTTGTTTTGGCCTGGCGGTGGTACCGCCATTACCTCGGTACCACCGACCTCGGAGGTACCGACCCTCGGGCGGTAGTTTCCGAGGGACCGAGTCCCTAACTGAGTTGCTCTCTGTTCGAGCTTGTTTTGGCCTGGCGGTGGTACCGCCATAACCTCGGTACCACCAGCCTCGGTGGTTCCGATCTTGGCCCGGTGCTTGTCAGTTTGACCAGATCTAGGTGTATGCGACCGTTGTGGGTGGTCGGTGGTACCGACCAGCCTCGGGACTGGGGGGGTATAAATACATCCCCTCTTCACTTTTCACGGTCACGGACTCACACTATTCACTTATTGCTGACCTAACTCTAGACAAACTCTCTCCAAGCATTGACTCACCCCTCTCTCTCCCCCTTGCTCCTAGATTCATTCCTTTGCGAGATTTGAGCTAGGGAAGTGAGATTCGAGAGTGGGAAGCATCAATCTTCGACTTGAGCACTTGGTTTCCATCTTGCCGGCTTGCTTTGTGTCTTTTACTCTTGAGCTCTTTGAGCTCTAGCCGGTTAGGTGTTATTCGTGGTAACCCGTATTGATTTACTTGTGAGGGCTCCCCGAAGCGTTTGTATTACCCTGAGATTTCTAGTAGAGATACTCTCGTAGCCTTTGTGGTTGCTTGAGTGAGGCGAGGAGGTGAAATAGACTCCGACCTTTGTGGTCACCTCAACAACGAGGAAGTAGGCACTCCTTAGTGGATTGGCCGAACCTCGGGATAAATCTTGTGTCCCGTGTGCTTGTTGTTGTTGTCCCTATTTTCTCTACTTCTCTTGTTATTGTGTTCTTCGTGTTCTTCCTATCCCTATCTCGTTCTTAGGTTGGGAAGGCTCGATCTACATCAAGGGGAGCAACCAAGGTTCCGTGAGAGTAGTTTTACCATAAATTATTCTTCGGAAAGTTGGCTAGAAACTTGTTTTATCTTCATAACTTACATTCATCGGATTTGTAGTTTCTTTTAGGATCCCGGTTGTGCCGTTTGTTTGTGTTGGTAGTACCGGTGTTTCACACCCGGTAGTACCTACCCAAACAAACCGGCCTCTCCGGTTGCTATCTAACTACATCTTATAGTTTGTGAAGTTTCAGAGAGTCAAAAATCACCTATTCACTCCCTCTAGGTTGATTCGGTCCTTTCAATATGCGCATTAGTTTTGGTGCGATGGTGCAGGCGCTCGACTTGTCGCCGGTGATTACAGCCCGGAACGATCATTTGATCGATCACGGACGGATAGCGACGGAGAGAATAACAGAGACCGTTCATACAGGTGATTTTTTTTATTAATAACACTTTTAAATAAGATATTTTAAAATTAACACCATTTTTTTTTTCTGAAACCAACTCTTTTGCCACGCCACACTAGGCGCGACAAACACAGTAGCCACGCCATATATAGTGACGTGGTAAAAGTGCCACTGTGGCACGACCCCGCCACGTTAATCCTGATGAGTTCTGCCTGTCAGTTTGCCGCGATAGCCCACCTGATGCGACTAACCCCCTTTGCCATCGGGTGGCGTGGTTGATGGCTTTGCCGCGCCAGGCGGGTTGGCGTGGCAAAGCACATCTACATCTGGTGCTCGCAGCCATCATCTTCCTCCTCTCCATTACTCTCTTCTCCTTCCATTCTATTGCATTCCTTCTTCATTCACCTCCCTCTATCATCTTGAGCTTTTATATCTAGACATATTTTATGGAGGATTTAATAAACTTATTTGATTCTACAAATATTAATATATTTTTTATATAAACCTTGTTAAAATTAGAGAAGTTTGATTTAGGATAAAACTAAAGCAAACTATAATTGAGAACAAAGAGACTAAATAGCGAAAACAACAAAACACATCTTATTTGCAACTATCTAGATAGAGTACTAAAAGTTGCAATCTGATAAACAAATTGACATCAATGTTAATATCTCCATGGATAGAAAAAGGTCTCTAGGACTATCAGACCGGCAAAAGAAGGCGGGATGTGATTGCATCACTATACCCAAGGACGGAGCAATGTTGTTCACTGTGGGTGCTGCCGCACCTACACAAAATTTAAAAAAACAATGAAAAGAGTCATTTTTTTTACAATATTTGCACCCATAATTTATAGATCCTTTGCAACCACAAGACAAGACGCACCCCCTCGTGTTTTCTCTAGCTCCACCACTGACTATACCCAATGGGGAAGACCGTCAATAAACAAGATCAGGAACGATTTACAAAAATAGAATGGGTAATGTAGCCGTAGGCAGCAGGTGCAGATCTGGAGAAACCACGGGATGTTGCCAGTGAAAGAACATGAAAACAGTGGTAGTTGGGAAGGAGGAATAAGAAACCAATTTACATTCAATTGAGATCTTGTAGTCATGAATTATTGTCAACGGGACATTGTCATTTTTTTTTTACTTTTTTCTAGGCTTTAGCATCAAATCATCTATAAAATGCTTTTTAAATATAGTATAACACAAACACTCACATACTATATACTCACATCCATGAGACCTGAAAAGTAGCTCTATTGATAAGCAAAAGCTGTAAAAGCATCTCTACTGACTATCAAAGCAATGAGTGATACCCACATACTAATATTAAATTTTAATAGTCCATAAAATATGGTTTGTCAATTGAATACTTGAGTTCTTTGGGCTTTGCATCACCCAACTCACAGGCGAAAACCTAGAAAACGGGTGAGCATGCATGGATGTTGCGGCTTGTGGCTACTATCTATTGTTCTCTCCGTCCCAAATTAACTGTCGTTTTGAATATCCACGTCATAAATTTAACTTGATTGATACAAAAAAAAGACGTGCAATATAAATATCTCTAAATAAATTTATTAAAAGCGTAGATTTAATTTTTTTCAATGATACTAATTATATATTATAAATATTAATAGTTTTAAAGTATATTTAGTCAAAGTTACCTGGTGAGTCAACGACATCACGGAAGAATGTGGATTTGGACTGTTGGTGATTGTTTTTTTTTTCCTGTGCCTTCATCTCCAAGAAGCTGTACTGCAGGGTGCAGGGCTACCAAGCTGTACTTGTCAACCTTTGACTACCCAGAGGAGAGGAGAAATTCTGAAGAACGGTGAACCAGAGCCTTTCTTTGACTTCTCTCTGGCTGGTGGACGCATGGACAGGAGCAGTGCCAAGCAGAAGCAGGCAAGGCAAGCATGCACTACTAGCCTAGTTGGAAAAGCCTGGCAGCACAGGTGTCCATACGTGGCGAGAGACTTCACCACGAAGCGAGATTGCAGGTGGAAACGGATCGGCTATGCACGAAATCGAAGGGGAGGGTTCAAAATTTCGGCGAAATTTCACCGGACGATGGCCAAAAGAAAAGATGTGAAATTTTGTAATATACTAATATAAGTATATATACATATGCTATATAACTTTAGACTCATAAATTCTATTGTTTATATATTGCATATCCTTCGACTCAATAGATGTGTATACTGAAGAGATAGATCTTTTAGGAATTCGGGATTCCATTACTCAACCATATCAGCTAAATCGCTTAACACCAAAAACATAATACAATCTGGCGCTCCGGCCATAACCGAGGCCGGGCATTCCCTCATCACACATACGGAGTACTTCCTAGAGAAGCTTACTCATATGCTACGCGATTACAATCTCTAGGTACATATTTTAGTTAGGGAGACACAAAGTTTTGAGCCAGCAAACTTTAACCTCATGCACCACACCTCCCACTGTAGACAGCCTAAAGTCATCACTCATAAGTACCTGTACTACCTGGACAGCATCCGTTTCAATAAGGCCAGTCTCAATGCATGATTTCACCTCCCAGTTTTCAATACATATGAAACTGCACATGAAACAAGTCTCTCTCAATGTACAGTTTCAATAGACAGTTTCACAGTCTTCATGGGTCCCACGATCTCACTTTATCTCTCTCTTCTACATCTCTCTTCACAAACGCACGCACAGCTCAAGCCTGCAGCGCCCGCCGGCGGCGAGTACGCCCACGCCCGCAACAAGTACAACAACGGCTTTGCTGCTACTGCTTGCGGTCCGCACGCACCCGAGCCCATGGCGGCCGATGCGCCTGAGGCCGCACGGCAGGCCTCGCACCGTCATATCCACTTCCTCCTCTGGTGCGCCAGCAGCCGATGGATCGAGACGCACGTGCAGCAGGCCAGCGGCGGAGCCCGCCTCTTGCGCCGTCTTCTCGCCCACACCAACGGCCGGCAAAGCCGGCACCCGCGGCAGAGCTCTCGTTCGGGCCGGCGACGGAGCCCGTCTCCCGTGTCGTCTTCTCGCCCGCGCCAGCGGCCGGCGGAGCCCGCACTCGTGGCGGAACTCTCTCTCGGGCCAGCCGCGGTGCCCGCCTCCCATGCCATCTTCTCGCTCGGGCTAGCGGCGGAGCCCCCTCCTGTGTCGTCTTCTCGTCCAGGCCAGCGGTGGAGGCACCTGCGCCTGGGCGACGGATGCTGGTTTCCCCATGGAGGCGCTCGCATCCGGACGACGAGGCGGAGGCAGTCGCGATTTTCTTCTGTTGTGCTGATGAAATGAATCTACCCTCTCAATGCGGATTTCACCCGGTTTCCAACGTTTTGGAAAGAACGCTCAAACGTTTCACCGGCATGAAACGTTTCCCCTCTCTCTCCTCCCAGTTTCATGCAAAAAGCTAATGTGGCACCATATTTAATGTGCATGAAACCCCATTGAGACTGGCCTAATAATCTCATTACACCCCAGAGCCATAGCTCCTTTTAGCCTCTCTTCACATGATCGAAGCTCCATATAGAGTGAATTGCAGGCAAAACGATGTCACCTCGAAGCCAGACTGAATTACTTGGCCGCCATTCTTATCAGTTTCTCTAAAGGCTCCATCTGCATTTATTTTCAGACATCCACTTCTTGGGTGTTGCCATCGCCGCTGCCTAGGCCTATGTTACACCTGCGCGGTACTATGCCGCATCTGCGTGGTGTTGTGCCATGTCGTCTAGTTCAATTCCACTGCGAGGGGATTTATTAATAATGTGGAAAGAAGAGAACCAAAGTTTAGTGATAGTTCTGTGTGCCTACTAGCAGATGAGAAAAAGGGTAGGAAGCTGATTGGCTGGGGACCAAGATCAGGAGAAGTGCAGCTGGTCCTTAGGGGAGAAACTCAAAAGCCCCTAATAGTTGTCAAAACCGGTAGCGAGTAATTATAGTTTCTAAATTTCTAAAACCTATGCAGCCTAGGCTATGGTAGGAAGCGCCTCTCGCGCATGTAATCATTGTTGTATGCTAACTTCTCCTTATTATCAATCAAAGCCGGATAACCAGATCTTTCAATATATATATATATATATATATATATATATATATATATATATATATATATATATATATATATATATATATATATAGCCTTGATCTCCTAAGTTTGCCTCCAGTTCAGGCTCGCCAAACATTCTGCTGATAGCCTTTTGTCCCCTTCCCTGCCCATCTCCGTTCATGCCTAGGATCAGTTCGACGACTTCCATAACATCGTGGCATGCATCCTGTCAACCGGACCCGCACATGTTGTAGACCCACGCACCTCCGGACTGCCTTCACTGCCTTGCACTCGAAGAACAGATGGTCGCCATCTTCTCTCCCACGTAGTTACGGATCACGCACCGCAGTGGCAGATGCAGAACCTAATTAAAGGAGGCTGATCCCTTCTTCTTCCTCTATTTCTTTATTTTCCCTCTTTTTTCCACTTATTTTTTTCCTCATTCTCTCCGTTTTTACATTGATATACCAACTTTGGGGGGTTGGGGGGGGGGGGGGGGGGGGGGTTGGAGCCCACCTAGCCCCCTCTTTGGATCCGCCACTGTGCACCGCAGACCAACTTCCATTCCCCATCTCTCTAGGTTAGTACGCGTGGCTAGTGAGGTATTGGCCAGCAAACAAAGTGCTTTGTTCTATTTGGAACCTCTTCACTACTAGACTTCAATTCTTTGCCGAGGGCCTCAGGCCCAAAAACTCTTGGCAAAGATCCCTCGAGAAATTTTAAGTCGACGAAGAGGGTCTTTGCTGAGGGTCCTTTATCAGGTGTCACGGCCCTCGGTAAAGATAAAAATAAAAAAAACTCAAAAATAATAGATAACAAATTTAATTGAATAAAAAATTTAATTGAAGGAGGGACCCACTAAATTTTAGCACACTTTGCGCGATGGAGATTCAAACTTGATACTTCTCTCTCACGTGGTTTATGCCTTAACCACTACACTGCGCGCATCATACATGTTTATAAACAGTTTTAATTCCTCACGTATTATATCAAACCAAGTGTAAATTGCTTTTTTGAGATCCTAAATGAATTCAATTAAAAAAGTTGTCAGCTATAAAGTTTTGTAACTTTTCGAGATCTATAAACTTTATTTTGGGTGTTTTTCATCAGAGGTCATTTAAAAAATTCATATTTTGAATTTTTGCAATTTAAACGTAGTTTTAGCATGGCAAGATGAACTCAAATGAAAAAGTTGTCAACTATAAAATTTCATAACTTTTTGAGATCTACAAACTTTATTTTGGGTGTTTTTCCATCCGAGATCATTTAAAAAAAATCATATTTTGAATTTTTAAAATTCAAACATAGGTTTAGCATGACAAGATGAACTCAAATGAAAAAAAATCAACTACAATATTTCATAACTTCTCAAGATCTATAAACTTTATTTTCGATGTTTGGTCATTTATTCATCCGATGTAATGGTTCTAACATTATTCACAAATCTTATATATCTCTAATAGTTTCATAAAATTTGTTAAAGACATATAGATTTTATGAACAACATTAATATTCAATTTATAAAATAAAAAATGACCAATATAAACTATATAGATCTTAAAAAGTTATACAACTTTATAGAAAAAAACTTTTTCATTTGAGTTAATTTAGTGCTTCAAAATGTATTTGAAAAATTTCTTTGCCAAAGGCTAAAAGGAAGGCCCTCGACAAAGAGGTCTTTGTCGAGTGCCTACCTTGTGGCCCTCAGCAAAGAAATCTTTGCCGAGTACCAAATCCAACAGTCATCAAAGACTTTCTTTATCGAGTGTCCGAGATTTGACCTTCGGCAAAGCCAAAAATCTCGACAAAGAAAGCGTTTTCGGTAATGTCTGGTTTCCATATCCAATGGTTCTTATAATGGTTAGAAATTAGTTTTTTATGATTCAATTATTTAGAACTAGAGAATCTTCAGGGGCTTCTTTATATCTTTTCTATTTAATAGAAATAGAGATTTTGCTAAAAAATATATTTTAATAATTTTTTAAATTAGGCCTTCAAATTTGTTCTTCTTTGTTTTGATTTTTTGCTAGCCAAATATAAAGAGCCAGACTTTTCTAAAATGTGTGCAAGATATAGATAATCGGTTACGGTGTAAAAAGATATAAAGATATAATTTCTTATTTAAATGGCACTCTAGATGATAATTTAGATTGTGATTTAAATGACTCTCTAATGAAGATTTAGATAACTGGTTTAATAAAAATCTTAGAGATGCTTGTATAAGGGGTTGTTTGCTTCTAGGGACTAAAGTTTAGTCCATATCATATCAGATGTTTGATACTAATTCAGAGTACTAAATATAGGCTAATAACAAAACTAATTATATAAATTAAGACTAATTTACAAGATGAATTGATTAAACCTAATTAGTTCATGTGACACCCCAATTTTAAGAACAAAATTGGAGCACAATATATGTATGCCAGGATCAATTTTCATACATATATCCACATCATAGTAAATATCAAAACAATGCTTTTATTAATATATCGAGTATTATTACATAAATGACCCTCGGGTCTGAAAGAAAAAGTACAGACTCTCTCGACATCTAACTCTAATGAAGTCTCTGAAGTAGTCGCGGAAGTCTGGACTCCATCTCCACAGGAAGGTCGACCGGGGGTAGCGCCATCCTAGTACAGGTCGTCAGGGTCGAAGCCACCGTCCTCTGGATACTCCGGCTCCTCGTGAACGTAGCCACCGGTGTCTCCGTAATCGCCAGTGTCTGGGTGGGGTAGCAGGGGGACAAAAAGGAAGGGTGAGTACATCGAAATGTACTCCGCAAGTGTAGGAAATATATGCTTATGAGGCTTATAACAAAGGTAGGCTGACTTTGTTTGACTCAGGCGCCTAAGCGACACATCCTATTAATCCTATTAGTCCTATGCACCTATTTACTAGGTTATAGACACAGACTCTGTAGTAAAGCAACAACACTCGGAGTCGCACCGAGTAAGACCACGCTCGGAGTCGCACCGAGTAACCAACACTGAGAGTCACACCAAGCAACCGCACTTGGAGTCGCACCAAGTACCCACACCTGAAGTCCATCAGGCAACCGCACCTGAAGTCCATCAGATGACCCGAAACAGTAACCAGTAACCAACTAATCTCAAAGAAGTCCAAGCCCGCTCGTGACCGTGAGCACGGCTGATATATCAGTTTTACACTCTGCAGAGGTTGCACATCGTTACCCATGAGTCGTGCAGGTCCCGTCACGCTAAACACTGCCAAGGTGCATAGCAGGTTGCACTGCAAGGCCTTTACAAAGTCCCTCCAAGTCTGTGTTACCCGTACTCTAAGGTTTCTCCCCTGTCCATAAGTCAACGACCCCAAGGGACCCCTCTTGAGCCACTAAACAAACCCCGTGTAGCATAACTTAGAGGAAAACTAATTAATTAGCCAGGTCCAGCCCATCCAGATCTCATGGTTGCGCTGTATTGCCGGGTTACTTGTCCAAGAACCGGGTCCTAGGGATCCAGGCAGGATATGTCTAGCACGAGCCCCGAACCAAAACCAAAAGCAGCTGCCGAGTCCCACGGCACAAAACCACCAATACGGTTCCATCCTGCCGGATTTACCTAATAACCATGTTACTACAAAAAATTACCATATCCACCCTGTTTCATAGTTCGTTAATCAAGATTAAAAAATATTTACCTTCCAACCCAACCTTGACTGCAGGGCTAAGCAAAACACCTACCCGAATATCCCAAAACAGGCGACAAGGATAATAGATCAAAATCTAGTAAACCATAACATGGGATTCAAATTAATGACAAGCATGCATCTACAAGATCTAACTACTCTAGTACCAAAAGTAAAATGAAGTAGGTGCAAGATGTTCAAGGACACTTGCCTTCGGACTGGGTCGAATCAACTGGGTCTCAAGGATGGTCTGGAGCGTCCTCGTACTCCGCACTCTCTGGCCCAAGCAACATACATGGCACAATACATAGAAATAAATAACAGTACAACAAACAGTATGAAAACAGTAAACTAATAGATCTACTGCGTAGAGAACGAAATTATGAATCTAACGCAAGTTGAATGGGTCAAATCGGAGTTAAAACGCAAAAGTTATGGGGTTTTGAAGTTGGATGGCAATTCTGTAAATAGTTTTAACTCATTTGCGGATTTTAAATAAATAAAACAGAAAAGAAAATGGCGGTTGGACTGGGCGTCATTTACCGTGAAGTACAGGGGCTAGGATGCAAGGTTTCCGTGACTCAGTGAATAGTGCCGGATGGACGGCGGGTTGATTTCGGAGAAAACGGGGGTCTCTTTAGCAAAATGCACCGGCGAAGGGGTATCGGCTATTCTCGGCCGTCGATCTGGCGACGTGTGGCTGTGATTAGATCGACGAGGCGGAGCGATGTGGTGGACTGCGCCTCGTTTTGGCGCAAATGGAGGGGCCTAACTGTAAGTTCTCCATGACTCAGTGCACAGTGCCGATAGGAGTGCGGGTTGGTTTCTAAAAACGTGAAGGGGTTTTCTGCAAAACCACCAATACCGGCGCGTGCATGCTTGCGTGGACGCCACGTCGTGCCGCGTGTCACCGCGTGATTGGGTTGGTGTGACACGTGCTCCGTGGACCGCTGACGCGGCGTGAGTGGACTGCGTCCACGGCACCGGTGAACCAGGTGCATACCGGTTCAAGATCTAATCTAATCTGGGACATCGATTTCGGATCGGACGGCTGGAAAGGAAAGGGGAGGGTTGGCTTCGCCGGCCGGTGCCAGAGGACACGGCGGCGCCGTGGCCAGAGCTCGCCGGTGCGGCTCAGGAGGGGTCCTAGGGCCAGTAGAGCTTACGGAAAAAGACGGGTTGGGATGGGAAGCTCACCGCGTGTCCAATGACGGGTCCCTGGTCGTCGGTCGGAGGCCGAAGGGCGGTGTCCGTGGCGGGGCAGTACGTCCTCTCCGGCGTGGTTGATGTCGTGAAGCTCCCGGCGCAACCGTCCACTGGTGAGGGGTTCCCTGGATGCGGTGCGGCTCCGCGAGGACGACGGTGGCAGTGGGAGAGGCGGTGAGGGCTCTCAGGAAGGGATTGGGGCTAATGCCGAGTTCGGCAATGGTGGCAATGGCGGCGAGGGGACTCGGGTACCGGAGGGGAAAAGAAAGGAGCTAGGGTGCGAGCTCTTTGTAGGCGAGGAAGGAAAGGGGTGGCGGCGCGATCTAGTTCGGTTGGACGACCAGAGGGTTCGGAGGGGCTGGTGGCGGGCGGTGATAGCAGATGCTATCCGTGCGGAGGAGAGACGCGTGCGAGAGGGAGGGGATAGACCCGACCGGCGGGGTCCGTCTGTCAGAGAGAGGAGGGAGGGAGGGGCGCACGCGGGCCGCTGCGGTGCCGTGCGCCGGAGGTGGGCTGGGGCGAGCGGCAGCTGGGCCGGCTGAGTGAGTGGGCCGGGAGGAGGAGGGAGTGGCGCGGGCCTGGGGTGAGGGAGGCGGGATGCGGCGCTGGGCCAGGGGGCGCCGAGCAGGCCGGGGACGAGAGGGAGGGGAAAACGGGTTGGGCTTGGTTAGGGAAAGAAAATGAGCCCGTTGCCAATTCTCTTTCCTTTTTGTTTTTACTTTCCAATCTTTTTCCAAGTTCATTTTGAAATCCAAATTCAAATCAGTTTGAAATCAAAATCACTTTGAAATATTTTAGAAATATTTTCCCTAGGTTTTGAAAAGAAAACTTGAGTTTAGATTTGTAAAATTTTCATAAATCCTTTATTTGCTTTCTAAATAGAATAAATCCGATTCGCCCTATTCGGGTTTAATAAATTTATTTTCCACTCAATAAAATTATGCAACGGCATGAATGCAACATGAAAAAGATAAATAAATTTTATTTTCCTCCTCTAATAAACTAGCCAACCTATTTAATTTCTAATTCCTTTTATTAAATTGGGGAAAATTAAATCAGGGTGTTACAAACCTACCCCCCTTATAAGAATCTCGTCCTCGAGATTAGGAAGAGTCGGCGAAGAGGTGAGGAAAATCTGCCCGAAGATCATCTTCCTTCTCCCATGTTGCTTCTTCTTCGGAGTAATGCTTCCATTGCACCTTGCAAATTTTAATCCTCTTGTTGCGAGTACCTCGTTCCATCGTGTCTAGGATCTTGATCGGCTCAGAGAATGTCAGATCATCTCTCAGATCAAGCTCCTCAAGTGGCAACTGCTCCCCTGGAACTCTGAGGCATCTCTTCAGCTGGGATACATGGAATACATTATGGATACCTGCCAGACGTGCAGGCAACTCCAGCTGATATGCAACTGCGCCTTTCTTGTCAATCACCTTGAAAGGGCCAATGAATCTCGGAGATAGCTTTCCTTTGACATTAAACCTCCGAAGACCTCTGAAGGGTGACACCTTCAGATAGACATAGTCCCCAATCTGGAACTCCAGCTCACGTCGTCTGACATCTGCATAACTCTTCTGTCTAGACTGAGCTGTCTTCAGGTTGCTTCGGATCTGTCTGACCTGTTCTTCAGCTTCTTCTATAGACTCAGGGCCAAAGACTTTCCTTTCTCCAACCTGATTCCAGAACAGAGGTGTTCTGCACTTCCTGCCATACAGTGCTTCAAAGGGGGACATCTTGAGACTGGCCTGATAGCTGTTGTTATAAGAGAACTCTGCATAAGGAAGACTCTTATCCCAACTCTGGCTATTCTGAAGCGCACTGGCTCTCAACATGTCCTCAAGGATCTGATTCACCCTTTCTGTCTGACCATCGGTCTGCGGATGATAAGCTGAACTGAAACTGAGGCGGGTGTCCATAGACTCATGCAACCGCTTCCAGAATCTGGATGTGAACTGTGTACCTCTGTCAGACACTATGATCTTCGGCACACCATGCAAGCACACAATGCGGGACATGTACAATTCTGCAAGCTGTGGTCCACGATATGACTCCTTGACTGGAATGAAATGAGCAACCTTGGTCAAGCGATCAACTATGACCCAAATAGAATCATATCCGGACTGTGTCCTGGGCAAACCAGTGATGAAATCCATGCTGATCTGTTCCCATTTCCACTCTGGAACCTGCAGAGGCTGTAGCAAACCAGCTGGTCTCTGATGTTGGGCCTTAACCCTCTGACATGTGTCACACAAGGCCACATACTCTGCTACATCTCTCTTCATCCCATACCACCAGTAATACTGCTTCAAATCCTGGTACATCTTGGTACTGCCTGGATGAAGAGAGTAGGCTGAATCATGAACTTCCCTCAGAATCAACTCCTTAATAGCCTTCACATCAGGGACACAGATCCTTCCTCTGAACCACAAAACACCCTGATCATCCTCTGTGAATCCAGGGGCTTTGTCTTCCTTGATCAACTGTCTGATCTCTAGCAAGTACTCATCAGTGAGCTGCCCTGCTCGGATATCATGCTCCAAGGTCGAATCAACCTTCATGGCTACTGCATCAGTGTGGCCGAGAATACCCAAGTTGAGCTTCACAAACTCTTCATGCAACTCGGGCTGCTGCTCCTTGATCTCTAGCACATTACAGTAGACCTTCCTGCTCAAGGCATCTGCAACAACATTCGCCTTGCCTGGATGATAGTTGATACTCAGATCATAGTCTTTGATCAACTCTAGCCATCTCCGTTGGCGGAGATTTAGATCTGGCTGGGTGAAGATGTACTTCAAGCTCTTATGATCGGTGTATATCTCCGTCTTCTTGCCCATCAGATAGTGCCTCCAGATCTTCAGAGCATGAACAACTGCTGCTAACTCCAGATCATGAGTAGGGTAGTTCAGCTCATGCTTCCTGAGCTGTCTCGAGGCATAAGCAATCACCCGACCTTCCTGCATAAGCACACATCCTAGACCCTGTCGCGAAGCATCACAATACACAGTGAAGTTCTTCTGGACATCTGGCATGACAAGAATAGGAGCAGAGGTCAATCTCGCTTTCAGCTCCTCGAAACCAGTCTGGCATTCAGGGGACCATACAAACTTGGCACCCTTCTCAGTCAATCTCGTCATCGGCTTCACGATCTTGGAGAATCCCTCAATGAATCTGCGATAATATCCTGCCATACCGAGGAAACTCCGAATCTCAGTAACGCTCTCAGGTACCTTCCAGTCCAATATATCTTGGACCTTGCCTGGATCCACTGATACACCACCCTCTGAGATGATATGCCCCAAATATGCAACCTTCTTCAACCAGAACTCGCATTTGCTCAGCTTTGCATACAACCGATGCTCTCTGAGCTTCTGCAACACTAATCTCAGATGCTTCTCATGTTCTTCTTCAGTCTTCGAGAATATCAGGATATCATCAAGGAACACCACGACGAATAGATCTAAAAACTCCATAAAGACCTTGTTCATCAGATACATGAAGAAAGCTGGGGCATTAGTCAAGCCGAAGGACATCACTGTGTACTCATATAGCCCATATCGAGTCACAAACGCCGTCTTCGGGATATCAGCTTCACGAATCTTCAGCTGGTTATAACCTGTTTGCAGGTCAATCTTTGAGAACACATGAGCACCCTTCAACTGATCAAACAGATCATCAATGCGAGGAATCGGGTACTTGTTCTTGATGGTAGCTTCATTCAATGCGCGGTAATCAACGCACATCCGCAGGCCTCCATCCTTCTTCGGAACAAAGATCACAGGGGCTCCCCACGGGGATGTACTAGGACGAATATGCCCCTTCTCTAACTGCTCTTGGATCTGCGTCTTCAGCTCGGCTAGCTTTTCGGCATCCATTCTATATGGTCGCCTGTATATAGGTGCAGTGCCAGGAACTAAATCAATAGAGAACTCAATCTCACGATCAGGTGGCATACCTGGCACTTTCTGGAAGACATCTGGGAACTCCTTGACAACTCGGATATCAGGTACCACGACAGCCTCATATGCTCTGGCTTCTTCTATCATCTTTGTCGGTGCTCGATACACAATCTCCGTGCCATCTGGATGCTTCACTGTGATGAGCCTCTGAGCACAATCAATGACTCCCTGGTACTTGCGTAGCCAATCCATTCCCAGAATGACATCAATACCTTGGGAATCCAGAACAATAAGAGAGGTGGGAAAGACTACCCCCCTTATGGTTAAGCTCACATTCGGGCACACATGCCTCGATATCAGTTCTCCTCCAGGAGAATTCACTAGCAGATGCTTTTTCATCAACACTTTATTCATATTATATTTAGATGCGCAGGGTGCTGATATGAACGAATGAGATGCTCCAGAATCAAACAAGACTGTAACTGGGTGAGAGTCAACAAGGAACGTACCAAACACCACGTCTGGTGCCGTCTGAGCAGACTCTGCCGTCACGTGGTTCACACGACCACGAGTGTAGCTCTGGGACTGGCCTGCAGGACGAGACTGCGGTGGAGCTGGCTGCCTCAACGGACACTTGTTGGCGAAGTGTCCCATCTGGTTACACTTGTAGCACGGGCCAACCTGACCTGCCCCCTGTGCTGGACGGGGCTGCTGCGGAGCTGGAAGACCCTGGCGAGGTGCCTGAGCCTGGCGTGGCTGCTGCTGCTGCTGCTGCTGAGGTGGAGCCTGATACTGTGGAGCTGGATGCCTGTACTGGGGAGCGGGCTGCCGGGACTGGGGCGGCCGGTACTGCTGCTGCTGGGGAATCTGCCTGGAAGCTGGAGCAGGTGGAGCGTAGCGGGGACGAGTAGAGCTGCCGGAGGACTGTCCCTGGAACGTCATCTTCCTCTTGCGATCGGCATCGAGGTCCTTCCGTTCCTTCTCCACTGCGAAGGCACGGTCAACCAGCTTCTGAAATGAGGAATACTCATTTGAAGCTAGGGCATAGCGGAGTCCTGGGTTAAGCCCATGCCTGAAGCAGATAACAATTTCATTATTGATCAGGTAACAAAAGGAATGAACAAGGGTATATGAAGAATATATTTAATATGAAAGAATGACAGAGATCTTGCCTGAAGCACTCCTGCTTCTTATCATCTGTGTCCACGTCATCTGGGGCGTAACGGGACAGCTGGCTGAACCGCGTGAGATACTCACGCACTGTCATCGCGCCCTGCCTGAGATCCTGGAACTCGCGGCGCTTCACCCTGATCTCGCCGAAAGGGACGTACTGGTCGCGGAATGCCCTGCGGAACTCCTCCCAAGTGATCGAGTCGGCGTCCGCATGAGCTGCGGTGTAGGCAGTCCACCAGTTCTTCGCCGGGCCCTGAAGCTGGTGCGAGGCGTAGAGGGCCTTATCAAGGTCCCCGACATGGGCAAGCTGCAACTTGCCTGTAATCGTCTCGAGCCAATCATCTGCATCCATTGGCTCTATGGCGTGGTGGAACACTGGAGGGCGCGTCGTCATGAAGCTCCTGAGAGTGTCATCCGGTCGGGGTGGCTGTGCAGCCCCTGCACCCTGAGCACCCTGAGCAGCCTGCGCCATCTGCTGCATGTGCTGCATCATCTGGGCCATGTTCTGCATCATCTGGTTCTGCACTTGGGCCATCTGGAGCGGGTCGTACGGGGGCGGAGGTGGAGGTGGATGAGACTGAGGCGGCTGGTTGCCACCTGCCCCGCTCCCGCCAGCGTTACCGGCGTTACCCGCGCTGCTCCTGGTGTCAACCATCTGTTACATTTTCCAGGAGTAAGAGTGAGATATGATAGATAGATATATAGCAACCCTGATTTGGTTAGTTAATTTGATTAGTAAAACATTTTAAACAAATGATGTTGCTGCAACCTGACGGTCGCAACACACCAACAATCATTACAAAGAACCAAATCAAAACATGTGCACAAGTACATATCAATCAACGTGCTACGAGTTCAAACAATTATGGTGGGCATCCTACTATTGGAGGACCTACTTTGAAACAAAGTTTGAATTTTCAGAAGAGAAAGGGTCTACAGAAGTGAGAAAAGAGATGGGGCTTTTAAAAATAGTTTTGTAAACTCGACGACTGACTAGGGTAGCGTCCTACGGTCAACACGGCTCTGATACCACTCTGTGACACCCCAATTTTAAGAACAAAATTGGAGCACAATATATGTATGCCAGGATCAATTTTCATACATATATCCACATCATAGTAAATATCAAAACAATGCTTTTATTAATATATCGAGTATTATTACATAAATGACCCTCGGGTCTGAAAGAAAAAGTACAGACTCTCTCGACATCTAACTCTAATGAAGTCTCTGAAGTAGTCGCGGAAGTCTGGACTCCATCTCCACAGGAAGGTCGACCGGGGGTAGCGCCATCCTAGTACAGGTCGTCACGGTCGAAGCCACCGTCCTCTGGATACTCCGGCTCCTCGTGAACGTAGCCACCGGTGTCTCCGTAATCGCCAGTGTCTGGGTGGGGTAGCAGGGGGACAAAAAGGAAGGGTGAGTACATCGAAATGTACTCCGCAAGTGTAGGAAATATATGCTTATGAGGCTTATAACAAAGGTAGGCTGACTTTGTTTGACTCAGGCGCCTAAGCGACACATCCTATTAATCCTATTAGTCCTATGCACCTATTTACTAGGTTATAGACACAGACTCTGTAGTAAAGCAACAACACTCGGAGTCGCACCGAGTAAGACCACGCTCGGAGTCGCACCGAGTAACCAACACTGGGAGTCACACCAAGCAACCACACTTGGAGTCGCACCAAGTACCCACACCTGAAGTCCATCAGGCAACCGCACCTGAAGTCCATCAGATGACCCGAAACAGTAACCAGTAACCAACTAATCTCAAAGAAGTCCAAGCCCGCTCGTGACCGTGAGCACGGCTGATATATCAGTTTTACACTCTGCAGAGGTTGCACATCGTTACCCATGAGTCGTGCAGGTCCCGTCACGCTAAACACTGCCAAGGTGCATAGCAGGTTGCACTGCAAGGCCTTTACAAAGTCCCTCCAAGTCTGTGTTACCCGTACTCTAAGGTTTCTCCCCTGTCCATAAGTCAACGACCCCAAGGGACCCCTCTTGAGCCACTAAACAAACCCCGTGTAGCATAACTTAGAGGAAAACTAATTAATTAGCCAGGTCCAGCCCATCCAGATCTCATGGTTGCGCTGTATTGCCGGGTTACTTGTCCAAGAACCGGGTCCTAGGGATCCAGGCAGGATATGTCTAGCACGAGCCCCGAACCAAAACCAAAAGCAGCTGCCGAGTCCCACGGCACAAAACCACCAATACGGTTCCATCCTGCCGGATTTACCTAATAACCATGTTACTACAAAAAATTACCATATCCACCCTGTTTCATAGTTCGTTAATCAAGATTAAAAAATATTTACCTTCCAACCCAACCTTGACTGCAGGGCTAAGCAAAACACCTACCCGAATATCCCAAAACAGGCGACAAGGATAATAGATCAAAATCTAGTAAACCATAACATGGGATTCAAATTAATGACAAGCATGCATCTACAAGATCTAACTACTCTAGTACCAAAAGTAAAATGAAGTAGGTGCAAGATGTTCAAGGACACTTGCCTTCGGACTGGGTCGAATCAACTGGGTCGCAAGGATGGTCTGGAGCGTCCTCGTACTCCGCACTCTCTGGCCCAAGCAACATACATGGCACAATACATAGAAATAAATAACAGTACAACAAACAGTATGAAAACAGTAAACTAATAGATCTACTGCGTAGAGAACGAAATTATGAATCTAACGCAAGTTGAATGGGTCAAATCGGAGTTAAAACGCAAAAGTTATGGGGTTTTGAAGTTGGATGGCAATTCTGTAAATAGTTTTAACTCATTTGCGGATTTTAAATAAATAAAACAGAAAAGAAAATGGCGGTTGGACTGGGCGTCATTTACCGTGAAGTACAGGGGCTAGGATGCAAGGTTTCCGTGACTCAGTGAATAGTGTCGGATGGACGGCGGGTTGATTTCGGAGAAAACGGGGGTCTCTTTAGCAAAATGCACCGGCGAAGGGGTATCGGCTATTCTCGGCCGTCGATCTGGCGACGTGTGGCTGTGATTAGATCGACGAGGCGGAGCGATGTGGTGGACTGCGCCTCGTTTTGGCGCAAATGGAGGGGCCTAACTGTAAGTTCTCCATGACTCAGTGCACAGTGCCGATAGGAGTGCGGGTTGGTTTCTAAAAACGTGAAGGGGTTTTCTGCAAAACCACCAATACCGGCGCGTGCATGCTTGCATGGACGCCACGTCGTGCCGCGTGTCACCGCGTGATTGGGTTGGTGTGACACGTGCTCCGTTGTGACACCCCAATTTTAAGAACAAAATTGGAGCACAATATATGTATGCCAGGATCAATTTTCATACATATATCCACATCATAGTAAATATCAAAACAATGCTTTTATTAATATATCGAATATTATTACATAAATGACCCTCGGGTCTGAAAGAAAAAGTACAGGCTCTCTCGACATCTAACTCTAATGAAGACTCTGAAGTAGTCGCGGAAGTCTGGACTCCATCTCCACAGGAAGGTCGACCGGGGGTAGCGCCATCCTAGTACAGGTCGTCAGGGTCGAAGCCACCGTCCTCTGGATACTCCGGCTCCTCGTGAACGTAGCCACCAGTGTCTCCGTAATCGCCAGCGTCTGGGTGGGGTAGCAGGGGGACAAAGAGGAAGGGTGAGTACATCGAAACGTACTCCGCAAGTGTAGGAAATATATGCTTATGAGGCTTATAACAAAGGTAGGCTGACTTGTTTGACTCAAGCACCTAAAGCGACACATCCTATTAATCCTATTAATCCTATGCACCTGTTTACTAGGTTATAGACAGACTCTGTAGTAAAGTAACAACACTCGGAGTCGCACCGAGCAAGCCACACTCGGAGTCACACCGAGCAACCAACACCTGAAGTCCATCAGGCAACCGCACCTGAAGTCCATCAGATGACCCGAACAGTAACCAGTAACCAACTAATCTCGAAGAAGTCCAAGCCCGCTCGTGACCGTGAGCACGGCTGATATATCAGTTTTACACTCTGCAGAGGTTGCACATCGTTACCCATGAGTCGTGCAGATCCCGTCACGCTAAACACTGCCAAGGTGCATAGCAGGTTGCACTGCAAGGCCTTTACAAAGTCCCTCCAAGTCCGTGTTACACGTACTCTAAGGTTTCTCCCCTGTCCATAAGTCAACGACCCCAAGGGACCCCTCTTGAGCCACTAAACAAACCCCGTGTAGCATAACTTAGAGGAAAACTAATTAATTAGCCAGGTCCAGCCCATCCAGATCTCATGGTTGCGCTGTATTGCCGGGTTACTTGTCCAAGAACCGGGTCCTAGGGATCCAGGCAGGATATGTCTAGCACGAGCCCCGAACCAAAAACCAAAGCAGCTGCCGAGTCCCACGGCACAAAACCACCAATACGGTTCCATCCTGCCGGATTTACCTAAACCATGTTTCTACAAAGTTACCATGCCCACATCGTTTCATAGTTCATTAATCAGGATTAATTATATTTGACCATCATTCCATCCCAACATGACTGCAGGGCTAAGCATGACTTCTACCCGAACAACCCAAAACAGGCGACAAGGATAATATAACAATAACTAGTAAACCATATCATGGGATTCAAATTAATGACAAGCATGCATCTACAAGATCTAACTACTCTAGTACCAAAAGTAAAAGGAAGTAGGTGCAAGATGTTCAAGGACACTTGCCTTCGGGCTGGGTCGAATCTGCAGGGTCACAGGAAGGGTCGGGAGCGTCCTCGTACTCCGCACTCTCTGGCCCAATCAACATACATGGCACATACAAAACAAAATAAGAAACAGTACAACAAACAGTATGAAAACAGTAAACAAATAGTTCTACTGCGTAGAGAACGAAATTATGAATCTAACGCAAGTTGAATGGGTCAAATCGGAGTTAAAACGCAAAAGTTATAAGCATTTGAAGTTGGATGGCAAAACTGTAAATAGATCAAAGTCATTTTCGGTTTTAAAATAAAAGAAACCAGGTTTTAAATGGCATCAGGACCGGGGGTCATTTTGATGGAAACGGAAGGGCTAGAACGCGAGTTTAATTAGACTCAGTGAATAGGAAGGATGGACTGCGGGTTTATTTAGCCTACCTGGAGGGGCTCAAGTGCAAAAGTCGCGAGGCTGGTCGGCTGGCGCGTGCGGGGTGTCTGCGTAGCGCCACGCGTCGAGCTAGCGGGTTCTCCTCCGACTCGCCCGAGGCTAGCGGGTTCTCCTCCGACTCGCCCGAGGCTAGCGGTCGATTAGCCTCGGCCTTCCTCCTTCCGACTCGCCCGAGGCTAGCGCTCGGTTAGCCTCGGCCTTCCTCTTCCCGACTCGCCCGAGGCTAGGATTAGATCGGGGCGGTCGGCTAGCGTGTGCGCCGCGTGGTGCCAACGTGTGCCACATGGCGTACGGGGGTTGGACCGGCGTGCCGCGTGTACGGTGGACCGCTGGCGTGGACGGGGTGAACTGTGTCCACGGCGCAGGCGCACCCGGTGCATACCGGTTCGGGGTTTGATCTAATCCCAGCCGCGGAAACAAGATTGGACGGCTGGGAACGAAAAGGGAGCCAGGGGTTACCGCCGGCGGGGAAGGGCACGGCGGCGCCCGGGCTCTACGCGGCGGCGCCATGAAAGGACTCGCCGGAGTTCTCGGGGAGGGGCCTAGGGACCAGTAGAGACCTAGGGAAGAGGCGGGGTCGGACGAGGGCCTTACAACGGATCCGATGGAGGGTTTTCCGACGACGGGGAGGGCTCGGCAGGGTGGTTTCGACGGTGGGGCGACGTCCGCGGCTCGGAGCTCCGGCGTGGTCGATGTCGCGAAGCTCCCGACGTAGGCGTTCGCTGGTGAGGGGTCCCCCGGTCGCGGAGCGGCTCCGCGAGCACGATGGCGCTTGAAGAGGGGTCGGAGCAGCTGCGACGGTGGGGAGAACCAAGCTTGCGTTGGCTCGGCTATGGCGGTGGCGGCGAGGTTTCGGCGAGATGCGAGAAAGGTCCTGCGTGGGGATGCTTCAGCTTTTGTAGACAGAGGGAAGGGTGGCGGCGCGTTGAGGTGGTGTGGATCGATCCGGGGAAAACGGAGCCGGGATCGATCGCTTGCGCGCGAAGGGCGGGTAGTCTGGTGCGGTGAGGAGGGAGTGCGCGTGTGGGAGACGGCCGGGCGGCTCGCTGGGCCGTTGCGCAGTGAGGAGAGCGAGAGGCACGGGCGTGCGGTGGTGGGCCGGTGCGAAGGCTCGACTCGAGCGGGGTGAGGGGAAAGAGGGAGGGAGAGGGTGTCGGGCCGAAGGGGTGCGCTGGGCCAGGGGGCGCCGAGCAGGCCGGTTGGGGAGAGAGGGGAAAACGGGTTGGGCTTGGTTAGGGGAGGCAAATGAGCCCGTTGCCAATTCTCTTTCCTTTTTGATTTTACTTACAATCTTTTTCCAATTCATTTTGAAATCCAATTCAAAATCAGTTTGAAATCAAAATCTTTGAGATATTTTAGAAACATTTTCCCTAGTTTTGAAAAGAAACTGAGTTTAAATTTGTAAAATTTTCATAAATTTTTATTTGCTTTCTAAATAGAATAAATCCGATTCGCCCTATCGGGTTTAATAAATTTATTTCCACTCGATAAATATGCAACGCATGATGCAACATAATGAAAATGATAAACAAAATTTTATTTTCCTCCTCTAATTAAATAGACAACCTATTTAATTTCTAATTATTCTATTCAATTGGGGAAAAATTAATCAGGGTGTTACAAACCTACCCCCCTTAGAAGAATCTCGTCCTCGAGATTAGGAAGAGTCGTGAAGAGGTGAGGGAAATCTGCCCGAAGATCATCTTCTTTCTCCCATGTGGCTTCTTCTTCGGAATAATGCTTCCATTGCACCTTGCAGATTTAATCCTCTTGTTGCGAGTGCCTCGTTCATCGTGTCCAGAATCTTGATCGGCTCGGAGAATGTCAGATCATCTCATCAGAGATCAGTTCCTCAAGTGGCAACTGCTCCTCTGGAACTCTGAGGCATCTCTTCAGCTGGGATAACATGGAACACATTATGAATACCTGCCAGACGTGCAGGCAACTCCAGCTGATAAGCAACTGCACCTTTCTTGTCAATCACTTTGAAAGGGCCAATGAATCTCGGAGATAGCTTCCCTTTGACATTAAACTCCGAAGACCTCTGAAGGGTGACACCTTCAGATAGACATAGTCCCCAATCTGGAACTCCAGCTCACGTCGTCTGACATCTGCATAACTCTTCTGTCTAGACTGAGCTGTCTTCAGGTTGCTTCGGATCTGTCTGACCTATCTTCAGCGCTTCTCTATATTTCAGGGCAAAGACTTTCCTTTCTCCCTCAACCTGATTCCAGAAGAGGTGTTCTGCACTTCCTGCCATACAGTGCTTCAAAGGGGACATCTTGAGAACTGGCCTGATAGCTGTTGTTATAAGAGAACTCTGCATAAGGAAGACTCTTATCCAACTCTGGCTATTCTGGAGTGCACTAGCTCGCAACATGTCCTCCAGGATCTGATTCACCTTTCTGTCTGACCATCGGTCTGAGGATGATAAGCTGAACTGAAACTGAGGCGAGTGTCCATAGACTCATGCAACCGCTCTTCCAGAACCTGGATGTGAACTGGGTACCTCTGTCAGATACTATGATCTTCGGCACACCATGCAAGCACACAATACGGGAATGTACAACTCTGCAAGCTGTGGTCCACGATATGACTCCTTGACTGGAATGAAATGAGCAACCTTGGTCAAGCGATCAACTATGACCCAAATGGAATCATATTCGGACTGTGTCCTGGGCAAACCAGTGATAAAATCCATGCTGATCTGTTCCCATTTCCACTCTGGAATCTGCAGAGGCTGAAGCAAAACCAGCTGGTCTCTGATGTTGGGCCTTAAC
Source organism: Coix lacryma-jobi var. lacryma-jobi (assembly GCA_009763385.1). Taxonomy (NCBI): domain Eukaryota; kingdom Viridiplantae; phylum Streptophyta; class Magnoliopsida; order Poales; family Poaceae; genus Coix; species Coix lacryma-jobi. The sequence goes on along the minus strand of CM019827.1, from coordinate 30,868,195 downwards.
CCTCTGACATGTGTCACACAAGGCCACATACTCTGCTACATCCTCTTCATCCCATACCACCAGTAATACTGCTTCAGATCCTGGTTACATCTTGGTACTGCCTGGGTGAAGAGAGTAGGCTGAATCATGAGCTTCTCTCAAGATCACTCCTTGATAGCCTTCACATCTGGAACACAGATCCTGCCTCTGAACCATAAGACACCCTGATCATCCTCTGTGAATCCTGGGGCTTGTCCTCCTTGATCGACTGTCTGATCTCCAGAAGATACTCATCGGTGAGCTGTCCTGCCCGAATATCATGCTCAAGTGTCGAATCAACCTCCAAGGCCACTGCATCAGTATGACCAAGAATACCAAGTTGAGCTTCTCAACTCCCTCATGCAACTCGGGCTGCTGCTCCTTGATCTCAAGCACATTGCAGTAGACCTTCTGCTCAAGGCATCTGCAACAACATTCGCCTTGCCCGGATGAATAGTTGATACTCAGATCATAATCTTTGATCAACTCGAGCCATCTCCGTTGGCGAAGATTCAGATCTGGCTGGGTGAAAATATACTTCAAGCCTCTTATGGGTGTATATCTCTGTCTTCTTGCCCATCAGATAGTGCCTCCAGATCTCAGAGCATGAACAACAGCTGCCAACTCTAGATCATGTGTAGGGTAATTCAGCTCATGCTTCCTGAGCTGTCTCGAGGCATAAGCAATCACCCGACCTTCCTGCATAGCACACATCCCAGACCCTGTCGTGAAGCATCACAATACACCGTGAAGTTCTTCTGGACATCTGGCATGACAAGAATAGGAGCAGAGGTCTCTCTGCTTTCATCTCCTCAAAACCAGTCTGGCATTCAGGGGACCATACAAACTTGGCACCCTCTCAGTCAATCTCGTCATCGACTTCACGATCTTGGAGAATCCTTCAATGAATCTGCGGTAATATCCAGCCATACCGAGGAAACTCCGGATCTCAGTGACTTCTGCAGGTGCCTTCCAGTCCAATATATCTTGGACCTTGCCTGGATCAACTGATACACCACCTCTGAGATGATGTGCCCCAAATATGCAACCTTCTTCAACCAACCAGAACTCGCATTTGCTCAGCTTTGCATACACCGATGCTCTCTGAGCTTCTGCAACACTAATCTCAGATGCTTCTCATGTTCTTCTTCAGTCTTCGAGAATATCAGGATATCATCAAGGAACACCCCACGACGAACAGGTCCAGAAACTCCATAAAGACCTTGTTCATCAGATACATGAAGAAAGCTGGGGCATTAGTCAAGCCGAAGGACATCACTGTGTACTCATATAGCCCATATCGAGTAACGAATGCCGTCTTCGGATATCAGCTTCACGAATCTTCAGCTGATTATAACCTGTTTGCAGGTCAATCTTCGAGAACACATGAGCACCACCCTTCAACTGATCAAACAGATCATATCAATGCGAGGAATCGGGTACTTGTTCTTGATGGTAGCTTCATTCAATGCGCGGTAATCAACGCCAATCCGCAGACCTCCATCCTTCTTCGGAACAAAGATCACAGGGGCTCCCCACGGGGATGTACTAGGACGAATATGCCCCTTCTCTAGCTGTTCTTGGATCTGCGTCTTCAGCTCAGCTAGCTTTTCGGCATCCATTCTATATGGTCGCCTGTATATAGGTGCAGTGCCAGGAACTAAATCAATAGAGAAAATCAATCTCACGATCAGGTGGCATACCTGGCACCTTCTGGAAGACATCTGGGAACTCCTTGACAACTCGGATATCAGGTACCACGACACAGCCTCATATGCTCTGGCTTCTTCAATCATCTTTGGCGGTGCTCGATACACAATCTCCGTGCCATCTGGATGCTTCACTGTGATGAGCCTCTGAGCACAATCAATGACTCCCTGGTACTTGCGTAGCCAATCCATTCCCAGAATGACATCAATACCTTGGGAATCCAGAACAATAAAGAGGTGGGAAAGACTACCCCCCTTATGGTTAAGCTCACATTCGGGACACATGCCTCGATATCAGTTCTCCTCCAGGAGAGTTCACTAGCAGATGCTGCTTTTCATCAACACTCCTTCATATTATATTTAGATGCGCAGGGTGCTGATATGAAAGAATGAGATGCTCCCAATCAAACAAGACTGTAACTGGGTGAGAGTCAATAACGAGACGTACCAAACACCACATCTGGTGCCGTCTGAGCAGACTCTGCCGTCACGTGGTTCACACGACCACGAGTGTAGCTCTGGGACTGGCCTGCAGGACGAGACTGCGGTGGAGCTGGCTGCCTCAACGGACACTTGTTGGCGAAGTGTCCCATCTGGTTGCACTTGTAGCACGGGCCAATCTGACCTGCCCCTGTGCTGGACGGGGCTGCTGCGGAGCTGGAAGACCCTGGCGAGGTGCCTGAGCCTGGCGAGGTGCCTGAGCCTGGCGAGGCTGCTGCTGCTGAGGTGGAGCCTGGTACTGTGGAGCTGGGTGCCTGTACTGAGGAGCGGGCTGCCGGGACTGGGGCGGCCGGTACTGCTGCTGCTGGGGAATCTGCCTAGAAGCTGAGGCAGGTGGAGCGTAGCGGGGACGAGTAGAGCTGCCGGAGGACTGTCCCTGGAACGTCATCTTCCTCTTGCGATCGGCATCGAGGTCCTTCCGTTCCTTCTCCACTGCGAAGGCACGGTCAACCAGCTTCTGAAATGAGGATACTCATTTGAAGCTAGGGCATAGCGGAGTCCTGGGTTAAGCCCATGCCTGAAGCAGATAACAATTTTATTATTTATCAGGCAGCAAAAGGAATGAACAAGGGTATATGAAGAATATATTTAATATGAAAGAATGACAGAGATCTTGCCTGAAACACTCCTGCTTATCATCTGTGTCCACGTCATCTGGGGCGTAACGGGACAGCTGGCTGAACCGCGTGAGATACTCACGCACTGTCATCGCGGCCCTGCCTGAGATCCTGGAACTCGCGGCGCTTCACCCTGATTCTCGCCGAAAGGGACGTACTGGTCGCGGAATGCCCTGCGGAACTCCTCCCAAGTGATCGAGTCGGCGTCCGCATGAGCTGCGGTGTACGCAGTCCACCAGTTCTTCGCCGGGCCCTGAAGCTGGTGCGAGGCGTAGAGGGCCTTATCAAGGTCCCCGACATGGGCAAGCTGCAACTTGCCTGTAATCGTCTCGAGCCAATCATCTGCATCCATTGGCTCTATGGCGTGGTGGAACACTGGAGGGCGCGTCGTCATGAAGCTCCTGAGGGTGTCATCCGGTCGGGGTGGCTGTGGCAGCTCCTGCACCCTGAGCACCCTGAGCAGCCTGCGCCATCTGCTGCATGTGCTGCATGATCTGGGCCATGTTCTGCATCATCTCATTCTGCACCTGGGCCATCTGGAGCGGGTCGTACGGAGGCGGAGGTGGAGGTGGATGAGGATGGGGCGGCTGGTTGCCACCTGCCCCGCTCCCGCCAGCGTGACCAGCGTTACCCGCGCTGCTTCTGGTGTCAACCATCTGTTACATTTTCCAGGAGTAAGAGTGAGATATGATAGATAGATATATAGCAACCCTGATTTGGTTAGTTAATTTGATTAGTAAAACATTTTAAACAAATGATGTTGCTGCAACCTGACGGTCGCAACACACCAACAATCATTACAAAGAACCAAATCAAAACATGTGCACAAGTACATGTCAATCAACGTGCTACGAGTTCAAATAATTATGGTGGGCATCCTACTATTGGAGGACCTACTTTGAAACAAAATTTGAATTTTCAGCAGAGAAAGGGTCTACAGAAGTGAGAAAAGAGATGGGGTTTTTTTAAAATAGTTTTGTAAACTCGACGACTGACTAGGGTAGCGTCCTACGGTCAACACGGCTCTGATACCACTCTCTGTGACACCCAATTTTAAGAACAAAATTGGAGCACAATATATGTATGCCAGGATCAATTTTCATACATATATCCACATCATAGTAAATATCAAAACAATGCTTTTATTAATATATCGAATATTATTACATAAATGACCCTCGGGTCTGAAAGAAAAAGTACAGGCTCTCTCGACATCTAACTCTAATGAAGACTCTGAAGTAGTCGCGGAAGTCTGGACTCCATCTCCACAGGAAGGTCGACCGGGGTAGCGCCATCCTAGTACAGGTCGTCAGGGTCGAAGCCACCGTCCTCTGGATACTCCGGCTCCTCGTGAACGTAGCCACCAGTGTCTCCGTAATCGCCAGCGTCTGGGTGGGTAGCAGGGGGACAAAGAGGAAGGGTGAGTACATCGAAACGTACTCCGCAAGTGTAGGAAATATATGCTTATGAGGCTTATAACAAAGGTAGGCTGACTTGTTTGACTCAAGCACCTAAAGCGACACATCCTATTAATCCTATTAATCCTATGCACCTGTTTACTAGGTTATAGACAGACTCTGTAGTAAAGTAACAACACTCGGAGTCGCACCGAGCAAGCCACACTCGGAGTCACACCGAGCAACCAACACCTGAAGTCCATCAGGCACCGCACCTGAAGTTCCATCAGATGACCCGAACAGTAACCAGTAACCAACTAATCTCGAAGAAGTCCAAGCCCGCTCGTGACCGTGAGCACGGCTGATATATCAGTTTTACACTCTGCAGAGGTTGCACATCGTTACCCATGAGTCGTGCAGATCCCGTCACGCTAAACACTGCCAAGGTGCATAGCAGGTTGCACTGCAAGGCCTTTACAAAGTCCCTCCAAGTCCGTGTTACACGTACTCTAAGGTTTCTCCCCTGTCCATAAGTCAACGACCCCAAGGGACCCCTCTTGAGCCACTAAACAAACCCCGTGTAGCATAACTTAGAGGAAAACTAATTAATTAGCCAGGTCCAGCCCATCCAGATCTCATGGTTGCGCTGTATTGCCGGGTTACTTGTCCAAGAACCGGGTCCTAGGGATCCAGGCAGGATATGTCTAGCACGAGCCCCGAACCAAAAACCAAAGCAGCTGCCGAGTCCCACGGCACAAAACCACCAATACGGTTCCATCCTGCGGATTTACCTAAACCATGTTTCTACAAAGTTACCATGCCCACATCGTTTCATAGTTCATTAATCAGGATTAATTATATTTGACCATCATTCCATCCCAACATGACTGCAGGGCTAAGCATGACTTCTACCCGAACAACCCAAAACAGGCGACAAGGATAATATAACAATAACTAGTAAACCATATCATGGGATTCAAATTAATGACAAGCATGCATCTACAAGATCTAACTACTCTAGTACCAAAGTAAAAGGAAGTAGGTGCAAGATGTTCAAGGACACTTGCCTTCGGGCTGGGTCGAATCTGCAGGGTCACAGGAAGGGTCGGGAGCGTCCTCGTACTCCGCACTCTCTGGCCCAATCAACATACATGGCACATACAAACAAAATAAGAAACAGTACAACAAACAGTATGAAAACAGTAAACAAATAGTTCTACTGCGTAGAGAACGAAATTATGAATCTAACGCAAGTTGAATGGGTCAAATCGGAGTTAAAACGCAAAAGTTATAAGCATTTGAAGTTGGATGGCAAAACTGTAAATAGATCAAAGTCATTTTCGGTTTTAAAATAAAAGAAACCAGGTTTTAAATGGCATCAGGACCGGGGGTCATTTTGATGGAAACGGAAGGGCTAGAACGCGAGTTTAATTAGACTCAGTGAATAGGAAGGATGGACTGCGGGTTTATTTAGCCTACCTGGAGGGGCTCAAGTGCAAAACGGGTTGGGCTTGGTTAGGGGAGGAAAATGAGCCCGTTGCCAATTCTCTTTCCTTTTTGATTTTACTTTACAATCTTTTTCCAAATTCATTTTGAAATCCAAATTCAAATCAGTTTGAAATCAAAATCACTTTGAGATATTTTAGAAACATTTTCCCTAGGTTTTGAAAAGAAAACTTGAGTTTAAATTTGTAAAATTTTCATAAATCTTTTATTTGCTTTCTAAATAGAATAAATCCGATTCGCCCTATTCGGGTTTAATAAATTTATTTCCACTCGATAAAATTATGCAACGGCATGAATGCAACATGAAAATGATAAACAAATTTTATTTTCCTCCTCTAATTAAATAGACAACCTATTTAATTTCTAATTTATTCTATTCAATTGGGGAAAAATTAAATTAGGGTGTTACATCCGTGGACCGCTGACGCGGCGTGAGTGGACTGCGTCCACGGCACCGGTGAACCAGGTGCATACCGGTTCAAGATCTAATCTAATCTGGGACATCGATTTCGGATCGGACGGCTGGAAAGGAAAGGGGAGGGTTGGCTTCGCCGGCCGGTGCCAGAGGACACGGCGGCGCCATGGCCAGAGCTCGCCGGTGCGGCTCAGGAGGGGTCCTAGGGCCAGTAGAGCTTACGGAAAAAGACGGGTTGGGATGGGAAGCTCACCGCGTGTCCAATGACGAGTCCCTGGTCGTCGGTCGGAGGCCGAAGGGCGGTGTCCGTGGCGGGGCAGTACGTCCTCTCCGGCGTGGTTGATGCCGTGAAGCTCCCGGCGCAACCGTCCACTGGTGAGGGGTTCCCTGGATGCGGTGCGGCTCCGCGAGGACGACGGTGGCAGTGGGAGAGGCGGTGAGGGCTCTCAGGAAGGGATTGGGGCTAATGCCGAGTTCGGCAATGGTGGCAATGGCGGCGAGGGGACTCGGGTACCGAGGGGAAAAGAAAGGAGCTAGGGTGCGAGCTCTTTGTAGGCGAGGAAGGAAAGGGGTGGCGGCGCGATCTAGTTCGGTTGGACGACCAGAGGGTTCGGAGGGGCTGGTGGCGGGCGGTGATAGCAGATGCTATCCGTGCGGAGGAGAGACGCGTGCGAGAGGGAGGGGATAGCCCGACCGGCGGGGTCCGTCTGTCAGAGAGAGGAGGGAGGGAGGGGCGCACGCGGGCCGCTGCGGTGCCGTGCGCCGGAGGTGGCTGGGGCGAGCGGCAGCTGGGCGGCTGAGTGAGTGGGCCGGGGAGGAGGGAGTGCGCGGGCCTGGGGTGAGGGAGGCGGGATGCGGCGCTGGGCCAGGGGGCGCCGAGCAGGCCGGGGGACGAGAGGGAGGGGAAAACGGGTTGGGCTTGGTTAGGGAAAGAAAATGAGCCCGTTGCCAATTCTCTTTCCTTTTTGTTTTTACTTTCCAATCTTTTCCAAGTTCATTTTGAAATCCAAATTCAAATCAGTTTGAAATCAAAATCACTTTGAAATATTTTAGAAATATTTTCCCTAGGTTTTGAAAAGAAAACTTGAGTTTAGATTTGTAAAATTTTCATAAATCCTTTATTTGCTTTCTAAATAGAATAAATCCGATTCGCCCTATTCGGGTTTAATAAATTTATTTTCCACTCAATAAAATTATGCAACGGCATGAATGCAACATGAAAAGATAAATAAATTTTATTTTCCTCCTCTAATAAACTAGCCAACCTATTTAATTTCTAATTCCTTTTATTAAATTGGGGAAAATTAAATCAGGGTGTTACAGTTCATTATTTGATATTATGGTACTATAGTAAACCTGTGCTAATGCTGGATAATTAGGATTAATAGATTCGTCTCTCGAGATAGCCATGACTTCTGCAATTATAGTTTTATAATTAGCTTAGTTAGGGTATCTTTATTTTTAGGCTAAAATTTTAGTCGTGTTATATGGGATGTTACGACCCTAATTTATTTAATTAAAAATAGACTAATTATAAAACTAATTTATTTTGCGAGACTAATCTATTAAATTTAATTTGTCTATGATTTGATAATGTAGTGGTAGTAAGTACTCCGTATTTACTAATGATAAATTCATTTAGCTTAATATATTTGTCTTGTTAATTACTGTATAGCAGTGTAATTAGTTTTATCGCACGTGCCTTCGTCAGTTCCACGCGCAGACAGTGTACAGTAGGGAAAGATCGGCCACCACGAGCGCTCCTTCGATGGAGCCAATGCTCCTCGGCCCTGGTGAGCTCCTTCATCCTTCTGCCTCCTTCCATTTTGTGTCGCCTCGCTCCCTAGCCGGAGCAGCCCAGCCCTGCCGATGCGTTCCCGTCCGCCCTGAACTGGTGCCCACCTATGCCCAGAGGGATTGCATGGGAATGAGATTGAGATGGGGATTCGTAAGAAGGGGAAAACGAGATTCGGGTGGGAAGAAGTGTGGATTTGGGGGAGAGGGTGTTGGTGTTTTTACTGACGTGACATGCTTGCTGGATTTGGCCATTTGGGGAGGAGATCTGTACACCTGAGATTGATCTGTTTATCTCAACCAATGTATTTGAACTTGAAATCTCAGAAGAGTTAACTATGGGGATTAATCTGTAGAAGACCTAGCAACCTGATCTGTTCATCTGATTTTTTGCAACCAGTTGCCTTGGAATATATTTCTTGACCAAATGTATCTGCTCGAGTCCAGGTTGGTTCATTTTGCAATTGGAGAGAAGGGGAGACCAGATCGTCAATATGATCACATTCATAACTTTTGTAGCATTGCACAACTTTTATTATCGAGGTAAGCAATTTGAAGGGTGAGATTTATATATCACAATTTTTGACACTGTGTTAATGTCATATGAATGCCCAAAGTTAACTAGATAGTTTACTACACTATCTTAACTTGTCTTAGACAATTAGAACAAAATTGAGTACCAGTACAATATAGGCAAATAGGATTTTCAGTGTGAGATTTGGCTAGTCTATTGGAGTATTGATTTATATGGAAAAGGAATCTTTTAGATTAGATAGCCAAATGATGATACGGAGGGTGAAGTTTGGAGTGCCTTCTGGAACATGCTCTCACAGTCTAAGAGAAAGCTGCTGTCGCCGTTTCATTGCAACGGTGCTGCATTGTTGTCTGCCTGTTACAACCGTCTGAAAACAAAACCAACGGCCTATATTGCTTGGTCCCATATTTGACTTTAGCAGGTTAGGTCCCAGAGGAGGCCCAAAGGTCCAAGCAAAAAGAGAGAATGAAAGATGCCCAACACTGATGATCTCCTAAGAAAGAGGGAGGAGATAACTGCTGGTGTGGCACACGGGCAGCGACGACATGACCTTGTGGATGATCTACAGACGAATTTAGCAACTATGCCTGCATCTGGTTCGTGGTACCCTTATCTCCAGGTTTGGTAAATCATTGCCTGAGTTTTCTTTTTAATCTTGTACATCCAATCCTCACTGTAGAAATGTAGTTTGCATTTGAGTTCAGTAGAGAATATATACTGTTGAGAGGCTTTTTTTCATATTTTTATGGTTTATCCAGTTAGTGACGCATTTGAATATGTCCCTCCAGGAATGTAGGTGTTCGAAGAAGTGTTTCACCTGAATTTTCATTTTGACTTCTAAAATCACGAACAATTGGATTCGACCAAATAGTACTTGTACAAATGATATAAAGATACATCCTTCTATTTAGATTTCGAGTGGAGCTCTACTAGTGAAGCATAGGCTCCACCATTGATGCGCATCAGGGCTTCATGCCTTCCTTTCTCTACAATCTTGCATTCCTTGAGGACTGCAATCATGTCAGCCCCTTTGATCGTGGAGAGGCGGTGTGCCACCACAATGGTGGTGCGGCTGACCATTACTCTGTCCAATGCATCTTGAACAATGTGCTCTGATTCAGCATCCAGGGCGCTCGTTGCCTCATCAAGGAGTAGTATCTTAGGATCCTTGATTATGGTCCTTGCAATAGCTAACCGTTGTTTCTGCCCACCAGACAGCTGAATTCCTTTCTCGCCTACCACGGTGTCATATCCTTGAGGCAGGCTTGATATGAACTCATGGGCATTGGCTGCCTTGGCTACAGCCATGACCTCTTCCTCTGTTACATTATCACCATGTTTCCCATAAGTTATGTTGGCACAAATTGTGTCATTGAAAAGCAGTGGCTCCTGGCCTACTAGCCCCATTTGATCCCTTAGCCAGCTTACTTTTAAGCACTTAATTTCAATGCCATCTAGTGTGATTCTACCAGAATCAGGATCATAGACGCTCCAGTAAAGCAATTATTGTGGACTTGCCACTACCGCTCTCTCCTACAAGTGCCATTGTCTGCAAAAAGAAGGTAAATATTGCATGACAACTGTTCCAGTGCTAGAGAACCTGAAAGTTGCATATATTATGGCCCAAGAACTAGATACATTGCATCCAATTATTTCGGGTAATACTACTGCAAGAAAATGGATAAAAGGCGACTAAGTTGTTACAAGTTCAATGTACCTTCCCAGAAGGAATGTGCAAGGTAAAGTCACTGAATATTTGGACATTAGGGCGCAACGGGTACTTGAAATTGATATTGTTGAAATCTATTATGCCATTGACGTTGTCTAGTGTCATCCCATCATCGCTACTTGAGTCAATTTTTGACTTCTTATCCAGAATACTGAAAATGGAAATAGCAGCAGCCCTTGCCTTGGTTGCATCTGAGGCCAGTGCACTTGCTTGTGAAACCAGAACAATCGCCATAACCAAGGCAAAGATAACCTGGATAACATCATCAGCTAATAAGTGATAATGGCATATTTATGTGCCAAATGATATCTTAAAATTAGTAGTATTCTTACCCTAAAAACATCTGAAAATGTAGTTTTTCCTTGACGTACAATTGCGCACCAACATAGAAACAAAGACCATACATGAGATACACAATTAATAATGAGAAGCCATAACCAAGGCCTCCAACGATTCCACTTCGAATTCCCTGTTTCCTAAGTGCTTTGCATTTCTGGTTGTATGTTGTGACTACTCTTTTCTCTGCGCAGAAAGATGCTACAGTTCTGATACTACCGACAGCATCAGTTGCAACTTGATTTGCATCTTCATACATCTCCTGCATAATAAGATCACATTGTCATGATATGCAACTCAAGTATCATTAGGGAATATCATTCTCAATAAAATGGAAAATAATTTCATTGTTGTTATTCATCACCTTAGCATCTTCACTAAACCCCTTCAAGAACTTCAGTTGAACATATCCCTGTGCACCTACCAAAGGAATCAAGCATGTGATGACCAGTGTAAGCCTCCAGTCTGCCGCAAAAGCTATGACAAATCCAGTTGTTAATGAAGCTATAGACTGCACTACAAGGGCCAAGTTATCTCCTACTAAGCGCCTGACATTTAATGCATCGACTGAAAGCCTTGTACCAAGTGCACCACTGCAAGTGATGAGGAGGATTCTTAGTATTGGTGTAAATTAACTGCTTAGAAAAGATTAAAAAGAATAAAGTTCAAATGTTATAATACCTGGAATTTGAGTCATTATCGAACCAAGCAACTTCTTGGTGCACAATGCTTTGAAATGACAATGTACGAATACGCTCTATAAGCTTCCCCCCGGCAACTGCAAACAAGAAATATTCTGCTGGGACTGAAATCAAACATCCAACTCCAAAACAACTGATACCAATGCCCAAAAGCTAGTATCCTTTCGCAACTTGTCTGGTGGTTCATAGAATGATTTCAGACCACTAGATAGTAATATTCCATACAGTGGAAAAATGACTGCATGCACTGATGCTGCTATGGAGCCTAATAGAAGAACTGACACTTCTGGCATATTAAGCTTAAAAAGGCGCCCAATTGGTGTTTTCATGAGCACCAAAACATCGGAGAGCTCTTCTGTTTTATGTTCGCCTGTGATCTGATCCTCCTGCAACTCGACTGACAAACTGCTGCTTTTTGATCTAGAATCTGGCGCCCCAGAATCTACTATGTTATGCCTTTCATCGGCATGAGTCTCCTGCAGCCTAATAAGCTGCGAGTAAGCCCCATGGGGATCCTTCACCAGTGCATCATGAGGACCTGTATATATAATGTGTGTGAGACAAATGAATTATCTTAGCTTGAGAAGGGAGATTTTCAGAAAGGAAAAATAAGTAATTATGAGAGTCAAACCTTGTTCAACTATTTTCCCTCGGTGAACAACAGTTATGCAGTCAACATTCTTTACTGTGCTTAGACGATGGGCGACAACGAGTGTGGTCCTTTCTACCATTATCCTATTCAGTGCCTCCTGAACTATCCTCTCAGATTCCACGTCCAACGCACTTGTTGCTTCATCGAGCAAAAGTATTTTTGGGTCTTTAAGGATGGCTCTTGCAATTGCAATTCTTTGCTTTTGTCCTCCAGAAAGCTGTGTACCACCTTGACCAACCAATGTATCATAGCCCTAGTATGTCATGAAAACATCATTAGCTTAAAAGTGTCAAGAAATTATTGCAAATATTCATATTAAAATCTCTCTCTTACATTTGGTAACTTGTCGACGAAATTTGCTGCATTTGCAAGCTCAGCTGCTCTCTTGATCTCTTCAAGTGTCGCGTCTTCTTTACCATACATTATGTTATCTTTAATGGAGGCCATGAAGAGTAGTGGTTCCTGGCTGACCAGACCGATCTTCTGTCTTATCCAGCTAAGCCTCAGATTCTTGATGTTAATGCCGTCTATCAAAACTTCTCCAGCCTGTGGATCATAGAATCGTTCAACTAGGCTGATGACAGTTGACTTCCCACTTCCACTCTCTCCAACTATGGCCATTGTGGTCCCGCTGGCTACTTGAAATGACAATCCATCTAATATCAATTGATGAGGTCTTGCAGGGTAGCGAAAGTGAACATCTTTTAGTTCGATATCGCCCTTGACATCTTCTAAAACAACACCACTGGTGTCACCTGAATCTATCTCTGGTTTCCTCTTGATCGTTTCGAACAATCTGTATGCTGCAGATTGACCTTCCGTGATTGCAGAAACAGAGGGTGTTGCGTTTCCTAAAGAACTGTTGCAAATAATTGAATTGTGGCATGTTTAGAAATTTATTGCACCGTATACAAATACAATCATCGAATTTAATTTTAATGCCTCAATATGAAGTGATCGTTGCATAACTACTGCTCATGTGTCATGATTTGCATGGATGTGTGCAATGTGCATTCTTTAGGATATCATGAAAGTGGAATCATGAGGATAGAATGAAGTACAAATCTGGTGGGCTTCAATTGTGTGGTTTCATGTTTGCAACGTTAGGGTTTCAGAAACTCACGATGCACCGGTTAACACAGCGAACAAAACGGTGATAACCTTCCCACCAGAATAGCCTCTGTCAACGATTAGCTTTCCACCATACCAGAAAGCTAGGCCATAGCTGGAGAACATGATGCAAAATACAGATCCCATGCTAAAACCATTGACAAGGCCTTCCAAAATATCAGTCCTGTATGCCTTCTTTATAAACTTTTTGTACATTGCGATGGCCTTTTTCTCTCCGTTGAAGGAAACTACCTATTGAAACAAGAAAACTTATTAGCTTATTATTATCTTGGAAAGTAAGTAATATACTTTGAGCTCATTGGCATAATTTGAACTCACCGTTCTTATAGCCCCTATGGTCTGTTCAACTGTGTCCCCAGCATCTCCATAAGATGTCAGTTTCTTGTTGGAAACCTTGGTTAGAAACTTAGCAGAAACTGCACCGACGATAGTAATTGGTGGTAGTGATGTTAGCATGACAAGGGTAAGGAGCCAGCCTCTTGTGAATGCTATTACAAAACCACCAAAAAGAAGAAGAGAGTTGTAGAATCTTTCCTGCCTGTAAATGACAAGTTAATAGATTCATGAATTTCATGAATGGTTCAGCAAGGCTGTACAACAGCAGCAGGTGAAACTTGACGTGTAGAGAGTATGAAAACTGTACAGTTAGCTAACACAAGCAAAAAAAAAGTCCTCCATCCATTCTGCTAAGGTATGCTAATAAAATAAATAATAGAAGTGTCAGCATTGTCCCATGTTTTTGCAGGTCTTTGTGTTTACGATATATGATGGGAAAATAGATGTAATACCTTCTCTCCAAGAGCATCCTGGATCACTAGGGTATCGCTAGACATTCTAGACACCGCTTGGCCTGTTGTCAACTCTGTATCGAAGAATGCAATTTCTTGTCTCAGAACTGCATTTAAGTATAGAGAACGGATTCGGGCTGACTGCCTTTCTCCTGCCATCGTCCAACATGAGACCTCTGTAACAAGTGAAAGTTGAGCCTTTTAACTCACTGTGTAGAAGCAGATTCTAACAACAGTTAAATGCACAATAAGTACATCAACTTGTGTGGTATATACATATACACCGTCTCTCTAATTGCTCATTCGAGTGAACTAATTAACTTGGCACGTGGGTGCACAATTGCTCATGGAAATATAGAAAAAAAAATATATCGGTACTGCTGACGCAAAATATACACAATATGAAAATGTATTATATATGACGTAAAAATAATAGAAAAACTTTTGTCATCCTATCTCCAGGCAAGGCAAAAGTAGCAAATCCAGTGATAAGGTCGAGTGCTCATCCTATATTTCTACGCCTATCCTGAGCGGCAGCCTTTGTGGCACCAGCATCGGGGTGCACAAACGCAACGCCGCCTCCCCCAGCAGCAGGGGAGGCACCATCGAGCACCGATCGTCGCTTCGGAGCAAAGCGCCGCATGTCACAACTGCACGACGTAGCAATGCAGTGCCACGAGGAGCCGCCGCCCGCCGCTGCAGCATGGGATTCAGGCGAAGGCAGCGCCGCATGGATGCTGTCGATCTCGCGGAGGGTGCCCGGCCGTCAATTGTGCACAGGGTGATCTCCTCGGTGCTGTTCGGTCAGAGCCGAGATTTCGGGTACCCGACGCGTCGGTTCTTTTGCCCATCGGCCTCAAGTTCGGTTCGCATTTTCTAAAAACCAAAATATTTTTTTTTAATAATCAGACCAAAAATTCGATTAAAACCGAACACCCAAGCTGAAAAACATCTACTCAAGCAACCAACACAAAGCGTTGATACCCAGCACCAACAACGAAACCGCGCCTAAAGCGCCACCACAGCGAGACAACAGGAACGAAACAGCAGAGCGGAGATGGAATACCTTGTGATGCCTTCAACAATCACAAGCTCGTATGAGGAGCTTTCACATGCAAATCCTAGCTTCGCCTTCAAGAATCACAAGCCCATGTGGGAAGCTTTCACATGCAAATCCTAGTTGGGCAGGAGAAGAGGTACAAGAAGGACGCCTTCAAGAAGGAAGCAATGTCCGGGACATCATCATCTAGACTTTCACCATGACCTCTCACACCCATCCACAGTTGCCCGCCATTGGCCACCGCAAAGGACAGTCACGAAGGAAGGTGCCAGTAGGCACAAATTGTGGCCTAGCTTACTCCAGGTAGGAGGAAACCCCTCTTTCTGTTGGGTGGGGAGGGGGGGTGGAAACCGACGAACACAAGCGTCCCCTCCGACACCTGACACCCCCATGCATGTCGTGAGCGTCCTCGCATTAAGAGCATCCACATGACGATGCCCTTGATCCATCATGGAGACAGGATACAGAGTCAAGGGGGCTACTCGCCGAACAAAGAAGCCAACGAGCCTCAATGACTCGAGTCGCCGCGGGGGGAGTTGCAAGAAGGCACGACCGTCGTGTTGAGGGAGGACAATGGGCAACAGTAGCCACCATTCAGCCAAGAGAAGAGTTGCCTGAAGCACACCAAAGAGGATGCCCACCGCTGGAACCCGCCAAAGTTGACCAACAACAAGCCGAACGGGTCAGCGACAAGGGAGCAGGAAGAAGACGAGGAGGAAAAGGGGGCCAGGGAAGGGGACGTAGAAGCCCTAGCCGCCCAACGATACCTACCAACCACCATCCACACGACCCCGACCACTGGAGAATCTGGCCGCCAACAGCCTCGAACTAGACACCCCCAGTCCCCACGCAGATCGGGCCGCCATCTACCGCAGCATGTCAGAGCCCAGGGCAGCAACCATCGGTATGGCCATTCCCGCCTAGATCGGATCGTCGCACACATAACAGCAGCCTCCCTCCGCCTAGACCAACCAACGGCAAGCCCCGCCAATCATGCTGGCCAGAGCAAGAGTGAGGAGGGGACGACAAGGGCCCTGTTTGGCACACCTCAGCTTCATGAGTGAAGTTGTTTTTTTTTTGTGTGTTTTAGCTTCAAGAACAACTTTCTCAGAGAAGCTAAACTATTTTTATAACTTTATTTGGCAAAACAGCTTCACTTGTTGTTCTTTTGAACAAAATGACGGTAGTACCCTCTCCTTTAATTTACTTTTTCTCCTAATCGTCGTTGCGGCCGGCACTCGTGCTCCACGCCGGTGTCGCATGTGCTCCGCCTGGCCATCGCGTCGCAGCTGCAGCACGCGCTCTGCCTTGCCGTCAATCGCCACCACATGCGCAAAGGGCAAAAGGGTCTGGGCCCACATACTGTCAGACGAAGCGGGAGGTAAGCTTTTTTTCAGCTTCACCATGCTCTACCTGCTTGTCTCACCGGTTTTTCCGGAGCTTCACGCGTGAAGCGCTTTTCGTTTGACCCGTTTGGCTGAGAGAGCTGAAAAACAGCTCATGAAGCTGCTCAATAAGCTGTACCAAACGGCCCCAAGGATCTAGTCTCCGGACCCTAGAGCATACCCTACTACTAGATGACCTTGGAGCAAGAGAAAGGATGGAAGGAGAGGAGAGGGTTACGTGAGGAGAGGAGCGAGATTTTCCTTGCCACTACCCTCCTCGCTGCATGTCGGGCCTGCGGCAGCGGCTAAGGCACCGCTAAGGTTTCAGGGAGGCACAGGAGCGAGGGTGTGGAGAACCGTCCGATTAGACGACTCAGGGTCAAGAAAGTGGCACTTATTTTGTATTATATTATTTTTATAATATTTTTAATCTTAATTAAATTTAAAATGGTTTGACTCGGTACTATACTAGAACTGTATTATTTCTAGGATGGAGGAAAGAGAATGGTCGATTGACTGAGTGGTCATTGCAGGCTCAGTACTCTCAAGGGTCTCACTCTTTGTGAAGGGAGAAAAAAACTCTCTCATTTATCTAACATCTAAAGCACACAAGTCTATAGTTTATCTCATAGAGCTGTGATGCTGCAGTAAAAATAACAGAGGTTAGGAAATTTTCTTGATTTATATGAGAATTTTTTTTACTCATGGCTTATTTGAACCATAGTTACTCATGACTTTTAAACCAAAATACCCGGTGACCGTCTAGCCACGGTGGATTGAGTTTTTTAAGAATAGAGGCTATGTTATATGGTTCATAACTTCTCCGTACGACTATTTCCCCCTTTTAGCATTTCGTCAGATTTGTAGTAGGTTCGGTCATTCGGTGACAGCTTTGAGTGAATGTGAAAACAAATTAAAATTCCACTTACGAAGGAATGAGACAACAGCTTCCGCTGCTCCGATATACGAAATCCATTACAACCTGAAGAAAACCTACCGTTAGATTCAGTGTTCGTCAATGGCCTTTTGAAAATAAAGTCGGGTGTTCATCAGTGATCTTAAAAAAATGGCGGTTCAGTCCGACGGGAGACTCCAGGCGGCGGCGGCGGCGGCGGCCAGTTTATCATCGACGACGGGTGTAGAGCAGAGGTGCACTGACCTTGCTGACGCTGTGGAGGATGTTCTGCACGGTGCTATTACCGAAGGAGTCGATGACTTTGCCGAATAGGATGGCCATAAGGGGCTCCGCCACGCCGTTGGCCACGGCCGCCACCGTGCCCACCGCCATCAGCAGCACGTCCAGGCGGTCCGCGTACCTGAACATGCCGAGCAGCGACACCTTCTTTGCCGAGGCCGCGTCCTTCTTCTCCTCCCCGTCGTCGTCTCTGCCATTCTGGTCACCGGCTCTGCTAGCCGTCGCGTTCATGGTCGCGTCCGTGGAGCTCAGCTTGCTGCCGCGTGCTGGAATCTCTGTGTGTGTGTCCTTGTGGAGCCTACATAGATTGAACAGGTTCCGTGCCCCAGCAACGGGCTAGCGGGAGTGCTATATATAGTTACATATATTAAGCTTTATTAGTTTTGCGGTGCAAGCAGGTGCCGGACGCTCAACTTGTCACTAGTGATCAGAGAGTAGAGATTGGAAGCGACCTCGAACCATTGCTGATCTATATCTATATCTATATACATCTTATATTATATATACATGTCTTATATAATATAACATATACAAAGATTTTAAAACGGTGCCGCTATGTATGGATGGAGCTACGATATCACTGTGCATATGGATGGAGCTAGAGTTCGAGGATTTTCTTGACTTGCGTGAGAATATCTTTAGCATAATGTATGTAGGGTCTTATCCCGTGGGTCAAGTTTTTTTAACTAAAGATTTTAAAACGGTAAAATCTATCTCCATCTTTTTTTATCGTCCACCGCCTCACTCTAGCTATTTAGACAGTTGAGAGTTCCTTCTATTTTTTCCTCCATATCTCGTGTATGTGACTCAGACTCGTGAATCATACTTATACAAGTTATAATAGTTCATCCTAGCGACCATAAATGGAGTCTGATTTTAATATATATTGGATCATATCTCGTTTATGATCTAGACTCATGATCCACGTACGCTCATACGAGTTAGAACAATTTGGGGGTGTTTTCTATTTGTCATGGTACTTCCTTTGCAGTTGCAGAGAATTCATTCGGGGACATATTAGGTACTGTGAAGTCATGCGATCATCTAGCTCTCACAAAGCAGTGTGTTTGGCTGCGGCATCTAGCCCTCACAAAGTACTGTGCCAACAGCCAACACCAGCAGCGTCAGCAGCCGAACACTCTCGCTTGTCCGAGAAGGTGGAGAAGCGTTGCAGGTCGTGTCCTCGTGGTTTACCACCCTGCACGACTTGTCCTACTAGGCAATATTTTAATCCCTCTGTTGACAGTCAAAAGTGTCTCAAGCGTATAATAGACTCTATCATCAAGTTTCTATCGTCAAGATGACTGAGACCTCTTGATCAGAGACTTTCGACCAGGTCTCTTGAGAGACTTCCGACTAGGTAAAACTGGTCGGAGACGGCGAGGCGGCAATGGAGACCAGCTCGTAGTTGTCAAAATATGAAATGGACTTCACCATTGTGTTCCTCTCATCGAGATGGTCGAAAAACATATATGGAACGTCCAATTTGGAGCCCGGATGGAAGAGTTATGACCTAATAGAGATGACTCACAGTCGGAAGTTCTGACCCTCTAAGTCGGAACTTCTGACCCCCGGAAGTTCTGATCCGAATCGGAAGTTCTGACCCCCCCGCCCCGGAACTGCTGACCCTCCGAGTCAGAAGTTCTGACCCTGTTCGGATTTGTCCTTTTGGATTACGATTCGAACTGTTCCAAACTCGTGGAAACATGAAAAATAAGGTTTGGAAGAGTTTCCTACTGGAATAAGACCACCCCCCCCCCTCTCTCTCTCTATATATATATATATATATATATGAGAGGATCATGGCCGATTGAGACCTCATCTATCCAATCGACAAATCAATCTACTACAACCCTTTTACCCTCTTCTTCAACTTCATGTTGTTCATCCCTTGATCCGACGACCAAGGATGGCGCCCTAGGTTCGTCGGCCGACCTAGGGCAACCCGGCGACGTCCATGCCCTAACGGGGTCCCTCCCTGGCGAGAGCTTCGACGGTTCCTTTGCTAGTTTGCCCGAAAACTAGTCGTTCTTCGCCACGTAAGTGCGATAGCTATCCTTTGCCGGTTTGTTTGTAAACCTAGCCGTCATTCACCGCGTAAGTGTGACCTCCTCGCTGCGTTCTTCGGTCGGTGGCGACCCGGGCGTCCAAACCCCTGGCTGGTGTGTGATCCGGAACACTTTCGGCGTCAACACACTTTTTAGCGACTCCGCTGGCGAAGAATTTGCTTCGGCTCTACTTTGCAACCGAATATTCTTGCCATAGCCCTATTCTTCACCGATCTATCTTCTTGTGCTCGCCATTACCGTTGCATTCGGCTCAAAAGGCCGATCACATCTGGTTTTGACCCCTGGCGATCTCGTTTGCTATTTTGCAAACACGACGTGCTACATATTAGAAAATTCAGCAAGGCGGTCAAGCTCTAAAATCATGGAGTACCAAGGTGTCACGTCACAAAACTACTACAATTACCTCGAGGTACGACTTGCGAATACATCTTATGGTTATAATAATTATTTTGCAAGTTCTATGAACTCTTATGTTGGTGTTGCTAGTCATAATGATAGTAGATATGTTGCATCGGTTAATACTTCTGCTAATATTCCTCATCATACACATCATAATTATGAATATTATGTCAAGATCCGTTGTCAACTATGGATTCTTTGAGTTTTGATGATACTAGCAACATACAACATGCAAATTATTCATCGGCTATAGTTCACAATACATGACACCACCACAAGACGTACCGATGATGAGGGAATTGGCTATGACAATAATAATATTTAGCCAATTGCTCTCAAAATTCAGCATCAAATGCAAGTGCTACTACTCGTAATTCGGCCTCGTATGTTGATAATAACTATGGCCGAATGCATGAAAATTTAGCAAAGCATTTAAGTGCAAGTACTTATGATTCGGTTTTACGTGTTACTAGTAACCAGAGCTGAATCAATGAAAATTCAGCACCTTATGCAAAGATCAATGCTCACAATTCGGTTTCATTTGTCACCCATGACCATAGCCGAATTAGTGAAATTTCAGCAAGGCATTCGAGTGCTAAACTTATGATTCGGCTACACATGATACTAATAACTATAGCCGAATCAATAAAAAATCGGTAATGGGCGTGCATGCTAACAATCGTGATTCGGCTTCATATGTTGCTCTTAAATCAAGCCGAGTCGATGAAGATTTAGCCCATGCTAGAAATCCTTATGGCTCCTCTAAATGGAAGGTTCCCGCTTATCATAGATCATACCTGTTACAGTATGATTACTTGGAAGATCCTGATGGTTGGTGGGTAACGGATTTTTATGAATTTAGTGGTGAAGATAATAAGACCGCTGTGGAACACATTAATATTTATCTCTCGCAATTGGTTTCTGCCGGTAAGAGGACTATATGAAAGTGCGAAATTTTCCTTTATCTCTCACTGGTATTGCCTTTGCATGATTTACATCTTTACCCGAATGCACTGTTTGGTCATGGTCTAGATTAGAGGAGTTATTCTATGAATACTTTGGAAAGACCAATGACAAAGCCGATTACTACTGAGTCATCGGCCAAAAGGGCATTGTTAATGGCATGAAAGGAAAAGTTAGTTCGGATGTAAGCGAGGTTCGGCTACCAAGTCGAACAACATAATATCCATTCCGAACCAATCGCAATTCAAAAGGCAAGTCTTGCTACAGAAAAGCATGAAAAGCGCTAGAAAACGGCTATACTTGATTTTTCAAGAGCTAAAGGGGTTATACACTTATCTAGTGATTACCGCATCGTTGATGGAGATCAAATCCCTACAAGCGAGAAAGAAGAACCGCTTGCCTGCCCAAAATTGGCTAAGTCGATTTTAGAGTCAGCTGAGCTGATTACTACCTGCCCAGAGTCAGCTAGGTCGACTTCTAAGTCGGCTAAGGTGACTCCCCCTGTTGCTGCCTTACCTGTTAGTGCCCAAGTCGGTCGAGTCGACTTTCGGTCGGCTAAACCGATTTCCTCTGTTTCAGCAATTGTCGAAGCGCTTTTAGGTGATTCGACACCTATTGTTGATCGTTCTATGGAGATGAAGAACAACGTCATTCAAGCCAAGAACCTACACTTCTCCGACATGATCAATAAGGTACCAAATATGAATACTTTGCTCAAATTCCAATCTGGTCATAATATTTCAATTTCTGCATCCATAGGCAATATTCTTGCTAGTAGTTGTAAAAAAACGATTGCGAATAACATTTTATTTGGTAATGATAAAACAAATTCAGATTCTATCGGTCAACACATTGTGCCATATGACAAGGTCGATAGTGGTAGTTTGTCACAGATAAAGCTTCTTAAAAGCAATTGCAAAGGTGTGGTCGAATGGATTGATATTAAATATGATCCCTTCGTTTTGTCTAGCTTTAAGGCCGACTCCACAAAAGAATCGGCTGAAAAGATCAAAGTACACCTTTGACTTTACTTTTTGTGATCATGTCTTTGATATCTTGCTGAAGAATAATTTTATTAAATCATTGATCACAATGCTTTGTCATCTATTCAAAACCTAGAAGAGCTTACATATTGCAAGTGACATAATTCTTTTGATCATAATACTTCTGACTGCAATTTGTTTCGTCGAGTGATCTAATCGGCCATTAATAATGCTCAACAAATGGACCAATTGGATTCAATTGGTCTTGATGGCAAGCAAGATTCGAGTCGGCTTGCATTAGTCGATTCACTCGAAGCTCAATGCTCGAATGCCCAAGAGAGAGATGTAGAGCCCTTAAGTGAAGACAAGGTTGTTGTCCATGAATTGCAAATAAAAGATATTCCAAAAGACAACTAAGTTATCACAATTCCAGAAGACACTGGGGGGCAGGTAGAATCTCTCCAGCTAAAGCAAAGGTCGATTGATCCCATTAAGCAAGAGGAATCGACTGAGGATCCTCCTTTGGAGCATGTCTATCAAGATGGAGAAAAGGAGGATGCTCATAAAGCTTTTGGAGGTAAAGGCCGTGACAAGCAAAAGAATAGAAGACCGAAGCTTAGCTTTGAGGAGCTTTTAGCAAAGTACGAGAATTTAGCAAAAGCCAATGTCACCAATCGGCCAAAGAAGGTCCAAACATCAAGATTTCCTCCAAAGCACAAATCTCAAGATTGGAATTGGCAAGGGAATAGATCTCAATCATCAACAACATATTCTCCTTTTGAGCAGCCAATTCACAAATTATATGGACCGCAGCCCACATATTGTCATCCTTATTCATCTTGGGGCTGGTTTCATCAAGAGGCACACATTCCACCATATTCTCAGCACAATATGCAGCTCTTAGACACTTAGTGTCGGTGTTTCGAAACCGGGGGTATGACACCAACGAGTAATATGATCGCGTGCTCTCTTCCTGGATGGTGATGCAAGAGGACACAAGATTTATCCTGGTTCGGGCAAAGAAGGCCCTACATCCAGCGGGGGGATGTTCTTGTATTACTCGCACCTAAGTGCTTGTACAGGGGCGAATACAAGCTCAGTGAGCGTGGACCGGAGTCCGGACTCGAATGGGTATGTGTGGACTCGTGTGTTGTGACCGACCGAATGAGGGCCCTGGTGTCCCCTTTTATAGAGCAAGGAGGCCAGGGTTACACAAGGTATTACAGTGTCGGGGCGTACGGTGCCCAATACGGAGAAGGGTAGGAACCCTGTCTTGTCGAAGACATTGTAGCCGACATGGGCGTCGCTGTTGAGGCGTCCTTGGGGCGTGGCCTCCATCCCGGGCGCGGACGTGGAGGCGTGGCGAGGTGGAAGTCGTACAACACCCATCCCGGAACGTGCAGGACGCGGCGAGGTCCCTCCGGGTCTTGGGGTACCTGTCCTCCAATAGCGTGAGAGCAGTTAGGGCTCGAGGGGCGCAGAGCCGGCCTCGAGGTAGCGCCTACGGGGCTCGAGCTCCGCAGTATGGGCAAGCTTCGGAGAATTCGGCCATACAGCGAGAATTCGGGCCTCGAGATGTGACATGGGGCGTGCCACAACGTGGGGTTATGATAAACAGATGCTTGTACTTTGTGTCTTTTTAAGACCCATGCCGTGGTGAAAAACGATTTTGACTCTGGCTCCAGTCACTGTGGCACATGCTGTGTACCAGAGGATGTACCGGAGTTGGTGAATGCATTGAATCGTGTATGGGGCTTCTGCCGTGTCCGTGCCGCTCGAGAGGAGGCGTGATCTTCTCGAGGGATGGCTGCTTGTGGCCAGAGGGGCCTCGAGGTCCCCGCGTGGGGTCTCGAGGTGTAGTGAGCGCTTGCCCGAGGCCTGACGCGGAGGGCTTTCGGTCTCGGGCGAGCACGGAGAACGAGCGTTCGCCCCGAGGCCTGCTTGGAGGGCTCTTGCGAACGGAGACGGCGTTCGCCCGGTCCCGAGGCTTGCTTTGGCAGGGTCTCGGGCGAGACGAGACAGCGTGTAGTCCGAGGCCTGGTGGCTTGGAGGGCTCGGGCGAGACGGAGAACGAGCGTTCGCCCAGGCCTGGCTGGGGGTGCTCGGGCGAGAACGGAAGACGAGCGTTCGCCCGAGGCCTTGCTTGGCGTGCTCGGGCGAGGCGGAGAACTAGCGTTCGCCCTATGTCGGTGTATTCGTACCCGGGGGTATCACACCAACGAGTGATATGATCGCGTGCTTCTCTTCCTGGATGGTGATGCAAGAGGACACAAGGATTTATCCTGGTTCGGGCAAAGAAGGCCCTACGTCCAGCGGGGGGGGATGTTCTTGTATTACTTGCACCTAAGTGCTTGTACAGGGGAGAATACAAGCTCAGTGAGCGTGGACCGGAGTCCGGACTTAAGTGTATGGTGTAAGGACCGCTGTAACGTTGTCCACTGCGAATGAGGGCCCTGGCGTCCCCTTTTATAGAGCAAGGGGAGGCCAGGGTTACACAGGGTTTTACAGGTGTCGGGGCGTACGGTGCCCAATACGGAGAAGGGTAGGAACCTGTCTTGTCGGGGACACTGGAGCCGATGGGCGTTGCTGTTGAGGCGTCCTGGGTCGTGGCTTCCATCCTGGGCGCGGACGTGGTGGCGCGCAAGGTGGGAGCCGTACAGCACCCATCCGGAATGTACAGGACGCGGCGGGGTCCCTCCGGGTCTTGGGGTACCTGTCCTCCAATAGCATGAAAGTAGTTAGGGCTCGAAGGGCGCGGAGCCGGCCTCGAGGTGGTGCCACGGGGGCTCGAGGGGCGCGGAGCCGGCCTCGAGGTGTTACAGTGCAGGGCTCGAGGGGCGCGTAGCCGGCCTCGAGGGTTACAGTGCATGGCTTGGCCGAACAGTGCTGTACTGGTGCTTTTGCCCATGCTTGTGGTGAAAACGAGACTTGACCTTTACACCGTTACTGTGGTACATGCTGTGCACTAGTGGACATGACCGGAGTAGGTGAAGGCATTAAATGCGTGGTATGGGCTGGTACGGCTGTCTTACAGCTCGAGGTCCGTGCGTTAAGGCTCGAGGTGTAGGGGCGCGCTCGCCCGAGGCCTGGAGGGCTCGGGCGAGACGGAGAGCGATCGTGCTCGCCCGAGGCCTTGCTCGAGGGCTCGGGCGAGGCGGAGAGAGCGTTCGCCCGAGGCCTGGCTGGGAGGGCTCGGGCGAGACGGAGATAGAGCGTTCGCCGAGGCCTGGCTGGGAGGGCTCGGGCGAGACGGAGATAGAGCGTTCGCCCGAGGCCTGGCTGGGAGGGCTCGGGCGAGACGGAGAAAGAGCGTTCGCCCGAGGCCTGGCTGGAGGGCTCGGGCGAGACGGAGATAGAGCGTTCGCCCGAGGCCTGCTGGGAGGGCTGGGAGACGGAGATAGAGCGTTCGCCCGAGGCCTGGCTGGGAGGGCTCGGGCGAGACGGAGATAGAGCGTTCGCCCGAGGCTGGCTGGGAGGGCTCGGGCGAGACGGAGATAGAGCGTTCGCCCGAGGCCTGGCTGGGAGGGCTCGGGCGAGACGGAGATAGAGCGTTCGGGTGTTTGCGTTGATTGGGGGTACCCTTTTTTGTACCACCGACAGTAGCCCCCGAGCCCTTGTTTGAGTGCTTGCATTCGAGCAGGGGCTCCAGATTGGGATCTCGATGGATAGCTAACTGGTCTCGAGGGTTTTGTCGATTTGATTCCGTGGGTGTCGTGCGAGCGACACCCGCGGGTGTAGCCCCCGAGGCCATGGGGGAGTGGTTAGAACTCCCTCGTGGGCTTCCCGAAGAATCCTCCGTCGTTTGGGAACCTTCTGCCCAGTGGGCGCGCCTTTTTAGGCGGGAATCGTCAGGGAGCGGAGATCGCGGCGCCGTGCGTACCTGTCAACAGGCTCGAAATGTGGGTTCGGTAGTAATATTAAATATTCGCGGTTACCTTTCCTTTGCCGTGGGAGACTCCGTCCGAGGCTTGGCTCGGAGGGCTCGGACGAGACGGAGAACGAGCGTTTGTCCTGGGCCTGGTCTCGAGGGCTCAGGCGAGATGGGGTCGAGCTTTCACCCGAGGCCTGAAAATCTCATGCTCACACAAAGAAAAGAGATTAGTCGTAACTGTCCGAGTTTTTAGACCCTCTTTCGTCGAGGGGTGCCAGGCTGAACCGACTGGCCGGCTCCTCGAGCTGTCCGGCATGCCGATTGCCCTGGCTTGTCATCCCGCGAGTCCTTTCGATCGGATGCGAGGGGGATGCCTCGTACTACCCCGAGTGGGCGAGTATCGAGGTTCCGGTGAGCTGGTAACGGGGAATCCAAGTGAGAGCTCGTGCCCCGTTCGATAGGGGTCGACTGTGGCCCGGAGGCGGTCTCATAAAGCATGGGTGCTCAGTCTGCAGGAGTGCCGGGTCCATTCGATAGGACCCGGTGGCTCGATGCCTCCCTCCGGGGATCTCACTGCACGTCGAGCTCCCCGCCTTGGATACACGTGAGGGGCCTCGAGGGCTCGGCCCTCGAGTAATGCCGCGAGTGGCGCCCCTTGGTGTCCCTGACTCGGGTGCTCGAAGCCGGCTGTCGAACCCTTTTCGAGGGCCAGCCTTCGCTGCTTCGAGACTTAGGGCCGGGGCCCGTTTTTACCTTTGTGAAGAAGCCTCCGTCGTTTGGGAATCCTTCTGCCCGTTGGGCACGCCTTTTTAGGCGGAAACCGTCGGGGAGAGCGGCGGGCGCGAAGCCGGAGCGACGGTCGTGGCGGGCCCGGGTAGTGGAGCGAATGGAGAGGTACGCGTGTACCCTGCATCCGGCTCGAGACGCGGTTAGGTGGGCGCATTGAATGCATTCGGTTACCTTTTTACGTCGTGGAGATCCCGCCCGTCTGGGTTCCCCCTATAAATATCGAAAGAGGGGAAAAGGAACCCTTTACTTTGCCTTTGCCTTCGCCGCCGCCGTAGCCTTCACGCGCCCTCTCCTTCGAGCTAGTCGATTGGGGATTTCCGGCCGCCCGTCCGCTGCTCGGATCCGCGCCGCGCCACCGTCATGGCCGCCCAGACACAGATGCTGCCGGCCGAGGACTGGAGCCCGTCGAAGGTGACGCAGAGCGAAATGGACTCGCTGGTGGCCCAGGGGCTTCTGCGCCCCAACCCGGAGGAGGGACCCGCATGGTGGGTTATCCCGTCGGCGGAGCACCGGGAGCCGCACCCGCCGGAGGGGTACGTGGTGAGCTTCGCGCGCTACCACCGTATGGGGCTCGGCGTCCCGCCGAGCCGCTTCTTGCGAGGGCTGGCCCACCATTTCGAGGTGGAGCTGCAACACTTCTCCCCCAACTCCATCTCGCACGCCGCCATATTCGCCGCGGTGTGCGAGGGGTACCTGAAGATGGAGCCGCACTGGGAGATGTTCGTCCATCTCTTCCGGGGCGAGCTCTTCATCAAGTCCCTGAAGCCCAGCGGGAGGCGGCCCGTGCGCATGGGCTCCCTTGCCATTACCGCGAGGGCGGGGACCTCGTCGGCCAATGTCCCCCGCGAGTACCTGCGATACAAGCTTTCCACCAACCAGGCCGGGTGGGACGACCATTGGTTCTATCTGCGGAACGAAGGTGGCCTCTTTCCGCAGTACACCGGCAGGGTCCTCACTCAACGCCCGGAGAAGTGGACCTGGGGCGTTGCGGCGGACAGGCAACGCCACCTGGCCCCGCTGATGGAGATGATGAAGACGCTGGTGGACGAGAAGAAGCTGACCGTGCAAGCGGTCATTTGGGCGTTCCACCAGCGAAGAGTTCTCCCGCTGGCGGACCGCCCCCTTCTTATGCACGAGATGGGCCCGCAGGCTCAGCTCGAGGCGCTCAATCGCTCGAGGATGGCCGAAGGGAGGCTGTCCCGGAACGAGGGCGTCTCCCGGGTGTCAATCACGATCCAGGGGCCGTTCGTCCCTGAATACTCCAACCTGGTTGCGATGGCACCCGACGAGGGGTGTCTCGACCTGGTAAGCCTCCCTCGAGTCGAGCTATCTCGAGCCTCCTCCCCTTTTTCCTCCTTCGATCCTTTTGCATCCGTCTTGTGGTTTGTCTCATCACGCTTCTTCTTTTTCAGGGGGCATTTACTTGTCGCGCGTCGAGGCCCCCGGTGAGGGAGGACGCCGCGGATTCTCAGGTGAGGCGCCTCTCTGCTCAGAAGGACAAGGAGAGCAAGGATGCCAAAAAGAAGAAAGAGAAAAATAAAAACTTGCGTCGCTTAGCTCGGGAGCAGAGACTGGCGAAGGCTCGTCGTAACCGTCAGCCTGGGGACGGGTCCCCCGAGCTGAGCTCCTCGAGCTCGGAGGAGGAGAGTGGTGATGAGGAGGAGGGCGACGACGAGGGGATGGATGCGCGCTTGATGCGCGCGGGGCTCGTCGATGACAGGGCTGACCGCTCCTCTGTGCAGGAGGGTACACTGGAGGTCCCACCGACAAAAGGGTCGCGCGGGACGCAGCCGCGGAAGGCGGCGCCGATCCCTGCCTCGTCGGGGGCCCGAGGTCCGTCGAGCTCCGCGCCGGATGTGCCCCTGGTCGTAAGGAAGCCCCGGACCCGGAGCGCCTCCGCCACAGCGCCAACGGAGGCCGCCCCCGCGTCAGCCCAGACGGGGGTCTCGAGAGGGGTCGGGCTTCGAGAAGCGGTCGACAGGTCGAGAAGGGTTTCGGGCCCGACCCCCGCGAGCCGTCAAGGGCGCCGTCGAGCCCGCGGAGGAGCGGGCGCCAGAAGAGGCGTCGAGCCCGCGCCATCACGAGCGTCGGGGAGGGAGCCCCCGAGCGTCTCGTGACCAGGGGCGCGAGCGTCCCCGGAGTCCATCGCCGCACCCGCCGCCGGACGGAAGCGGACGCGGGAGGGCGCGACCACCAGCGCGGGCGCCGGAGCAGGTCCCGGAGCCCGCGCCGGGGCGGGCGCCACGACGTCAGCACGAGGGAGGTACGGTCGCCCTCCCGCGATGTGGGGCGGAAGGAGGGCTCTCCCTCGAGGTCGAGCCATGGGAGGCGTCGGGAGCCCTCCCCCATCCCAGCCCTGTGGAGACGGCCCAGGCACAGGGCTCGAGCCGTGGGGTGGGCTCGAAGCCCCCGAGTGGGTCCGGCGATTCCGGGAAGAAGCCAGCCGCCGCTTCGGGTGAGTAGTTTCCTTGGGTCTCGTCGGTAGTGAGGCTTCACCTCTTTGCTTTTGATGACGCGTGCTATCTCCGTTTTCTCAGGGGGAAGCGCTCCTACCAGGAGGTGGACCTCGCTTCGTCCAAGCGGGCCAAGACCTCGAGCCCGTCGAGGCACAGGCACCTCGAGGTATGGCACCTTCCTCCGCTAGAGAAGCCGCTTGGCTGAAGAAGGCCCGAGCTGCCATGGCTCGAGGAGGCCAGATGATCGTCGCGAATTTTGGTGAGGCCGTCGCCATCGACCACAGGGGTCGAGGTACTCTTCCTGGTTCTGATATCGCCGTCATCTCGTATTGCAGGGGCCTCAGCTCATGGCATCGAGCCCGCCACCCACCATATCCGCCGAAGCGCTGCCTCCTCCCCCTCCTCCTCCTCCCGCGATGGTGCCAGCTGGGAGCGCCACCCTTCCCCTCACCACGACGGCTTCCGGGGGAAGCGCCTGGGGCGAGCACGGCCCCGCCGGTGTCTGGGGCTGAGGAGACTGCGCCCCTGTGGCCCCGACCAGCACGAGCCGGGCTGCGGAGGAGGGAAAGGGGGGAGAGGCGTCGGCGGAGAAGGAGCCGACGGTGGAGGACCTCCTGAACGAGCTGGAGCAGGGGCCGCTCCTCGCCGCCGGGCTCGATGATGACGGAGGCGCCCGAGGGGCCGGCTAGCGCTGACAAAACGCCGGAGGACCCGGCAGGGAAGAGGGCCCGGGGTCGAGCCTTCCCTCGATCGATCCGCCACGAGCCTGCCAGCGAGGTAGTGACGCCGCCTCGGAGGCGACGGAGCAACAGGAGTGCCGGCGAGGGACGGAGGGAGTCGGGGCCCGTGCCGTGGCGGCGGTCGCTGTCGGGGCAGCTCGAGGCGGAGGAGGATCTGCCCGACATCGAGCTCGACCGACCAATATGCCGTTTCCCCCGTCCCCTGAGCCCGCCCCTTGCCGTGGTCCCATCGAGCAGCCGCCCAGCGGGGGGCCCGCGCGAGGTGCGGTCCATCTTCCGGGAGGTGGCCGAGCTTATGGCGGAGGCGGAGCGGTCCTGCTCCGAGGAGGCGGGCCGGTCCGCGCAGGTGTCAGCCGCCCTCGCGCGGGCTGAGGCGGAGCTTCAGATCTCCGCGCGGAGCTGAGCCGGAACGCCAAATGGCGAGCCGGCTCAACGAGGCGGAGGCGGAGGTCCGGGTGGCTCGAGGCGAGGTCGCTCGATCCAAGGAGGAGGCCGCCGCCGTTCTCGAAGCGTCGAGGAAGGAGGCCGCGGACGCCCGAAGCGAGGCCACCTCCGCCCGGGCTGAAGCCGAGGCGGCGAAGCAGGAGGCCGCTGACGCCCGTGGCGAGGCCGCCGCTGCCCGAACCGCAGCGAGGCGGCGAGAAAAGAGGCCGAAGACGCCGAGAGTGGTGCCGCCACCGCCCGAGCTGCCGAGGGGGCGGCGCGGCAGGAGGTGATCCGCAAGGATCTGGCCCTGGTGGAGGCGGGCCGGCTGATCGAGGACCTTAGGTCCGAGAAGCTCCTCATGCTGGCCGAGAAGCGCAGGCTTGAGCAGCGTGCTGAGGGCCTGACCAGCGACCTCGCCGCACTGGGCAACACTGCGACGGTGAGGCTTACACCTTGTTCTTGTTTGGGTCTCGAAGTTTTCGCTACGTCGCAGTCTCACTCTTCCTCGTTTGTTGCGCAGGGGTCGAGAAGACGGTCGAGGAGCTCCGTGGGACGAATGAGGCTCTCTTGGACCAACTCCAAGACGAGACGATGGTGGCGGAGCGGGCTCGCTCCTCTCTCGACCGGCTCGGCCCCATGTGGGGTGCTCCTCCTGTGACCGCGGCAGAAGGTGCAGTGGCTCGGGGCGATGCCTTGGTCGACGCCTTGTGCTTCTTCGACGCAGCCGCGCGGGACCGTGTCCGGCAAGCTCTCCATCACGGCGTCAAGCAGACACTCGCGGTCGTTCGCTCCGGTTTCCGCTTCCCGGTCCACGTTGTCGCGAATGGCTTCATCGAGATCGAGGGGAAGGATGAGGAGTGGAACAACCGCCGTGTCGACAAAATTTTGGAGAAGATGGAGAGGCCGGGGACGTCGCTCGCGAAGATCTTCGAGGAGGACGTGCTGCCTCCTGACGCCAGCAGCGGTGTCGGGAGCCCTCCTCCTTCGAGCTCGGGCGTCGAGGTTGAGCCCGCCGCGGAGGACCTCGGGGAGGAGTACCGCACCGACGAAGACTAGGGCCTGCGTGCCAAATTTGGGCGCCGAGGCCCTTGTAAGAATTTTATGACGTGAATGAGGGTACGTCGAGACCCGAATGTATATATGACTTGTTTGTTTAAAGGGGTTGTTTTCCTTTCAAATGCGTTTGACCACTTCTCTTTGTCGCAAGCTCGAGTTTCTGCTAACTTAGTCTGTGTTCCTTCGATACGTCGCGAGCCCCTCGAGGGGAGGCGTAGGTAGGGCACCGTAGCCCGGGGGCGTAGGTGGCCGTCTACGTCGACGCCCCCCGACCTGGAGGCTCGAGGTACTTAAGATTTAGACGTCGCTAGTTCACTCGAGGCGCGAGTCGAGACGAGGGTCAAATTTTTGAAAAAGAAAACGCGCATTTTTTCCGGAGTCTGGGGGGGGTGAGGCCCCCCGTCAGCCCCCGAGGGAGGCTTGACCCTGAGCAAAGCAGGGTCGAGGCTACCTTAAGATGCGAAGCAACATGAACGACAATGCACGAGTTTGTTCATTCATTTTGACATGTTTGTACAAAGTGATAAAATGAACAAGGCCTCGAGGCCTTTAAGGGTAGAAGCGACGTAGCTGAGATATGTTCCACGCGTTCGCCAGGATCCTGCCTTGGTCGTCGTAGAGCTTGTATGTTCCTGGCTTGAGCACTTCGGCCACGGTGTATGGGCCTTCCCACGGAGGGGTGAGCTTATGGCGCCCTCGATTATCTTGCAGCCGTCGAAGCACGAGGTCCCCCACCGCTAGGTCCCTTTTGCGCACGTGCTTGTCGTGGTAGCATCGAAGTGTTTGCTGGTAGCGTGCAGAGTTGATGAGCGCCACGTCTCGGGCCTCCTCGAGCTGGTCCTTGGCGTTGGCGAGCCTTTCGTCGCTGGTTTGCTCGTTGTAGGCTCGAAGTCGAGGTGAGCCGTACTCGAGGTCCGTAGGTAAGACGGCCTCGGCGCCGTAGGTTAGGAAAAACGGAGTGAACCCGGTGGCTCGACTCGGCGTAGTCCTGAGGCCCCACAGCACCGAGGGGAGTTCTGTAGCCCACCCCTTTCCGAAATTCTTGAGGGTCTTGAACAGCCTCGGCTTCAGCCCATGGAGTATCATGCCGTTGGCGCGCTCGACCTGCCCGTTGCATTGGGGGTATGCGACCGAGGCCCAGGTTACGCGAATGTTGTTGTCATCGCAGAAGTTGGTGAACTTTTTGCCCGTGAATTGGGTGCCATTGTCGGTGATGATGACATTAGGCACCCCGAACCGGTACATGATGTTGGCGATGAACTCGACAGCCCTCTCGGAGGTGGGGTCTCCTATCGGCTTAGCCTCGATCCACTTGGTGAACTTGTCGACGGCCACGAGCATGTGTGTGTACCCTCCACTTGTCCTTTTGAGGGGACCCACAAGGTCGAGCCCCCAAACGGCAAATGGCCAAGTGATTGGGATCATCTGCAGGGCGTGTGCGGGCTGGTGCGTTTGCTTGGCGTAGAATTGACACCCATGGCACGCTTGGACCAAACGCTTGGCGTCCCCAATGGCGGTCGGCCAATAGAAGCCTTGACGGAAGGCGTTCCCAACCAGGGCCCTCGGCGCTGCGTGGTGGCCGCAAGCCCCCGAGTGCATATCGTCGAGGAGCTTGCGCCCTTCCTCGAGTGGGATGCAGCGTTGAAGGATCCCAGTCGGACTTCGTCGGTATAGCTCCCGTTCGTCGCCGTAGATGACGTAGGTCTTGGCCCTCCGAGCGATGCGTCGGGCCTCCGTCTTGTCTTCTGGTAGCTCGCCTTGCGTCAGGTAGTCGAGGTAGGGCGTCCGCCAGTCGAGGGGCCGTGATGAAGAAGAGGCGTGTGCGTCGACCTGCATCGCCTCCGCGGACGTCGAGGTGTCCTTCTCGAGGGGTGGCGTTGAGAGTCGAGCCCCCGTGTCTTGCTCGAAGGGTGGCGTCGAGGGGCCAGCCCCCGGGTCGATTTCGACGGATGGCTCGAAGACGTCCCTCGAGAAGACGTCTGGCGGTACCGTGCCGCGCGTGGACGCCAACTTTGCCAGCTCGTCTGCGGCCTCGTTGTACTTTCGAGCTATGTGGTTGAGCTCGAGGCCGTAAAACTTGTCTTCCAGCTTGCGCACCTCCCCGCAGTATGCCTCCATCTTGGGATCGATGCAGCTTGAAGCCTTCATAACCTGGTTGATGACGAGCTGCGAGTCTCCTCGGGCGTCGAGGCGTCGGACCCCGAGCTCGAGGGCGATGCGCAGCCCATTGACGAGGGCCTCGTACTCGGCGACGTTGTTGGAGGCGGGGAAGTGCAAGCGTAGCAGGTAGCGCATGTGTACTAGGGGTGAGATGAAGAGCAGGCCTGCGCCTGCCCCCGTCTTCGTGAGGGATCCATCGAAGTACATGGTCCAGAGCTCGGCTTGAATCTGTGCCGGCGGGAGCTGAGTGTCGTCCATTCCATTCAGCACGAAGTCCGCCAACGCTTGCGACTTGATGGCCTTTCGCGGGGCATAGGTGATGGTCTCCCCCATTAGTTCGGCGGACCACTTGGCGATGCGCCCCGTGGCCTCCCGATTGTTGACGATCTCTCCGAGGGGGAAGGACGACACCACCGTCACGGGATGAGCGAGGAAGTAGTGCTGGAGCTTGCGCCTTGTGACGATGATGCCGTAGAGCAGCTTCTGGATGTGCGGATACCGGACCTTGGCCTCG
Organism: Coix lacryma-jobi var. lacryma-jobi; assembly: GCA_009763385.1. NCBI lineage: Eukaryota > Viridiplantae > Streptophyta > Magnoliopsida > Poales > Poaceae > Coix > Coix lacryma-jobi. The sequence continues at coordinate 30,834,300 of CM019827.1, read as the reverse complement.
GAGAGTACCTCACTGGTGAAGTATACCGGTCGTTGGACCGGCAATGCATGACCCTCCTCGTGCCTCTCGACGGCTATGACCGCGCTAACCACCTGAGTGGTTGCGGCCACATAGAGGAGGAGGGGCTCGGGGGAATCGCCACCTTCGGCTGGTCGCGGGGCACGAGAATTGGTGCAGAAGTCAGCAACCCCTTCAACTTGGTTAAGGCCTCCTCGGCTTCGGCGGTCCACGCAAAGTGTTCCGTCTTTTTTAGCAGGCGGTAGAGGGGTAGTGCTTTTTCCCCAGCCTCGAGATGAATCTGCTGAGAGCGGCTAGGCAGCCTGTCACTTTCTGCACACCCTTGAGGTCACGAATCGGGCCCATCCTCGTGACTGCTGAGATTTTTTCAGGGTTTGCCTCGATCCCCCGTGTGAGACGATGTAGCCAAGTACTTTTTAGCATGCCTCGAGATGGCACACCAAAGACACACTCTCGGGGTTGGGCTTCACCATTCTTGCCCGGATGGCACTCGACGTGGTCTCGAGGTCGCTGATGAGGTTCCCGACCTTTTTAGTTTTAACCACGATGTCATCGACGTAGGCCTCGACGGTCTACCTATGTGCTCGCCAAAGATGTGCTGCATACATCGATGGTACGTTGCCCCGGCGTTTCGCAGGCCGAAGGGCATCGTAACATAGCAATACATACCGAATGCGTGATAAAAGAGGTTGCGAGTTCATCGGATTTTCTCATCCTAATTTGGTGGTAGCCGGAATACGCATCAAGGAACGAAAGCACTTCACACCCAACAGTGGAATCGACGATCTGGTCAATTCTAGGTAAAGGAAATGGAACTTTTGGACATGCTTTATTCAGACTAGTGTAATCTACACACATCCGCATTTTTCCATTCTTTTTCCTAACTAGTACAGGGTTAGCTAGCCACTCTGGGTGAAAATACTCCTTGATGAATCCGGCCGCCAAAAGCTTGTGCACCTCCTCGCCGATGATCCTGCGCTTTTCCTCGTCGAAGCGGCGCAGGCGTTGCTTCACCGGTCTGGACCCGGCCGGATCTCCAAGGTGTGCTCGGCGACTTCCCTCGGTATGCCCGGCATGTCCGAGGGGTTCCACGCAAACATGTCGATGTTCGCGCGGAGAAAGTCGACGAGCACTGCTTCCTATTTGGGCTCGAGGCTGGTACTGATGGTCAGTGTCTTGCCATTGGCCGAGGTCGGGTCGACGGGTATTGCTTGGTGTGCTCAGCCGGCTCGAAGGTGCCGGCGTGACGCTTTGCTTCTGGGGCCCCCTCGTGGCCAGAGCTGCCAAGGCCTCGAGCGAGTCGAGGTGGACGTTGGCCTCCCCCCGCTCGACGCACTCACGTCGTAGTGGTATGCGTGCTCGTAGGAGGTGTCAACGGTGATGACCCCTTTGGCCCCGGCATCTGAGCTTCAAGTACGTGTAGTTAGGAATCGCCATGAACTTGACGTAGCCTGGCCGACCGATGATGGCGTGGTAGAGGTCCCTTGGAAGCCGACCACCTCGAAGGTGAGCGTTTCCTGACGGAAGTTTGCCGGCGTGCCGAAGCAGACCGGCAGGTCGATGCGCCCGAGGGGGTGGGCCTTCTTTCCTGGTACTACTCCGTGGAACCCCCCGACGCTGGGTCGGAGCTGTCCCTCTGAAATCCCCAGGAGGTCGAGGGTCTCGAGGTATATGATGTTGAGGCTCGAGCCCCCATCCATCAACACCTTGGAGAACCGAACGTCGATTATGATGGGGTCGACGACGAGGGGGTAAGCCCCGGGTTTATGACACGGTCCGGATGGTCGTCACGGTCGAACGTGATTGGCGCATCGGACTAGTCAAGATACCGGGGGGCGTCGTGGCCAAGCTGAGAGCCCGACGGTCGGCCCCCCGTAGATCATGTAGCAGTCGCGCACTGGGGGGAAGTCGCCATCTGCGTTCCTGCCGCCGCGTCGATCGGTATCCTTTCCCTTAGGCGCGTCTTCCCTCTTATCGCCGAGCTTGGAGTAGTAGCCCTTCAACAGTCAGCAGTCTTTCAACTTGTGGTTTACGGGGCCCCTGTGGTAGGTGCAGGGATCCTCGAGCATCTGGTCGAAGACAGCCCCGTCAGGGGGGCCTCGGGGCTTCTTAGGATCGAGGGCGCCCGCGAGCACCTCTTTGTCGTTGTCGTCATCGGCGCCACGCTTCGCCTTCTGGCCCTTGCGTTTGTTTTCTTCCTTTTGTTGCCATCATTGTTGTCGTTCTTGGCGTCGTTGCCCTTGTTGGAGCCCTCCGGCGCGATCACCGCCTTGCCTTTGTCCGTGGAACGGCCAAAGAAGGCCCCCACTGCTTCGTCGCCCGAAGCAAAGCTGGTGACGCGATCCATCAGGTCCTCGACCGTCCCGGGACGGTAGCGTCCTAGCTCATGAACAAGCTCTTGGCATGTCGTGCCCGCGAGGAACGCTGAGATGACGTCAGGCACGTGGGGGAGCTCGAGACGCTGCTTCGAGAACGTCGAGCAAAGTCACGGAGGGGCTCGTCCGCCGCCTGCCTGCAACGCCGTAGGTCCCAGGGGTTGCTGGACGCACGCAGGTCCCTTGAAATTCCCGTCGAAGACCCTGACTAGGTCGGCCCAGTCATGGATCCGATCCGGCGGGAGCCCCTCGAGCCACCGGCGGGCGGTGTCCGAGAGGTAAAGTGGGAGTTGACGTATGATCACGCGGTCGTCGTTCTTCGCTCCGCCCAGTTGGCAGCCAAGGCGGAAGTCCGAGAGCCAGAGCTTGGGCTCGACCTCCCCGTCATACTTCACGATGTTGGTCGGCGGTCGGAAGCGGTCGGGGAGGGGGGAGGGTTGAGCTGCGGATGGCCCGGCTGAAGACTCGGGGGCCCGGGGGCTCGAGGACCTGCCGGTCCTCGTCGCTGTCGTAGCGCCCCCCTCGATGGGCGCTATAGCCACGCTCTGGGGCCCCCTTGTTCTTGCGCCGTCGGTTGATGTCATTGCGGGCGTCGTCGGGTCTCGAGGGTGGCCGGTTGTCGACGATCCGTTCGCGGACTGGCCTAGCTCGAGAGGCGTCCGGCTGGTGGACGGATGCCTCGCGAGCGTCGCGGGGGGTGTGTCCGCCGGTCTCCCCGAGGCTGCTCCACGTCGGCGTGACGCCGAGCTCTCGGCCTGCTGTACCGCGGCTGTCTCGAGGAGGTTTTCATTTCTCCGAGCATGCGCCTGACGTCGGGGTTGGAGACGGCGGGCAGGTCACGGAGCATCATAGCCGCCGCCACCACGTTCTGCCCGGCTCGCGGGAAACATACCTCAGGGCGTGCTGGTGGCCCGTCCTCGAGGATCCGCCGGTGGACCTCTCGAGCCCGGCCTCGAGCTCCGGCTCCTCGGGGCTGGGGTGGTGGTTCCTGCATCAGGGTTTGCCGGAGCTGCAGCAGGTGCCGCCGTTCTTCCTCGGCTTTGGTGATTGCCTCTTGCACTTGTGCGAGTTTGCGCCGCCCGCCGTCGTCGTGCTGAGGCGGTACAGCCGGTGCTGGAGGTTCGTCCCTTCCCTGAACGCGTGATCCGCCTGCCGCGGCCACGTCGCTAGGTCCCTCTAGGTCGAGCGCCGGCCTGTCGTCGTCGCCTTCGTCCTCGGTATCGTATACGACTCCCTCGAGTTGGAAGCACTCCCTGGTGGGATCCCAGAGGTCGGGGTCGTGGTAGTCGTATTCGTCGGAGTCGGAGCTGTTGACGGCACGCCGCCTTGGCCGATGCTGGGACCGCAGCTGCGGTACCATTCTCCGACGGTGGCTCGCCGAGGTGGCTCGAAGGCTCGCGAGAGAAGTCGCGGTCGACGCACGCGGGGTGGACGATCTCCAGGTTGGCCATGGCCTGCAGCAGCGCGCCCGAACGCTGCCCCCGGTCCGCCACCGTCCGGTCCTGATGGCGCTCGTCGAGGTGGTGGGCGTATACAGCCGCAGAGCTGTCGGGCCGACCGGGAACCGCTGGCGTCGAGCGCGGCGCGACCCGTGCGGGAGGAGGCTGAGTGGCGTCGGCGGCGCACGGCTCGGAGGCCTCTGGCCTGGTTCCTGGTCCGTATGCATGATGAATGCGAAGTCGCTAGGCGGGCGCGGGTGCACCCTGGAGGTCTCCGGCCGCGCGCCGGGCTGGTTTCGCCTCGGGGACCCTGCACCGGCTACGGGGGCGTAGGTGTTTGCCGCGAGCACCGCCTGCGCCCGGCGACGACGATGACGACGGCGCCGCTCGCGATGTGGCGACGTGTGGTGGTGCGGGCGACGCGTCACGCCCCCCACGCGGGGTGGCGTGACACGCACTCCGCTCGGGCCCTCCGTGGAGAGCAGAGTCAGCTCGTTGCCGTTGCCTGTGGCCAGGAACTCGAGGCTCCCGAACCAGACGACGGCACCAGCCGAGAACGGAAGAGGGGATGAAGCCATCCAGGAATCAACGAGAAATCAGCTCGGACACGCGAAGTCCCCTATCTGGCGCGCCAACTGTCGGTGTTCGTACCCGGGGGTATCACACCAACGAGTGATATGATCGCGTGCTTCTCTTCCTGGATGGTGATGCAAGAGGACACAAGGATTTATCCTGGTTCGGGCAAAGAAGGCCCTACGTCCAGCGGGGGGGGGGGGGATGTTCTTGTATTACTTGCACCTAAGTGCTTGTACAGGGGAGAATACAAGCTCAGTGAGCGTGGACCGGGGTCCGGACTTAAGTGTATGGGTGTAAGGCGCTCTAACGTGTTTGTCCACCCGCGAATGAGGGCCCTGGCGTCCCCTTTTATAGGGCAAGGGGAGGCCAGGGTTACACAGGGGTTTTACAAGTGTCGGGGCGTACGGCGCCCAATACGAAGCAGGGTAGGAATCCTGTCTTGTCGAAGACATTGTAGCCGACGTGGGCGTTGCTGTTGAGGCGTCCTTGAAGCGTGGCCTCCATCCCGGGCGCGGACGTTGGTGGCGCGGCAAGTGGGAGCCGTACAGCACCCATCCCGGAATGTACAGGACGCGCGGGGTCCCTCCGGGTCTTAGGGTACCTGTCCTCCAATAGCATGAAAGTAGTTAGGGCTCGAAGGGCGCGGAGCGGTCGTCGAGGTGGTGCCACGGGGGGCTCGAGGGGCGCGGAGCCGGCCTCGAGGTGTTACAGTGCAGGGCTTGAGGGGTGCGTAGCCGGCCTCGAGGGGTTACAGTGCATGGCTTGGCCGAACAGTGCTGTACTGGTGCCCTTTTGCCCATGCTTGTGGTGAAAACGAGACTTGACCTTTACACCGAGTTACTGTGGTACATGCTGTGCACTAGTGGACATGACCGGAGTAGGTGAAGGCATTAATGCGTGGTATGGGCTGGTACGGCTGTCTGTACAGCTCGAGGTCCGTGCGTTAAGGCTCGAGGTGTAGGGGCGCGCTCGCCCGGGGCCTGGAGGCTCGGGCGAGACGGAGAGCGATCGTGCTCGCCCGAGGCCTTGCTCGGAGGGCTCGGGCGAGGCGGAGAAAGAGCGTTCGCCCGAGGCCTGGCTGGGAGGGCTCGGGCGAGGCGGAGAAAGAGCGTTCGCCCGAGGCCTGGCTGGGAGGGCTCGGGCGAGACGGAGAGCGATCGTGCTCGCCCGAGGCCTTGCTCGGAGGGCTCGGGCGAGGCGAGAGAAGAAAGAGGTTCGCCCGAGGCCTGGCTGGGAGGGCTCGGGCGAGGCGGAGAAAGAGCGTTCGCCCGAGGCCTGGCTGGGAGGGCTCGGGCGAGACGGAGATAGAGCGTTCGCCCGAGGCCTGGCTGGGAGGGCTCGGGCGAGACGGAGATAGAGCGTTCGCCCGAGGCCTGGCTGGGAGGGCTCGGGCGAGACGGAGATAGAGCGTTCGGGTGTTTGCGTTGATTGGGGGTACCCTTTTTTGTACCACCGACACCCGAGGCCTGGCTCCGAGGGCTCGGGCGAGACGGAGAACGAGTGCTCGCCCGAGACCTGGCTCGGAGGGCTCGGGCGAGACGCCTGGTGGGCCAGGCAGGTCTCTTTATTCGTTTTGCATTGATTGGGGGTACCCCTTTGGCGTTCCCCCGACAGTAGCCCCCGAGCCCTTGTTCGAGTGCTTGCATTCGAGCAGGGGCTCCCGACTGGGATCTCGATGGTTAGCTAACTGGTCTCGAGGGTTTTGTCGATTTGATTCCGTGGGTGTCGTGCGAGCGACACCCGCGGGTGTAGCCCCCGAGGCCACGGGGAGTGGTTAGAACTCCCTCGTGGGCTTTTTGCGAGTGCTAGTTGCGATTTTTAGGTTCGGGGGTGTCGAGCCCCCGAGTTTTTTAGACCCTCTTTCGTCGAGGGGTGCCAGGCTGAACCGGCCGGCCGGCTCTTCGAGCTGTCCGGCACGCCGGTTGCCCTGGCTTGTCATCCCGCGAGTCCTTTCGATCGGATGCGAGGGGGATGCCTCGTACTACCACGAGCGGGCGAGTATCGAGGTTCCCGGTGAGCTGATAACGGGGAATCCAAGTGAGACCTCGTGCCCCGTTCGATAGGGGTCGACTGTGGCTCGGAGGCGGTCTCATAAAGCATGGGTGCTCAGTCTGCAGGAGCGCCGGGTTCATTCGACAGGTCCCGGTGGCTCGATGCCTTCCTCCGAAGGGATCTCACTGCATGTCAAGCTCCCGCCTTGGATACACGTGAGGGGCCTCGAGGGCTTGGCCCTCGAGTGATGCCGCGAATGGCGCCCCTTGGTGTCCCTGACTCGGGTGCTCGAAGCCGGCTGTCGAACCCTCTTCGAGGTGCAGCCTTCGCTGCTTCGAGACTTAGGGCCGGGGCCCATTCTTGCCTTCCTGAAGAAGCCTCCGTCGCTTGGAAACCTTCTGCCCAGTGGGCGCGCCTTTTTAGGCGGAAATCGTCAGGGAGCGGAGATCGTGGCGCCGTGTGTACCTGTCAACAGGCTCGAGATGCGGTTCGGTAGTCACATTAAATGTTTGCGGTTACCTTTCCTTTGTCATGGGAGACTCCGTCCGAGGCTTGGCTCGGAGGGCTCGGGTGAGACGGAGAACGAGCGTTCGTCCGAGGCCTGGCTTCGAGGGCTCAGGCGAGACGGAGGATGAGCGTTCGCCCGAGGCCTGAAAATCTCATGTTCACACAAAGAAAAGAGATTAGTCGTAACTGTCCGAGTTTTTAGACCCTCTTTCGTCGAGGGGTGCCAGGCTGAACCGACTGGCCGGCTCCTCGAGCTGTCCGGCATGTCGATTGCCCTGGCTTGTCATCCCGCGAGTCCTTTCGATCGGATGCGAGGGGGGATGCCTCGTACTACCCCGAGTGGCGAGTATCGAGGTTCCCGGTGAGCTGGTAACGGGGAATCCAAGTGAGAGCTCGTGCCCCGTTCGATAGGGGTCGACTGTGGCCCGGAGGCGGTCTCATAAAGCATGGGTGCTCAGTCTGCAGGAGTGCCGGGTCCATTCGATAGGACCCAGTGGCTCGATGCCTCCCTCCGAGGGGATCTCACTGCATGTCAAGCTCCCCGCCTTGGATACACGTGAGGGGCCTCGAGGGCTTGGCCCTCGAGTGATGCGCGAATGGCGCCCCTTGGTGTCCCTGACTCGGGTGCTCGAAGCCGGCTGTCGAACCCTTTTCGAGGGCCAGCCTTCGCTGCTTCGAGACTTAGGGCCGGGGCCCGTTCTTACCTTCTGCCCGTTGGGCGCGCCTTTTTAGGCAGAAACCATTAGGGAATGGAGATCTTGGCGCCAGGGCGACGGACAGGAAGTCGGAGCGGCGGCCGCGGAGGGCCCCGGTAGTTGCCGTGTGTACCTGTCAACCGGCTCGAAACGCGGTTAGATAGGCACATTAAAGGTATGCGGTTACCTTTTCGCCGTCGTGGAAGACGGCGCCGGTTTGTTGATGAGGCCGTGCTGCCTGCTGATACAGACGGTGGTGTAGGTGGCCCTCCTTCTCCTGGCTCAGACGTCGAGGCTGAGCTCGCGGCAGAAGACCTTGAGGAGAGAGTACCAAACCGAGGCTTTCGACGTGCGTATACAAAGCAACAAAATGAACGAGGCCTCGAGGCCTTTAGGGGTAGGAGTGACGTAGCTGAAATATGTTCCACGCGCTCGCCAGGATCCTTCCTTGGCCGTTGCAAGGCTCGCAGACAGTCGAGGGAGGGCGTCCTCCAGTCGAGGTGCGGCGCTGAAGGCCGAGTCTCCGCGTCAGGCTCGAGGGGTGGCGTCGAGGGGCCGAGGCCTGTGTCCGGCTCGAGGGGTGGCGTCGAAGGGCCAGCCCCTATGTCCGTCTCGAGGGGTGGCGCCGAAGGTCGAGGTGCCGTCGAGTCTCCGTGCCCGGCTCGAGGGGTGGCGTCGAAGGGCCAGCCCCCGGGCCGATTTTGACGGACGGCTCGAAAATGTCCCTCGAGAAGACATTTGGTGGGACGGTGTCGTGCGTGGGTGCCAACTTAGCCAGCTCGTCTGCGGCGGGCGCCCATGAGCACTTCTTCATCGTCGTCGTCGTCATCGGCATCGCGCTTTGCCCTCTGACCTTTGCCTTTGTCCGTGGAGCGGCCAAAGAAGGCCCCCACCGCCTCGTCGCCTGAGGCGAAGCTAGCGACACGATCCATCAGATCCTCGACCGTCCTGGGACGGTAGCGCCCTAGCTCGTGGAGTAGCTCTTGGCATGTCGTGCCTGCGAGGAACGCCGAGATGACATCCCCCATCAGGTACGTGGAGGAGCTCGAGGCGCTGCTTCGAGAATCGCCGAGCGAAGTCGCGGAGGGGCTCGTCCGCTGCCTGCCTACAACGTTGTAGATCCCAGGGGTTGCCTGTGCGCACGCAAGTCCCCTTGAAATTCCCGTCGAAGACCCTGACTAGGTCGGCCCAGTCATGGATCCGATCCGGCGAGAGTCCCTCGAGCCACCGGCGGGCGGTGTCCGAGAGGTAAAGCGGGAGTTGGCGTATGATCACACAGTCGTCGCTCTTTGCTCCGCCCAGTTGGCAGCCTAGGCGGAAGTCGGAGAGCCACAGCTTGGGCTCGACCTCCCCGTCATACTTCACGATGTTGGTCGGTGGTCGAAAGCGGTCGGGAGGGTCGAGCTGCGGATGGCCCGGCTGAAGACCCTGGGGCCCGGGGCTCGAGGGTTTGCCGGCTATCGGCGACCCGCTCCTGGGCTGGCCTGGCTCGAGGGGTGGCCTGCTGGTGAACGGACATCTCGCGTTCATTGTGGGGCAGGTCTGCTGGCTTCCCCGAGGCTACCCCGCGCCGGCGCGAGGCCGAGCTCTCGGCCATCTGCACAACGGCTGTCTCGAGGAGGCCCTTCATTTCCCCGAGCATGCGTCTGGCGTCGGGGTTGGAGATGGCGGGCAGATCGCGGAGCAGCATTGCGGCCGCCACCACGTTCTGCCCGGCTCGTGGGAAGCCACGCCTCGGGACGCACCGGTGCCCCATCCTCGAGGATCTGCCGGCGGACCTCTCGAGCCTGGCCTCGAGCTCTGGCGCCTCGAGGCTGGGCTGGTTCCTGCATAAGAGTTTTTTCGAGCTGCAGCAGGCGTTGTCGTTCCTCCTCGGCCTTGGCGATCGCTTCCCTCAGCTGCGCGAGCTGCGCCACCCGGTCGTCGTTGCGGTGAGGTGGTGCACCCGAGGCCGGGGGTTCGTCCCTCCCCTGAGCGCATGATCCTCCTGCCGCAGCCACGTTTCCGGGCTCTTCGAGGTTGAGCGTCAGCCTTGCGTCGTCGTCGCCGTCGTCCTCGGCATCGCTCACGACCCCCTCGAGCTGGAAGCACTCCCTGGTGGGATCCCAGAGGTCAGGGTCGTGGTAGTCGTACTCGTCGGAGTCGGAGTCGTTGACGTCGCGCCGCCCTGGCTCGTGCTGGGACTGCAGCTCGCGGCACCATTCTCCGATGGTGGCTCGCCGGGGCGGCTCGACGACTTGTGTGAAGCCGCGGTCGACGTGCACGGGGTAGACGATCTCCAGGTCGACGATGGCTCGTAGAAGCACGCCTGGACGCTCCTCCCGGTCCGCTACCGCCTCGTCCTGACGGCGCTCGTCGAGGTGGTGGGCGTAGACAGCTGCGGAGTTGTTGAGGCCGAACGGGAACCGCTGGCGTCGAGCGCGGCGCAACCCGTGCGGGAGGAAGCCGGGTGGTGTCGACGGAGCACGGCTCGGGGGCCTCTAGCCAGGCCCCTGGTCCGTGCGTGCGAGGAACGCGAAGTCGCTGGGTGGGCGCGAGCGCGCCCTGGAAGTCTCCGACCGTGCGCCGGGTAGGCTCCTCCTTGGGAACTTCGCGCCGGCCACGGGGAAGTGGGTGTACGCCGCTGGTACTGCCTGTGCCTGGCGACGACGGTAACGACGGCGCCGCTCACGGGGTGGCGACGTGTGGTGGTGTGGGCGACGTGCCACGCTCCTCGCACGGGGTGGCGTGACACGCCCTCCACTCGGGCCCTCCATGGAGAGCAAGGTCGGCTCGTTGCCGTTGTCGATGGCCAGGAACTCAAGGCTCCCGAACCAGATGACGGCACCGGCAGAGAACGAAGGACTCGAGGCAGCCATCCAGGAAACAACGAGAAACCGACTCGACACGCGAAGGCCCCTATCAGGCGCGCCAACTGTCGGTGTTTCGAAACCGGGGGTATGACACCAACGAGTAATATGATCGCGTGCTCTCTTCCTGGATGGTGATGCAAGAGGACACAAGATTTATCCTGGTTCGGGCAAAGAAGGCCCTACGTCCAGCGGGGGGGATGTTCTTGTATTACTCGCACCTAAGTGCTTGTACAGGGGCGAATACAAGCTCAGTGAGCGTGGACCGGAGTCCGGACTCGAATGGGTATGTGTGGACTCGTGTGTTGTGACCGACTGAATGAGGGCCCTGGTGTCCCCTTATAGAGCAAGGGGAGGCCAGGGTTACACAAGGGTATTACAGGTGTCGGGGCGTACGGTGCCCAATACGGAGAAAAGTAGGAACCCTGTCTTGTCGAAGACATTGTAGCCGACATGGGCGTCGCTGTTGAGGCGTCCTTGGGGCGTGGCCTCCATCCCGGGCGCGGACGTGGAGGCGTGGCGAGGTGGAAGCCGTACAACACCCATCCCGGAACGTGCAGGACGCGGCGAGGTCCCTCCGGGTCTTGGGGTACCTGTCCTCCAATAGCGTGAGAGCAGTTAGGGCTCGAGGGGCGCAGAGCCGGCCTCGAGGTAGCGCCTACGGGGGGCTCGAGCTCCCGCAGGTATGGGCAAGCTTCGGAGAATTCGGCCATACAGCGAGAATTCGGGCCTCGAGATGTGATAGGGGCGTGCCACAGCGTGGGGTATGATTAAACAGTGCTGTACTTGTGTCTTTTTACCCATGCCGGTGGTGAAAACGAGGTTTGACTCTGGCTCCGGTCACTGTGGCACATGCTGTGTACCAGAGGATGTGACCGGAGTTGGTGAATGCATTGAATGCGTGGTATGGGGCTAGCTGCCGGTGTCCGTGCCGCTCGAGGGAGGCGTGAAGCGTCTCGAGGGATGGGCTGCTGTGCCAGAGGGGCTCGAGGTCCCCGCGTGGGTCTCGAGGTGTAGTGGAGCGCTTGCCCGAGGCCTGACGCGGAGGGCTCGGGCGAGACGGAGAACGAGCGTTCGCCCGAGGCCTGGCTTGGAGGGCTCGGGCGAGACGGAAGACGAGCGTTCGCCCGAGGCCCGAGGCCTGGCTTGGAGGGCTCGGGCGAGACGGAAGACGAGCGTTCGTCCGAGGCCTGGCTTGGAGGGCTCGGGCGAGACGGAGAACGAGCGTTCGCCCGAGGCCTGGCTTGGGGGGCTCGGGCGAGACGGAAGACGAGCGTTCGCCCGAGGCCTGGCTTGGTGGGCTCGGGCGAGGCGGAGAACGAGCGTTCGCCCGAGGCCTGGCTCCGAGGGCTCGGGCGAGACGGAGAACGAGTGCTCGCCCGAGACCTGGCTCGGAGGGCTCGGGCGAGACGCCTGGTGGGCCAGGCAGGTCTCTTTATTCGTTTTGCATTGATTGGGGGTACCCCTTTGGCGTTCCCCCGACACTTAGAGAGGTCATCATCTTACAAAGACCATTTTGATCTAAATCGGTCCGGAGCCCAGCAGAAGAAGAAAGTGGTAAAACAGGTTTACCGTGTGAAATATGATGGCCGCAAAGATAAAAGTTCAGATCTGAATTCAACTATTGAAAAACCGATTGCAGTGTTGAAAAATCTGGCTATTGACGGCATAGAAGTAGGAGAATCATCTGTTGATATTCCAGGTGCCAAATCTGAACAAAAGAAAGTGAGAGTGCCTAAAATCAAGAAAGATTTGTCGTTGTCCAAAGCAGAAATAAAATCGGTATGCTCAATCGGTTTACCAAAGTGGCAAGAAAAGAAGTTGCAGAAGCTTAGTGCAGGGAATTTGAAAGAAAAAGGCTTGGTATGAGTTCCTAAAGGAAGTATCCGAGTTCAGAGAGATGCTGCTCAAGCAAGTAGTGCAACAAAGGCAAAGGAGAGAAGAAGATTCATTAAGCAGTTGTCAAGCTGGAGACTTGCACCGAATCATCAAAATCAATGGTTTTGGCATCATCCATATTCTCTGCCTATGTCTATGCGGAATTCATCCCAAGGTATGCATGATTACCCCTTAGCCCCTTATTTCGATCATTGGTATAAATGTCTATATTATGGAGAGTTGCCAAATTATTTTGCTTACCAATGATCCAGAGCCGAACTGCTTTATTTTGGCTATGCATACTCACCTGGATGAATTCATATGGTCGATGCTTTGCTATCGCCCTTAGTGTAATAATATAGCCGATGAATGCTTGCAATCATCGTGCTATTAGAAAAGCCCCATAGAATTCACTTTGATGGTTTTAAGGCTCGGGGGGCATGATATATGTATTTCTACTTCATGAGTGTAACGATATGGTTAATCGGCTTGCAAAAAGGGCCAAGGTGTTGACATGATCGTTATTTCTCACAGCGGTGCTATGTGAGACATCGAGCCGATTAAGACTACATTTGCACCAAGATTCAAGCCGAATGTGAACTTTTCTTATTCGGCTTGACCATATTATGATCCATGAAGTATGACATGTTGAAGCCTATGGTGATTCATTACTAGTGGTACAACAAGTCACTCATATGTTTTGGTGTTTTAAAGGATCACATAATGCATATCTTGACGAGTGTCTTGCCATCATTATTTACAAGGCATGATAATTTTAAGGCCAACATGTTAGCATGATAAGCATCTGGCTATGACGTTAGTAGACGCAACTTTCACATAAAAGAAAAGCCGATGCATCTAATTTTGTGAACATATTAACTCAGTCGGCTTGTCTGGCCGACCAGGCTGAATTTGAACCAACTCAGTCGGCTTGTCTGGCCGACCAGGTGGAATATAAACCAACTCAATCGGCTTGTTCGGCCGACCAGGTTGAATCTAAATCAATTTAGTCGGCTTGTTCGACCGACCAGGCTGAGTCTGAACCAAATCAGTCGGTCTGCCTAGTCGGTCAGGTCGACTTTGAGTCGATTTAGTCAGTTTCCCAAATCGGCTTGGTCGGCTCCGATATAGCTAGCCCAGTTGATTCATCCATAGAACTCCCAGATCGGCTCGAATTAATTCTTAACAAAAGCAAGGCCGATTTGGAAGATTGGAGAACTCCCTTGTTGAAATATTTTTGTGATCCAAGCGCTGAAGTTGATGACAATGTTTAGTGGAGTGCATTTAAATATGTGATGTGTAACAATAGCTCTATTAAAGGACTGTCGAAGATTCATTGCTTAAGTGTTTGGGATCTGGTCAAGCAAGACTGGCTATGGGAGTCATCCATGCACTTTGATTAAACTCATCAAGAGAGGAAATTGGGATAATCCAGGGGGGTGACCTTGAACAAGCATCAAGTTGGAAAGTCTTGTATAGAGTGATCAAAGTGGTGTTCGAAAATTCATATCTGTTGGAGACGTTGCAAGGTGAAAGTCTCATAAGAGCAATGAATGTAAGGTATTTGAAAAGCTACTTTCCAAGTGTTTGGCAAGGAGCTCAAGTGCTCACCAAACCGTAGCCGACACATGTGTCACCCTTAGTACAAAATATGGTCGATGTATACATCGTCCTTAGATGCTAGGTAGCCAATGAGTGGGGTATCATTGCTATTTAGTGCTTTAATTGTGTTTTTAGGTTCAGTGCATCATTCACCTAAAAACAGGGGGGCATATGTTGACACTCAAAAGTGTCTCAAGCGTATAATAGACTCCATCATCAAGTTTCTATCGTCAAGATGGCTGAGACCTCTTGAGAGGCTTCCGACCAGGTCTCTTGAGAGACTTCCGACCACGTAAAACTGGTCGGAGGCGGCGAGGTGGCAATGAAGACCAGCTCGTAGTTGTCTAAATATGAAATGGACTTCACCATTGTGTTCCTCTCATCGAGATGGTCGAAAAACATATATGGAACGTCCAATTTGGAGCCCGGATGGAAGAGTCATGACCTAATAGAGATGGCTCACTGTCGAAAGTTCTGATCCTCTGAGTCGGAACTTCTGACCCCCCCGGAACTGCTGACCCTCCGAGTCGGAAGTTCTGACCCTGTTCGGATCTGTCCTTTTGGATTCCGATTCGAACTGTTCCAAACTCGTGGGAAACATGGAAAATAAGGTTTGAAAGAGTTTCCTACTGGGATAAGATCACCCCCCCTCTATATATATGAGAGGATCATGGCCGGTTGAGACCCCATCTATCCAATCGACAAATCAATCTACTACAACCCTTTTACCTTGTTCTTCAACCTCATGTTGTTCATCCCTTGATCCGACGACCAAGGATGGTGCTCTAGGTTCGTCGGCCGACCTAGGGCAACCCGGCGACGTCCATGCCCTAACGGGGTCCCTCCCGGGTGAGAGCTTCGATGGTTCCTTTGCTAGTTTGCACGAAAACTAGTCGTTCTTCGTCACGTAAGTGCGATAGCTATCCTTTGCCGGTTTGCTTGTAAACCTAACCATCCTTCACCGCGTAAGTGTGACCTCCTCGCTGCGTTCTTCGGTCCGTGGCGACCCGGGCGTCCAAAGCCCTGGCTTGTGTGTGATCCGGAACACTTTCGGCGTCAACACCCTCCAATTCAAATTATAAGACATTCCAATTTTCATTTTCTTAGAAAGTCAAAGCATTTCCTTCAAGTTTTGCTCTCTAGCTTGTTTCTTTACCAAATTTGTGTGGAATCTAAAAGCACTCTGTAGAAATTTTCCTCCAAGTTACCATCCAAAACCATCATCATTTGCATGATGCTCAGGTGAGTTGATCTTCTAGTCAATTTGCGTGATGCTGTGTGGAATCTAAAAGCAGTGGTGGCTTCCACACACCATCATATACATCGTCTAGAAGATCTCATATAAAAATCGTGCGGACCTTCATACCACCCACAGAAGCAACAACCACCACTATGTAGAAATTCCCCCCCCCCCAAATTACCATCCAAAACCAGAAATTGGCAACCAAAATCAATGATTCAGAACACCATCAATTCGAAATTCACTCACCCGAGCATGATAACATTTGAAATACCTACAACCTAGATTATCGTCACTCCATGAGATCCAGCGAGCAGCCTTCTGCCGCAGTAGCACAACACCACTGGCTTGTAGGCGAGAGGACTGACCCAGTAGAGTATCGTTGACTACCATACGCCTCCATCGCCAGCCCGGGATGCGTGCGACGAGCTCGTACCGACCGAGTGTGGCATCAATGGCAATGGTGGAGCTTTGGTTATGGTTCGGTGGAGAATAACAGGGGACAGAGGAAATGGAGATATATAGAGAGAGGAAAGGAGCGACGCGAATGGCCTAGGGTCAGCATGGTTGGCACGTCGGTGGCCCATGTAGGCACAAACACCAACGAAACCAACCAAGGTGGGAAAATAATGGGTTTCCATAGATGGAGGACGAAAGATTTCTTTTTTTTTTGATCAGGTACAATTTGGACGCACACAACCCACACACACCACGCTCACACCACCACACGCACACACGCGTGCGCGTCCGTACACACGCAAAGAGAGATTGGGAAGCTCGCCGTCTCCAGGTCGCCTCCAGTGCGCGGGAAACGCGCAGTACCACCGAACGCGCACGCGTGCGTGTACCTGCAAAATCTGAATAAAAATCCAGAAAAGAGGTGCGACACCAGGGTTTGAACCGTGGTTTTGTGGTTCATGGAGTGCAAGAGTTGAAGGAGGTAAAATAGACCTTTTTCTTACACTGTTGGCCCGGTCCGCTAGGCTGGGCCCATGGAATTAGCGAGGTGGGCATCGCCCAGCCCAACAGGACGCAGCCAGCCCAGGAGAGGCAAGTAGGCAAAGCAAGCAACCACTGCTCATCTGCTCATGAAGCGAAGTCGACGGTCACGGCTCAAGAACCCGTGACGCGATGCGATGGCGACGGCACGAACGCGGATGAATCCAACCCCAACGCGATCTGATCGCCGTGGAATCCCTCCGTTTCCTGAAACGCAGCAGACCGCCGCGCCCAAGGAACGAACCACCCCAACGACCCTTGCCGCTCTGGGCTGGCGTCCCGCGTCGCGTCGCGGTGCGCGGCGCGCACGCTTCCTGGCTACGTGAGTGATCGAGCGGCCGAACAGCCACCACCAGCAGCCAGGCTCTCTCGGCTAGTACGTAGTAACGTAGCCACACCCCCACACGGACACACGAGCAGACAGGACTCAGGAGGAATCATGATGCGGAAGCCGGTGGCGGTGGCGCAGCAGCGGGGCGTGGGCGGCGCGGGCGCGGAGGTGACGAGGACGCTCAAGCGTGGAGCGTGGACGCCGGAGGAGGACGAGCTGCTGGGCGGGGCCGTGGCGAAGGACGGGGAGGGGCGGTGGCGCACGCTGCCGCGGCGCGCGGGGCTGCTTCGCTGCGGCAAGAGCTGCAGGCTCCGCTGGATGAACTACCTCAGGCCGGACATCAAGCGCGGTCCCATCGCCGCCGACGAGGAGGACCTCATCATCCGCCTCCACTGCCTGCTCGGCAACCGGTAGCGAACACCGTGTACTGCTGCTACCTGCAGCGCGGTGCAAATGCGCAGTGCTTACACCGCCCTGCGTGTTCGTGCGTGCGTGCGTGCAGGTGGTCGCTGATCGCCGGGCGGCTGCCTGGGCGCACGGACAACGAGATCAAGAACTACTGGAACTCGCACCTCAGAAAGAAGCTCATCGCGCGGGGCATCGACGACCCGCGGACGCACGCGTCTCCGCCCGGCCCCGGAGCAGCTGCTACTGCTAGCCCCCACTCCCACCGCGCCGACGACGCAGCGGCGGCAGCTGCCGCCGGTTCTGCCGATCGGACGCCGCCACGGCCGGAAGTCCAGCCACAGTTTGCGCCGCCGCCTGCGCACCCGAGCTCGTCGTCCGGCGGCGACTTCGGCGGCAGCATGGTGGGTCTCGGCGCCGAGGGCTTCGACGATGGATTCGGTGATCCGTTCTACTGTGCACCAGATGTTGCAGCTCGTGGCCGTGGCGAGTTCGACCTGGGCTGCCCCATCGTAGACGACGCCACCTTCTCCTCGTTCCTCGACTCGTTGATGAACGAGGAGCGCATCGTCGATTACTTTGGCGATCACAAGGATGCTGCTGATGGTGACAACGATCAGGGTGGAGCTTAGCTTATTCACGGTTCCGCCTGCGTACACAACAACTTCATCTGCACGCATTTTCAGTTGTGAATGTGATACTGTTCAGTGCATCGCTAGGCTGGCTAGCTAATCATGATTCGCGAATGAAGAACAGCTATATAGGAGGAGTGTACATAGAAGCGCGTACTGAATCTATGTCTTTGTGCGGTTGGTGTTTATGTGCGATGATTGTGCCTGATAGTTTGATCAAGCATGGGGGAACACATGCATGGGTAATGAGAATATTCATGGATTGATTGAAACAGAACTAGCAGTACTGCATTGATATCGTATAAGGTCTGGGTTTAATGTCTGCACCTACTGCTCATGCGTGCGCATTGTGCCAAGCGAGCAGTTTGAGCACTAACGGGCCACAGCCCTGCTGGTCTGCCCATCTATTTATGCACGCATAGCTCATTTATTTACCGGTGCTACCGATTGCAACGAGCATCCGCCACTCGAATTGTTTGTTTTCGTTACGTCCGTGCTGGCTGCTAATACTGGATTGTCTGAAGACGCACGCTTGTCGACTGAGCTGGCTATAGACACCTAGCACTTCATTTTACACTTGCAATCCTGCACGTTGACAGGAAAGGGAAAGCGTAGAACAGTATACGCGCGCGGCGTGTCTAAGGAAGGAAGAAGTCTTGAGGAGAAGATTCTCACATGTACAGAAGGACGAGAACAGCACGGCCAACATCTGAATGACTGAATATTAAAAAAAAAAAAGGAAACGTCTGAATGACTGAAAGTCTGAAACGTCAAAGACTCAAAGTACAGGCGAGAACAGAGTAATCTAAGAAGTAAGAAGCCAATGCGAAAGTATTTCAACAAGAGACGACGACCTGTAGTAGTGTAGTAGTCTGAGTTGAGGCTGGCCTCCTCCATCCGTGCCCAACTGCTGATGCTGCTGCCCTGCATTGCTGCTTCCCCACTCCAGCCTCCATGGCCAACACGAGGAGGCTTCAGCTCAACTCCCGGTCCCGAGCCGCTGCAGGGGTTCACGTGCACTGGAGAAGAAGCACCGGGAACCCAAGTGCCTGCCGATATATAGAGTGACGCTGATTGTGCACCGTGCGAGATGGACTGTCAGGTTGGAGTTGGACTGATCCGGCACCGGCAGGAAACAAAACGCGGTGAAACTTCTTTGCCCGTGTGACTCGATTAAGGCTCCCAGGCCTCCAGCTCCCTGTGTGCGCGCGCGTGTGAGTACCTAGCAAATTGACTGGTAGCTGCAAGTTTTTTCTTGGAAGTCAGAGGATTCAGTGAGTTCTACTGTAGGTTGTACCCCTGTACGTAATAAAATGTACAGTAGCGTAGATGAGGCCAAGCGACCCAACGGTCCAAACTCCAAAGCTAGCACGCTGCACGCAAGAGAGACACTGTATCTGTATATGCGTATTGTACTGTAGACAATGCACCGCATCCATCCATCCATCGTTCTGGCCTTGCAATTGCACCTACCGTCCTACCGGCATGCAACGTACTCCGTCGGTATTTATAGAGCCATAGAGGGGGAGAACAGCAGACATTCGACACGTACACGTGCGATGCGTCTTCAACAGAATGTTACGTAACGACTATTTTCCGCTTCCAGACCGTACCCCTCCCAGTCCCAAGATTCGCACACCTTGCGGCCTGCGTGCGCTGCATCCGGCGGCGGAGCCCACCACCGCGGTGGCCGGTGGGAGAGAGAGGCCTCTTGCCGAGACGAGGGCGCGCTGCTGGGACTGTACTGGCAGATGACCTTCGCCATCACGCCCACGACGCTTCGGGCGCCCGCTGCCCTGGCCGGATGGAGGCGGCGCCCAGGGGCAACTCCTCCGCGGTTCGCCGTCGTTCTGGCGACGTCTACCGGAGTCGGCGGCGAACGGACCCCGCCGACGTTCGGGCGCCTAAGGGAGGAGCTCCTCCAGCTCCACGCCGAAGCCGACCTCACCCAATCCAAAGGTAACATGTCTATCACTGGTCACTGCAGCTGCAGTGCTTGATGTTTGTGTTCATGGGACCGGATTATGCTCTCCTGTTTCACTGCCCAAATTTTCTGGTACTTCCCATTACAGCAAGTGTGACTCCCAAAAAGGTTGCAGTTTGATTTGTCACCAGTAACTTGTGTTTCTACCTAGCCATCTTAGATTCACCTGATGTAGTGATGTGTAACCATAGGACATTAGGATGAGACTTAGACAATTCACATGTGGGTATGAGTACAATGTGCAGGCTGGAGCATTTGCTCAACTGCACACCATCCTTGTAACAATTTCTTTTCTTTTTTTCCTTTTCATAGCAAATAGCGCGAGGGTAAGGCTTGTGCGGTTGACTGAGGCTGCTGAAAATCTTAAGAAGCGAGCCGCAACCAGTGTCCGGATGGGCAAAGAGAACGAGGCCGTGGATTTACTTGTGCAGAAGAAGAAATTGACCAAAGCCCTGGAGAACATTAAAGAGCGCATTGAGGTGCTCGACAGGCTTTCCACAAAGATTAGTGAGGTGATAACATGTTTTTTTAGTACTATCATGTAAAGTATGTATGCCTAATTTCTTTTTCTAGAAGGCTGTGCTTTCTTTAACTTCATTCCAGTTAATCAAAACTACTGCACAAGCCATTGTTTGCATTTGTATGTCACACTGTTCGTACGGTGTTTCTGTTGATTACATCTGACATTGATAAGTATTTGCTTCAACCATGGCATTTAAGCAGTACGCAGGAACTGGTTGTTGTAAATTCTCTTCATAGATCTTATGGTATATGCAATCCTAAATGAGTGATTTTGTTGATTCAGGTAATTTCGATGAAGCAAAACATGTTAATTGAGTATGCATTGCGTCCAGAGACATCTAATGGTGAACACTCTGATGACAAGATAAGGGTTTTCTCTAGTACAGTCAATGATGGAACCAATGGGGCTGAGACTAGCGATTCTCGTCCAAAATCAGTTGAAAAGGAATCTTATGAGTTGAGAAATGAGGCACGTGCAATTGCAAGTATGGTTGGCCACCCTGTGCAAAATGCATTCCAGATGTCCGATAGCTTCTCATTTTTAAACAATCCCGACTCAGCAAACAATGTAAAGAATCATTCTGCATATGATGGACTTATAGAAAATATTAATTTACAGATGGAATCATTGGAATATGAAATTGAACAGTTCATCAGTTCCCAATCAGTCGAAGAGATGGGCAGTGAGAAGCAGAGAAGTGAGAAGTGGCAAAGATTATCTGACATACAGATGCTTGTAAAGGAAACTAGAGAAAAGTGAGTTTTTGATGCAAAGTCAGATGAATTCATAGCATGTAAATTTTTCCATTCTAATTACACATTCATTTCATCATTGCACAAGATATCCTTGACCTTCATTACAGTAACTAACTGTTTCAGGATTGCAAGGATTTTGGGCATGACAGTAGAAGAGACTGAATAAGGGGACTTAAGATGATAGCAAACCACAAACAGTGAATTGGTGGCATCCATCCCCCATCAGTTTTGTGGGTAAGTTTGCCTCTCCATTGCTTAAGGAAACCTCAGGAATTCAATACCTGTATAATGCATTGAATATTGTCCATTGGTTCATTGTGTTTCTTCCTGTACACCTATACATCTTACAATTTGTTTTCCCCATATGTTTAAGACATTCTGGAGATGAATGCACAATGCAGTCTTTAGTTCAACCACAATACACAACTTTCAGATTTGAGTTAAACTGCAACAGATAATGTATTTGAACACTCATGACATGCTACTTAACAAAGCATATGAGGGTCTGAGAGCAGCGGCGGAGCGTGGATAAAAAACAAAGAGGGGCCAAAAAAAATCTGGTGACAACTATAACAGCTAGCAGCTATATGATGCACTAAGCTCGTCTATCATCTTTTATTTGCTCCTATAGCCTAGGCTTTTTACTTTTCATGGCATAGTTTCACAGCTCGATAGAGCAGCTTTTACATAGCAATTGCATGAAAAGTAGTACTATTTGCAGTGACAAACACAGGCAATCAAGGGGGGGCAAGAGCCCAGGTTCACCTCCATGAGGCTCTGCTAGTGTCTGAGAGGGCGCCTAACATCATGATATGGGATATTCCTAAGTTGCTGATACCAGATTCATAAATTTCCAATTATATCTGCAAGAGGGATCCTTTCACATTTTCCAAAATCTATCTGATCGAACTGGTCAGAGATCATTTTGATGTCTTTCTCATCAATCTTCCCCATCTCCTTGAGCTTGTAGATAACAAAATCTGATTTGCTGTTGCATAGGAGCAAGCAGATTATTAACGAATGGCTATTGACAACTATATACATACATCGAATATGACTTACATTCAAATAAATATAGTAAGAAATATACAAGATGTGAGCAAAGAAAGTAAATTTAATTTACGGCAGTGAGGGGTTGATGTTCATGTCACGTTCATCACAGTCTTGTAACCTTACCCTGTCTTTCTATTTATAGAACGCTGGTGTCTCTACTGTGGAGATTTTTTTTTTAGAAATTAGGACTTTCGGCCTAGTTTCATCAGGAACTCCAAAAGAAAAGTTAGTTTGTACAGATGGTGAGATGGCTATGAGGATGTATACTTTTGTATCAAGATTCTTTTGTTTACTAGTGCATTCAGGATTTTAAACCTATATTTTCAGCACATAAACTACCTTTACAGTAATTTATTTTTAATTCAAGAAAGGATAAATTCAGTGCCTTGTTGTTAAAAGAAATAACATTGTTTTTGTCTCTTTATCATGTAAGGAATTAATAAAGTACATATCTTCAAAAAGATCATGACGTAATCATTGAATCATATATAAGCAACATATTATAAGTATAGTTTCTCGGAAAAGTTGCTTCCCTTTCGGGTATTAATGATTTTTTTAGAACTTCCAGGTATTAATTATTAAAAGGCAACTTCAAATCATAAGTTTTCATGAAATAATCTTTCATGGAAAACTGTACCATACCTTACAGCAGGATCGTTGTCTAGGTCTCCAACAAGTGGCTCATTGTCCATTTTCTTCTTGAGGATCCATTTTGTAGTCCGCCTGTTTCTTTTGTCCATCCTTAAGTCTGTTAGGAACAAGAAGGCCTTTGCAACTGCTAAAGTGCTTACCAACAGGCACACAGTGGCAGTGAGCCTTCCTGCTGTTGTTGAGAAGCTTTTGTCTCCATATCCAACTGTTGTAACAGAAATGACTGATAAATAGAAACTATCAATCCAGTTTAGGCCCTCAACTTCATGTACTATGATTGTGCAAAGTGAGATAGTGCCTGCTACAACCGATAATGCAAGTATTACTTTCATCCTCCCTCTTGACCTTTTCTTTCTAGCATCAATCATGTAGGTGTCAAACACCTTGTTAAGCTTGTTATCATCCATTGTGCTAAGTAGAACTGTTCTCTGCTTGTCCAGAACATTTGTCAACAGCCCATTTAGCATAAGGTCGATGAAACGAACACCAACTAGTAGGAACAAGCATGTGAACACCTTTGTGAAGGTAGTACAAGGGACTATGTCACCGTATCCTATTGTGCACAAACTAATGATGGTGAAGTAAAGGGCATCCACTAACTTGAATGTGGATTTCCCCTTGAAGCCTTCAACATTTGTCATGTATACAAGCACCCCTATTGAGATGTATAAGATGACACTGACAATAGCCTGCCTTGCAATTGATGGTGTATATTGCGCAGCAGCAGCATGGCTTTGCCCATCAAGCTCATCCACACAGTGTGCTTCTTTGCTTGATGTGAATATGGAAGGTGAAGAGTGCACCCGCTGGATATTTGGTGAGGATACCATATTGGTACTTTCATCAGTGGGCGACAGATGATTGAGAGTACTGAAGTTAGCTTTGAGATTGCTGTTTGGGCAAAAGGAAGTTTCGCACCTGCTTGGAACATC
This sequence comes from Coix lacryma-jobi var. lacryma-jobi, assembly GCA_009763385.1. NCBI lineage: Eukaryota > Viridiplantae > Streptophyta > Magnoliopsida > Poales > Poaceae > Coix > Coix lacryma-jobi. Next base: position 30,810,864 of record CM019827.1, on the reverse strand, counting down.
ACATGATCTCCTTCTGTCTTTCTTGGAAATGTACTTTTGGTTGTGCTGTACCAAAGGTAGCAAAGGTTCTTCCATGGAAGGCATATTGGAGCTTGGATTGTTTAGTTGCAGCTTGCAGTTCTCAGGCTGGATCTTCACTTTATATCCATGGTGGTTCTGCCGAGACCTTGACGATGGAAGTGGTAGCCACTAGGCATTCAAGCAGGGATGTACACTTCCCTGGTGTTTCTGGGATGAATGACTGGTTTACATCATATCTTGAAACATATCTTTCTTATTTATTGCAACATCTATATCGTGTAGTTTCTAGTATCCTGCATCGTAGCTGATGCAAGAGGCAACTGGTGAAAGAGAAAGAATGGTGGGCATATTCTTGTCTGATGTCTGAAACAGAACAATAGTTTTATACTTCTAATATCTTCTCAATCCCTGTGTTGTGGCATGAATACCACGCACTGAATACTCTTTGTCAACTGCACGTGCACTCATTTTGTGATTCTGAATTACACTTCGATGCAGGTACCCAAGACCCAAGTTGACAATGGCTTATGAGTAGTTGGATCTTGCAAGTTGTTTCCCGTGCTTGGGATGATCCATTGGATCTGGCAGTGCCATATTCTGCAGGACTCCGCATAACAACTAGAGGGAATGTGGGATTACCTTCTTTTCTGGATGGAAACATTTCGATTTGTTGCTGTGCTGAGATCTCATTGTCGGCGATGGATATACTGATGTGCAGTACAGATCGCACCTACTGAAAGCTTCTGAAGCTGAAAAATCTTGACCTGAGGAGCTTGGTTGCTGATCATATCCAGATCATCCCTCTGCGTGCATTTGCATGCAGAGAAGGCTGCAGTCAAGTTGTACAAGCGTTGTCTAGATATTTCTCGAACACTTCAGAATTCTCAATTCCAACCAATGCTTCAATCTTTCTGATATGGGTGCAGATAATGAAAATTTTCAAGGTGGGTCTCGTACCCAGTATATAACAAGAACAATCCATGTAGTACTAAATGAGAATGTGAGATCGTTATTGTCTCGTTTGTGGGACATCTAGGAGCTCTGCTCCTTAAACATTTTTCTGGCTGTATCAGCACAGCAGGGGGCAGCACCTTTTCACCATTCGGTTCATATGTCATTGTTGTTACTCCCTCTGTATCACTTTTAGATGATGTTTTGGACAAGGTTTGGATCAAACATTAGAAATATAAATCATGAATAACTTTTAAATTATTAAGTTTAGAGATATAAAAATCATATAAATAAATTTGTCTTGAAAAGTACTTTCATAAAAGTATACATATATCATTTTACAACAAATATTTTTTAAAAAACAAGTGATCAAAGTTGTACTTTGGAGACCGTGTCGCTGTCCTAAACGTCATCTAAATGCGATACGGAGGGAGTACTTGTGTAGTTGTCTGCTGTGATCCGCTAAAGAAACTGGCAACTTCTGGTTGTTTTAATAAGGAATTCCGTTTAATAAGAGTCAGCCCACCCCATCCGAGCAGTTCTGGGCTCCCCACTCCAAGTCGGCCTAGCAGGCACCAGCGAACTGCTGCTACCCAGTCAACAACCAGGCCGAGCATACAGGAGTAGGTGGGCTGTGAGCCACCCACGACTTGGAAGTTCTTTCACCCTGTGTGGGCTGTGGCATGCCCCAGGAGCAAGAAAGATGTGAGAAAGTATTAAGAGCCTGTTTTCCACTCAAAGAAAAAAGTGTTGCTGTTTTTTTGTAAAAAAGTTTTGTATTTTTGTTGCTAAAAAAAACTCAAGGAAAAAAGTGTTGCTAAAAACTCAAAAAAAGTATTAAGAGCCTGTTTGGTTTTGACGCCATACCCTGTCATAAAAAAAAGTTGGGGTGAGTTGTGGCACCACTGTAGTTGTGACGAAGAAATCATACGCCACAAACTGTTGCAGGACAGGAAGAGTGAAGCTTTTGTGGCAATTTATGCGATTTTGTGTCAACCAAACACCAACGTGAGAAAACTATGCGTGGTAGAGTGTGGCTGAAATCCAAACACCTCTAACAACAAAATAGTATCCAAAGAGGCTATCAACATGGTTTTTTATTATATTTTTTTTAAAAAAACAAACAAATTTAAAAAAAACTCTAATAAATAGCCTCTCTAAACTATTTGCTCTTTTTTTCACTCTCCAAACCCATCCTCTCGCTCTCCACTTTTGGAAAGGCTACATGACTCTAAATGCAAAATATGGTAGTTTTTTTTATGAGATTCTGCACACAGGAAAAATATGATAGTTTATTAGAGTATATAGAGAACACAAAAAAGAGAGAGTATGTTGGAGATACGCAAGGTAATATCAATGGCTCTAAAAATAGAGATACATAGATCGAAATTCAAATAAACTCTTAGAGTTGCCTTAAAATGATACTCTCTTTCTTCTAAATTACAAGACTTTTAACTTTTCAGCTCGATCTAGATCTTCGATCTATACTTACACGGTGGCAGTTGGCTCCTCGGTGTGGAGAGAAAGAGAATTTTGAAACGTAACATCTCATATGTCATGGTTTTTTCTTATGCTTCTGCCGTCAAGATCGACGGATGCAGCCCCCCACTGATCTCTCTTTCCAGTTCGTGGGTCCGATCACTCTACTCCGTAGGCCGCAGCCGCAGCTAGTGCCGCTGGATCCGCAGGTGCGCGCACGAATTCCTGTGTTTCCTGTGGTTGTGTGCTCTTCGCGCCGCTAGCGGCTTGTGACGTGCCGCTCGTTTCCCGACCAGCTTTTTTTTTCTAAAAAAAGATAAAAAGGCCCAACGACCACGATAGTGCCATGCGCGAACACCCAGCGCGGACAACTACGCGACCTTCTAGAAGACGACTGTGTGTGTCAGATCAACGACTGCACTGTACTACTGTACTTGTCGAGAAACGACGACCCTCTCGAGATGCCCGTGATCATTATTAGAGCTACTAGCTCTAAGCTAACTTCTCCAATAGTACTAGTTTTTACTAGTTCTAAGCTAACTTCTCCAACAGTAGTAGCTCTCAGTACATACTCCATTTGTATCATGTTTAGCGGTCGTTCTAGACCGAACATGGACTACGGCAATAAGCTAACCTCTCCAGCAGTACTAGCTCTTAGTACATACTCCGTAACTTTTAACATGGATGACCCCACATATATAACAATCTCACATGACCTTGAGATGTGTGTAAGAGCTTAGCTCTTAACTCAGAGCTAGCTTTTCTCTCTTCTCTATTAAAATATAAGAAAAATACTTAGAGCTAGCTTAAAAGCCAATTGTTGGAGGTGTCCTTACTAGTAGGAGACAAGATTATGATAGTATTATTCGTACAAATGCCTAATCACAACATGCATCTTATGTATAATACAGTGTGTTGACGTCGGAAGTGATCCGAATCACACACCAGCAGGGCTAGAACGCCCGAAGAGGTTGCGATTCAACCTGATACAGCAGGAACCCCGACTAAACCGTCGAAAACCGATCTAGAGACCGGTTTGTATTGATCTAGGGTTTCAGGCTCCTGTGTTGATAACTCTAGAACTCCTCCCGGGAAGACCCGTCGGGGAGAAGCACGTAGAGGTTGTCCTAGGACCAGCAAGGCCGCCTAGGACGCCGTCGAGTCTCGCCGGGAGACGCGCCGAACAACAGAGTATAGGGGAAAAAGGGGTAAAAGGGTAGTAGATTGGTTTTGATCGATTGATGTTGGATGCCTCAATCGGCCATGATCCTCTCATATATATAGAGGGGGTTGGTCTTATCCCAATAGGAAACATCTTCAGATACAATCTCCAAGTTTCCTATCCGGACTCTATCAATATATAGAATCCAATCCGGACGCAACAAGGTAACCCTAATCTCGCCAATCCTTAGATCGACCAGATTGGTCTAAATCAGTCTTAATGGGCTTTATCAGCCCATACTGATCAATGAATCGTCGCCGGACTTAGCCTTCATCATAACCATAAGGCCTCCGACCAGCGCCACCTGGTCGGACACAAACATTGACTGGTCGGAAGTCCAAAATGATCATGCCCATTTGACTTAGAACATCCGATCCGTCAAATATGAAATAAAAGAAGACAAATTCGACTCTAATATTACAGGCCGAATACCTCTTCTAAACTTACTTTTACCTGTGACACTTTTGAGTGTCAACATATGCCCCCCTGTTTTTAGGTGATCTTTAGCAAAACCTAAAAACAAACCGAATAACAACGATGTCCAACTCATCGGCTATTCGATAATTAAGGATAAACTTTCTGACTATTTTTGTTCTAAGGGCGATACATGTATCGGCCATTGCTTGAAAGGCACTCAGGCTTCTTGCCAAGCACTTGGAAAGTAGTTTTTCAAATACCTCTCGTTTATTGCTTTTGGGAAACTTTCACCTTGCAACGTCTCCAGCATATATGCATTTCCGAATATCACTTTGATCACTTTATAAGGACCTTCCCAGCTTGGCGACCACTTGCCAAATTTGTTGCTCCTCGATCCAAGTGGTAGTATAGTCTTCCATACTAACTCTCCTACTTGAAACGATTTGCTTCTCGCCTTCTTGTTGTAAGCTCTGGCAACTCGGGCTTTGTCTTTCTCCATCTCCTTAAGAGCCTTTAACCTTTTATCGGTCACTTCATCAACGTTGTCCATCATGGCATCATGATACATAACAGCGGATAAATCATTTTGTCTAGCTAGTCTATATGCATTCAGATTTACCTCGACGGGCAACACTGCTTCTTGCCCATATACCAGCTCGAAAGGAGTGACTTTTGTAGCACCATGCCTTGACACACGATGAGCCCATAAAGCCTCAGACAAAACCTCATGCCACCTCCTTGGGTTATCCTCAATCTTCTTTTTGATAAGCTTGATCAAAGTCTTGTTACTAGATTCAGCTTGGCCGTTAGCTTGAGCATAGTACGGAGATGAATTGAGCATCTTTATTTTGTATAATTCGGCAAAATCTCGCACTTCTTTAGAAATAAAAGACGTTCCTTGATCTGTGGTTAACGTCTAAGGTATGACGAATCTATGTATAATATGTTCAGTGATAAACTCAATTACCTCCTTATGTGTCATATTCTTCAAAGGCACCGCTTCAGTCCATTTAGTGAAGTAATCTGTAGCGACCAGAACAAAACGATGTCCCTTTGAAGATGGGGGATGAATTTGGCCAATGAAGTCTAGCCCCCAACCACGAAAAGGCCACAGTTTGATGATAGGATGAAGCATAGCAGCAGGTGCAAGTTGTATGTTTCCAAACCGTTGACATTCTTCGCATCCTTTGTAGTAACGAAAACAATCGGCCATCATTGTGGGCCAATAAAACCCAGCTCTTTGCAATAGTCACTTCATCTTTGGTGCCGATTGATGTGTACCACAAATACCTTCATGAACTTCTCCCATAGCTACCTTTGCTTGATCAGATCCCAAACATTTAAGTAACAAGTCTTCGGCAGTCCTTCGGTAAAGCTCATCATTATGTAGTACATATTTAAATGCACTTCGCCGAACACTTTGATCTACCTTGGTACTCGGGTCATTAAGATATTTAAGCAGGGGAGTTCTTCAATCTTCTAAATCAGTTCCACTCGCTTTGGACCGATTTAGAGTCCCTTCAGACAAATTAATCGTTCCAAGATCGACCAGGTCAATCGGACGGATTAACTGACTTGATTCATAAACAACCTGGTCGGCCATAGTATTTTTCCAAGTATGCTTAACATATACCTGGTCTCCCTGGCAAGGTGTCCGAACTGGTCTTAAAACAAACTGGTCGGGCATAGAAGCTGACAATACTTCTACGCGCTGTTGCATTGGCTTTATGTGAAAATTGCGTCTACTAACATTATAGCCAGATGCTTGTTGAGCTAACATGTTGGCTTTATGATTTTCATGCCTTGGTACATGCCGAATCTGGAATTCGGTAAAGCGAGTAATGACGTCAAGGCACATGTCAAGATAAACATTTAACGACCCCTCTAAACATTGAAATTTACCAGCAACTTGTACTATTAGTAAGGAATCGCCATAAGCTTCAACATGCTTAACCTCCATGGAACATAATATTTCCAAACCGAATAAAAGAGCTTCATATTCGGCTTGATTATTAGTGCACAAGTAATCTAACCGGCTCAGCATTTCAAACTCAGCACCATTAGGAGAAATGATGACTACACCAACACCTTGGCCCTCCTTACAAGCCGATCCATCAAAATAAAGTTTCCATGGAGTAAAAGTAAAATAACCGATTTCATTTTCTAAACTAATACCATGCTCAACAATGAAAATCGGCAAGAACTTGACCCTTCAAAGTTTTCAATGGTTCATAGGTCAAGTCAAACTCAATCAATGCATACGCCCATTTGCCAATCCTTCCTCTAAGGATAGGCCGATATAACATGTGCTTAATTACATCGGCTTGGCATGCAACAACACATGTACTAGATAGCAAATAGTGTCTCATTTTAGCACAAGCATAGTACAAAGATAAACATAATTTCTCAATATGGGCGTACCTTGTCTCGGGACCAAGAAGACGACGACCAATATATGCAATTACGTATTCTTTACCTTCATCTTCTTGTGTTAAGACAGCTCCAATAACCTTCTCTTCGGCATCAATATATAATCTAAGGGAATTCCTCTCTTAGGCGCCCGAAGAACTGGCGGAGATGACAAATATTCCTTTATCTTTTCAAATGCTTCTTGTTGCTCTGCCCCCCAAGTGAACTCAGCTTCATCCTTTAATTTTAAAATAGGGGTGAAAGGAATAATTTTTCCGGACAAATTTGCAATAAACCTCCTCAAGTAGTTCACTTTTCCTAAGAACTTCTGCAAGTCCTTTTTGTATGTAGGCGCCTGAACCTTCTTGATCTTTTCTATCCTTTTAGGATCAATCTCTATGCCTTTGTCGTGAATGATAAACCCTAAAAACTTCCTAGCTGATACACCAAAAGCACATTTCAGTGGGTTCATCTTCAAACCATAGCGGAGCATCCTCTCAAACGCTAAACGTAAATTGGCCAGATGAGACACATGGGCAGCCAATTTAATCACAATATCATCAATATATACTTCCATGATTATCCCAATCAAATCATGAAAGATCAGATTCATAGCGCGTTGATAAGTAGCACCTGCATTCTTCAAACCGAATGTCATCACGACCCACTCAAAAAGACCAACGAACCCAGGACAAATAAAGGCCGTTTTGGACATATCCTCTTCGGCCATGAATATCTGATTATAACCAGCGTTGCCGTCAAGAAAACTGACAACCTGATGTCCTGAAGCATCATTGATTAACATATCGGCTATAGGCATAGGATACTTATCTTTGGGAGTTGCTCTATTTAAATCTCTAAAATCAATGCAAACCCTAATCTTCCCAGTGTCCTTCTTTTCCACCGGCACGACATTAGAGACCCACTCCGCATACCTGCATGGCTGGATAAACCCCACCTGTAATAACCGATTAATTTTCTCTTTAATTCAGTCATATATTGTAGAATTAAAACGGCGAGGATGTTGCTTGAATGGTCGGAATCCCGGCTTAATAGGAAGCCGATGCTCAACAAGTTCTCGTCTTAACCCGGACATCTCCGTATAACTCCATGCAAAGCAATCAACATACTCCTTCAGAAATGCGATTAACTTTATTTTATAATCAGCTTCAAGACTTTGATTTACAAAGGTCGGCCTAGGTACAGAACCATCTCCAATATCCACTTGCTCTAAAGGGTCGGCCGATGTGAAACCTTGGCCCAACTTATTGAGCTCATCAAAATCATCAATAGCTTCACAAGCATCGGTCTTATATGTCTGATATTGCTCAACATGATGTTTTAACCAATCAACATTAGCATCCATTAAATTATGTGATAATATTGAACCGATTGTCGGTTGGCTTTAAAGACACTGGTACGAAACCTTCCCTAGTAACACTAACAAACTGGAAATCAGAAAGATCCCGACCAGATAAACAAGCAATAGTGTCATGCCCCCCGAGTAAAGGAGCATCGGCCGTAGCTACATAGGCCGATGAATCTGAGTGCACCACCTCAACATCGTCTCCCACCCATTGAATGAGAAACTGATGTAAGCTAGAAGGTATGCACCGATTAGCATGAATCCAATCATGCCCAAGTATAAGATTATAGCTACCTTGTATGTCGGCAACGAAGAAGGCCATGACCAAAGTCTTGCTCCCAACGGTCAACTCCATGGATGCAACCCCTTTGGTCGGAATAGGATCTCCTCCTCCGACTCCAGTGATAGTCATATTAGTCTTGATCAGCTCTTCGTCAGTGCCACCAAGCTTCTGATAAAGCGAGTAAGGCATCAAGTTCACAATTGCCCCGCTGTCGACCAACATTTTGTGAACTGGTGTGCCATTGATGTGGCCCTTTACATGTAACGGCTTGAGATGATTGACAGATTCCTCCGGTTTCTGGAACACGGCAGTCTGCGTAGCGAAGTTGAACTCTGTTGCTGTCGAATCATCTCCGACCACATAGTAGTCGGTCGATAAGTACACCACATTGACCTCCGCCCTTTCAGGGGAAGGTTCATAATCCACCATTTCCTCATCTGGTTCTTCAGGTAATTCTTCACTGGTCGCAGTAATACCAGCGGAGGAAACAGGGTTACTAAGAAGCGAGGCTAACCCCATCGGTATTTCAGGAACCGATTCGGTCCTAGATCCTGGTCGGGTCGGCTCAACTCTGGATCCAGTAGTAGCCGATTTAACCTGCTCGACCACTAAGCTGGTCGACACCTGTCCTGAGGTGGTTGTATTGGTATCCAACCTGATTGGTTCCGAAGCCACTTTAGTAGATTCGGTGTTCAGACTGGCTAGTTCAGGATCCGACTTGTTTAGCTCTACAATTGTTAAAGTCGGCTTTTGATTGTAAGCCGGCTCTTCACCTCCTCGCTTGCCCTGAGGGAAAATAGAATGTGTTGAGTTAAATATGTCTTCCCTCATTTTATCGAGCCGTTCTTTCCTCTGTTTGTTGCAGCGGGCCCTCTGCAGCTTCCTTCGCTGAGTTTTAGTCAAACCAGGAGGACACCATCTAGGCTGCATGTATTTGGGATCACGCTCAACAGGCTTTTCTACTTCTGCCTCAGCCGAAGTATCTTGAGCTTCTGGGACCTCTTCAGCTGGTCCCTCGACCACCATCGGCTCGGGTTCATTGGCAAGGGGAACTTCCATAGACCCGATCGTAATAGTAGGTAGAGGATCGGATCTGGTCGGGGAAATAACGGGGACGTTTTGCACCTTCTTAGGTACGTAGACTTGTCGTACTTGTGCCTTCCCCGTTTCCTGAGAGGCCAAAGTCCTTTACGTGACCAGCCGACCTTGATTTGCGCCACTAGAGCTTGGCCGATCACCTAAACGATTGAACACTGAGATCCTCGTGGGCTGGCTGACAGGCATTCCCCATCCTGGTTGGTAGTACATATGAGCTGGCATGGGGTAAGGTACCCATACTCCTTGAGGACCCTATTGTGGCGGTGGTGAAATAGGGGGCCTATCGCTGCCAATAGGGGCCGACCTTTTGTGATGGAGATGCTACCTGGGACACCATCATCTGTTTAGACTTTCCATCCTCACGCTTCGGAGGAGTAGACTCTCTTTTTTAAGGGCCGATTCTGGGAATCGGCCTTTTGCTGCTTGTATTTGGCCATGAGCTTGTCAAAAGTACACGGTTCTCTAGCGACTTTCCCCTTACTCCTGTCCGCATTAGTCTTCCAAGTGCCAACTTCAGGTTTCTGCGGGACAAAAGTGCGGATGACATGTACTCCGGAAGGAGTAGAGTCTTTAGAAACAGTTAAACCGACTGTATCAGTCGATTTATTGATCCCACTAGAATTAGCAAAGACCGGCTTGACCTGGTCGGCCTTCTGCACTGGCTGCTTTGAAGATGAACCAGACTGGTCGGCTTGAGAACCCGATCTGGTCGGTCTTTGTTGTGCCGCCTTGGTTTCAAAATACCTTTGTCTATGCAGGTGTCGTGCTGACCTTGCAGTAATTGTGAGCTTGCTCTTTCCATCATCACCTTTCTCGAGCACCACTTTGCGCCCCGAATCAGTATTCGGTACGACCCGTGGTTCGCCGATAACAACATTCTTGCCTTTGATCGTATCGGCTTGCTCTGGACGAATTAGAACAGCAGGGTTCTCTTCTTCCACCATGTGAACTGGGAAAGGGGTAGTACTGATATGCATCTCAGTCAGACTCAATCGTCCTTCGTTGAGGGCCGATTGGACCTATCGACGGAAAATATTGCAGTCGTTAGTGGCATGAGAGAAGGAATTATGGAATTTGCAGTAAGCCCTCCTTTTTAGTTCGTCGGGTGATGACAAAGTATAATTAATTTTAAGATAACCAAATTTAAGCAATTCATCAAATATTCGGTCACATTTAGAGAAATCAAAAGTAAACTTCACCTCCTCACCCCGATTCCTTTGAATCGGTTTAAGGGAAGGACAAGTAACTAGTTTATTTTGCGCTGGCCATAAAACTTCGGCAGTGTAACAGTCTTTAGACTCATCGTCGGAACTATCAGAATTTATTTCGGCAATATGCACACCCGACCGATGAGTCTTGTGAGGGTCATAAGGTTCTTTAAGGCGCGATTCTATCGAAACGGCCTTCTCCAACAGTTGATTCACATTAAAGAAATCATGATGCTCAAGTTTATCCTTGATCTCTCGACGTAGACCAGCGAGACATAAATCTGCTAGGTCTCTGTCGGAAATCCTTAGATGGAAACATCGGTTCTTAATCTCTTTAAAGCGCTTAAAGAAATCAGCCACAGGCTCGCTACGTCCTTGTCGAACCGACGTAAGGTGTGATAATCTAGTTTCTTGAACCCCGTCATAAAAGTGATTATGAAATTTTTCTTCTAACTCGGCCCAAGAACCTATTGTACATTCAAGTAGTGCTAGAACGCCCGAAGAGGTTGCGATTCAACCTGATACAGCAGGAACCCCGACTAAACCGTCGAAAACCGATCTAGAGACCGGTTTGTATCGATCTAGGGTTTCAGGCTCCTGTGTTGATAACTCTAGAACTCCTCCCGGGAAGACCCGTCGGGGAGAAGCACATAGAGGTTGTCCTAGGACCAGCAAGGCCGCCTAGGACGCCGTCGAGTCTCGCCGGGAGACGCGCCGAACTGCAAAGTAGAGGGGAAAAAGGGGTAAAAGGGTAGTAGATTGGTTTTGATCGATTGATGTTGGATGCCTCAATCGGCCATGATCCTCTCATATATATAGAGGGGGTTGGTCTTATCCCAATAGGAAACATCTTCAGATACAATCTCCAAGTTTCCTATCCGGACTCTATCAATATATAGAATCCAATCCGGACGCAACAAGGTAACCCTAATCTCGCCAATCCTTAGATCGACCAGATTGGTCTAAATCAGTCTTAATGGGCTTTATCAGCCCATACTGATCAACGAATTGTCGCCGGACTTAGCCTTCATCATAACCATAAGGCCTCCGACCAGCGCCACCTGGTCGGACACAAATATTGACTGGTCGGAAGTCCAAAATGATCAGGCCCATTTGACTTAGAACATCCGATCCGTCAAATATGAAATAAAAGAAGACAAATTCGACTCTAATATTACAGGTCGAATACCTCTTCTAAACTTACTTTTACCTGTGACAATTTTGAGTAAGGATGGCAACGGGTCGGATTCGGATTGGATGTAGTCTCCGTGCACCCAAACCCGAAACCCGAACTCAAAACCCGAAACCGCACCGAAAACCGATTCGGGTGATAATCCATAACCAAAACCAAACCCGTGGATACCCGAAACCCGCTTCATATGGCACCATAATAAGAGAAATACATATTTTCTATAAATTTATACGCGATATATATACATATTCACATGCATAAACAAGAGACAATAAATAGTAAATAATTTCGTGAGTCAAATTAGAACACATTTAATAATTTAAGTAAATAAGTTATCATTAGTATATTATAAAACACGAGTTCTAGTTCTAAACGGATATCCATTGGATATCCACGGGTGAAAAACCAAACCCGAAACCGAACCCGATTGGTTTCGGGGCCCCGAACCCGGAAAATGTGGGCGAGAAATCGCACCCAAACCCGAACCCGCTAAACCCGAAACCCGCGGATATCCGACCCGAAACGGAACCATTGCCATCCTTACTTTTGAGTGTCAACATAGTGCTTAATTTGATACTGTAGTAGTATCTGGTTGGTTCCCCGCGCGGTGCTTAATTTGATGCCAGACGGGAATTGAGAATCGGATGAGCACTCACATGTGCGTCGTGGCTCTGCTTGTGATGGAAGTACGGCGGGTCCCAACCGATGTGCGTTGCAGATTTTTCTTTAGTTTTTTTGGAAAAAAAAACTTTCTTTTCTAGAATTACAAAGAAAAAGACACGCCCGACTTTAAATAAAGAAAAGAAAATCCTAATAGTGCCAATTTACCACTGCATTTTTTTTACAACAATTGACAACTGCATTGACCAAATGGGGAATGGGTGCTTGGTCGGTAATATAAGAAGATGTTGTCGGGGCCGCTAGCACCTAGCAGCAGGCTAGTTTAATCGAGTTGACGTGGACCACTTGCCAGCTCCGCCGCCTTGGGAGCCAAGCATATGAGCCTTGACGGCCAAGCTCAGATGCCCAGCCCGGAGCCCGGACGCAGACAAAATCAAGCAGCTGATCACATTATATACTGTACACGATTAGGCGGCTATCATCTTTTGACACTAAGGACAGCCGCAATGGCTAGCTTATAAGTTAGAATTTTTTGTTATATTTTAATACAAAGAAGAGAAGAGTTAGTTCTTACTCAAGAACTAGGCTTATACACACATTCCAAGATCATGTATGAATGTAATGTAGGTCTAATCATATTATGAGCTATTGTTAAGAGTTAGTACTATTGCAGATGTTGATTTAGAGCTAGCAGCTAGCTCATACCACTACGGGTGCCCTAGAAGACTGTTTGGTTACTCCTCTAACTAAACTTTAGTCATTTTTAGTAGCTAAAATGTCAAATACCTCCTACTAAAAGGGACTAAAAAGCTCACTAAAGTTTAGTGGCCTTAGTAGCTTTGGACTAACTAAAAGAAACTAAATTTGTAGTTTTCCAGGAGATATCCCTTCCTGACTATTACTTTTAAAAGTTTTGTGCAGCAGTAAGGGATATATATATTTTTGTTCATCATCTTTAATATTGTTTAGTCAGTTTTAGTGAGAGAAATCAGATCACTAAAGTTTAGTGAGTGCTTTTAGTGACTTAGTGGGAGAGAATCAAACAAATGCATGCACTTGAGTGTTTGACCGTACCGGCATATATAAAACTAGGAGACACGAACGTGGAGAACCTTGGATGCCAAGTAGACATCTTGGGAGGTTTTTGCCTAACGTAAGCAACGGGGGAACCGGACGTCTCTCTCTGCAGCTGCGTGGCAAACACCATGCATCTTTGCAGCGCATAAAATCTGTACTCGCCTAGTTTTTTTTTTGTTTTGTCAGGATAATATTTTGACCAAAAATCACTCTACAAAATTTATATAGCTTACTACTCTTTATGACACAAAATTAGTGTCATTAGATATATATTGAAGTCAAAAGTACTTAGGAAAGGCACAATTCTTCCATTCTCAAAAAACTATAATTTCAAAAGCCTTATTTTAAATTTAATTAAGCTTATATAAAAATACTGATATTTATGATAAAAAATAAAATGTTATTAGATTCATCATAGAATAGCTTTTTGTAGTATGCATATTAAGTACTTAGTAAATTACTCTTGATTAGCTAAATAAATTTATTTGTTTTGTCAGGATAATGTTTGACCAAAAATTACTCTACACTATATAGCTTACTACTCTTTACGATACAAAATTAGTGTCATTAGATATATAATGAAATCAAAAGTACTTAGAAAAGGCACACTTCTTCAATTCTGAAAAACTTTAATTTCGAAAGCCTTATTTTAAATTTAATTAAGTTTATATAAAAATACTGATATTAGTTTCATCATAGAATAGCTTTGAGTTTATAGTATGCACATAATATCATAATATTAATACCATTTCATTTATTAGCTAATTATTCTATATAGTGTGATTGAAAATAAAAATTAGTTTTGCGCCTTTTTAAGACGGATGTAGTAACAATTAATTGGGTCAACCGTCGTGCCAGTGTAATAAGATTTTTTTTTTCCTACTGTAACTCTGCAAATAAATGCAGACGAGACCCAGTCACCCAGAAGCAACGTGCGTGCTAGCGACCCAAAACGTCGTCCCAGCGACTTTCTGATCGTTGGGTGGTCTAGTCGTGATCAGGGGAGAAGATCTATGGAAAGCGATAAAGTTCCGTACTGTATGATGTGATTTGGCGTGGCGACCAAGAGAATGATAATAAGCGAACTGAAATCACGTCGGTCGATCGTTTGATATGTCACAAGCGCAGCACGCAGTTTTGACATGGCAAGTTGTTATTAACAGGACGGAATTACGCATGCGATCAGAGATTATTATATATCAAGACAACATTTTCATTTGCTGAATTCTATCAGTTTCCCCTTACCCTTCGACGAGTACGTGTCTATTGCAGCTTCTTGGCGGTTTCTGCTAGGCGAGTATATAGGCCCCTTTTGGTAGAGGCGTGAGCGCGGTAAGAAAAAATCGTGCTCTTTCTAAGAAATTGCATAAACAAAAGAAAACCACTATTAAAACAAAGGGATACAATCCAGCTTGTGATGAAACAAGAAAGTACATGCTGGAATTCACTTGAAGCGAACAAGCTAGTAATAAGTAACTGCAACGAACGAAGTATAACCTGGATTTCACTACTGTAGCTTAGCTGGCTACTCTCAAAGCCAGCCATGTTTAGTTTGTAATTTTTTTTAAGATTTTCCGTCACATCGAATCTTTAGACGCATGTATGAAATATTAAATGTAGGTAAAAAAATAACTAATTCACAGTTTATCTGTAAATGTTGAGACAAATCTTTTAAGTTTAGTTAATCCATATTTAGACAAAGTTTGTCAAATAACAACGAAAATGTTATAGGAACTTTACTCCTAAAAAGTTTGGTAACTAAACATGACATAAGAGAGAGGAGAAAAAGATGAAGAGGTAGAGCATCTCCAATAGTTTGGAAAAATGACTTGATATCCTTGTTTTATTGTGAAAAGAAGAAAAAACGTTCTCCAACAGATTGGTATATGACTTGCTACATTTTTCCAAGTTGGAATCGGAGGCCATCTACTTGCTATATTTACCAAGTCAGCTTCACTTGCTATCCGGCGTTTCTATGTTATTTTTACCAAGTTGGAATACTTTTCTATGTTATTTTTACCAAACTATTGGAGATACATGAAAATTTGACTTGCCAAAAGTTTTAGCAAGTTGCTAAATGATAACTTTTCCCAAGTCAATTTTTCCAAACAATTGGAGATGCTCAGGCCAGAGCCGTTTTGGAAGCATAATTTATGACTCTGTGAGCATCTAGGCCCCCAGTGGGTTTCGGTGATTGGATGACAACGGTAAATTACTATGACTAACGTGTGTTTTGCAGAAACAGTTGTGTTAGGTCATGGTAATGATGATCGTGAGGGCACTATGGTATTCATGCCCCCTTATTGATGGAATTCGTTCGGTTTTCAAAAGATGGACGACGAAGACGGTGATAGGCTAGTTCTAAGTGTCATGTGGTGTTGAAGGACACTTAGAGTAGCATAGGTCTTTGTTTTATCTTTGGCCGTACTATTAAGAGGGGTTTCAATGGGTAGCTTGACCTAGGTGAGACTTTTGAGTTAGGTGTGGTGCACACTTGTTAACCGAAGCCCTAGGTAGCTTAGAAAGGTCCCTAAGATCATAAGGAAGAAAGTTCGTGAAGGGAGCGTCGCAAACCGAAGTCGTTTTGGACTTCAAATAGCGACCGGACGCTCCAACCCTAATGACCGGACGCGTCCGGTCAGTAGTGTTGGCTGAGGAGCGGGTCTGGCTGTGACCGGACGCTCCTCAGTAATCGACCGGACGCACCAGGGGGGTGAGTCCGGTCGCATGCAGAGAGGTTCCAGAGAGGATTTTCATGGACCGGATGCGTCCGGTCAGTGGTGACCGGACGCATGCAAGCGTCCGATCAGCACTTCGTACCGTTGTCAGACTGCACGTCATGTAGCCGTTGGGCACTGACCGGACGCGTCCGGTCACCCCGACAGTGCGTCCGGTCAGTGTGTAAACTGGCTGGACTTACCCCTTCGTGCATGTTTCGAGTTGGGGGGTATAAATATGCCTCTCCCTCATTCATGCTGTTACTCTTGCTCATTTGAAAGGTTGCCAAACACATTGTGATTCCAAGTGAGTGCAAGAGGCCTAGTGAGGTTGAGAGATTGGATAATTAAGTGATCAAACACCTCATTAGTGAATAGAGAGTAGCAAGTGTGCATCCACCCATCTCATTAGCCTTGCGTTGGTCAAGTGAGAGTTCTTGCTTGTTACTCTTGGTGATCGGCATCACCTAGACGGCTTAGTGGCGATCGGAGAGCTTGGTGATCATCCGGAGGCATTGTGGATGACCCAAGCCAAGTTGTGACCGGTAGCGAGCGATTCACCGGGCCGGAGTGGCGAAGAATCAGCTCGTAGTGAGCACTTGATCCTTGCGCGGATCAAGGGGGAGCGATACCCTTGCGCGGGTGCTCCAACGAGGACTAGGGGGGTGTGCCGACACCTCGATACCTCGGCAAAAAGATCGTCGTGTCATCTCTACTCTCTTTTCTACGCATTTACCTTTGAGCAATTCAATTCCGCATTTACTTGTTGTTCTTTCATAAGTTGAATTGTCATGCTAGAGTAGAAATGGTTTAGCGATAGTCTTTTGTGCAATTGATTCTTGTCAAATACACTTCTAGGCACTAGGGGGTTAATTGGGGCTTGATAGGTTTTATTATCGCAAGAAGTTTTAGAAAAACCCAATTCACCCCCTCTTGGGCATCTTGATCCTTTCAGACTCCTTTAAAACGGTTCTGGCTCCTCTATTTTTATTAAAAAAACAACTCTTTCTACAAAAATAAAAGGCTTTACTAAATAGACCCTTAGTACATGATAGATTTATAGAGACAACTAAAAAAACTACCAAAGAACGTATCATTTGGCTTCTACTTTTAAGTTATTTTAGCTAAACAACTTATAAATTAAAATAGCTTCTGGAAGTTGCTTGATTTGAGAAATTAATTAAGCATCTCTAATATTTTTCTTCCTTTTTTCCACGTCGGCTGACATAAAGTCAGACAAGAACGTTGCTAGCGTAAGATAAGAACGTTATTATAATATAATAAATAACACCAGGGGTGCTCGTATACTGTCAACTTCAACATGGCAACTAGTACGTATAGCAATTCAAATTATTGACCTTCGCGGTAAGTCGTAAGTGGCCTTGTTCTACGGCTATTCCGTATGCAGAGATCATCATGTGTTCGCAGTCTTTATGTGCCTGTCACCCATGCATGCTTGTTTAATTTACTCCTAATTATTAATTACTGTACCCTATAATTATCACATTGCCTTTTCTATCATATTGAGCTGCACGGACCTGGTGGTTTCTTCTGTTTTTGCGTAACTTGCTCAGTGGTCGCTTTTCCTTGCGTCCCAAGCACCTCGAGCGTCCTGATGCTGTATTAATTGTAGTATTGTTTATCAAAATTTTAAACTGCTGGACGTAAGTAGTGTGAAGTAAACTATAGAGATGATTGGTTATTAACCGCTAGCTGTTAGTAAAAGACAAGTCAAAGACAAGCCCTCCGATGGATCCATGCTACGAATGGTCCTAGCTAGGTGGTGTGCAGTTTATCTACTAAAAATGATCTTTATAGACAACCTTTTGGGCATAAAAACTTCTTTTTATATTCTTTTACAGTTTATTCGCCATGCCTCATTTCTAAAATTTAGTAGTGGATAAAAACATTTTTCTTTTTAAAAAGATAGGTCGGTCTAATCCATGACTTGTTTCTCTCTATATACATGTCTAAAACATCATTGTTGTTCCTTGATCCGAGAGATATATACGTTCTGATGGTACCTTGCAAGAACTAAAATAGCTTGTGTATTCTCTTGAGTAAGGCCTTGTTCATATGGTTTGGCCCTTTTTAGAAACAGAGAAGCCGCAAAAAACATATTTTGGTTGGCTTCAGCTTTATTGGTTTCTGCTTCATAAATTAAATTTTTCACGTGTGCACGTTCGGTGGGACCCTTTTTATTAAGCCGATGGAGAAATCGTAACAAAAAAAAGGGACATACTCCGTACACACACTAAAGACCATCTAATTATAGCAGCTATTTCCTAGCTAGGTAAAAATAGCTAAGATTAGCACTAGCATATCGAAACAAGAGAGCTAATACGTGGGGTAATCTTTTATAGCTAAATCTTCGACTAGTTGTTAGGCAACCATATTTAATTTGGACTAATTTTTAGATCAACTAGTAACTAGCTATGTGTATCAAAACTCACTCTTACTACTAGAGGTAGCTAGCTAGCCAGGGCGGCTGATTGACAAGTTGTTAGCTCACCAAATCCACTACAGCTCTGTCGTTAAGCATGCATACTCCCTCCGTAATGATATTTTTGACAAAGTTTAAGTCAAACATTGGGAATATAAATCATGAATAAATTTTAAATTATTGAGTTTAGAGATGTAAAAACCATATAAATAAATTTGTTTTGAAAAATATTTTCATAAAAAAATACATATATCACTTTACAACAAATATTTTTAAAAAAACAAGTGGTTAAAGTTATACTTTGGAGAGTATGTTGTTGTCCTAAACGTCATCTAAAAGAGATACGGAGGGGAGTATATGTGAGGTCAATTATTAGAGTCGCGCTGGCGGAAGCTTCACGGGTGGCACTGCGAGTTTTAGGGGTCCAATGAGGGTCTCCCAGACGGCCAGCCATAATCTGCTTACCCTGAGGACGGGGGACCATCATTGGGAGGTAATTACAATTGGAAGAAGTACTATATAAAGTACATAGGCTGGGGAAAGCCGGTCGGGTGCCAGCGAGGCAGCGACTCACTGCATCGCGGGACGGAGGTCAGGTGATGGATCACCATGGAATTGAAGAAGATATATGAGCTGAGCGCAAATCAGGAGGACAGGAGGAGCTACGAAGGACAGGAGGAGAAAGGACGTGGGCCCGCTGACCGGCCGTGTGCTTGCAGTGCAGATTGCTTTGTCCGCACCGTGTACACTGATGATAGTCACAAATCCTCACGGATCCGCGTGCCTGCTCGCGAGTCGTGACCTCCTGATGTGATGACGTGCATGTGCACGGCGCCGCTCCCCACCCCACCGCGTCGGTCTCCCATGCATCTCCATCGATCGTGATCGTGATCGTCGCGCCGTAGGCCGTAGCACGGCACGGGGGGCAAAGCGCCCCTCGCTTCTCGCAAGTTTGACCTCATAACGTCGGCGATGACGTCAGGCGCACCATTTTTTAAGAGCAAGCAAAGTAGGTGCACACGTGCTTACTACTTGTAGCGTAAGAAGATGATCCCCTGTGGGTCTGCAAGCGGGCCATGCGTGTCAGCCTCGTTGAGCACACCAAAGACGTGGAGGTCAAATTCTGCTGGTGCTGTGTGTCACTGGCGCCAGACAGAGTTGTGAACTAGTACTCCACTCTTCTTTTGAATTTTGTTGTATGTATAGTACTTTGACATTTTTCAGTCAACAAAATTCGATTGCAACACACACACAAACACATCAGAGGCCTAAGTTTTTCAGGTTTGTAATTATGCATAGCTGAGAAAATTAAAGAGGAAGAAAGTTATGCCGAAATCTTTGCGCTACGATTCTTTGGTTATGGAGAATTTTGAAAATTGTTCGCCTGCAAGGATTGCAGTTTATTTGTAAGACCAGCAGCTGTAATTTCTCTCTACTAGCAGTCTAGCACTATATATAGCAACTATTTTTGTGTTTTTGCTGCAAAAACAAAAAGGATCCAATGAACAGGCCCAAATCTGGAGCTCAAACTCGGGCAGACAACTACAACTCCCTTTTCGTTCAGAAAAGAGAGTATGATTCCAGCATAGCACAAAGTCAAAATTACATCGATATTTTTACATATATATTCGGTCAAACTTTACACACTTTAACCAAGAATGCATCTATATATAATTACGCTCCTTTTGGAATGAGTTAGTACCACACAAGCTAGCTAGTTTTTATATATATACGGGGCCTGCTTAAGCCGAACATCTATTTTCTTAATAAAAAGTAGTACTTGCTTAGCAAGGAATAAATACGCTCTTTTTTCTTGCTCAGCAATATACGCTCTTTTTTCATTGCGTCATTTTTTTTCATTAAAAAAAAACGTTTCGCAGCAGAAGTTAGGCAGTGCCCTTTTCCCCGCTGCCACCTCCGACGAACCCCATAACCATAAATACCGTCGTTGCCAGGGCGGGGAGCCGCGAGAAGCCGGCGCGCGCCCCCAAAGGCAGGCGTGTACGCAGTACACACACACACAAAAAAAAGTCGCGAGCAATGGACGCGGCTGGAGCTGCGAAAGGGAAGGATGGCGTGGAGAAGAAGGAAGAGGGCAACGGCAATGGCAACGGCGGCGGCGACGCCGGGAAGAAGGTGCCGTTCACGGGGCTGTTCCGGTACGCCGACGGCACGGACGTGCTGCTCATGCTCCTGGGCACGGTGGGGGCGCTGGCCAACGGCGTCTCGCAGCCCGCCATGACGGTCATCTTCGGCCAGGTCATCAACGCCTTCGGCGACGCCACCATCGACGACGTCCTCCACCGCGTCAACCAGGTGAGCCGCCACCACGCGCCGACGACGCTAGCTAGCTACTGTAGTTTGCGTTGCGTGCCCATTATTCTACATGACAAGCACAAGTATGCCCGCGGCCGGAGACGGCCTTGGCTGGATCGAGGACAAATTCGGGTCTGTTTGGAACGCAGGAATTTCACAGGAATCACGCAGGAATTTCACAAGAATCAGTTTAATTTCACATGAAAAACGCAGGAACGGAGAAAAATTCTCGCGTTCCAAACAGGCCCTAAGTATTATGCAATGGAATTGGCCCTTAGAAATGAAAATGCTTCCTTGATACGTTATCCGTACAAACTTAGACAGCAACGTCCAGTATCAAGGTTCAAGGTGCCTTATTTTCCCAGTTTTGAAGTTCAAATATTGCACTATTCATTTTTGTTTTCGTTAGTTCAGTCATGCGGTAGCAATAATTGTGTAGTTTAAGTTTTTTTAAGAGCAAGCAGCGGAGGGCGAGCTTTGGCCAAGTTTCAAGTGTGATGTATGGCAACTTGATCATTTTTCTATTGAGGGAATTAAACAGGGTCTTCAGGGTCACAAGTTTACTGTAAAAAATACAAGCAGGGAAATACTGTTTCTCTGCCGGACAATGAATGTCTCAACTCAACTCAACTTTTAACGACCAACAACAAACCAGTTTTTTTTTCATTTAGTTTTTTCCCTATGCAAGTAGGATTTTTTCCCCTTTCCTCACATGGGAGCTGACTTTTATATGAAGATAAACTGCGCAGTCGCTTACAATGTGCTTTTCTGAAAGCGACCTTTCCGAATTACAAACAGGAATAAATTAGCTAAATGCTCATACCAGTAATTTGTAATAGGTTATACCAGTAGAGTAGATTGCATTATTGCAACTTGTAATATAATAATAATGACAGACCATGTGGAACAATGTTAATATAATGGACACTAACCTCATCTGGTAAAGGTCCGAATCTTTTCTTAATCAAATCAAAAAGATCCGAAACTCAGTCCAAGAATAGCTGGCGTCCAACACATTTCTTCCTCCCCTTTCTGAGACGGGACGCATAAATCACGCTGTCAAGTTTGCCTGTTGCGGTAGTATATTTTTGCTGACAGATTGCTATCTGAATCCTGAACAAAACCATAAAAATGCGGTCAAACTTTCATCACTGTTCTCCATGAATGACATGTAGCTTGAAGTTTACTTGGCGCTATCTCAATTCTCACTTTGTTCCTACCTTACTATTTTCACAGGCAGTTCTGAACTTTGTCTACCTAGGCATTGCAACAGCGGTTGTTTCCTTTCTTCGTAAGTACTCTAAGTAGACTGTCAACTTTTCAATCTTCACATAGGCTTGCGCTTTGCACCACAAGCTGAAATTGCTGCAGCTAATGATTGACAATCGTTAGTATAAAAATAATCTTGCGGTCAATGGTGAGATAAGATAAGCTTAAGAAAAAGAAGCTTGCCTCATATACCAGCTTGCGCCAATACTAGTGTTTCTAATTTCAAACTTGCAGGCTTGTCGTCATAGAGCAGAGTTCAACTTTGACTTTTGTTATGTACTCCCTCCGTTCCATATTATAAAACGTTTTGGCTTTTTTACATACAGTGTTTTTATTAAGTATCATACATAGTGTACATCTAAGTGCATAGCAAACTTATAGCCAAAATGTCTTATAATTTGGAATGGAGGGAGTACTTTCAATGAAGGGTGCAAAAAGCTTGTGTTCATGATAGTGGATTTCTATGGAAAGCAATACATGAAGCAACGAAGGATAAAAACATTGCTTCGCTAGCCAACTGATTTAGAAAACTTGAAACAGGGTTCAACATGCATAAGCTATGTGATAATTATCTCTGTGTAAATAAGTGAAGCCAATTTATTGTTTGTGCAGAGGTGTCATGTTGGACAATGACAGGAGAAAGGCAGGCAACACGCATTCGATCTCTGTACCTCAAATCTGTCTTGAGGCAAGAAATAGCATTCTTCGATGTAGAAATGACAACTGGGCAGATAGTTTCAAGGATGTCTGGTGATACCGTGTTAGTTCAGGATGCCATTGGTGAGAAGGTAATAACTCCTATCTTTGAAAGTGACGAGTGCAGAAGCAAACCTGCTATTGATCATTACCAACTTATATCAAATGTGCACAATTTGACTTTTACAAACTCTTCAGGTCGGCAAGTTTCAACAGCTTGTGGCAACCTTCGTTGGTGGTTTCGTGATAGCATTCGTAAAAGGATGGCTTCTATCTCTTGTCATGTTGGCATGTATACCTCCAGTTGTCATTGCTGGTGGAATTGTCTCAAAAATGCTTGCTAAAATATCTACCAAGGGGCAAGCATCATACAGTGATGCAGGCAATATTGTTGAACAAACACTTGGGGCTATAAAAACAGTGAGTTCCAAAGCGCTCCTGTCAGATGAATATCTACATTTTTTTCAATTTGGCATGCTCTCACTGGTTTTCTTGTGCCTACATCTGTAAACAGGTTGTCTCCTTCAATGGGGAGAAGCAGGCTATTGCATTGTACAATAAACTCATACACAAGTCATACAAGGCTGCTGTTGAAGAAGGAATTACCAATGGTTTTGGCATGGGTTCTGTTTTCTGCATATTTTTCTCAAGCTATGGTTTAGCCATATGGTATGGCGGAAAGTTGGTTCTTAGCAAAGGTTACTCAGGAGGAGACGTCATCAATATATTGTTTGCTATAATGACTGGGGCAATGTGGGTTTCTTTGAATCTAGAGAGATCAAATCTTGTGCTGATCCATGTTGCATGACTGGTGGTGCTAACTTCAATTTTTGGTGTGCAGGTCTTTAGGTAATGCAACACCCTGTATGGCAGCCTTTGCAGAAGGACAATCTGCGGCATACAGATTGTTCACAACGATCAAGAGGAAACCAGAGATTGACCCAGACGACCCAACTGATAAGAAACTAGAAGACATCAAGGGTGATGTTGACCTAAATGACGTGTACTTTAGCTACCCAGCGAGACCAGAGCAGCTAATATTTGATGGGTTCTCGCTACATGTGTCTAGCGGCACTACAATGGCTATAGTTGGGGAGAGTGGAAGTGGCAAGTCAACTGTGATAAGTCTTGTAGAGAGATTCTATGATCCACAAGCTGGTGAGGTTTTGATTGATGGGATTAACATCAAGAGTTTGCAGCTTGATTGGATAAGAGGGAAGATTGGTCTTGTTAACCAAGAGCCATTGCTCTTTATGACATCTATCAAAGAAAATATAACATATGGAAAAGAGGACGCAACCATTGAAGAGATCAAAAGAGCAGCTGAGCTTGCTAATGCAGCAAATTTCATCGATAAGTTACCCAATGTATGCCATAGATCCAATTATTAACTTATGTACATCCTACACCTTGCTGAGCCGAGTGCTAATATTTCTCTTAATGTCTGATACTAGGGTTATGACACGATGGTTGGCCAACGTGGTGCTCAGCTATCAGGGGGGCAAAAGCAAAGGATCGCTATTGCAAGAGCAATCATCAAAAACCCCAGAATTCTTCTGTTAGACGAGGCTACTAGTGCATTGGATGTGGAGTCAGAGCGGATTGTTCAGGAGGCACTGAATAGGATCATGCTGGATAGGACAACACTTGTGGTTGCACATCGTCTAAGTACCGTGAGAAATGCTGATTGCATATCAGTTGTTCAACAAGGGAAAATTGTTGAACAAGGTCAGGATGTCTTGCCCATTTTGCATAAAATTTTTAATTCATTACATGTTCAAGATATTTTAACTAACCATATCAATTTATTGCATCAATGAATATTCATAGGTCCACATGATGAACTGATAATGAACCCTGATGGTGCTTATTCTCAACTTATTCGTCTACAAGAAAACAAAGAAGAACAGAAATTAGATCATCACATGTCTGATTCAAGATCTAAAAGTAGAAGCCTCTCACTGAAGCGGTCAATAAGCAGAGGTTCAACGGGAAGTAGTCGGCATTCTTTGACCCTCCCCTTTGGCATGCCTGGTTCAGTTGAATTGTTCGAAGGCAATGATGCAAATTGGGAGGATGAGAAAGAGCAGGCTCGTGATGGTGAGGCCCCAAAGACAGCTCCAATGGGACGGCTAGCTAGTCTAAACAAGCCAGAGATACCTATTCTTTTGTTAGGATCGCTAGCTGCTGGAGTCCATGGAGTGCTTTTCCCAATGTTTGGTCTAATGATCTCCAATGCCATCAAAACATTCTACGAGCCGCCACACCAACTAAAAAAGGATGCAAGCTTTTGGGGTTTGATGTGTGTTGTGCTGGGTATTATATCAATACTATCAATACCAGTGGAGTATTTCTTATTTGGAGTAGCCGGGGGGAAGCTTATCGAGCGTATCCGTGCCTTGTCGTTTCGGAGCATTGTGCACCAAGAAGTTGCTTGGTTTGATGATCCCAAAAATTCCAGGTTGGTTACCATCCCTTTGTTCAATGTTTTGTTCTCTTTATTTCTACTTACAGGATTCCATATTTGAGGTACTAACGTTACACTTATATCTTACAGCGGAGCACTTGGCGCAAGGTTGTCAGTCGATGCTTTGAATGTACGACGTTTAGTGGGTGATAACTTGGCCTTGGCAGTTCAGGTCACCTCAACACTAATTGCGGGATTTGTCATTGCTTTTGTGGCAGATTGGAAGCTCACATTGATCATCCTTTGTGTGATGCCACTATCGGGCGTTCAAGGTTATGCACAAGTGAAGTTCTTGAAGGGTTTCAGTCAAGATGCCAAGGTAATCTATCAAGTACTGAAACTAAGATTTATTCATATATTTTCAAACAACCAAGCTCATACTATCTTACAAAAATTATGACATTATTGACTTTATATAGATTACATAAAAACTGATTTGAAGCAGTATTCACTATAGATATTTGTTTTCTCCCAAATTTGCTAAGCGACAATGGATCACTATTCTGCAGATACTGTATGAAGATGCAAGTCAAGTGGCCACTGATGCAGTCAGCAGTATCAGGACTGTAGCTTCTTTTTGTGCTGAAAAAAGAGTGACAACAATTTATGATGATAAATGTGAAGCCTCAAAGAAGCAAGGAGTAAGAACAGGAATGGTTGGAGGCCTTGGTTTTGGTTTCTCATTCTTGATGCTGTACCTTACATATGGACTTTGTTTCTACGTTGGAGCACAATTTGTTCGTCATAACAAAACTACTTTTGGAGATGTTTTCAAGGTTAGGAAAATGCATTGCTTCCCTTCAGCATTCCACTTCTTGCTATTGAATATTTGAGTTTGATGCATTAAGTAACGTCTGGCAGGTATTTTTTGCACTGATGTTGGCAACAATTGGAGTATCTCAAACAAGTGCGCTGGCTTCTGATTCTACAAAGGCCAAGGATTCAGCCGTCTCCATATTCGCATTATTGGACAGAAAGTCCAAAATCGACTCAAGCAATGATGAAGGTTCGACGCTACATGAGGTCAAGGGCGATATCGATTTCCGACAAGTCAGCTTCAAGTATCCAAGCCGCCCAGACATTCAAATATTTAGCGATTTTACCTTGCACATTCCCTCTGGCAAGGTTAGCCTACTATCCCTCTGCGATGTCATATCTTCTACAGGAATATAATCCACAACTTAATCCAACTTATTGCTTTATACAGACTGTTGCACTTGTGGGAGAGAGTGGCAGTGGCAAGTCAACGGTAATCTCTTTGTTGGAACGATTCTACAACCCTGACTCTGGTACTATCTCATTGGATGGAGTAGAGATCAAAAGCCTAAAAGTCAGTTGGTTAAGGGACCAGATGGGTTTGGTTGGCCAAGAGCCTATTCTCTTCAATGACACAATCCGTGCCAACATAGCTTATGGGAAACATGGGGAGGTCACTGAGGAGGAGCTCATCAAGGTCGCAAAGGCAGCCAATGCGCATGAGTTCATATCAAGCCTTCCTCAGGGGTATGACACCACTGTTGGAGAGAGGGGGGTTCAGCTATCTGGTGGCCAGAAGCAGCGGGTAGCCATAGCAAGGGCCATACTAAAAGATCCTAGGATTCTACTTCTTGACGAAGCAACAAGTGCCTTGGATGCTGAGTCTGAGCGCATAGTTCAGGATGCCTTGGATAATGTGATGGTTGGCAGGACAACAGTTATTGTGGCACATCGCCTCTCGACGATCAAAAGTGCTGATATTATCGCAGTTCTCAAGGATGGCGTGATAGTGGAGAAAGGAAGACATGAGTCACTGATGAATATCAAAGATGGATTCTATGCTTCTCTAGTTGAACTTCGTTCAGCCTCATCATAGTACCTAGGTTAAGAATTTGTTATGATTATTAACCATTATACTTATACATCTTTCTTAGCTCTCCTTATTGTTTTTGTAGTTTGGGGTAGTTTGAAGTCATTGGAATTTGAAGAAGAATTCGAGAAAGTTAACATTTGTAATTATCATTCACTGTAAGCATTTGGTTGAATTTTGAACGGCAGATTACTATGTATATATGCAAAGAAGCATGATTTTGTATTGTAACTGTGTCATTGCTCTGCCAATATCACAGTCTCCACATAACTTATGATATCAAAATGATCATCTTTCTTTTTTTGTTTAGGAATAAACATAGCTTAATAAAAAAAATATAGCCTAGTGATCCGCGAAATACAGGGGACACCTGTTTGGTCGCTTGGAGCAGTTACAGTGACTGAGTCCTTATGATCCGGTAGTAGATCTAAATGAAACCCTAAAAATTCATATAGCTATCCCAACAACCGAAGGATTTCCGTGATCATATAGATTTAAGATAGTGCCCCTCATCCAAAAGACGATCAAATCATTTAACTCAACCAGATGAGAAAAGGCCAAACATACCGTGGTGGCGTGGCCGCATTGGACTGTTGGAGGATCAGTGACGCCGTGCGAGCTAAGACACCAAGCCCTGAGCAGCCACCAGGCTCGCCTCGCGTCGCCCGCGGCGGCGAGCCCCCGCCACAGTCGCTGCTCGAGATTGCAGCAACGAAGTGAAGCGCTGCGCCAGTTGCAGCCGCCCCAAAATCGCGCGTCCAGCGCAGGTCCTGGGTACGTCCATGGAGGAAGGCTGGCTGGTTGTGGTCGATGCGATGGCCGGCGGGCACCACCGTGCGGCTCGGTGCGCCAATCTTCTTGTCCGCTAGTCGGCGCGTAGTACAGCTCCGAGCAGCAAGGCTTGAGATTTGGCAAAGCTTGTCTAGCACCAAAGTTTGCTAATGTTGGCCAAGGAAGAGCCAGCTCTAACGGTTTTGCAAATAGGTTTAACATTTTTGTTTTTGCAAAAAATATCTAAAAATCTCTTATCCAATGGTTTGATAAATGAACTTAGCATTTTTAGCAACTTGGCAAACACCGGGTGATATTTGACATATATGTCAAACCGTGGTTCGCTTGACAATCGCCCTCGCGTGCTACTCCCGTGGTATATTTCCCTCTCGTGCGCATAGTTTTTTAGTTTTGCCAAGTCTAAATGTAAAATCGTTGAAGTTACTCTAATAAATATTATGTCCCTTTGCTAGTGACCTAGTGTGGGCATATAATAAAAAAAAAGAAATAGATAAGGAAAATAACGGAAGAAACTGTTTGCTAGTGTTGGCCCAGTTAAGCCAAAACATAGCCTCTTTATATCCTTCTTCATGGACAATAATAAAGATTTTGGTTAAAAATAGAGAGTTTTTTAATAAAATCTCTAAATATTGGTATTATCTTGTTCCAAACTTCTCGTAGCCAAAGATGGAGAATGCGACCGACTCTCTAAAATACACGTAAGATATAGAGATCATGTTGGAGACTAGAAAATATACATAGACCGGTTTTTATTAAAATAGTCATGCAAATAATAATTTAAAATAAGTTTAAGAAAAGCTCTTAGAGATGCTCTTAGCATAGAATAGTGGTTGGACTAAGTTTAGGCTTGTTGGGCTATAACAAACATAAGCATAGAGCCACGAGGATGATCGCAGCATGATAGGTGTCCTTTTTAAATCACATTTTAAGAATAACTTTAGTAAGGAACATGATCTTTACTGGAGTTTAAGGACTCTCCTACTTTTTTGCTCTAAATCTAAAAAAACTCAAATCTTTGTCTAGGTTCTTATACATCATTCGGAACCCACTCGCTACTGTAACACACACACACACGCACTCTCTCTTTCCTGTGCAAAACTCTAAAATGAAGCACTATCTTTTTAATGTAAACAGTTGCAAAAAAAAAATCTAACCCAATTTGTAAGATGAGTTGATGCACATCTACAAATACATCTACACAAGGATGCAGAACCAAAAACATGGATGCATGCATTTATCAATAGAAATACATAATTATTCATTATCATTAGAGGGAAATGCAAAAATAATAGGCCTTTTTGCTTGGACGGATCCCATTACAGGAACTTGCAAAGTGAGGCCTTGTTCAGTTCGCGAAATATTTGACGAAAAGTTACTGTAGCACTTTCGTTGTTATTTGACAAACTTTGTCCAAACATGACCTAACTAGACTCAAAAGATTCGTCTCGACATGAACAGACTAAAAATACAATTAGTTATTTTTTTACCTACATTTAATGCTTCATGCATGTGTCTAAAATGGGTACTACGCAAAATATTTAGGGACATTTTGCGAACGTGGCCTGAATGGGTATGCCACCTGACTTCCTAATGTCCTTGTCAGAAATGGCGATGCAGCAATTCTTGAAGGCTGGAATGGCGTTGCTTCCTTTCCTCCTGATGGTGATGGCAACCATGCTTCTTGAATCTTGGTGGCTTGTGCTTCGCAGATCATATAGGTCGCAGTTGCCCGATGCCGCTGACGGTAATTTGAAGACGATGAGAAACCGAGCGGGAGAACAACAGTGCCAATGCAAGAAACAGAAAAAGAATAATAGCAAAGCCCATATATATTATATATGTATGGTACTTGACCCAATTTGGGAGACCCTTTGCCCACACTTGCTCGGGAATGGATGAGCTTGATTCCAATTCATATGAATTGAAATGGATACGAATGCATCCAAATAAGCTTAGTGGAATATAATAACCAGGACACCCATTCATGACATAATAACTAGATAACACGTCGTCACACATAGCTAGACCTATAACCGATAGAACAAATATAACGGAGGACAAAACGAGCAAATATATCTAACGAGTCTCATCTCCAGGATTCTAAGATTATGACTGTAATAATGAAAGTTCAACAGGCTACCCACTGTTCCAAAAACAGCACCAGGGAACCGTATGCAAACACAAATCAGGACATCATGTCATGACACCACATTCTCAACAACTCTGCAGTAATAACAGAAAGTCTCTCAGCTCCTTCCTGGATGCGTACAAAGGACGAGTAAGCGTGACCCGAATGCAGCTTCAGACTTCTGCTGCCTTCGGAGAGTTTTCGGGCGTCTTCAGCGGCACGTCCGGTGCCTTGCTTGTCTTGTGAGACTCCACCGCATCCTTGAATTCCTCCCTGGTGGCTGTGTCCTTGAACTTCAGAGCAAATGTGGCAAGGCTGCTTGGTGACTCCCCAATGCTGTTCATGCAGGCAAACGTCACGCCCTTCTTGTCCATGTCCTTGAGTGACATGTCGTTGTAGAGGCTTGCGTTCAGGACCAGACGGTAGTTGCCTTTTGTCCTCATGACGAGACGGGCTCTCTCACCACCAGATACAGGGACGTTCAGCTTCAGTTCACCTTTTCCTCTTTCTTTCCAGCCCCCATCTAGGTACTCATACAAAGCAGAATCAGCAGTAAACACAGCCTTCTCATTTTCTTCACCGGTTTCAACAGGGCCCTCTGTCATAGCAAATTTCTTGGGTGCCTCTGCTGAAGTAGCAAGCGCTGAGGCGGAACTCCCGTTGTTGGCAGCGCCAAGATTAAAAGAAGGGAACGAAGAACCATCAGCTTTCAGCCCAAATAGAGAACCAGCACTTGAGCCATCTTTAGAGGCTGAGCCAAACGAGAATGATGTGCTTGAAAATCCAGTTCCAGTCAGACCTGTGAAAGCATTTTGACCACTTGACAGATTCTTAAACGAGAAAAGGGGTGTGGCTGATGATGTCTGCCCTTTGTTATCAGCATCTTTCTGCTCTGATTCACCTCCACCTTTCTGCTTAGTATCATCCTTGCTAATTTTATCAGCATTTCTCAGTTCATCAGACAAGCCATCCTTGGTTTCTGATTCACCTCCATCTTTCTCCTCAGTATCATCCTTGCTAATTTTATCGTTATTTCCAGCTTCATCTGCCCCTTCCTTTCCTTCAGCATCTCCCTCTTTTGTTTTGCTCCCAACTTCAGATGGCATGCAGCTACCCTCGTTGGGTTCTCCATCTACCACTTTCTCTCCACCAGATTCATTCTTTGTGTCTTCTGCCTTGTCACTAGTTTCAACAGGTTGAGGTGGTGCTTCAGTTGTGGCACCAGAGTCAGTATTTACACCAGAGCCTGCATTCTTGTCTGGCACAGACAAAGTATCTTTCCCACTACCATTGCTTCCCTCGTCAGCTTTGACATCTGAAGGTTGGGCCTCTGGGACAGGAACACTTGTTTGAGCACTAGAATCAGTGGGACCAAATCTGATTGCAGAGAACGGATTAGAAGACGGAGCTGATGATGTCTGCTGGCGCCGAACCTTTACAATTCTCCGGGTTGCCATAACTTCCTCAGTGGCTTTCTTAAATGTACCCATCTCTTGCTCTGGTCCGTCATCATCAGGCTCAGGATTATCCTTGTTGATTTGGGTACCTGCAACCCTCTTCCTAGAACTTGGGGCCTGTTCCTCATCTGCCATCTTCCAAGTTGATAGCACCTTAAATTCAAACAAAAGAACAAACTTAGAAACAGTAAAAAAGAAAGTCCCATGAACCACCAAAAAAAAAATGTAGGGTGCCACAATTCAGAAATGAAATGTAGAGTTAAATCTAAAGACAAGGTTTGTATCAGAGTGAGAGCTTAATCTGCTTCCTAGTGACACAAAAACAGCCAAAATAGTCCAGGAATCATGTCGACATGGCATTCCATCAAACTATCAACAAAGAAGAAAAATAAACTATACACTTTGTTGGTTTCATAAATGTTATTATCTTATTATATAAATTTTGTCAAACTTGAAATTTTTTTATTCTCCAATATTCTTGGAATGACTTATAATTTGGGATGGAGGGAGTACAATAGAAATAAAGAAGTGCTAAGGACGACAAGCAGCACAATTATGGTGCAAGTGATTGACTCCACCAAAGCCAAAATAGGAATGTTTGTTTCAACTTATGACATCAATAACAACACAATATATATAATTATAATCTAAAGAAAGAAATAATATGTTGCTTGACAGTGTATCAGATGTTAAGTTCTGTGCAAAGTGCAAAAAGAAAATATCATCTTGGCAGAGCATTGTCAAAAGAAAACATGAATTGTATCCAAATAAACTACCTCACCCAGCAATGGCATTAAATTATCTCACCCAGATATTAAAACATGACAATTGTATCATGTGTTTTGGACCAAGTCGAATGGAACATGTATCTATATTAAGCCAAAATAAACATTTTTAAAAAAATCTTCATCTGGTGTCAATAACCAAACAAAATTTTATGACGAATTGAGAAAAAATATATTGCTTAACATAATGTGTCGGACAATAGGTTCCATCTAGCTGCAAAAAAAATCATGTTGGCAAAACACTGACAAACTCTGGCATGGACAAAACCCTTCCCGAACAGTTCAATAAGTTTCAAATATGATGAAATGATATGCAAGCTAACCTGACATCTGAAACACTAAATATACATATAGGTCATGTTTCAATGGCTTAAACTTATAAAAAGCTAGCTGCCCACAAAAGCTACTTTTTGGAGAAGCTCTCATGTAAGAAGCAAAGCATTTCGTGTGTGGCTTTATTTTTCCGGCTTCTTCCAATCTTGAAGAGAGGGCAAGCTGCAGAGCTCCCCTGCTTAGTGGAACTAGCCAGCCGGCGACAGATAGGAAAAGGCAAAAGGTGTGCACATATGTGGGGCGGCACACACGGTGTTGAGGCAAACAGCTCCAATCCGTGGGCAGCGCGTCAATCCAGCGGCGCTCGTCGGTGGGATGGCACTCGGTGGGAAGGAGATCATTGGTGAGGAGGCAATCGACGAGGAGGCACTCACAGTGGGTAGGCAGCCAGCGGGTGGGGCAGCACTCATCAATGGATAGGAAGCTCAGCAGGAGTAATTCATAACAGTGGAGGCAGGCTACTAGGAAGCACTTGCGGTGGAGAGGTGCTCGAGGACGGCAAGAAAAAGCCGAGATAAGCTCCTCACAGGCTGCTTAACGAAGAAACTGGATCATAGTTGTTTTGCGGTTAAGTTTCGTGTTTGGTTGGTCCACTGTTTTTTTTCTGGTGAAAAGCTGCTCCAAAAGCAGTTCCAAACAGGACCATAGTCCATAATGCAACCCAGCCAAAGAATCATGTTTGAAATTCCATTCATGTAAACAATATGCTGACATAATGTCCCCTGATTTATGAGTAGCAATTAGCCCAGAAAAGTACTTTTAATGAAGAGAAATATGATGATGTGAGTGATGGGGGAAAAATCAATTGCTACTCTGTCAAGATAGCATGTTAACATGTAAATTCCTAAATTGCTTTATTTGTTGTGTACGCATCGCTAAGCAGCAGTATGAGCTATTTTTA
Source organism: Coix lacryma-jobi var. lacryma-jobi (assembly GCA_009763385.1). Classification (NCBI taxonomy): domain Eukaryota; kingdom Viridiplantae; phylum Streptophyta; class Magnoliopsida; order Poales; family Poaceae; genus Coix; species Coix lacryma-jobi. The sequence continues at coordinate 30,777,370 of CM019827.1, read as the reverse complement.
CAATTCCATTTTAATCCATTTTCCAACATCCCTCATATAAAGTTTCAAACTTGCATGAAAATAAGGAGTGCAATATAACAAAGGTTCGTGTAGTTACTCAAACATTCATTAAGATGATATATTCTAGTTAACCATCTCTCACTCAAAATTATATTGGTAACTGTCAACAAGAAGAGGAAACGACCTTTTCGCGTGCAAATCCAGTGGCACGAAGAGAGGAACAAGATTAATTTGGAATTTTGGATCAATACCTTCCGGAGGGAGAGGGGCCGGAGACGGAGGCCGGCTAGCAGTCTACGTAGTAGGGACCACGCGCCGTAGTGAATCCTATAGGGATTGCGCCGGCGTCGCCTGGAGGGGCCGCCGGACGAACGCGCCAGAGGCAGGGAAAGAAGTGGCCGGCGTTCGGAGGTACCGGAACGGCAGGCGGCGGCGGCGGGCGGCGGCTGGAGGCAGCTGAGGGAATCGGGAGGGGGCGCAGCGGCAGGCGGCGGCGGGCGGCTGCTGAGGAAATCGGGAGGGGGCGTTCGGAGGTACCGGAGCGGTAGGCGGCGGCGGGCGTCTGCGGGAGCGGGAGGCAGCCGAGGGAATCGGGAGCGGCCAAACCCTAGGACTATATTGGATGGCACGATGCGGGTTTTTCGTAACCGGGTTCCCACGGTCCTCTCACGGGCGGCCCGGCGGCGGCGGACTGGGGGTCTTCACCTTTGGAGCGGCCACTCTCAGGCATAGTAAATCCGACCGGACTGAACCGGCGGTCCGACCGCTAAAAGACCGAACCAAAGACTATAGCGGCTTTGTTCACTTAAAAGACCGTCTATGCAATTGAACCGCTAAAAACCGTTTGAACTGGCCGGTTTTTTTAGTAAACCAGTGAACTGGACAGTTCGTTATGAACCGGGGCGGTTTTTTATCTTGACAAAAAATGTTCTCTATATGTACGGGAGGAGGTGGTTTGTTCAAGGGTATTACTGGAACCTCAGCCAATGTGTCTTTTAGGGCTATTGGGCGCGTGAGGGAGGGAAAAATTCCCCATCTTTTCGATTTGTTCGTCGTTTCCTGGCCTAGCGGCGCCGCAGCAGGCTTCTAGCGGTGGTGGGTCGCGGTGACGGTGCAACGATTCAGGCGAGCGAGGTCCCGACGGGGCACGACTGCTGTTTTGTGCGAGCGGGTGGGGAGTTGCCCGACGCAGCACTAGTGTTGTGGGCGATCTGGCGTCGACACGGGGCTGCTGATTTGGGCGAGCGCCGAGGAGGTGCTGCCGTGCCGGCGGGGTGCGGCCACGCGGCTGCTGCAGCGGGCGTTGGCCGGGACCAACTGCTGCGGCCTGCGGTGCACCGGCGAGCGCGCGACCAGTTCTGCGCGACATCTTTGACAATTATATTATATATATAATTATCCATGGGTTCATCTGTCAATAAAGGCTAAATTATCTTATTTATCTATCAATTATATATATAAAATAATTAAACATCATATATATATATATATGCACTGGTTCAAAGTATTTGTTGTCGGTTCGATTAATCGGTTCAATTAAAATAGACCGGTGGTTCAATCGGTCCTTAACGGTTGGACCAATGAACCATTGAACCGATCGTCTCGTCGGTTCGATCTCCGGTCCGGTTCGAAAAACTATGCTCTCAGGGACTTCTAGCTGAATGCCCGTGCGTTGCTACGGGTTTCAAAATCCATAGAATCATATGTATTTTCCAATTAATAACATATAAAAGAAATATTTTGTGTGCATCATGATTTTGATTCAAGTACAGGCATGGGTAACCAAAATGTTTTGTACGGTCAAAATAGTTGCATAATACTGTACTGTGTAAGTCAGAAATCCACTTATGACAAACCTTATTGGCATTAGTAGATTGAACGAACAAAGATGATAGTGAATTGTACGCACGGTTGTTTCACTTTGTGCTCACCTTCTTAACATAGGATGTACAGAATTGTACGCACGGCTGTTTCACATTGTGCTCACCTTCTTAACATAGGATGTACAGAATCCCCTTACCAGGTGGAGCATGTGTTCAGAGCGCTCACTACCACAGTGACTAGGGATCTGTCGGCTACCTTCAGTGAGCTCACCGGTTTTCCTACTCCAGATCTTCCGGATCCAGCTCCGCCGTCGACAGCTCCAGTGACCTCCACTACTGAGACTCTTCCGAGCTCAGTCGCGTCTTAAGAGCAGACAGAGCCTGTCCAGTCAGAGACCACGACGACCGTGCAGGCTGAGTTACCTTCGATACATGAGCTTCGGCACTCAGATACTCAGGCTGACACAGCTACAGAGACTGCGACAGAACTAGAGCAGGCAAAGCAGACAGTGCCAGAGCCGACCCAGACCGCTTCACCTTCGCGTCCAGCTACTGAGGGTCAGTCTGTCGGGCCTTCTTCTTCCGACTCCGAGGAGTTTTTTCGGCAGTTTGAGTTTACTCAGCGCACTCCGGAGACGGCACCTGACGCGTCTGCACCACCTCCGTCATCCGGCGCTTAGTTTGGCGCTTGATGCCAAAGGGGGAGAGTGGATGAGTATAGCGATAGGGGGAGCGATGTGAGAGGGCTTTGTTTCTTATGATGTGTTATGTTTCTCATACGCTCTTTATTTATTGCATCTTTTGGCACTTTATTTTGTTATATACTTGTGTTATGGATCTCATGACATGATTGTGCTCACTATGCTATATTATATGACATGTCATTTCGTTTCGCTCGATTACATGCGCTTAATTCTCACTTGTTATGTATTCAAGTTCTTTACTCTTGCACTTGCTTTTCACTCTAACTTATTGAGTGCAGGATGATGACATGATATGTATGAGCTTGCCCCTAATCACTTTCTCTTATTCATTGCAAGTTCATACATGTCATGATTTAAAAACTTCTTCTACCTATACTCGTCTCGTGTTGTCATCAATCAGTAAAAAGGGGGAGATTGAACGCATCTTGGCCCCTAGTGGGTTTCGGTGATTGGATTAAACACAAGATTACTGTGACTAACGTGTGTTTTGCAGAAACAGGATTGAGTTAGGTCACAGTAATGGCGACGATACGGGCATATGGAGTTCATGTCCCCTAGCGATGGATATCGTTTCGGTTTTCAAATGACGGACGACGAAGACGGTGGTAGACTAGGCTAAGTGTCATATGGTGTTGGAGGACACTTAGGTAGTCTTAGGTCTTTGTTTTTCCTTTGGCCGTACTATAAAGGGGAGCTTGAATCAGTAGCTTGACCTAGATGAGTCTATTGAAGTAGGTGTGGTGCACACTTGTTATTTCATAGCCCTAGGTAGCTCAGAGAGATATCTTATGTCGAGAGGAACAAAAGTCGTTAAGGCCGCGTCACGATCCGAGTTCGTTTTGGCCTTGTAGTAGGCATCAGATGCTGACCTGGTGGGCATCAGAGCCTCCGATGCTCACCCCGACTAGGGTTTTGTCTGGTGCGTGGCATCAGAGGCTCTGATGTTGCCACATCGGACGCTCTCGTGCCACTTTTCACTTGCGAGTGAACTGTGGGATGCATCGGACGCTGGCATCGGATGCTAAGGGCCAGCATCCGATGGCCATGCAGAGAGGTTCCAGAGAGGGTAAATCTGCATCGGATGTTTCCGATGTGGAGGCATCAGATGTGTGACGGAACCGCCCAATAATGTGGCCCACTTGCACACGTCATCGTCATAGGGAGCCCAATGACTGTGCAAATGAAACACGTTACTGGAAAGATCCGTCGGGTGTCCTCGAGAGGACCCCGAATTACTCACGAGCCACAGGACCATCATCATGAAGGTTGGAATAATTACAACATTACAACAGTTGATACAAAATACCATCGGAGTGCGGAAGCAAGATAGATAAACTTTACAAATTATGAAGATGTTACTTTTTACATAAAAATAACTGGTATTGCGGAAGTAGAGTAGTATGACAGAACCACACTTAGGCGGAGTACCTAAGTTGGAGAAGAGGAACAACCAGATCACGTCAAGCCCACTGACATGATCATGATCAACACCACCTAATAGAAACCTGCAACAGGGGATTAACAAACCCTGAGTACTGGGGTACTCAACAAGACTTACCCGACTAAAGAAAAAGGGAGAAGACTCAGGAATGAAAGGCTTAGGGTAGTCAAGGTAAGGCTTAAGTATTTTGCAGAAAAAACATTTTGTAAACCTTGTTTTATTTTGGAAAGATTCAAGCATTTCTCAATTCTTCATTGTCCATGATTCATTTTACATTTCAAAACATACCTAGTTGACAACCACTCTCCGTTGACAGTCAATGACCAAGTCTCCATAACCGAGGAGCAACGTTAATCCGGATAAATAATACTCAGCTGAGGATCCCTATCCACACTGCATATGTAGCACTCAAGCTTGCATATGCCAACTCGTCTACCACGATTCCTCCAAGATTGGGCCCGGTCCTACGCCACCCGGAAGTACAGTACACCACTCCTATCTAGGTACGACGACCACGTGGGTACATGCTACTTCCGCCATCTCTCCACTCCCAGTGCGCGGTTGTCGGTCCAATAAAGGATTCCTCGGAGCCAGAGCTTTCCGTAGTATGTGAATAGTTGCAAGTCTTGGCCAGCAGGCCCCCATACGGATGGTCCCTACATTTTTCCGCCAGCGACAAGCACCTCGGGACTCTAACCCAAGAGTACAGGTCCTGTCGGTTTTTCAACCCTGTCCCGGTCGGTGTCAACTGTTGAGTCCCGGACTACAACATGACGGCACCGTACGCGCGGACAACCTCTTCTCGACAATGACCACATGCTAGCTAGGCAAGCAGTCATCGAACGGGAAGTAAAGCCAAATTCCCATAAAGATTCTTTCAGTGATCACACTTTTAAAAATGACATTTTATTGCAAATCTATAGTATAGCATCACTAAGCATTTTGCAAATAGTTTTAAAGCAGGGCTGGTGGATCTTCTGGTGGAGGTAAATAATGCAGGTAATAGGTCATCACACAACTCCTATAACCTAATGCAGTAGTTTAACTCAAAAGCATTTAAGGAAAACATTTTATAAATCCAAGGAAGGGTTAAATGCACCGGGGCTTGCCTTCGTTGCAGGGAAAATAAGATCAAGAAAGATTGACACAAGTTAGTTCGTTTGCTGCTTGAAGTTAAGTCTTTTTCGACGAAGCCTGTCCAACAAGAACCCTCCTCCGAGGCTCGTTCGACAATGGTGAACACCAGAGCTTGATCAACACGACTTCAACACTCTTGGATACTACACGTGGATAAATGATGTATGCTTTAACATGATGCCATGGAATGCATGCTAAGGTGCAGGACAAGACTACTGATTCTAGAGTACAACTTTCTAACATGTGAGTAACTTCTAGGATAGACATAAAGATTAATTATCTTTATCTTTTTAAGCAAGATTAAACAAACTTATTAAGCATTATTTACAAAACATTGCAAGGCATCACAATCATCATAGACCAGAGGGGTGGGGTCTATGAACAGCAAACAATCCAAAAGGTCACACCATGATTACTTTTCTGTTTTTCCTAATTTATTTTAAAAGATCATTTTATATAGTTGTCCCAAAATTTACCAAATTAATCTCATAGGTTCATCATGGTGTAAATAGATGACAAAACAAATTTCATGACCTTTGGAGCTATACATGTTTTACTAAAAACCTAAAACTATCCATTTATTAATTAAAAGGAGGATTTTTCATATTTTAAACTTTGCAGAAAAGTAGAGTTTCTTATTTTTCTAAAATACTACACATAGCAAGGAACACACAACATTTATCTCAAGATTTTTAGAACAACAGATTAAACCTCACAAAAAGAAGAAAACAAAACACTATTCATATTTTTAAAAGAAAAGGAAAACTGTGGTTCTCTCGAGGCTCGGCGCGCTTGCCTCTAAGGCGGGCAGCGGACCGGTCGCTCGAGGTCTCGGCTGGGAAGGCAGAGGGTGGGGATAGCTTCGCGGGCTCACCAGGAGTTGGAAACGAGGCTCGGCGAGGCGGTGCAAGGGTCGGAGGCGGGAGCTCGATGGTGGCGAGGCCTCGGCGGAGGCTCGGCTAACCTCTCGAGGGTAGCCTCGGCGTGCTCGAGGCTCAGTCCGAGGGTGGCTGCGATTCGCCCGAGGCTGAGGGTGGGGCTCGGCTGCTTCGAGGGGGCGCGGTTCGCAGGCGTGCTCGAGGGTGAGGCTCGAGGGGACGCTCGAGGGTGAGGCTCGAGGCTGGCCTTGCATGTTCGAGAGATGCGGCTCGAGGGATGTGGCTCGAGGGGACGCTCGAGGGTGTGCGGTTCGAGGGTTGGCTCGAAGGTTGGCTCGAGGGTGAGGCTCGAGCGATTCGCCGGAGTTGGAGGGGAGTCGCTGCGCCGGCGAAGGAAAGGACGGAGGGGTGAAATTGGTGGCTTGGGAAGGTGGAGAAGCTCAAGGCGAAGGCAGTGGCGGCCTTGGCGGGCGCTGGGGCTGCCTGATGGCTTGGGTTGGCGAGGAAGTGTTGGTGGTGGCAATGGGGAGCTTGGTGGCTTTTATAGGCGCGGGGTGATGCCGGGGTCCGGGCGAAGGACGGTGGGGGTCCGGGCGAAGAGGACGGTGGGGGTTTGGGCAAGAGGACGGTGGGGGTCCGGGCAAAAGGACGGTGGGGGTCCGGGCAAAAGGACGGTGGGGTCCGGGCAAAAGGACGGTGGGGGTCCGGGCAAAAGGATGGTGGGGGTCCGGGCAAAAGGACGGTGGGGGTCCGGGCAAAGAGAGGTAGGGGCCGGGTGAGGATGAGGTAGGGGTCCTCCAGCTGTGCACAGTGAAAACCTATTCTTCTTTTGAAATCTTGAAAATCACTCCTAAACTTTGAACTGCACAAAGAAAACTCAAAACACCAAAGTTGTTTAGTATTTGAGATCTACAACTTTGCTAAAAGGACCAACTTCAAATTTTGAACAACTTTTGAATTAGAAAAAGGGGTAAAACTAGAGTTTGGAAATTTGGGGTTTTTCAAAAGGAATTTAAATTTTATTTTGATTTTTGAATTTTGGTCCTCATAACACAGCATCAAAACACTTAACTGAACAAGATCTACACAAAAATTAAGCAAACTTAAATGCATGGCAAGAATGTTTAAAGACTAATGATGATGACATGTCAGGTTAATTACTTATTAAACACCAGAGGTGTTACAAGATGCTGCCCAGCGTCCGATGCTCCTTTAAACAGTCTGACAGGTTGTACAGTCGACCGTTGGCCGAGGTCATCGAAGCCTCCGTTGACAGGCATCGGAGTCTCCGATGACAGGCATCGGAGCCTCCGATGCCCCCGCAGAAAGCCTGTTTTGTGTTGTTTTTGGATGGCCGGTTGGGGGAGTATATATACTCCACCTCCTCATCCATTTGAGTGTTTTTGCCACTTCCATCTGCTGAGAGACACATTGTGAGTGTGAGAAAGTGCAAGAGCCTTAGTGAGGTTGAGAGATTTGTTAATTGAGAGAATTAGACACCTCCTACTGAGAATTGAGTAGCAAGTGTGCATTCATCCATCTCTTTGGCCTTGTGTTGGTCAAGTGAGAATTCTAGCTTGTTACTCTTGGTGATCGGCATCACCTAGACGGCTTGGTGGTGATCGAAGAGCTTGGTGATCATCCGGAGGCTTTGTAGATGACCCAAGTCAAGTTATGACCGGTAGCGAGCGATTTACCGGGCCGGAGTGGCGAAGAATCAGCTCATAGTGAGCACTTGATCCTTGTGCGGATCAAGGGGGAGCGATACCCTTGCGCGGGTGCTCCAACGAGGACTAGGGGGTGTGCCGACACCTCGATACCTTGGCAAAAAGATCGTCGTGTCATCTCTACTCTCTTTACTACGCATTTACCTTTGAGCAATTCAATTCCGCATTTACTCGTTGTTCTTTCGTAAGTTGAATTGTCATGCTAGAGTAGAAATGGTTTAGCGATAGTCTTTTGTGCGGTTGATTCTAGTCAAACACACTTCTAGGCACTAGGGGGTTAATTGGGGCTTGATAGGTTTTAATTCTTGGAAGAAGTTTTAGAAAAGCCCAATTCACCCCCCCTCTTGGGCATCTTGATCCTTTCAGAGCGCAAGGCCAGATGATTTCCCTATCAGCAGTATGTATGGGCTGAGCGTGATTCTTACGTTAGAGCTAATCTCAGACCTGTCCCTGTCATACAGACTTGAGTTTGGTTGTTGTTTCACGAACAAACAGATGCCCATCTAAGTTGCTTACATGCAGCGAAGATACTTTAAATGTGATGCAGTGCACTCTGAGCCCATAGTCATGTAGTGAGCAAGTTGTATCTCTTCGATCTCACAGACACTAACATCCACACTCTTTGCAGTGGCAGCAAAAAATAAGTTTATAGAAAATGAGAAGTAATATTTCTTTGTCACATATATAATATATATTCAAATTGGATGAACTGCAGCCATGTTCTCCAAAAGTTGAGTTGTATTTACCTCCCAACCGTAGTGCATATGTAGCATCTGCAGCCTGTAGAGCCTTTCAGCTCCTACAGATGCTACTGATGTCCTCTGAGTTGTTGTCCAACCACTGTTTATTTATGTGGAAAACGTCAGTATAATATTGGGGCATAAAGTCTACACATTTCTAATCAAAGTTCAGAGATTGGCCTTTGTGTATTTGGTTAGCCTGATGTTTGGCATGGGTCACATACATGTCAGTAAGGACAGGTGCAGAGGAGCTCATCAACAAGTCAGCCATCCTTGAAAGAAAAATACTTACAAAAAAAATCAGGACCACTAAGACTGAGTACCTCAAAAATATGAGAGGAGACAAAATAAAATGGGGATCACGCCTTTTATTTGTCACTTGCAAAGGACTCCGTTGAATCAAAATTAGATTAACAAATATCGATTTTAAACGGATATCTACTGCCCATTGTTTTCAATAGATGGACTCAACCTATTAATTTAGATGTGAATTATGAATATTTGATGGTGACTACACCTCTTACATCTCTATAGATGATGCAAATTTGCATTTTCTGAACTCTAACAAACAACCGTAGTCATCTATCTATCATTCAAATTGTTACATATCGAAAGCCTTCAACCGAAATAAGATGCATGGACAATTTTTTAAGAAAATAACTCAAGATATGTTTGTGATAGGTCCATTGCAGAACTGGATTACTGCATGCGGGAAGCTCTGTTATTACTTTCAATGTAATGCTAATATGCAGCAAACTGACACAGTCTGGCCCATTGTTAATGGTTTCAAATCTCGCCTTTGATGTTGATTGATCCGAATTTTTTTGGCTGCAATATGATCTAATGAACCTCAAGTCAATTGTTCACCCAAGATCTGAAAAAAAATCAGGATCAACATGCTTTCCACATCAATGTGTTTTCTATAAACTTCATTCAGTACAACAATCTATTCTTAAAATTTATAATGTTTGTTTACATTGCATTGTTGATGGATCGACATCGACCTATACCACAACACACGCATTATTGGCTTAATTGAAATGAGAGGAAAATGACGACGAGATTCACCTAGATTAACAATGCCCAACACGTTGACAGTTGGTCGAACTGCAGCTCCAACTTTCTAGCGCACATGAGGACGAGTTGTAGCATGAGGTATACGTGCGTGCCGCCGTCGAACACGGGTATGGCATACGCAGGCATCCGCGCCCCATAGCACCGGATGGAGATGAGCGCGAAGAAGACCCTGCCTTGGCTGCGTAGATAGCAGGAGCAGGAATCAGGAAGGGACAGAGAAGCGGGATGCCTGTTGTTTTGCTACTGCTTCTTGTCCTGGACCTTGACGGGTAGCGCGGCGCACGCGACGAAGCGCACCAGCAGGAGGGCACCATATGGAGGGGTTCGTGCCCCGCGGTGTACCTGAATCGGGGAGGGTAGCGGAGAGTAGGTCAGAGAAGGCGTCGCTAGAAGAGACAACGGGGCCAGACTAGGAGACAGCGACGGCGGCGGCGGCAGAGTCACCGGAGGTTGCGCCCTGGACGCGAGCGTCAGGGATGCACCCAAGGTCGCAGTGGTGGGGATCGTGGCGAGCTGGGTGTTGGTTCTGCCGATGCAGGTAGTGCGGGATAGAAGGGGAGGATCGTGCGAGGCGTCGTGCAGGCTTTCTCTGGACCGGAGGTAGCGCGGAAGTAATCGAGCGCTCCGATTTTTTTCCCATGGCGACGCGATTAGTAGGAGGCGGTCCGATTAATTACGGTGACGATAACATCCCAGTCTTTTTAGTTGTAGAGATTTATCTACGAAAATTAATTATTCACTGATTCTATAATTTAATTTTCTATAATAAATTAAGAGGCTAAAAGCTTAAAAAAAATAGTTTTTTTCTTGATACTGTCAAATGATTCTTGATGAGAGTTTATGCTAAAGAATCAAAGAAAATCACTCAGCGCACTAGAAATTAGGGAGCACAACTCTGCCAAATAAACCCTCTCACGTTCCAGCCAAACAAACAAACTCTTGTAAGGCTTTGTTTGTTGAGCCTTTTACTTGTATGTCATTAAAAAAGATGGTGTAATCGTTCATGTCCCTTGAAGATGGGTTCTAACGCTCTTGTCCCTGAGTTTGAAAAGTTTTCTTTCTCACGTCATTCCGTCTGTTGTCAGCACTAACGGTGTGAAATATGGGTGCCAAAAGACTTCAATACCCCTGAGAATTTTGTTTCTTTGTACGCCACTGCCTGTTGGGCGCTAAACTCGTTTCTCATGTGCAATACGTGTTCGTTCTTCCTCCTTTGCCTGTCTGTCTTGTTCAGGACTGGTAGCGCCCATGGCGGTCTGGTGGACACGATAGTCGCGATACGACACAAGCCAACGATTGCCGGCGTGAAGGCAATCACCACCACCACTAGAGCGGCCTGACCTTGACCCTGCAGTCCTTGTTGCCGGCCACGTTGCATCGCTGTGCCGTGGAGTTGCGTTGCATGCGATGCGTCACACAGTGTGGTGGCGAAGCATACTGTATGCATGTATGCGTGTCGTAGCCCGTAGCGCGCTAAAACAATTTATTTGCACATAATATATGTTTATTACAAATCTATTAATAATAAAATAATTATTTGGCACGTATTCTAGCAAGCTAAGCATGCATGTTGCTGCTGGCTGCGGCATCGATCGATGATAGATGGGATCGTGCAAAGTGTTTTTGCGTGTGCAAGTCGATCGATCGTGCCGGGGATATTACCGACCATATATCGGCCGCGTGCGCCTGGCCTTCGTTCGTTCATCACCAACCGCAGCACCGGCCCCCGCAGACGACTGGATCGACATGCATGCATATGCATGTCCGTCCGATTTATCGACGACGGAACGCAACGAAACGACGATCGAAATGCATGTCGGCATGCGGCCGTGGTTGGACGGATTCCGACGCCACTGCTACACACCTGTGTGTATGTGTGCTCGATTTCGGCGTCATATATATTATTACTACTACGAGTACGTAGCCCACGGCACACGAGTCGGGTCGTACACCTGGTCGCGTAGGAACACCTGCACGTGCCGCCGGTCGTCGCAGCTCCGCGCCGGCGGCCGGTCGTCCACGCCGAGGCACATGAACGGCTGCGTGGCCAGCTGGGAGTGCCGCCGCTTGCGCATCGCGCGGAGCGTCCGGAGCAGGATGGAGACTAGGTGGAAGGCGCCGTCGGCGAGGACCATGGATATCCCGATGATACCCTGCATCTTCTCGACGTACGGCAACAGGATGTCGTATGATATCACGGACCCCACAGCCATCAGTATGCAATCCATCTTGATTTAAGTAGATGGTTGTTTCATGGCATTCTTGTTTACTGTACACTACTACTACAGAAATAGGCCTTTAGCCCCGGTTGGGAAGGGGCTTTAGCCCCGGTTTCCCAACCGGGACTACCAATCCGGGACTAAAGGCTCTCACCTTTAGCCCCGGTTGCTCCGAACCGGGGCTAAAGGCTTCCACGAGAAAAAATAAATTTGCGTTTGTGAGCTTCGAACTCAACACCTCTCGCCTCAGGCACGCTTACCAACTGAGTTACACAACCCACGTGATGTAGTTCTGGATGTTTTCCTTTTGAATCCACTCGGGAAGGACCTTTAGCCCCGGTTGGTAACACCAACCGGGGCTAAAAGGACCTTTAGTCCCGGTTGGTAACACCAACCGCGGCTAAAGGTTCACCCTTTAGCCCCGGTTGGTATTACCAACCGCGACTAAAGGTTGGTTCACCTTTAGTCCCGGTTGGTTTTACCTACCGGGACTAAAAGTCTTTAGTCCCAGACGCAATTTGTTGCCGAGACTATAGCTCAATTGTTAGATCGGCCTATGACCCTGTTCTGTAGTAGTGTGTAATTCATGTTTCACGATTTGGTTTTAACCAACGAGCTGACAAAACGATCATAACTACCTTCACAAACCGTAGTACGCTAATCACATCCACATACGCTTTTTTTCTTCAAAATTATCAGCCAAAAATTAAAATACATACCCCCTATATATATATATATATATATATATATATATATATATGGAAGCCCCAGCCAGCGAGTCACTCCCACCCAACCAGATCTGGTCCACGGACCGGCTAACGCGCGCAGGTGGAGGACTACTGCGGACCCAGCCGTCCGGATGCATAGAATCCTACCTCAAGTTGCGTAAAATATTTTTTTTGTCACCAACAATACAAAGAAACGAGTAGTTGAATGAATAAAACTTCATTTCGTTAGTGTATAAAAATCTCAATACTGGATGGACATCCCACCTAACACAAGCTGACATCACCTGACACAAGATGACATGTCTGACGCATGCATGGGTGCACGTAACTCAATCTAATTTCTTTCATTTTTTTCACAATAACTCTTCAACGAAACATCTAATTTAAAAACGGTTTTCACCATCAGACTCCTGACATTTTTACGTACGATTTAAGATCCATTTTGAATATTTTTTTTGAATTTTTAAAAATTCATAAATTTACACGTTAAGATATGGATTTCAATGTTTTCGACTTTGCATAGAATCATGTGGTCTTGAGCATAAAAACAAATATATGATCTCATGTTCTTCAAAAATTCAAAATTTGAATCATGCCATGTTACCATGAAAGGCTCTCATCATAGCATAATGCATAATTACCAGACAAACAGTGCATAGAACACCCACAAAATATTAGAATCTTTATCCCGTTGTTTAGATTTTCAAATTTGAATTCCACACAGGCTGACGTATAGAAACTAATAGTTTATGGTATAAAAATATTAGTAACGTGGCTTTGTTTACAATTTGAATTTTAAATTCCAACTGGACTGAGGTATACAAACTAATGGCTTAAGGTATAGAAATCCAGATACCAAAGAGATCAATTAATTTTGGTATAGAAAAATCGTATATCAAATGCAAACATGCATACAACTATGTAAATGCAAGCATAGAAACTTGACCACTGTTTACCAGAAAGTTAAAAATTTGAATCCTATTGGTATAGATTCTATCATTCTTATAGAGTGTCTTCATGCATAGAATCTTGAAGACACATAGAAACCTTTCTAATAATACAAAAATTAAAATTTAAACCTTTCTCGCATGCATTATATGCGTGAGCATAGAAAAACATATAACAATTGCATATATTTTTTAACGTCACAGTTACATCGTGGATAGAAACCTATCTATGCCTAGAAATCATCCAACATCTTCAAAATCGCAGTTTCACCACTCATTGAAACCTATATTGACGAGCATAAAAACTAAATTACAGTTACACCACGCATTGAAACATCAATATTACAAAATATAGTTTTGAAATGTATAGAACCCTATGCTTGTAAGCATAAAATCATGTGGCCACTGCAATGTCATCATCCAATCTGGGAGCCCATCGCCGCCTTTAGACCCATCATACAATGTATAGAGCCTTTAGACCCATCATACAATGTATAGAGTTATGTATAACAATGTATACAATGGTGTAGAAGAGTATATCCAAAAAATAAAATTACATGAAAATACTTATCTAGTTACAATAAGGATGACACATTGCATAAAATCCTGTAGTGGCACGTGTCGTCTACTTCCGCTTTCCTATATATTGCCTGCATAAAACTATATTGGTTCAAGCAATGGTTCAAGCAAAAAAAAAAAGATTCCGCTCAAAAAAGCAACAAAAAAAAAACAAATGCTTGATTGCTTATATATTGACTCAAAAAACATAGAAATAAAAAAAATCAATTGCATAAAAACTTTGTTATTCCATCTCTACAGCTTGCATAAAAAATCAATGTGTAGAACTGTATGAAAATGTGCAGATAACTATTCCAACATTATATCAAAGTGTTTTAACAATGCATAGGAGTGTACTAGAAATTATTTAGCCAAACAGTATGTTAAAATAATTGTGAATTGTAGGTCTACAATGCATAACAAATGATGGATAATATCCCTGCAAATAATCTAATTCACAATTATTTGTATTCAAATCACATAGACACAATGTCACAAGGAGGCATAAGTAACTAAGCATAGAAACCTATCTTGATACATTCATATGCATGAGACTAGAAAACACATGACAAAATTACATATATTTTAAACACTGCAGTTAGATCATGCATAGAAATTTAAGCAAGTAAGAATAAAAATCACTCATCTAGGTCCAAAAATGACAATTCCAAGATACATAGAAATATATGATTACACGTATAAAAACTATTATTTTCCTAACATCTTCATAATCGCAGCTTTTTGCTAACATCTTCACAATCACAGCTTTAACCATGCATAAAAATAAATGTTTGCATGCATAAAAATAGAACAGCGTAACAGATTTTGCGCGGTTCTATCTATGCAAGCTTGCAAGCATGGTAGAACCAGAGAAATAATTACACACATGGGCATAGAAAAATATATACTAAGACACTATGGACATGGAAAAGTATACACTCAGACACTATGAGCATGGCAAAGTAGCATCACATACCAAAGTAGCACCAGAGAACAACACGTCGCCCTTACGCTTGCCGGAGACCGCCACCGCACCGCTACCCTCGCTGGAGACCGCCTCCGTAATTCAGAGAGAATAGCCCTTGGCGGCGAGGTCACCCTTGCTGAAGCTCTTGGCGGTGAAGTTGGCCTCCAGCCCAAGCCGATCCGGCTACCACGATGGACAAAGTAGTTGTTGCCACAATCTGGCCGACAACACTGTTGCCTCGAGCTCGCCGCTACACACATGAGCTTGCCATTGTCAATTTCTATGCATCTAAGAACTAAGATTTTAATTTCATTGACTCATGTGCAAGCATACGAACTATTCATACTAATTTTTATATGCATAGAAACTCATGGGACTAAGTTAAAAAATAAAAAGATCATGTTTTTTATTTGCAAGAAAAAAAAGATGCTAGAAGTTATGAATTCAGTCCTGACACGCCTGCTAATTTTTATATGTATGTTGAAATGTTCTAACAATGCATAGAAGTGTGCTCCAACAAAGCATAAAAGAATAAAAATCAAGACTCGTAATACAGTTTCACCATGCGTAGAAAGTTATATAAGCAAGAATAAAAATCAAGGTCTCGTAATGTATAGAACACATACTCTCCATAAAAGAGTTCAGATACATTGCGCACAATATAAAGCATAAAAACAGAAATGAAAAATCATATAAATATGCTCCTACAATGCGTAAAAGTTGGCTAAATAACAATACAAATAATTTTTCATTACTGTTTTTATGCTTTATATAAGCATACAAACAATACCCAATAAAAAAACTAGTACAAACAAGGAGGAAAACTTGTTTTTTTACTCACCTCAGCACGACAGATCCACATCTGATTCGTGTGTTGTGCATCATACATGAAGGGTCACGGTACCTACAATCGACAAGCAAAAGAAAAATTAATTTTACGAGCTCGAGGGGCAGCCACAAAACAAATCGAAAAAAAGAACTTAAATTCTGAAACTTGGAAGTTATTACCCCAGAAAAACCTAATCCTTTGAATCTTTGGTATCCTTCAAATCTTCAGTATCCTTCGAGTCTTCGGTACGCTTCGAATCCTTATGGGGAAGTCTATAAATTATACGACCTTTGCTGGAATCATAACGACTTACTTCAATTTTGACCCTATCCCCCATCAGTATTCGTATAGAGCTAGACCAGATCTTTCCTGAAATATAGCCTAGGACGATCGTGTCATTAGGCAGCTCCTCAACCCCACTGTCGTTGAATTAGAAATAGAAACCATGTATAATCCTTATTGTATAAATCTTACAGCGACAAGCAGAGTATAAAAATATGTTTCACATGCATAGAAACCTCGAACAATGCATATAATCGTGTAGAAGTGCACAACACCAACAGTGTATAGAAATTTTTTGTAATAATATATAAAATATATACCAATGTTGCAGTTTAGCCATACATAGAAACTTATGCACACAAGCATAATAACACAAAATATTGGACATTGTTCGAGCAGTTTTACCATGCATTGAAACAGGCAGCATAGAAATTCTGAGTTTGTATGAGCATAAAAACTATTTGAATCTTTCTTAGATACATTCATATCCAGTAACTGAAACTGAACAAATGGCAGTTAGTGATCATTCTAGTAATCGAAAGTGGGTTGTCCATAGTAATTTCAAAAGATACACAGCCATGATATGTTTTTTTTGGCGGTAATACAAAATAGAAAATGTCTGAAAGCTCCGTAGAGGATCAAGTTTAAACTAACAGTATTTTATATTCAACGATACAATGGGTAGTCTTAAATTCAGATAAAAATCTCTTATCACTGAGAATAAAGAACCTGAAATAACAGGTATGGAGTGCATTTTGGAGCTCTTACCACCGACTAGCGATTCAGACCTCGTAACCAGGTATGGAGCAGAGTGTCGTCGCCTCAAAAGCTTTGCCTCTTCTACAGCGTGTTATGCCATACTCATCGTATGCAGAAATCGGCCTATGGCCAAGAACAGCCGATCAAGAATTGCTCACAAAAAACCTCAGGATGGGAAAATTGTCTGTAAGTGCCAAGATTAAGATTTCGAACACTTACACAAGAGACGTACCTTGGAAACCCAACTGCCGGAAGACCCAAATCGTCAAAACGGCCGTCGTGCACCCCCACCACGCTCCACACCACCCGCGCCGGTGAGAGCACCAGCCCGACTGGTCTACCAATTCCTTGGAGGCACTTTTGTCGTAAGATGCAAAACGTCGAGCAGTTGCCGAGCACCACCACAAGCTTCACACCACCTGCACCCGCGAGTCCTCCTGACTCGCGGCTGGATCTGCTTGCTGCGGACGATAGACGGTCTCCACCCGGCACGGAGCCGGGCACCCACCGATCCTGGCGTCGTCGCAGACGAGCACCATGTTGCCGCCCCTGAAATCCGTGGCCGGCGTCGTGACCTTTACGTCGACGGCGGCGTCCCCGGCGGCGAGCTGGTCCCGCAGGAACGGCAGCAGCGCGACGCCCTGCGCCCACGCCCTGGCGCGTCGCTCCCGCACCTTCCCCTCCTTGGCGCAGAACTGCGGCGCGGAGCCGCGGCCCAGGAGCGCATCCCCGTACGACACGGTCACGGCGGATAGCCTGTGGACGCACGCCTCCGACAGCCAGTTGCGCGCGTTGTCGATGCGGAAGGTGAGGTCGAACACCGGCGACAGCGCGAGGCGGCTGCTCGCCCCCGCAGGCGCTGCGTTGTCGATGCGGAAGGTGAGGTCGATGCCGTCTCAGATGTTGGTGTAGCCGGACGCAGCGAGGGACCCCACCGCACGCTTGACTGCGGCGGATGACGCCATCCTCGGACATGCGCGTGAGCCGGATGACGCGGTGCACGTCTGTGGAGAAGGCGCGACGCTGAGGCGGTCGCCGGAGCCGAGGTAGTCGATGAGGAACCCCATGGCGGGCTTCACCAACTCCAGCTTGTCGCCCGCCATGCTGGTGCTGACGTCGAGCACCATGTCGAGATCCAGCGGCGCGCGCTGACGCCGACACCGACGACGATTCCGGCGTGGCCACCGCGGGTGCCTTGGCGTGCACGAGGATCCTGAACCCATCGCGCGTCGCGGCCTTGGCGAGCGCCGGGTACTCGCAGTGCGTCCTGAGCACCAGCAGCCCGACGGTGCCTGCGGCGGCGCTGCGGCCTGCGCCGCCGAGCGGGGCGTGCGCCGGCGGCGGTTCCACCAGCTCGTCGTCGCCGTACAGGGGTTCGATGGCGGCGGACGACGCCTCCGACGACGGCGCGTCGAGCCAGCGCATGCTGCAGACCGGGCAGATGCTCCGACGGCGCAGGGAGGCGGCGCACGCTCAAGATCTGGATCTGCTGCTACGAGAGGTGAGAGAGAGAGGAGAGAGAAAGATATCTCAAAATAGGCTTTGGTGGTTTATTATGCGGTGACCACAACGTGAGCCCACACACGTGACGCTGACCTGCTGAAGTGAGCTGTTTCGGTGTAACCAGTTAGCTAGAGTTTGGGCTGGCGCTTTCCATAACTATTGGAAGCTCAGAGCTCCTAATAGTATATCTATATATATACATTTATTATATATGATTTTAATATAAAAAGAATGGCTGCTATTTATAATTATATTTTATACACAGTAATTTGTTAACATATTAATTATGGATTAAAGTTCACGACTGACTGATTTTAAACAGAGGAAGTAGATGTCTTCCTGAACTTTCTTTATAGATCTCCGCGCTAGCTATGGTTAGAAAAATAGAAAACTTGACACCCAGCAGGTAGTGGCATAGGAGAAACAAAATTCTCAGGGGCATTGAAGTCTTTTACCATCCATATTTGACACTGTTAGTGCTGAAAACAGACAAAATGGCGTGAGAGAGAAACTTTTCAAACTCAGGGACAAGAGCGTTAGAACCCATCTTCGAGAGACATGAACGATTACACCATCTTTTTTAATGACATACAAGTAAAAGGCTCTTGTTTGTTTATACATAAATTTATCTTATTCCACGTGGGTTGAAGTGGTTTGAAGTGAAAATTGAACTATATTTTAATTCATTCTATCACAGATCATGTGGATTGAGGTGAATTTATGTACAGTTAAATAAGTCCTAAAAGAAGATTAAGAAAATTGAGCTGCAGAGTATTGTGGATATGACAAGTGCTAAAGGGGGATTAAGAAAATTAAGCTACAGAGTATAGTGGGTATGAGCTCGTGCAGATTGAGAAAACAATCGTCTCCGCCAAACGACTCATTTGGACATTGGACCCAAACTGAAATCGGACACAACACGAACTCATGTCATATATTGAAATTGGACTCACGTGTGTGTATATATAACAGCACCACGATGGCTCGAGGAGGGTGCAAGTTGCTTTACGCTTTGCTGGTCGCCGGGCTTCTTCTCGTGGCCCCGACAACCTACACAGCAGCTGCTGCTGAAGGACAAGCCGGCGGTGGCACCGTGAACGGCATGAACCTGGGCACTACCTACTCGTGCGTCGGCATCTACCGGAACAGCCGCGTGGAGATCATCGCCAACGACCAGGGCAACCGGATCACACCCTCATGGGTGGCCTTCACCGACGGCGGCGAGCGCCTAATCGGCGAGGACGCCAAGAACCGGGCGGCGCACGGCCAACCCGGAGCGCACCATCTACGACGCCAAGAGGCTCATTGGGCGCCTATTCGACGCCGCCGCGCTGCAGCGGGACATGAAGCTGCTCTCCTACGAGGTCGTGGAGAGGAACCGAAAGCCGCACGTGCGGGTCCAGGTGAGGGAAGGCGACGTGCGCGAGTTCAGCCCTGAGGAGGTGAGCGCCATGGTGCTCACCATTCACCAAGATGAAGGAGACAACCGAGGCCTACCTCGGCGAGATGGTCACGGACGTCGTGGTCACCGTCCTGGCCTACTTCGACGACGCGCATCGCCAGTCCACCAAGGACGCGGGCCTCATCGCCGGTCTCAACGTTCCACTACGACATCGACGAGTGTTCGACTTCGGCGTTGGCACGTTCGACGTGAGCGTCCTGGCCATCGACAACGGCGTCTTCGAGGTGCTCGCCACCAACGGCGACACCCACCTCGGATGCGAGGACTTCGACCAGCGCATCATGGATTACTAAATCAAGCTCATCAAGCGCAAGCACGGTCGGGACATCTCCGGCGACGCTCGCGCGCTAGGGAAGCTTCGCCGCAAGGGCGAGCGCGCCAAGCGCGCGCTCAACAATCAGCACCAAGTGCACGCAGTGGCGGATCCAGATTCGGTCCACGAGGGGGGCTAAATACATAGAGAGTCGAGTTTGAACCGAAATTCTCTTTGCATTTTTTGGCTACGAGAATTTTTTTGATAGATTTTAAGGTGATTTGGACTGAATTTTCCATTATTTTTCTAACCTGAAGAAGATTTTGGACTAATTTTAGCTAACATCATGTGTATATTTTTGGGCCAAGGGGGGGCTGCAGCCCCCCCCAGCCCCCCTGGATCCGCCAATGGGTGCACGTGGAGATCGAGGCGTTGTTCGATGGCATCGACTTCTCGGAGTAGCTCACCACGGCGCGCTTCAAGGAGCTCAACAGTGAACATAAAAGTCTAAGCTGAGACCAAATCAAAACCACCATGGACAATCAGCTTTTGAGACCAAATTGAAACCACGTGACCGAATCGAATAGAAACTACCGAGCCATAAATTAAGGAAACATAGTTGTGGACAAAAATCAAATTTTAGCAGAGATCAAATTACAAATCCCTTGGTTCTCTGATAGGCGAGCACGCGAAGCCGCCTATAGGAGAGAAGATAGGCATCAATGAGCAAACAACGACCGCCAACGAGACGGATGCGGTGCGACACAGAAAAAATCAAGCAAACCTTTAGACCACCGCACTCTAACCATGCCTGCTTCGACTACCTATTCACCGCACCAGAGTCACCACTGATACACCGGCCATCCTGCGTGAGCCGCACAAAGACACCTTGCGCTTGGCGCTGCTGGGACACCCTGCTCACGGTCGTCCTACGCATGTCGCGCCAATGCACGACGCTACCACGAAGCGCGCCCGAAACAGCTGGCCACTCTACGCGCGCGGATGGTGCCCACCCTACGTAAGCCGGGCTAGGATGACGCGCCCGAACCACCTAGCTCTTCAACACAACTAGCCGCCGCCGTGGTTTTTTATCAAAAAGCAAAAAGTGAAGCTTCCCTCTGCCCCTTCCTCAGATCCGTGGGATCAAAGCAAATTCGCCCTAGGCGCGCGTGTGAAAAAGACTGCCGTCGGGGTAGGTGTGTGGACGCGAAGGAGTCGCTGCTTGGAAGAAGACGAACTCAGGCGCGGTCGCGGCTACCGGTTGCGGAGGAGCTGACGGGGGGTCGCGCGCAGCCACATCCATCGTTGTCTGTCATGGAGAGGAAGTCGTCAGGGGTCGTGTGCGGACGTAGCCATCACTGCCTGGACATGCGTGGAAGCGCTAGAAGGGAGGCGCAAGGGCACGCGTGAAGGTTTGACAGGTGCGGCAATGACGCGTCCCACGCCGTTTGCGAGATTGAGAGGTGCGAGGCTGATATACGTATGCGGTTTTGCGTGTGTTGGTGATAAGTTTGAGAGAGAAAGAACATCAAAGATAAAAAAATAGAAAAAATGATAGGTATAGATAGATAACCCAAGAAGAATCTCTAATTAAGCATATATCAGAATGCCATGTTAAAAAAAGACAAATCTCATGGTTATATATAACTAGTGAAGGGCGCGCGCCATCGCGCGCGTGTACATACGGGGAAGCTGAAATATTCCTTTGTTGACCGGCCAAATGAAGAAAAGGCACGCCACAACCTCAGCATATGCAATATCCTGTATAAAAAATAAAGCAAAGAAATATCAAATCTTCAGAACCTTGCTAATTTACCATTTTTTCTATCCTAAAGTTCGCTAATTTTGGCTTTCTCCATGCAGATATTGTAACAATCCAAGAAAAAGAGAAGCCGCAAGTCTAATCTATATATTACCAAGGAAAACATCTGTTACATGCAGTAATTTTATTGGTAGGTATGCAGTGATTAGCTATTTTGGCAAAGTTTTTGCAGAAGACAGTGCATGTTCGACACCTTTAATTTTCAACAATGATGCATGCACTCTACATTATTTATTCAAGTATTATCAGTTCAAGATATTACAGGACAGATGGCATAGAAATAGATTTCTAAAACCTGATCTCTAGGTTGTAAGAGCTCACAGTAAGGCAAAACAGCTAGTTTTTGTCATTAATTAAAGATGTTAACACATTCCTGTCTGCAGCACCATGGAAACATTAACTCAAGTGTTGTCCCTCGAAAATAAATAGGTATATATAACACAGGTCCTATTTAGTATATAAAATCACTGCCAATCAAAAATTTTGCCAACATGTTTGTTTCTAGAAGAATTGGTGAAACCATCAAATTCGGTGCAATTATTTAGGTTTACCTTTTTTAAATCTCATATCTTCTCTGGTAGTATAAATCCACTGGCTAATTTAGTAACTGTATTTTCCCATAAGTTGGTTCAGCAGATGATATATTTTATTCTGCCACCTGTTCTACCTGATGTCTGAAAAGCATGACCTTTTATAGTAGTTTGAGGATATACAGGACCATAGATGTCTACAAAAGAAGACATCAGGTTCAGGTTAATATCAATGTTCGACTGTGTTTAAAAAGGTCAGTGTTTAAGCAAAACAAGGACTGATATATTATGAGACCGGTAGAGAACAACATGAAAACATTGGTAACAAATACCAAACTGAACCCTATCAAACCTCATTATATTAGAGAGAGACAAAATATTGATTCAGAACAGGTGGGGCATTTCGTTTGCTGTTTTGCCTAACATAGTCTGGCTGAGTGAAAGCCCTAGTTTGGTTTTGGTTAATTGACGAAACCTATTTTGGTCTAATCCTTTTGTGAAGCATGTGTGTAGCTAATGGAAAAGGATTACGACCAAACCATTGGTGGGGTTAGCAAAGTGGCAACCATGGAGGATGGTGGCGGCCACAAACACTTAAGTGATCAAGTGCTCTACCTTTGGTGAAATGAAGAAGAGAAAAGATGCCTTGCTCAAGTGGTAGATTATTTCTCTCTTTTAATCTTGAGTATAGGCAAGCCGGACTATCAAGAGGGATATAAATTAGGCTAGCTAGATGTGGTAAAAAGTGCTCATAACTTCTAACATCTAGTGCCACCTTGAGCGATCTAACTTTGCGTTGTTGCTAGGATCGAGTGGCGTGGTGAGTGAAGTGAAAATCCTTTGAAAAATGATTATGAAAATGCTAACACACATGCACATGATGGTGTACACTTAGTGGTGTTGGCACATTTGCAAAGGAGAAGGTGTTGGAGTTGATTTGGATCAACTCGGAGAAGAGAAGGAAGTTTTTCGGTGTGTTCCGAACTCTTGATTGGGTCTTAGATTGGATTTCTGTACTAATCCTTTGTGCTTTGGATCTTGTATTCATGTGGGTTGTGTAGCCCTCTGAATAAGCTTTCCAAAATGTCCAAGATCATCGAAATCGGAGTTCAGAGCTAAAAGTTATGGCCGTTTTAGCGCGGAGGTCATTTCTTGGCCTAGAGGTAGTACCGACCCTAAGGCCGGTACTACCGACCCCTCCACGAACAGATCGCAAACTCTCTGTTTTGGCCCATTTTTGGCCTAGAGGTAGTACCGCCATAGGGCCGGTACTACCGACCCTCGGTAGTACCGACCCCCGGTCGGTAGTACCGGCGATCGAAGTCGTTTTTGAAGGTTCTCTGTGTAGATCTAGATTTGGCCTAAAGGTAGTACCGCCATAGGGCCGGTACTAACGACCCCCGGTAGTACCGACCCCCCGGTTGGTAGTACCGATGTTTGGAGGAAGTTTGGAGGCGTTCTGTGTAGATCTAGATCTGGCCTAGAGGTAGTACCGCCATAAGGCCGGTAGTACCGACCCTACTACCGACCCCTCTGTAGGCAGCGCGCAAACTCTCTGTTCGGAGGAGTTTTGGCCTAGAGGTAGTACCGCCATAAGGCCGGTACTACCGACCCTCGGTACTACCGACCTATGGGGTCGGTACTACCGACCGTGGCGCAATTGACTTGTTTAAGTAGCCGCTCGGCCGGCTTCTAACTGTTACCTCTTCGATTCATTGCGCCCAAACACAAGAAAGAGAGCTCTCAAGTGTTGACTAACCTCCTCTCTCCCCCCCTTTGATTCTAGAGTGAATCTCTTGCAAGCTTTGAGCTAGGGAAGTGAGATTAGAGAGTGAGACGCATCGATCTACGTCAAGAGCACTTGGATCCAACATCTCTCTGGCTTGATTTGTGTTCTTTACTCTTGGGTTCTTGGGACCCTAGCCGGTTAGGTGTTCTTCGGTTGTTGCCCGTGATTGACTCACTTGTGAGGGCACTCCGAAGTGTTTGTATTACCCTCTGATTCTTAGTGAAGAAACTCAACTAGCCTTTATGGTTGCTTGAGTGAGGCAAGGAGGTGAAAGAGACTCCGACCTTCGTGGTCACCTCAACAACGGGGACGTAGGCGCTTCTTAGTGAAGTGGTCGAACCTCGGATTAAATCTTGTGTCTCGTGTGCTTGTTGATTTTGCATCCTTGGATATTTTGTTTGCTCTCGTGTTCTTCGCGTTCTTCCTCCCTCCTCTCTCGTTCTTAGGTGTGGGAAGGCTCGATCTACATTTTGGGGAGGAGCCACTTCTTGGATAAGGTATAAACTTCATCTACATCTTCTAGGGAAACATTGGTATGTGCTAGATCCACTTTTGCATCTCCTCTATCTCGTTTTCGTAGCAGTCTTAGGGTGTCAGTAGTACCGACCTGTAGAGCCGGTAGTACCGACCTTGGTAGTACCGACCCCTATAGTCGGTAGTACCGACTGTGCAATCTGATACTCGTTTTTTGAGCTTCGAGTTTCAGGTTTTAGATTTTTGAAAAGGCTATTCACCCCCCCTCTAGCCATTCGGACCTTTCACTGAGGCATACCTAAGAGGAGACCGGAGCACCTGAGAGCCGGTGTCATGGCGCAGATGGAGCTAGGGTTTTGTCGAGCACAGGACACGCGGACCGGCGGCAGCAGACAACACCGAGGGACAGGAACAGCGGCGTCGAGTAATGGAGGCAGCTCGCACCGTGCCATGACCGGAGATGGCCACCGTCGGGAGCCAGGCACGACCCTGCGCTGGAGTCTTGGGGCGTCGTCGCTCCGTTAGGGGCTCGCGCAGATTCGGCGATACTGGTGCCCGGACTGCACACTGCGATGTCGTCGCTCGGCAGGGCCTTGTGCGGAGCCGACGGCGCTGGTGCCCGAACTGCACACCTGAAAGGATCAAATCAGCCTAGAGGGGGGTGAATAGGTGATTTTTAACAATCTAAAACTTCACAAACTAGAAGATGTAGTTAGATAACAACCGGAGAGGCCGGTTTGTTTGGGTAGGTACTACCGGGTGTAAAACACCGGTACTACCAACACAAACAAACGACACAACCGGGATCCTAAAAGAAACTACAAATCCAATGTATGTAAGCTGTGAATGTAATACAAGAATCTACCCCACCTCCCTAAGTATGATAGATAGCAAATCTACTCTCACCGAGCCTTGGTTGCTTCCCTTGATGTAGATCGAGCCTTCCCAACCTAACAAGAAGATAGGGATAGGAAGAACACGAAGAACACAACAACAAGTGTAATATAGAAAGTAGAGACAACAACAAGCACACGGGACACGCGATTTATCCCGAGGTTCGGCCAATCCACTAAGGAGTGCCTACGTCCTCGTTGTTGAGGTGACCACAAAGGTCGGAGTCTATTTCACCTCCTCGCCTCACTCAAGCAACCACAAAGGCTACTCGAGTTTCTCCACTAGAAATCACAGGGGTAATACAAACACTTCGGGGAGCCCTCACAAGTGAATCAATATGGGCTACCACGAAGAACACCTAACCGGCTAGAGCTCAAAGAGCTCAAGAGTAAAAGACACAAATCAAGCCGGCTAGATGGAAACCAAGTGCTCAAGTCGTAGATCGAAGCTTCCCACTCTCTAATCTCACTTCCCTAGCTAAAATCTTGCAAGAGAATGGATCTAGGAGCAAAGGAGGAGAGAGAGGGGAGGAGTCAATGCTTGGAGAGAGTTTGTCTCAAGTTAGGTCAGCAATAAGTGAG
Organism: Coix lacryma-jobi var. lacryma-jobi; assembly: GCA_009763385.1. Taxonomy (NCBI): domain Eukaryota; kingdom Viridiplantae; phylum Streptophyta; class Magnoliopsida; order Poales; family Poaceae; genus Coix; species Coix lacryma-jobi. Next base: position 30,751,246 of record CM019827.1, on the reverse strand, counting down.
TGGAATAAGTGGGTGACCGTGAAAAGTGAAGAGAGGAAGCATTTATACTCCCTCAGTCCCGAGGTTGGTCGGTAGCACCGACCACCAATGGTCGGTAGTACCGACCAGTTCACAACGGTCGCATAGATCCAGATCTGACTAAAAAGGCAACTACCGACCTCAGGTCGGTACCACCGCGGGCGGTAGTACCGGCCTTATGGCGGTACTACCGCCAGGCCAAATCAGCCTCAGACAGAGAGCTCTGCAGTTAGGGACTTGGTCCCTCGGAAACTACCGACCAGGGTCGGTACCACCGAGGGTCGGTAGTACCGGCCCTATGGCGGTACTACCGCCAAGTCAAAAATGCGTCAACACAGAGAGCCCTGCAAAAACTTGGTTACTACCGGCCTTGGGTCGGTACCACCGGGGGTGGTAGTACCGGCCTTATAGCGGTACTACCGCCAAGTCATTTTTGACCAACACAGAGAGCTTCGCAAAACCACCTTTCTACCGACCAGGGTCGGTACCACCGAGGGCGGTAGTACCGACCTTATGGCGGTACTACCGCCAGGTCATTTTGAAACTACACAGAGAGGGTTGCAAAGCTGACTTGCTACCGGCCAGGGTCGGTACCACCGGGGGCGGTAGTACCGGCCCTATAGCGGTACTACCGCTAGGCCATTTTTGAGCCAACACAGAGAGGGTGTTTTGAGCACTGAGCGGAGAAGCCACGGGCGGTACTACCGACCACCCATGGGCGGTACTACCGCCCGCACAGAAAACCCTTCATGTGTCCGTGTTTGTGCGGTGTCTCTCAAGCAAACTATAGTTAGTCGATTTGAGCACTTTTCTCCTCATCTAGCCAACATAAATTGTGACCCTCTTAGTAGTCCGGCTTACCTATAACTCAAGTTTAAAATTGAAATTTTAAACTACCACTTGAGCTAGGCATCTTTACGTCCAAATGTATCCAAACGTGCTTTGTTCATGAGATCATACCATTTCAAATCTTTCTAGGACTAACATCTGCATACATGCTTTTATAAACCGGTTAGTCCCTAATTTGATTGTCATTAATTAGCCAAAACCCACATTGGGGGCGAATGCACTTTCAAACTCCCCCTTTTTGGTAATTGATGACAACCAACTTAGGCTTACAAAAAGGATAGAAAGAATTGAAGCTTTTGAATTCCAAAATTTAGTTCAAGCTCCCCCTTAGTGTATGCTTTGGATATGAATTTGAAACCTTGGCTTAAAGCAAGGTTGCATGCACAAGAGCAAGAGCTCCCCCTAAATTTTGCAATCCGTGGGGTGCCTAAGTGTGTGTGACAACATCATATAAGACATTTGTGATGCATAAGTAGTATGGCATGGTGATTCACATAACAATATAATAAGAAAAGCGAATGGCTATGGAAGAAAGAAAAAGGACTCAAATTGCATAGCCATATCGAAAACAACAATCACCACCCAAGACATGAGCATAAGAATAGAGGATGAACCATACATGAATATAACATTAAGCACAAATTTTTACATCCTCATCATCACAAATAAAAGTAGCATACCACACTTAGATCTCAAAGATTGACCCTCTCTCACAGCTAGCTATTACATCAAGATAAAGCCTAACACTCCCCCTTTGGCATCAAGTACCAAAACGGGTAGGCCAAGATAAGCAAAGAACTAGTAGTAGCTGTTGGAAGACCCACCATAATAAGGATCACCGAAGAGAGAGGAATACGCACTCGCACCAACATCACCTCCTGGGAACGACGACGATGGAGCGGAAGAATCCGGCAGAGGAGTAGGGTCGCGGAAACCACCACTCCCAGCTGGATCGGCATCAGGGCCAGCAAAACCCATGTACGAGCCGCCACCACCACCGTGATATGATGTGGATCCACCAGCAAAGGACGTACCCGCACCATAGTCAGGGAAGTAGGGAGGAGCCTGGTGGAGGCTGAGGATAGAACTGAGGAGGCTGGAACAACATGGAGCTGTAAAAACCAGCCTCACCACCACTGGGCTGCTGGGGCTGCTGCTGCTGCTGATCATCGTCATCATCATCATCATCATCATGGTGCTGGGGCTGAGCGTCATACTCGGCAAAAGGATTTGGATGGGGTCGGGGCGGAGAACGCTGAGGGAGACCAAGGTGCGCACGCACCTCCTGGTGATGCCGCTCGTCGCGCTCGGCCTTGTAGCACATCCACTCGAAGATCTTGCCGAGAGCGGAGCGAAGACCGCCACTCCTACGCCTCTCACGACGCGGAGGAGGAGCGGTAGCAGGAGGTACATCCCCACTAGCCTGCTCGGGGCCATGTGCCTCGCCAAGCGCTGCTGCTGCTGGAACCTCGTCGCCTACAACACCCTTGTCCTTGACGATCGATGTAAATTTCCGAACACTGTAGTCCTTCACCGTCCGGTCGTACTCAAAGGTAGCTCCCACAGCATGCTCAATGATGTGCATTAGATATGGAGCATAAGGCAGGAGCTTGTGAGGGTCATTGTACACATCTGATATCTTTTGCCAGAGAAAATGTGAAATGCTAAAGCGTCCATTTGGCAAAGAAAATTGGACAAGGACCTTGGCAGCATCATCTCTCAAGTTGTCTTGGTCTCCAAACTTAGGATCCAGTGTCAGGCGCATCAAATTGTTGAGCACAAAGTAGGCAGGCTTCAGGCCAGGGACCTTGAAGTTTGTCACTGCACCATCCATGTAGATACTTGAGCTCTGCAGCTGAGCTGTGTACATGCCCCCACCATACATCTCTGACAAGCGAGGAGCATCCCTGTCTACATGGTCGAATCCCAACAACCGGGCGAAGGTGACAAAATTGCACCGGTAGTGGACCCCCTGGGTCATCCAGTGCAGCACTCGAGCCTCCTGATCAATGAAAAGGGTTGCCCAGAATTGACAGATTATCTCCTGGTTGTAGCTGCGCTCACCAGAAATCAACCCCAAGATCCTCCACTCCTCTAGCCTCTGCACCAAAGCTTGAATCTCCTCTGAATCCTTGTCTGTCAAGGAGCGGATTGCCAGCCGCTTATGCTCAAAGAGGGGAGGATGTCCTTTGGCACAGAAACCCCTCTAGAGGACTGACACATAGTAATCCTGCTGGAACCTCGACCAAAACCTCCGATCCACTGAATCATCTCTGATGAAAAGGTATGGGTTCTCCTCGCGCTGCCTTCTCAACAGATTCCCCTTCTTCCTGTCAGAGTAGTCCATGGTGTTTCCAAGATGTGCTGGGGCAGACATCAAGGCTCCAGCTTCAGGGTGCATATGAAACACCCGGTTGATAAGCATCAACCCTGAAGTCGGAGGAGACGGCGGTCCAACGCGAGGATTGATAGAACGACCCTCACGCTCAACACCAGCCGCCTGAGCCACACCACCCACAATGACGCTATGCAGGCGCCCGGGCGTACCAGTGACAGGGGGCGGAGAAGGCAGAGGAGCAGCATGCCCACTGCCACCGGCATGGCTGCTCCCACCTCCCCTGGTACTATCAACGCGGCGACGTCCCCCGTGGCCCCCGAACGAACGTCCACGGACCTGACGAGGGAGTTCCTCCATACTCCCACCGGTGGATCGAGCACGACGCGCAGGATTGTGCCGCTGCGTCTCACCGGGCTGCACACCACCTTGCTCCAACCCTACATACTCTTCCTCATCTTCATTCCTAGCCGAACGAGCATGAGAGGGCCTCCGGCTATGCGACATCTAGAAAAAGATAGCATTGACCGAAGTGAGACAAAGGTGATAGAAAGACAACTTCAAAGAATGTAGCAAAGATGACGATTGAAATCGGGAAGGAGAACGGCTCGCTGCGCGCGGTCAATACTACCGCCCGAAGGGGGTCGGTACTACCGACCGCACAGCAGCGTGCGGTTCCCTTCAATCCAATCACATAAATCGCCATGAACTTGCAAACCAAACATCCTAGAAGCATCTACACACTAGATAGAGCAATCCTACCAAAGGAATCGACCTAGAACAAGGTACATTTAGAGATTGGGCAAGAACACCCTAGTACCTTGCTATTCGTGAAGAAGAGGCTGAAATCCGATGTAGGAGTATCTTCCGGGCTTCAAGAACACCACCAAGATGATCTCCTTGCTCCCACGCACCTTTCCACCGGAGGGATTTGAAATTGGGTGAAGGAGGAGGGAGATCGAGAGGAGGAGAGGGAGGAAGAGGTCGCGCGGCTGCTGCGGCTGAAGGAGGCGGCGGCCACGGTGAAAAAGAGTTGACTTATTAGGGTTGAAAAGGATTTCACCGCGACCTTTTATACTCGGGTCCACACGGTCGGTACTACCGCCCATAGGGGTCGGTACCACCGACGTCGGTACCACCGACCCTATGGCGGTACTACTGACTGAGCAAAAACAGAGCGGATAGAGGGCTATTCCAAGAGAACCTTGAGTGGTATACTACACATACTTCAAACATGTCCAGATTTCATACAAGCAGTACATAACTATGGACACAAGTGAAGTATGCAAAATAGATTTTGAAATCACACACAATATTTTGTCAAAGCATTTATCTAGGTCTCTAGGTGAAAACAAATATGTGCAAGACATCAAGCCACGTTATGAGAATCAATGATATTTAGTTCACTCCTCAAAGCACAAAATCTTGACTCATCTAAAGGCTTTGTGAAGATATCGGCTAGTTGCTTTTCGGTGCTCACATGGCGTATTGCGATATCTCCTTTGGCTTCATGGTCTCTCAAAAAATGGTGTCTGATGTCTATGTGTTTTGTGCGAGAATGGTTTACGGGATTGTTGGCTAGCTTGATAGCACTCTCATTGTCACACAAAAGTGGAATTTTGTTTTCCTCACATCCGAAATCTTTTAGTGTTTGCTTCATCCAAAGTAGTTGAGCACAGCATGCGCCGGCCGCCACATACTCGGCTTCGGCGGTGGATAGGGCAACACTATTTTGTTTCTTAGAACTCCATGACACCAAAGACCTTCCAATAAATTGGCAAGTCTCGGTAGTACTCTTCCGATCTACTTTGCAACCGGCATAGTCCGAATCGGAATAGCCAAGTAGATCGAAAGTGGAGCCCTTGGGATACCACAAGCCAAGATTCGGAGTGTGCACTAAGTATCGAAAGATTCTCTTAACGGCCATAATATGACATTCTTTCAGATTAGCTTGAAATCTTGCACACATGCACACGCTAAGCATAATATCAGGCCTAGATGCACAAAGGTAAAGCAATGAACCGATCATAGAGCGATATACCTTTTGGTCCACTGACTTACCATCCTCATTTAGATCAAGATGTCCATTGGTAGGCATGGGGGTCTTGATGGGTTTGGCCTTGTCCATCTCAAACTTCTTTAGCATGTCTCTTGTATACTTGGTTTGACTGATGAACGTGCCATCCATGAGTTGCTTGATTTGGAATCCAAGAAAGTACTTCAACTCACCCATCATGGACATCTCGAACCTTTTAGTCATGATCCTACTAAATTCCTCACAAAAAGCCACATTAGTACTACCAAATATTATGTCATCGACATATATTTGGCACACAAAGATATCATTATCAACTTTGCGAGTAAATAAAGTAGGATCGGCCCTTCCTATCTCAAAACCCTTTTTGAGTAGGAAGTCCTTAAGACAATCATACCAAGCTCTAGGGGCTTGTTTGAGCCCATAGAGCGCCTTGTCGAGCTTGTAGACGTGGTTGGGATACTTGGGATCTTCAAAACCCGGTGGTTGCTCAACATATACCAATTCGGAGAGGGGGCCGTTGAGGAATGCACTTTTCACGTCCATTTGGTATAGCTTGAAATCATGGTGAGTAGCAAAGGCAAGTAATATGCGAATTGACTCAAGCCTATCTACGGGTGCATAGGTTTCCCCAAAATCCAAACCTTCGATTTGAGTGAAACCTTGAGCCACCAACCGTGCTTTGTTCCTTGTCACCACGCCATGCTCGTCTTGTTTGTTGCGGAAGACCCATTTGGTTCCTATCACATTTTGCTTGGGACTTTCCACCAAGGACCAGACTTCATTCCTGGCGAAGTTGTTCAACTCTTCTTGCATAGCCATCACCCAGTCCGGATCATCAAGTGCTTCTTCCACCCTAAGAGGTTCCAAAGAGGAGACAAACAAGTAATGTTCACAAAAACTTGCTAAACGAGAACGTGTCGTTACCCCACGTCGTATGCTCCCCAAGATGTTGTCAACGGGATGATCCCGTTGAATCGTATGATGCACTTTAGGATGTGGCACGAGTGATCTCCTTTGGATAGGTCCATCTTCGTCACATGTGGGGATGTCCCCATCATCTTGTCGGTCTTCATGTTGAGCTTGTGCTTGATCATCAAGTTGATGTTGCATTTGACCACCATTTGCACCTCCATCTATCGGAGTTGCGGAAGCTTCACCATGTACATTTGAATGCACATGATGGACATTTGAATCTTGTGGAGTGTGCAACGGATCATCATCATCATCTTGAATCTCAATGGGTCTCACATCACCGGTTGCAAGCTTCTTGATTGCTTCGGATGGAGACAAGTCATCACCTACAAGCTCATCATTGACTTGCTCCTTTTGGGAGCCGTCGGATTCATCAAAAGTCACGTCTACCGTTAACTCAATAGTGCCTGTGGCATTATTGAATACGCGGTAACCGTGATCGTTAGTACCATAACCAAGTAGAAAACCTTCATGTACCTTAGGTGCAAACTTTGAACTTTTGGCTCTCTTGTTAAGTATGAAACACTTGCAGCCAAAAACTCTAAAGTAGTGCACCTTCGGTTTGTTACCGGTTAGAAGCTCATATGGCGTCTTCCCTCTTAGCTTGTGAAGGTAGAGGCGGTTGATTGCATGACACGCCGTGTTCATCGCCTCCGCCCAAAAGCCATGGGATGTCTTGTACTCATCCAACATAGATCTTGCGGCTTCAACAAGAGTTCTATTCTTCCTTTCCACAACCCCATTTTGTTGTGGGGTATATGGAACGGAGAACTCATGATTGATTCCTTCATCATCAAGATACTCTTCTATGTTGGTGTTCCTAAACTCGGTCCCGTTGTCGCTTCTCACTTTCTTGATCTTGGTGTCAAACTCATTTTGTGCTCTTCTAGCAAACTTCTTGAAAATGCCTTGCGTTTCACTTTTATCTGCTAAAAAGAACACCCAAGTGAAGCGAGAAAAGTCATCAACAATAACGAAACCATATTTGTTACCGCCGATGCTTTGGTAAGCAACGGGTCCGATGAGGTCCAAGTGAAGCAGCTCCAATGGTCTTGTGGTTGATACAACATTCTTCATTGGATGCTTTGCTCCAACTTGCTTTCCGGCTTGACACGCACTGCAAATCCTATCTTTCTCAAAAGAAACATTGGTTAGTCCAAGGATGTGCCCTTCCCTTTGAAGTTGGGCCAAGTTCCTCATCCCAACATGAGCTAGTCGGCGATGCCAAAGCCAACCCATGCTAGATTTTGCCATTAGACATGTTGTAGGTTCTACCTTACTAGTTGAGAAATCAACTAAGTAAAGTTTTCTCTTCAACACGCCTTTAAATGCAATAGAGGAATCCCTTCTTCTAGAGACGGTCACACCCTTATCCGTAAAGAGACAATCGTAACCCATTTCACAAAGTTGAGAAACGGATAACAAATTGTAACTCAACGAATGCACAAGTAATACATTAGATATGGAATTGTCAGTTGAGATAGCAATTTTACCCAAACCAAGCACCTCACCATTTCCATTGTCACCAAACACAATGTTGTTCCATGAGTCATGGCTTGGTTGAAAGGAGGAGAACATTTCTTTTGCCCCGGTCATATGATTGGTGCATCCACTATCCAACACCCAACTTGACCCACCGGAGGCATATTCCTACAAAACAAGATTATGTTCTTGATTTAGGTACCCAAATGAGATTGGGTCCTTGGGGGTTAGTCACATAAGCTTTTGGCACCCAAACATTTCTCATAATTTCCCTCTTCTTGAGGGCACCAACATACTTGACTACTATCTTGCCATCCTCCCCCCAACAACACAAGTAATCACATGTATAGCTTCTTGATATGGGCTTTTGTTGCTTGGGGCCTCCACTTGCTTTTCCTTGTTGATCTTACCATTAGCAAGTGGAGCCTTAGGATTGGCGATCTTGTTAGCCTTGTTCATGAGGTCAAAGAGAGGAACCCCTTTGTCAAAGTTAACAAAGGGTACCCCCTTGACCATCTTCCTTCCATTGGCCTTACCACCATACCTATTGTACCCAATTCCATCCTTGATGGATGGGTGTCTTGCGGTCTTGAGGATATCTTTTGGTTGTTGCACCTTACACTTGCAACCATTCCTCAAGATCATGTTCAACCTATGAATCTCCTTGTCTTTCTTTTCTAACTCAACAAGGTTAGTTGCACAAGCATTTATATCAATTTTATAGCATCTTTTGCAACCATTACTAGTTGAGGCATTAGAGCCATCGGAATCCTTAGAAGAGGTTGAAGAGGTGCTATTCCAAAGAGTGTTGTGGCTTAGTTCAAGAGTTTGATATTTATCTTGAAAGCTTGTGAGGCTTTCTTGAACCAAGCTAACCTCATTCTTTAGGCTAGCAATTGAGTCATTGCTCGTGGAACACTCCTTAGCCAACTTCTTGTTAGAGTCATTGGCTAAAGTTAATTCCACGGTCAATTTCTCAACCTTCAACTTCTCCTCAGCAAGAGAGGCTTCCAATGCAAGGTTCTTTTCTCTCTCTTGAGAGATCAAGTCCCCTTGCAAAGCATGACTCTCATTCCGACTCTCTAATTTAGTGAGCAATTTTATGATTTTAGGTCCACCTTTCTTACCAAATTTTCTAATTATGCTAAGCTCAAATTCATCCATTTCATCATCACTATATTCATCGCTAGAACAAGTAGGAGAGTTAGATGATACCTTCTCATTCTTAGCCATGAAGCAAGAATGAGTGAAGTCATCCTCGTCATCGGAGAGGCTCTCGAACAAGCGTGATGAAGTCGTCGATGTAGCCATGTTGGAGAAGAGGCTTGGAGAAGAGGGCTTGTGTATGGCAATGTTGGCCGCTCCCTTCTCCTTCTCCTTGCTCTTGCTCTTCTCTTCATCACTTGAATCATCTTCGGAGAACCATTCTTCACCAAGATGAGCTTCACCACCTCTTCTTCTTCTTTGGTTCTTGTCATAACTCTTGCTAAACTTGTTCTTGTTCTTCTTTTGTGGACAATCGGCAATGAAATGATCATCCGCACCACACTCATAGCAATTTCTCTTCTTTGACTTCTTGAAGTATCCACCCTTGCCCTTCTTGTGCATCTTCTTTCTCATGAATCTTCTAAAGTTCTTCACGAGAAGAGCCAACTCATCATCGGAGTCTTCACTTCCTTCGCTTGAAGAGTCATCTCGGGCCTTGCTTCCTTCTTCTTGATTAGCTTTGAGAGCTACCACCTTCTTGTGGCTTTCCTCTTGATCTTCTAGAGCTTCATCATCCAAGACTTCATGATGCTTTATTTTGGCAAGCATCTCATGAGGTCCCATGCTCTCATAGTTGGGTCTCTCCATGATGATTGATGCAAGAGTCTTGTTCCTCTTTCTATATGCTCTCAATAGCTTTCTTCCAGCTGAGTAGTCATCCCACTTTTTGTCGCCGAGAGCTCTAATCTGATTGACCAATGTCATGAATCTATCAAACATTTGTTGAGTGGTCTCACTTTTCTTGATAGCAAAGTTCTCAATCTTTCCATGAAGAAGCTCTATGTTGCACTTCCTCACACTTGCATCACCCTCATATGATATACTGAGGGTGTCCCAAATCTTCTTAGCACTCTCCATTCCATGTACCTTGTTGCTTTCTTCAGGCTTAAGGCATGATAGGATCAATGATGCGGCTTGAACATTCTGTTGAAACTCATTCACATCATTGTCGGTGAACTCTTGACCTTCAACATGACTTGGTCCACTCTCAACAATCTCCCAAACTCTTGCGGCAAGAAGGTGTAGCTTCATCTTGTGTGCCCAATCATTGTAGTTGATTCCATCAAAGGCGGGAGGTTTGCCTAGATTGATGCTAGGCAATTGAATGACTTTGCCCATTTGGCTATAGTCATAAGGCACTCTAGAGAACTCGTTGTCTCTCTTGCCTTTCTCTTCATCTCCCTTCTTCTTGTCATCTTTGGTTGGTGGCGGATTTTCTCCACTTCCGGATGATTCGGCTTTGCTGTCTAAAGCACGCCTCAAGCTCTCAATCTCATCTTTCATCTTTTTCATTTCATCTTCATGCTTCTTTGCTTGATCTTCCATCAACTGAGCAGAAACCTTCTTCATGATCTCATCAAGTTGTTCTTGACTTAGGGTCGACATGATTCTCCCTTACGCGGTGAAGCGCTAACACAAGGGTTAGGCTCCGATACCAATTGAAAGGATCAAATCAGCCTAGAGGGGGGTGAATAGGTGATTTTTAACAATCTGAAACTTCACAAACTAGAAGATGTAGTTAGATAACAACCGGAGAGGCCGGTTTGTTTGGGTAGGTACTACCGGGTGTAAAACACAGGTACTACCAATACAAACAAACGACACAACCGGGATCCTAAAAGAAACTACAAATCCAATGTATGTAAGCTGTGAATGTAATACAAAAATCTACCCCACTTCCCTAAGTATGATAGATAGCAAATCTACTCTCACCGAGCCTTGGTTGCTTCCCTTGATGTAGATCGAGCCTTCCCAACCTAACAAGAAGATAGGGATAGGAAGAACACGAAGAACACAACAACAAGTGTAATATAGAAAGTAGAGACAACAACAAGCACACGGGACACGCGATTTATCCCGAGGTTCGGCCAATCCACTAAGGAGTGCCTACGTCCTCGTTGTTGAGGTGACCACAAAGGTCGGAGTCTATTTCACCTCCTCGCCTCACTCAAGCAACCACAAAGGCTACTCGAGTTTCTCCACTAGAAATCACACGGGTAATACAAACACTTCGGGGAGCCCTCACAAGTGAATCAATACGGACTACCACGAAGAACACCTAACCGGCTAGAGCTCAAAGAGCTCAAGAGTAAAAGACACAAATCAAGCTGGCTAGATGGAAACCAAGTGCTCAAGTCGTAGATCGAAGCTTCCCACTCTCTAATCTCACTTCCCTAGCTAAAATCTTGCAAGAGAATGGATCTAGGAGCAAAGGGGGAGAGAGAGGGGAGGAGTCAATGCTTGGAGAGAGTTTGTCTCAAGTTAGGTCAGCAATAAGTGAGTGGAATAAGTGGGTGACCGTGAAAAGTGAAGAGAGGAAGCATTTATACTCCCTCAGTTCCGAGGCTGGTCGGTAGCACCGACCACCCATGGTCGGTAGTACCGACCAGTTCACAACGGTCGCATAGATCCAGATCTGACTAAAAAGGCAACTACCGACCTCAGGTCGGTACCACCGCGGGCGGTAGTACCGGCCTTATGGCGGTACTACCGCCAGGCCAAATCGGCCTCAGACAGAGAGCTCTGCAGTTAGGGACTTGGTCCCTCGGAAACTACCGACCAGGGTCGGTACCACCGAGGGTCGGTAGTACCGGCCCTATGGCGGTACTACCGCCAAGTCAAAAACACGTCAACACAGAGAGCCCTGCAAAAACTTGGTTACTACCGGCCTTGGGTCGGTACCACCGGGGGCGGTAGTACCGGCCTTATAGCGGTACTACCGCCAAGTCATTTTTGACCAACACAGAGAGCTTCGCAAAACCACCTTTCTACCGACCAGGGTCGGTACAACCGAGGGCGGTAGTACCGACCTTATGGCGGTACTACCGCCAGGTCATTTTGAAACTACACAGAGAGGGTTGCAAAGCTGACTTGCTACCGGCCAGGGTCGGTACCACCGGGGGCGGTAGTACCGGCCCTGTAGCGGTACTACCGCTAGGCCATTTTCGAGCCAACACAGAGAGGGTGTTTTGAGCACTGAGCGGAGAAGCCACGGGCGGTACTACCGACCACCCATGGGCGGTACTACCGCCCGCACAGAAAACCCTTCATGTGTCCGTGTTTGTGCGGTGTCTCTCAAGCAAACTATAGTTAGTCGATTTGAGCACTTTTCTCCTCATCTAGCCAACATAAATTGTGACCCTCTTAGTAGTCCGGCTTACCTATAACTCAAGTTTAAAATTGAAATTTTAAACTACCACTTGAGCTAGGCATCTTTACGTCCAAATGTATCCAAACGTGCTTTGTTCACGAGATCATACCATTTCAAATCTTTCTAGGACTAACATCTGCATACATGCTTTTATAAACCGGTTAGTCCCTAATTTGATTGTCATTAATTAGCCAAAACCCACATTGGGGGCGAATGCACTTTCAACACCGCGACGGCAGGAGAGAGTGAGAGGGAGAGGAAGAAGAGAGAGGGGGAGGGGGAGGACTGGAAGGGGAGGCCGGGGGCAGCGGAGGCGCCGCGACGCAGCACGACTGTGGAGTCGGGGCCGGGAGGGAGCACGAGAAGCCGCAGTGGCCAGGACGGGAGAGAGAGGAGAGACGAAGAGTCGGAGAGAAAGAGAGGAGGCAGAACGTCGGGAGAGAGAGGGGGCGGCGTTTTCTGGCGGCACTGTAGGTGCTGACGTGGATAGCCTAATATTTTTGGGTGAACCTTGTGATTGTAGAAGAGAATGTGTGACAAATTTATAGGTTTATTTAAAAAGTAACGATACTAATCTTATTTATGATTGATTTATTTTATTAAATAGAAAAAATAGTAGTATACAAAATGGTACAGATAACCAGTCAATAAAGTTTTCCGTTGCAACGCGCGAGTATTTTTACTAGTCTATAATAAATCATAATATTTTTTACGAAATCTAGTTACAGACATAGACGCTCATATACATAAGTACACAATCACCCCTATAAATACAATCACACACAAACCTATCCCTATAAGCACCTTCGAAGAATTAAATTTGACCGACAAATTTTGAGATTGAGTCCTACAACTTCGTAGTTAGCAAGTTATTTATTTGAAATTAATTAGAGTTCTAATTTTTTTAAAAACGTTTTAGATTAGAAATTCAAAATTAATTTTTTTGAACGACATTATAACTTAACATGGACTATATAAAAATTGTTTACTGATTCTCCAAAATAGTTTGTAACTACAATTTTTTTCCTTATTATGTGAAATACTTCAAATCTTTAATAAAATATCCATATTTTTTATTAGAAATATTCCTGACATCTCTATCACGTAAAATATTTTAAATATTTAATCTATTAAGATACAAATCATCTGCATATGCTATTATTTCATGATATATTATTCTATGATGTAATAAAATATTCTATTATTTTTTCTTCTATTAGTTTACTGATCTTTACTAGATCTGATACAATAAGATAACATGCAAGTTATGCAAGTTAAATTCATATATTATTTTTTCTTCTATTACCTTACTGATCTTTCCTAGATCTGATACAATAAGATAACATGCAAGTTAAATTCATATATATATATATATATATATATATATATATATATATATATATATACACTATACAAAATATAGTATAGTAATATTATGTATATAACATACTCTCAATGCACGAGATATACTTCTAGTTTTGTATAGTGGTACACGAGACAAAAAAAATGCATTCGTGCAAAAGGGCTATGCACAACTGTTCCAATGTTACTTTTCTCTTATCATTACAAAATTCAAATTCAAATGCGATCCGGAACAGAGAACACGTTGCGTGCCATTGCAGATTCTGAATATCTTGATGCGCTACCAATTTGGAGATTCCTGTGGGCTAACTATGTTGTAACATAATTCTTGAATCCAACTAAGTAATACAGACACACCCATTTTCAATTAAATCAACGCAGTTCTGAGGACAAGGGTGGATGAGATATGGCTATCCATAGATTTAGGATATGAATATCCATGTTGTCTATTTGGTTGGGTGGATTGGACGAGCCACTGGATGGGATGAGAATATTTGACTAATTATATCTATTATTTAAAAATAATAGCAACTAATTATACAATAATAAATATGCATTGACACTAATCTTATCATTATAAAATCACTAATTAAAACTAAAATATGTTAATTAATATTATACTACTCTAATTATCACACAAAACATGTGGTAATCAATATATTAGCACTTATCAAAACTTATCATGTCATCGTGATTACTAATTAATATTATAACATACTAATAATCCATAATTTATTTGCTAATGACAAAGATTAGAAAGCATGGATAAGCTTATCCACAAGTTTTTTGGTGGCCACCATATCCAGCATCTACTAGGAATATTCTCTGTTGTGGATATCCATATTCAGCTGACCACCGAACCAAACACTACTCATCCATGGATGGACATGTCCCATCCAGGGATATCCATCCAACCAAACACACCACACTACTCATCCATGGATGGACATGTCCCATCCAGGGATATCCATCCAACCAAACACACCACGCTACTCATCCATGGATGGACATGTCCCATCCAGGGATATACATCCAACCAAACACACCCCTAGATGAATATCAAATTTGATACAGAGCGAAAGTATTTCTAGAGCCGTCACAGAAAAGACCGCAGAAGCATCATCTCATTACACCAAGAAAGTACCTTTACAGCATAAATCATTCCGAACTTAATCTTCCACAAAATCTCCAGCCTCTTCATCTGAGTCATCTTCTTCTTGTTCTCTACTCTCTAGCTTGTTCGGCGTATTCATCAAGTGATGCAGCAGGAAAGATATCACCTTCTCGACTTCTATCAGCGATCTTTGGGACTGACGGCCCACCACTCTCCCCACCCTTGCCCTTGTTCATCTGCCATGAAATAATAACCATATTGAGTATCATTGAAATCATCAGTGTAGAGAGTTTAAGCTGAAACAACTCGACATTGTTTAAAACAAGAGTAACAAAGGTCTTATGGCCAAGTTGGCTGCTAGAATCGAAACTGGAACATTCAACTGCAGTTTCACTTACAATAAGGAACCAAAATCACATTCCACTTGCATTCCAATAACCTTGAGTAGAAAATGTCAGTGTATTGCACTAACATGTACTTGACTATTTGTTTCAAAGGAAAATGTATATTTGTTTCAAAGGAAAATGTATCAGATCCCATGCTCTATGGTTGTTCAATACAACCATTGCCATTATTCTTTTATGTAGCTCAAAAGTTTCTTTATTAAGACACTTATTATACTACTCGTTTAGTGTTACATAAAGTAGAATTCAGTATCTAGCAACGCTACATACAAAATACAGATCTTAGAAGAGTATATAGATTAAATTGCGCAAACAATGGGAATAGATTGTGCATCACTGTTGAGGAAAATTGTTCAATTGGCAACAGTGAGAAAAATACTGAAATTTTAAACGAAGATGTAGCAGCTTAAAGGTCATATCAAACAGAACTGTTCATTCTCCACCAACAGGTCAGTATCAATATTCCATATGAATGAGCCTAGGTTGATTCTACAATTGTTGCATTGGCTTTTCATTGCACCTTAAGGTTTTAATGGATGGAACCTTGCCAAAACGCCCCCCTAGCTCAAACTCCAAAGTGGAGCTCTGCAGCAAAGGTTGTATATATTGTACAACCAAGGCTGATACAAATGTTTGAACTTTTCTCAAGATATAAATGCCAGCAGAATTTGCAAAAAAGGGATAACAATACAGATGCAGAATTAGAAAACACAAATGTAAGTATCAGATATGCATAAAATAGAAGACAGAACTCCCAGAGTTTATCAGACAGTAATAATAATAAAAAGCACAATTTCCTTTTCAGATTCATGGCTGATGGCTGCATAGTCTTAAGGAGGAACTACAAGTAAAGGACCCAGAGTTTATCAAACAGTAATAACAATAAAAAAAACACAATTTCCTTTTCAGATTCATGGCTCCATAGTCTTATGTTAATTCGGTTTCTACATCACGGAGACTACTAATAATAGAGGCAAGTGCATAAGAACAAAAGTTTATTCAGTGTGAAAAGTTGAACAGAAGTACTCACAATACGAAGAAGTGTACGTCTTTCCCTCTCTCTAGCACCTCTGATAGCCTGAAAAACAACTTCAGTCATCAGCGCAAAACAATACTCTTCTACTAGTCATGTAAATACAACCTTTTCCTTCTTAATTGTTAGGCAGAGCTCCTTGCCAATGTGTTCAAAGAAAATACTGTTCTACTAGGTTCATATAGCAATCTACTATCTAGTTCCATCTTGCAATATATAACACAATCCAACCTCTTCTAGTTCCTTGCGTTCACTTTCCTCCTCATTCGCATCCCTAAATAGAATTACAAATTAATCAAACTACAGATATTATGCATATATCGATACAGCAACAGGAATGCACATAAGGAATCACCTTCCAACAAGCTCGTTAACACGAGTGCAGCACTTAGCACATATGCCGAGGTCCTTGGAGCAATCTGCATTAAGCAGTGGCAACCCAAATCAGTATCAATCCAAAATATCGATGTTTAACAACCAGACCTAGTGGAACGAGAGACTGAGCGGCTAAAATTCACCTCTGCACACGTTATGGTACGCTTGCCGGACGTTTCGCTTACTACACTTCTGGCTGCCAAACCAAAAAGGAAAACTATTATGTCATCCTGCTCACTACTCAGTATACGTGCTGAACAGAGAAAGAGATTTACCATTTTGCTGGCTCAACAATGGGCTTGTATTTTCCATATCTACAAAAAGAAACAAACGAATTGGACCTAGGAGCAACGAAAATAATCGAAGCTACACACTAACTAAATGAGCTTAGACAACCGATGAGGGATGAGAATTCCCCACCTGCGTTTCCAGTCGATTTGATCCCGGCAGCGCTGGCAGACGCCGGTGATCTCTGACAAAGGTCGGAACCTGCCCCCGGGCTCCTGCGGCGTCGAGGGTTTTGCAACGGTGAGATTTGAATAAACAATCCAGAGCTATGGGGAAGGGGGGACGGCGAGGGGAGAATAGCTTACGGTTTCGTTGATCTTCTGGCCAAGGTTCGGCTTCCACGCGTAGCTGTTCTGGTGTTTCGGGGGTCCCTGCCGCTTCGACATCGCCGAACTCCGATGTTCTCACCACCCTCCGCTTCGCGCCGCCGGCCGTTTCTCTCTCCCGGTCACCTCTGACGGCTTTGCCCTTAAAAACCTTTTAATGTTGCGGCTGCACGACGTGGCTGCATTCCGATCCCAAATTATATTATATTATAGGAATTACATGAATTGGGCCGTAGCCCACAAGGTCAGTGCTCCCTTTGCAACTTCGAATAGGGCCCAGGTAAAGCATAATAGGGACCCAGCATTGGCCTTCTCCGAGGCCCGAGCAGGGCCCAACTGCAGCACTGCCACACCAACACAGTTACACAGACGCTGCTGAGACGTAGTCAACAACAGCAAAGGAATCCAGCATTTGCCGATCTCGAGTTGTTCGAAACCCCATCTCAGAGTTGGGAACGAAACCTCCACCAAGGAGCCCCTGCTAGAGTCGGCTGCGGCGGCGGCCGAAGCAGCCTAGCAGAGCTAATCGAGCTAAGCCAGGCGGATTCATCATGCAGAAGAAGCTGCAGCAGTTCCCGCCCCTCATCGCGCAGCACGCCCTCCGCGGTGCCCCAAAACCCAGACCCCACCACCACCGCTTCCTGCACTACCCCTCAGCGCCCGCACCCGCATCCCCGTCCCCGTCGGCACACCTCCTATGGAATCGCCTCTCCGGTGCTACCGGGGCCTCTCTCCTCCCGCGGACCGCCACGGATGTCACAGCGTCCGCGCGGACCGCCGCGTCCCGGTGGTTGGCCGCTTCGAGCGGCGCCGGCTCTCTCAATCCCTTCTCGTTGCAGCGGCGACGCAGGGCCTCGCGGTGGCCTTCCACTTTCCTCCAAGGCGCGCCCTGGTGAGGTTCATATTTGGCACGATCTTACTTGGGAATTGTTGTAGTCGTTTCGTCATTTTGGTTTCTGATGTATGCGGAAGGGCGCACTGGATGGAGTCTCGCAAAGGGGTGGTGTTGATGCTCATCGGTGCGAATGTAGCTGTCTTTATGCTGTGGCGTGTGGCCGATCCAGGGTTCATGAGGAGGCATTTCATGGTAAGTGAAGCGATCAGTTCTTAGATTATAGCAGTGGTTACTATATCATTGTTGTAATGAACAGTGGTTTCTTTATTATTGTTGCAATGAGCAGATTTCGCTAGAAAATTTCAAGAGCGGACGGTTGCACACCTTGCTCACGAGTGCTTTCAGCCATTTAGAGTCTAATCACCTCTTTGCAAATATGTTTGGCCTCTACTTCTTTGGGCACAGTGTAAGTTGCACACTCTTCCTTTATGTTACTAGAAAGATATAGCCCAATAGGGAATCAATGTGAAAAGATTTTGCAGTGAATGTGAAATCAATGTGTCTTCCGATGTTCTTAAACCCGGGAAAGAATATGGAAAGCAGAGAAAGACACGTTGAGGTTCTATAATCTCAGGTTCTCTGCTTTGCTTGAGTGCAGCGTCAATGTCGTCAGCTATGGTTCTTCAAAATTTAGTGAAAGTATGTGTAATGTACAATTCAAAAAATTAGCCTCGTTTTTTTAACAGTAGACTACCAATGCTTAATAACATTTTATCTATAATATAACATGAATTTAGGGCCAACCGTAACAATACATTTTTAAATGTTCATGAAACCAAATTATTTCACTTGTATTGTAGTATCCAAATTTAAAGTAAGTCCACTTTTCTGGCCACCTATATTTCCAAAAGAAGTCATGGACTCACATCATGTTGGGAGGTGACAGAAAGGCGAAGGCCAAAGGTGTGCGCATATGTGGGGTGGCACACACGGTGTTGAGGGAAACAGCTCCAATCCGTGGCAGCGCGTCAATCCAGCAGCGCTCGTCGGTGGGATGGCACTCGGTGAGAAGGAGATCATCGGTGAGGAGGCAATCGATGAGGAGGCACTAACAGTGGGTAGGCAGCCAGCGGGTGGGGCAACACTCATCAATGGATAGGAAGCTCAGCGGGAGTAATTCATAACAGTGGAGGCAGGCTACTAGGAAGCACTTGCGGTGTGGAGGTGCTCGAGGACGGCAAGAAAAAGCCGAGATAAGCTCCTCACAGGCTGCTTAACGAAGAAACTGGATCATAGTTGTTTTACGGTTAAGTTTCGTGTTTGGTTGGGTCCACTGTTTTTTTTTCTGGTGAAAAGCTGCTCCAAAAGCAGTTCCAGACAGGACCGTAGTACATAATGCAACCCAGCCAAAGAATCATGTTTGAAATTCCATTCATGTAAACAATATACTGACATAATGTCCCCTGATTTATGAGTAGCAATTAGCCCAAAAAAGTACTTGTAATGAAGAGAAATATGATGATGTAAGTGATGGGGGAAAAATCAATTGCTACTCTGTCAAGATAGCATGTTAACATGTAAATTCCTAAATTGCTTTATTTGCTGTGTACGGATCGCTAAGAAGCAGTATGAGCTATTTTTACAATTCCATTTAAATCCATTTTCCAACATCCCTCATATAAAGTTTCAAACTTGCATGAAAATAAAGAGTGCAATATAACAAAAGTTCGTGTAGTTACTCAAACATTCATTAAGATGATATATTCTAGTTAACCATCTCTCAATCAAAATTTCATCAGTAACTGTGAACAAGAAGAGGAAACGACCTTTTCGCGTGCAAATCCAGTACCATGAAGAGAGGAACAAGATTAATTTGGATCAATACCTTCCGGAGGGCTGTGGTGAACTCGTCGCGGGTGTCAATCGCGCCACAGAGAGGGGCCGGAGACGGAGGCCGGCTAGCAGTCTACGTAGTAGGAACCACGCGCCGTAGTGAATCCTAAAGGGCTTGCGCCGGCGTCGCCTGGAGGGGCCGCCGGACGAACGGGCCAGAGGCAGGCAAAGAAGTGGCCGGCGAGAGGTACCGGAACGGCAGGCGGCGGCGGCGGGCGGCGGCGGGAGGCAGCTGAGTGAATCGGGAGGGGGCGTTCGGAGGTACCGGAGCGGCAGGCGGCGGCGGGCGGCTGCGGGAGGCAGGAAGTCGGGAGGGGGCGTTCGGAGGTACCGGAGCGGCAGGCGGCGGCGGGCGGCTGCGGAGGCAGCCGAGGGAATCGGGAGGGGCCAAACCCTAGGACTATATGGAGTACTGTATATTGGATGGCACGATGCGGGTTTTTTGTAACCGGGTTCCCACGGTCCTCTCACCCGGGCCACGACGCCGGGCCACCCCGTTGGGAGCGCTCCGCGGATTTGAGGAGTCATTTCTCAAACTTATTTTTCTACGAAAATTAATTATTCGTTAATTCTATAAATTAATTTTCTACAAATAAATTAAGGTCTTGTTTAGATGGAAAAATTTTGCAAATTTTTTCCTGTAGCGTTTTCGTTGTTATTTGATAAACTTTGTCCAAATATAGACTACGTATAGACTACGTAGACTTCAAAGATTCGTCTCGACATGTACATACTAAAAGTACAATTAGTTATTTTTTTACCTACATTTAATTTTTCATGCATATATTTAAAGATTGATGTGATGGGGAATCTTGACAATTTTGCAAAATTGAGGAGTAACTAAACAAGGCCTAAGAGGCTGAAAGCTGAAAAAATAGTTTTTTTTATAATTCATCCTAATTTTAAGAGTTTATGCTAAAGAATCAAATATAATCACTTTTAGCCCACCAGAGAATTAGGGAGCACAACTCTGCCAAACAAACCCTCACACGCTCCCGCTCCGGCTTCCCACTGCTCTTGTTCCCTCCTAGTCCACATTCGGAGCAGTGTCGTTTGGTAACACTCTTATCATCTCACGACAACTCTAACTCACAACCACGTAGGGGAACAGGAAGGTGAGTTAGATCTCGGTGATAGAGAAGAAGAGAGGCGAGGGTAAGAGAAGAGCAGACTGGATCTCGATGACAGAGAAGAAAATAAGCAAGAAGAAGAGAAGGGCGGGCTGGACCTCACCGACGGCGGGCTCAGAGGCGACGACGATGGTGGGCTTGGAGGTGAGTCAGGGACAACCTAGAGCGTGTCCACGGTGGTGAGGATACGACAGAGGCAGGGAGGGCCAGCTGGGAGGCAAAGACGCATGCGGGGAAGATCATGAAGCGGCATGGAGCGATCCTCACCCAACATACAATTTGTGCGGAGCCCTGGGAGCGACTTCCACACGAAGCTATAACTCTTAGCAGCACGAAGCTTATTCTCGCTATAGTTGTATTATTTCTATATAAGTTACTTTAGTAAATATATGTAGATATATAATGAAAATTATGTATCTACTCCCTCCGTCCCTGAATAAAAAGATTTCTAGAGTTGTCCTAAGTCAAACTTTTTAAACTTTGACCGAATTTTTAGAATAATGCGTCAAGATTTATGGTATCAAATTAGTAGCATTAGATACATTATAGAATATATTTTCATAATATGGTCATTCTATATCATAAATATTTTTACTTTTTTCTATAAAGTTGGTCAAACTTTAAAAAATTTGACCGGCACGGATTCTAGGAATCGATTTATTCAGGGACGGAGGTAGTAAAAAACTAAATCGTCTTATAGTTATATCAAAGTGTATAACAAAAGTCAGGCTAGAATCACGTATTGGGGTAGAATTGTGTTTGGAATCAATGCCCTCGAAAAATAGTTGGAGACTGAGAATGAAACATCTCAAACATCTTTGTTTGTAAAAAAAATAAAATGAGTAAAAAAATTCCAAAATCCATTAAATTTTAAGCAAGTTTCATCTAGATAATCAACTCCTAGATTACATTCTTGGTCCCTAATAAACTTTCTAAGAGCATCTTCGTCGTATCTCCTTTTCTTTAAAATCTTGTAAGGCTTTGTTTGTTTATACATAAATCTATCTCATTCCACGAGTGATGAAATTGTTTGAAATGAAAATTGAACTAAATTTTACTCCAATCTATCATAGATCATGTGGATTGAGTTGAATTTATGTGCAGCCAAACAAGTCCTAAAAGGAAATTGAGAAAATTGAGCTGCAGAGTACAGTGGATATGACAAGTCCTAAAAGGGGATTAAGAAAATTGAGCTGCAAAGTATAGTGGGTATAAGCTCGTGCAGATTGAGAAAACTATATCCCTATATGTGTGAAACCCACATATCTTTAAAAAATCTCCTTGAATATTAGAGGCATATATCTATTTACAAAGATAGTTTAAAAACAACTGTATATGTAACTGGATTTCTAGAGACCGACTACTCAAGAAGGCCCCCTCTAAATGGTTACTAATAAAGTAAGAATTGTTAAGGATGCATTCTCTATAAATTAATTTACAGGGGTGATATTCTTAAAAGACGACTTACCACTATATATAAATAGTTATCTCTAATAAATCATAATATTTTTTTGCGAAATCTAGTTACAGACGTAGACGCTCCTATATATGAGTACACAATCACCCCTGTAAACACAATCACACACAACCTATCCCTATAGGTACCTTCGAAGATTGAGTTTGACCGACAAATTTCGAGATTAAGTCCTACAACTTCGTAGTTAGCAAGTTATTTATTTGAAATTAATTAGAGTTCTATTTTTTCTAAAACTTTTTAGATTTTGAAATTCAAAATTAATTTTTGTGAGCGACATTATAACTTAACATGGACTATATAATTTTTTTTGTTGATTCTCCAAAATAGTGTGTAACTACAAATTTTTTCTTATGATGTGAAATACTTCAAATCTTTAATAAAATATCCATATTTTTTATTAGAAATATTCATGACATATCTATCACGTAAAATATTTTAAATATTCAATCTATTAAGACACAAATCATCTGCATATGATATTGTTTCATGGTATATTCTTCTATTATGTAATCAAATATTCTATTATTTTTTCTTCTATTAGCTTACTGATCTTTACTACATCTGATACAATAAGATAACATACAAGTTAAATTTTTATATATCTTACTGATCTTTACTACATCTGATACAATAAGATAACATACAAGTTAAATTTTTATATATCTATATACTATAGAGAATATCATATAATAATATTATGCATATAACATACTCTTTAAATAAAATCTCGTGGCAATGTGCGGGATATACTTCTAGTTTTGTATAGTGGTACACGAGACAAAAAAATGCATGCGTGCAAAAGGACGCCTGCCTATATGATAAGATAATACTCTTTTCGTCCAAAAAAAAAAGTTTTGCGAAAAAATGCAATTCTAAAACAGTAACACGTTTTACTATCTTAACTTTGACTAATTATAGATTAAAAAATAATAATATTTATAATACTAAATAAATACCATTAGAATAGTTACCAAATGTATTTTTATAGTAAATTTATTTAAATCTATAGATATAAATATCATTCATTAGAAATTTGGTCAAATGGGGAGTCACTTTACATGGCACACAACTTACACTTATAGTTGTATTTTTGGGGGGCACAGTTAGACCTTGTTTGCTTTCGTTGGATTGGAATAGGGTCTAGAACCATTCTAAATCGGGAATAAGTAGGGATTCACCTTTTTTTAATAATGGATACTTTATACCCGGCTTCATCTCTCAACAGATAGAACCAGACCAATTATTACCGAAGTTCACACTATAAGCACAACTGCTAACTACAGGACAACACCCTGCAACACGTCTAGTGTTAACTGAAAAAAAAATAAAGTCTAGAATAAACATGATCAATATGTCTTGCTGACAACCATCTATTGTTGGAACTAAAGAGCTGCAAAGCTGACATCTCTAAAAAAGCTGACATCTCTAAAAACTGAGAAACTTGGATCAGTTGCTCTCGCCAGTCATCATGCCCTTTGGAGAGTTGCCTACTGTCGCAGCCAGTGTGTTCCCGGGAAGAGTACCTGCAAAAAAGATTTTGGTCTACATTTGTCAAAGACTACTTCATTTCTTGTCAACCAAATCGACCAACACAGTGCTGCTGCTGCCGTTAATAACAATGAATTAAATTCTTTACTTGTAAATTTTGACCACCTATTAAACATGTCATTCATATTAGATGGAGGTGAAAGCCGAAAAAAAGGTGTACCGCTCGCCATAAAAACTTGACATAAAAACAATCTAAAAAGAGATGATTCATGGATTCTGGAAAATGACAAAAACTACACGATTTGTTACCATTCCAGTTCCGCCTGACTAAGTTATCCTTAGTTAAAACCACTCCTTTTTTTTTAGGGTTATCCGGTTATTTTCGTTTCGGACCTCAAGAGGTGAGGAACAAATCCAGATCCTAGAGTATAATTAGAGTATAAGAAGTGAGCTAAATTAAAACCGGGTCATATCAATCCATATTCGGAACCAAACCTCAACCGAACGATTATTTTGCTATGAACCATATTTAAAACCGGATGAAATCATTTTGGCCGGAATGGCTCCGTTTGACTGAACCGAACAAGGCCTTAGTATATGATGCTCCTATACGCGAGATCACATATCGTGTGATTCTGGGGTTGACAGAGATTTGTCTTTGAGTATCATTCTTATTTCTTGAAGCTCGTTTACCGTATTTTTTCAATTTTCATTTGATATATGGACAGCTCATTTCCTTCATTATAACGCATTATTAGATTAGCTTAAAGTTGACTATGTACTCCACCAACTTGGGAGTTTTAAAAAGAGTTTTTTACCTATATGGTCTTAGAAATAATGGTTCTTTCTTGTATAGATTTTTTTTTATTTGAACTTACTTCTATGGCTCTGAAACGAACTTTTATTTCTTCTATGACCTTCCGTCCGTTTTTTCTACTTGACGACGTTAAGTCAAGGGTAAAAAGACAGTTTTACCCCTAGCATAAAATTTTTGTAGAGTTATATTTTTGTTGTATATTAAAATTAATATTAAAAAATAAATTCACACATGACAATATTTCACATAAAAGAAATATTGTTACTTATAAATTTATTTATTTAATATTATTCTAAATATACAACAAACAAATAAAATTGTATTTTTTATGCTAGGGGCAAAACAGTCTTTTTATCCTTGAATTAACACCGTCAAGTGACAAAAATAGACGGAATGTCATAGAAGGAATGAAAGTTTGTTTCAGGGTTACAGAGGTAAGTTTAAAAGAAAAAATGTCACATAAGGAAGAGTCATTTTTTACGAGGCCATATAGGTGAAAAGGTCTTTTCAAAATCATGGTTTTCAACGATAGGGCTCTTTTGGAACGAACATGGCGCAGGAATATATTTGTCCACATCATGTGTTTTTTATGTAAAATTGAATCTCTTACTTTTTTCGAGCTCATGTATTATTTTTTACTTGTGCTTCAAAAGAGGCCTAACTAACGGCTACGGGAGTGAAGGATGAATCTCAGTTAATCAAAGCTGACAGAGGGAATCCTCACCAAAGAGAACTAAGAGTAACTCCAACAATTTTGTATTTTTTATTTGGCAAAATATGAAATTTGTCAACTCTCAAATCAATATGGGGAGGAGAAAAAAGGTTATCTTCAACGGTTTGACAAAATTGACTTGCCAAAATCTAAAAAAGGAAATCTGATGGCGCGGGAGGGAAGAGCGTGCGCAGGAGTAGTACACTAGACGGAATGCCAAGCCGATCGCGAGCTTGCATATATGTCAGTCCATCTGAAGATTTTGTCAAGTTAACAAAAATGAAAAACCTATTTGCCAAACCGTTGGATAGATGTTTTGTAGACTTTTTTGCAAAAATAAGAATGCAAATTCCATTTGCAGAACCGATGAAGTTGCTCTAAGTTATAATAATATGCCCCCTGTTATATACGGAGTATTATTGTTAGAGTAAGGAACATGCGCATATACGAAGTACGTTAGAGTAAGAAACATGCGCATACGTTGACAATCGCTCTCAGTGACCAACAGTAGACTATAGTTGTATTTTCTTCTCTTTCAAAAATGCCCACAAGGAATGCAGCGTAGACATTTATATTTTTGCAGCAGCGGCGTTGCTCGTGCTAGTAGTACTATATTATATGCCATGCTCCATAATTAAGCATCTTCACTCCATAATTAAGCTTCTTCACGGCTTCACGCAATAGCTCCCTGCGACGACCAAACCAGTATAATTATGCACCCTCAGCTCTTGGCAAACTCGAGTCGTTACTAAGCACGATTAAGGCTAGCTGCGCGGCAGACGTACGCGCGTGTAGTAGGCACTACGGCACCAAGCCGAGCGCGCGCGAGCAATGGCCGCCGCCGCCGCCGCCGCGGTGACAGCAGCGAAAGAGCGGGAGGGGAAGGAGAACCACGGCGGTGATGCGGCGAAGAAGGTGTCGCTCGTGGAGCTGTTCCAGTACGCCGACGCCAAGGACATGCTGCTGATGGCGGTCGGCTTCGTGGCGGCGCTGGCCAGCGGCATGACGCAGCCGCTCATGACGGTCATTTTCGCCCAGCTCATCAATGCCTTCGGGGGCGCCACCACCGAAACCATACTCGACCGTGTGACCAAGGTGACACAGTCTCCTTTTCCCCGTTAATAGGTAGACCTAGAGCCTGTTTAGTATGCAGCGCTTTTCTTTGGTTTTGGTCTCAACTCTTTTAGGAGCATTTTAGAGAAATTAAAATCCACTCAAATACATTACGCTATTTGACATCACTTTTCAAAGTCCACGTATAAGTCTATCTCAAATTCATTGAGCGAGAGAGATAAATAGATTATATAGATCACCATGCTATATTTCTATTTTGTAACTTATAACACTCTTCTTTAACTCACCCCTCTACAGTAGAAATGTAACATATAAGTATCTCTCGTATAGCCAACAATAATATACAAATATAATATATGTACAACTATATTAGTTTAATTAATATGTGTCTAAATTATGATTCTTAAAATAGATTTAATTCCAATGATCAAACATTTTATAGAAAAAATGTTCTTTTATAAAAATGGCTCGCCAGAGGAGCCAATATGGTTAGCAACTCCAACGATTTTGTATTTTTTTTGGGTAAAATATGATATTTGTCAACTCTCAAATTAACATGACAAAGATAAAAAGAGTCGATCTTTAACGGTTTTGCATTAGACTTGGGAAAACTAAAAAATTATGCGCATGAGAGGAAAATATCCCGTCGGAGTAGCACACGAGGGCGATTGCTAAGCGTACCGCAGCTTGACATATATGTCAAATATTACCCGATGTTTGCCAAGTTGCTAAAAATGATAAGCTCATTTGTCAAACCGTTGGATAGAAGATTTTTAAATGTTTTTATAAAAATAAAAATATCTAACTCATTTGTAAAACCATTGGAGTTGTTTAAGTTGAGATGAGAGAGCTTCATGTTCGTAATTGGCCTTTCGATCGGTGCCGGTCTCAATTAATGCGAGCAGGACGCCTACACATAAGATATTTTTTTAAAAAATGTTTTTTATCTAATTATTATGTATCTTCTTTCTTCGGCCTTGTTTAGATATAAACTATGTGTTTTTTTCTCAACTGTAGCACTTTTGTTGTTATTTGACAAACTTTGTCCAAATATGGACTATGTAGACTCAGAAGATTCGTCTCGACATGTATGTGGCGGAACCGTCCTGATTATAAGAGCTCAAGTACCGTCTTAGTCAAATCCGTCTGACATCGACTCATACTTGAACCCATATAACCCCGGTAGTCCGGAAATCTCGAAGGATTTCTATCATCATACAACATACAGGATCGCATTGTTCAAGAATTACATTCGTAAAGATATAACACAGATAAACGGAACCGAATTTAAAGTATCAGAGTGCGGATTTAAAACAGAGTTATTACAATACCAAATTTAAAAAGTGCGGAAGCTGAAATAAGTTTGAAGCACGACCACCACACATGTGGTCCAAATAAAATATTGTTTGATAAATCCAACTCACACAGCTCACTCTTCCTTTTTTTAGATAATGTGCCACTAGAAGTCTCAGACCAACAAAAGAAAAAGAAAAGTGAAAGGACCGAATCAGCCTAGAGGGGGGGTGAATAGGTGATTTTTGACTATCTGAAACTTCACAAACTATAAGATGTAGTTAGATAGCAACCGGAGAGGCCGGTTTGTTTGGGTAGGTACTACCGGGTGTGAAACACCGGTACTACCAACACAAACAAACGACACAACCGGGATCCTAAAAGAAACTACAAATCCGATGAAAGTAAGCTATGAAGATAAAACAAGTTTCTTGCCAACTTTCCGAAGAACAATTTATGGTAAAACTACTCTCACGAAACCTTGGTTGCTCCCCTTGATGTAGATCGAGCCTTCCCAACCTAAGAACGAGATAGGGATAGGAAGAACACGAAGAACACAATAACAAGAGAAGTAGAGAAAATAGGGACAACAACAACAAGCATACGGGACACAAGATTTATCCCGAGGTTCGGCCAATCCACTAAGGAGTGCCTACTTCCTCGTTGTTGAGGTGACCACAAAGGTCGGAGTCTATTTCACCTCCTCGCCTCACTCAAGCAACCACAAAGGCTACGAGAGTATCTCTACTAGAAATCTCAGGGTAATACAAACACTTCGGGGAGCCCTCACAAGTAAATTAATACGGGCTACCACGAAGAACACCTAACCGGCTAGAGCTCAAAGAGCTCAAGAGTAAAAGACACAAAACAAGCCGGCAAGATGGAAACCAAGTGCTCAAGTCGAAGATTGATGCTTCCCACTCTCGAATCTCACTTCCCTAGCTCAAATCTTGCAAGGGAATGAATCTAGGAGCAAAGGGGGAGAGAGATGGGTGAGTCAATGCTTGGAGAGAGTTTGTCTAGAGTTAGGTCAGCAATAAGTGTATATTGTGAGTCCGTGACCGTGAAAAGTGAAGAGGGAAGGCATTTATACTCCCTCAGTCCCGAGGCTGGTCGGTACCACCGACCACCCATGGTCGGTACCACCAACCATGACACAACGGTCGCATACACCCAGATCTGGTCAAACTGACAAGCACCGGGCCAAGGTCGGAACCACCGAGGCCGATGGTACCGAGGTAATGGCGGTACCACCGCCAGGCCAAAACAAGCTCGAACAGAGAGCAACTCAGTTAGGGACTCGGTCCCTCGGAAACTACCGCCCGAGGGTCGGTACCTCCGAGGTCGGTGGTACCGAGGTAATGGCGGTACCACCGCCAAGTCAAAGGCTAGTCAGTCCAGAGAGCCCTGAAAAACTTTCAACCACCGAACCTGGGTCGGTGCTTCCGAGGCCGGTGGTACCGAGGTTATGGCGGTACCACCGCCAAGTCATATTCAACACAACACAGAGAGCCTCGCAAAGCCAAGTTAACACCGACCTCCGTCGGTACCTCCGATCCCGGTGGTACCGAGGTTATGGCGGTACCACCGCCAGGCCTTTTTCAATTCTACACAGGGAGCTCTGCAAACTTGGTTACCACCGGCCTTGCGTCGGTAGCACCGGGGGCGGTACTACCGAAGTAATGGCGGTACTACCGCCAGGCCAAAAACAGCGCGAACAGAGAGCCTTGCAAAATTGGAAACTACCGGCCATGGGTCGGTAGCACCGCGGGCGGTACTACCGAGGTAATGGCGGTACCACCGCTAGGTCAAAAACAACTCTATCCAGAGAGGGTTGCAAACCAAGTTACTACCGACCTTGCGTCGGTACCACCGCGGGCGGTAGTACCGAGGTTATGGCGGTACTACCGCCAGGTCATTTTTTGACCAACACAGAGAGGGTGTTTGAGCGCTGCGCAGAGAAGCCGTGGTCGGTACCACCGACCACCCATGGTCGGTACCACCGACCATAAGAAATTACCCTCTACGTGTTCGTGATTGTGCGGTGTCTCTCAAGCGAACTAAGGTTAGTCGACTTGAGCACTTTTCTCCACATCTAGCCAACTTACTTTGTGACCCTCTTCATAGTCCGGCTTACCTATAACTCAAGTTTAAAAATGAAATTTTTAAACTACCACTTGAGCTAGGCTTCTTTATGTCCAAAAATATCCTACGTGCTTTGTTCACGAGATTTCAACGTTTCAAATCTTTCAAAGGACTAACACCTGCATACATGCTTTTATAAACTGGTTAGTCCCTAATTTGATTGTCATTAATTAGCCAAAACCCACATTGGGGGCGAATGCACTTTCAAAAAGCTTCTGGACGACCCTGCCCTGGGCCTACTCCTCATCACCTTCCACCGGGTAGAGGCAGTGCTTACAATAGCCAAAGTAGATCTGGCCATCAGCAACAAACGGGATAAACCCTGAGTACGAGAATGTACTCAGCTAGACTTACCCGTCCAACTGAAAATAAAGACATCAAGGGTATGCAAGGCCTTTTTGGGTGGAGCTGGGATGTTTAGTTGCGGAAAGCTCACAATTAAGATAAGGAGTATTAATTAACATAGATGAGCTGTCAGTTTTAGACCTATTTCTTTACTCTAGGTTTGCACCTGAACTATTACACACACTTGAGCCTAACAAGCAATAGTATAACCATATCCAGTTGACTTCTCCATATTTTAGTTGAACCTTTAACATCACATGGAGTTGCATCGTGGTGAAGCTCGCCATAGTTTCCCACTAACCGGGGGAGACGGCGACTCGAATCGAATTCCAAACCAGCTGGTGAAAGACCTTTAATACCAGCCCACACTTTCCCCGTCGGGTCCATGCATTGGGCAACCGCTCGATGCTTTTTCATGGTGGTAATCGTCGCGGTTCAAGCACGGACCGCCCAATTGGAACCTGGTGATGGCCTCTCGCGGCAGATCATATTTCCATACTAGAGGGCGCGACACGGTTCGAAACCGGCCCGAACAGCTTCTAACCGGCTTTGGGGTCGATGATTACAGCACCGACATATCCCTAAGTAAAAGGGCGCGTTCAAAAATGAACGAGGGCCAACATCGATACAAACCTACACGATCCAACGGACGGACTGCCCCCAAGTTCCAACTTGGTGCCTTGTCTTCCAGTTGACCGTATTTCATTACTACTCAGGTTCTTTTTCACGATAGCAAATATAGCCAACCGTGATCCGGTAACTACCCATCAGGGTATTACGGGAACATTCTTAACTACTACTTTTATTAAGCAAGCTAAGCAATTCTACATTGTAAATAAATAACAGGATAACAAGGTAGATATTAATTAATAACCAAGGAATGGTAATGCAGCAAGTAGGATTCATTCCAACTCCTAAACCTAATGCATCATAATATAAAAGGACTCAAGTAATTTTAATCGCAAAAGGTAGGAGGCTTAATATGCTCCGGGGCTTGCCTTGAGAGAAGACTGAGGCCTCGTGGGAGGGGCACTCAGGCAGGTTAGTATCGGCCGCGGGGTCGACTTCCTCGGTTTGATGAAGTTCCGGAATCTCCTGCTCGACCTTTGCCTCCTGCTTCTGGTCTTGATCCTGAACTGTCGATCCTATTGCAATGCAGCTGAAAATGATAAATAAATAATTCGCGGTGCGAGATGCGGTGGTAAGAAAAGTAACATTTCTTGCAAACCAACAAAACCAACTTGTTGAACCACTTTTGACATTGAGGTAAATACTTATTTATTTCATAAAACAAAATCCATTAATCTACCTATTTCTTATTTAGAAATTCAAAAGAAATTCAGGTTTGAACTGCAAGTGTATTTTTCTGAACTCAGAAAAATCCACAAAAATTTCAGAAGACAATTTACACCTGCTGGACTTTACTGAACAATTTCCAGCCAGAAATAAATACAGAACTGCAGATATAAAAATAACAAATAAACTGCTCAAAAGGTGCTTTGAACTAACTTTTTACACAAAAAGTGTTCAACAGCAGATTTCATAATTTTTCTAGCTTCAACTACTCATAAACATTCTATTGTAGAAAATTTACTGTCAGAACATAAATATTCAAGTCTACACAAAATAAACAAATCTACTCCAAATTAAGCCATTTGAACTACAACCCTACTGAAAAGGGGGCTAAACTCATTTTCATATTTTTTCCAGATTCTACTTCACATTTCATATTTATCAAGGAAGTTTCATGAACAAAAACATTATATTATTCCTTACATGAATTTCTAAAAGAAAACACAGAAAAGTATATTTACAAAGCAACTTCAGATTTCTTCACATAACAACCCATGATTACATTTTTCTTAGCCTGAACATGACATACAAAGACTACACAATTTTTCCCACATTTTATTTCGACATATAAAACACCTTAACATTTATTCTAGAAAATCAGCCAAAAAGGACTTTTAATCATAACAGAAACTTTTTCTACATGAATAGTGCATCATATATTTTTCACAGGTGCAAAACATGATAATAAACTTACACAAAATTTTTCAGGAATTATCTCAACCAGAAAACATGTATAACCATTTATCTCAACAAAAGCATATAAACTGAAATAAATAGAAACAGTAAAATAAAATTTTACCAAAAATACTTTCATATTTTTTCATGATAGATCTACTCATAACCAAGCTAACAAAACTGAAAGTACTCTATTTGGACTTGTAAAACGTGCTACACAAAAATAACAAGCATTTCAGGAAAATAAACCGAAAAGAAAAACATTTGAAATCTTCCCGGCCCACTGCGTGAACTCGGTCCATGGGCCAAGAGAGGCTGACGCGCGGGGTCCGCTGGTCAACGGGACCCACCCGTCAGAGAGAGGAAACAGGGGAGAGGAGTTGACCGGCGAAAGCTCGTCGACGGTGAGGTCGCCGGCGGTGAGGCTAGGCTCGATAGACTCGTCTCGACGAGGCGCATCGGATGGTGGAGATGGTTTGGCCAGCGCACGGCCGTAGCTCGCCGGCGGCGAGCAATGGCGCACGGTGGCGGCGGTGGCACTCGGCTATGCCGTTTCCAGCGGTCGCCGGTGGAATTGGGGGAGGCGAAAGTTTACACGAACCCTAGGGAGGCTATCGGAGAGCTTGGTTTGGCTGGAGGAACTCCGAGGGAGCTTGGCCACGTGAGAGGGCCGCGGCGGCGCCCATGGCGCTCGGCCGGGGAGTAGAGGGGGGGAGAGAGAGAGCGCTAGCGTTACGGGTGGAGGGTGTTCTCACCTTGCCTTGGCTCGGTGAGGCTCAAGGACGAAGGAGGGAGACGGTGGAGCTCGGGTCGGGGAGGAACGACGATGCGGGCTCCGCGGTGGCGACGACGAACCGAAGGGGGCGCTTCGTTCTCCGGCGGCGATGGGGCTAGGTCGGGGAAGACGACGTGCGCACGGCGTGTGCACGGTGTAGGCGGAGAGGCTATACATGTTTTACTAAAAACCTAAAACTATCCATTTATTAATTAAAAGGAGGATTTTTCATATTTTAAACTTTGCAGAAAAGTAGAGTTTCTTATTTTTCTAAAATACTACACAGAGCAAGGAACACACAACATTTATCTCAAGATTTTTAGAACAACAGATTAAACCTCACAAAAAGAAGAAAACAAAACACTATTCATATTTTTAAAAGAAAAGGAAAACTGTGCTTCTCTCGAGGCTCGGCGCGCTTGCCTGTAAGGCGGACAGCGGACCGGTCTCTCGAGGTCTCGGCTGGAAAGGCAGAGGGTGGGGATAGCTTCGCGGGCTCACCAGGAGTTGGAAAACGAGGCTCGGCGAGGCGGTGCAAGGGTCGGAGGCGGGAGCTCGATGGTGGCGAGGCCTCGGTGGAGGCTCGGCTAACCTCTCGAGGGTAGCCTCGGCGTGCTCGAGGCTCAGTCCGAGGGTGGCTGCAATTCGCCCGAGGCTGAGGGTGGGCTCGGCTGCTTCGAGGGGGCGCGGTTCGCAGGCGTGCTCGAGGGTAAGGCTCGAGGGGATGCTCGAGGGTGAGGCTCGAGGCTGGCCTTGGCATGTTCGAGAGATGCGGCTCGAGGGATGTGGCTCGAGGGGACGCTCGAGGGTGTGCGGTTCGAGGGTTGGCTCGAAGTTGGCTCGAGGGTGAGGCTCGAGCGATTCGCCGGAGTTGGAGGGGAGTCGCTGCGCCGGCGAAGGAAAGGACGGAGGGTGAAATTGGTGGCTTGGGAAGGTGGAGAAGCTCAAGCGAAGGCAGTGGCGGCCTTGGCGGGCGCTGGGCTGCCTGATGGCTTGGGTTGGCGAGGAAGTGTTGGTGGTGGCAATGGGGAGCTTGGTGGCTTTTATAGGCGCGGGGTGATGCCGGGGTCCGGGCGAAGGACGGTGGGGGTCCGGGCGAAGAGGACGGTGGGGGTCCGGGCAAGAGGACGGTGGGGTCCGGGCAAAGGACGGTGGGGGTCCGGGCAAAAGGACGGTGGGGGTCCGGGCAAAAGACGGTACGGGCCGGGTGAGGATGAGGTAGGGGTCCTCCAGCTATGCACAGTGAAAACCTATTCTTCTTTTGAAACCTTGAAAATTACTCCTAAACTTTGAACTGCACAAAGAAAACTCAAACACCAAAGTTGTTTAGAATTTGAGATCTACAACTTTGCTAAAAGGACCAACTTCAAATTTTGAACAACTTTTGAATTAGAAAAGGGGTAAAACTAGAGTTTGGAAATTTGGGGTTTTTCAAAAGGAATTTAAATTTTATTTTGATTTTTGAATTTTGGTCCTCATAACACAGCATCAAAAACACTTAACTGAACAAGATCTACACAAAAATTAAGCAAACTTAAATGCATGGCAAGAATGATTAAAGACTAATGATGATGACATGTCAGGTTAATTACTTATTAAACACCAGAGGTTTTACAGCCTTTCCCCCTAAAAGAAATCTCGTCCCGAGATTTAAGAAGTGCTTAAAGGCTGGGGTTGAGTAATGAAAAAGAAATGTGTCACACTTGTTTCTCGCAAGGAGTTCACAAGGCAACTGGGTTGCGGTTGGGATTACAACTGGGATCAGAACGCGGTTGCAAGTAGCAAGGTAGAAGACATTTGAGTGGAGCAAGAAAAATTATCAAGAACCAAGAGAGAGCGTACATTAGCTGTGGGTTATAATGGATCATAACTGTAGACCTCGATACCTGCGCGCACCCAATGGAAACTTGTGCAATCCGGCACACAGGATTCTTTGGGTTCCGTCGCGGCACCGTGGTCGCCAATCATGGCACCATAATAGAGCACAACTTCTATATCCCTCATTTCAATAAGAAGGAAATTATAACCAGAAACAAAGGTTGGTTATAACTACAAGGAAAGTGGCTTTGAACTCCCTTTCGGGCATTCAGAAATGAAAGCACTTTCATAGTGGACTAGAAGGAATTATGACTATAGGCCTGGATATTAGCGAGCACCTGGCCGTAACGCTCTATGGTGGCCATCCATAGGCGACTTCAGGTTCCCACGCTTTTATCCGGTCCATAGATCAGGGTCCTTTCAAAGAACACAATTTCAATAACTTTCAACCACCATTCGTCGTTTTCATGACACCAAGCAACCAGCACGTGCGAATTCAAGGCATGACACGCGCTTTCCAGAAGAACCAAGGACTTTACCATGATTCTGACTTTATGTGGTAGAGTGTATGAAAGATATCCAAAAATTCCCAAGGATTAGGAACTTATGGAATGAAAGTAGCAAGAGCAACAGAATCTAGGGACGATCAACTATCGGGGATCATAGCTGCTTTTAGAATTTAGAGAAGAAGCACATTTTATTATTATGCATGATATGATGCATGCTCGTCCTATACGACCTCTCACTGACAGGAGATCTCTGTCTCCACCTGTTAGTTAGATATAGGGCTATTCTTTATATACTAGCTTCACTGACTTGGTACCTTCTGTCGGAATCACTAGTATAGTCTTCACGAAGTCTTCCAGCAAAGCAAGAAACTTAGGAAGGATCATTTTTAATTTGTTACTTCAAAAAAAAAAACTTTTAGATTAAGAAACCATTTTGAAGTTTTTCAAAAGTAATGTTGTAACCAGTCTTCCCTTGATGACAATCCTGCTCCGATACCATTCTGTGACGGAACCGCCCAATAATGTGGCCCACTTGCACACGTCATCGTCATAGGGAGCCCAATGACTGTGCAAATGAAACACGTTACTGGAAAGATCCGTCGGGTGTCCCCGAGAGGACCCCGAATTACTCACGAGCCACAGGACCATCATCATGAAGGTTGGAATAATTACAACATTACAACAGTTGATACAAAATACCATCGGAGTGCGGAAGCAAGATAGATAAACTTTACAAATTATGAAGATGTTACTTTTTACATAAAAATAACTGGTATTGCGGAAGTAGAGTAGTATGACAGAACCACACTTAGGCGGAGTACCTAAGTTGGAGAAGAGGAACAACCAGATCACGTCAAGCCCACTGACATGATCATGATCAACACCACCTAATAGAAACCTGCAACAGGGGATTAACAAACCCTGAGTACTGGGGTACTCAACAAGACTTACCCGACTAAAGAAAAAGGGAGAAGACTCAGGAATGAAAGGCTTAGGGTAGTCAAGGTAAGGCTTAAGTATTTTGCAGAAAAAGCATTTTGTAAACCTTGTTTTATTTTGGAAAGATTCAAGCATTTCTCAATTCTTCATTGTCCATGATTCATTTTACATTTCAAAACATACCTAGTTGAGAACCACTCTCCGTTGACAGTCAGTGACCAAGTCTCCATAACCGAGGAGCAACGTTAATCCGGATAAATAATACTCAGCTGAGGATCCCTATCCACACTGCATATGTAGCACCCAAGCTTGCATATGCCAACTCGTCTACCACGATTCCTCCAAGATTGGGCCCGGTCCTACGCCACCCGGAAGTACAGTACACCACTCCTATCCAGGTACGACGACCACGTGGGTACATGCTACTTCCGCCATCTCTCCACTCCCAGTGCGCGGTTGTCGGTCCAATAAAGGATTCCTCGGAGCCAGAGCTTTCCGTAGTATGTGAATAGTTGCAAGTCTTGGCCAGCAGGCCCCCATACGGATGGTCCCTAATTTTCCAGCCAGAACTATACCTTGGTCATATCTCACCCAAGCGTAATAGTCCTGTCAGTTTTTCAACCCTGTCCCGGTCGGTGTCAACTGTTGAGTCCCGGACTACAACATGACGGCACCGTACGCGCGGACAACCTCTTCTCGACAATGACCACATGCTAGCTAGGCAAGCAGTCATCGAACGAGAAGTAAAGCCAAATTCCCAAAGATTCTTTCAGTGATCACACTTTTGAAAATGGCATTTTATTGCAAATCTATAGTATAGCATCACTAAGCATTTTGCAAATAGTTTTAAAGCAGGGCTGGTGGATCTTCTGGTGGAGGTAAATAATGCAGGTAATAGGTCATCACACAACTCCTATAACCTAATGCAGTAGTTTAACTCAAAAGCATTTAAGGAAAACATTTTATAAAACCAAGGAAGGGTTAAATGCACCGGGGCTTGCCTTCGTTGCAGGGAAGATAAGATCCAAGAAAGATTGACACAAGTTAGTTCGTTTGCTGCTTGAAGTTAAGTCTTTTTCGACGAAGCCTGTCCAACAAGAACCCTCCTTCGAGGCTCGTTCGACAATGGTGAACACCAGAGCTTGATCAACACGACTTCAACACTCTTGGATACTACACGTGGATAAATGATGTATGCTTTAACATGATGCCATGGAATGCATGCTAAGGTGCAGGACAAGACTACTGATTCTAGAGTACAACTTTCTAACATGTGAGTAACTTCTAGGATAGACATAAAGATTAATTATCTTTATCTTTTTAAGCAAGATTAAACAAACTTATTAAGCATTATTTACAAAACATTGCAAGGCATCACAATCATCATAGACCAGAGGGGTGGGTCTATGAACAGCAAACAATCCAAAAGGTCACACCATGATTACTTTTCTGTTTTTCCTAATTTATTTTAAAAGATCATTTTATACAGTTGTCCCAAAATTTACCAAATTAATCTCATAGGTTCATCATGGTGTAAATAGATGACAAAACAAATTTCATGACCTTTGGAGCTATACATGTTTTACTAAAAACCTAAAACTATCCATTTATTAATTAAAGGAGGATTTTTCATATTTTAAACTTTGCAGAAAAGTAGAGTTTCTTATTTTTCTAAAATACTACACAGAGCAAGGAACACACAACATTTATCTCAAGATTTTTAGAACAACAGATTAAACCTCACAAAAGAAGAAAAACAAAACACTATTCATATTTTTAAAAGAAAAGGAAAACTGTGCTTCTCTCGAGGCTCGGCGCGCTTGCCTGTAAGGCGGACAGCGGACCGGTCGCTCGAGGTCTCGGCTGGGAAGGCAGAGGGTGGGGATAGCTTCGCGGGCTCACCAGGAGTTGGAAACGAGGCTCGGCGAGGCGGTGCAAGGGTCGGAGGCGGGAGCTCGATGGTGGCGAGGCCTCGGCGGAGGCTCGGCTAACCTCTCGAGGGTAGCCTCGGCGTGCTCGAGGCTCAGTCCGAGGGTGGCTGCGATTCGCCCGAGGCTGAGGGTGGGGCTCGGCTGCTTCGAGGGGGCGCGGTTCGCAGGCGTGCTCGAGGGTGAGGCTCGAGGGGACGCTCGAGGGTGAGGCTCGAGGCTGGCCTTGGCATGTTCGAGAGATGCGGCTCGAGGGATGTGGCTCGAGGGGACGCTCGAGGGTGTGCGGTTCGAGGGTTGGCTCGAAGGTTGGCTCGAGGGTGAGGCTCGAGCGATTCGCCGGAGTTGGAGGGGAGTCGCTGCGCCGGCGAAGGAAAGGACGGAGGGGTGAAATTGGTGGCTTGGGAAGGTGGAGAAGCTCAAGGCGAAGGCAGTGGCGGCCTTGGCGGGCGCTGGGGCTGCCTGATGGCTTGGGTTGGCGAGGAAGTGTTGGTGGTGGCAATGGGGAGCTTGGTGGCTTTTATAGGCGCGGGGTGATGCCGGGGTCCGGGCGAAGGACGGTGGGGTCCGGGCGAGAGGACGGTGGGGGTCCGGGCAAGAGGACGGTGGGGGTCCGGGCAAAGGACGGTGGGGGTCCGGGCAAAAGGACGGTGGGGGTCCGGGCAAAAGACGGTGGGGTCCGGGCAAAAGGACGGTGGGGGTCGGGCAAAAGGACGGTGGGGGTCCGGCAAAAGGACGGTAGGGGCCGGGTGAGGATGAGGTAGGGGTCCTCCAGCTAGCACAGTGAAAACCTATTCTTCTTTTGAAATCTTGAAAATTACTCCTAAACTTTGAACTGCACAAAGAAAACTCAAAACACCAAAGTTGTTTAGAATTTGAGATCTACAACTTTGCTAAAAGGACCAACTTCAAATTTTGAACAACTTTTGAATTAGAAAAGGGGTAAAACTAGAGTTTGGAAATTTGGGGTTTTTCAAAAGGAATTTAAATTTTATTTTGATTTTTGAATTTTGGTCCTCATAACACAGCATCAAAACACTTAACTGAACAAGATCTACACAAAAATTAAGCAAACTTAAATGCATGGCAAGAATGATTAAAGACTAATGATGATGACATGTCAGGTTAATTACTTATTAAACACCAGAGGTGTTACATTTGACCACTCAAAACAGTTTCAAAAACTCCCAAACTAGGGTTTGGACCAAAAATAAAAGGTTGCTCAAATATTTTCTTTACAACTTTCATATAAGACACTTTTTCTGAAAACTATTTTTACAACCTCCACAAAATAAAGCCAATTTTGGACATTAAAACATTTTTGTTTACTCATTTTACTTTAAACAAACTATATTTGAACTAGGTCACCCAAAAATACCAACATGAAAAGCACTCTACTCAAATATTCTCTATTTTATAAAACTCTTTGCCAAAACAGAAATCCACTTAAATCATCAAGTCAAATAGAAATCCAAAATTCAACATTTAAACAAAGGCAAAAAGCACTCATATGCACATGAATGATGTGCAATGCATTACTTATGCTCTTTAGTAGCTAATTGAGGTTCCTAATGCAGTGCTTGACACTAGGGTGTCACAATGTACATGTGAGCATCTAGGCCCCCAGTGGGTTTCGGTGATTGGATGACAACGGTAAATTACTATGACTAACGTGTGTTTTGCAGAAACAGTTGAGTTAAGTCATGGTAATGATGATCGTAAGGGCACTATGGTATTCATGCCCCCTTTGCGATGGAATTCGTTCGGTTTTCAAAGGATGGACGACGAAGACGGTGATAGGCTAGTGCTAAGTGTCATTTGGTGTTGAAGGACACTTAGAGTAGCATAGGTCTTTGTTTTATCTTTGGCCGTACTATAAAGAGGGGTTTGAATGAGTAGCTTGACCTAGGTGAGACTTTTGAGTTAGGTGTGGTGCACACTTGTTAACCAAAGCCCTAGATAGCTTAGAAAGGTCCCTAAGATCATAAGGAAGAAAGTTCGTGAAGGGAGCGTCGCAAACCAAAGTCGTTTCGAACCTCAAAATGTGACCGGACGCTCCAACCCTAATGACCGGACGCTGGGGCGTGCGTCCGGTCAGTAGGTTTGGCTGAGGAGCAGGCTTGGCTGCGACCGGACGCTCTTCAGTATTCGACCGGACGCACCAGGGGGTGAGTCCGGTCGCGTCCAGAGAGGTTCCAGAGAGGGAAATTGATGACCGGACGCGTCCGGTCAGTGGTGATCGGACGCATGGGTGCGTCCGGTCAGTGTATCGTACTGGTGTCAGGGCTAACGTCACGTAGCCGTTAGACACTGACCGGACGCGTCCGGTCACCCCGACAGGTGCGTCCGGTCAGTGTGTAACTGGCTGGACTTACCCCTTCGTGCATGTTTCGAGTTGGGGGTATAATATATGTCTCCCCCTCATTCATGCTGTATCTCTTGCTCATTTGAAAGGTTGCCAAACACATTGTGATTCCAAGTGAGTGCAAGAGGCCTAGTGAGGTTGAGAGATTTGATAATTGAGTGATCAAACACCTCATTAGTGAATAGAGAGTAGCAAGTGTGCATCCACTCATCTCATTAGCCTTGCGTTGGTCAAGTGAGAGTTCTTGCTTGTTACTCTTGGTGATCGGCATCACCTAGACGGCTTGGTGGCGATCGGAGAGCTTGGTGATCATCCGGAGGCATTGTGGTGACCCAAGCCAAGTTGTGACCGGTAGCGAGCGATTCACTGGGCCGGAGTGGCGAAGAATCAGCTCGTAGTGAGCACTTGATCCTTGCGCGGATCAAGGGGGAGCGATACCCTTGCGCGGGTGCTCCAACGAGGACTAGGGGGTGTGCCGACACCTCGATACCTCGGCAAAAAGATCGTCGTGTCATCTCTACTCTCTTCTCTACGCATTTACCTTTGAGCAATTCAATTCCGAATTTACTTGTTGTTCTTTCATAAGTTGAATTGCAATGCTAGAGTAGAAATGGTTTAGCGATAGTCTTTTGTGCAATTGATTCTTGTCAAACACTCTTCTAGGCACTAGGGGGTTAATTGGGGTTTGATAAGTTTTATTATCGCAAGAAGTTTTAGAAAAGCCCAATTCACCCCCCCTCTTGAGCATCTTGATCCTTTCAATTGGTATCGGAGCCTCGTGCTCTCGATTTAGGCTTAACCGCCTAGAGTTAAGATGTCCGGAGGTGATGGACCACCTCCCATGTTTGAGGGAGACGACTTTCCATATTGGAAAATCCGTATGGAGTCGTACCTAGAAGCTGTTGATGTGAAATGCCGTGATGCCGCCATAACCGACTTTGCCAAGCCCAAGGAAGGCACAAGCCTCACTCCTAATGAGGAGGAAAATGATAAATGGAATGCAAAGGCCAAAAACATTCTTTTTAGAGGCATTTGCAAAGATGTGTTCAACCGTGTTCGGAACCACAAAAATGCCCATGATCTATGGGAAAACATTTGTGCGCTCCATGAGGGAACCAAGAGTGAGCGTGAGGAACGCTATCATTTAGTTATGCAAAAACTTCACTCTTTTGATATGCATGCTAATGAAAGTGCAAATGAAATGTACTCACGGTTGAATGTTCTTGTAGAAGAGCTAAATGGACTTGGCCTCACGCAAATGCAACCATCCGATGTTGTGAGGAAGATTCTTTGTGTCCTTCCAATTGAGAAGTATGGACACATCGTGACGGTGCTACATCAAGGTGATCTTTCCACCGCTACACCAACTCAAATCTTGGGAAAGATCAATGCGCATGAGATGTACATGCACATCACACCAAGTGGTGGCTCCTCCACCGACAAGAAGAAGGACTTGGCCTTCAAAGCTAGCCATGACAAGAAGGGCAAGTCCAAGGTTATTGTGGTGCATCATGAGAGCACAAGTGATGAAGAAGATGACTCCAACATTGCTCTCATGGTGAGAAGGACCACCAAGATGTTGAAGAAGCTTCACAAGAATGGAGTCAACTTTGACTCAAGAAAGAAGAAGTTCTTCACAAGTAGCAAGAGGAGGCCAATCTCCGAAATGGATTGCTACAATTGCGGTGAGCTTGACCATCTTGCTCATCAATGCACCAAGCCCAAGAAAGAAAGCTACAAGAACAAGAACAAGGGCAAGAAGTATGACTCATCAAGTGAAGATGAGAAGAAGGATGAAAAGCCCTACTACAAGAAGGATGGCAAGAAGAAGAAGCAATACCACAAGAAAGGTGGAAAGGCTTACATTGTTGGTGATTGGCTCACCGACATTGATTCCTCCGGTGGCTCATCAAATGAAGATAGTGATGATGAGAAGGAGAAGGTGGCCGCTTTAGTCATTGGATCCTCTACACCACCACCACCACCGTCGCCATCATCACCTACACACCTATGCCTTATGGCCAAGGGTGACCGGAAGGTACAAAACGATGATGACTCTAGTGATAGTGATGGTGAATTTGAGGCTCCCACTTATGATGAACTTGTCAAATTGCTAAATGACTACTCTAAAATCATAAGAAAGACTAGAGCTAAGAATGAGAAGCTTGTTGATGAAAATGAATCTCTTGTTGAAAAATGTGATCATGCTATTCATGCTAGTGATGAACTAAAAGATGAACTTGCAACTATGTCATCCACTATCAAGGAGCTCAAGTCCTCTAACAAGGAGCTCATAGCTAAAAATGAAAAACTTGATAAGATGCATAGTGACTTTACCACTAGTTATGCTTTGCTAAAAGAACAATACACTCAAGTAAAAGTTGATTATGATGCTCTCACCATTTCTTATGATATGCTTTCACTTGAGACACATGATGCTCCTAACCTTGTTGTTAAGTGTGACATAGCAACATCTTGTGAGGACTTGGTTAGTGAGCAT
Organism: Coix lacryma-jobi var. lacryma-jobi; assembly: GCA_009763385.1. Taxonomy (NCBI): domain Eukaryota; kingdom Viridiplantae; phylum Streptophyta; class Magnoliopsida; order Poales; family Poaceae; genus Coix; species Coix lacryma-jobi. The sequence goes on along the minus strand of CM019827.1, from coordinate 30,708,162 downwards.
GATGAGCAAAGAGCTAGTGGCAAAGGCAAGAGTGTGGTTGTGGCCGATCACTATGATGATTACATCAAGATCAAGAATGAGAATGCAAAGCTCAAAGTTGATCTAGAGAAGCTTGCAACCACAAAGCAAGTCATTGTTGAGACCCAAGATGATGAGTATAGCATGACACTTGAGCTTGACATGCTAAAGAAGAGAACAAGAGATTGAAGATGGAGAGAGATTACAAGATGACACCATCTCAATTAGAGCTCCAACAAGAGAATGACAAGCTCAAGAAAGAAAAGGAACACCTCACCACCGGATTGAGGAACTTCACAAAGGGCCAATGTCTTCAAAGTGAGCTTCTTATGAACACCGTCATGAAGACAAATAGAAATGGCATTGGCTTTCTTGAAGACAAGATGAAGCAACACAAAAGCATCACTAAGACAAAGAAGAAGAAGATTGGAAGATGCTATGAGTGTGGAAAGGAAGGTCACTTTGCTCATGATTGTGAAGAGCCAAAGCCCACACCCTTGCCCAAGCATGCTAGGCCCTTTGCTTTCAATGCTCACTACATGCTTAGACAAGATTCTAGTGGCAAAGTGAAAGTCATGTTTATGGGGCCACCTAACAAGAGTAGACCAAAGCAAATTTGGGTTGCCAAGTCACTAGTTGAGAAGGTTAAGGGACCGCAACAAGTTTGGTCCCAAAAGCTCAAGCTTGATTTTTTGTGTGTGTAGGTGAACTACAAGACCGGTGGATCTCATTGGGTGATTGATAGTGGTTGCACACAACATATGACCGGTGATCCCCGGATGTTCACCTCACTAGAAGAGAATGTCAATGACCAAGAAAAGATTACATTTGGTGACAACTCAAAGGGCAATGTCAAGGGATTGGGCAAAGTGGCTATATCAAATGATCATACCATCTCCAATGTGCTACTAGTTGCATCATTGAGCTTCAACTTGCTATCCGTTGGGCAACTATGTGATCTTGGCTTTCAATGCTTGTTCACCGACAAGGAAGTGGTTGTGACCAAGAAAGATGATACACAAGTGATATTCAAAGGCTTTAGATACAACAATCTCTATCTAGTAGATTTCACCTCCGAAGATGCCAACTTGAAGACATGCTTGTTCACTAAGAAATCACTTGGTTGGCTATGGCATAGAAGATTAGCACATGTTGGAATGAACACTCTCAACAAGCTATTGAAGAAGGATTTGGTTAGGGGCTTGAAGGATGTCAAATTTGAGAAGGACAAATTGTGTAGTGCATGTCAAGCCGGCAAGCAAGTTGCAAATACACATCCAACCAAAGCCTTTGTGTCAACATCAAGAGAGTTAAAGTTACTTCACATGGATCTATTTGGACCAACAACATATGCCAGCTTGGGTGGAAATCTCTATTGTCTAGTGATTGTTGATGACTACTCTAGATACACTTGGGTATTCTTTCTTCATGAGCAAACTTGACAAGCAACCTAGATTCAAATCTCGTATTGCATTGCATATGCATGTTTGTTGCTTTGTCGTTTCTTTTCGGTTATGTTTTGAGCAACCGCTGTGTTCGTCCACCGCTAGGGGGAGCATTTGAGGCTCCAATTGGTTAATTCCCCTAGTTTTGGTGGCCACATGTTGTCTCCTCGGGTTTTATTGCCTATTTTATCTAGAAAACTAACTTAGCCTATGGCAACATATTTGAAAAATTTGAGGGTTTGAGAGAGGTCACTCCTCTAAGTTCCAACTAGTGTTTATTTGCATCTTCTTTGAGTTGGAACTTGGTTGGGAGAAGTCCGCGCGAAAAATCGAGTCAAAACAGGGTTTTCCCTGTGACCGGACGCTTCGACCGGACGCTCCCGGTGCGTCCGGTCAGTGCAAATCACGCGCAGATGAACAGTACCTGCGGCGCGTCCGGTCACAAGTATTTGCGTGAGTCCGGTCGTCTGCTGCCGTTTGATCGGACGCTCCGTGCGTCCGGTCGCGTACGACAGGACGCGTCCGATCGCTGAAATCAAGTCTCGGGAACTCTCTGTTCGTGACCGGACGCTCGGGTCCTGTGCGTCCGGTCACACCCCCGTGAGTCCGGTCGCCACTTATCTTGCGCAATAACTTCCTCCGGCTGACTCGTGGGCCCCTCCTCACTCGTCTTCTTTCTTCGACCGCGCCCGAGCCGTGCCCCTTCTTCCGCGCTGCCGTGACCCTCCTCGGCCGCCCGCACCGCCGTGCCCGTGCCCGTGCCCGCACCCCTCCGCCGTGCCCTCCCACCACCACGCCTGCCGCCGTGCCCCATCTTGGCCGCTCGCATCGCCGTGCCTCCGCCGAGCCTTCGCCTCCCCGCCGGCGTTCAACCTGCCGGATCCGTCCCTCGCCGGCGCTCGGCTTCACGTCGACCGTACCTCTCGTCCGGCGCGCACCACCTCGGCCAGCCCAGCACCCTCCCCGTAAGCTCCCCACACCAACCGTGCCTGCAACGTGTTCGTGAAAATGCCCCAACCCACTTTCCTGTCAATCTAACCACGTTTTTACCTTAATTCTCGCGCAGATCCTTCCGGCAAGAGGTTGTGGTGCCCGCACGTGTCGGTCTCTTCCCTTTGCTTGTCCGTTCGTCGCGTCGTGTCAGGTAGCAAAGCCATGCCTCATATCTCTCTTTCCTTTTGCTTTGCTTCCGATAGGCTTCTTTTCTCTAGATTATATGCTTATATATATTCCCACCTATCTATTGCAGCGAGTCGGGACCGTTTCAGTGAGCCGTGTGGTAGTGACAGCAAAATCCGGGGCCAAGCTCGCGGATACGGAACGAGGCCAAGCCTCTGAGGTTCAGTCCAGGTTCTCTTGTCAGTGGCAGTGATCCTCAGTGGCAGTTGGTCTCCTCAGTGGCCGTGGTTTTCTGTTGCCGAGTTTCTCAGTTACTCTCAGTGCCAGTTGTTCTGTTCTTGTAGCGATGGCTCGCTGCAAGAACGTCGGCGAGGTCCCGGGGCAGACCCTCCTCCTCCTCGTCCTCCTTCTGGTGACAAGGGGAAGAGGCCGCAGAAGATGGTGTCCAAGAAGCGCAAGCGCCTCGATCGGGATTCAAAGATCGCGCTTGCAGCCGCTCGAGCAGCCGAGAGAGCCGAGCAGGGGGGTTCGACAGGTGGTCTCCGGATTCTCGACCAGTCTACAGAGCCGGCCAGTCAGGGCAGTGGTCAGCCGACCGGTTCGCGCATTCGCGACTTTCTCACAGAGCAGCAGGTTCAGGCCTTGCTTCGGACTGAGGGCGGCGTCGTCCGGATTCAGGATCACGAGTACTCTCTCGACGACCCAGCTGAGCTTTCTCCTCCAGACTTCCAGTTCCCGTCCGAGGCCGCTTCAGCTCTCGCAGCGGCTACAACCAGTGGTTCAGCTCCAGAGCCCAGCTCAGCTACAGAGACCCAGGCAGAGGGTCAGACAGAGGAGCAGCCAGCTCAGCAGCCACTCCGCAGGTCCACCCGCTCTCGCACTCAGGTGTCTCCTCGACCTGAGGGGCAGAGGCGGGGTGGACGACCCCCTCCGAGGCCACAGGGACCCCCACCTGTGGAGCACTTGGACCTGCGGGCGGCGACGGCACGTCAGGTACAGGCTCTACGTCTGATTCCGTACGAGGAGTGGTTCCCAGCTGCCAGGCACCCTCAGGCCGCCGAGGGATTCTACACAGTTCTTCAGGAGGATTTTTACAGAGCCTATGTCAACAGCGGCGTCCACATCCGTGCTCACAGAGTTTGCCCGCTGGAGACGATAGTTGCAGTTGCTGGTGAGGCCATCCGACCGATGCTTTTCATACCTACCTGGCTTGGCAGATCTACTTGGTCGGGGTGGCCTGTACATCGAGGACTGGGTGCGACAGTTTTACGCGTCCCTGTGGATCTCCCCGGATCACCGGTTCCTCCACTTCGCTTTCAGGGGGAGGTCCTACAGGCTCTACAGCTCACGTGCCAGAGAGTACCTCGGTCTGACAGCGTATCCGACTAGAGTGCACACCGTTTGCTATGGAGAGACCGAGCCACCCAGGCGACCTCACGCAGGAGAGATTCCACCAGCGGACTTGGTTCGTGCCTGCTTCCGGGAGCCGTTCGGCGAGGGGTCCAGCCGGCGTCCTCGTGACTTGACGCCGACGGCCCGTCTCGTGAACGAGGTCATGAGGCGCACTCTTCTTCCCCGGACAGGCTACAGAGAGGGGCTGACACGTATACAGATTTGGTTAGTTCACCACCTGGTTTCACAGCTCGAGTTCGACATTTGGGATGTCATTATTTCTGAGATGGAGGACACATTGGCCGAGGGCTTCAAGGGTCACCGCCAGCTTCCCTATGCTCACATCATCTGTTACCTTTTGAGGCGGCTTATTCCGGGTTTGCTTCCAGAGCTTCTCCAGTCTCCGACGGAGTTCCCCGTGTACGACACTCGCCAGATTGCCGGGGACCGTCCAGACACTCGTCCGAGAGGTCAGCGCCAGAGGCCGGTTGTCACCGAGACAGAGGCACAGCAGGACGAGACTGTCAGTCAGTTGGCAGAGGCCGAGCTTGCAGCACTAGAGGCAGAGGGAGAGGACCCTGACGATGAGTTCCCGTCTGACAGCACCGATGACGACTACGCTCCTCTTCCGAGGATGTGTCCACAGGGAGCTCATGATTCCGAGGCCTCCTCCTCGCGTATGGCCGGCTCCGATCTAGCTCTTCTAGCTATACTTTCTCGGATGGAGCAGCAGCAGTCCCGTCTCTCTGAGGAGGTTCAGCGTCAGCTGAGGAGCAGCGCCGACAGGCACAGGAGCAGGCTCGACTGGCAGAGGCACAGGCAGTGGCAGCAGCTCAGGCACAGGAGCGCCAGGACGCTCTCCAGCGGCAGATGATTCAGCTCCAGACTCAAACTCTTGCCTTCATGGAGAGGATGGCGGCTCTTCCACAGTTACCTCAGCCGTCACAGTTTCAGCTGCAGCAGCCAGGACCGTCGACCTCTTACTTCACGTCAGTGCCTCCGTCGACGGTCTCGCCCTTCCCTCAGTACCCGCAGTGGTTTACCTCATCTCAGCCAGCCAGGGCAGCTGCCAGGGTTCACACCGCTCCGGTCAGGCTTCACTCCTACTCAGACGGAGTCGGTCCTAGTGACACCGAGGAGCCTGGAAGCCTCTTTCAGCGAGCTCACCGGCCTGCCTACACCGCCCGAGTTTCAGTTGCCGGTGACCTCAGCTCCAGCTCCTGCTCCAGCTACTGGTACCACCGAGACACTACCTTCCTCAGTAGCGTCGTCTGAGCCGCCGACCTTTCAGAGTCAGACTCTTCCTGTCAGCTCAGCTCCTGAGACTTCGTTGACAGTGTCAGTGGTCGCGACTGAGACCGTGGACCCTCTTCCAGAGGCCGCTCCAGAGCCAGTTGAGCAGACCCAGACCGCTTCTCCCTCACGTCCAGTGTCAGAGGGTCAGTCAGCTCTCAGTACGTCGTCCGACGAGGAGACCTACCTGGCTCAGTTCGAGACTCTTCCGCGCACCTCGTCGCCCGGCTCGTCTGCTCCACTCCCGCCTTCCGACCCTTAGGTTTTGGTCTTTGATGCCAAAGGGGGAGAGAGCGTATGTTAGACGTAGGGGGAGCTGTGAGAGGGTTTCGGTTCTTTTGTTTGATCTTGCACTTATCTTTTGGCACCCGTACGATGATGTACGTGTCTTTTGGTTGTGACATGTGGTGCTGACTACACTTGTTATATACTCATGTCACTCGTTTATGCTCTCAGTTGTGACATGTCATGCTTCACTCGTTATCTTATACATGTCACTTGCTTATGCTCATTTATGTTGCTTCCGCACTTATACTCCGATAAATGAGCTTGTTCATAAGTACTTGTGTTAATTCTTATATGTTGAGTATTTATGTGGACTTGGTCCGTATAAGCATGCCTAACCACTTTTGATCTTATTGTCACATGCTTATATAAACCAAGTTGTTGAAAACCTCACCTCTCTTTCAAACATACTTGAGGTTGTCATCAATCACCAAAAAGGGGGAGATTGTGAGCATCTAGGCCCCCAGTGGGTTTCGGTGATTGGATGACAACGGTAAATTACTATGACTAACGTGTGTTTTGCAGAAACAGTTGAGTTAAGTCATGGTAATGATGATCGTGAGGGCACTATGGTATTCATGCCCCCTTTGCGATGGAATTCGTTCGGTTTTCAAAGGATGGACGACGAAGACGGTGATAGGCTAGTGCTAAGTGTCATTTGGTGTTGAAGGACACTTAGAGTAGCATAGGTCTTTGTTTTATCTTTGGCCGTACTATAAAGAGGGGTTTGAATGAGTAGCTTGACCTAGGTGAGACTTTTGAGTTAGGTGTGGTGCACACTTGTTAACCAAAGCCCTAATAGCTTAGAAAGGTCCCTAAGATCATAAGGAAGAAAGTTCGTGAAGGGAGCGTCGCAAACCAAAGTCGTTTCGAACCTCAAAATGTGACCGGACGCTCCAACCCTAATGACCGGACGCTGGGGCGTGCGTCCGGTCAGTAGGTTTGGCTGAGGAGCAGGCTTGGCTGCGACCGGACGCTCTTCAGTATTCGACCGGACGCACCAGGGGTGAGTCCGTCGCGTCCAGAGAGGTTCCAGAGAGGGAAATTGATGACCGGACGCGTCCGGTCAGTGGTGATCGGACGCATGGGTGCGTCCGGTCAGTGTATCGTACTGGTGTCAGGGCTAACGTCACGTAGCCGTTAGACACTGACCGGACGCGTCCGGTCACCCCGACAGGTGCGTCCGGTCAGTGTGTAACTGGCTGGACTTACCCCTTCGTGCATGTTTCGAGTTGGGGGGTATAAATATGTCTCCCCCTCATTCATGCTGTATCTCTTGCTCATTTGAAAGGTTGCCAAACACATTGTGATTCCAAGTGAGTGCAAGAGGCCTAGTGAGGTTGAGAGATTTGATAATTGAGTGATCAAACACCTCATTAGTGAAGAGAGTAGCAAGTGTGCATCCACTCATCTCATTAGCCTTGCGTTGGTCAAGTGAGAGTTCTTGCTTGTTACTCTTGGTGATCGGCATCACCTAGACGGCTTGGTGCGATCGGAGAGCTTGGTGATCATCCGGAGGCATTGTGGGTGACCCAAGCCAAGTTGTGACCGGTAGCGAGCGATTCACCGGGCCGGAGTGGCGAAGAATCAGCTCGTAGTGAGCACTTGATCCTTGCGCGGATCAAGGGGGAGCGATACCCTTGCGCGGGTGCTCCAACGAGGACTAGGGGGTGTGCCGACACCTCGATACCTCGGCAAAAAGATCGTCGTGTCATCTCTACTCTCTTCTCTACGCATTTACCTTTGAGCAATTCAATTCCGAATTTACTTGTTGTTCTTTCATAAGTTGAATTGCAATGCTAGAGTAGAAATGGTTTAGCGATAGTCTTTTGTGCAATTGATTCTTGTCAAACACTCTTCTAGGCACTAGGGGGTTAATTGGGTTTGATAAGTTTTATTATCGCAAGAAGTTTTAGAAAAGCCCAATTCACCCCCTCTTGAGCATCTTGATCCTTTCAGTACATACTAAGAGTATAATTATTTATTTATTTTATCAACATTTAGTGTTCCATGCATACGTTCCAAACATTGATGCGATGATGATGGATGGAGAGAGAGAGTGAAAAAAAGTTGATAGTTTGAAGGGAATAAACAAGACCTTCGTTATCTATCTCGTATAACCTAGTTTTATTGTCTAAGAAATGTTTTTCCTCTTCTCTTTTTTTCTAAATTCCAACGTCACATCATTGTTTTTCTTAATTACACCCTAATTAATCAACATAGAATAATTCTAGTCTCTGGTTTGGGACTGCCTAAATAGAATAAGTTTGTCCTGATTTTGAGAGACAAAAGTTGTTTCTAGATACATGCCAAATATTTGTCTTTTCTGACTACCACATCCCACTTGTCCTTAACCCAAAAAAAGGTGTCCACCTTATCTATAAAGACCTTTATTTTTGGTGATTAGCTACAGTCGACCGTATTCAATGCTCACATTTTACTGTTCATCCATAGTCGCGTTGGTACTATTCATCTGCGTCTGTTACTGTACCTCGCCTGTTGATGTGCTATTACTGTATCACGCCCATTACTGTGCTCTTACTGTACCACGCCGTTACTGTACCACGCATATTACTGTAGCACACCTTTTTTGTTTTTGTAGCCCTTTTTTCTCCTTTTCCCGTGCTTTTTCTTTTCTCTTTTTTTTTTTGCCTCCTCTTCACATGATTTTTCTTTTCACTCTTTCCACGGTAGGCAGCGATTTCGTCCCTTTTCGCACGGGGTCGCCCGCTAGTCTATATCTAAATTTAACATTAAAATGAAGAAAATCCCACCGTCCTTTCTTACTTCCAAAATGAGCATTTATGTCTTTGTCCCGCATGTGACCCGAATTCATATGACTCGTGCTCATTTCTGCAAGCTGAGTGTAGCTCAATTAATTAGGTTTGTTACAGTAAACCCGTATATCTGGGTTCTAAGTCTTCTACTTAACCCAAGTGCTCGTATTTTTCTATATTTATTCTAGAATTTAACGAGACTATTCTTTCAGTGATAAGCAATATAACTGTCGACAATAAGATGTCTGTGGTGACTTTATCAATCTTAAGATTTGTCGGTCTAACTTGATTCTTCGAAGGTATTTATAGGGATAGGGTGTATTTGCGTGCCTTCGTAGGGGTGAGTTTGTGCATGTAATTAGTTCTTGCAAAAAAAAAATAATAGGACCTTTTTCTCGCAAAAAAAGACCTGTTTTGAAAGGGTTAATTATTAATTAGCTAGAAACTAATCAAAACTGCTAGGCTAATAGATAGGCAGATTTTTAGCCAAGTCTAACTGATTGTTATTAGCAAATTAACTGACCAAACCCAACAAATTTGAACTAATTTTATTTCCCAACTACTGAGTAGTACCTACACAGCGATTACTCGCCTGGGCTCCTGGTCTGAGAAATAGCCCACCGATTACTCGCCCGTTCACAGCGACCCGTTGCCGCCGAGCAGTTCCCCGCCGCCAGGCCGCTTTGCGATGGCGACGACCAACGACGGGGCCGCGCGCGCGGTGAAACGCGTCAGTGGGGCCGAGGCTGACGACAGGTCCCGTGCCGCCAGGCTGGGCGGCAAGCGGGGGGAGCATTTACCTCAGCCAGGGTGTGCCGGTGTGGGGGTGAGCCACGACGCGCGGCCGCGGCATGTGCGCTTCGCCATGCCGCGCTGCATGTGGTGCCGCATGTGCGGATGGTGATGCGCAGCTCCTGCACGTGGTGCCGCCGCGACGCACTTCGCCGATGTGCCGGTGCGGATCTCGCGGGCGCGCTGGGATCAGCGTCGGCGGCCAATGCACCTGTTCGGAGTGTACGACGGCCACAGCGGCTCCGAGGTCCGGCCCGCTTCGAGATCTCATTCCATTTCTATCAAAAAGAACTTCAGAAAATCATTCGTAGTACAATCCGAATCCATATACATCCAAACAAACAAAAAATGATTTGACCCACATTCTAGCAAATTCAATTCATTTCGAAATCTGAACTAGAATAAAATAGCTGGAAAACAATCCAATTACAGATCATAACCATGAGACAATGCTTTCATTTGTGCTAAAAAAAAGGAAACAAAGCTTTCAAATACAAATCCAGTTATATTAGTTCTGTGTAACAAAGTTTGCGTCAATGCATATCTTACGAGTTACGAGGCTAACTTTTAGTTGTACGATCAACTTATTAAAAACGGTGGTATTATATATTAGCTACAATTTAGTTTATTTTTCATTCATTTTCTCTGGGGCATATAGTTCTCAGTTTCTCAATCATCCGGGAGCTAACCTTTACAAAGATAGAATAGTGCCTTTACACGGTGGATTCTATGAAAGCCACGTTTTACAGTGGATTAGTTAAAGATTGTAACTTATAATCCCTCCATATGAAACTAGTAGGCATATTTATTTTTGTTAGAACAACAATTTCTTTATTAAAACATTATCTTCGTAATACAAAATCAATGTTATTAGATTTTTGTTGAGACATACTTTCTTATTGTTTCGATTTTGCATCGTATAACTGACATTAATATAGTAATTATAGGTTCAAGTCTTGTCCTAGCACTACAAGATATGCCTGCTAATAAATGGTATTTGGTTGCCATTAGGCACATGCTTCAGGTAGTAACTCCTCACTGTTCCTCCGCCCTTATTTTTTTTTCTCTCTTCAGGTTGTTCTGAACTTTGTCTACCTGGGCATTGGAACAGGGGTTGCTGTCTTTCTTCGTAAGTATGGATAGGCTTTTAACCTTTTCAGTGTTCATAAACATTTGCAACACAAACTAATACTGCTACTACTAGTTGTTCACGATGACAAAATCCTACAGGTTGGCAAGTTTCTACAACTTTCTGCTAACTTCATTGGCGGTTTCGTCGTTGCGTTCGTGAAAGGTTGGCTTCTCTCTCTTGTGATGTTGTCATGCATACCTCCAGTGATCGTTGCTGGCGGGGTTGTCTCAAAAATGCTAACCAAAATATCTAGTAAGGGTCAAACATCATACAGCGATGCAAGCAATGTTGTCCAACAGACAATCGGGGCCATAAGAACAGTAAGTTGAGTGCACTTAGCGGTCCAGTGATTTGAAAACAAAATCTAGTACAAGAGAGATCTCTACATCTCACTGTGTTTCCTGTGGTCACACAGGTCGTCTCATTTAATGGTGAGAGGCAGGCCATTGCGTTGTACAATAAGTTCATACACAAGGCATACAAGGCTGCTGTCCAGGAAGGAATTACAAATGGCTTTGGCAGGGGTTCCATTTTCTTCGTATTCTTTGCTAGCTATGGTTTAGCAATATGGTATGGTGGAAAGTTGATTCTTAGCAAAGGATACTCAGGAGGAGACATCGTTAGCATCTTGTTTGCTGTCATGATTGGGGCATTGTGAGTCTCTTTTCATTAAAACATGGAAAATGTACCTTTTATCATATTCTGATGGTCACCGGAGCACAGTTGGCTGTATCGATTGACCTCAAGTTGTTTGTGGCAGGTCATTAGGATATGCAACCCCCTGCATTGCAGCCTTTGCAGCAGGACAGTCTGCGGCTTACAGATTGTTCACAACAATTAAGAGGAAACCTGAGATTGACCCAGATGACACTGCTGGTGGTAAGCAGTTAGAGGACATGAGGGGTGACGTTGACCTCAAGGACGTGTATTTCAGCTACCCAGCCAGGCCAGAACAACTGATATTCGATGGATTCACATTACATGTTCCGGGCGGCACCACAATGGCAATAGTTGGGGAGAGTGGAAGTGGCAAGTCAACTGTGATCAGTCTTGTAGAAAGATTCTATGATCCACAGGCCGGTGAGGTCTTGATCGATGGGATTAACATCAAAAGTTTACAGCTTGGTTGGATAAGAGGGAAGATTGGTCTTGTTAGTCAAGAGCCATTGCTCTTAATGACTTCAATCAAAGATAACATCACATATGGAAAAGAGGACGCGACGATCGAAGAGATTAAAAGAGCAGCTGAGCTTGCTAATGCAGCAAATTTCATTGATAAATTGCCTAATGTATGTGAAAAACCCAAACAAATCAACTTTTATATTCTACATCTTCTATATGACCAAAGTGCTGACATTCTCTCTCTCTCTCTCTCTCTCTCTCTCTCTCCCCCCCCCCTCCTCTAATACCAGGACTATGACACGTTGGTTGGTCAGTGTGGTGCTCAGCTCTCTGGGGGGCAAAAACAAAGGATTGCTATTGCCCGAGCAATCATTAGAAACCCCAAAATCCTTTTGTTAGATGAGGCTACCAGTGCATTGGATGTGGAATCAGAGCGAATCGTTCAGGAGGCACTGAATAGGATCATGGTGGGCAGAACAACCCTTGTGGTTGCACACCGTTTGAGTACTGTAAGGAATGCTGACTGCATATCAGTCGTTCAACAAGGCAAAATTATCGAACAAGGTTAGGATCCCTTTCCCTTAAGTTTATGTCCATTCATTACACGCTTGACATGTTTAACTTGATTGATCATATTTTTGCACGTATGGATACACAGGTGCCCATGATGAATTACTAATGAACCTGGACGGTGCTTATTCTCAACTTATTCGTATACAAGAAAGCCCAAAAGAAGCAGAACGGAAATTAGATCGCCACATATCTGACAAAAGTAGAAGCCTCACATCGTCGGAATTGATAGGCAGAAGTTCGGCAGGGAACAGTAGCCGACACTCTTTCACTTTGCCTTTTGGCTTGCCTGGGTCAGCAGTTGAATTGTATGAAGGCAATGATACAAATGATAACGAGAAAGACAAGGCTGGTGACAGTGAGGTCCCAAAGAAATCTCCTCTTGGACGACTAGCTAATCTAAACAAGCCAGAGCTACCAGTGATTTTGTTGGGGTCACTTGCTGCAGCAATTCATGGAATGCTTTTACCAGTTTCTGGTGTAATAATTTCAAATGCTATCATAACTTTCTTCGAGCCAGCAGACAAACTAAAAAATGATTCTCAGTTTTGGGGATTGATCTGTATTGTGTTGGGTATCGTGTCAATAATATCAATACCAGTGGAGTATTTCTTATTTGGGATAGCTGGAGGGAAGTTGATCGAGCGTGTTCGTGCCTTGTCATTTCGGAGCATTGTGCACCAAGATGTAGCTTGGTTTGACAGTCCAAAAAATTCCAGGTTGGTTTCCATCCCACTGTTTGTTTTTTTTTCTTTCTACAGTACTTATGATTATGAGGTTTTAGACATGGATACTGACGGTCAATTACATCTTACAGTGGAGCACTAGGTACAAGGTTATCAGTTGATGCTTTGAACGTTCGACGTCTAGTGGGTGATAGCTTGGCCTTGGCAGCTGAGGTCAGTTCGACACTTCTAACAGGACTTGTCATTGCTATGATAGCAGATTGGAAGCTCTGTTTAATCATCATCTGTGTAATTCCATTGGTGGGTCTTCAAGGTTATGCACAAATAAGGTTCTTAAAGGGGTTCAGTGAAGATGCCAAGGTAATAATTATTGGACCTGGATGTTTTTTTAAGAAAGTACTTTTGGAAATAATTATGGTGTGTTTCGTTTGAGGAATGAGGTGGTCCATCTTCTCACTCCTCACTTATTTATTTGGTTTGTGGAATGGAATGAGTCGATCCATCACCACCTCATTCCCCACAAGCTAATAATTAGTATATGCATGAGGAATGAGTTGATTCCACCAAAATTCATAGAATTAACTTGTGATGCATTAACTCAACGGTGTGTTTAGTTTGAGGAATGCTGTGGTCCATCTTCTCACTCACTTATTTATTTGGTTTGTGGAATGGAATGAGTCGATCCATCATCACCTCATTTCTCACAAGCTAATAATTAGTATATGCATGAGGAATGAGTTGATTCCACCAAAATTCATAGAATTAGCTTGTGATGCATTAACTCATAAAGCATGTGTCCACAAACCAAACACATCGTTACTCAATGGTACATATGCATTCTTTTTCTAATTATCAAGGTAAAGGTTGGTCTTATAAATTTTATGATGTATGGTTGAGTTTTAGAATACATATGCATCCTCTGTTATTTTAGCACAAATATGAGAATCACAATGTATTTTTGGACACTTCTTTTCACACCATGCTAAGTTAATGAAAATGGGTTACTGATTCTGCAGTTATTATATGAAGATGCAAGTCAAATGGCCATGGATGCAGTCAGTAGCATCAGGACTGTAGCTTCCTTTTGTGGTGAGAAAAGATTGATGACAATATACAATAAAAAATGTGAAGCCTCAAAGAATCAAGGGGTTAGAGCAGGAATGGTTGCTGGCCTAGGTTTTGGCTTCTCATACCTGATCCTTAATTTTACATATGGTCTTTGTTTCTATGTCGGGGCACAGTTTATACGTCATGAAAAATCTACTTTTGGTGCCGTTTTCAAGGTAAAAAAAATGCATTATTTAAAAAGTACTTTTACCCTTTTTTTCTCGAACACAGAGCAGTATTTCTTTTACTTTTGGTTAGAGTTTCACTTCTTGTTATAGAATATTTAACAAAGAGTAAATTACCTTGGCGGTCCTTAAACTATTACTCCATTCTCGCTCATATCTTCGAATTGTGAAATTGTATATCTTGGTTTCTAAACTATTCAGTTACTGCAATCCCATTCCGAACCAGTTACGTCAGAATCCATTAGCTAAAATGGCATTCCAGCGTGGAACCGACGTGTAGGTTCGTTGCTCATAATTACCTGGCAGTTTCTAAACTATTTTGCGATTCTTGTCTAAGTCCCTAAACTATGAACATCCATTAGCTCTGTTCGGCTGCTTATTTGTACGACTGATTTGTTGTGAGAGGAAAACACGGTTCCATGGCTGATTTGTACGGATTGAAGCCGGCTTATAGCTCAAGCGAACAGAGCATAATAGCCTTGAAGTTGTCCAGCATCACTGTAGAGATGTTACATAATAGCCTTGATACACCTGGACATGATGTCGAGCAACTTGTAGCTGCAGCGTGGTGGTCGGTGGAGCGGAGCACGACTATTCATCGGTGAAGATACTGAAGAAGACAAGTAGATGCTTTGAACTGAGATTGGAGTATTTTTAATTGATTATAAGGATCTAACCAGCTATGAATTTCACACTTTGGGGATATACGTGATAGTTTAGGGACCGCATTGTAATTATGAGTTATGGGCCCATATGTCGGTTCCACACTAGAGTTGTGTGGTTGCTTTGGATTAGAGTACATATAAATACTTTATGAGACTAGATATGCAATTTCATAGTTTGGGCACTTAAATGAGAATGACATAATAGTTTAGGGTAATTTACTCTTTAACAAATTAAATCATGAGGTTATGTATTATTGTCTTGTAGGTTTTCTTTTCATTGATGCTGGCAACAATTGGAATATCTGAAACAAGTGCAATGGCTTCTGATTCCGAAAAGGCCAAGGAATCAGCAATGTCCATATTTTCTTTGTTAGATCATAAGTCAAAAATTGACTCAGGTAGCGATGAGGGCTTGATACTAGAAGAGGTCAAGGGTGACATCGATTTCCGACATATCAGCTTCAGATATCCAAGCCGCCCGGATGATCAAATCTTCAGTGATTTTACACTGCATATTCCCTCTGGAAAGGTTAGTCTATTTATATCCCTCTGCAATATCCTAACTTGTACGATAATATAATCAACATCTTACTCAGATTATGATTTCATACAGACTGTTGCCCTTGTTGGGGAGAGTGGCAGCGGCAAGTCAACAGTAATCGCTCTGTTAGAGCAATTCTATAGACCTGATTCAGGTACCATCTCACTGGATGGAATGGACATAAAGAAACTAAAGATAAATTGGCTGAGGGATCAGATGGGACTAGTGAGCCAAGAACCTGTGCTATTCAATGACACAATCCGTGCCAACATAGCCTATGGGAAGCACGGGGAAGTCATGGAAGAGGAGCTCATCAAGGTCGCAAAGCTAGCCGATGCACATGAGTTCATATCAAGCCTTCCGCAGGGATATGACACCAGCGTTGGGGAAAGAGGGGTGCAGCTATCTGGTGGCCAGAAGCAGCGGGTAGCTATCGCAAGGGCTATACTGAAAGATCCCAAGATACTGCTGCTTGACGAGGCAACAAGCGCCCTGGATACCGAGTCTGAGCGCACTGTGCAGGATGCCTTGGATCATGTGATGGTTGGCAGGACCACGGTTATCGTGGCGCACCGGCTGTCGACGATCAAAGGTGCTGACGTCATTGCAGTTCTCAGAGATGGCATGATAGTGGAGAAAGGAAGACATGAGGCACTGATCAACATCAAAGATGGATTCTACGCTTCGCTTGTCGAACTTGGTTCAGCCTCGCCATTATAGGATCTAAGATCAGAGGCTTTGCTCCTAATGACAGGCACTGTGTATCCTCCTTGCTGCTATGATTCAAGCTCTCTATTGATTCTCTAGGGTGTCAAGAATAAATTAAGAAGTGAGCATCTTTTTTGCTGTAATTTAGTATTCATTGCCAGTGTTTTGGTTAAGATTTTGTTATGCACATTGTAGCATGTGTACCCTAATAATAGCATGAATATGCATTTATTAATGTTATGTGTATTGCTTACCACCCAGAGCATTGATATAATATAAGGCATAACTTGCAATTCCACATCTAAAAACTTTGGAGCTGTTTGGCTGATAAGTCAACTGATGTTGTTTATATATCTAAACTGTGCTTAGGAATAAGAGCATCTCTAATTGTTTGGAAAAATTGACTTGGGAAAAGTTATCATTTAGCAACTTGTTAAAACTTTTGACAAGTGAATTTTTCATGTATCTCCAATAGTTTGGTAAATTGGGCTTAGTAAATACTCCCTCCGTCCCAAGATATAAGGCGCGCACGTATTTCAAAATTCAAACTTTCTTATCTTTGACTAAGAATTAGTCTAATCATATGAAAAACTTATACTATAAAAGTAATTGTATTATATTTGTATTTAGAAGTACTTTCTAATGATCAAACTTTTATTTCTATAAATTATATATTATAAGAAAAATTATAGGTCAAAATATATTTTTGAAGACCGTGTCAAGTCAAATCGCGCCTTATATCTTGGGACGGAGGGAGTATAGAAAAGTAGGCGCGAGAGAAGTGGCGGCGGCGGCAAAAGGGAAAGAAACGCCGGATAGCAAGTGAAGCTGACTTGGTAAATATACCAACTAGGTTGCCTCCGATTCCAACTTGGAAAAATTTAGCAAGTCATATACCAATCTGTTGGAGAACGTTTTTTCTTATTTTCTCGATAAAACAAGGATAACAAATCATTTTTCCAAACTATTGGAGATGCTCTAAGAGGATGAATCCTACAACATTTCATTGTGCAATTAATCTTCTATGACTTTCAGGAATCAATGCAGCGCGCAACTTTGCGCTCACTGAATGACTCCTGTTTACGTTCATAACTCAGAATTCTTGAAATTCCATATAAATAAATCTCTATGTGACGAAATCAGGGCCAAAATCAGGCTGATCATGGTGCCATGTCGCCAGTTTTTTATTTGCCGTCTGATTCACGTGCTGAGTTCGGTATGTCGTATCGTATGTGCATGCACCATGTCTTGCAGTTGCAGGTTGCAGCCCATTTCAAACTCAATTTTTCCAAAAAAAAAAAAATATGCTGCCATAATATTTTAAATCCTATTTTCCAAAACACACGTTATAACTTAGAGATTTGCATATATTATCTTTTCGAACGACGACTAACAATCTTCAGATCTTCATCCAATAGTCTAAATCTATTAGTACAAATCATAATAAATAAATAATATTTTTTTCTATGAAAGGACAAACACAAAACTGTTCAGCCATCTAAAATATAGACAATATGAATAATTTATTCTTTTTTCACAAAGCATTACTAAAACAGTAAAAATGAGGTGTGAATAAGTTGAAGGTAAGAGCCATAGCCCAGCCCGGCAGGCGGATTGCTATTTGCTGATGACCAACTGGCGGCTGGCCCACTTTCTCCCGGTGGACAACTCACAACTGTGCGCCAACAACAACGTCCGTCGCGTACCCCCATCCCTTCCAACGTCAGCACGTAGTAATCCAGACCAATCACCACGTCAAGCGCGTTTCCACTCGTCCACCAGCCCGGCCAGTGTGGCCTCCGACTCGCCGCCCTCGCGCAGCGCGTCCTTGGCCTGGCGCATGGCCTCCACCGTGCGCTCCCGGAGCATCCTCCCGCCGTCGGAGTCCATGAGCCACCGCACCTTGGCAGCAACCTCCTCGGCCGCCACGAGGCCCTCGCCGCTGTCGTACCCTTCCACGGCCACGGCCAGCCGCATCTCCTTCTCCAGGAACACCCGGTTGAGCCGCTGCTCCGCGTAGAGCGGCCACGCCAGCATCGGCACGCCCGCCATCACCGCCTCCAGGACCGAGTTCCAGCCGCAGTGCGTGACGAAGCCGCCCACGGACGCGTGCGCCAGCACGTCCCGCTGCGGCGCCCACGACCTGACGACGAGCCCCCTGTCCTTGGTCCGGGCCAGGAACCCCTCCGGGAGGAGCGCGTCCAGGTCGGGCTCCGGCGGCCTCAGGAACTTCTTCGCCGGGTCGTCGCTGGGCGGGGCCCGGACCACCCACAGGAACCGCTGCCCGCTGGCTTCCAGGCCGGCCGCCACCTCCCTGATCTGCTCCGCGCTGAACCGGCCGATGCTGCCGAAGCAGAGGAACACCACGCTGGCCCTGGGCTGCGCGTCCAGCCACGCCAGGCACTCCTCGCCGCCCTTGCCCAGCACCTCCTCCGACTTGATGAGCGGCCCGATGCAGTGGATGGGCGGCGTCGGGAGGCCGGCGGGCGTGCAGTGGCCCGCGGCCACGGTCTCGAAGGCGCGCGGCTCCAGCAAGCGGAACGTGTTGACCATGACGCCCTGGGAGCGGCACAGGTCTCTGCAGCCCATCAGGAAGCCGTCGTAGGCCGCGTCGTCGCGCTCCATGGTGGGCAGGATGGCGTGCGTCGCCGGGAACGGCGGGATGCCCGGCACGTGCACGGGCTCCTCCCCCATGTCCTGGAAGCTCGCCGTGCTCCGCTCGTGGATCGCCGGGAGGTACAGGAAGAAGGCCAGGACCTCGGCGCCCGAGGTGAAGAAGAAGTAGGTCGCCACGCGGAGCTCCTCCGCCACGTCCAGCGCGATGCTGCAGAAGAAGTCAACCACGAGCACGGCCGGGGACGCCGCGGCCAGGAACTCGCGGAGGTGCGGGTTCGAGACGCGGGCCAGCTCGAAGGTGAGCGCCTCCTGATGCTTGGACTTGACGGGCGGGAGGCGCTCGACCTTGGGCAGGCGGTGGAAGGAGATGGACGGGTTGGCCGCGGAGACGCCCGCGAGGAAAGGCTCCGTGGCGCCCGTGTTGAAGGGCGGCTCGATAACCACGATTGTGACGGACAGCCCCCGCGCGCCGAGGAGCTTGCCAAGCTCGATCATGGAGACCAGGTGGCCCATCCCCGGTGACGGGTACAGCACAACCGGTCTCTGGGAGAGCCCGTTCGCGGCGGCGGCGGCGGCGGCGGCATCCATGTCCCCCATCGAAGGATGTGTGCGTTGGCTATTGGAATGGGCAAGTCGCAAGTGGCTACAGCAGTGACTGTACGTTTCTGGTGCGAGAGGCGAGAGCTAATGGAGGCACTCTCGTGGCGCTTTATACACGCGCGAGGCCTTTTTCTGCGGGCGAGTCCATGATTGGTTGTCTGCCAGCTGCCTATTGATATTTTCTTTATATTATTTATTTATATAACACACATATACACATCACATATATTCATCTTTATAATAAATACATTTACACACATCTTATTCATATGATATCCGAAGAACTAAATTGGACTCACAAAACATTGTTGTTAATAGACATATCACACACGACTAGCAGAATACGAGCACTCTGTTAAGTAAAAAAAAAAGTAGACCATATGTAAACATGTTTCGCCGAAAGAAAATTAACTAGCCGAGCTTCGTTTAATTTTAAAACTAACTAACTGAGCTTCATTTAATTCAATAATTTGCCGTTTGATATAACTCCGCTTTACCGGTCGAGCGGCTTTTTTTTTTAAGTTTTGGTTTCACAAGCAACTCTAGTGTTGGAGCTAAATTTGTTTTGATAAAATGTTTGTCTGAATAGCTTCTTGTTATAGACAAAAATAGTGAAATACCAATAATATCCTTTTCTCTCTTTTTTTAATCTTCCTCCTTTTATTTCTTTCATCTTTCAATTTCCCTTTATCCTTCACCCCATCCGTCCGCCGTCCATATCTCTAACTACGATTGGTATCTGACAACCATCCATTTGTCCTCTATGCTTGTCCCCCGCCCCCTAGGGTCTCTAGCTCTGCTCTACCCCTCGGACTTCTCTCTTGCACCACACTCACCCCACCACCTCCGTTTGCCGCATCTCACCCGCATGGATGAGGTGTCCGCCGTAGGGATAGTAAAGGACTCTCTAATTTAGCCTAGCAAATTTAAGAATTGGACTCGATCGGACCATAATATACTATATGATTTTGAACCAAAATTAGAAAGAGTCAAGTTAGATTGTGAAGGAGGACAAGAGTCCTGATCTATTACCATCCCTACCCCGTTACTATGCCCTGCCACCATGACTCTGCCCCCACGCATGACTCCTTGCCATGCCTAGCTAGCGCCTCCGCCTGCCGCGTCTAGGCCACATGGATGAGGGGTAGTTCAAGAAAATCTCACACGCACAAAATGGAGGAGCAAAGCAAAAACCATGAGCGCACGATTTTGGGCCCTGTTTTAGAGTGCACGATTTATAAAAGGAGCAGACGCTTTCTATCCTATTTGGTAGGCCCCATGAGCGCTACGTAACAGGGCCTTCATATGATTTAGAGGATGTTTGGTTACGTAGACTAGATTTTAGTCCCTAACACATCTGATATTTAGACACTAATTACAAAATTAACTGCATCAATTGGGACAGATTTGCAAGACAGATCTATTACGCCTAATTAGTTCATGGTTTGATTTGGCAATATGGTGCTACAGTAAATATGTGTTAATGATGGATTATAGATTCGTCTCATGAATTAGCCACGACTTCTGTAATTAATTTTATAATTAGCCTATATTTAGTCCTCCTAATTAGTATCCGAACATGCGATATGACAAGAACTTAGCATCGGTCAGAGAATGTTTTGAGCTACCTGTGGAAAGACGGGAACGCACGCTTCGTCGGTCCCTACTAGGGTCCTATTGTCATGGATGATGTGGTCACACGACGGTCCTAGACTGCCCGCCCGCCACATAGGAAAGTGGAACTACATACAGGATGGCAGCAACTTCGCAAATCGCAACGCGATACGGCTTAATTTGAACATTATTCGATGAACGACCGACGACGGACGCACATGCCGAAATAACTAATGGCTAGCTGCGGCGGGCTGGGAACGGGTCACGCTCGTGCTCAAAAGTGTGTGGAGCTAGGGAGAGCGACGTGGCAACGTCATGGATGACAAATATGATCCGGCTCTGAACACCAACCCATCGTTAATTTAATTACTTAATTGTCATCTTTCCGCCATCCCCAAGTTTGATCAGCAATATTCGTAGTACCGGGTACTCCCTCCGTCCCTAAATAAGTGTCGTTATCGCTTCCCGAGAAAAAGTTGCCAGCAATTATATATTAAAATATATTAATATTTATGCTAAGTAATTACTATCATCGGAAAGATCTTTACATCTAGTTTTTTAACAAAATTATTTGAAGATGTAAATATTACACATATTTTGTACAAATTGAGTCAAACACGTGACACGCACACCAACGACGACACTTATTTAGGGACGGAGGGAGTAGGTGGCAATACTATACGTGTCTTTGGAACAGCTCATAATAGTTTCATGAGTTATTGTAAAATGTTTTTTTTTTGCTAAATATCTTTCTTCAAAATAGCTGCATTCATAAAGTTGTTTTATTCTCCCTCTCATAAAAACATAAGCTGAGATAAAGCTGAAAAGTAGTTTTTTAAAGTTCACACTCTTATTTTTCTCTCCCAATCATGCACAAAATTGTTGGTGAAATTGTTTTCCCAAACAGCTCAGCTCACCTAGAAAGTTTATTATGAAACTATTTTCTAAAAACAGCTTCATTAGTAAAGCTAAGCTACGCCAAACGGGAGTTATGTTGAAGTTGAACCGGGACGTAAAGAAAGGAGAATTCTTCATGCATGGGTGATGCATGTTATTATGTCATTGCTCTACTCATCCGGCAATAAAATAACCTTTACCATGATTATGGGTGATTGCTCAGCCTTTCCACGCCGTTCATGTGTCACTAGATAGCTATGCGCGCTTTGCCGCGCCGCAATATAAACTGTAAGTATATTGGTCAATTGTTGCATGCTGATTTCATCTTCTCACGTCACTGCTCGCTGGTTGCGGATAACCTTTTCGGAAAGAATGAAAGAATCTTATGAACTCGTGTAGCGCGGCCTCACATTATGCTACCTTGTTTAGTTCCTCGTCCAAAAACTTTTCACCTATTACATCAAATGTTTAGATATACTCCCTCCGTCCCTAATTGATCGTCGCCGTTGATGTGCGTGCCACAAGTTTGACTCAATTTGTAGCAAATGTGTGCAACATTTGTATCTCCAAATAATTTTGTTAAAAAACTAGATTCAAATATCTATCCAACGATACTAATTATGTATCATACATATTAATATTTTTTAATATATATTTAGTCAAAGTTGTTTCTTGGGAAGCATAAACGACAGACATTTAGGGACGAAGGGAGTATGCATGAAATAAATATTAAATATAGACTAAAAATAACTAATTACATAAATTGCGATAACTTTGCGAGACGATTTTTTAAGTCTAATTAGTCCATGATTTGATAATATTGTGCTACAGTAAATATATGCTAATGATGGATTAATTAGTCTTAAAAAATTCGTCTCATGGTTTTCAGACGAAATATGTAATTTGTTTTTTATTAGTCTATTTTTAATAGCCTAAATTAGTGCCACAACATTCGATGTGACAACCAAAAAAAATTCATCCTCCAACTAAACCTAGTATCTAATATTTTGGGTAATATCATTAAACAACTTTGGAGTATTTCACCAATAGAAAAGGAAAATTAAAACTACCTCTCATCGTCGGTTGTGAAAAAATAGGCACGGGTAAAAGTGTTAAATAAAATACGTTGATTAAATGTTTTACTATTAATCCGTGTTAGTCAAACTTTTTAAAATTTGACTAATTTTAAAGAAGAGAGTAATAATATCTATGATATAAAATAGATGCATTATGAAAATATATTTGTCGGGGGAACGCCAAAGGGGTACCCTCAATCAACGCAAAACAAATATGATGAACCTAGAACACCACTTAGTAACAAACCTAACAAGTCCAACCCCCTCGAGGCCTACAACGCTGGCCCACCAAGCCAGGCCTCGGGCTGGCGCTCGCTCTCCGTCTCGCCCGAGCCCTCCGAGCCAGGCCTCGGGCGAGCGCTCCACTAAACCCTCGAGTCCTGGCATATAGGCCTCGACCCCCTCCCCCACTGCCGGACGTCACACCTCGAGACCCCACGCGGGGACCTCGAGCGTCTCTGGCACAACAGCCTATCCCTCGAGACGCTTCATGCTTCCCTCGAGCGGCGCAGACATCGGATGCCGGCCCTATACCGCACATTTAATGCACTCACCTACCCCCGTCACGTCCTCTGCGACACAGCATGCGCCACAGTGAACCGGAGTCTGAGTCAAACCTCCTTTTTACCATAAGCATGGGTGAAAAGGCACCAGTACAACACTGTTCGACCATACCCTGCACTGTGGCACGTCCCGGTCACATCTCGAGACCCGGATTCCCGCTGTACGACCAGGTTCCCCAGGACTCGCCCATACCTGCGGGGACTCGAGCCCCTCGCAGACGCCACCTTGAGGCCGGCCCGGCGCCCCTCGAGCCCTAACGGCTTTCATGTCATTGGAGGACAGGTACCCCAAGACCCGGAGGGACTCTGCCACGACTCGTACGTACCAAAATGGGCGCTGTACGGCCTCCACGACGCCACGCCTCCACGTCCACGCCTGGGATGGAGGCCACGCTTCAAGGACGCTTCAACAGCAACCCCCACGTCGGCTCCAGTGACCTCGACAAGACAGCATTCCTACCCTCCGTCGTATTGGGCACCGTACGCCCCGACACCTGTAATACCCTTGTGTAACCCTGGCCTCCTCTTGCTCTATAAAAGGGGACACCAGGGCCCTCATTTGGCCGGTTACAGACACGTTAGAACGCACATACGCCCATACACCCTCACACGCGAGTCCGGACCCCGGTCCACGCTCGCCAAGCTTGTATTCGCCCCTGTACAAGCACTTAGGTGCAAGTAATACAAGAACCTCCTCCCCCGCTGGACGTAGGGCCTTCTTTGCCCGAACCAGGATAAATCCTTGTGTCATCTTGCATCACCATCCAGGAAGAGAGCACGTGATCATATTACTAGTTGGTGTCATACCCCCGGGTTCGAAACACCGACAGTTGGCGCGCCAGGTAGGGGCCTTCGCGTGTCCGAGCCGATTTCTCGTTGTTCCTGGATGGCTTCATCCCCTCCTTCGTTCTCTGCCGGTGTCGTCGTCTGGTTCGGGAGCCTCGAGTTCCTGGCCACCAGCAACGGCAACGAGCTGACTCTGCTCTCCACGGAGGGCTCGAGCGGAGGGCGTGTCACGCCACCCCGCGCAGGAGGCGTGGCGCGTCGGCCGCACCACCACGCGTCGCCACCTCGTGAGCGGCGCCGTCGTCACCACCGTCGCCGGGCACAGGCGGTGCCCGCGGCGTACGCCCACTTTCCCGCGGCTGGCGCAGAGTCCCCAGCGAGGGACCTGTCCGACGCGCGACCGGAGACTTCTAGGGCGCGCGCGCACTCTCCCAGTGAGTTCGCGTTCGTCATGCGCACGGGTCGGGAGCCTAGCCAGAGGCCCCCGAGCCGTGCTCCGTCGACACCACCCGGCCTCCTCCCGCATGAGGCGTACCGCGCTCGACGCCAGCGATTCCCGTCTGGCCTCAACAGCTCCGCGGCTGTTTGCGCCCACAACCTCGACGAGCGCCGTCAGGACCGGGCGGCTGCAGAGCGGGAGGAGCGTCCGGGCGTACTCCTGCGAGCCATTGCCAACCTGGAGATCGTCTACCCTGCGCACGTCGACCGCGGCCTCTCACGAGCCGTCGAGCCACCTTCGGGGAGTGGTACCGCGAGCTGCAGTCCCGACATGAGCCTGGGCGGCGCGGCATCAGCAGCTCCGACTCCGATGAATACGACTACCACGACCCTGACCTCTGGGACCCCACCAGGGAGTGCTTCCAGCTCGAGGAGGTCGTGGGCGATGCCGAGGACGACGGCGACGACGACACCAGGCCGGCGCTCAACCTCGAAGAGCCCGGAGACGTGGCTGCGGCGGGAGGATCACGCGTTCAGGGGAGGAACGAACCCCCGGCATAGGCTGCACCATCTCAGCGCGGTGACGACCGGGCGGCGCAGCTCGCGCAGCTGCGGGAGGCTATCGCCAAGGCTGAGGAGGACCGACAACGACTGCTGCAGCTCGAAAAATCCCTAGTGCAGGAGCCAGCCCAGCCTCGAGGCGCCGGTGTTCGTGGCCGCGCTCGAGCAGTCCACCGGCAGATCCTCGAGGACGGGGCGCCCGTACGCCCCGAGGTGCGTTTCCCACGAGCGGGGCAGAACGTGGTGGCGGCCGCAATGCTGCTCCGCGATCTACCCGCCGTCTCCAACCCTGACGCCAGGCGCATGCTCGGGGAAATGAAGAACCTCCTCGAGACAGCCGCTGTGCAGCAGGCCGAGAGCTCAGCCTCGTGACGGCGCGGGGCGGCCTCGGGGAAGCCAGCAGACGCGCCCCACAACGAGCGGGAGATGTCCGTCCACCAGCCGAACGCCTCTCGAGCTAGGCCAGTCCGAGAACGGATCATCGACAACAGGCCACCTCGAGACCCCAATGACGCCCGCAACGACATCAACCGCCAGCGTAAGGAGAAAGGGGCCCAAGAGCGTGGCTATAGCGCGCATCGAGGGGGGCGCTACGACAGCGATGAGGACCGGCAAACCCTCGAGCCCCCGGGCCCTAGGGTCTTCAGCCGGGCCATCCGCAGCTCGACCCTCCCCGACCGTTTTCGACCACCTACCAACATCGTGAAGTATGACGGGGAGGTCGAGCCCAAGCTATGGCTCTCCGACTTCCGCCTAGGCTGCCAACTGGGCGGAGCGAAGAGCGACGACCGTGTGATCATACGCTAGCTCCCACTCTACCTCTCGGACACCGCCCGCCGGTGGCTCGAGGGGCTCCCGCCAGATCGGATCCACGACTGGGCCGACCTAGTCAGGGTCTTCGACAGGAATTTCAAGGGGACTTGCGTACGCCCAGGTAACCCCTGGGATCTACGGCGTTGCAGGCAGACAGCGAACGAGCCCCTCCGCGACTTCGCTCGGCGGTTCTCGAAGCAGCGTCTCGAGCTCCCTCACGTACCTGATGAGGATGTCATCTCAGCGTTCCTCGCGGGCACGACTTGTCAGGAGCTAGTTCACGAGCTAGGGCGCTACCGTCCCAGGACGGTCGAGGACCTGATGGATCGTGTCACTAGCTTTGCCTCAGGCGACGAAGCAGTGGGGGCCTTCTTTGGCCGCCCCACGGACAAAGGCAAGACGGTGGCCGCGCCGGAGGGCTCTAACAAGGCCAACGACGCCAAGAACCGCAACAACAACAACAACAAAAAGAAGAAGAACAAAAGCAAAGGTCAGAAGGCGAAGCGCGACGCCGACGACGATGACGATGAAGAGGTGCTCATGGGCGTCCTCGACCATAAGAAACCTCGAGGCCCCCCCGATGGGGCTGTTTTCGACCGGATGCTCGAGGACCCCTGCCCCTGCCACAAAGGCCCCGTGAATCACAAGCTGAAGGACTGCCGACTGTTGAAGGGCTTCTACTCCAAGCTCGGCGACAAGAAGGAAGACGCGCCTAAAGGCAAGGACAACAATCGACGCAACGACGGGGACGCGGACTTCCCTCCCGTGCGCGACTGCTTCATGATCTACGGGGGCCCGACCGTCGGGCTCTCGGCTTGAGAGAGAAAGAAGGAGCGCCGGGAGATCTTTGCACTCCGCCACGACACCCCCCGGTACCTCGACTGGTCCGATGCGCCGATCACGTTCGACCATGACGACCATCCGAGTCATGTCGTAAATCCGGGAGCATGCCCTCTTGTCGTCGACCCCGTCATCGTCGATGTACGGTTCTCCAAGGTGTTGATGGATGGGGGCTCGAGCCTTAACATCATATACCTCGAGACCCTCGACCTCCTGGGGATTTCGGAGGGTCAGCTCCGACCCAGCGTCGGGGGGTTCCACGGAGTCGTACCAGGGAAGAAGGCCCACCCCCTCGGGCGCATCGACCTGCCGGTTTGCTTTGGCACGCCGACTAACTTCCGCCAGGAAACGCTCACCTTCGAGGTGGTTGGCTTCCAAGGGACCTACCACGCCATCATCGGCAGGCCCGGCTACGCTAAGTTCATGGCGGTCCCCAACTACACATACTTGAAGCTCAAGATGCCAGGGCCAAAAGGGGTCATCACCATCGACACCTCCTACGAGCACGCGTACCACTGCAACGTGGAGTGCGTCGAGCGTGGGGAGGCCAACGTCCACCTCAACTCGCTCGAGGCCTTGGCAGCCTTGGCCACCGAGGAGGCCCCAGAAGCGAAGCGCCACGCCGGCACCTTCGAGCCGGCAGAGCACACTAAGCAGATACACGTCGACCCGACCTCAGCTGACGCCAAGACGCTGGTCATCAGCGCCAGCCTCGAGCCTAAATAGGAAGCAGTGCTCGTCGACTTTCTCCGCGCGAACATCGACATGTTTGCGTGGGGGGCCTCGGACATGCCGGGCATACCGAGGGAAGTCGCCGAGCACGCCTTGGAGATCCAGGCCGGGTCCAGACCGGTGAAGCAACGCCTGTGCCGCTTCGACGAGGAGAAGCGCAGGATCATCGGCGAGGAGGTGCACAAGCTTTTGGCGGCTGGATTCATCAAGGAGGTATTTCACCCAGAGTGGCTAGCTAACCCTGTACTAGTTAGGAAAAAGAATGGAAAAATGCGGATGTGTGTAGATTATACTGGTCTGAATAAAGCATGTCCAAAAGTTCCATTTCCTTTACCTAGAAATGATCAGATTGTTGATTCCACTGCGGGGTGTGAAGTACTTTCATTTCTCGATGCGTATTCCGGCTACCATCAAATTAGGATGAAAGAATCCGACGAGCTCGCTACCTCTTTTGTTACGCCCTTTGGTATGTATTGCTACGTTACGATGCCCTTCGGCCTTCGAAACGCTGGGGCAACGTACCAACGTTGCATGCAGCATATCTTTGGCGAACACATAGGCAAAACCGTCGAGGCCTACGTCGATGACATCGTGGTTAAAACCAAGGAAGTCGGGAACCTCATCAGCGATCTCGAGACCACGTTCGAATACCTCCGGGCCAAGAATGTGAAACTCAACCCCGAGAAATGTGTCTTTGGTGTGCCTCGAGGCATGCTACTTGCCTACATTGTCTCGCAACGGGGGATCGAGGCCAACCCTGAAAAAATCTCAGCAGTCACGAGGATGGGCCCAATTCGAGACCTCAAGGGTGTACAGAAAGTGACAGGCTGCCTAGCCGCTCTCAGCAGATTCATCTCGAGGCTAGGGGAAAAAGCGCTACCCCTCTACCGCCTGCTGAAGAAGACGGAACGCTTTGCGTGGACTGTCGAAGCCGAGGAGGCCTTAACCAAGTTGAAGGGGTTACTGACTTCCGCGGCAATTCTCGTGCCTCTGCGACCAGCCCAGGGTGACGATCCCCCCGAGCCTCTCCTCCTCTATGTGGCCGCAACCACCCAGGTGGTCAGCGCGGTCATAGTTGTCGAGAGGCACGAGGGGGGTCACGCGCTGCCAGTCCAACGGCCGGTGTACTTCATCAGTGAGGTACTCTCTGAGGCCAAGGTCCGGTACCCGCACATCCAAAAGCTGCTCTACGACATCGTCATCATGAGGCGCAAGCTCCAGCACTACTTCCTCGCTCATTCCGTAACGGTGGTGTCATCCTTCCCCCTCGGTGAGATCATCAACAATCGGGAGGCCACGGGGCGCATCGCCAAGTGGTCCGCCGAGCTAATGGGGGAGACCGTTACCTACGCTCCGCGAAAAGCCATCAAGTCGCAAGCATTGGCGGACTTCGTCGCTGAATGGACCGATACCTGTAACACCTCTGGTGTTTAATCTGTAATTAACCTGACATGTCATCATCTTTAGTCATAATCATTCTTGTCATGCATTAATGTTTGTCTAGTGGTTGCTTGCCTTTACCTTTTCCTAAAAGGTATTTTGTGTGTAGTGATCCCTTTTTCTAAAAACCCTAAAAGCCCAAATCTTCCTATAAGGGCAAAATGGTAATTTCAACTCTGTGCCTAGTCTTGTGTATTTCTTGTTCAGTTTAGTGTCTTGAAGCTTTATTGTGTTGTTCAAAACCCAAAATCAAAAATCAGATTTCAAATTCCTTTTGAAAAACCATAATTTCCAAACCCTGGCTTTTACCCCTCTTTTAATAATTTAAAAACTATTCAAAATTTGGACTTGGTCCAAAAAGCAAAGTTGTAGATCTTGTCAAGAGGAACAACTTTGGTTTTTACAGATTTTCAAGTTTCAATATAAAATTAAAAGTAATTTTGAATTTAATAAAATCCCAAAAGTGTCCCCTTTTCAAATTTCAAATGTGATTCAAAAACGTTTTGGATTTTGAAAATGTTCATATTGACAAAGTTGTAGATCTCCTTTTTCTGCACAACTTTGGTGTTTTGAGTTTTTATTGCTCAGTTCAAATTTTGGAAGTAATTTGCAAAATACAGAAATCAGTTCAAAGTCAAACCCTAGACCTAGCCCTGTTCATCTTCAACCTAGAGCTACGGGGGGCCCCGGCCGTGGCCGAGCCGCCGGCGCTGCGCGTGCCGCACGCCGGGCCGCTCCTCGCCTGCCACCAGTCTGCCACCGCTGACACCGTGCTCATTCCGCACCCGCACGCGAGCGCTGACCCTCTCTCCCGTCCCCCACTGCTCCCAGCACGTCGCCGCCGCGTGGCCGTCGCCGGCGAACGCACACCCGGTCCCTCCGCGCACGCCCGTCCTTCCGCCAGCGTGCAATCGATTGCGCACGCTTCGGCCAAGCTTATCCGCCTGCACGCGACGCTCATCCGTCCCCGCGCACGGCTATAAAAGGGACAGCCGGCCGGCAGAGCTCCTCATCCCCTCCGCCACCGTGGCCAGGCCAGTCCAGAGCCTCCGCCGCTCCACCACCTAGCTCAGAAGCTCCGCCGTGTCCTCGCGAAGCTTTTCCCCTTCTCAATTTCACCCCTCCGTCCTTCCTTTAACCGGCGCAGGCAGTTCTTCCCAAACTCCGGTGAAACACCGGTGAGCACGGGATTGAGAAATACTCTCTCCCCGACCGTGATCTTTCCTCCCCGACCCCTGCTTCATCTTCCTCATCTTGGTGCGCTCTTAACCCGCTCCTGGTGACCGTGTCTGGTGTACAGGGTCGCCGGCACGCCGCTCGCCGCCGAGAGAGCTCCGTCGAAACACCGCCACGTCGAGCTCCCTCCTTCGACCCTTGTTCCGTCCCGCCGAGCCCTGCCTCCGACCCGTGGTAAGCACTCGAAGCCCCCGGTCTCTGGTAGATTTTTGAGGCCTTTTGGAGTAACTTCATAAAATGACCTTTTTATATAATTAGGAAAAATAAAAAAATCAAGTAGAGTTCATGTTGTATGCCCTGTGTTGCATTGTTCATGCTAGTATCCTCATAAGCATACATCCTTGCATCCGTTTAGTGACCGAAGGAGAAGGCGTCAAGATCGAGGCAGCCGCTGACGAACCTGTCCCCGAGGCTACCCCGAGCTCCGACACCTGCCCTGCCGCCCTCGAGCCTGCCCTCTTTGCTCTTCAAGGCAAGCCCCGGTGCATTTAACCCCTTTCCTTGAATTTATAAAATGATTTCCTTAAATGCTTTTGAGTGAAATTATTGCATTAGGTTTATAGGAGTTGTGTGCTATCCTAATTGATGCACTATCCACCTTGACCACTGATACACCCGATACCTGCTTTTCAAAAGTATTTGAAAAATGCTTAGCAATGCTTATTGAATTAGACTTTGCAATAAAATGTCATTTTTAAAAGTGTGATCACTGAAAGAATCTTTACGGGAATTTGGCTTCACTTCCCGTTCGATGACTGCTTGCCTAGCTAGCATGTGGTCATTGTCGAGAAGAGGTTGTCCGCGCGTACGGTGCCGTCATGTTGTAGTCCGGGACTCAACAGTTGACACCGACCGGGACAGGGTTGAAAAACCGACAGGACCTGTACTCTTGGGTTAGAGTCCCGAGGTGCTTGTTGCTGACGGAAAAACTTTAGGGACCATCCGTATGGGGGCCTGCTGGTCAAGACTTGTAACTATTCACATACTTCGGAAAGCTCTGGCTCCGAGGAATCCTTTATTGGACCGACAACCGCGCACTGGGAGTGGAGAGATGGCGGAAGTAGCATGTACCCACGTGGTCGTCGTACCTGGATAGGAGTGGTGTAGTGTACTTCCGGGTGGCGTAGGACCGGGCCCAATCTTGGAGGAATCGTGGTAGACGAGTTGGCATATGCAAGCTTGGGTGCTACATATGCAGTGTGGATAGAGATCCTCAGCTGAGTATTATTTATCCAGATTAACGTTGCTCCTCGGTTATGGAGACTTGGTCACTAACTGTCAACGGAGAGTGGTTCTCAACTAGGAATGTTTTGAAATGTAAAATGAATCAGGAACGATGAAGAATTGAGGAACACTGAATCTTTCCAAAATAAAATAAGGTTTACAAAATGCTTTTCTGCAAAATACCTGATCTTGCTTAAGCCTTACCTTGACTACCCTAAGCCTCTCATTCCTGAGTCTTCTCCCTTTTCTTTAGTCGGGTAAGTCTTGTTGAGTACCCCAGTACTCAGGGTTTGTTACCCATGCTGCAGGTATGACTGAGACCCCGATGTGTCTTGCGCCCTGCTGCATGACCATCGTCCAGGAAGAGGCCGATGAGGCCGAAGAATAGTTGTGCACCCTCGGGCTGGGTGATTATCAGTATCTTTATTATGTTGTACTCCGCTACGTTGCCTTTGTCTATTTCTATTATCAGAACTTGGTTTGTAATAACTGCACCTTAATTTCTATTTGGAACCCTGCTTTGTAAAACTAATGTTATTTAATTCTTCCGCTCTTTATTTCGATGTTATTTGTAAAAGTATGCAATGCTGTAACCGAATTGTGAGATGATCCTGCGGACATTGGGCACTGATGTAGCCTGGTGGCGAACAGGTCTTAATCACATGGAACATGGGTTCGGCTGTCAGAGGTTGACAGGGACACGTGGGCCATGAGATTAGGGCCGTTCCGTCACAATACCCAGCTCCCGCCGGCACAAATCCAAGCCGAGCTCTGAACTATGTACTTCGACGGATCCTTCATGAAGACGGGGGCAGGCGCAGGCCTGCTCTTCATCTCACCCCTCGGAGTCCACATGCGCTACCTGTTACGCCTGCACTTCCCCGCCTCCAACAACGTCGCTGAGTACGAGGCCCTGGTTAATGGGCTGCGCATCGCCCTCGAGCTCGGGGTTCGGCGCCTCGATGTTCGAGGTGACTCGCAGCTCGTCATCAACCAGGTTATGAAGGCTTCAAGCTGCATCAATCCCAAGATGGAGGCATACTGCAGGGAGGCGCGCAAGCTAGAAGATAAGTTCTGCGGCCTCGAGCTCAACCACATAGCTCAAAAGTACAACGAGGCCGCGGACGAGCTGGCAAAGTTGGCATCCACGCGCGGCACGGTTCCACCAGACGTCTTCTCGAGGGACGTTTTCGAGCCATCCGTCAAAATCAGCCCGGGGGTTGGCCTCTCGACGCCAGCCCTCGAGCCAGACACAGGGGCTCGACCTTCAACGCCACCCCTCGGGAACGACCCCTCGACATCCGCCGAGGCGATGCAGATCAACGCACCCACCTCGTCATCATGACCCCTCGACTGGCGGACGCCGTTCCTCGACTACTTGACGCAAGGCGTGCTACCGGAAGACAAGACGGAGGCTTGATGCATCACTCGAAAGGCCAAGACCTACGTCACCTACGGTGACGAACGGGAGCTGTACCGACGAAGCCCGACCGGGATCCTTCAGCGCTGCATCCCCCTCGAGGAAGGACGCAAGCTCCTCGACGACATGCACTCGAGGGCTTGCAGCCACCACGCAGCACCAAGGACCCTGGTGGGGAACGCCTTCCGTCAAGGCTTCTATTGGCCGACCGCCATTAGAGACGCCAAGCGCTTGGTCCGAGCATGCCATGGGTGTCAATTCTACGCCAAGCAGACGCACCAGCCCGCACATGCCCTGCAGATGATCCCAATTACTTGGCTGTTCGCCGTTTGGGGGCTCGACCTCGTGGGTCCCCTCAAAAGGGCAAGTGGAGGGCACTCACACGTGCTCGTGGCCATCGACAAGTTCACCAAGTGGATCGAGGCTAAGCCGATAGGCGACCCCACCTCCGAGAAGGCTGTCGAGTTCATCGCCAACATCATGTACCGGTTTGGGGTGCCTCACGTCATCACCACCGACAATGGCACCCAGTTCACAGGCAAAAAGTTCATCAACTTCTGCGACGACAACATCATTCGCGTGACCTGGGCTTCGGTTGCATACCCTCAATGCAACGGGCAGGTCGAGCGCGCCAATGGCATGATACTCCATGGGCTGAAGCCGAGGCTGTTCAAGACCCTCAAAAATTTCGGAAAGGGGTGGGCTGCAGAGCTCCCCTCGGTGCTGTGGGGCCTCAGGACTACGCCGAGTCGAGCCACAGGGTTCACTCCGTTCTTCCTAACCTACGGCGCCGAGGCCGTCTTGCCTACGGACCTCGAGTACGGCTCACCTCGACTTCGAGCCTACAACGAGCAAACCAACGACGAAAAGCTCGCCAACGCCAAGGACCAGCTCGAGGAGGCCTGAGACGTAGCGCTCATCAACTCCGCGCGCTACCAACAAACACTTCGACGCTACCACGACAAGCACGTACGCAAAAGGGACTTGGCGGTGGGGGACCTCGTGCTTCGACGGCTGCAAGACAATCGAGGGCGCCACAAGCTCACTCCTCCGTGGGAAGGCCCATACACCGTGGCTGAGGTGCTCAAGCCAGGAACATACAAGCTCTATGACGATCAGGGCAGAATCCTGGCGAACGCGTGGAACGTCTCTCAGCTACGTCGCTTCTACCCTTAAGGGCCTCGAGGCCCAGCATATTCTGTTGCTTTGTACAAACATGTCAAATATGAATGAACAATCTCATGCATTGTCTTTCGTTTTACTTAGCAACTTAAGGTAGCCTCGACCCTGCTCTGCTCAGGGTCGAGCCTCTCTCGGGGGCTGACAGGGGGGACCCCCCAGACTCCGGGAAAAACGCGTTTTCTTTTCAAAAAATTTCGACCCTCGTCTCGACTCGTGCCTCGAGTGAACTAGCGACGTCTAAATCCTAAAATACCTCGAGCCTCCAAGGGTCGGGAGGCGCCAACGTAGACGGCCACCTACGCCCCCGGGCTACGGTACCCTACCTACGCCTCCCCTCGAGGGGCTCACGACGTATCGAAGGAACACAGACTAAGCTAGCAGAAACTCGAGCTTGCAACAAAGAGAAGTGGTCGAACGCTTTTGAAAAGAAAACAACTCTTTTAAACAAACAAGTCATATATGCATACGGGTCTCGACGTACCCTCATTCATGTCATAAAATTCTTACAAGGGCCTTGACGCCCAAATTTGGCACGCAGGCCCTAATCTTCGTCGGTATGATACTCCTCCCCGAGGTCTTGCACGGCGGGCTCAGCCTCAACACCCGAGCTAGAGGAAGGAGGGCCCTCGACACCGCTGCTGGCGTCAGGAGGCAGCACGTCCTCCTCGAAGATCTTCGCTAGCGACGTCCCCGGCCTCTCCATCTTCTCCAAGATTTTGTCGACACGGCGGTTGTTCCACTCCTCGTCCTTCCCCTCGATCTCGATGAAGCCATTGGCGACAACGTGGACCGGGAAGCGGAAGCCGGAGCGGATGACCGCGAGCGTCTGCTTGACGCCATGGTGGAGAGCTTGCCGGACACGGTCCCGCGCGACTACGTCGAGGAAGCACAAGGCGTCGACCAAGGCGTCGCCTCGGGCCACCGCACCTTCTGCCGCAGCCACCGGAGGAGCACCCCACATGGAGCCGAGCCGATCGAGGGAGGTGCGAGCCCGCTCCGCCACCATCGTCTCGTCTTGGAGTTGGTCCAAGAGAACCTGGTTCGTCCCGCGGAGCTCCTCGACCGTCTTCTCGACCCCTGCGCAACGAACGAGGAAGAGTGAGACTGCGGCGTAACAAAAAACCTCGAGGCCCAAGGAAGGACAAGGTGTAAGCCTTACCATCGCAATGTCGCCCCAGTTCGGCGAGGTCGCTGGTAAGGCCCTCAGCGCGCTGCTCGAGCCTGCGCTTCTCGGCCAGCATGAGGAGCTTCTCGGACCTAAGCTCCTCGACCAGCTTGCTCGTATCCGCGAGGGCTAGATCCTTTCAGATCACCTCCTGCCGCGCGGCCATCCTTGCAGCTCGGGCGGCTTCAGCCTCTTTTTCCGCCACCTCCGCTGCGGATCGAGCGGTGGCGGCTTCGCGTCGAGCGTCCTCGGCTTCCTTTTCCATCGCCTCCGCTGCGAATCGGGCGGTGGCGGCTTCGCCTTGGGCGTCAGCGCCACCCTTCCTCGCCGCCTCCACTTCGGCCCGGGCAGAGGTGGCCTCGCTGTGGGCGTCGGCGGCCTCCTTCCTCGACGCCTCGAGGGCGGCGGCGGCCTCCTCCTTGGCTCGAGCGGCCTCGCCTCGAGTCGCCCGGACTTCCGCCTCTGCCTCGTTAAGCCGGCTCGCCATTTGGACGTTCCAGCCCAGCTCAGCGCGGAGATCTTGAAGCTCCGCCTCAGCCCTCGCGAGGGTGGCCGACACCTGTGCGGACCGGCCCGCCTCCTCAGAGCAGGACCGCTCCGCCTCCGCCATGAGCTCGGCCACCTCCCGGAAGATGGGCCGGTTGCTCTACGGGGACCATGGCAAGGGACGGGCTCGGCGCGTCGGGAAACGGCCATACTGGTCGGTCAAGCTCGATGTCGGGCAGATCCTCCTCCGCCCCGAGCTGCCCCGGCTCCCTCCGTCCCTCCGCCGGCACCTCCTGTTGCTCCGCCGCCTCCCGAGGCGGCGTCACAACCTCGCGTAGGGGCGAAGACTCAAGTGGCGGCGGGTCGATCGAAAGAAGGCTCGACCCCGGGCCCTCTTCCCTGGCCGGGTCCTCCGGCGTCTTGTCAGCGCCAGCCGGCCGCCTTGGGCGCCTCCACCGTCATCGAGCCCGCGGCGAGGAGCGGCCCCTGCTCCAGCTCGTTCAAGAGGTCCTCCACCGTCGGCTCCGACTCCGCCAACGCCTCTCCCCCCTTTCCCTCCTCCGCAGCCCGGCTCGTGTCGGTCGGGGCCTCGAGGGGCACAGTCTCCTCAGCCCCAGACACCGGCGGGGCCGTGCTCGCCCCAGGCGCTTCCCCCGGAACAGCCGTCGTGGTGGGGGGAAGGGTGGCGCTCCCAGCTGGCGCCATCGCGGGAGGAGGAGGAGGGGGAGGAGGAGGCAACGCCTTAGAGGACGTGGTGGTGGCGGGCTCGATGCCGTAAGCTGCGGCCCCTGCAATATGAGATGACAGTGATATCAGAACCGGGAAGGATGCCTCGACCCCTGCGGTCGATGGCGACGGCCTCACCAAAATTCGCGACGATCATCTTGCTTCCTTGAGCCATGGCAGCTCGAGCCTTCTCCAGCCAAGCGGCCTCTCTAGTGGAGGAAGGTGCCATACCTCGAGGCGCTTGTGCCTCGGCGGATCTCGAGGTCTTGGCCCGCTTGGACGCAGCGAGGTCCACCTCCTAGTAGGAGCGCTTCCCCCTGAGAAACCAGAGATGGCATGCATCACCAAAAGTAAAGAGGTAAAGCCTCACTACCGACGAGATCCAAGAAAATTACTCACCCAAAGCGGCGGCTGGGCTTCTTCCCGGAATCGCCGGACCCACTCGGGGGCTTCGAGCCCACCCCACGGCTCGAGCCCTGCGCCTGGGCCGTCTCCGCAGGGCTAGGATGGGGGGAGGGCTCCCGATGCCTCCCGAGGCTCGACCTCTAGGGAGAGCCCTCCTTCCGCCCCACATCGCGGGAGGGCGACCGTACCTCCCTCGTGCTGTCGTCGTGGCGCCTGTCCCGGCGCGGGCTCCGGGACCTGCTCCGACGCTCGTGCTGGCGGCCGCGCCCTCCCGCGTCCGCTTCTATGTCCCGGCGGCGGTGCGGCGATGGACTCCGGGGACGCTCACGCCCCTGGTCACGAGACGCCCGGGGGCTCCCTCCCCGACGCTCGTGATGGTGCGGGCTCGACGCCTTCTCCTGACGCCCGCTCCTCCGCGGGCTCGACCCCGACCTCGACGGCTCGCGGCGGTCGGACCCGGAGCCCCTCCCGATGTGATCACTGCCCCTCGAGGCTCGGCCCCTTCTCGAGACCTCTCGCCTGGGCTGACGCGGGGGCGGCCTCCGCTGGTGCTGTGGCGGAGGCGCTCCGGGTTCGGGGCTTCCTCACGACAGGGGGCGCGTCCGGCCGGAAGCTCGACGTGCCCTGGGCCTCCGACGAGGCGGAGCTGGGCGTGGCCTTCTGCTGCTTCACCCCGCGCGGTACCTTCGTCGGGGGGACCTCCAAGACATCCTCCTGCACAGAGGAGCGGTCAGCCCCGACGTCGACGACCCCCGCGCGCCTCAGACGCGCATCCATTCCCTCGTCGTCGCTCTCCTCCTCGTCGTCACTCTCCTCCTCCGAGCTCGAGGAGCTCAGCTCGGGGGACTCGTCCCCAGGCTGCCGATTGCGGCGAGCCTTCGCCAACCTTTGCTCCCGAGCCGACCGACGTAGGTTTTTGTTTTTCTCTTTCTTCTTTCTGGAATCCTTGTTCTCTTTTTCCTTCTGGGCAGAGAGGCGCCTCACCTGTGTCTCCGCGGCGTCCTCCCTCACCGGGGGCCTCGAGGCACGACACGTGAACGTCCCCTGCGGGAAAAAAAGGAAACGTGATTCGAAGAAGAAAGAAGGAGGGGAGGCTCGGGACGGGCTAGCTCGATGGGGACCTACCAGGTCAAGACACCCCTTGTCGGGTGCCATGGCGATCAGGTTGGCGTCCTCGGGGACGAACGACCCTTGGATCGTGATCGACACCTGGGAGACGCCCTCGCTTCGAGGCAACCTCTCCTCGGCCATCCTCGACCGATTCAGCGCCTCGAGCTGGGCCTTCATTCCCATCTCGTGCATGAGAAGGGGGCGGTCCGCCAGCGGAAGGACCCTTCGCTGGTGGAACGCCCAGATGACTGCTTGAACGGTCAAATTCTTCTCGTCCACCAGCGCCCTCATCATCTTCATCAGCGGTACCAGGTGGCGTTGCCTGTCCGCCGCGACACCCTAGGTCCACTTCTCCGGGCGTTGAGTGAGGACCCTGCCGGTGTACTGCGGAAGGAGTCCACCTTCATTCCGCAAGTAGAACCAGTGGTCGTCCCACCCGGCCTGGTTGGTGGAAAGCTTGTACCGCAGGTATTCGCGGGGAACATTGGCCGACGAGGTCCCAGTCCTCGCAGTGACGGTGAGAGAGCCCATGCGCACGAGCCGCCTCCCGCTGGGTGTGACGGAACCACCCAATAATGTGGCCCACTTGCACACATCATCGTCATAGGGAGCCCAATGACTGTGCAAATGAAACACGTTACTGGAAAGATCCGTCGGGTGTCCCCGAGAGGACCCCGAATTACTCACGAGCCACAGGACCATCATCATGAAGGTTGGAATAATTACAACATTACAACAGTTGATACAAAATACCATCGGAGTGCGGAAGCAAGATAGATAAACTTTACAAATTATGAAGATGTTACTTTTTACATAAAAATAACTGGTATTGCGGAAGTAGAGTAGTATGACAGAACCACACTTAGGCGGAGTACCTAAGTTGGAGAAGAGGAACAACCAGATCACGTCAAGCCCACTGACATGATCATGATCAACACCACCTAATAGAAACCTGCAACAGGGGATTAACAAACCCGGAGTACTAGGGTACTCAACAAGACTTACCCGACTAAAGAAAAGGGGAGAAGACTCAGGAATGAAAGGCTTAGGGTAGTCAAGGTAAGGCTTAAGTATTTTGCAGAAAAAGCATTTTGTAAACCTTGTTTTATTTTGGAAAGATTCAAGCATTTCTCAATTCTTCATTGTCCATGATTCATTTTACATTTCAAAACATACCTAGTTGAGAACCACTCTCCGTTGACAGTCAGTGACCAAGTCTCCATAACCGAGGAGCAACGTTAATCCGGATAAATAATACTCAGCTGAGGATCCCTATCCACACTGCATATGTAGCACCCAAGCTTGCATATGCCAACTCGTCTACCACGATTCCTCCAAGATTGGGCCCGGTCCTACGCCACCCGGAAGTACAGTACACCACTCCTATCCAGGTACGACGACCACGTGGGTACATGCTACTTCCGCCATCTCTCCACTCCCAGTGCGCGGTTGTCGGACCAATAAAGGATTCCTCGGAGCCAGAGCTTTCCGTAGTATGTGAATAGTTGCAAGTCTTGGCCAGCAGGCCCCCATACGGATGGTCCCTACATTTTTCCGCCAGCGACAAGCACCTCGGGACTCTAACCCAAGAGTACAGGTCCTGTCGGTTTTTCAACCCTGTCCCGGTCGGTGTCAACTGTTGAGTCCCGGACTACAACATGACGGCACCGTACGCGCGGACAACCTCTTCTCGACAATGACCACATGCTAGCTAGGCAAGCAGTCATCGAACGGGAAGTAAAGCCAAATTCCCATAAAGATTCTTTCAGTGATCACACTTTTGAAAATGACATTTTATTGCAAATCTATAGTATAGCATCACTAAGCATTTTGCAAATAGTTTTAAAGCAGGGCTGGTGGATCTTCTGGTGGACGTAAATAATGCAGGTAATAGGTCATCACACAACTCCTATAACCTAATGCAGTAGTTTAACTCAAAAGCATTTAAGGAAAACATTTTATAAATCCAAGGAAGGGTTAAATGCACCGGGGCTTGCCTTCGTTGCAGGGAAGATAAGATCCAAGAAAGATTGACACAAGTTAGTTCGTTTGCTGCTTGAAGTTAAGTCTTTTTCGACGAAGCCTGTCCAACAAGAACCCTCCTCCGAGGCTCGTTCGACAATGGTGAACACCAGAGCTTGATCAACACGACTTCAACACTCTTGGATACTACACGTGGATAAATGATGTATGCTTTAACATGATGCCATGGAATGCATGCTAAGGTGAAGGACAAGACTACTGATTCTAGAGTACAACTTTCTAACATGTGAGTAACTTCTAGGATAGACATAAAGATTAATTATCCTTATCTTTTTAAGCAAGATTAAATAAACTTATTAAGCATTATTTACAAAACATTGCAAGGCATCACAATCATCATAGACCAGAGGGGTGGGGTCTATGAACAGCAAACAATCCAAAAGGTCACACCATGATTACTTTTCTGTTTTTCCTAATTTATTTTAAAAGATTATTTTATACAGTTGTCCCAAAATTTACCAAATTAATCTCATAGGTTCATCATGGTGTAAATAGATGACAAAACAAATTTCATGACCTTTGGAGCTATACATGTTTTACTAAAAACCTAAAACTATCCATTTATTAATTAAAAGGAGGATTTTTCATATTTTAAACTTTGCAGAAAAGTAGAGTTTCTTATTTTTCTAAAATACTACACAGAGCAAGGAACACACAACATTTATCTCAAGATTTTTAGAACAACAGATTAAACCTCACAAAAAGAAGAAAATAAAACACTATTCATATTTTTAAAAGAAAAGGAAAACTGTGCTTCTCTCGAGGCTCGGCGCGCTTGCCTGTAAGGCGGACAGCGGACCGGTCGCTCGAGGTCTCGGCTGGGAAGGCAGAGGGTGGGGATAGCTTCGCGGGCTCACCAGGAGTTGGAAACGAGGCTCGGCGAGGCGGTGCAAGGGTCGGAGGCGGGAGCTCGATGGTGGCGAGGCCTCGGCGGAGGCTCGGCTAACCTCCCGAGGGTAGCCTCGGCGTGCTCGAGGCTCAGTCCGAGGGTGGCTGCGATTCGCCCGATGCTGAGGGTGGGGCTCGGCTGCTTCGAGGGGCGCGGTTCGCAAGCGTGCTCGAGGGTGAGGCTCGAGGGGACGCTCGAGGGTGAGGCTCGAGCCTGGCCTTGGCATGTTCGAGAGATGCGGCTCGAGGGATGTGGCTCGAGGGGACGCTCGAGGGTGTGCGGTTCGAGGGTTGGCTCGAAGGTTGGCTCGAGGGTGAGGCTCGAGCGATTCGCTGGAGTTGGAGGGGAGTCGCTGCGCCGGCGAAGGAAAGGACGGAGGGGTGAAATTGGTGGCTTGGGAAGGTGGAGAAGCTCAAGGCGAAGGCAGTGGCGGCCTTGGCGGGCGCTGGGGCTGCCTGATGGCTTGGGTTGGCGAGGAAGTGTTGGTGGTGGCAATGGGGAGCTTGGGGGCTTTTATAGGCGCGGGGTGATGCCGGGGTCCGGGCGAAGGACGGTGGGGGTCCGGGCGAAGAGGACGGTGGGGGTCCGGGCAAAAGGACGGTGGGGGTCCGGGCAAAAGGACGGTGGGGGTCCGGGCAAAGAGAGGTAGGGGCCGGGTGAGGATGAGGTAGGGGTCCTCCAGCTGCGCACAGTGAAAACCTATTCTTCTTTTGAAATCTTGAAAATTACTCCT
The DNA here is from genome assembly GCA_009763385.1 of Coix lacryma-jobi var. lacryma-jobi. Lineage (NCBI taxonomy): Eukaryota > Viridiplantae > Streptophyta > Magnoliopsida > Poales > Poaceae > Coix > Coix lacryma-jobi. Next base: position 30,666,730 of record CM019827.1, on the reverse strand, counting down.
AAACTTTGAACTGCACAAAGAAAACTCAAAACACCAAAGTTGTTTAGAATTTGAGATCTACAACTTTACTAAAAGGACCAACTTCAAATTTTGAACAACTTTTGAATTAGAAAAAGGGGTAAAACTAGAGTTTGGAAATTTGGGGTTTTTCAAAAGGAATTTAAATTTTATTTTGATTTTTGAATTTTGGTCCTCATAACACAGCATCAAAACACTTAACTGAACAAGATCTACACAAAAATTAAGCAAACTTAAATGCATGGCAAGAATGATTAAAGACTAATGATGATGACATGTCAGGTTAATTACTTATTAAACACCAGAGGTGTTACACTGGGCTTCAAGGCCTTGATGAAGAGCTCGCCCCGGAAGAGATGGACGAACATCTCCCAGTGCAGCTCCATCTTCAGGTACCCCTCGCACACCGCGGCGAAGATGGCAGCGTGCGAGATCGAGTTGGGGGAGAAGTGTTGCAGCTCCACCTCGTAGTGGTGGGTCAGCGCCCGCATGAAGCGACTCGGCGGAACACCGAGCCCCATGCGGTGGTAGCGCGTGAAGCTCACCACGTACCCCTCCGGCGGGTGCGGCTCCCGGTGCTTCGCCGACGGGATAGCCCACCACGCGGGTCCCTCCACCGGGTTGGGGCGGAGATGCCCCTAGGCCACCAACGAGTCCATCTCGCGCGGCGTCACCTTCGTCGGGCTCCAGTCTTCGGCCGGCAGCACTTGTGTCTGGGCGACCATGGCAGCGACGGCGCGGATCTGAGCGGCGGACGGACGGCCGGGAAGATTCCCAATTGCTGGCTTGAGAAGAAGGCGTGTGGAGGCTACAGCGGCGGTGAAGGCAAAGGCAAAGTAAAGGGTCCCTTTTCCCCTATTTCGATATTTATAAGGGAAACCCCCAACGGGCGGGGTCTCCCACGACGTAAAAAGGTAACCGCATGCATTTAATGCGCCCACCTAACCACGTCTCGAGCCGGTTGATAGGTACACGCGGCAACATCCCATCCGCTCAACTACCGGGGCCCTCCGCGGCCGCCGCTCCAACTTCACGTCCGCTACCCTGGCGCCACGATCTCCACTCCTCGACGGTTTCCGCCTAAAAAGGCACGCCCAACGGGCAGAAGAATTCCAAGCGACGGAGGCTTCTTCGAGAAGGTAAAAATGGGCCCCGGCCCTAAGCCTCGAAGCAGCGAAGGCTGGCCCTCAAAGAGGGTTCGACAGCCGGCTTCGAGCACCCGAGTCAGGGACACCAAGGGGCTCCACTCGCAGCATCGCTCGAGGGCCAAGCCCTCGAGGCCCCTCACGTGTATCCAAGGCAGGGAGCACGACATGCAGTGAGATCCCCTCGGAGGGAGGCATCGAGCCACCGGGTCCTATCGAATGGACCCGGCACTCCTGCAGACTGAGCACTCATGCTTTATGAGATCGCCTCCGGGCCACAGTCGACCCCTATCGAACGGGGCACGAGGTCTCACTTGGATTCCCCGTTACCAGCTCACCGGGAACCTCGATACTCGCCCGCTCGTGGTAGTACGAGGCATCCCCCCTCGCATCTGAACGAAAGGACTCGGCGGGATGACAAACCAGGGCAACCGACGTGCCGGACAGCTCGAAGAGCCGGCCGGTCGGTTCAGCCTGGCACCCCTCGACGAAAGAGGGTTAAATAACTCGGGGGCTCGACACTCCCGAACCTAAAAAACGCAACTAACACTCACACTTGCACACGTAACAAAGCCCACGAGGGATTCCTAACCGCTCCCCCGTGGCCTCGGGGGCTACACCCGCGGGTGTTGCTCGCACGACACCCACGGAATCTGTTGACACAAAATGTGACCCTCTGTGCCAATCACACAGCAAGCCGGAGAAGCTAGCTTCAAACGTAGCCCGGGTGCTCAAAAGTCCGGTGCTTGCCAGTCAGTTTGTCCTGCAACTAACAAAGGAGATAAACTGTTAAATACAAAGCTGGAACATGCCGGGTATGACCAGACAGTTCCAAGATGTACGGCCCTGAAGCCACTTACGACGACACATAGCTATGAAAGCTATCTGCCAACAGGTTTAAAGATCATTCGGCAATATGAACGAAGTTACGTGAGTAACGAGTTGCCGAATACGTTTGCATGAGAATTGTACTTGCATGGCGTATTGAATATGAATTAAAGCTTAACCAATCTCGATTGTACAACCGAGTTGGGGTCCATGGGGATTGAACGTACAAATTAAGCATGATTAAACTAATCTAAAGTCTGCGCCTGCCGCACGACACCTAGCTGTATCATAGATCAAGCATACTCAACATGCATGAACCCTCACCACGTGGCAATCTAGATTTGATCGAATCGGCTATTGCAAACAGTAGATCTATCGTATAAAGGCCTTACAAAAATAATCGTAAAAGGACAGGATAGATCTTATACAAGATGAAGCCGAACCGAGCAGGATCTAGATTGGGCAATAAAGTGTTACAACGAAATACACATTATAATACGTATAACACAAGGTAACTTAATGAATCTATTAGATCTTGCCAAACCTAATAGAGCCGATAACTATCTTGTTTATGCTAAGGTTACCAAGTAAGTGCCTGCCGCACGATACTTACTCGTAATCTTATCATAAACTAAGACTTCCCGATCATCGAGTAATGATCCGCCGCACGACCATTACCAACAAACGAGACTACTTGCATCATGCCTAAATCCGCCGCACGATACTAGACATAATAGCAAGGTTGTCGGGACTTACGGAGGTCGACGGGTCGATGGCTCCTCTCGAAGAACACGACGACACGACTTGGACTCGAAGATGGCACGGGGCCGGTTTGGTTGTATTGATTGTGAACGTCTTTACAATGGCCTCAGAGTTTATATTTATACCCTGGTGTCCTATGAGTCCTAGAAGGACACGATTACAACGACAAAATCAGGAAACTATCTAAAACATGATGCCTTCTGCTCCAAGCTTCCTTTAATAACCGGCATGCACTAAAATGACGAGATCCCAATCGCTAAATCTTCTTGACATGCCGCATTTGTCATCTTCTGACGCAAACCGACTTGGCTTGAGGTAGCCGACCGCAGCGTCACATTGCCGAATTCGCTCGCCATTGACCAGTCGCCTCCACAGCCTTGCCGAACCTACTAAGTTAGCCGACCGCGCCCGTCATCTGCCGAATCCCCTCAGGCGGTGATTTCTCTGAACCTGCACTGGGCTGGCCTACTTGTCATAGTGCAAAAATTATGTGTTAACACATGCCCCCTCAATTTCTGCACAAAGGCATTTGTTCTGAAATTGACCACAAGTCCGCCGCTCATTCTAGGTCAGCACTGCTTCAAACTCCGCATCTTCTCCAAATCATCAACAGCTTCAAACTCCACCCGAGCTTCGCAATGGCGACTCATGACGAGATCCCAGAGGTAAATTTCACTTTTCCTTTCAACGCATTCGGTCAATTTATGTCGGCATTCGGCTCATTTAGCTTTCTCCGCACACCTCCTCCTTTCATGGACAAAGAGAGTAGTATCTAAATAACATCATTACATAATATTGGAGTATGAGACTGAGCAGACAAATAAACCTATCTCATTGCTGGTCGTGAAAAATTGGCAGGGCAGAGATCGTTGGTGTCCGTCACACGTTAAGCTGAAATTAGCGAAACACAGCACAACACTCACGTGGCGACCATGATGGGCGAGAGCTAAGAGCTGTCTCGTTGTGCCAATTGTTCTACGCGTATAGATTTGTATATATTATTGAACGCGCTACTGTCACACTAATTTTTAAATAAAAAAGATATCTGCAAAAATCTTAAAGGAAAAAGGTAAAAAAAAATATAAAAGAAAAGGAAAAAAATAAAAAATAAAAAAATACTACAGTAACCTTACCCACGGGAGGGCGCCAATCCTCCCGCGGGTATAGTCTAGTATTATGATGTGTGTATGTGGCCGTCGCCATATATGGAGCAGATGCCGCCTACTAGATGGTTTAGCGTGACTTTGAGCGGATGACAGAGTTTTTTTTTTTTTGACAACAACGGAGGACAGAGTTGTTTGTGCACTTCTGGGACCTCTTGTCCAGCTACGGCTACGGGCCTACGGCTGGTGCACGCAAGCCAGCACTTGCTCAGAAGAAGGTCGGCGTACCCAGGCCAAACTCAGGTGGTTCGAGGAATTCGGTGACTCGTGTGATTTGATTGCCAATACCAAATACCACACGAATTTACAAAGTGGAACAAATCATGTGATCTGATTGCTTTTTCTCACTCACATAATATGCATGCCACATGATTTAGATCATGTGATTTGCAGGGCTCCATCACAGGAATTTGATGGGCACGCCATAGGCCAAAGGTTTCTATATGAATATTCTTATATGCACGTCATCACGGTAAATCATGTGAAGTGTGCATGTGAAGTGTACCGGATATTAGGTAATTCTCTTATTAAATGAAAAAATAGGTATGTACATGTGAACTAAACTGAATCCCGGCCTATATATAGGCCAATCTCAATGGTGAGTTTCATTTTGGTGTTTCCAAGACTGTCATGTCATATAAAAGAAAATGAAACTTGAATGAAACTCCTCATTGAGAGTGAGAGTTTCATTCTAAAGTTTCATAGACATTAAATTCCATAACTCATAGAGAGTTGTTATTCGTGCCAAGAGAGTTTCATCTCTCATTTCATCTCTCTCTTCTTAAATACATTGTCATGTCATCACAATCGCTTATGTGACACCATATTTAATACAAATGAAACTCCTGTTGGGATTGGCCTAATCATGTACGTAAACTTTATAAATACAAAGAGAATCCTGTCGGTGCCTTGTGCGCACAGCCGCACACCAATCGGCACATGGCAGGAGCAATCGGGTAGGGTGTGCACACTTTACACCACCCTTCTCAACGTAGAAACTATTTATAGTTTTCATAGCTTCAAGACCTCATAACTAGAAACTATTCTTTTTAGTGTATAATTTTTTAGATTAGTTTCTATCGAGAAAGAAATTTAATAGGCAACGTAATCAAAACAGATCAATTATGCCAAACAGCCTGTAGCTCGCGGGTCCACCTACACGACGGTCACGGGTCACGGGCGAAGTTGTGCCAAGCCACGAGGAGCAACAACTCTCCAGCTACACAACGCATGCAAGACGGTCTTGGAGCCCACGAGGACCACCACTCAGGATACACAACGCATGCAAGGGAGTGCCGGGCAGCGAAGCAGACAACCGCGCACGATGGCAGATGTGGTGATGACCTGCGCGGGGCCGGGTTGTAGACGTCGGCGGACGCGGCGATAACCCCTGTTTAGATGTACATAATAAAAAAAATAGCTAGCTAAAATTTTAATAAAAAAAATTAGTTAGTTAAAAATTTCTCAGCTAAATTTTAGTAGATTGTTTTGGTGCTCCACCTAATAGACTCAGCTAAATTTTAGCTTGTTTTAGCTATGTTGGAATAGCTAAACTTTGTTTAGATGCATAGCAGTCAAATTTAATGAGCTAAAGTTGAGCCGGTGCATAGGCCTCCAGATGGGCTCCGCAGGCGGACGGCCACGCGTGAGCTCTGTAGCGGCGCAACCGCATTTAGCAAGGACAGCCGGACAGGGCAGTCACGAGCTCCACATGCGAGCGACGATACCGGATGGTCGCGCTGGAGTCGGGGCAGACACAACGTACCGAGATGGCCTCCGCGAGCTGCGACGCGCGAGCATCGTGGGCGGCAGTGCAGGAGACACCACGGTGATGGCGTGCAAACAAGAGAGGAACAAGGGTGTGTTTGGTTCGCTGCACCATCCCTCAGCCAGGCTCCACAGATGCGAGAACAGACGTTTGTTTGGTTCGCGTATCTGTTTGGCCAGGCTCTGCTCGTGCAAGATTCCTCCCGCAGCCTGGCTCTGGAGGAACGTAGAAATCGGCCGTTTCTGCCGGGCCAGGCTCGCGTGGTGCAGGTAATTAGTCATCTAATGTTAAAAGAATAGGCAATTTCCAGATTAAAACCAGAATATAAATCATGATAAATTGATGATCTAGATATCTCATATTGTATTGTTTACTAGCATAACAAAACATGCATAACATAATCTCAAACATGACAATCGGTGTAAGCATAGCTCGTACACCAGATAGATTAAAAGGCAAGATCAAAGACATAAGATCTAATATAAACATAGACATTAGATCACGAACGGCGTACCTTTCGATAGCTGGAGAAGACGGTGGCGGAGTCGGTGCTGGCCGATCGTCGATGAGTGCTGGAGGAATAGCTCGGAGCAGTTGACGACGAATACGCCTGGACGTAGCGCCACCTGACTTGGACGGTAGACGACCCGTTGTTGTAGACGAGAGCAGTCGCGCGACGAGCGCTTCCCAAAAACCTTATTCGCCTTCTCCCGGTGCAGGATCGCAAAGACGAGGGTTCCGGAGACCTGCTCGCCCGGTCGCTGGTGCACGCAAGCGAACGGACTGGAGACGACTAGACGGCAGCGCAAAAGCGATATGAGGCAAACCCTAACTCGAGAGGTGTTGAGATGCGTTTTGGCGTGGCCGATAGGTTGCTTATATAGCCCTGTTGAACCGACCTCGTGTCGCGATCACGATCTAAATCGGTTTAGGACTCTTGAGTCATAACCATTTAGGACTCTGCAACTTGAAGGCCAAGAAACCAAAAACTAAAACTGCAAAAGGAGACCGCGCTCCCGCAAGGCGAGGAGCCGGATTTCGGCGGACCATTCACGCAGGTGCCGCGCACCCGCGCAAGTCGCCTCGCCTCGCCTCGCCTCGCCCCGCCCGGCCCGGCCCGGCCCGGCGCGGCGCGGCGAGCGAGCGCGCGCGCGCGTGTGGACTTCTCTTTCTCCTTCTCACACTAGACTTGAGGAAGTGGAGAGAACTTCCATATTTAAGCAAGTTCTCCTCCCCTTCCACTAGCAAGGTGGGACTAAAGAGTTCCAATTCCCCTCTTTGCTCACATATGAATGGGCCTTTGAGATTTATAATGAATTTCAGAATTTGTTATTGGGCCAAGCCCATATAAATTCTAACAATCCCCCACCAGATCTCAAATGCCCATTTAGAGATTTGCCTGTTCCCGCTACTGTTTGATATACTAGTGTTTAGCAGAGACTGTTAAGTTGAACTTCTGCCTATAACCTCAAGTTACACTTATTCACAACTTGAACAATGGACTAAGCCTTGAATTGCAAGTTTTGCGTGAAGCAAGTTTTACTCAAGGTTAAGCTAGTACCTGGCTGCCAATAGCCTTTCTCCGTGGGTGGAGCATATACGTCATACTCCATGGTCTCTTCATGAGCTTATTAGAGATCACCCTAATCTCATAGACTGCGACGTTTAACAGTCATGGCTCATATAGGTATGTTCTTTCAAGAATACTCTGTAGGACAGCATCTTTGCTTTTAAAAGCCAATAGAACATATTAAGGCCTTTGCCAACCTTCCATACAGTGCCTCATAGCAATGAGAGTATTGCATCTTTCACATAGAGAGGGTTTAGAGGTTACTCTCCTCAGTTTACCAATAGCTTGTTCTTCCCAGATCCTTAGTCACGGGATCTCCGATCAAAAAGGTTGGGTTGCTACTACTGTAAACTCATATGGGTCTCATACCCATCTCCCTTGATGCGATTTCTATCACATTCCGTGATAACCCTTTTGTAAAGGGATCTGCCAGGTTTTTGTCTGTTTGTACATAAGTCACAGTTATTACTCCGGAGTTTCTCAACTTCCTGACAGACTTCAAACGTCTTTTAACGTGTCTTGTTGACTTCGCATTATCCCTAGCACTGTTCACTTTCGTGATCACTGTTTGATTATCACAGTTCATAAGGATAGCCGGTATTGGTTTTTCAACCACCGGTAAGTCAGACAAGAGCTCACGCAGCCACTCTGCCTCTGTAGAAGCTGTATCCAAAGCAGCAAGTTCTGCTTCCATGGTTGATTTAGTCAATATAGTCTGTTTACAAGACCTCCATGACACCGCACCACCTCCAAGGGTAAAAACATACCCACTAGTGGCGTAGATCTGATCAATATCAGAAATCCAGTTTGCATCACTATATCCCTCTAGCACCCCTGGGTGCCCAGAATAGTGAATTCCAAAACTCATTGTACCTTTGAGATAACGCAAAACTCTTTCAAGTGCATGCCAATGATTATCACCCGGGTTGGACATGTACCTACTCAACTTGCTCACAGCAAATGAGATATCTGGTCTAGTTGCGCTCGCTAGATACATGAGTGAACCAATAATCTGAGAGTATCTCAGTTGGTCTCTAGCAATCTTTCTGTTCTTTCTCAAAGTCACACTGGGATCATAAGGTGTTGGAGAGGGTTTACTATCCATAAAGCCAAAGCGACTCAAAACCTTCTCAACATAGTGAGATTGCAATAAAGTAATCCCACTCTCATCCTTAATCAGCTTAATGTTCAAAATAACATTAGCTTCACCCAGATCTTTCATATCAAAACTCTTTGATAGGAAAGACTTGACCTCATTAATAACATCAATATTTGTTCCAAAAATAAGAATATCATCAACATATAAACATAATATAACAGATTGACCCCCACCATGTCGATAATACACACACCTATCAGCTTCATTAACAGCAAAGCCTGCACTAATTAAAGTAGTGTCAAACTTCTCATGCCATTGTTTAGGTGCTTGTTTCAAACCATACAAAGATTTCAATAACTTACACACTTTTTGCTCTTCACCTTTTACTACAAACCCATCAGGCTGATCCATATAGATCTCCTCATCCAACTCTCCATTAAGAAAAGCTGTCTTCACATCCATTTGATGAATGAGAAAACCATATGAGGCAGCCAGGGAAAGTAATACTCGAATAGTGGTTAATCTAGCAACAGGTGAATAAGTATCAAAGAAATCCTCGCCTTCTTTTTGGGTATAACCTTTAGCCACAAGCCGAGCCTTGTACTTGTCAATAGTACCATCAGGTCTAAGCTTCTTCTTGAACACCCACTTACAACCCACAGGTTTGCAACCAAAAGGCAACTCAGATAACTCCCAAGTACCATTAGAAAGAATCGAGTCCATCTCACTACGAACAGCTTCTTTCCAATCATCTGCATCTGGTGATGCATATGCTTCTGTAATAGAAGTAGGAGTATCATCCACAAGGTACACAATGAAATCATCACCAAAGGATTTTGCAATCCTTCGTCTCTTGTTCCTCACAGGAATTTCATTGTCATCCTCCTCAAGGACTTCATTAAGTGGTTGTTCAAATGACTTAAGCGGAGACTCAATAGGTGTAGTAAAATCAGGAGTTAATTCAGAGGAAAACTTAGCATTGCTACGCATATCTTTCATAGGAAAAATGTTCTCAAAGAATGTTGCATCACGAGATTCAAAGATCGTATCCACATGCATATCAGGTACTTCAGATTTTACTACTAAAAATCTATAGGCAATGCTATGATGTGCATATCCTAGAAAGATGCAATCCACGGTCTTTGGTCCAAGCTTACGCTTCTTAGAAATTGGAACATTGACTTTCGCCAAACATCCCCACGTGCGTAAGTATGTAAGTGATGGTTTCCTTCCAACCCAATACTCGTATGGAGTTGTCTCTTTATTTCTGTTTGGAACTCTATTCAGGACATGACTCGCAGTCAATAAAGCCTCCCCCCACCATGCCTTAGAAAGACCAGCAGTATCTAACATGGCGTTCACCAAGTCAGTCAACGTGCGGTTTTTCCTCTCGGCAATCCCGTTTGATTCAGGAGAATAGGGAGCTGTCCTCTCATGAATAATACCATGTTTTGTACAGAAATCATCAAAAAGCATAGGAAAATACTCACCACCACGATCTGACCTTAGACGTTTAATCTTTCTCTCTAGTTGATTCTCAACTTCAGCCTTATAGATTTTAAAGTAGTCTAGCGTTTCATCTTTAGTTTTAAGCAAGTAAACATAACAATATCTAGTTGCATCATCAATTAAAGTCATGAAATATCTCTTTCCACCTTTTGTCAACACACCATTCATCTCACAAAGATCAGAATGTATGAGTTCTAGAGGTGCCAAGTTTCTCTCCTCCGCTGCCTTGTGAGGCTTTCGAGGTTGCTTTGATTGCACACAACTATGGCACTTAGAACCTTTGGCAATAGTGAAATCTGGAATTAAACTCAGGCTAGACAAACGTGACATTAAACCAAAGTTCACATGACATAAACGAGAATGCCAAATATTAGAACTATCATTAACTGTGCCACAAATATGATTTACTGACTTATTACAAAAATCTGCCAAAGATAGGCGGAACAAGCCTCCGCAATCATAGCCTTTACCAATAAATTGTCCATTCTTAGACATAACTACTTTATTGGACTCTAAAACTACTTTAAAACCATCTCTCAAAAGAAGAGATACGCTAACAAGGTTCTTGCGTATAGTAGGGACATGCTGCACGTTCTTCAGTTGCACGATCTTCCCCGAAGTAAACTTCAGATCTACCGTGCCAACACCACGAACAGAAGCATGTGACCCATTCCCCATTAGGACGGAGGAACCTTGGAGCCCCTGATAAGAAGAAAACAGAGAGATATCAGCACACACGTGAATATTAGCACCTGTATCAACCCACCAATTTGGTGATTGAAATACTGATAGTACAGTAGGAAAATTACCATACCCGTCATCAGCATCGCTAGTAGTCACAAGGTTGACATTCTTCTTTTTCCCTTTGCGGTCCGCTCGCTCCGGACACTCTTTGGAAAAATGCCCAAGCTCTCCACAAGTGAAGCATGGCAACTCTGCTTTGTTCTTCTTCTTCTTCTTAAATGTAGTAGTAGTTTTGGCATTGAAAGACTTAGGCTTTCCTTTGTACTTGCCATGGTTTTCCTGGACGAAGTGGGCGCTAGCTCTTTCCTCGTTCCCCTTCTCAGTGTTATCTTTAGCCCGAGCCTTCTCTTCAACATCAAGAGATGCTATCAGGTTTTCAACTGATATTTTCTGTCTCTTGTGTTTAAGGCTTGTGGCGAAATTCCTCCAAGAGGAAGGTAGCTTTGCAATAATGCACCCAGCCACAAACTCATCGGGTATAACACAGTTAAGGAGTTCAAGCTCTTTTGCCAGACGATGTATCTCATGAGCTTGTTCGACTATAGACTTGTTTGCAACAATCTTGTAGTCATGAAAAGTCTCCATGATGTACAACTCTTTGCCAGCATCTGAAGCACCAAAGGTAGCTGACAGATGATCCCACAAAGTCTTTGCGTCTTTAATGTGCAGAATTGTATCAAAGATATGATCAGCAAGGACATTCTGCACAACTCCCACAAAGATTTGGTTGGCATCCTGGAAAGCTCTCTGATCCTCTTCAGAGATATTTCCCTCCGGCATGCCAGCACTCACCCAGAACACTTTCATGGCCGTCAACCAATTGGTGACCTTAACTTGCCATCTCTTAAAGTGCTCTCCAGAAAATTTTTCTGGCTTCAGCGCATCAACAAAACTAGCCATAGTTAATTCTGGAAACCTATAATAAGGTTTTTGGATTGTTAAAAGAATAGGCAATTTCCAGATTAAAACCAGAATATAAATCATGATAAATTGATGATCTAGATATCTCATATTGTATTGTTTACTAGCATAACAAAACATGCATAACATAATCTCAAACATGACAATCGGTGTAAGCATAGCTCGTACACCAGATAGATTAAAAGGCAAGATCAAAGACATAAGATCTAATATAAACATAGACATTAGATCACGAACGGCGTACCTTTCGATAGCTGGAGAAGACGGTGGCGGAGTCGGTGCTGGCCGATCGTCGATGAGTGCTGGAGGAATAGCTCGGAGCAGTTGACGACGAATACGCCTGGACGTAGCGCCGCCTGACTTGGACGGTAGACGACCCGTTGTTGTAGACGAGAGCAGTCGCGCGACGAGCGCTTCCCAAAAACCTTATTCGCCTTCTCCCGGTGCAGGATCGCAAAGACGAGGGTTCCGGAGACCTGCTCGCCCGGTCGCTGGTGCACGCAAGCGAACGGACTGGAGACGACTAGACGGCAGCGCAAAAGCGATATGAGGCAAACCCTAACTCGAGAGGTGTTGAGATGCGTTTTGGCGTGGCCGATAGGTTGCTTATATAGCCCTGTTGAACCGACCTCGTGTCGCGATCACGATCTAAATCGGTTTAGGACTCTTGAGTCATAACCATTTAGGACTCTGCAACTTGAAGGCCAAGAAACCAAAAACTAAAACTGCAAAAGGAGACCGCGCTCCCGCAAGGCGAGGAGCCGGATTTCGGCGGACCATTCACGCAGGTGCCGCGCACCCGCGCAAGTCGCCTCGCCTCGCCCGGCCCGGCCCGGCGCGGCGCGGCGAGCGAGCGCGCGCGCGCGCGTGTGGACTTCTCTTTCTCCTTCTCACACTAGACTTGAGGAAGTGGAGAGAACTTCCATATTTAAGCAAGTTCTCCTCCCCTTCCACTAGCAAGGTGGGACTAAAGAGTTCCAATTCCCCTCTTTGCTCACATATGAATGGGCCTTTGAGATTTATAATGAATTTCAGAATTTGTTATTGGGCCAAGCCCATATAAATTCTAACATCTAATGACGTTATTAATATATTATTAGCATATATTAAATGATATTAATATATTTTGAAGTATATTAAGGAGAATTAAGGTAAACTAAGTGTTATTCGATAATAGTTGTCCGTAATAAATGTCATGATGATGATTATTTATATATTTTTATCTCATGCAACTCGTTCTCGTACGAGCAACCAAACAGCTTCTCAGCTCAACCTGTCTCATGCATACAGACAACCAAACACCACGTTCTTGTATGTATTAGGCCTGGCTACCCAGAACCAGGCTCCTTCTATGCGAGCCAGACTAAGCTCGTCCGCGAACCAAACAGCCCCAAGTGCACACGGTGATGTCGTGCAAACAAGAGATGAACCAAGTGCATAGGATCTGGAAGGCTGACGTAGAAACAACGATGTCGCTCGCAACGTGATACAGAGAAGTGTCTTCTATCTCGGGGTACACATAGACGTCGTTTCTTGTTTAGACTCGTTTTCTTCCTTTTTTTTTCCTTTTCTCAATAAATAGTGTGTCACCTCAACAAAATGATTACAGGACAATGTATTTAATATCTATAGAAAAGATCATAATTTTTGCATTGTGAGTGTCCTTAAGAAACACACCAAAATATGGTGTAATAAACAAATTAATTTCATACATAGAAAACCTAAAATATGTCGTTATCACTGTTTTAATATTTAACCAAAGTTATAGAGAGATACACAAAAATTTATAATATCAAATATATAAAATATAACTAATAAAGAAAGAATCTAATGAAACTTAATTAATATTATAAATATTATTATCTTATTATATAAATTTAGTTAAATTTAAGAAATTTTGATTCTCTAAGATTTTTAAAATGACCTAGAATTTAGGATGGAGGAAGTATAAGCCAGCCACCTGACCACCTCGACTCGTCGGCGCCTTCGTTCCATGGCATCATCTAGTGGAGACTTCCGGTAGCAGCCTTGCGCCTTTGAGCAAAAAAGGGTGGCGGAGAGTAGAACCAATGGCGCGCTCACTTGGCACTTGGTGTGTGTTTGATTAGACTCTTTTCTGGCTTCGGCTTTTAGCTCTGGCTCGTGCATAAAAGCACTACCACACGATTTAGGTCGTGTTGGTACGGGTTTTTTCGCGAATACGTAAAAAGTTTACGTATCGATGTATTAAGAACGAGAAATAGTGCGAATTACAACGACGCGCCATCGACGCACTAGGGAAGTTAATATAATATTATACGATTGATTTTGTTGGTATGGTTTCCAAGTGCTTTGGAGCATTATAATAAGTTGTTGTTTTTGTTTTCGAGGCGCAAAATAAACCGAGGAAAACAAGAGTCAGCGGAGCCACGATTTCTAGCTTCATCGGCTCGGTGCTATAGTGATACTACAATAATCAACAGTGATTGAATCGGAGCCTATTGTTGCCATACCAAACGACCCTTTAGCAGGATGAAACTTTTGGAGCCGTTTTCAAAAAAAAAAAAAAAAAGGAGCTTATCCAGAAGACCAGAACATCTTCGGCGTCTCCTTCGGAGAAGACCTTGAGGAGGAGCTCTACAAAATGTTGACACTATTTTCTATATTTTTAGTTAAACTTAGAAAAATGACTTCTCAAGAAATAAGATATATATTTATTTTAAGACAGAGAAAGTAGTATAAAATAAATATTAAACAACCATATGTCACATATGCTCACACAGTCACACTGGCAGTAGCAAGCAACTTTTCGACCTTTTTATCTCCAAGTATCCTAATGTTCACCCCTCAGTTCCTTACAAACTTATTGTTTGCCTATTCATCTTATTCAATTTTTATATAAATAATAAAACGAATAAGTTTTATTATGATACAATAGGTCATAATACAATAAATAATATTTATATAAAATTTTTGAATAAGGTGATATTCTATAAAATAAAAAGTCTAGAAGTAAAAAAAAATCATTTATTTTGGAACAGGTGGAATAACATAGCTTTCCTGTATTGGGGTGGGTGCGGGTGGGGGTCTAAAAGGGGCAAAAACTAATTTTGTAAAGAAGTTGTTCGGTCAAGCTTTAACCAAAAGCATGTGAAAAAGGGGTGCTTTCTAGAGTCCATTATTCAGCAATTGCATCAAAAAAATATCTAGTCCGTGTAAGGGTAGTCCAACACAAAAACTACGAATATTAGTTTTCATGTTATAGGATATTGGATCAAGAAACTACCATCTCCAACGCAATATTTCTACTGGTTGGCGTCGGTCATAAAAGCCCAACCAATCCATCTCCTCTCACCATTTGTGCTTCTCTCTCTCCGCCTCCTTTCTTCCACGGGAACTCGACATGAGGGCAACTAGCGCGGTCGACAACGCCTACACTTAAACGATTTTGCCAGACATTGTCTAGCCATTAACAGAGGCGAGCACAGAAAAATGATTATAGTGGCTCTAAAAAATGTTTGTCTCTGAAAATCAATTATGGAGGCGGACATCCTAAAGTGACTGTCTCTGAAAGTCATCGATTAACCAAGATATGTGTCTTAAAATCAATTAGAATGCCTACCTCTGTAAACGAATTTTAGAAGTAGGCAATTTAAGATGTCCATCTCCATTAATTGATGATTTTATGAGGTGGACGTCTTAACATGTACACCTCTACAAATGGTGGCATCAAAAAATAATTTGTAATGTTTTCATATTAAATAGGATGAAGACAAACTTTATATCAAATTTGTAGCTCCCGATGGGATCTACAACTTTCTAGTTGGAACAGTTTTTAATTAAAACTGTTTAGGGTCCTAAGATATTGTTGTAAGTTCAAATAATATGAAATTTGAAATTTAAAATTATAAAACATCTTGGATGATGATGATGGTCTATATAAAAATTATAGTTCTCAATAAGATCTATAACTTTGTTGTTGAAAAGTTTTTTTTGTTTAAAATCGTTTAGTGCCCCCAAACATGTGTTCTAAGTTTATAGATTTTGAAATTGAAAATTTAGAAATTCTAAAGGATCTCAAATGCTTACATAGTTAATTTCAAAGTTGTAATGGTCGACTTGAGCTACTTATTTGTTGTTGACAAGTTTTTAAATTTAAAGTTGCTTGGATGCTCAAATATTCTTTTAAATTCACATATTTTGATATTTATTTATTTTATCTTTTTCAAAAAAAATATCAGATGAAGATACATTCGCAAATTTTGGCATTTCCTTGTGCATTGGACGATGAGGCAACATCGTTTTTGACATGAAAAGTGGTTTCCCTGATCTTTCTTTTTTCTCATTAAACCTCATGCGATATTAGATTTTTTTTGTCTACATGACAAGTTATTTAATTCTATGAAAATAAATTCAGGTCGGGAGTGTCCTCAAACAACTACCTTCAAAAATAGATTTCTTAGAGACAGGTGATTCAATCATCCGGTTCTAGAAACAGGTATAGCAATAAGCTAATAATAATCATCAATTTAGGGGTGTTTGATTCTAGGGACTAAAGTTTAGTCCGTGTCCTATGAATGTTGCGGTATAAATTTAGTTTATTAAAAATATACTAATTATAAAACTAATTACATTATCATACAGTAATTAACAAGGCGAATCTATTAAACTAAATTAATCTATCATTAGCAAATGTTTACTGTAGCATAATATTGCCAAATCATGGACTAATTAGACTATAATAGATTCATCTCATAAATTAACATCTGGCTGACAAATTAGTTTTGTAATTTGTTTATTTTTAATAGACTAAAGTAGAGTTGTAACATCCGACGTGACAGAGACTAAATTAATTTTAGTCACGGTAAACCAAACTGGGCTAATTCACTCATGTAGTAGTCATGTATGTCCCAGATGTGTATGTGTATTCCCTTTCTTTGTCAGTACCAACAACTACAAAAATCAGTACATTAACAAAGTGTGCAATGCAAGAGACTTGACAAGCCGTCAGGAGCACGCCGGACGGGGGCGCGGGGGTAATGGCGATTGGCGAAGCGGGCAGCGCGGACCACCACGAGGAACGCGTGGGCGTGAGACCAGGATCCACTCCTGCTGCTGGATGCGCTCCACATGGACCGTGGCCCGCAGGTTGTTGACGGCGCGGCGCGCACCCACCCGGAGTCAGGATCCTCATCCTCCAACTCCACCTTCTCCTCCTCCTCCTACTCCTGCAGTTTGTGCAGTTCACGAGCTCCGCGAGGACTGCTAGACCGCCGGCATCACCTCCTTTCAGCTCCTAATCGTCGGGCTCCGGTTCCGGCTTCGGCTCCGGCTTCGGGAGCACGGCCAGCTGCTGCTGCTCGCCTGCTCCTCCGGCTTCGGTGGCACGGGGCAAGCGGCGGCGTCGAGAAGCGCGTCTGCGAGACGCCCGTTCGTGGCGATCTCGGCGCGAACGAGGTCGATGAGGCGCTGCACGGTGTTCACCACTGGCGTCCGATTCTCGGCGTTGGGCTGGGGCTTTGGGTGTGTTTTCGGAAAGTTCGACTGTTTGGATGAAAGTCTAAACGACTTTGTAGGAAGAGAGGTGTTGTCCGACAGTTAGCTGAAAATTCTATGAAATCTGTCTGGCTAGCTAAATCATAGGATGATCCATTTAGTTAGAAGTATAGTAAAAGTTTTCGGTACGTAAGTACGAGAAACATATAATACGTAGCATGTGGATCGGTAATTTTTTAAATTGCTGATTCATAAGGGGGCATACCTATTTATAGAATCTTAAATTTAAAAACTTGGAACGTAAATCAACTCTTTTAGGTACGATAGAATGGGACGGTCCTCATTCATGAATGAACCATAGTTATAATTATTATGTAATTCTTTGCGTTCATGTGCTGACTGAATATAAAATTAACTCAAGAATCAATCAATTGATGTGGTCATAAAACTCCTAAAATCACAAATATGACCCACTTAACTTAAGACACATTTGGCCCATATAGTAACTACCGACCCTGCCCACGTAGCGCCTCCATGCTCATCCAACCACCGTCCCTCGAGGCCTCTACTTTCGAAACACGTCCTAGGCATTGACCCGTGATTTGAAACGAACGATCCACGCTCCCTCCATATTCAAAAACTCGACGTTTTGGACAAGGTTTGGGTCAAACATTGAGAATATAAATCATAAATAACTTTTAAATTATTGAGTTTGGAGATGTAAAAATCATATAAATAAATTTGTCTTGAAAAATACTTTTATAAAAATATACATATACCACCTTCCAATAAATATTTTTTAAAAATAACTGGTCAAAGTGATGTTTTGGAGACCGTGTCGTTGTTTGAAACGTCAAGTTTTTCAATATGGAGGGAGTATCTGAGAAAGCTAATAAAAAGATATAATGTATTTTATGTCTAATGTAACTTTAAATTTAATAGCATATTGAAATCATACAAATATCAATATAACTAGTAGAAATAAAAAATAACCATATATTTTTTAATAATAATATAATTAAAACACAAATAAGTCTATCAGCTCATTCTTCTATACTCATAGTTAAGAAGTGAATAATAAAAAAAAGTAGGTATAGCTATATTTTTAAAATGAAAATAGTTGTCTATTCCCTCTGTCCCTAATAAATGCAATTCTAGAGTTTAAAATTTATCCCAAAATAAATGCAATTCTACAAAAACAAACCTACAACTGCAGTATCGGAGTGTGGGACAACAGGGCTGGCGCCGGGCGGATCTCGCAGAACAGAACCCGGCATTGTACCAGGTAGCAGGCATGATAGTGGCTCTAGGATAGAGGGGCATGACTTACTCAATTCATCCTAAATTATAAGACGTTTGATTTTTTGGACACCAATAATCCCAACACGTGAGCATCACCAACAAAACAACTTTGGAGCACCGCCATTGTCACAGGATAAGAGTGGGACAACGGAGCCAGAAAATCCTAGCGACACATTTAGGAAGGAAACAACATCAAAGACGCCGATGATGCCAACCCACCATGGGAAGGTTTTCATTTAATCATAGTATGGCTGGAGAAGAGGTACAAAGACCACACCCCCGAGGAAGAAGTCATTGCCACAAACGTCGACGTCCAGTACTTTTGCCTCAAGCAACTCACTCACTATGGCCCACTGTCAGGCTCTGATGACCGGAACATGTCATGGATATCCACGGGACGACGATTGAAGAGCTTCGGTGAGACCAGAACTCGACAACGCACACAAAGACAACAATTTAATGGTTCAGGCCACTGAATAGCAGAATACCCTAGTCCAGGTTGCCTTGCTTTGAGTGGTTGTGTATGATTGACTGTTACAAGGGGGGTGCTCTTGCCTCTCTTTATATAGTCCAGAGGGCAAATGCACATGTTTAATCCTAGTCAGTTACAACAGAAGAGTTTTAGTTCTATAACAGAAGCTAACTTTCCTAGTGATCCGACTAGGCCGATCCTTCCTATCTTGTAGTGTACACCATCTTGTCTCGTGTCTTCAAGTAGAACATAAGCCGGCCTAAACCCATAGCAGGCAGTCGACCTTATAGGGAACCCCTAGGATCCTAGTCTGACACCCACTAGAATCCCTCTCCTCGCACACGTGGTGTAGAGGATGTTAGAATTTATATGGGCTTGGCCCAATAATAAATTCTGAAATTCATAATAAATCTCAAAGGCCCATTCATATGTGAGCAAAGAGGGAAAGTGGAACTCTTTAGTCCCACCTTGCCAGTGGAAGGGGAGGAGAACTTGCTTAAATATGAAAGTTCTCTCCACTTCCTCAAGTCTAGTGTGAGAAGGAGAAAGAGAAGTCCACACACGCGCGCGCGCTCGCTCGCCGCGCCGGGCGGGGCGGGGCGGGGCGGGGCGACTTGCGCGGGTGCGCGGCACCTGCGTGAATGGTCCGCCGAAATCCGGCTCCTCGCCTTGCGGGAGCGCGGTCTCCTTTTGCAGTTTTAGTTTTTGGTTTCTTGGCCTTCAAGTTGCAGAGTCCTAAACCGATTTAGATCGTGATCGCGACACGAGGTCGGTTCAACAGGGCTATATAAGCAACCTATCGGCCACGCCAAAACGTATCTCAACACCTCTCGAGTTAGGGTTTGTCTCATATCGCTTTTGCGCTGCCGTCTAGTCGTCTCCAGTCCGTTCGCTTGCGTGCACCAGCGACCGGGCGAGCAGGTCTCCGGAACCCTCGTCTTTGCGATCCTGCACCGGGAGAAGGCGAATAAGGTTTTTGGGAAGCGCTCGTCGCGCGACTGCTCTCGTCTACAACAACGGGTCGTCTACCGTCCAAGTCAGGCGGCGCTACGTCCAGGCGTATTCGTCGTCAACTGCTCCGAGCTATTCCTCCAGCACTCATCGACGATCAGCCAGCACCGACTCCGCCACCGTCATCTCCAGCTATCGAAAGGTACGCCGTTCGTGATCTAATGTCTATGTTTATATTAGATCTTATGTCTTTGATCTTGCCTTTTAATCTATCTGGTGTACGAGCTATGCTTACACCGATTGTCATGTTTGAGATTATGTTATGCATGTTTTGTTATGCTAGTAAACAATACAATATGAGATATCTAGATCATCAATTTATCATGATTTATATTCTGGTTTTAATCTGGAAATTGCCTATTCTTTTAACAATCCAAAAAACCTTATTATAGGTTTCCAGAATTAACTATGGCTAGTTTTGTTGATGCGCTGAAGCCAGAAAAATTTTCTGGAGAGCACTTTAAGAGATGGCAAGTTAAGGTCACCAATTGGTTGACGGCCATGAAAGTGTTTTGGGTGAGTGCTGGTATGCCCGAGGGAAATATCTCTGAAGAGGATCAGAGAGCTTTCCAGGATGCCAACCAAATCTTTGTGGGAGTTATGCAGAATGTCCTTGCTGATCATATCTTTGATACAATTCTGCACATTAAAGACGCAAAGACTTTGTGGGATCATCTGTCAGCTACCTTTGGTGCTTCAGATGCTGGCAAAGAGTTGTACATCATGGAGACTTTTCATGACTACAAGATTGTTGCAAACAAGTCTATAGTCGAACAAGCTCATGAGATACATCGTCTGGCAAAAGAGCTTGAACTCCTTAACTGTGTTATACCCGATGAGTTTGTGGCTGGATGCATTATTGCAAAGCTACCTTCCTCGTGGAGGAATTTCGCCACAAGCCTTAAACACAAGAGACAGAAAATATCAGTTGAAAACCTGATAGCATCTCTTGATGTTGAAGAGAAGGCTCGGGCTAAAGATAACACTGAGAAGGGGAACGAGGAAAGAGCTAGCGCCCACTTCGTCCAGAAAAACCATGGCAAGTACAAAGGAAAGCCTAAGTCTTTCAATGCCAAAACTACTACTACATTTAAGAAGAAGAAAAAGAACAAAGCAGAGTTGCCATGCTTCACTTGTGGAGAGCTTGGGCATTTTTCCAAAGAGTGTCCAGAGCGAGCGGACCGCAAAGGGAAAAAGAAGAATGTCAACCTTGTGACTACTAGCGATGCTGATGACGGGTATGGTAATTTTCCTACTGTACTATCAGTATTTCAATCACCAAATTGGTGGGTTGATACAGGTGCTAATATTCACGTGTGTGCTGATATCTCTCTGTTTTCTTCTTATCAGGGGCTCCAAGGTTCCTCCGTCCTAATGGGGAATGGATCACATGCTTCTGTTCGTGGTGTTGGCACGGTAGATCTGAAGTTTACTTCGGGGAAGATCGTGCAACTGAAGAACGTGCAGCATGTCCCTACTATACGCAAGAACCTTGTTAGCGTATCTCTTCTTTTGAGAGATGGTTTTAAAGTAGTTTTAGAGTCTAATAAAGTAGTTATGTCTAAGCATGGACAATTTATTGGTAAAGGCTATGATTGCGGAGGCTTGTTCCGCCTATCTTTGGCAGATTTTTGTAATAAGTCAGTAAATCATATTTGTGGCACAATTAATGATATTTCTAATGTTTGGCATTCTCGTTTATGTCACGTGAACTTTGGTTTAATGTCACGTTTGTCTAGCCTGAGTTTAATTTCAGATTTCACTATTGCCAAAGGTTCTAAGTGCCATAGTTGTGTGCAATCAAAGCAACCTCGAAAGCCTCACAAGGCAGCGGAGGAGAGAAACTTGGCACCTCTAGAACTCATACATTCTGATCTTTGTGAGATGAATGGTGTGTTGACAAAAGGTGGAAAGAGATATTTCATGACTTTAATTGATGATGCAACTAGATATTGTTATGTTTACTTGCTTAAAACTAAAGATGAAACGCTAGACTACTTTAAAATCTATAAGGCTGAAGTTGAGAATCAACTAGAGAGAAAGATTAAACGTCTAAGGTCAGATCGTGGTGGTGAGTATTTTCCTATGCTTTTTGATGATTTCTGTACGGAACATGGTATTATTCATGAGAGGACAGCTCCCTATTCTCCTGAATCAAATGGGATTGCCGAGAGGAAAAACCGCACGTTGACTGACTTGGTGAATGCCATGTTAGATACTGCTGGTCTTTCTAAGGCATGGTGGGGGGAAGCTTTATTAACTGCGAGTCATGTCCTGAATAGAGTTCCAAACAGAAATAAAGAGACAACTCCATACGAGTATTGGGTTGGAAGGAAACCATCACTTACATACTTACGCACGTGGGGATGTTTGGCGAAAGTCAATGTTCCAATTTCTAAGAAGCGTAAGCTTGGACCAAAGACTGTGGATTGCATCTTTCTAGGATATGCACATCATAGCATAGCCTATAGATTTTTAGTAGTAAAATCTGAAGTACCTGATATGCATGTGGATACGATCTTTGAATCTCGTGATGCTACATTCTTTGAGAACATTTTTCCTATGAAAAATATGCGTAGCAATGCTAAGTTTTCTTCTGAATTAACTCCTGATTTTACTACACCTATTGAGTCTCCGCTTAAGTCATTTGAACAACCACTTAATGAAGTTCCTGAGGAGGATGACAATGAAATTCTTGTGAGGAACAAGAGACGAAGGATTGCAAAATCCTTTGGTGATGATTTCATTGTGTACCTTGTGGATGATTGTGACGGAACGACCCTAATCCCATGGCCCACGTGTCCCTGTCAACCTCTGACAGCCGAACCCATGTTCCATGTGATTAAGACCTGTTCGCCACCGGGCTACATCAGTGCCCAATGTCCGCAGGATCATCTCACAATTCGGTTACAGCATTGCATACTTTTACAAATAACATCGGAATAATGAGCGGAAGACTTAAATAACATTAGTTTTACAAAACAGGGTTCCAAATAGAAATTATGGTGCAGTTATTACAAACCAAGTTCTGATAATAGAAATAAACATAGGCAACATAGTGGAGAACAGCAAAGATACTAATAATCACCCAGCCCGAGGTGTACAACTATTCTTCGGCCTCATCGGCCTCTTCCTGGACGATGGTCACGCAGCAGGGTGCAAGACACATCGGGGACTCTGTCATACCTGCAGCATGGGTAACAAACCCTGAGTACTGGGGTACTCAACAAGACTTACCCGACTAAAGAAAAAGGGAGAAGACTCAGGAATGAGAGGCTTAGGGTAGTCAAGGTAAGGTTTAAGCAAGATCAAGTATTTTGCAGAAAAGCATTTTTGTAAACCTTATTTTATTTCGAAAGATTCAGTATTCCTCAATTCTTCATCATTCATGATTCATTTTACATTTCAAAACATTCCTAGTTGAGAACCACTCTCCGTTGACAGTCAGTGGACCAAGTCTCCATAACCGAGGAGCAACGTTAATCCGGATAAATAATACTCAGCTGAGGATCCCTATCCACACTGCATATGTAGCACCCAAGCTTGCATATGCCAACTCGTCTACCACGATTCCTCCCAGATTGGGCCCGGTCCTACGCCACCCGGAAGTACAGTACACCACTCCTTTCCAGGTACGACGACCACGTGGGTACATGCTACTTCCGCCATCTCTCCACTCCCAGTGCGCGGTTGTCGGCAATCAAGGATTTCTCGGAGCCAGAGCTTTCCGAAGTATGTGAATAGTTACAAGTCTTGACCAGCAGGCCCCCATACGGATGGTCCCTAATTTTCCAGCCAGAACTATACCTTGGTTATATCTCACCCAAGCGTAATAGTCCCGTCAGTTTTTCAATCCTGTCCCGGTCGGTGTCAACTGTTGAGTCCCGGACTACAACATGACGGCACCGTACGCTCGGACAACCTCTCCTCGCTATTGACTAGGTACGGATCAGATACCTAGCCAACAGCCGGGGAGTAAGACCAAAATCCCATAAACATTCCTTAAGTGATCACACTTTTGAAATTGGCATTTTATTGCAACGTCTAATTCAATAAGCATTGCTAAGCATTTTTCAAATACTTTTGAAAAGCAGGTATCGGTGTATCAGTGGTCAAGGTGGATAGTGCATCAATTAGGATAGCACACAACTCCTATAAACCTAATGCAATAATTTAACTCAAAGCATTTAAGGAAATCATTTTATAAATTCAAGGAAAGGGTTAAATGCACCGGGGCTTGCCTTGAAGAGCAAAGAGGGCAGGCTCGAAGGCGGTGGAGCAGTTGTCGGAACTCGGGGTAGCCTCGGGGACAGGTTCGTCGGCGGCTGCCTCGATCTTGACTCCTTCTTCGGTGACTATACGAATGCAATGATGCATGCACATGAGTATGCAAGCATGAACAATGCAAAACAGGACATACAACATGAACCCTAATCACTTTCTCTATTTTCCTTAATTATTTAAAAGGTCATTTTATGAAGTTGCTCCAAAATTACCAAATTAATCACATAAGTTCATTATGGTGTAGATAGATGGCAAAACAAATTTCATAATTTTTGGAGGTCATTAAGGTGCTCAAATAATTCCAGACATTAATTAACAAAAGGCACTATTTAACAATTAAAGATAAATGCTCAACAATCAACTTGTTCTAAAAGACTTCAAAATTTCACCAGAGACTAATCATGGCATAGGAAGCTCACAAAAATTATCTCATGATTTTTGGAGTTATAAATAATTTTCTAAAAATCCAAAACTATCCCTTTATTAATTAAAAGAGGGATTTTACATTTTTAAATTCTTGCAGAAAAGTCAAGTTTCATATTTTTTTAAAATACTACACAGTGCAAGGAGCATACCATAATTTTATTAGGATTTAAGGAACAACAGATTAATTCACACAAAAAAGAGAAAACAGAACACTATTCACATCTTTCAGAAAAAGAAAAGAGCACTGTGCTCCTTCTATGAAGGGCTCGGCGAATCGCGCGGGGCTCGGGCGAAACGGGCTCGTCGAGACGGGCTCGGTCGAGACGGAAAGCGACTGCTTCGTCCGAGGCCTGGCCCGGAGGCTCGGGCAAAGCGGAGAGCATGCGCTCGCCGAGGCTTGGCTCGGGCGAAGCGGACTCGGGCGAGACGGAAGGCTCGGGCGAGACGGAAAGCAAGCGTCCGTCCGAGGCCTGACTGGGAGGCTCGGCGAAACGGAGTGGAAGCAGAGACCGGAGGCTTCGGGTGCTTACCACGGTCGGAGGCAGGGCTCGAGGGTGTGGCTCGAAAACGTGCTCGAGGGTGAGGCTCGAGGCTGAGGCTCGTCACGTGCTCGAGGGTGAGGCTCGAGGAAGGAGACGACCGCGGCGGCACTCCGGCGAGTCGGCGATCCTGCGCAACACACGAGACCGCAAGGGCCTGGTTAGAGTCGCGCGGAGCCGAGGAAGCTGACACAGGGGTCAGGGGAAGATGATCGTGGCCGGAGAGGGAGTATTTGACGAACCCGAGTTCACCGGGTTTCCGCCGGAGATAGGAAGATGGGGTTACGCCGGGCGATTGGAGGCGAGGGAGGTGAAATTGAAGAGTGGGGGAAGCTTCACGAGCTCAAGGCGGAGCTTTCGGGCTAGGTGGTTGAGCGGCGGGAGCTTCGGAGTGGTCTGGCCACGGCGGCGGGGTCGAGTGCGGAGCTCCGGCTCCGGCGGGCCTTTTATAGCCGCGGCCAGGGGGCGGTAGAGAGCAAGGGATGGTGTGGATGAGCTCGGACGAGGCGTGCGCACTCGATTGCGAGCCGGCGGGAAGGACGGCGTGCGCCCAGGGCCTGGGCGAAGGCTCGCCGGTGACGGCCACGCGGCGGGCGACGCCCTGGGCACTGTAGGGGACGGGGCGGAGGTCAACTGGCGCGCGTGGGGGGCGGCATGATGGCGCGGGTGCAGGCGACAAGTCGGGGGCGGCGTGCGGCTGCCAGGCGTGCGGCGTGCGCAGCGCCGGCGCGCGGCCATGGCCGGGCCCCCCCTCTACGGTGAGGAAGATGAACAGGGCTATGCCCTAGGTTTTGACTTTTGGCTGATCTCTGTATTTTGCAAATTACTTCCAAAACTTGAACTGAGCAGCAAAACTCAAAACACCAAAGTTGTTCAGAAAAAAGAGATCTACAACTTTGTCAAAAAGAATATTTTCAGATTCCAAACAGTTTTTGAATTAAATACGAAATTAGAAAAGGGGACACTTTTAGGATTTGAATAAATTCAAAATTACTTTTGATTTTACACTGAAAGTTGGAAATCTGCAAATATGAAAGTTGTTCCTTTTATCAAAACCTACAACTTTGCTAATATACACTTTTTCTGAAACTCAATAGTTTTTGAATAAATTTTGAAAACTGAAAAGGGGACAAAAACTGGAATTTGAATGAAATTGGATTTACTTCAAACTTTGTACGGAAACTTGAAAATTTGTAAATACCAAAGTTGTTTTCTCTTGGCCAGATCTACAACTTTGCTTTTTGGACCAACCTCAAATTTTGAATAATTTTTGAATTACAAAAGAGGGATAAATCCAGGGTTTGGAAATCAGGGTTTTGCAAAGGGATTTGAAATCTGATTTTGGTTTTTGAACTTTGGCCAACACAACAAAACTTCAAGACATCCAACTGAACAAGAATTACACAAAGCTAGGCACAGAGGTAAAATTACCATTTTTGCCCTTATAGGAAGATTTGGGCTTTTAGGGTTTTTGAAAGAGATTGCTACACAAGTACTAAGCAAACATAAATGCAAGGCAAGAATGATTAATGACTAATGATGATGATGTCAGGTTAATTACAGTTAAACACCAGAGGTGTTACAATGATACTCCTACTTCTATTACGGAAGCATTTGCATCTCCAGATGCAGATGATTGGAAAGAAGTTGTTCGTAGTGAGATGGACTCGATTCTTTCTAATGGTACCTGGGAGTTATCTGAGTTGCCTTTTGGTTGCAAACCTGTGGGTTGTAAGTGGGTGTTCAAGAAGAAGCTTAGACCTGATGGTACTATTGACAAGTACAAGGCTCGGCTTGTGGCTAAAGGTTATACCCAAAAGAAGGCGAGGATTTCTTTGATACTTATTCACCTGTTGCTAGATTAACCACTATTCGAGTATTACTTTCCCTGGCTGCCTCATATGGTTTTCTCATTCATCAAATGGATGTGAAGACAGCTTTTCTTAATGGAGAGTTGGATGAGGAGATCTATATGGATCAGCCTGATGGGTTTGTAGTAAAAGGTGAAGAGCAAAAAGTGTGTAAGTTATTGAAATCTTTGTATGGCTTGAAACAAGCACCTAAACAATGGCATGAGAAGTTTGACACTACTTTAATTACTGCAGGCTTTGCTGTTAATGAAGCTGATAGGTGTGTGTATTATCGACATGGTGGGGGTCAATCTGTTATATTATGTTTATATATGTTGATGATATTCTTATTTTTGGAACAAATATTGATGTTATTAATGAAGTCAAGTCTTTCCTATCAAAGAGCTTTGATATGAAAGATCTGGGTGAAGCTAATGTTATTTTGAACATTAAGCTGATTAAGGATGAGAGTGGGATTACTTTATTGCAATCTCACTATGTTGAGAAGGTTTTGAGTCGCTTTGGCTTTATGGATAGTAGACCTTCTCCAATACCTTATGATCCCAGTTGTCGGTGTTTCGTACCCGGGGGTATCACACCAACGAGTAATATGATCGCGTGCTTCTCTTTCTGGATGGTGATGCAATGGGACACAAGGATTTATCCTGGTTCGGGCAAAGAAGGCCCTACGTCCAGCGGGGGGAGATGTTCTTGTATTGCTTGCACCTAAGTGCTTGTACAGGGGAAAATACAAGCTCAGTCAGCGTGGACCGGAGTACAGACTTGTGTTTTGTGCGTGGACTCGTGTGTTCTGTTCGTCCTCCCGAATGAGGGCCCTAGCGTCCCCTTTTATAGAGCAAGGGGAGGCCAGGGTTACAAAAAGTATTACAGGTGTCGGGGCGCATGGTACCCCATACGGAGAAGGGTTGGAACCCTGTCTTGTCGGGGTCACTGGAGCCGATGTGATCGTCGCTGTTGAGGCGTCCTTGAGTCGTGGCCTCCATCTCGGGCGCGGACGTGAGGGCGCGACAAGGCGGGAGCCGTACAACACCCATCCCGGAATGTGCAGTACGCGGTGAGGTCCCTCCGGGTCCCGGGGTACCTGTCCTCCAACAGCACGAAAGTAGTTAGGGCTCGAAGGGCGCGGAGCCAGCTTCGAGGTGGTGCCACGGGGGCTCGAGGGCGCGGAGCCGGCCTCGAGGTGTTACAGTGCAGGGCTCGTGGGGCGCGGAGCCGCCTCGAGGGGTTACAGTGCCCGGCATGGCCGAACAGTGCTGCACTGGTGCCCTTTTGCCCATGCTTGTGGTGAAAACGAGACTTTGACCTTTACACTGAGTTACTGTGGCACACGCCGTGCACTAGTGGACATGACCGGAGTAGGTGAAGGCGTTAAATGCGTGGTATGGGCTGGTACGGCTGTCTGAGCAGCTCGAGGTTCGTGCGTTAAGGCTCGAGGTGTGGAGGCGCGCTTGCCCGAGGTTTGGAGGGCTCGAGTGAGACCGGGAGTGGTCGTGTTTGCCCGAGGCCTCGCTGAGAGGGCTCGGGCGAGACGGAAATAGAGCGTTCGCCCGAGGCCTCGCTGGGAGGGCTCGGGAGAGACGGAGACGGAGCGTTCGCCCGAGGCCTCGCTGGGAGGGCTCGGGCGAGACGGAGACGGAGCGTTCGCCCGAGGCCTCGCTGGGAGGGCTCGGGCGAGACGGAGACGGAGCGTTCGCCCGAGGCCTCGCTGGGAGGGCTCGGGCGAGACGGAGACGGAGTGTTCGGGTGTTTGCGTTGATTGGGGGTACCCCTTTTTCGTACCACCGACAGTAGCCCCCGAGCCCTTGTTTGAGTGCTTGCACTCGAGCAGGGGCTCCAGGTTGGGATCTCGATGGGTAGCTGGCTGGTCTCGAGGGTCTCGTCGATTTGATTCCGTGGGTGTCGCGCGAGCGACACCCGCGGGTGTAGCCCCCGAGACCATGGGGGAGTGGTTAGGACTCCCTCGTGGACTTTCCGAAGAATCCTTCGTCGGTTGGGAGCCTTCTGCCCAGCGGGTGCGCCTTGTTAGGCGGATATCGTCAGGACGCGCAGATCGCGGCGCCGTGTGCACCTGTCAACAGGCTAGATGTGGTTTGGTAGTAATATTAAATATTTGCGGTAACCTTCCCTTTGCCGTGGGAGACTTTGTTCGAGGCTTGGCTCGGAGGGCCCGGACGAGGCGGAGAACGAGCGTTTGTCCTGGGCCTGGTCTCGAGGGCTCAGGCGAGATGGGGGTCGAGCTTTCATCCGCGGCCTGAAAATCTCACGCTCACATAAAGAAAAGAGATTAGTCGCAACTGTCCGAGTTTATAGACCCTCTTTCGTCGAGGGGTGCCAGGCTGAACCGACTGGCCGGCTCCTCGAGCTGTCCGGCATATCGATTGCCCTGGCTTGTCATCCCGCGAGTCCTTTCGATCGGATGCGAGGGGGGATGCCTCGTACTACCCCGAGTGGGCGAGTATCGAGGTTCCCGGTGAGCTGGTAACGGGGAATCCAAGTGAGAGCTCGTGCCCCGTTCGTTAGGGGTCGACTGTGGCCCGGAGGCGGTCTCATAAAGCATGGGGGCTCAGTCTGCAGGAGTGCCGGGTCCATTCGATAGGACCCGGTGGCTCGATGCCTCCCTCCGAGGGGATCTCACTGCACGTCGAGCTCCCTGCCTTGGATACACGTGAGAGGCCTCGAGGGTTTGGCCCTCGAGTAATGCCGCGAGTGGCGCCCCTTGGTGTCCCTGACTCGGGTGCTCGAAGCCGGCTGTCGAACCCTTTTCGAGGGCCAGCCTTCGCTGCTTCGAGACTTAGGGCCGGGGCCGTTTTTACCTTTGTGAAGAAGCCTCCGTCGTCTGGAATTCTTCTGCTGCCGTCGGGCGCGCCTTTTTAGGCGGAAACCGTCGAGGAGAGCAGCGGACGCGAAGCCGGAGCGACGGTCGTGGCGGGCCCGGGTAATGGAGCGAATGGAAAGGTGCCGCGTGTGCCCTGCATCCGGCTCGAGACGTGGTTAGGTGGGCGCATTGAATGCATTCGGTTACCTTTTTACGTCGTGGGAGATCCCGCCGTCTGGATTTCTCCCTATAAATATCGAAAGAGGGGAAAAGAAACCTTTACTTTTTGCCTTTGCCTTCGCCGCTGCCATAGCCTTCACGCGCCCTCTCCTTCAAGCCAGTCGACTAGGGATTTCCAGCCGCCCGTTCGCTACTCGGATCCGCGCCGCGCCCACCGCCATGGCCGCCCCGACGCAGATGCTGCCGGCCGAGGACTGGAGCCCGTCGAAGTGACGCCGAGTGAGATGGACTCGCTGGTGGCCCAGGGGCTTCTGCGCCCCAACCCGGAGGAGGGGCCCCGCATGGTGGGTTATCCCGTCGGCGGAGCACCGGGAGCCGCACCGCCGGAGGGGTAGTGGTGAGCTTCACGCGCTACCACCGCATGGGGCTCGGCGTCCCTCCGAGCCGCTTCCTGCGAGGGCTGGCCCACCATTTCGAGGTGGAGCTGCAACACTTCTCCCCCAACTCCATCTCGCACGCCGCCATTTTCCGCGCGGTGTGCGAGGGGTACCTGAGGATGGAGCCGCACTGGGAGATGTTCGTCCATCTCTTCCGGGGCGAGCTCTTCATCAAGTCCCTGAGCCCAGCGGGAGCGGCCCGTACGCATGGGCTCCCTTGCCATCACCCGCGAGGGCGGGACCTCGTCGGCCAACGTCCCCCGAGTACCTGCGATATAAGCTATCCACCAACCAGGCCGGGTGGGACGACCATTGGTTCTATCTGCGGAACGAAGGTGGCCTCCTTCCGCAGTACACCGGCAGGGTCCTTACTCGACGCCCGGAGAAGTGGACCTGGGCGTCGCGCGGACAGGCAACGCCACCTGGCCCCGTTGATGGAGATGATGAAGACGCTGGTGGATGAGAAGAAGCTGACCGTGCAAGCGGTCATTTGGGCGTTCCACCGGCGAAGAGTCCTTCCGCTGGCGGACCGCCCCCTTCTTATGCACGAGATGGGCCCGCAGGCTCAGCTCGAGGCGCTCAACCGCTCGAGGATGGCCGAAGAGAGGCTGTCCCGGAACGAGGGCGTCTCCCGGGTGTCGATCACGATCCAGGGGACGTTCGTCCCTGAACTCTCCACCTGGTTGCGATGGCACCCGACGAGGGGTGTCTTGACCTGGTAAGCCTCCCTCGAGTCGAGCTATCTCGGGCCTCCTCCTCCTCTCTTCCTCCTTCGACCCGTTTGCATCCGTCTTGTGGTTTGTCTCATCACGCTTCTCCTTTCTCCAGGGGGCATTTACTTGTCGCGCGTCGAGGCCCCCGGTGAGGAGGACGCCGCGATGGATGCTCAGGTGAGGCGCCTCTCTGCTCAAAAGGACAAGGAGAGCAAGGATGCAAAAAAGAAGAAACAGAAAGATAGAAACTTGCGTCGCTTAGCTCGGGAGCAGAGACTGGCGAAGGCTCGTCGTAACCGTCAGCCTGGGGACGGGTCCCCCGAGCTGAGCTCCTCGAGCTCGGAGGAAGAGAGTAGTGACGAGGAGGAGGACGACGACGAGGGGATGGATGCGCGCTTGATGCGCGCGGGGCTCGTCGATGACAGGGCTGACCGCTCCTCTGTGCAGGAGGGTACATTGGAGGTCCCGCCGTCAAAGGGGGCGCGCGGGGCGCAGCCGCGGAAGGCGGCGTCGACCCCTGTCCCGTCGGGGGCCCGAGGTCCGTCGAGCTCCGCGCCGGACGTGCCCCCAGTCGCAAGGAAGCCCGGACCCGGAGCGCCTCCGCCATCGCGCCAACGGAGGCCGCCCCGCATCAGCCCAGACGGGGGGTCTCGAGAGGGGTCGGGCCTCGAGAGGCGGCCGACAGGTCGAGAAGGGTTCCGGGCCCGACCCCCGCGAGCTGTCAAGGGCGACGTCGAGCCCGCGGAGGAGTGGGCACAAGGAGAGGCGTCGAGCCCGCGCCATCATGAGCGTCGGGGAGGGAGCCCCCGAGCGCCTCGTGACCAGGGGCGCGAGCGTCCTCGGAGTCCATCGCCGCACCGCCGCCGGGCGCGGAAGCGGACGCGGGAGGGCGCGATCACCAGCGCGGGCGCCGGAGCAGGTCCCGGAGCCCGCGCCGGGGCGAGCGCCACGACGTCAGCGCGAGGGCGGTACGATCGCCCTCCCGCGATGTGGTGCGGAAGGAGGGCTCTCCCTCGAGGTCGAGCCATGGGAGGCGTCGGGAGCCCTCCCCCCATCCCAGCCCTGAGGAGACGGCCCAGGCGCAGGGCTCGAGCCGCGGGGGGGCTCGAAGCCCCCGAGTGGGTCTGGTGACTCCGGGAAGAAGCCCAGCCGCCGCTTCGGGTGAGTAGTTTCCTTGGGTCTCGTCGGTAGTGAGGCTTCACCTCTTTGCTTTTAATGACGCGTGTCATCTCCATCTTCTCAGGGGGAAGCGCTCCTACCAGGAGGTGGATCTCGCTTCGTCCAAGCGGGCCAAGGCCTCGAGCCCCGTCGAGGCACAGGCACCTCGAGGTACGGCAACCTCCTCTGCTAGAGAGGCCGCTTGGCTGGAGAAGGCCCGAGCTGCCATGGCTCGAGGGGGCCGGATGATCGTCGCAAATTTGGTGAGGCCGTCGCCATCGACCATAGGGGTCGAGGTACTTTTGCTGGTTCTGACGTTTCCGCCATCTCATACTGCAGGGGCCTCAGCTCATGGCATCGAGCCCGCCACCGCCGTGTCCGCCGAAGCGCTGCCTCCTCCCCCTCCCCTCCGCGATGGTGCTAACTGGGAGCGCCATCCTTCCCCTCATCATGACGGTTGCTCCGGGGGAAGCGCCTGGGGCGAGCTCGGCCCCGCCGGCGTCTGGAGCTGAGGAGATTGCCCCTTGTGGCTCCAACCAGCACGGGCCGGGCTGCGGAGGAGGGAAGGGGGGGGAGAGACGTCGGCGGAGAAGGAGCCGACGGTGGAGGACCTCCTGAACGAGCTGGAGCAGGGGCCGCTCCTCGCCGCGGGCTCGATGACGGTGGAGGCGCCCGTCGTGCCGGCTAGCGCCGACGAGGCGCCGGAGGGCCCGGCCGGAAGAGGGCCCAGGTCGAGCCTTCCGTCGACCGATCCGCAACAGGAGGCGCCGGCGGAGGGACGGAGGGAGCCGGGGCCCGTGCAGTCGAGCGGCGGGTCGCGGTCGGGGCAGCTCGAGGCGGAGGAGGGTGCCCGACATCGAGCTCGACCGACCGATATGGCCGTTTCCGTCCCACTGAGCCCGCCCCTTGCCGTGGTTCCCGTCGAGCAGCCGGCCCAGCGGGGGGCACCGCGCGAGGTGCGGTCCATCTTCCGGGAGGTGGCCGCACTTATGGCGGATGGCGAGGCGGAGCGGTCCTGCTCCGAGGAGCGGGCCGATCCGCACAGGTGTCTGCCGCCCTCGAGCGGGCCGAGGCGGAGCTTCGAGATCTCCGCGCGGAGCTGAGCCGGAACGCCCAGATGGCGAGCCGGCTTAACGAGGCGGAGGCGGAGGTCCGGGCGGCTCGAGGTGAGGTCGCCCGATCCAGGGAGGAGGCCGCCGCCAATCTCGAAGCGTCGAGGAAGGAGGGCCGCGGACGCTCGAAGCGAGGCCACCTCTGCCCGGGCTGAAGCCGAGGCGGCGAAGCAGGAGGCCGCTGACGCCCGTGGCGAGGCCGCCGCCGCCCGGACCGCAGCGGAGGCGGCCAGAAAAGAGGCCGAAGACGCCGTGAGTGGCGCCGACGCCGCCCGAGCTGCCGAGGGGGCGGCGCGGCAGGAGGTGATCCGCAAGGATCTGGCCCTGGTGGAGGGGGCCGGCTGATCGAGGGCCTTAGGTCCGAGAAGCTCCTTACGCTGGCCGAGAAGCGCAGGCTGGAGCAGCGTGCTGAGGGCCTGACCAGCGACCTCGCCGCACTGGGGCAACACTGCGACGGTGAGGCTTACATCTTGTTTTGTTTGGGTCTTGAAGTTTTTGTTATGCCACCGTCTCACTCTTCCTTGTTTATTGCGCAGGGGTCGAGAAGACGGTCGAGGAGCTCCGTGAGACGAACCAGGCTCTCTTGGACCAGCTCCAAGATGAGACGATGGTGGCGGAGCGGGCTCGCTCTTCTCTCGACCGGCTCGGCCCCATGTGGGGTGCTCCTCCTGTTGCCGCGGCGGAGGGTGCGATGGCTCGGGGCGATGCCTTGGTCGACGCCTTGTGCTTCTTCGACGCAGCCGCTCGGGACCGCGTCCGGCAAGCTCTCCATCACGGTGTCAAGCAGACACTCGCGGTTGTTCGCTCCGGTTTCCGCTTCCCGGTCCATGTTGTCGCGAATGGCTTCATCGAGATCGAGGGGAAGGATGAGGAATGGAACAATCGCCGAGTTGACAAAATTTTGGAGAAGATGGAGAGGCCGGGGACGTCGCTTGCGAAGATCTTCGAGGAGGACGTGCTGCCTCCTGACGCCAGCAGCGGTGTCGGGAGCTCTCCTCCCTCGAGCTCGGGCGTCGAGGTCGAGCCTGCCCTCGCGGACCTTGGGGAGGAGTACCGCACCGACGAGGATTGAGGCCTGCGAGCCAAATTTGGGCGTCGAGGCCCTTGTAAGAATTTTGTGAGATAAATGAGGGTACGTCGAGACCCGAAAGTATATGTGATTTATTATGGAAAGAGAGTTTTCTTTTCAAATGCGTTTGACCGCTTCTCTTTGTCATGAGCTCGAGTTTCTGCTAACTTAGTCTGTGTTCCTTTAGTACGTCGCGAGCCCTCGAGGGGAGGCGTAGGTAGGGTACCGTAGCCGGGGGCGTAGGCGGCCGTCTACGTCGACGCCCCCGACCTTGGGGCTCGATGTACTTTAGGATTTAGACGTCGCTAGTTCGTTCGAGGCGTGAGTCGAGACGAGGGTCAAATTTTTGAAAAGAAAACACGCGTTTTTTCGGAGTCTGGGGGGGGTTCTATCCCCTTGCCAGCCCCCGAGGGAGACTCGACCCTGAGCTAGGCAGGGTCGAGGCTACCTTAAGATGTGAAGCGACACGAACGATAAGCATGAGTTTGTTCATTTATTTTGACATGTTTGTACAAAGTGATAAAATGAAACAAGGCCTCGAGGCCTTTAAGGGTAGAAGCGACGTAGCTGAGATATGTTCCACGCGTTTGCCAGGATCCTGCCTTGGTCGTCGTAGAGCTTGTACGTGCCTGGCTTGAGGACTTTGGCCACGGTGTACGGGCCTTCCCACGGAGGGGTGAGCTTATGGCGCCCTCGATTATCTTGCAGCCGTCGAAGCACGAGGTCCCCCACCGCCAGGTCCCTTTTGCGCACGTGCTTGTCGTGGTAGCATCGAAGTGTTTGCTGGTAGCGTGCAGAGTTGATGAGCGCCACGTCTCGGGCCTCCTCGAGCTGGTCCTTGGCGTTGGCGAGCCTTTCGTCGCTGGTTTGCTCGTTGTAGGCTCGAAGTCGAGGTGAGCCGTACTCGAGGTCCGTGGGTAAGACGGCCTCGGCGCCGTAGGTTAGGAAAAACGGAGTGAACCCGGTGGCTCGACTCGGCGTAGTCCTGAGCCCCACAGCACCGAGGGGAGTTCTGTAGCCCACCCCTTTCCGAAATCCTTGAGGGTTTTGAACAGCCTCGGCTTGAGCCCATGGAGTATCATGCCGTTGGCGCGCTCGACCTGCCCGTTGCATTGGGGGTATGCGACCGAGGCCCAGGTTACGCGAATGTTGTTGTCATCGCAGAAGTTAGTGAATTTTTTGCCGTGAATTGGGTGCCGTTGTCGGTGATGATGACATTAGGTACCCCGAACCGTACATGATGTTGGCGATGAACTCGACAGCTTCTCGGAGGTGGGGTCTCCTATCGCTTAGCCTCGATCCACTTGGTGAACTTGTCGACGGCCACGAGCATGTGTGTGTACCCTCATTTGTCCTTTTGAGGGGACCCACGAGGTCGAGCCCCCATACAGCAAATGGCCAGGTGATGGGATCATCTGCAGGGCGTGTGCGGGCTGGCGCGTTTGCTTGGCGTAGAATGACATCCATGGCACGCATGGACAAAGCGCTTGGCGTCCCCCAATGGCGGTCGGCCAATAGAAGCCTTGGCGGAAGGCGTTCCCAACTAGGGCCCTCGGCGCTGCGTGTGGTCGCAAGCCCCCGAGTAATATCGTCGAGGAGCTTGCGCCCTTCCTCGAGTGGGATGCAGCCCTGAAGGATCCGGGCGGGCTTCGTCGGTAGAGCTCCCGCTCCGTCGCGCGTAGACGACGTAGGTCTTGGCTCTTCGAGCGACGCGTCGGGCCTCCGTCTTGTCCTCTGGAGCTCGCCTCGCGTCAGGTAGTCGAGGTAAGGCGTCCGCCAGTCGAGGTGTCGTGATGAAGAAGAGGCGTGTGCGCCGATCTGCATCGGCTCCTCGCGGACATCGAGGGGTCCTTCTCGAGGTGTGTGGCGTCGAATCTCGAGCCCCGTGTTGTCTTGCTCGAGGGTGGCGTCGAGGGGCCAGCCCTTGGTTCAATCTCGACTGATGGCTCGAAGACGTCCCTCGAGAAGACATCTGTGGTACCGTGCCGCGCGTGGATGCCAACTTTGCCAGCTCGTCTGCGGCCTCGTTGTACTTTCGAGCTATGTGGTTGAGCTCGAGGCCGTAGAACTTGTCTTCCAGCTTGCGCACCTCCCCGCAATACGCCTCCATCTTGGGATCGACGCAGCTTGAAGCCTTCATAACTTGGTTGACGACGAGCTGCGAGTCTCCTCGGGCGTCGAGGCGTCGGACCCCGAGCTCGAGGGCGATGCGCAGCCCATTGACGAGGGCCTCGTACTCGGCGACGTTGTTGGAGGCGGGGAAGTGCAAGCGTAACAGGTAGCGCATGTGTACTCCGAGGGGCGAGATGAAGAGCAGGCCCGCACCTGCCCCCGTCTTCATGAGGGATCCGTCGAAGTACATGGTCCAGAGCTCGGCTTGAATCTGCGCCGGCGGAAGCTGAGTGAGTCGGTCCATTCAGCAACGAAGTCCGCCAACGCTTGCGATTTGATGGCCTTTCGCGGGGCATAGGTGATGGTCTCCCCCATCAGTTCGGCGGACCACTTGGCGATGCGCCCCGTGGCCTCCCGATTGTTGACGATTTCTCCAAGGGGGAAGGATGACACCACCGTTACGGGATGGGCGAGGAAGTAGTGCTGAAGCTTGCGCCTTGTGACGATGATGCCGTAGAGCAGCTTTTGGATGTGCGGGTACCGGATCTTGGCCTCGGAGAGCACCTCACTGGTGAAGTACACTGGCCGTTGGACTGGCAATGCATGACCCTCCTCGTACCTCTCGACGGCTATGACCGCGCTGACCACCTGAGTGGTTGCGGCCACATAGAGGAGGAGAGGTTCGGGGGAATCACCGTCCTGGGCTGGTTGCGGAGGTACGAGAACTGGCGCAGAAGTCAGCAATCCCTTCAACTTGGTCAAGGCTTCCTCGGCTTCGGTGGTCCACGCAAAGTGCTCCGTCTTTTTCAGCAGGCGGTAGAGGGGTAGTGCTTTCTCCCCCAGCCTCGAGATGAATCTGCTGAGAGCGGCTAGGCAGCCTGTTACCTTCTGTACGCCCTTGAGGTCACGAATCGGGCCCATCCTCGTGACTGCTGAGATTTTTTCAGGGTTTGCCTCGATCCCCCGTTGTGAGACGATGTAGCCAAGTAGCATGCCTCGAGGCACACCAAAGACACACTTCTCGGGGTTGAGCTTCACATTCTTGGCCCGGAGGCACTCGAACGTGGTCTCGAGGTTGCTGATGAGGTTCCCTACTTTTTAGTTTTAACCACGATGTCATCGACGTAGGCCTCGACGGTCTTGCCTATATGCTCGCCAAAGATGTGCTGCATACAACGTTGATACGTTGCCCCGGCGTTTCGAAGGCCGAAGGGCATCGTAACATAGCAGTACATACAAATGGCGTGATAAAAGAGGTCGCGAGCTCATCGGATTTTCTCATCCTGATTTGGTGGTAGCCGGAATACGCATCAAGGAACGAAAGCACTTCACACCCAGCAGTGGAATCGACGATCTGGTCAATTCTAGGTAAAGGAAATGGAACTTTTGGACATGCTTTATTAAGACCAGTGTAATCTACACACATCCGCATTTTTCCATTCTTTTTCCTAACTAGTACAGGGTTAGCTAGCCACTCTGGGTAAAATACCTCCTTGATGAATCCGGCCGCCAAAAGCTTGTGCACCTCCTCGCCGATGATCCTGCGCTTTTCCTCGTCGAAGCGACGCAGGCGTTGCTTCACCGGTCTGGATCGGCCTGGATCTCCAAGGCGTGCTCGGCGACTTCCCTCGGTATGCCCGGCATGTCCGAGGGGTTCCACGCAAACATGTCGATGTTCGCGCGGAGAAAGTCGACGAGCACTGCTTCCTATTTGGGCTCGAGGCTGGTGCTGATGGTCAGCGTCTTGCCATTGGCCGAGGTCGGGTCGACGGGTATTGGCTTGGTGTGCTCGGCCGGCTCGAAGGTGCCGGCGTGACGCTTTGCTTCTGGGGCCCCCTCGGTGGCCAGAGCTGCCAAGGCCTCGAGCGAGTCGAGGTGGACGTTGGCCTCCCCCCGCTCGACGCACTCCACGTCGCAGTGGTATGCGTGCTCGTAGGAGGTGTCAACGGTGATGACTCCTTTCGGCCCCGGCATCTTGAGCTTCAAGTACGTGTAGTTAGGAATCGCCATGAACTTGGCGTAGCCTGGCCGGCCGATGATGGCGTGGTAGGTCCCTTGGAAGCCGACCACCTCGAAGGTGAGCGTTTCCTGTCGGAAGTTTGCCGGTGTGCCGAAGCAGACCGGCAGATCGATGCGCCCGAGGGGGTGGGCCTTCTTTCCTGGCACTACTCCGTGGAACCCCCCGACACTGGGTCGGAGCTGTCCTTCTGAAATCCCCAGGAGGTCGAGGGTCTCGAGGTATATGATGTTGAGGCTCGAGCCCCCATCCATCAACACCTTGGAGAACCGAACGTCGACTATGACGGGGTCGACGACGAGGGGGTAAGCCCCCGGGTTTATGACCTGGTCCGGATGGTCGTCACGGTCGAACGTGATTGGCGCATCGGACCAGTCAAGATACCGGGGGGCGTCGTCGTGGCAAGCGAAAAGATTTCCCGGCGCTCCTTCTTTCTTTCTCGAGCTGAGAGCCCGACGGTCGGCCCCGGGGGGAAGTCGCCATCTGCGTTTCTGCCGCCGCGTCGATCGGTATCCTTTCCCTTAGGCGCGTCCTCCTTCCTGTCGCCGAGCTTGGAGTAGTAGCCCTTCAACAGTCGGCAGTCTTTCAACTTGTGATTTACGGGGCCCCGGTGATAGGTACAGGGATCCTCGAGCATTTGGTCAAAACAGCCCCATCGGGGGGGCCTCGAGGCTTCTTGGGCTCGAGGGCGCCCGCGAGCACCTCTTTGTCGTCGTCGTCATCGGTGCCACGCTTCGCCTTCTGGCCCTTGCGTTTGTTTTTCTTCCTTTTGTTGCCGTCATTGTTGTCATTCTTGGCGTCGTTGCCTTTGTTGGAGCCCTCAGGAGCGATCACCGCCTTGCCTTTGTCCGTGGTACGGCCAAAGAAGGCCCCCACTGCTTCGTCGCCCGAAGCAAAGCTGGTGACGCGGATCCATCAGGTCCTCGACCGTCCCGGGACGGTAGCGTCCAGCTCATGAACGAGCTCTTGGCATGTTGTGCCTGCGAGGAACGCTGAGATGACGTCCTCGTCCGGCACGTGGGGGAGCTCGAGACGCTGCTTCGAGAAAACCGTCGAGCGAAGTCGCGGAGGGGCTCGTCCGCCGCCTGCCTGCAACGCCGCCGTAGGTCCCAGGGGTTGCCTGGGCGCACGCAGGTCCCTTTAAAATTCCCGTCGAAGACCCTGACTAGGTCGGCCCAGTCGTGGATCCGATCCGGCGGGAGCCCCTCGAGCCACCGGCGGGC
The DNA here is from genome assembly GCA_009763385.1 of Coix lacryma-jobi var. lacryma-jobi. Taxonomy (NCBI): domain Eukaryota; kingdom Viridiplantae; phylum Streptophyta; class Magnoliopsida; order Poales; family Poaceae; genus Coix; species Coix lacryma-jobi. The sequence continues at coordinate 30,626,987 of CM019827.1, read as the reverse complement.
GGTGTCCGAGAGGTAAAGTGGGAGTTGACGGATGATCACGCGGTCGTCGTTCTTCGCTCCGCCCAGTTGGCAGCCAAGGCGGAAGTCCGAGAGCCAGAGCTTGGGCTCGACCTCCCCGTCGTATTTTACGATGTTGGTCGGCGGTCGGAAGCGGTCGGGGAGGGTCGAGCTGCGGATGGGCCCGGCTGAAGACTCGGGGGCCCGGGGGCTCGAGGACCTGCCGGTCCTCGTCGCTGTCGTAGCGCCCTCCTCGATGGGCGCTATAGCCACGCTCTTGGGGCCCCTTGTCTTTGCGCCGTCGGTTGATGTCGTTGCGGGCGTCGTTGGGGTCTCGAGGCGGCCGGTTGTCGACGATCCGTTCGCGGACTGGCCTAGCTCGAGAGGCGTCCGGCTGGTGGACGGACGCCTCACGAGCGTCGTGGGGCGTGTCCGCCGGTTTCCCCGAGGCTGCCCCGCGTCGGCGTGACGCCGAGCTCTCGGCCTGCTGCACCGCGGCTGTCTCGAGGAGGTTTTTCATTTCTCCGAGCATGCGTCTGGCGTCGGGGTTGGAGACGGCGGGCAGGTCACGGAGCATCATGGCCGCTGCCACCACGTTCTGCCCAGCTCGTGGGAAACATACCTCAGGGCGTGCTGGGCCCCTGTCCTCGAGGATCCGCCGATGGACCTCTCGAGCGTGGCCTCGAGCTCCGGCTCCTCGGGGCTGGGGTGGTTCCTGCATCAGGGTTTGCCGGAGCTGCAGCAGGTGTCGCCGTTCCTCCTCGGCTTTGGTGATTGCCTCTTGCACTTGTGCGAGTTGCGCCGCCCGGCCATCGTCGTGCTTGGGCGGCGCAGCCGATGCTCGAGGTTCGTCCCTTCCCAGGATGCGTGATCCGCCTGCCGCGGCCACGTCGCTAGGTCCCTCTAAGTCGAGGGCCGGCCTGTTGTCGTCGCCTTCGTCCTCGGTATCGCATACGACTCCCTCGAGTTGGAAACACTCTCTGGTGGGGTCCCAGAGGTCGGGGTCGTGGTAGTCGTATTCGTCGGAGTCAGAGCTGTTGAGGGCACGCCGCCTTGGCCGATGCTGGGACCGCAGCTCGCGGTACCATTCTCCGACGGTAGCTCGCCGAGGTGGCTCGAGGGGTCGCAAGAAGTCGCGGTGGATGCACGCGGGGACGATTTCCAGGCTGGCCATAGCTTGCAGCAGCGTGCCCGGACGCTGCTCCGGTCCACCTCCGTCTGGCCCTGTTGGCGCTCGTCGAGGCGGTGGGCGAAAACAGCCGCAGAGCTGTCGAGGCCGACCGGGAACCGCTGGCGTCGAGCGCAGCGCGACCCGCGCGGGAGGAGGCTGAGTTGCGTCAACGGCGCACGGTTCGGAGGCCTCTGGCCTGGCTCCTGGTCCGTACGTACGACGAATGCGACGTCGCTAGGCGGGCGTGAACGCGCCCTGGAGGTCTCCGGCCGTGCGCCGGGTGGGTTTCCCCTTGGGGCCCCTGCACCGGCTACGGGGGCGTAGGTGTTTGCCGCGGGCACCGCCTGCGCCGACGACGACGGTGACGATGGCGCCGTTCGTGACGTGGCGCGTGTGGTGGTGTGGGCGACGCGTCACGCCCCCGCGCGGGGTGGCGTGACACGCACTCCGCCCAGGCCCTCCGTGGAGAGCAGAGTCAGCTCGTTGCTGTTGCCTGTGGCCAGGAACTCGAGGCTCCCGAACCAGACGACGGCACCAGCCGAGAACGGAAGAGAGGGTGAAGCCATCCAGGAGTCAACGAGAAATCGGCTCGGACACGCGAAGTCCCCTACCTGGCGCGCCAACTGTCGGTGTTTCGTACCCGGGGGTATCACACCAACGAGTAATATGATCGCGTGCTTCTCTTTCTGGATGGTGATGCAATGGGACACAAGGATTTATCCTGGTTCGGGCAAAGAAGGCCCTACGTCCAGCGGGGGGAGATGTTCTTGTATTACTTGCACCTAAGTGCTTGTACAGGGGAAAATACAAGCTCAGTGAGCGTGGACCGGAGTCCAGACTTGTGTTTTGTGCGTGGACTCGTGTGTTCTGTTCGTCCTCCTGAATGAGGGCCCTAGCGTCCCCTTTATAGAGCAAGGGGAGGCCAGGGTTACAAAAAGTATTACAGGTGTCGGGGCGCATGGTACCCCATACGGAGAAGGGTAGGAACCCTGTCTTGTCGGGGCCACTGGAGCCGATGTGATCGTCGCTGTTGAGGCGTCCTTGAGTCGTGGCTTCCATCCGGGCGCGGACGTGAGGGCGCGACAAGGCGGGAGCCGTACAACACCCATCCCGGAATGTGCAGTACGCGGTGAGGTCCTCCGGGTCTTGGGGTACCTGTCCTCCAACAGCACGAAAGTAGTTAGGGCTCGAAGGGCGCGGAAGCCAGCTTCGAGGTGGTGCCACGGGGGCTCGAGGGGCGCGGAGCCGGCCTCGAGGTGTATAGTGCAGGGCTCGTGGGGAGCGGAGCCGGCCTCGAGGGTTACAGTGCCTGGCTCGAGGGGCGCGTAGCCGGCTCGAGGGGTTACAGTGCCGGCATGGCCGAACAGTGCTGCACTGGTGCCCTTTTGCCCATGCTTGTGGTGAAAACGAGACTTGACCTTTACACTGAGTTACTGTGGCACACGCCGTGCACTAGTGGACATGACCGGAGTAGGTGAAGGCGTTAAATGCGTGGTATGGGCTGGTACGGCTGTCTGAGCAGCTCGAGGTCGTGCGTTAAGGCTCGAGGTGTGGAGGCGCGCTTGCCCGAGGTTTGGAGGGCTCGAGCGAGAGACGGGGAGTGGTCGTGCTTCCCGAGGCCTCGCTGGGAGGGCTCGGGCGAGACGGAAATAGAGCGTTCGCCCGAGGCCTCGCTGAGGGCTCGGGCGAGACGGAGACGGAGCGTTCGCCGAGGCTCGCTGGGAGGGGCTCGGGCGAGACGGAGACGGAGCGTTCGCCCGAGGCCTCGCTGGGAGGGCTCGGGCGAGACGGAGTTTGCGTGTTGTTGATTGGGGGTACCCCTTTTTCGTACCACCGACAACCGGGAAGAAAAGGCTCCTCATCGATGCACTGCACCAATGGGACCACCTCCTCCGCCAGCGACCAGAAGCGCTCATGGTAACCATCGATACGCGCTTGTAGATCTGCAAATTGCATTTTCACATTTTCCCGGTAAACTGCAAACGCCAAACAAGGGGTAAGATGACGACACCTCCGACTTTGTTTCACCGAGAAGATCACCAGCATGCATGGCTGCCACTTCCGCACCTCCTCGTCGGACTTCGCCTTTCCTCGGCCAGGAGACGCTTCTCCTCGCCCGCCTGCATCGCCTCTGCGAAGACAACTCCACGATTCAGGACTCCGACCAGATGGCGTACTAAGCAAAAGGGCGTATAGTGTCGTCAACTCACGTGCGGCAAACTCATCGGCCTTGTCGGCCCGCAGCTGAAGCTAGAAATTCTCCTGCCCCTGTTGCTGGATGATCTCCTCAAGCTCCCGAGAACGTGCGTGGGCATCCTCCAGATGCGCCTCCAAGCCAGCGAACTGGCTTTCAACGCGCTTTACCTCCGCCCGGAGCCGCTCGTTCTCCTCGGCCATCGGCGCCATCCGGTCAATTGCGAGCTTACGCTCCTCCCTGACCCTCAACAGGTACTGCAGGGAAACGACGACCAGCATGAACAAAAACCATCCAGAGAAGTCAATATGAAGAGGTGAACGTACTCACCTGGATCCTCTCCAGCAACTTCGACGCATCACCCATGACAGCGTCTGTCGCCGCGCTCGCCACCTCGTCGTCAACCTCGACGACTTCGTCGCCCTCGACGCGGAAGCAACGGACAGGGCTGAAAGGACCTAAGGTGTCGCCTAGAGGGGGGGTGAATAGGCGTTTCTGAAAATTAACAACTTATAATGCGGAAGCAAATAGTATGTGAGTTTCCAATCACTTGGAAACTCCCAATCGGAGTAAAACAACCCCTCAAGAGACAAACACAAAGTATATGACTTGTATTTAATACACCTAGAAGCTATCACCCTGCATCACGAAGATTAGCTCAAGGATTAAACAAATTGGGCGCAGTCAGTAAATACCGGACATGTCCGGTATCAATACCGGACTTGTCCGGTATGCACGTGTTGTGCAGGACTGCACCTTTTCTTCCCAAATTTCTCACACAACCTGCAAGCAATGTGTATGATGTATATATGAAACCTATTGCCTGCAAAAACAACCTTCACAACGGAGGAGAACAAATAATCCGAAAGTAAAACACAATGAGATGACACGGTATTTGTTTCACCGAAGTTCGGCACCCCCTCGGGTCCTAGTCTCCGTTGAGCCGGCTGCGAGCTACCACAAAGGTGGGCTCTAGAGGACACCACAGGTCACTCTAGCCGCGGTCTATTTCACCCGCAATGCTCCTTCCACTAGATGATCTCTTTTGAGGAGAGATCGAACCTTCACAAACTTTCCGAGGCACTTCACAAATCTCTTGGGTGCTCAACGGCGACGCCTAACCGTCTAGGACCGTAGAGTCCAAGAGTAACGAATGCGCACAACAAGATCGACGATTTGCACAAGTGCTCAAGAGGTGGCTTGCTCTCTAATTTTGAATCTCTCTCAACCCACAAATGGATTTGGCAATTAGAGGACAATCACTCACTAAGAGAGGGTTGGAAAGTGTTTTGAAAGGCTTAGAATGAGTGTGGGAACCAGTAGGATCAGCAGCCTCCAAAGGTGGAGGCTTGGGGGTATTTATATCCCTACATTCGAAACTAGCCGTTTTCTAGCCGTTGGCTGAGTTAGCTTATACCAGACATGTTCGGTATGCATACCGGACATGTCCGGTATGACTTCACTGCGTGAGAAAACATCCTTACTCAACCAACTTTCAAACCCCAGAAAGCATCCCGGTAGTACCGACCACCATGTCGGTAGTACCGCTAGATATAAGGTGGTTTTCGCAACCTCTCTGGAAGTGGCCAAATTTGGCCTACCGGTACTACCGCTATAAGGCCGGTAGTACCGGTCGGTAGTAGTACCGACCCAAGGGGCGGTAGAACCGCCAGTACACAGTCTGATAATCAGAGATCCGCAAATACTGGACATGTCCGGTATACATACCAGACATGTCCGGTATGACTTTACTACGCAAGAAAACATACTGATCGAACCAACTTTCAAACATGCCAAAGGAGCCCGGTAGTACCGACCCTTAGGTCGATAGTACCGCTAGTCAAGAGAGGGTTTTCGCAACCTCTCTGGAATGGGTCGATTTTGGCCTACCGGTAGTACCGCTATAAAGCCGGTAGCACCGGCCGGTAGTACCGCCCCAAGGGACGGTAGTACCGCCCATCCCAAAGACACTGTCAGCCAGAAATCCGCAAATACCGGACATGTCCGGTATACATACCGGACATGTATGATATGGACTCCCTTCACCAGGTTTACCACTAGGCCAGACGGATGGTCGCACTGCTGTGGGCTCATACCAGACATGTCCGGTATGCATACCAGACATGTCCGGTATGGACAGACAGTGCAGCAAACAGCTGAAAGTTAGTTCTAGGCTCTCTCATGTCTCACTTAGGTTGGTTTGAGCACTTATGAAAAATCATCTACTATATGTTGCATCCCTCTTAATAGTACGGCATTCCTATTTACTCAAGTTTAAATTGAAATACGAATTTTAAACCTCTTGAGTTGATCTCCATTTGAACCAAAGCCGCTTGACTTCATTTTCCATATTGAGAGGAATGGATGTCATGTTTGGAAGTAGATGTCCTTCGAGCATAGCCTTCTTGAGCATGTGACTTGACTTCATGCAAGTGATAGAATGGAATTCCAAATGTGTCAAGTCACTTCAATCAATATTGTTGCTAGGAATGTTGATTCTCCACTATATGTGATCTTCAAGCTTGATTGATCCTTCGACTAAATGCAAGTACTTTCTTCTTCACTCTAGCTAGGTTCTTCGGCCGCCAAGCCGTCGCTTGCCCTTCACCCTTGCTTAGTACCTCAAAGACTCTTTCCTTGCTATCTTCACCATCTCAAGCCATTCAACCATACTTCGTTTTGAATCTTTTCATATCAATCATATATGAACCATGATTATCCCACAATACGATAGCCCTTTACATCAATATCATTCCCATTGTTGTCATGTGCTAGTGATGTGATCTTCATACAACAATTCATCATTTTGCTTTGCATTTCATTTCAAGTACTTAGTGAGATAATCATTTCCCTGTGTCACACTTAGCAAACATATTAGATCTTTAATCAACATTGTCATCAAATCAACCAAAATCACAATAAGTGCAACATGCACTTTCAAGGGCGCTTGGTCGGATTGACCTCCGGACGCTCCACCTCCTCGATCTCTGGCGAGCTAGGCGTCGCCGCCTTCCTCTTCGTTCCTCGGGCCCCACGACCCAAGGACCTAGCCACCGGTGCCGCAGCACTTCCCATCGCGCCGCTTCCTCCAGAACCACCCCCAGGCGTTGGGACGCCCGCCGCTCCGCCTCCCGAGGCTCGGGGACTTCAGACGCCTTCGGCTGCTCCACCCCCCGAGGCTCGGGGACTACGGACGCCTCGACGTCCTCCGCCGCCTTCAACGCCTCCTTCGACGCGGCCGACTTCGTCGACCCGCCAATGTCAGCCTCCACCGGAGGGCTTGCCTCCTCCGACCACCGCCCTCGGTGTCCGGCACCTCTTCGGCATCCGCCGACCTGCAAAGGTCACGAACACGTCGTCAATGCCCAGATCCGACCAGGGTAAGAATCATAAGATGAGCAGGGGATACTTATAGTCCCGACACCTTCTTCTCTCGAGAAAAGCGATGAGAGCGTGGACGTGCGCCACCGCCTGCGGATTCCTCCTGCGGCTTGGGCGCACCAGTCGCCCCGCCAGATGACTCCCGGGTCTCCGACGCCCGCTCCGGCATCCCCGTCACCTTCGGCTTCAGCTTCGCCTTCGCCGCTCCGCCTTTGCGCCCCGCCGAGGACCCCTGCCCGAAGCGGGCACTCAGCGGGACCTCATCCTCACTGTCAGACGCGTCGTCCGACCAGTCGAAGACCACGCGACGACGCTTTGCCGCGTCTTCATCAATGGTGAAGGCGCCGCCGGTCTCCAGCGACACCTTCTTCTTCTTCGCAGGGGCGGCCTGGCGTTTTCCTTTCGGGTCCGCACGCGCTCGCCGCCTGCTCGACAGGGGCTCGGGGACTCGGCTCCTCTCCTCCCCGTTGCTCCCGATCTCCTCCACGTCGACCTCCGTTGTGCCGTGACCACCGTCGCTGACGTCCTCCCGCGGCGGGTCAACGCCCTTCGGCCACGCCTTCGACGGCGCCTACGACATGAATGCCTCCCGACCCTACGCCATGATCTTGCGACCTTAAGTATTCAGTTTCGCATTTCAACAAACACATACAGGGCAAAGATACTAACCTTCAGCGGAGGGTACTCCAGGGAGTACGATTTCCGCAAATACTCCAGTTTCTTCCTCTTCTGCAGGTCGAATAGTGCTTCAAACCGCAAGAACACCTCCTCCGCCGACAGGGGCTCCGGCGCCTCCCGCGTCTGATCCTCCGCGTCCCCAGCGTACTCGTACGCTGGGTGCGCCCTCTCCTTGCAGGACTGGCAGCGCCTCTTGATGAAGTTCGACGCCACCGCCACACCATCGACACCGCTTGTCGACCAGCTTCAGAAGCTCCTCCACTTGCACCATCGCCGCCGCGCCGGGACGCTCCGACCACGACGGCAACACCTTCGGCTCGAAGGCCGGGTCGCACGGCGGCCTCGGCGCCTCCTGATGGATGTAGAACCACTTGGGCTTGTACTCCATCGCCTTGGAAGGCAGCGGCATTGCGATGTACTTCTCCGCCATTCCGTCCCGAAGCTGGAGGTACACCGACCCGACGAGTCCGACGCCCCGGTGTCGTTGATCTTCAGGGGAAGAAGAAGTGGCGAAAGAGGTTGAAGTGGGGCTCGATGCCCAGATACGCCTCGCAGTAATGGATGAAGACCGCGATGTGCAACATTGTATTGGGGGTCAAGTTGCACAGCGCGACCTGGTAGTACTCCAGCAGCCCGTGGAGGAAGGGGTGGACCGGGATTCCGAACCCGCACCTGAAGAAAGCTTCGAAGACGACGAGCTCCGAAGTGTTTGGCGTCGGCCAGTCCTCCAGGTATGCCCCCTCCAACCGCCAGTAACGCTGTCCAGCAGCAGGCCGGCGAAGACGAGCTCCTCCGGATTCTCCCGGCGGAGAACACTCCACGTCCAACCGCGCGCCCAGACCGGCACTCGATGCGGTCGTCAGACTTCGCCTTCGTCGCCTTCTTCGCCTTCGCCGTGGTACCGCGAGTGCGCTTCCCCCCGCCATCGACAGCGACGTGGTGTGGATCTGGATCTGGATCTGGTGCTACAGTGGCCTCGCGCTCGGAGTCGCTCGTAAGCAAGAAGGGAATGGAGAAGACAAGGGCTACGAGGCGAGAGCACAAGGGACAAGTGAGGAACCGCCGCCGTCCGCCTTCCCCTTTTATACGGTGCGGCCCGACCCTTCGGCTCCAGGGTTCCTGGGAACCCGTGCCCATCATTCCCATGACCGCCACGTCGCCTGCGGCAACCGCACGCGCGTGCCTGTTCCGCATCCGCTTCAATGGGCCGCTGGGCCTTTGGTTTGCCAAAACGGCCTGTCCGTTCGCCTTCATTATTTCTTCAACTTCAATTACTTTGTGCAAGTAAATGCGATACTAATGCACATGGACTGACCACCCCCGCTAGTTCTAACGTCCATTTCAGGGGAACAACAAGCTCTACAGTTCCTGGTGGGCGCTACAGTAACCCTCGGGGACTGTAGATCTTCAACTTCAAACTCGGGGACTCTCCCCTCATATTTATACTAATGCATTTTCTTTGGCCCTGCTACAAGAACCATGCTGCTTCTTACAGCAGGCCCGGGGACTACGTATACACACGTCATTTTTCCTTTCGTAAAAATGACTCTTGTTTTGTGCAGGAAAATTACAAGCTCGGCACCACGTGTCTACAGCACCTGCTCCCAAGCTCGGGGACTAAGTGGATACACTCCACCTAGCTGTGAATGTATTGTTCATCTTTTTCTTTTTGCACCTTGATGTGGACTGGCTCGGACTTCAACCGGAACGCCATCGGCTACTGGTGTCTAGCCAAGTCCCAAGTGGATACACTTCACCAGATGAAAGATCTTCAAAATTTTTCTTGCAACACCTTGCATCCCTTTTTGCAGGACGACGCGAAATACTCCAAACGGCTGCACATCGGCTACAGCTCTAGCTGCTACGTTCGCGACCAGCTTAACCTGGTCGAAAGTCTACTACAAGTGCAATCGCGGCCAGGCGACCTGGTCGGAAGACGCCTTCACTGACGTGCGACCAGACCCAACCTGCTCGGAAGACTTCACGACGACCAGCACAAATGGATGCAAAGTGCTCGGGGACTGGCTGTGGGGATATTACACTCGTATACCCCCATGGCATGACTTGAGCTCTCCTACAGATACGACCCAACCAGAAGGCCTTGCGGCCCACGACCAGGCTATCGCGGACGCCAAGGACTCTCCTGATGACTTGCTCGACAAGGAAGATCCGAATAGATAGACCCGGATTCCTTGCCAAAAGGAACCGATTGTAATCTGTTAGGGTTCGGCAAGTTGTAACCCTGCTCCCCGGCTATATAAGGCAAGCAGGGATCCCCTCCAAAGACACGCCTTATTCCAATCCATCAATACAAACCAGCCACCAGAACACAGGACGTAGGGTATTACGGCGACTTGCCGGCCTAAACCTGTCTAAATCGCCGTCTCTCGTCCCTGTGTTTACGCTTTGCAGACGTCTCACATGCCTCCACCGCTCAATCTACTACCTTGGGCATACCCCTCGGTAGACTATCGACCATATTTCGTCGACACTACCACCGAAGAACACCTAACCGGCTAGGGTTCCAAGAACCCAAGAGTAATAAATACAAACCAAGCCGAAAAGATAAGGGGACCAAGTGCTCAAGTCGTATATCGAAACTTTCAGCTCTCTAATCTCACTTTTGAAAGGACCTAAGGTGTCGCCTAGAGGGGGGGTGAATAGGCTTTTCTGAAAATTTACAACTTATAATGCGGAAGCAATTAGTATGCGAGTTTCCAATTACTTGGAAACTCCCAATCGGAGTATAAACAACCCCTCAAGAGACAAACACAAAGTATATGACTAGAAATTAATCACCTAGAAGGCAATACCCTGTACCACAAAGATTAGCTCAAGGATTAAACAAATTGGGCGCAGTCAATAAATACCGGACATGTCCGGTATCAATACCGGACAAGTCCGGTATGCACGGGTTGTGCGGGACTGCTCCTTTTCTTCTCCAAATTTCTCACACAACCTGCAATCACTATGTATGATGTATATATAGAACTGATTGCTTGCAAAAAACAACTAGCACAACGAAGAATAACAAATAGCCGAAAGTAAAGCACAAAGGAATGACACGGTATTTGTTTCACCAAAGTTCGGCACCCTCTCGGGTCCTACTCTCCGTTGAGCCGGCTGCGAGCTACCACAAAGGTGGGCTCTAGAGGACACCACGGGTCACTCTAGCCGCGGTCTATTTCACCCGCAATGCTCCTTCCACTAGTTGATCTCTTTTGAGGAGAGATCGAACCTTCACAAACTTTCCGAGGCACTCCACAAATCTCTTGGGTGCTCAACGGCGACGCCTAACCGTCTAGGACCGTAGAGTCCAAGAGTAACGAATGCGCACAACAAGATCGACGATTTGCACAAGTGCTCAAAAGGTGGCTTGCTCTCTAATTTTGAATCTCTCTCAACCCACAAATGGATTTGGCAATTAGAGGACAATCACTCACTAAGAGAGGGTTGGGAAGTGTTTTGAAAGGCTTAGAATGAGTGTGGGAACCAGTAGAATCAGCAGCCTCCAAAGGTGGAGGCTTGGGGGTATTATAAGCCCACATTCGAAACTAGCCGTTTTCTAGCCGTTGGCTGAGTCAGCTCATACCGGACATGTCCGGTATGCACTGAACAGGCCAACTTTCAAACTTCCGGAATGAGCCCGGTAGTACCGACCATAAGGTCGGTAGTACCACTAGATACCAAAGGGTTTTTGCAACCTCTCTGAGTTGGACCAATTTTGGCCTACCAGTAGTACCGCTATAACTTCGGTAGTACCGGTCGGTATTACCGACCCAAGGGGCGGTAGTACCGCCCATCACAAAGATACTGTTAGCCACCAAACCGCAAATACCGGACATGTCCGGTATGCATACCGGACATGTCCGGTATGACTTCACTTCGTGAGAAATACCATTAACCAACCATCGTTTCAAACCCCTAAAAGGATTCGGTAGTACTGACCACCAGTCAGTAGGTTGGAACCCTGTCTTGTCGGGGTCACTGGAGCCGATGTGATCGTCGCTGTTGAGGCGTCCTTGAGTCGTGGCCTCCATCTCGGGCGCGGACGTGAGGGCGCGACAAGGCGGGAGCCGTACAACACCCATCCCGGAATGTGCAGTACGCGGTGAGGTCCCTCCGGGTCCCGGGGTACCTGTCCTCCAACAGCACGAAAGTAGTTAGGGCTCGAAGGGCGCGGAGCCAGCTTCGAGGTGGTGCCACGGGGGCTCGAGGGGCGCGGAGCCGGCCTCGAGGTGTTACAGTGCAGGGCTCGTGGGGCGCGGAGCCGGCCTCGAGGGGTTACAGTGCCCGGCATGGCCGAACAGTGCTGCACTGGTGCCCTTTTGCCCATGCTTGTGGTGAAAACGAGACTTTGACCTTTACACTGAGTTACTGTGGCACACGCCGTGCACTAGTGGACATGACCGGAGTAGGTGAAGGCGTTAAATGCGTGGTATGGGCTGGTACGGCTGTCTGAGCAGCTCGAGGTTCGTGCGTTAAGGCTCGAGGTGTGGAGGCGCGCTTGCCCGAGGTTTGGAGGGCTCGAGTGAGACGGGGAGTGGTCGTGTTTGCCCGAGGCCTCGCTGAGAGGGCTCGGGCGAGACGGAAATAGAGCGTTCGCCCGAGGCCTCGCTGGGAGGGCTCGGGAGAGACGGAGACGGAGCGTTCGCCCGAGGCCTCGCTGGGAGGGCTCGGGCGAGACGGAGACGGAGCGTTCGCCCGAGGCCTCGCTGGGAGGGCTCGGGCGAGACGGAGACGGAGCGTTCGCCCGAGGCCTCGCTGGGAGGGCTCGGGCGAGACGGAGACGGAGTGTTCGGGTGTTTGCGTTGATTGGGGGTACCCCTTTTTCGTACCACCGACACCAGTGTGACTTTGAGAAAGAACAGAAAGATTGCTAGAGACCAACTGAGATACTCTCAGATTATTGGTTCACTCATGTATCTAGCGAGCGCAACTAGACCAGATATCTCATTTGCTGTGAGCAAGTTGAGTAGGTACATGTCCAACCCGGGTGATAATCATTGGCATGCACTTGAAAGAGTTTTGCGTTATCTCAAAGGTACAATGAGTTTTGGAATTCACTATTCTGGGCACCCAGCTGTGTTAGAGGGATATAGTGATGCAAATTGGATTTCTGATATTGATCAGATCTACGCCACTAGTGGGTATGTTTTTACCCTTGGAGGTGGTGCGGTGTCATGGAGGTCTTGTAAACAGACTATATTGACTAAATCAACCATGGAAGCAGAACTTGCTGCTTTAGATACAGCTTCTGCAGAGGCAGAGTGGCTGCGTGAGCTCTTGTCTGACTTACCGGTGGTTGAAAAACCAATACCGGCTATCCTTATGAACTGTGATAATCAAACAGTGATCACGAAAGTGAACAGTGCTAGGGATAATGCGAAGTCAACAAGACACGTTAAAAGACGTTTGAAGTCTGTCAGGAAGTTGAGAAACTCCGGAGTAATAGCTGTGACCTATGTACAAACAGACAAAAACCTGGCAGATCCCTTTACTAAAGGGTTATCACGGAATGTGATAGAAATCGCATCAAGGGAGATGGGTATGAGACCTATATGAGTTTACAGTAGTAGTAACCCAACATTTTTGATCGGAGATCCCGTGACTAAGGATCTGGGAAGAACAAGCTATTGGTAAACTGAGGAGAGTAATTTCTAGACCCTCTCTTTGTGAAGATGCAATACTCTCATTGCTATGAGGCACTGTATGGAAGGTTGGCAAAGACCTTAATATGTTCTATTGGTTTTTAAAAGCAAAGATGCTGTCCTACAGAGTATTCTTGAAAGAACATACCTATATGAGCCATGACTGTTAAACGTCGCAGTCTATGAGATTAGGGTGATCTCTAGTAAGCTCATGAAGAGACCATGGAGTATGACGTATATGCTCCACCCACGGAGAAAGGCTATTGGCAGCCAGGTACTAGCTTAACCTTGAGTAAAACTTGCTTCACGCAAAACTTGCAATTCAAGGCTTAGTCCATTGTTCAAGTTGTGAATAAGTGTAACTTGAGGTTATAGGCAGAAGTTCAACTTAACAGTCTCTGCTAAACACTAGTATATCAAACAGTAGCGGGAACAGGCAAATCTCTAAATGGGCATTTGAGATCTGGTGGGGGATTGTTAGAATTTATATGGGCTTGGCCCAATAATAAATTCTGAAATTCATAATAAATCTCAAAGGCCCATTCATATGTGAGCAAAGAGGGGAAGTGGAACTCTTTAGTCCCACCTTGCTAGTGGAAGGGGAGGAGAACTTGCTTAAATATGAAAGTTCTCTCCACTTCCTCAAGTCTAGTGTGAGAAGGAGAAAGAGAAGTCCACACGCGCGCGCGCGCTCGCTCGCCGCGCCGCGCCGGGCCGGGCGGGGCGGGGCGGGGCGACTTGCGCGGGTGCGCGGCACCTGCGTGAATGGTCCGCCGAAATCCGGCTCCTCGCCTTGCGGGAGCGCGGTCTCCTTTTGCAGTTTTAGTTTTTGGTTTCTTGGCCTTCAAGTTGCAGAGTCCTAAACGGTTATGACTCAAGAGTCCTAAACCGATTTAGATCGTGATCGCGACACGAGGTCGGTTCAACAGGGCTATATAAGCAACCTATCGGCCACGCCAAAACGTATCTCAACACCTCTCGAGTTAGGGTTTGTCTCATATCGCTTTTGCGCTGCCGTCTAGTCGTCTCCAGTCCGTTCGCTTGCGTGCACCAGCGACCGGGCGAGCAGGTCTCCGGAACCCTCGTCTTTGCGATCCTGCACCGGGAGAAGGCGAATAAGGTTTTTGGGAAGCGCTCGTCGCGCGACTGCTCTCGTCTACAACAACGGGTCGTCTACCGTCCAAGTCAGGCGGCGCTACGTCCAGGCGTATTCGTCGTCAACTGCTCCGAGCTATTCCTCCAGCACTCATCGACGATCAGCCAGCACCGACTCCGCCACCGTCTTCTCCAGCTATCGAAAGGTACGCCGTTCGTGATCTAATGTCTATGTTTATATTAGATCTTATGTCTTTGATCTTGCCTTTTAATCTATCTGGTGTACGAGCTATGCTTACACCGATTGTCATGTTTGAGATTATGTTATGCATGTTTTGTTATGCTAGTAAACAATACAATATGAGATATCTAGATCATCAATTTATCCTGATTTATATTCTGGTTTTAATCTGGAAATTGTCTATTCTTTTAACAGAGGATACCTATAATATGACATGAGGGCGTACCCACCGAAACTAGAGGACATCACACACACCGTGAGCATCCTTGCCACACGTATGGCTACATGAAGACCACCAAGAAAATGGTATATGGAGAGGCGAGGGGGGTCAGCCGCAACTCTGACATACTGTCCCGAGAAGCCATGACATGAAGGTTGCCCGCCTTCTCGGGAAAGAATCGGTGTGTCAAAGCCAGCACGGAGTCCCCATTGCCATCACTGCCCCTTTCCATAGATGGACAATCATTATTGGGACATCGCCCTCCACCTGTTGACTCAAGAGCCCATTGCCAACATTGGGTGTGGATCAGAACCAATTAGAAATTGTTCAAATTTTTAGGAACCATGCCATGAAACATTTCTCGGCTAATTTATATAGCCTCTGATGAGTTGGAACAATTCCTAAGTAGATTCCTAGCTAATCGAACAAACCCTTAATGTGCCATGGGCTAGACAAATTTGGTCACTTTGGAGCCGCCACCACCACACATAGTAAGAACACAGACCAGCGACTACAAAACACGAGAAAGCGAAGAAAAGAAGACAGAGAAAAGAAATCCTAGCCACAAGTATATCGTAGTATGTGTGAACATCAGTTAGGAACAAATATGCCCATTTGTGCTCTTTTTATGTCAGGGGCGGGTCCAAAGGGGACTACAGGGCTCTACTCTATGACTAGTGTATCGTTGAAAATATGGTGAGGGTGAAGAAGAGGTGGAGGAAAGAAAAAAAATGACAGAGAAAGAAGAAAAGACCGCACCCACCTTTGATTCTATTCAGCATCAGCAATTGCTATGCTTTGGATGAGATAATTCATCCTAAGATAGGAAAGGCGCGTGGATCACTTCCGATAAAGGGAATGTAACTGAAGGCACCATTTCGACCAAGAGAAAAAAAATATATAATATATGTTTTTTTAGAAGGTAGTCAGAGGGAGCGCCGACTTCTGAGGTAGTGAGGTTCATGGATCGTAATACCAACCTAGCGCAATGCAAGCGGAAATATCGCCTTAGATATCAGACATGTCCTCTGGTGTACTAAATATCATCAGTACTAGCCTGCTTAATTTCGTTTCAGGTTGTGTTCTATGGAACGGGATCTCAAGTTAGGCCACCTTGTTTGGATGTAGTCGGATTGACATCAATCAACATGTGTAAGTATGCATCAGGATAAAATCCAGTTCAAATTCCATTCTAATTATCCTAACATATGTTTATTAATCCCAATCTGATGCTTTTTTTTTGTGCCAAAACACCCAAATCCAAACAAGGTCATAGAGCATCTCCAGCAGATCCCCAATATAACACCCCCAATAATATGATAATGGAGATAGCCCAATACCACTTTTTGATAT
This sequence comes from Coix lacryma-jobi var. lacryma-jobi, assembly GCA_009763385.1. Lineage (NCBI taxonomy): Eukaryota > Viridiplantae > Streptophyta > Magnoliopsida > Poales > Poaceae > Coix > Coix lacryma-jobi. Next base: position 30,611,006 of record CM019827.1, on the reverse strand, counting down.
ATTGGGGGAGGTGTTGTAGTAGATAACCAATAATTCATCCCCAATAAAAGCGGACCCCACATGTAAGTGAAAAAAGGTTATATCTCATCCCTCGCTTTCTTTTCCCCACGCCGCCACGCGACTTCTCTCGCTCCGCCCGCCGCCGCTCCCTTCTATCGTGCTCGCTCGCTCCCTCACCGGCCGCCGCTTCCTCTCTCCCAGCCGGTTCCACCGGCACGAGCCCGAGCAGATCCACCTACACCGGCGGGAGCTCAAGCGGACCCACCTCCACCAGCGCGTGCTCGGGCAGATCCATCCCCACCGGCGCGAGCTCGAGCGCATCTCCATCGGCGCGAGCTCGAGTGGATCCACCGGCGCGAGCTCGAGTGGATCCAGCTCCACCGGCGCAAGCTCGAGTAATGGAGGCCGCTCCCCTTGCTCCACCTGGCAACCCCATCCCCTTCCTCTGCAAGATCTAGGCGGAGTTCATGGGCTGGACGCGCGTACTCGTGGCAGCAAGGTCCAACGACGCCGGTTATAGTGCATGCAGCGAGGTACGAATGTGTCCTGCGGCTGGCAAGAGCAACTTTCGATTGCTGGCGAGAACGAAGAATCCGACAGTTGGTATGCGGGAAGGCTTTTGGGGGAGTTGCATCCCCCCCTCTATTTGGGAACCAGATCATCTGACTTCATGAAAAATGAAATATGAAGTCAGACGATCTCGTTCCCTGTTTGACACCCTCCGCACATTCCAACAACGTATCCAAACACCTCTAACCACATTCAGCATTAAACACCCTCCGCACATGCTCGTCAAGGACTCGCCATGAATTGATTTACAAATTGTCACAACTCGCAGCCTGCACGTTGTCTCGGGCATCAGAAGTGATGTAGAGAGAACAATATCAGAGACCACACAGATTATGGACCCAACAAAGACAACCACTTATAGGCATGAATAGAAATGAGAACAATACATTTCTCAAATACGGAGTACGTGACTTGCAAAGATGAAGAATAAAACCAAAAGTGGAACACAACCCACAGGGCCACAGGGTACAGGAAAAGATAGCACCCGAGCGGCCGAGCTAAATATTTCCTGAAGGTAATCTGTAAGCTTCTGGCCAGACAAACATGCACATTTCACATACACAAAGTTTACACCCAGCATGCCACATGATATAAATTACCAGATAGTAGCCACAAGACGAACTAAGTGATCTGACGAGATATATTATGATAAGAATCCACCAACTCTGACCCAACCATTAGAAGCAGAACAAAATACTTATAACATACTAGTAGGACAGTAACTAATTAAATCTGAATTTACAGGTAGTAAAAGGTAGGCCTCATTTCATAAATCATAAATAAATAGGGTTTTTTTTGTGGGGGTGGGGGGAATGGAGGGATCTGCAAACCATGAACCAATTCCAACCACAAACAATGAGAAACAGAGGTGTAGCAATTCCATGCATAAACATTTCCTGCCTCGCATTTTATGATGTCCCGTCCCATTACTAAACAGTTGTGTGCCCCGATCAAAAGCATGCACAATGATACTAGTAAAGGAACAAACATAACCATGCTAAGAAACTGTTCTAATTGACCATATGTTTTATGTGGCTTGTTACTAAGCAACTAACTCAAGTCATATCATTCCCAATTTAGTAGCAGTAGCATCACGGCAAAAAGTAACAATTGTAATTGAGACATCCACATAAGGTCATTTACTTCATAGTAAGGAAAAACAACATATCCATCAACAGAACCAATCACATTGTTTCTTTTGCTAGAGCCTGCCAAATCAATGAAAAATACAAGCTTGTGCAATGCCTACTTAAAACCACCAAAACAAACATCATGAGTAAACAAGAAAGCTATATTGGCAGTAGCTTGAGTGGCCAAAAGGAATGCAAGAAAGGGTAATGCAATATACCATATGCCTGTTTTTGGTAAAATTTCAGTCGCCTACACAGCCAACTGTTCAGATTAACAACAGCACTACTGTTCTTTCACCCTGTGTTCTTCAACTGATTGTTGACCGGCACATTGCAGCCCCTCCCTCCTGCGCTTGCCCCATCCCCGACAGCGGTGCTATCCTCAAGACTGCCTATGCCAACCCTGCTATGCTTTTTGCCAGTGATATCATCATCGCTGGTATGTGCCCTCACCCTTTTCCCGCCTATTAGACTTTCCCTAGCTGTCCATCGCTGGGTGCGTTCCCAGCGCCCCACCCCTCTCTATGGCCAGTGATTGACAGTATCTCACCAGGAAAAATCCCAACACCCCTAACTGCAGTTGCCTGAATTGATGTCCAGACGACTGAAATCTAGGGGGCGTGTGATAATAATAATAATAATAATAATAAAAGATATATTGCTAAAGCACAAACAGAGAAACATGGAACACAGCAATTCCTCCAATTGACCAAACAGTGCCTGCGCAGAGGAACACAAGTGATGAAAGCGTCAAGAAGTATATAGTACAGTTGTAATCAGATGGAATACATCTCAACTGCTGAGGTAATTTTATGATTTCACTCACCAATCATACAAAATAGACAGCATCACCAAGTCATTAAATAATTTCAAGTAAGCAAAGTAGCGCACTCATCAGCAGAACACAGGCAATTATTAGATAAAAAAAAAGGGACATGAGGCCATGCCGAAGCAGTAACATAAACCAGTAGATAACCAACCATACAACGTTCCTCAGTTGCACGAATATTTTTTTGTCACCACCATGTACTGGTGAAAGAAAAACAGCCATGAAACATAACCAATCTCCAGATCCCTATATTTCTGTGGGCTAATAAGCAACTACTCATAGAAGTCACATCACTCCCAGTTCAGTAACAGCAGCATCACGACGAAAACTTCCAGCACTGCTACGCAACCGAGCACCAGAACACCAGATTACCTCTTAAGGCGGAGATAGATCAGCATGACGGCAGCCGTGCCCGCGACGCCGGCAGCCGCAGCCACCGCCACCCCGAGCCACGCAGCCTCCCCTTCCTTCGGGGCCTCAGCTGCCGGCGCAGCCTCCCTCTCCTTGAGGGTGGTGGCGGCGGTGGCGGAAGCCTTCAGGGCCCTGATCTCCTCCTCGAGCTTGAGCTTCTCCTGGCGCACGGCGTCCACCTCCTTGGCGAGCTTCTCGTGCCTCTCCTTGTCCAGCTCGTGCTCGCCCTTCTCGGTCTTGAGGAGGGCCTCGAGGCGGTCGACCTCCGTGCGGAGCGAGTCGACCTCCTTCTCGGCAGAGGCGGCGGCGAACTCGGCGATGGTGACCTCCTCCCGGGCCTGCATGAAGATGCCCTCGATGCCGTGCGTCTCCTCGGCGAGGGTCTTGTTCTCACGGCGGGCCTCGGCGAGCTTCGCCTCCAGGTCGAGCTTGGCGGCGCGGAGGTCCTCGATCTCGGCGCTGGCGGCGACGGCAGCGTAGGACCTGGCGGCGGTGTGGGCGACGGCGACCCCCTCTTCCTCCTCCTCCTTCGCGACGCCGCCGTTAGGAGTGGGCTTCTCGGCGGCGACGGCGGCGTAGGACTTTGCGGGGTGGGTGATGGGGACCTGCTCCTCGTCCGCGACGACGCCGTTGAGCGCGGCCTTCTCGGCGGCGGCGGCGGCGGTGGGGGAGGCGAGGGTTTCGTCGCCGTTCTCCATCGGGAGGCGATGGGTTTTGGGCTTTTGAGTTTCTGTGAGTGGGATTGCTGGGGCGGCGCGGCCTGCTGCGGGTGGGAAGTTATGGGGAAAAGCAGGAGAGGAGGGAAAGGGGAGGCTTCTTTCTCCTTTCTGTTGCTGTGCTTGCTGAGGGGACTGAGAAATATATCTAGAAAGGCACGTTCCGGCTCCCGTCAATGACGGGTGGGGCTATCTTTTCCGGGGTCGCGCCGCGGCCGCACCTGTCAGACGCTGCTAGCTATCTGATGAGAACGCGTGCACGACGGCGACGGCGGTGTGTTGGCCTGGTGGGTCCCGGTGTCAGCGAAGCGGCGACTCCTTTCGTGGCGAGGAAGTTGGTGCCAGGGGACGACGGCGTCACCGGCTCCCCCGTTTCTGTAGTGCGCTGCATTATGATGGCATGGGCGCGAGATTCGCGCCTGGTGCGGGCCCGAAACGCAAGTGGATGGAAATGCAGAATGGCTAGTTTTATCCCAGATTTGAATTTCGAAAGGCATGGAAATGCATGTCTACGTCCCATTTTCGAATGATTGATGGAACGGTTTTGGTCTTTTTGGTTTTCAAAACCGGATTTGGAAAAACTGTGGCGTCTCTAAATTGGGAGAGAGAACGCACCACGCACGGACGGCAGCACGACGTCTACTGGTGCTCGCGAGGGCCTATTTGCTCGCGGAGCACGGGAGCAGTCAGGACCATTCCATTGGAACTAGTCTATGATTCACTGTACATCATTGGGTTCGTTCTTTCATGTTGTTTCATCGTGACTTGCACGTATATAGTTAATAGTTTGGTGTTCATAGTTCTCATCAGGTTTGGGAATCATTTAGATTGTATTAAATGGTTAAGGCCATGTTTAGTTCCAAACAAAAAAAAAACTTTACACCTTGACATATTGAATCTTTGGACATACTATATACGAACTACTAAATATAGACTAAAAAATAATTGATTACACAATTTGTATGTAATTTGTGAGACGATTTTTTTAAGTCTAAAATAGTCCATGATTTGATACCAAAGTACTACAATAACACATGTGCTAATAATAGATTAATTTGACTTAAATCTTTTCCTAATGTTCATTAGAGATTAGGAACATGACTCAAATCACTCATAAGCACATTCTAGCTGATGGTTATTTTAGCAAAACCATGAATAGAAGCTTCCACATCCCTCAAGAACCCAATGCAAAATGTCACGGGTTCAAATCCTGTCATCCCTACCTATTACTTCTCCTATGGGCAGTAACGAGGGATCAATTGAGATCGATTCAAATTGGACAAAATTCAGAGTTTCATTTTTCTATATGCATGCGAAAATTATCCTTTTCTTGACCCCTTACTCAGTTTGCCTTAGGGCAAGTACATTGGTCTTGTCTTGTAGGTGGTCTCATGTAGTGCCACGTAATTTTAAGACGACTTAGTAGACGACATGTACAATAGTTTGTTTTTTTAAGTTGTCTCGTAACAACTCATGATTCCTTAATTTATGGATAGAATAAAAATAAATTGTGAGTTGTATGACAACAACAACTCATACAATGGTAGAATAGTTATCTCATAGTCCTAAATTTTAGCTCATGAGGTGGTTGTTTCGCGAAACAACGACCTCTTTCTCTTTCGCTCCTCTCTTTCCTCTACATCAGCAAAAATCTTACATGACACTGCATGAGACGATGTATGAGACAGCTGACGTGTAGCAGTGTACTTGCCCTTACTCGAAAGAAGCTTATCAGCAGCCAATATTCGGAATACTGTATCCCCAATTCTGGATAAGGTAGATTATAGTAATACTAAATTGTGGAATAATCTAGAAAAGGAAGCGGAAGTGAAAGAATGGGATGTGAAACTAAATAACCCTTATCTAAAAAGTAGGTTTCAAAAGTTCGTAAAAGAATTAGGATTGATGTCTCTGTGCTGAGTTATAGGTCGAAACATTCCCTGTTTGTTCGCTTTTGGTATGAACGACCGAAACATTGCCGAGAAGCGAAAGGTTGATGTCAACAACTCACAATGAATTTCCTCCTGTCATCTCGTGATTTACGGACGAATTTTGTAATTTTTTTTTGTTAGTACCCGAATACCTCATGTAACACCCTACGTAGCATTAGATGTCATTCAAATTTTTTTATAGCTTGTGACTAAACATGCCCTTAGTTTCAAAATGATAAAACTTTACACCTGCCACATTGAATTTTTGGACACATAGAGTACTAAATATAGATTAAAAATAACTAATTATACAGTTTGCATTTAATTTGTGAGACGAAACTTTTAAGCCTAATTAGTACATGTTTTGACACTAAAGTGCTGCCGTAACACATGTGCTAATGACGAATTAATTAGGGCTTAAAAATTTTATCTTCTGTAATTTGTTTTTTTTTGTTAGTACCCGAACATCTCATGCAACACGCTACATAACATTCGATGTGACATTTAAAATTTTTACACCATGGAATTAAATATGCCCTAAATGTGCTTTGGTTCATTTTGGCTTTGTTCACTTGAGCTATAAACTGGTTTTAGTTCGTACAAATCAATCGTGAAATAGTACTTTTCACTCACAACAATTCAGTGTTTCGGCTTATCAGTCGACTTATAAGTTATGTCAAATAGAGATTGTAAAGTAGCTCAAACGAAGAGCCGACTTCAAGAAGGTCTTGTTTGGATCCATCTAATTGAATTTGTCTCAATAATAATAATTTAGACACATATTAAGTAAGCTAATACGATTATATATGAATTATATTATATATTACTATTGGCTATACGAGAGAGAATCTTATGTGTTGTATTTCTACCGTAGAGGAGCGAGTTAAATATCGTGCTATAAGTTGTGAAATAAAAACATAACATGGTGAGAATCAAATTCCATGTAATATTATATGAATTTGAGGTGAGTTTATATGTGAACTTTAGAAGGTAGTGAAATACCGTACTATAAGTTTATTAAGTACTTAATTCTTTTTAAATTATAAGGTGTTTTATTTTTTTCTATATTTATTACTTTTACTATATATTTAGTTATACAGTGAAAATAATATATTTAGAAAAGATAAATATCTTATAATTAATTAAGAATGGAGGGAGTATATTTCAAATTTTCTCCAAATAAAAAGATACAAAACAGGAGAATTATTTATTTGGCCCTCAAAAAAACTCTAGTTACTCATGTGACCCTTTTTATTTTGAAGTTGTGTATATGTGAAAGGTCCTAAATGGCTAGAGGGGGGGTGAATAGCCTATAAAAATTCTACAACAACACTTAAACAAACTGGTTAGACAACTAAATGGCGAAGCGAAGTTTGCGCTAGCTCTACACAGATGCAAGCCACCTATTCACGATTCTAGATAACCACAAACTCTAAGTCACACAATATCAAAGGAACTATTCAACAACTAAATAAGCAATAATGTATATCACTACACAAGATAAGAGAATGTAACTAACAACAAGTATAATATTAACTTGCAAGAAAGTAACAAATGTAAGTACAAGAGATAGAAGTGTGTATACCGATCCGGCAAGAGATTAATAAATGAATATCAAAGAATACCACGGAGACAAGTTGACACAATAATTTTTCCTCCGAGGTTCACTTGCTTGCCGGCAAGCTACGTCCCCGTTGTAGCGATACACCCACTTGGAGGTTCACGCGCTAATAGGAATCACACGCCTAACCCTCAATAGGGTGCCGCACAACCAACACAAGATGGGGATCCACAAGCTACGAGCAATCCACTAGAGTTACCTTTGGCGCTCCGCCGGGGAAGGTACAAGAAACCCCTTACAAATCACCGGGAGATGGCCACGAACAATCACCACTCGTGCCTAATCTCCTCCGCTGCTCCAAACCGTCTAGGTGGCGGCAACCACCAAGAGTAATAAGAATATCCGCAGCAACAACAATCGCCAAGTGCCACTAGATGCAAACTCACAAGCAAATGCACTTGGATCTCTCGATCTCACTTGGATTCGCACTAACAAGCAAAGAGATCGGAGGGAGGGATTAGATCTTGCTCAAGAGGATGTTCAAGAAGTCAGAGAGTCAAGAAGAAACCCCAAAGGCGGCCACGGCCAATTTATAGGGAAGGGAGGGCGACGGCCCGAACCCTACCTTTCTGCGCTTGGTCGGTAGTACCGACCCCTCCTGGGCGGTAGTACCGACAGAGTCAAACTAGCCGTTTAACACACGTCCCGCTGATTTAGGCGAGGCACCGACTCTGGTCGGTACCTCCGAGGTCGGTAGTACCGAGGTAATGGCGGTACTACCGCCAGGCCAAAAAACGCCGCGAACAGAGAGCTCTGCGAAAAACCAGCCACTACCGACCTTGCGTCGGTACCACCGTGGGCGGTAGTACCGAGGTAATGGCGGTACTACCGGCAAGCCATTTTCAAAAACTACAGAGAGCCTCCCGAAACTCCTCAGGGCCACAGTACCACCGACCATCCGGTCGGTACCACCGCCGGCGGTAGTACCGAGGTAATAGCGGTACCACCGCCAGGCCAAAAACGCCCCATTACAGAGAAGGCTGCACGCAGCACCTATGGGCGGTACCACCGACCACCTGGTCGGTACCACCGACCATACACAGAAAACTCCATTTTCTTCTCTGTGTTGATCCAAACCAACTCCAACAACTTCTCCTTTGCAAGTGTGCTAACACCAACAAGTGTACAACATCATGTGCATGTGTGTTAGCATTCTCACAAACATATTCAAAGGATTCGAGTTAGCACACTAGGTCCTAATGCATATGCATGTATGAATTCACCTAGTGGCACTTGATAACCGTGATCACCGAGATATTCCCCTCTTAATAGTACGGCTATCTATCCTAAATGCACTCACACCCTCTATGGTGTCTTGAGTGCCAAAACAAAATTCCTATTTATACCTTTGCCTTGATCTCCATAGGATTTTGTTTTTCTCTTCTTCTTCTCCCAAATGTGGAGCACTTGATCTATCTTTTGGTCATCACCACCAATACCATGATCATCATTTGGCTCCCGTACTTGGAATGTACCAACCTAGCTCATAAACACTTCATGACAAGGTTAGTACTCTAGGTGACATCAATTATCCAAAACCAAATAAGGACTTTCAATCTCCCCCTTTTTAGTAATTGATGACAACCTTTCACAAAGATATATGTTTGAAAATTTGAGTCACCACTTTGTTAGTATTAGCTCCTCCTACATATGTGCTATAGTGTTTGGTTCAAGTTTGGCACATATGCATGGATATGAAATGTGGGAGAGTAAAACTATCAAATGATGCTAAGGTGTAAAGAATGGACCTTTGAAGCGTGATACCAATCGGAGTTGCCAATGTACACCATCCTTAGCATCTTGATTAGCTAGACTTACAAAAACACTAGATACCTTATGAGATCAACATTATATAAAAGGTTCTAGTACCATTTTGCAAAAACAGATTACATCTAGCTACCACTTATGCATGCTAGTTCACAAATCATCATTCAAAATTTATTTCTAGCATACATCACACAAGCATGTATATTGAATTTAAATTTTTACAATGCAATCACTCATATGAATATGCACATTCAAATGCAACAATAAGTTCATGAGCTTGCTCCCCCGACTTATATGCTCAAATTTTAATTGATCCTCCCTTTGTTATATTAATTGATCCTCCCTTTGTTATATATATCTAGCTTAACCATTTCTCTCCCTTTGTCATTAAGTACCATAAAAGGCACACCAATTTTAGTAGGAGTTAAGTTAATCAAAAAAGTGATCAAGTTCATAGTATGGTTCACCCTAGCAAACAAACATAAGATAGTTAACACGGTTTGCTCTAGAGTAAGCTTCTTCACACATCTTTCAATGGTTATCTTACTCACGTCGGTTAAACCCTTGAATGCTTGTTTCCAAGAACAAACACTAGGTTCACAAGCCCATAAACATGTCATATGCTACCACTAGATCATATCAAACATAGAAGCAATAGTGGTACCATATGTACATCCAAAGTATTTTATTTTCATGAATGAGCCTATAAGATGCAAGAAATGACTAAATGCACTAAACATATCCTTAGCAAGAATGAATGTCATGCCACACAATTTTACCTTTGCTTTGTCGAAGGAGAGGCATGTCATATAACGGAGGGTGCATCAACTCATATTTGAGAAGTCAAGTATATTCAATTCATTTCTTAGCTTGCAAAATCTCTTTTCATCAAGTGGCTTGGTGAATATATCGGCAAGTTGATCATCGGTACCAACATTCTCAATTGAAATATCACCCTTTTGTTGATGGTCTCTTATGAAGTGATGGTGAATGTCAATGTGCTTTGTTCTTGAATGTTGTACTGGATTGTTGGTGAGCTTCACTGCACTCTCATTGTCACATAGCAATGGTACTTGTTTGAATTTAATTCCAAAGTCATCCAAGGTTGCTTTCATCCAAAGTAATTGAGCACAACAACTCCCTGCGGATATGTATTCTGCTTCGGCGGTTGAAAGTGCAACACTGTTTTGCTTTTTCGATGACCATGATACAAGTGATCTTCCAAGTAATTGACATGTGCCCGATGTGCTTTTTCTATCAACTTTGCATCCTGCATAGTCGGAGTCCGAATATCCAATCAACTCAAAGTTTGACCCCTTGGGATACCACAATCCAATATTTTGTGTATGCTTCAAATATCTCAATATTCTTTTAGTTGCCTTCAAGTGACTCTCTCTTGGTGAAGCTTGAAATCTTGCACACATGCATACACTAAACATGACGTCCGGCCTAGAAGCGGTCACATAGAGTAAGCTTCCAATCATAGACCGATATAACTTTTGATCCACCATGTTGCCACTAGCATCACTATCCAAATGTCCATTTGTTCCCATAGGTGTACTAATAGTTTTTGCATCATTTAGACCAAACTTCTTGAGCATATCTTTGATGTACTTGCCTTGACTCACAAAAGTGCCATTCTTCATTTGCTTGATTTGAAGACCAAGGAAGTAACTAAGCTCTCCAATCATAGACATCTCAAACTCATTTGCCATCATATTCCCAAACTCTTCACAAAACTCTTGGTTGGTTGACCCAAAGATAATATCATCAACATATATTTGCAACACAAACAAGTCTTTGCCAATCTTCTTGGTGAAGAGAGTAGTATCAACCTTGCCCATCTTGAACCCTTTAGAGAGTAGGAAATCTCTCAACCTCTCGTACCATGCTCTTGGTGCTTGCTTCAAACCATACAACGCCTTCTTGAGCTTGTAAACATGGTTGGGCTTCTTGTCATCTTCAAAACCGGGAGGTTGTTCTACAAATACTAACTCATTGATATACCCATTGAGAAATGCACTTTTGACATCCATTTGATATAACTTGATATTATGAGCACATGCATAAGCCAATAGAATTCTAATTGCTTCCATTCTTGCAACCGGTGCATATGTTTCTCCAAAATCAAGACCTTCAACTTGAGTGTAACCTTGAGCTACCAATCTTGCTTTGTTTCTTACTACTATCCCATCTTGATCTTGCTTATTTCGAAATACCCATTTAGTTCCAATTACATTGTAATTCTTTGGTCTCTCAACAAGTTCCCAAACTTGGTTGCGGGTGAAGTTGTTTAGCTCTTCATGCATAGCGTTTACCCAATCAACATCCATCAATGCATCTTCTATCTTGGTTGGTTCAAATGATGACACAAAAGAAAAATGCTCACAAAATGATGCCAATCTTGATCTTGTTTGCACACCACTTCTAATATCCCCAACAATTTGATCTATGGGATGATCTCTTGCAATATTTGTTGGTTGGAGGATTTGCACCTGATTGCTTGGTTGAGATGAACTAGCTTGTTGATCTTCACTAGCACTTGATTGATCATGAGAACCACTAGCTTGATTTGCATCAACTTGCACATTTGAGGAGAACATTTGGTCATCTTCATTATCATCCACTTGTCTTGGCCTAATATCACCAATATCCATATTCTTCATTGCATTAGCCAATTTCGTGCCTCTCACATCATTAAGATTTTCATTTCCTTCTTGAGAGCCCTTAGTTTCATCAAATTCAACATTATGCACTTCTTCAATAATACCACTAGCCAAGTTCCAAACTCTATATGCTTTGCTTGTTGTTGAATATCCAAGTAAGAATCCTTCATCACATTTCTTCTCAAATTTGCTCAATCTTGCACCTTTCTTCAATATATAACATTTGCAACCAAAAACTCTAAAGTATGCGATATTTGGCTTTCTTCCATTTAATAGCTCATATGGTGTCTTCTCTAGCATGCCATGGCAATAGAGACGGTTGCTACAATAGCAAGCCGTATTGATAGCTTCGGCCCAAAAGGAATGACTGACATTGTATTCACTGAGCATAGACCTTGCCATATCAATCAAAGTTCTGTTCTTCCTTTCAACAATCCCATTTGATTGAGGAGTATACTTGGGTGAGAATTGATGTCTAATGCCAAAGTCATCACACAACTCATCAATTCTTGTATTCTTAAATTCACTCCCATTGTCACTTCTAACTTTCTTGATTGTTGTTTCAAACTCATTCTGACATTTCTTGACAAAAGTTTTGAAGATATCAAAAGTTTCACTTTTATCACTAAGAAAGAAGACCCATGTGTATCTAGTGTAATCATCCACTATCACAAAGCCATATTTACTTCCACCGATGCTAGTGTATGTTGTTGGTCCAAATAAATCCATGTGCAATAACTCAAATGCTTTGCTAGTACTCATTATGCTCTTCTTAGGATGGGAGTTACCAACTTGTTTGCCAGCTTGACAAGAGCTACAAAGTTTATCCTTCTCAAAAGTGACATCTTTCAAGCCTCCAACTAAATCATGCTTCACTATTTTGTTTAACTGTTTCATTCCAACATGACCAAGCCTTCTATGCCATAACCATCCCAAACCAGATTTAGTGAACAAGCATGTTGACAGCTGGGTTTCACTAGCATTGAAATCAACCAAGTATAGGTTCTCATATCTAAATCCTTTGAATATCAAATTAGAACCATCTACACTTATGATTTCTACATCATCAACTCCAAAAATGCATTTGAAACCAAGATCACACAACTGAGCGACTGACAGTAAATTGAAGTTCAAGCTCTCAACTAGCAACACATTGGAAATGCTCATGTCATTTGATATTGCAATCTTACCAAGCCCTTTAACCTTGCCTTTGCCATTGTCACCAAAAGTGATAGAATCAAAACCATGATTGCCACTTGAATTGATTGAATTGAACATTCTTGAATCCCCGGTCATATGTTGAGTGCACCCACTATCAAGCACCCAATGCCTCCCTCCGGCTTTATAGTTGACCTACAAGAACAAATCAATCCTTTTTAGGTACCCAAACCTTTTTGGGTCCTCCAAGATTAGTGACCAAACTCTTTGGTACCCAAATAGCTTTCTTCTTTGAGCCCACAATTGGTGTACCAATGAATTTAGCTTTTATGCCATTAACACCCTTGGTAAGCAAATAACAAGAATCAAATTTAATAGAGGATACATTAGCGTTCTTGTTCTTGTTTTTGCAATATTTCTCTACATGCCCACTTTGCTTGCATCTAGTGCAAAACCGACCATTGCTCTTCACAAATCTAGTCTTGTGAGTAGCAAAAGCCGCCTTGCCATTCTTGGGGGTATAGCCCAATCCCTCTTTGTTGAGAGAAAAACGTTGGCTACCCAAGCACTTAAGCAAGCGGGCCTCACCACCATAGGCTTTTCCTAAGGCGTGAGTGAGCTCATTTACCTCCTTCTTCAATGTCTCATTTTCAACCATGAGTGAGGCATCACAAGTGAAGCCATCATCCATAGATGAAGTAGTAGTGGTAGATGATGAGCTACATGAAGGGTTAGTAGCAGCAATAATAATAGGCTTATAGAAAGATTCATCGATTATATCACAAGCTATGCCTATGTCACATGTTTTAACCACTTTTTCAGTTTTAGCTTGATCAACAAGTGAGGAGTGAGCTTCCTTAAGCTTAGTGTGAGTATTGCCAAGCTCCTCATGGGCTTCCACTAGCCTCTCATGAGTAGCATTAAGCTCCTCAAAGGATTGCTCAAGAGCTTTTAGTCTCTTTTGCAATTCTTTGCACTCCTTTCTCTTTTTATCAAAATGTTCTCTAGCATCATCAAGCATTTCAATTAATTCATCTTTAGTGGGTTCATCATCATCACTATCATCACTATCACTCTCATCATCATCAGATAGTACCTTTGTGGCCTTAGCCATGAAGCATGATGGAGTGTCGAAGATTGAAGGCTTGTTGTTGATAGCAATACTTGCAAGTGCCTTCTTCTTGCTTGTCTTGTGATCTTCATTATCACTATCTTCATCACTATCACTTGTGGATGCATCACTATCCCAAGTGACCATATATGATTGCCCCTTCTTCTTCTTTGTGTAATTCTTCTTTTCTTTCTTCTCCTTCTTCTTGTCCTTCTTGTTGTCATTATCATCATTCTCACTGTTGTACGGACATTGAGCAACAAGATGGTCCTTGCTACCACACTTGAAGCACCTCCTTGGTTCATCCTTGTTCTTGTATGAAGTCTTCTTCCTCCTTGCCCGGTAGCCCTTCTTCTTCATGAATTTGCCAAACCTTTTGACAAATAGAGCCATCTCTTCATCATCGCCATCACTGTCATTTGAGCAGTTATCTTCGCTAGAATCTTCTTTCTTTGCTTTGCCCTTGTTCTTTGATGATGATGTTGTGGCTTTGAATGCCACACTCTTCTTCTTCTCATCCTTCTTCACTTCTTGATCATTCTCATCTCTATAGGTGTCATCGGTCATTACATCTCCAAGAACTTGGTTTGGTGTCATAGTGTCCAAACCGCTTCTTACAAGCAACGTGACTAACATGCCAAATCTGTTGGGAAGACATCTCAAGAATTTATGAGAGAAGTCTTTGTCCTTCACCTCTTCTCCGAGTGCTTTGAGATCATTGACAAGCACTTGAAGCCTATAGAACATCTCTGGAACACTTTCATTTTCATTCATCTTGAAGCTAGCAAACTTTTCTTTGAGAATGTATGCTTTTGCTCCTTTCACTGCTTGAGTGCCCTCAAATGATTCTTCCAATTTCTTCCAAGCATCATATGCCATATCCAAATTTTTTATTTGCTCAAACACCCTCTCATCAACAGCATCATGAATAGCACTGAGAGCAATGTCATTGTTCTGCATCTTCTCTTCTTCGGCATTGGTGAGATTCTCCGGATCAACTATCTCAATCTTGACATCCACAACTTGCCATATCTTTCTATTGATTGACTTTAAATGAGTGGTCATTTTTGCCTTCCAATAGCCATAGTTTGTGCCATCAAATTGGGGTGGCCTTTTGGTGTTGTTGATATGAGCCATTTTGACACCGAAGGTTGTTAAGCCTCAAATAAGCGGTGACCTTGCTCCGATACCAATTGAAAGGTCCTAAATGGCTAGAGGGGGGGTGAATAGCCTATAAAAATTCTACAACAACACTTAAACAAACTGGTTAGACAACTAAATGGCGAAGCGAAGTTTGCGCTAGCTCTACACAGATGCAAGCCACCTATTCACGATTCTAGATAACCACAAACTCTAAGTCACACAATATCAAAGGAACTATTCAACAACTAAATAAGCAATAATGTATATCACTACACAAGATAAGAGAATGTAACTAACAACAAGGTATAATATTAACTTGCAAGAAAGTAACAAATGTAAGTACAAGAGATAGAAGTGTGTATACCGATCCGGCAAGAGATTAATAAATGAATATCAAAGAATACCACGGAGACAAGTTGACACAATAATTTTTCCTCCGAGGTTCACTTGCTTGCCGGCAAGCTACGTCCCCGTTGTAGCGATACACCCACTTGGAGGTTCACGCGCTAATAGGCATCACACGCCTAACCCTCAATAGGGTGCCGCACAACCAACACAAGATGGGGATCCACAAGCTACGAGCAATCCACTAGAGTTACCTTTGGCGCTCCGCCGGGGAAGGTGAAAGCCCTAGTTTGGTTTTGGTTAATTGATGAAACCTATTTGGTCTAATCCTATTGCTAAGCATGTGTGTAGCTTATAAGAAAGGATTATGACCAAGCCAAGTGGTGGAGCTAGCAAGATGGCAACCATGGAGTATGGTGTTGGCCGCAAGCACTCAAGAGATCAAGTGCTCCACCTTTTGTGAAATGCAAGAAGAAGAGAAGAGATGGAGCAAAGAGGCCCGAAGGCAAAGGTATAACATATAGGGCTCTTTGTTTTGGTGATCAAGACACTTAGCGAGTGTGATCACATTTAGGATAGATAGCCGTACTATTAAGAGGAGATTATTCACGGCTTATGCGGTGTTCAAGTGCCACTAGGTGTTCTCTAACATATCGATGCTATAGACCTAGTGAGTGTCTAATAAATCCTTTGAAAAATGTTTTGAAAATGCTAACACACTTGCACAAGATGGTATACACTTGGTGGTGTTGGCACATTTGAAAAGGAGAAGAAACCGTGTTGAAACCGTGGTTTTCAGGCTTGACCGGACGCTGAACAGCGACCGGACGCTGCGATCGGACGCGTCCGGTCAGTTGTGAAGAAAAACGACCGGACTCGCCTGTACCACTGTTCACGAGAGGCATCAGGTTCAAACAGTTTGATCGGACGCTGAGTGAGTCCGGTCACTGGTGACCGGACGCGTCCGGTCGATAAAAAACCTCTCTGGAACCTCTCTGGTTCTGACCGGACGCTGAGCGAATTTCTTGACCGGACGCGTCCGGTGCTAATGACGTAGAGTCCGGTGATCACGAAGTTTTTCGTCCAAATTAACCGTTGGACGACCGGACGCGTCCGGTGGTGATCGGAGCGTCCGGTGCTCTCGCTTGGAGCTTTTTGAGCAGTAGCCGTTGGACGATCAAACAAACGACGTTGAATTCGCGTGGACACGTGGCTGTCATCCAGCGACCGGACGCAGTGGGAGCGTCCGGTGATCACTTGACCGTGCGTCCGGTCGTCGCGATTTTCGCGCAGTGAACAGGTAACGGCTCTATTTGTTTGAGGGGCTTATAAATATGAGTTGGCCGGCTTGCTAGTGGGCCCTCTTGCACATTTTGATTCCTAAGCCTTCTAGTGAGCATTGACAAGCCTCCCCACTCATCTCCCAAGTTGAATTGATCAAGCCAAGTGAGATTGAGTGATCTAGTGCGCGTTCTTGATAAAGTTCAATCTAGTGGCACTAGTTCTTCGCATCGGCATTAGGTATTCTTGTTACTCTTGGCATTTGCCGGTGCCTAGACGGCTTGGAGGCGTTGAGGTGGTTGATTGGCAAGAGTGGAGATTGTTCTTGGCCACCACCGATTGAGATTGTGAGAGGTTTTGGAGCCTCACCTCGCCGGAGCGGCAAGAGGCATCCTTAGTGGATTGCTCGTGTCATTGAGCTACCTCACTAGTGGTAGATTCTTGTGGCGCTCTTCGTGAGCTTGGCTTAGCGCCGATTAGCCGCCGGATCACCTAGTGTTGGTCGACACAACGGGGAGTAGCGTGCCGGCAAGCACGTGAACCTCGGGATAAATCTTTGTCTCCCGAGTGCTATTTGTGGTTGTGTCCCATTCTTGGTGATTGGTCTACATCTTCATATTCTTGGTGATTGGCATCACAAGTGGTTTTCACCGGTGATTGGCTCTCTACTTGGCGATCCTCAAGGCTCGGTGAAATCCTCCTTATCTAGTTCATTTACCTTGTGTATTTATATTGATCTATATCTCTTGTTTTGATATCATTTCTTGTTGCACATCTTTAGTCATATATCTTGTGTAGGTAGTGGCAGTTAGCTCACCTAGTTCCTTGTACACACTTGTCTTGTATACTCATTGTACATCATTCTTGTGCTAGAGCTATAGTATTTTTATTCCGCATTTGTTACTAGCTCTAGTTGATTGTGTGCCATAGAAATATTAGGTAGAACTATTGGATAGGTGGCTTGCAACACACTATTAGGCTAGCGCAAAAAGCTTCGCCGTTTGTCTTACTAATAGTGTTTGCCTAAGAAAATTGTGTAGACTTTTAATTAGGCTATTCACCCCCCCCTCTAGCCAATTTGGACCTTACAAGTGGTATCGGAGCAGTGGTCACCGATTGTTTGAGGCTTAACATCCTCCGGTGTTAAAATGGCTCAAATCAACTATATGGGGAAGCCACCACATTTTGACGGCACCAACTTTGATTGTTGGAAGAGGAAGATGTGTGCATTCACAAGAGGAATGAATAGGAAGATTTGGGATGTGATAGAACATGATTTTGCAATAATTGATCCCACAAGTCTCACTCCAAGAGAAGAAGAGAAGCTCCAATGGAATGATATAGCAATCAATCTATTCTATGAAGCTTTTGATACAAAAGTCTTTGAGCAAATCAAGGACCTTGAAAGAGCAAATGAGATATGGGAAAGATTGGAAGAAACATATGAAGGCACCAAGGCGGTCAAGGGAGCCAAGCTATATATTCTCAAGGACAAACTTGCTACCTTCAAGATGCAAGATGATGAGAGCATACCGGAGATGTTTCACCGGTTGCAAGTGATCATAAATGACTTGAAGGCTTTGGGAGAGAAGGTGGAGGACAAGGACTTTTCTCACAAGTTCTTGAGATGCTTACCACCAAGGTTTGACACTTTGGTGACCATCCTAGTGAGAGAAGGATTGGATACGGTGACCCCAAACCAAGTACTAGGTGATGTGGTCACACAAGACACATACCGTGTGGAACGGGATGGGGGAGCCCAAGAGGAAGAGAAGAAGAAGAAGACCGTGGCATTCAAGGCTTCATCCTACAAGAGCAAGAGCAAGGGCAAAGCTAAGAAGGAAGAAAGTGATGATGAAGACACAAGCTCAAGTGAAATGGATGATGAAGAGATGGCACTATTTGTGAAAAGATTTGGCAAGTTCATGAAGAAGAAAGGCTATGGAGCTAGAAAGAGAAGAGATGCAAACAAGAGCACAAGCAAGAGGTGCTATAGATGCAAGAGCAAGGATCACTTCATTGCGGATTGTCCATACTCTAGTGATGAAGATGATGATGACCGCAAGAAGAGCAAGAAGAAAGAAAAGAAGGAGAAGAAGATGAGCAAGAAGAAGGGTGGATCCTATGTTGTCACATGGGATAGTGATGCTTCCTCAAGCGATGATGATGATTCAAGCAATGATGAGAGGAAGACCACCAAGAAGAAGGCTATGGCTAGTCTTGCTATCTCAAGCAAGCCTTCTATCTTCAACACTCCATCGTCATGCTTCATGGCTAAGGCCACAAAGGTATCATCCGATGAGAGTGATAGTGAGAGTGATAGTGATGATGATGAGGAGTACTCAAAGGAGGACCTCATAAGCATGCTACAAATGCTCATTCTTACATTGAGACTAAGAGGAAGGAGTGCAAAGAATTGCGCAAGGCCAACAAGGCTCTTGAGCAATCCTTTGATGAGCTCAAGTCTACTCATGAGAGGCTAAAGGAAGCCCATGAGAAGCTTGATCAAGCTCACACTAGGCTCAAGGAAGCCCACTCCTCCCTCCTTGATCAAAGTAAGATTGAGGATGTTGTAGAAACATGCAATGTAGGAGTAACTTGTGATATACTTGATGAATCATTTTATGCTCCTATTATTGTTGCTCCCATCAATGCATCATCATCATCTAGCTCAACTAAAATGCCTACTTCTACTACTTGTGATTCATCATTAGTTGTAGAAAATAAAAACCTTAAAAACAAGGTTGTTGAGCTCACTCATGCTTTAGGCAATGCCTATGGTGGAGATGCCCGCTTGCTTAAGTGCTTGGGTAGCCAAAGGTGTCCACTCAACAAGGAGGGACTTGGCTATATCCCCAAGAAGGGCAAGGCGGCCTTTGCTCCTCACAAGACTAGTTTTGTGAAGAGCAATGGTCGTTATTGCTACAATTGCAAGCAATCCGGGCACATAGAGCAAAATTGCTTTAAAAAGAACAAGAACAAGAACTTTGCACATGTTTCATCTATTAGACTTGATTCTTGTTATATGCTTACAAAGGGGACTAATGGTGTGAAGGCTAAGTACATTGGTGCACCCATGGTTGGCCCAAAGAAGAAGTCAATTTGGGTGCCCAAGAGCTTGGTGACTAACCTTGTAGGACCCAAAAAGGTTTGGGTACCTAAAAAGAATTGATCTCTTATAGGTAAACTATAAAGCGGGAGGAAGGCATTGGGTGCTTGATAGTGGGTGCACTCAACACATGACCGGAGATGGAAGAATGTTCAAGTCAATCAACACTAGTGGCAATGATCATGCGGATGCTATCACATTTGGTGACAACAAGAAAGGCAAGGTCAAAGGTTTGGGCAAGATTGCAATCTCCAATGACTTGAGCATCTCCAATGTGCTATTAGTGGAATCTCTCAACTTCAATCTATTGTCCGTAGCACAATTGTGTGATTTGGGATTCAAATGCATATTTGGTGTGGATGATGTGGAGATAGTTAGTGTTGATGGAAGTGACTTGGTGTTCAAAGGATTTAGATATGAGAATCTCTATTTGGTGGACTTTGATGCAAGTGAAGCTCATTTGACAACATGTTTGTTCACAAGATCAAGTATGGGTTGGCTATGGCATAGGCGCTTGGGACATGTTGGAATGAAGCAACTAAAGAGGCTAGTGAAGCATGATATGGTGAGAGGACTAAAAGATGTTCATTTTGAGAAAGACAAGCTTTGTAGTGCATGCCAAATGGGAAAGCAAGTTGGAAACACTCATCCCAACAAAGGAATGATGAGCACTACACATGCACTTGAGTTGTTGCACATGGACTTGTTTGGACCAACTACATATACAAGTATTGGGGGAAACAAGTATGGCTTTGTGATAGTGGATGACTATACGAGATATACATGGGTCTTCTTTCTCGTTGACAAGAGTGAAGTGTTTGGCATATTCAAAACCTTTGTCAAGAGAAGCCAAAATGAGTTTGATAGAAGAATCAAGAAAGTGAGAAGTGACAATGGAAGTGAGTTTAAAAACACAAGAGTTGACGAGCTATGTGATGAATTTGGAATCAAACATCAATTCTCGGCCAAGTATACACCTCAATCTAATGGGATAGTTGAAAGAAAGAATAGGACACTCATTGACATGTCAAGATCCATGCTTAGTGAATACAATGTGAGTGATTCTTTTTGGGCCGAAGCAATCAACACGGCATGCTATTATAGCAACCGGCTCTATTGTCACCCTCTATTGAAGAAGACACCATATGAGCTCCTCAATGATAGAAAGCCCAACATTGCATATTTCCGGGTCTTTGGGTGCAAATGCTACATATTGAAGAAGGGCACAAGACTTGGCAAATTTGAGAAGAAGTGTGATGAAGGGTTCCTACTTGGTTACTCCACTACAAGCAAAGCATATAGAGTGTGGAACAACACAACAAAAATAGTTGAAGAAGTCCATGATGTTGAGTTTGATGAAACCAATGGCTCACATGAAGAACAAGACAACCTAGAAGATGTGAGAGGAACACAATTAGTGGAAGCAATGAAGAACATGGATATTGGTGATATAAGGCCAAAGCAAGTGATTGACATAGAAGATGACAAAGATCAAGTGCTCTCTCCTCCAACCATGCATGGCAATGATGTTGCAAGCTCTAGTGGTTCTCATGATCAACAAGATGCTAGTAGCTCTCAAGTGGCTCATCCAAGTGCTAGTACAAGTGCCCAACCGCAACAAGTGCTCCAACCAACACACATTGCAAGAGATCATCCTTTGGATCAAATTGTTGGTGACATAAGAAGAGGTGTGCAAACAAGATCAAGATTGGCATCGTTTTGTGAACACTACTCATTTGTATCATCTATTGAGCCAACCAAGATTGATGAAGCTTTGATGGATGTTGATTGGGTAAATGCAATGCATGAAGAGTTAAACAACTTTACCCGCAATAATGTTTGGGAGTTAGTGGAAAGGCCAAAGAACACAAATGTGATTGGTACAAGATGGGTCTTCCGGAACAAGCAAGATGAAGATGGCATTGTTGTTAGAAACAAAGCAAGATTGGTTGCACAAGGGTACACTCAATTGGAAGGAATTGACTTTGGAGAAACCTATGCACCGGTTGCTAGATTGGAAGCCATTAGAATCCTACTTGCATATGCTTGTTCTCACAACATCAAGCTCTATCAAATGGATGTCAAGAGTGCATTTCTCAATGGATTCATAAATGAGCTAGTGTATGTTGAGCAACCTCCCGGGTTTGAAGATTTGAAGAAGCCCAACCATGTGTACAAGCTCAAGAAAGCATTATATGGGTTGAAGCAAGCACCTAGAGCATGGTATGAAAGATTGAGGGATTTCTTGCTATCAAAGGGTTTCAAGATGGGGAAGGTTGACACCACTCTCTTCACCAAGAAGATTGGAAGTGACTTGTTTGTGTTGCAAATTTATGTGGATGACATCATATTTGGATCAACCAACCAAGACTTTTGTGAAGAGTTTGGAGAAATGATGGCTAAAGAGTTTGAGATGTCTATGATTGGAGAGCTTAGTTACTTCCTTGGTCTACAAATCAAGCAAATGAAGAAAGGCACATTTGTTAGTCAAGGCAAGTACATCAAGGACATGCTCAAGAAGTTTGGATTAGAAGAAGCAAAAGCAATAACCACTCCAATGGGCACAAATGGACATTTGGATAGTGACTCTAGTGGTGACATGGTGGATCAAAAGTTATATCGGTCAATGATTGGGAGTTTACTCTATGTGACCGCATCAAGACCGGATGTCATGTTTAGTGTGTGCATGTGTGCAAGGTTCCAAGCTTCACCAAGAGAAAGTCATTTGAAGGCAACCAAAAGAGTATTGAGATATTTGAAGCACACTCCAAATGTTGGACTATGGTATCCCAAGGGCTCTCAATTTGAATTAATTGGATACTCGGATTCCGATTACGCGGGATGCAAGGTGGATAGGAAGAGCACTTCGGGCACTTGTCAATTGCTTGGAAGATCACTTGTCTCATGGTCATCAAAGAAGCAAAATAGTGTTGCACTCTCTACCGCCGAAGCCGAATACATATCCGCGGGTAGTTGTTGCGCACAATTGCTATGGATGAAAGCAACATTGCAAGATTATGGAGTCAAGTTTGGACAAGTCCCTTTGCTATGTGATAATGAGAGCGCCGTCAAAATAGCCACCAACCCGGTTCAACATTCAAGAACAAAGCACATTGACATAAGGCATCACTTCATTAGAGATCATCAAGCAAAGAAAGACATATCTATTGAGAGTGTGGGCACCGATGATCAACTTGCCGATATCTTCACCAAGCCACTAGATGAAAGAAGGTTTTGCAAGCTAAGGAATGAATTGAATATCCTAGACTTCTCCAATATGAGTTGAATGCACCCCCACTTATGACATGCCTCTCCTCCAACAAAGCAAAGGTAAAATTGTTTGGCATGTGCATTCATTCTTATTAGGTTGTGATCTAGTTCTTATAGCCATCACTTTGCATATTTAGGATCATTCATGGTAAATCAAATGAATTTGAAGTATATATGGTACCACTATTGCTTCTATGTTTGACTTAACCTAGTGGTAGCATATAACTTGTTTGTGAGCTTGTAACTCTAGTGTTTGATCTAGTAAGTGAACATTAGGTGTTTAACCAACGTGAGTAAGATAACCATTGAAAGATGTGTGAAGAAGCTTACTCTAGAGCAAACCGTGTTAAACATCCTATGCTCATAAGCTAGATTAAGCCACAACTTGGTTTGATTTGTTTCCCACAATTGCCCCACCTTTATGATAATTGTTGACAAAGGGGGAGAAAATAATGCAACAAAGATAAAAAGACATGCTATGTTGCTAAGCTCAAATTAAGTTCAAATGGGATTGGAACATACAAATAGGGGGAGCAAGCTCATAAACATGATTGTTGCATTTGAAATGTGCATATTCATATGATTGTTAGCAATGCATAAGCTTTTTAATTTGATATCCATGCTTATGTGGTGAATGCTAGTGAGTGATAGATTATGTTTGATGAATTGATTAACTAGCATGTACATAATAGCAACTAGACATACTTATTTTTCAAGTGGTTCAAGAACCTTACTATAATGTTGATCTCACGGGGTTCTTGAGTTTTGATGTATGTCTAGTGACGAAATGATGCTAAGGATGGTTTAATATGTGCACTCCGATTGGTATCACGCTTCAAAGGTCCATTCTTATGACTTAGCATCATCATTGATAGTATTGCTCACCCACATTTCATATCCATACATATGTGCCAAATCTAGTACCAAACTCTATAGCACATATGTAGGGGGAGCTAATACTATCAATATGGTTACTCAATTTTAAATCACATATCTATTGTAGAGGTTGTCATCAATTACCAAAAAGGGGGAGATTGAAAGCCCTAGTTTGGTTTTGGTTAATTGATGAAACCTATTTGGTCTAATCCTATTGCTAAGCATGTGTGTAGCTTATAAGAAAGGATTATGACCAAGCCAAGTGGTGGAGCTAGCAAGATGGCAACCATGGAGTATGGTGTTGGCCGCAAGCACTCAAGAGATCAAGTGCTCCACCTTTTGTGAAATGCAAGAAGAAGAGAAGAGATGGAGCAAAGAGGCCCGAAGGCAAAGGTATAACATATAGGGCTCTTTGTTTTGGTGATCAAGACACTTAGCGAGTGTGATCACATTTAGGATAGATAGCCGTACTATTAAGAGGAGATTATTCACGGCTTATGCGGTGTTCAAGTGCCACTAGGTGTTCTCTAACATATCGATGCTATAGACCTAGTGAGTGTCTAATAAATCCTTTGAAAAATGTTTTGAAAATGCTAACACACTTGCACAAGATGGTATACACTTGGTGGTGTTGGCACATTTGAAAAGGAGAAGAAACCGTGTTGAAAACGTGGTTTTCAGGCTTGACCGGACGCTGAACAGCGACCGGACGCTGCGATCGGACGCGTCCGGTCAGTTGTGAAGAAAAACGACCGGACTCGCCTGTACCACTGTTCACGAGAGGCATCAGGTTCAAACAGTTTGATCGGACGCTGAGTGAGTCCGGTCACTGGTGACCGGACGCGTCCGGTCGATAAAAAACCTCTCTGGAACCTCTCTGGTTCTGACCGGACGCTGAGCGAATTTCTTGACCGGACGCGTCCGGTGCTAATGACGTAGAGTCCGGTGATCACGAAGTTTTTCGTCCAAATTAACCGTTGGACGACCGGACGCGTCCGGTGGTGATCGGAGCGTCCGGTGCTCTCGCTTGGAGCTTTTTGAGCAGTAGCCGTTGGACGATCAAACGAACGACGTTGAATTCGCGTGGACACGTGGCTGTCATCCAGCGACCGGACGCAGTGGGAGCGTCCGGTGATCACTTGACCGTGCGTCCGGTCGTCGCGATTTTCGCGCAGTGAACAGGTAACGGCTCTATTTGTTTGAGGGGCTTATAAATATGAGTTGGCCGGCTTGCTAGTGGGCCCTCTTGCACATTTTGATTCCTAAGCCTTCTAGTGAGCATTGACAAGCCTCCCCACTCATCTCCCAAGTTGAATTGATCAAGCCAAGTGAGATTGAGTGATCTAGTGCGCGTTCTTGATAAAGTTCAATCTAGTGGCACTAGTTCTTCGCATCGGCATTAGGTATTCTTGTTACTCTTGGCATTTGCCGGTGCCTAGACGGCTTGGAGGCGTTGAGGTGGTTGATTGGCAAGAGTGGAGATTGTTCTTGGCCACCACCGATTGAGATTGTGAGAGGTTTTGGAGCCTCACCTCGCCGGAGCGGCAAGAGGCATCCTTAGTGGATTGCTCGTGTCATTGAGCTACCTCACTAGTGGTAGATTCTTGTGGCGCTCTTCGTGAGCTTGGCTTAGCGCCGATTAGCCGCCGGATCACCTAGTGTTGGTCGACACAACGGGGAGTAGCGTGCCGGCAAGCACGTGAACCTCGGGATAAATCTTTGTCTCCCGAGTGCTATTTGTGGTTGTGTCCCATTCTTGGTGATTGGTCTACATCTTCATATTCTTGGTGATTGGCATCACAAGTGGTTTTCACCGGTGATTGGCTCTCTACTTGGCGATCCTCAAGGCTCGGTGAAATCCTCCTTATCTAGTTCATTTACCTTGTGTATTTATATTGATCTATATCTCTTGTTTTGATATCATTTCTTGTTGCACATCTTTAGTCATATATCTTGTGTAGGTAGTGGCAGTTAGCTCACCTAGTTCCTTGTACACACTTGTCTTGTATACTCATTGTACATCATTCTTGTGCTAGAGCTATAGTATTTTTATTCCGCATTTGTTACTAGCTCTAGTTGATTGTGTGCCATAGAAATATTAGGTAGAACTATTGGATAGGTGGCTTGCAACACACTATTAGGCTAGCGCAAAAAGCTTCGCCGTTTGTCTTACTAATAGTGTTTGCCTAAGAAAATTGTGTAGACTTTTAATTAGGCTATTCACCCCCCCCCCCTCTAGCCAATTTGGACCTTACAGAAGGTACAAGAAACCCCTTACAAATCACCGGGAGATGGCCACGAACAATCACCACTCGTGCCTAATCTCCTCCGCTGCTCCAAACCGTCTAGGTGGCGGCAACCACCAAGAGTAATAAGAATATCCGCAGCAACAACAATCGCCAAGTGCCACTAGATGCAAACTCACAAGCAAATGCACTTGGATCTCTCGATCTCACTTGGATTCGCACTAACAAGCAAAGAGATCGGAGGAAGGGATTAGATCTTGCTCAAGAGGATGTTCAAGAAGTCAGAGAGTCAAGAAGAAACCCCAAAGGCGGCCACGGCCAATTTATAGGGAAGGGAGGGCGACGGCCCGAACCCTACCTTTCTGCGCTTGGTCGGTAGTACCGACCCCTCCTGGGCGGTAGTACCGACAGAGTCAAACTGGCCGTTTAACACACGTCCCGCTGATTTAGGCGAGGCACCGACTCTGGTCGGTACCTCCGAGGTCGGTAGTACCGAGGTAATGGCGGTACTACCGCCAGGCCAAAAAACGCCGCGAACAGAGAGCTCTGCGAAAAACCAGCCACTACCGACCTTGCGTCGGTACCACCGTGGGCGGTAGTACCGAGGTAATGGCGGTACTACCGGCAAGCCATTTTCAAAAACTACAGAGAGCCTCCCGAAACTCCTCAGGGCCACAGTACCACCGACCATCCGGTCGGTACCACCGCCGGCGGTAGTACCGAGGTAATAGCGGTACCACCGCCAGGCCAAAAACGCCCCATTACAGAGAAGGTTGCACGCAGCACCTATGGGCGGGACCACCGACCACCTGGTCGGTACCACCGACCATACACAGAAAACTCCATTTTCTTCTCTGTGTTGATCCAAACCAACTCCAACAACTTCTCCTTTGCAAGTGTGCTAACACCAACAAGTGTACAACATCATGTGCATGTGTGTTAGCATTCTCACAAACATATTCAAAGGATTCGAGTTAGCACACTAGGTCCTAATGCATATGCATGTATGAATTCACCTAGTGGCACTTGATAACCGTGATCACCGAGATATTCCCCTCTTAATAGTACGGCTATCTATCCTAAATGCACTCACACCCTCTATGGTGTCTTGAGTGCCAAAACAAAATTCCTATTTATACCTTTGCCTTGATCTCCATAGGATTTTGTTTTTCTCTTCTTCTTCTCCCAAATGTGGAGCACTTGATCTATCTTTTGGTCATCACCACCAATACCATGATCATCATTTGGCTCCCGTACTTGGAATGTACCAACCTAGCTCATAAACACTTCATGACAAGGTTAGTACTCTAGGTGACATCAATTATCCAAAACCAAATAAGGACTTTCAATATGGCCTCAAAATGAAACTTTGTTACTTATTTGGCCTTCCGTTAGATTTGAGGGCATAACGGTGTTAAGTGTTGGGTAAAAAGACCATTTTGCCCCTGCATCTAAAAAAATAAAAAAATAGTGTGTTGCAATATAAAAACAATATACTCCCTCCGTCCCTAAATAAGTGTCGTTCCCGAGAAAAAGCTACCGGCAATTATATATTAATATATATTAATATTTATGCTAAGTAATTAGTATCATTAGAAAGATCTTTACATCTAGTTTTTTCACAAAATTATTTGAAGATATAAATATTGCACATATTTTCTACAAATTGAGTCAAACACGTGACACGCACACCAACGACGACACTTATTTAGGGACGGAGGGAGTACATATATATGAACAACAATATATATATATAAACAGTATATATATAAACAATATATATATATAGGGAAATTATTTTCTACTCCCAGGGAGTAGTTACTCCCATGTTTATATCTCTAGATTTATGGTATATATGACCGAACGAAGTATATTTACATGAAGTATATGATCATACTAGACTATCTATGGAAGTATATACGTCAAGTATGCATGCATACATAGAGTATGCGGATATACTTATTTTATATACAACAGTGAGTGACATTTTCGTAATATATTAAAAAGTATGGGTTCCTTTGAATTTTTTTAGTGTATTAAGACATGAAATATCTTAACATGAGTATATAAACATACTCAAAGTGATAAACAAGTATGAACACATACGCAACATGGTGTTTTGAAGATGGGAGTAACTACTCCCGGGAGTATAGAAAACTCACCCATATATATATATATATAAACAGTATATGCCCTCAAAATAAACAGTATAAAAAAACTGTGTATATATAAACAATATACACAGTTTTTTTTTGTTTTTTAGGCACAGGGGCAAAATGGTCTTTTTACCCAACACTTAACACCGTTATGCCCTCAAATCTAACGGAAGGCCAAATAAATAATAAAGTTTCATTTTGAGACCATATACACAACTTCAAAATAAAAAAGGGTCACGTAAGTAACCAAAGTTTTTTTTAGACCAAATAAATAATTCTCCGTACAAGTTTTCATCTGTTGGCTACGTGCAGACTCCAGTGGTGAAATCGAACCACCCTGTCTCCTCATGGTTCTTCGGTATCACGCACACGGCACACTGAAGCTGCTCCCAGGCTAGTGCTCCGAGGCCCAACTATTGCTATGCCTCCGTAGCCTGTATGATTTTTTTTTTTGAGTCTGTAGCCTGTATGAATTGTTAACTGGGCCGGGCTTCCTTTTCTAATCCACTGAGATGGGTACGTATGTCTATTTTTTAATAACAGCAGGTGTCAAATGCAAAATATATGAAAGCGACATTACCAGCAGCGCCCAGGCCCTATAGCCACCCCGAATCTCCTCCGCCGCGTCATTCTAACCGAAACCCTAGAAGCGCTCCGCCGCGCTCCGGGCTCCCGAGCTCGCCGCTTCTCGCGAAGAAAAAGCCGAGGTCGAGGCATACCTCAGCGGCCCAGCCATGGATCTGGAGATCGTTGGGCGGCACGCCTTACTGTTCGACGACGACGCGACGGCGGAGGTCGTCAACTCCGGGGGCTCCCTTGTCCCCTGGGCGGCCATCGGCGCGGCAGACCTCCTCCTCGACCGCCACGACGTGCGCCACCTCCTTGACCGCGTGCCCCCTCGCCCGCGCCGCGCCTACTCAGTGGCCCTCCTCTCCGCGCTCTCCTCCGACGGCATCTCTGAGTCCGAGCTCGATCGCGAGCGCTACCTGGACCTCCCGGCTGGCGACGGCGAATACGAGGGTTCTGGAGATGCGGCCCCCTCAGGTATAAATGGATCTTCCTTTTCGCCGCCTCTCCTCTCCTCTCTTCACGCCTCTCGTATCCGTAACTGTCAGCTTCTGCCCTACCCTTTGTTATGTTTTAGTGTATTTGAACTCAAGTTTGTTCCGTTCTACATTTTGAATGTCGTTCTGCCGACTTTGTCTTGTTGTATGAGTCATAATCCTACACTTTTCGGGCCCATCTTAACGAAACCTTATGTATAAATTCAAAATAGTTGGTTGGGATTTCACATTTCACTGTTCTAACCGCAGCCCTCTTGAACCAAATCTTCAGGTTTAAACTGTATTAGGATTTTTTTTCCAGATATTAGTTGGCCTACAACCATTTCACACGTACTGATCTAGTGATCTGTTCTCTGTTTTTTTTTTGTTACCAGCAGACTAACGTTGGAGTAACTGTGTTTTGGTTCATAGACTATCCAATTGTATACAAATAACAGTATCACTGCCACATGTTTAAAGTTAGCAGTATTCATTGTACATATGTTTTTTTTCCACTGTATACTTTTAAGTTTGCAGGAAGGATGCTTTGATTAGTTCATGAGCATCTTTAATCATTTCAAGTAAGGGACATTCTTTTGTTGCTCAGAAGATGTTATTTGTTCTTGCATGTTTTCTTCCTTACTCCTATTATAATAACAGTCCTTTAGCTGACATATTTTTTTGCTTATCTAGGAAATGGGACAGATACTGGACAGGCTGATTATAATGCTGTTCCTTTCTCATATGGATATCCTGCGGGTTCAGATGAACCGAATTCTTTGGACTTGTGTTATCGCCCATCATTTTATGTGCCAGAAGGCTTGTTGAATAAGCTGGTTAGTATAAGCTTTGAGCTCGCACTTTTAACTATTTTCTCCCCAAATATGATAGAAATTTATTTCTTCTACCCTGTTATTAATCTTCTTCAGTTGATCCAGCGATAATTGTCCAAGGTGCATATGTTCTTCTAAGGATTAAATGCCTGTTTCAGATGGTTGGAGCAGAGATGAAGTTCCTACTAGTGATGCACATTGTTTCCTTGCAATGTATCTTGACGTAAGGAATATAGGCAGGTGGGATTAGAATGATTCAAGTGCTACATATAACAAAAATGAATGGGATGGCTGTCTTACGATATACCAGTTTTGTTCTTAATATAGTAATTTATTCTATTAGACATAATTTGTGCTTGTGTGCTCTCTAGCCATTACTGAGACAATTTTTTGCTCCTGTGTTTTAAATTTACAGCCTCCTTCCGAGAAAGCGCATCAGATAATTGCAAGAACAGCTTTATTTGTCAGTGAGCACGGGGGACAGTCAGAGATTGTATTGAGGGTGAAACAAGGAGACAATCCAACATTTGGATTTTTGATGCCTGATCATCATCTCCACAGCTACTTCCGCTACCTTGTTGATCATCCTCAACTGCTGAAAGACGGTGCTGATACTGTTGGCACGGATAAACGTAATACTGAGAGTGAGCGTGCTTCATCTGGCGGGGCTTTATCATTGCTTGGGACTGCATATGACTCGGGAGATGAGGATGAAAGCACACTCCCACGCAGTTCGGAAGGCATGAATCCTGGAAATAGCATGACCCCTGATGTGCAGGGCCATGTAAAACCCACATCAATTATGCCTGACAAAAAAGAGCCAGGCAAAGATAAGAATGCTGCCGCTCCTGCAGTTAAGAGTAAAACAATATTGACAAAGAAGAATCCGATTATTACTGGCACTAGCATTGTTGCTGTTCAGCATGAAAAGGTTAATGACATAGTTACAGCATCAGCTACATCCAAATCACTTGCCAATTCAGGCTTACCTGAAACAAAAGAAATGATCCTTGAACCACCATCTTTCATGAAACGCACCATGGAAAAAATAATTGAGTTTATTCTGACAAATGGGAAGGAGTTCGAAGAAAAACTGATTGAGCAAGACAGAACAACTGGAAGGTTTCCATTTCTTCTGTCTTCTAATCCGTACCACTCATATTATCTAAAGTTTCTCCAGGAAACCGAAGAGGTAATTTGAGTCACACTTGTTTATGCTTTGAGTTTGAAAGATTTTTGTTACTACCCCTTTTCTTTTTTTGTGTTGTAGAGGTCAAAAGAAATTTATTGTCTTCTTTGTTACTATTTAGAAGATGTCAAAAGAAGTTTATCGTGCCTTCTTACTTCGGAGAAGCCATTAGTTTCCCAAAATACTTCATGCAACAAATGTCTATGCCTTCATTCTCATCTTGTGATAGTGATACTTCTATTTACTTAATATTAATATTAAGATTAATTAATATTTGACAGGTTTTCATACCTTGCATTTGTTTGTTGATCAATTATTTCATTATTATATTCAAACCTGATTGAGCTTTCTACTACTGAAGATCTTCACACAATTGATAGGAATGTTGTAATGGCAAGTGATGGCCCTATGTTCTTTATTCATCAAGCTTTTTTTCTTTTTTTGAGTAGTTGCCTTATTGTTACAATTATCATTTCTAATAGGCTTAGCTGCTTTATATCATTCTTGAGTAGTCTTGATGTGCATTGGCAACCAGCATTGCCATGCTAAGCAGCAGTTTTTTTTCTGGGTCCTGGTTGCATAAAATTTTGAGATCATTAAAACTGTGTGTTTCTGTACTGCTGTTCCTGATTCTTATTGTATTGTTTTTGCCGAGTGTGTTCTTTTTTCCTTCTTTTTTGTTCTGAAGTGCATATGATGTCTTACACTTGATCTCTGAACTTCAGGTAAGTTCACATGTGGAAAGTATTAATCGCTGATGCACTACTTTGAGTAGCCTGTGGTAGGGTCTTTTATTCAGTTGCTGGCCACTTTTCTGTTGGTCCTAATCTTGTAAGCTGATTTCCCAGTGTGGGTGTGGTGTGAGTGTTCTAAACTTTGTATACTTTTTTGCTTTCTATAAAAGCAGTGTTTTCCTCCGTACAAAAAAACACACAGGAACTAAAACATTTTGGCGCAACATATTTGTGACATGATTTTCTGGTGGATGTATGAGTCAATTTCTTTGGTTGAAATGTTTCTTACTGGCTTTTTGCATCTCTTTCCTGTTTGCTTTTTAAAATATAATGTCTACATTGATGATATCCTTGACATCCAGGGCATGATTTGATGTAGCTAAGTTGTGCCATCCTAGTTTGAAGCACTACATGACAAATGTTTTCTTATTTTTGGATTTGGAAAGGCTCTTTATCCTCATGATATGAATTGCTGATGTCTGTTTTGATTAGTTAATCACTTTCCTTGGTTCAATTGTTTCTTGAATGCATCACTTGTTTGCTTTGCTTTTCAAGCTTATATTGCTCTTTTTGCAATCAGTATTTTTTAGCTCGTATTAGATATAAGTCAACAAAAATATCCTGGACACCCACAGTGTTTTGTATTCCAGGCCAAATCAATTCCTACCCCTCAATAACTACATCCAACAGACCCTTATAATTGCTGGTGCTTCTTTTTTATACCCTGGGAATACTAAGGTTGTGTTGTAGACTTAAGCCCTTTTGCAATGCAGGTTTTTTTCAAGAAATACTTTAATTGCCACTGTTTGATCAGAATCTTCATGCTCTAATCAGTTCACTAGCTTTTTTACTAAGTCAATGTTATCCTTTTTCCTATGATCCAATGGCAAATTTTAACTATGGTTTGTTTATCTTTCATTTATTGATTTTGCAGTCCAAGTCACATGGTAGAAGTTCTAAGCACAAGGACAGAAGAGGTTATTCTGATCGGAGAGGCAGAAGTCCTGAGAGTGATGACAGAAACTCCCGTGAGCGTGCTGACAGAAGCTCTCGTGATCGCGGTGATCGAAGATGTTCACTGGAGCTCAAAGACAGCAGTTATGGTATGGTATCCAGTGCTTCTGATAGAAGCTCAGCTGGACCATCAGAGAAGCAGATGTATGACAAACAAGGGAAGGGTAGATTCCATCCTGTTTCTGGGGCCAAGAAGGAACCTACTCGGAAAGTCACTGCAGATGAAGCTGCTGCTATAATAATGGCGGCTACTCGTGGACTGGGTGCTGCAAACGACTCACTTAACACCATGAAAGGAACCAAGGACAATGTTCGCAACCATGTTAGTAATGATCCTTCTCCCAGCTTTGGAAGTTACTCATCTTTACAGGGCCGAGATGCACTGCCCAAACATGTTTCAAGTAGTGAGGCTGATGCTTCACTTTCAAGTAGTGGACAGCCCCAAAAGGAAGGTTTTGGAATTATTGATGATGATTGGATTGCAAACACTATTGCAAAAGCTGCTGCTGCTGCAGCCTCCAAAGAGGCAGATTCTTCAGAAGCTTCCATGACAAAGGAACAGAAGCTGAAAGCTGAGAGGCTTCGCCGTGCGAAGATGTTTGCTGCAATCATTAAGGGTGGAGACGACAAGATGAATGATTTATCTGCAGCGTCAGATTCAACTAGTGAAGCTGTCAAGGCAATTCCTGATATGAATGTCTCTGGACTTGATCTGCAATCTGTGGCTAAGGAACGTGAAGGTAGCTCTGCCCCGTTTGAACATGAGGGGCCAAACTTGACAAAGGATAATAAAGAGTCTGATGATGAACAAAACAGAGTGCGGAAGTATAGAAAGAAACATCAAGAATCTGACGAGGAAAAAGATGAATCAGAGGATAGCTTTAAGCACTCGAGGAAGAGGCATCGCCCAGAGCATTCAAGAGGCCAGAGTAAGGATGCTCACAAACATAAGCACAAGAGTCACTCCAAGGACAGGGAATCCAGACATCGCAGACACCGTTATAACTCTTCAGAAGATGAGCAGGAGCATGAACATCGGAGTTCCAAGTCAAGGCATAGGCATAGAGGTGATCACCACTACTCTGATGAGGAGGAACACAGGGGGTCACATAAGCATCGGAGGGAGCATCACTCCAGTTCTAAAAGAAAACTCGAGGAAGACCGAGACCAGAGTGAACGTACTCAAGGCCGCTTAGAAGTGTCCCTGTCTAGATCAGGTGCCAAGGTTGAATCAGATAAGCTGCCTGATGACACTGCACAATCAACTCAGGGAACAACTGAAGTGCCGAGTGAACTGAGAGCAAAAATCAGAGCGATGTTGCTCGAGAGACTGTAATATCTGTACCACAGCAGTTTAACATTATGTCCTTAGGCCTCTGTTTTGTAGCCAACTGCTCTTCCAATTTCTGTATTTGCTTCGAACGTTCCAACTGTGTGTCCCATTTTATTTGAAATCAGTGACCTGCACGCCAAGTTTGTTGGCCTGCTCCCACACACGTTTGCGTTTCTGCTGCATGCATAGGTTTGATATTATCACCATCTTGTTGATTTAGTGGTCTACGTGTAATGTATATTTTTCAAGATGTCTGCTGAAGTCTGAAGACAACCATGTCGCGTCAGATTTTGAGATGGAAAATCAATTCATTGTCTACTTCATCAATCCATTGCCGATCATCCAGCCAAACCCATCCATCCAGTTGAATCCGATCCAACCCAAACCGGACTGTCAACGGGGCTGGTTCCGTTTCCGCCCGCACCTCCGGCCGCGGCCGGCACGCCCAAAAGAACCCGTACCAGTACCACACCGCAGTCGCCTTCGCCTGGCTCGCATCTCAGCCGTCCATCAGCGTAGGCGCGGACCCGAAACACGCCGCAACAAAAACTAACGACTCCCGCACACCCGAATGGGTCGCAAGTCGCAACCCACGCTGCCTCGGTCCCGGCTCCGATCTGCTAAGCTAAGCCCCCACCGGATCGGGTTGCGGGTCGCCACCCCCGACCCAGTACCACCACAGCTCGCCGCCGGCCGGACGCCGCCGACGCCGCCGCAGAGGTTAGTTTCAAACCACTCACCTCCGCCTCCTCCCCTTTTGTTTGTTCCTTCTTAACGGATCCGCTTACCCGGGCCATAAACCCTAGCTAATAGGCGCGGTCAGCGAGCTATTTCACGCCCGATTTCCTAGGGTTTGACTGTTCGAGCGTGGGGACTGGACCCCGCTGATTTCTATTTGGCGCGGGGATGGCAGGTCACTTGCCGTAGTTACGAGGGATTGGGGATCTGCTTGGGATGTGCAAGGGGATTGGATAGGGACTTTTAATGGTGTCTCACTGAGGTTAGAGGCATTCGGTAGTGCTTGTGCAATGTGCTTGCTCAGCATATCAATGCTTTGCAATCCGAGTTAGGAGAGAGCTTGGCAAGATTTTAGTCTGGTTATGGGTGAAAGGCTGCCAATTGCTTTCCAGTTTATGACGAAAGGTATTGGATATATGCAATCTGTATTTAGTTTTTGCTACCCTTTCGTTTTGTGGTAAAAAGAGGAAAAATTGAGAGCTTTTTTTTGGGTATTGTTATGTATGATGTGCTTCTCTGTATGTGCTGCAGTGGGTGATCGTGTGCGCGGTAACATGCTGGAGCCAACGGCAATGGAGGTGGCCATTGCTGGCTCAGTGAGCAATGCTGTGGTGCCTACACCTGTGGTTCACAATCCGCGGGCACGCAAGCTGCGGTCCGCAGTTTGGCAGGACTTCACGAAGGAGCGTCGTGCCGATGGTAACTGTGTGGCTGTCTGTAACCACTGCAAGAAGCAGCTCACGGCCACTAGTCGGTCAGGCACAACGCACCTCCGCAACCACCTCGCGATCTGCACCACCACCTCCACACGACGTGCTGGTAAGCGCCGGAAGCTTGTTGTGCGCCGTATTCTCCACAACAAGTCCTCCATGGATGGGCGCTCGGGTGAGGGTCACGCCTCAGGTGAGGAAAATGATAATGAAGGCACACACTTTGATCAAGAACTCAGCCGCCGAGACCTTGTGCACATGATTGTCCAGCATGGCTACCGGTTTTCGATTGTGGATGATGTGGGCTTCCAAAAGTTTGTCAAGAACCTCCAGCCTCAGTTTAGGATGGTGTCGTATGACACAGTTAGGGCTGATAGCATGGAAATATATGCAAGTGAGAAACTTAAGCTACATGATGTGCTCTTGAAGATCCCCTCCCGTGTTAGCATATCAGTTGACATGTGGCGGTCAAATACACAGACAGAATACATGTGCTTGACTGGCCACTACATCGACCATGCCAATGATGAGTGGAAAGTTAGGAAAAAAATCCTCAATTTTGTGCATATGGAGGCACCTTTTACACTTGATCAGATGGTTAATCTCATTGTAGAGAAGTTGCATAGTTGGGGTATTGACAGAAAGCTAGCTGCTGTTGTGCTAGACAACTGCAACGGTGGTGAAATTGTTGCTAGAGAGCTTCTCAGAGTTTTGCAGCCTCGGAGGCTTCTATTGAATGGGGATTTGTTCCAAGTACGCTCTTGTGCACATATTATAAATCTCACTGTCCAAGAAAGCTGGGAACGGGCATCTGATATAACTGATAGAGTTCGCAAGATGATTAACTATGTCAAGTTTGAAAGATTCCAAAAGTTTCAGGATATTTCAAAGGTACTGCATGTGGATCAAAAGCTGCTAGTTGTTGATTCTCCTGATAACTGGCCGTCTACATACTTAATGTTTGAGTCTGCATGCTACTATCATGATGTTCTTGTGCGCCTGACAGAACAGGAAGGGCATTATGATGTTTTTGTGTCTGCTAATGACTGGGCTGATGTGAAAGCCCTCACTGAAATACTGGACGTAGTCTATCATGCTATGGAGAAGTTTCCTGTGGAATACCCAACTGCAAACCTCTATTTTAATGAGATGTGTGAGATCCATGTGCTTTTGAAAACCTGGCGCAAGAGTCCATCTACTGTTGTTGCCAAAGTTGCTGACCAGATGCTTTCTAAGTTTGAGGCCTACTGGGATGTCACTAGGCCTGTAATGGCATTTGCATCTATTCTTGATCCTCGTTACAAGATGAAGTCCCTCGAATACTTCTTTCGTCTCATTTATTCTGATGAGCAATTTACAGCGAAGACAATGATAGATGTCATCCAGAATACCTTTCACAATCTGTATAATGATTATAAACATCAATCATCAGATTCATGGAAGAATCCATCTGTTCTTTGTTACTCTAGAAACAGTAATTCTTGCATGGGCTCTATGTACAGCAATGGGGATGATTCTAAGACCTTCTCACGTATCACATTATCTGACGCTCGACGGGGACTTGATCAGTATATACAAGAGACCTCATCAGGACAATCCTTGAAATCTGACTTGGAGATGTATCTTGAGGAAGCAGTTTATCGTCAAAAAGAAGGAAATCAGGATAATTTTGACATTCTGGGATGGTGGAAGTCCTTTGCAGCCAAGTATCCTGTTCTTTCACAAATGGCTCGTGATATTTTAGCTATCCCTGTATCTACCATCCCTTTGGACAGTGAAGCCCGTACACTAAATGAGTATCTCAGCACTATGGACTCTTCAACGGTTCAGGGATTAGTGTGTGCACAAGATTGGTTACGGGAAGACCCAGAAGGTATCGCTGACTTTCTCTAACTGCTGTGAAGATTGGTATTAACTTAATAATAATTGTTTTCCTCTCTGCTTCTGCAGTTGCTGGTTCAGGTGGTCATGGAGATGATGGAGCACCGCGTGGTGACGAACTTGTTGTGGTGCCAAAATAGGTGAATACATTGATGGCTCTGCACTTCCTTCAGTTTATTTCTAATATCATTTTATCCTATCCCTGATGATGTGCATGCATGAGATGGTCTGGCGTGAAAAAAGTTCACACAAGAGGCTTTTATAAGAAAAGTTTGACAGAAGCTGGTTATGTATACTTCCTTGCCATTTGTTTGTATGCATGGATAATAAAAGTTAAAAGCACAAATCTATGAGGGACATTTAAGATGTTAAATAGTATATGGTAGCTTTAGAATCTTCAGCAGATGTTAGAGTTATATTTACCTTATGTCTTAAGCAGAGAATAATACCAGCAATCTGGAAATAGTACCCATTGGCAGTTCAAGGAACTGACAAGTTTTGACGTGAAAATTATGTACTCCCTCCATATAGGAAATAGATATCGTTTAGGACAGTGACACGGTCTCCAAAGCATAACTTTGACCACTTATTTTTTAAAAAATATTTGTTATAAAGTGATATATGTATATTTTTATGAAAGTATTTTTCAAGACAAATTTATTTATATGATTTTTACATCTCTAAACTCAACAATTTAAAAGTTAATTCATGATTTATATTCCCAATGTTTGACCCAAACCTTGTCTAAAACGACATCTATTTCCTATATGAAGGGAGTATAAATAAAGTTCAATAGCTATAATAGTATTTGTAATGATAGAACTGTTAGTTAGTGTCTATTTGCAGTTTAACTCAGTTTGTACTGAATGGTCATTATTGATGAAAGGGACCTACAAAAATTGCAACATACCAAAAATTTTATTAGCTGTTTGAATTTGGAGGTCTCTATAGACCATATTAGTTATTAAAGTCTTGAAGCCAACTATTTTTTTTTTCTACGCCTTCAGTTTGAAGACTACTACTTACTTTCAGTCATTTGTTTTGATGCAACTTTATTTACCCTAACCATTTTACTACATGTCTGTTTCAGCATACCAGTAGAAAGTATGAGGTTGAACCATGAATTGTGTGTTTGTGTGTTTTTTTTTAAAAAAAAAAAACTAATTGTGTTTTCACTAAAGGATGGTGATGTGTTGGTTACCATTGTATTTGTGCTGTTGACTCCATCATCTTGTTCTCTGGAGTGAATCTTTGATCAACACAATGGCAGTGTCAGGGTCTCAGGGTTTGGGTAACTTCGCGCTATGCTTTTGAACCTACTTTATGGCTAGAGCTATTAGGGTACTATATAAAGCCTATAAAATTATCATAGCGACAGATGACACTAAGTGTAGATTGTTTAGAATGAAAAATGTACAGATGCACACCTGAAAATGTACTTGAATGCTATACATTTTGTATATTCTTTTTTTGTCTACTGGAGTACAACCTCTATATTCTATTTGGTGCCATGATAGTAATAAGATATATAATTATGTGTTTTAGCTTATCAATGCAGAGTCAGTTTACTCTGTCTCTGGACTCTACTCTCCTAGAACCTTTACATTACCCGAATTATCATATTCCTTCCTGGACTTTTTATATTCTTGGGATTATGAATTCACCATCCTAAGTTCCTAACCAATTTAACATTGTCCAGAGTGGAGTATTCTGAAGAAGTATTTTGAGAAGAAGAGGGGTGGCAGTGGTAACTGCATAATTTATTGTCCAAGAACCTCTAGTACTCTCCTGTAAATGCGTCTTTCTAGTTGTAGATGCTGATTTGTACAATGAACTTCTGGAGTCACCGCCCAAGAAGGATGGTAACATTATACAGTCGTCTGCTACAACTGAAAACAGCCTACCCATGTATTCATGTCATGATGACTTGATGTGCATTACGTTGCTCATCAGGAAGCCTAAGCTATCTGTTGACAGGTTTCGCATGGCAATTGCGATTGTTTGAAGTGTTCTCCCGAAAATGTCGCTACTCGCTAGTTCCAACTTCCAAACCGCGTGTGTCCGGCCCCAGAGGCCGGGGCGGCACCGCGGCAGACGGGCCAGCGGCCAACGGCAACCGTCGCCCCAACTGCTGAAACGCGCAGGCCTCCGGCGGCACTGGTCGTGCTTCGGTGCCCACACGTTTGGTCCTCGCCCGTGCCCACAGCCCACGGCACGGCGCCCATGCTTCGGTGCTGTGCACGGCCACCGGCCCACCGCCATCAAGCACGCCGCCGGCAGGCAGACCAGAGAGCACAGCCAACAGACCCGCCGCTGGACTGGAGCGAGCAAAGAACACCCCACGGGGACAAGACAGCCAAAGATCAAACGCGTTCATTTCTGAATGGTTTGTCTCCATCCACTTGACACGCTTGCAGCTGAATTGACAGACAGTTCGCCGCGCGCGGAAAGAATTTGCCTAGTGAATTCTGCTAACCCTCTGCCTGAAAACTGAAACTTTTATCTGGGTATATGTATTGTCGATGTTACTCGCAAAAAAATACTACTACTGCATGTATACGCTCCCGGACCAAGACGCTTCATTCCCAACTTCTCCAGCTATGCCCATGCCCTTCTCGCCGTGCGCGCGCAGCAGGCGTGTCACCGGTTTCGGTCACCCGGCCGCTCTTAAGAGATCACCGACATTTTCGGCCTGCAAGTGGGCAAACAGCGGTGTCAAGTAGATAAATATACGAACACAGTTTATCAGCCGGCTTTGCTTGATCTTATCACTCGGCAGTCGTACTACAGTTTATTTTCTCTCACAGAATAATATAAAAACAACCAAGGTAAGCTGAAATAAGTTAAGCCAACAGGCCTCGGCATATATCAAGACAGCCCAAAGACTCAAGAGTTGAAAACTAGCATAAGGAATACTGTAGTACAACATCATTGTTCTGTGAGAGAGAATTGAGGCTACTGACCCTGAAGCTTCTCTAAGGTCACTTACGCTACTGACCGTGAAATAAACGCATGCATAGGAAGAACAAGGACTCATCATGACAAACGCATGCAGTCTGGTTTTGCATTACAGCAAGTCATTACCAGAATTACACATTCAGTAAAGTAATATACTAGAATAATTCTACCTTGCTGCTTTTCTGTCGAACTTGGAATGGAATATAGCTGTGCCAACGGCCATAGTGCTAAAATGCAGGTGGGCACAAATTGATGCTAAAGATAATAACAACATAAGTTCATGACATTTAAACTGTGGCAACACAAAGGAGATAATAAGAAATCGCTTTTCAAAACAGTTTGTTGGGAGGACACCCATGAAAAGCTAAGAGCATCGAGCAAGCAAACATTGATGGCTCT
The DNA here is from genome assembly GCA_009763385.1 of Coix lacryma-jobi var. lacryma-jobi. Lineage (NCBI taxonomy): Eukaryota > Viridiplantae > Streptophyta > Magnoliopsida > Poales > Poaceae > Coix > Coix lacryma-jobi. The sequence goes on along the minus strand of CM019827.1, from coordinate 30,569,838 downwards.
TAAGGAAGTTGGTGGCCCATGTCCTAACAGGGAGGCCCATAAATAGTACTCTCTCCGTCCATAAAAACATGCAACTATGGGTTGCATGCCCACAAAAATACTTTACGTTTGACCGTGTTTCTAGTGAATAGTATTAATATTTATTAATCCAAATAAATTTTGTATGAAAGTACATTTTGTAATTAATCTAATGATGTTTATTTGATATCATAAATATTAATATATTTTTATCTATAATTATTTAAACTTAAGATACTAAAACGTGGTACTGTTCCAGAATTGCATGTTTTCTTGGACGGATGGAGTACTCCCTCCGTCCAACAAAACATGCAATTCTCACTTATCGAGGAGTCAAACATTTCGAACTTTGACCGAAATTATATAAAAAAATACTAACATTTTTGATAAAAAAATATACCATTAGATTAGTAATGGAATATATTTTCATAATGATTTTATTTAACGACATAAATACTAATACATTTTATTATAATTTTGGTCAAACTTGAATTAATTTTACTAGCACGGATCCTATAATTGCATGTTTTTATGGTCGGAGGAAGTACTTCGTCCACATCATGTACATGAAAAAGGGAAAGACAATTGGTTCAGACAAGAACCAACAGGGTCCACAAAAATCTGTCACCCTCTGTCAATCTGACGTGCAATTCAATGCTGTAGTAGTACTGCATGAAATCCAAAGTTAAAAAAAATGACAAACTATTTAGAAGAAAAGATTACTTGGACAATTTTGTTGCGCTGAAAGAACACATCTCACAGTTTTGTACTGATGAGAAGACAAGCTTTGTTAGTTGTTTGTAAACATTAGAATTCCGAAGGCATAGTTGTAAGCAATATCTTGTCAATTGTTTATGGTTCAACATACAATCAAATATTTAAGTCTGGAAAGCAGAAAGTATAATAAGACTATATTTTTCTTATATCAAGCTCTGGTGAAATAACAAATAACTTATATCTTGCACCGAATTTTGCGACCATGTTATAAGAAAAAAAAAATGGTGTTTTAAAGGAGTTCTGCAGCCCAGATTAAAAGTGTTGGAAGAATCGAGTGAGATATTCTGTTCTCCACACCCGAATTTTAGTTATTACACCAATTTTACCTAGAAACTATACCAAAATAGTGATAGTCACTCTTGTACCCCAAAAATCTTAGTCTTATTATCTTCCATGCTTGCTTTATCTAGGAAGGGAGACAAAAGGGAAAGAAAGGAAAGAAAAAAAATGCTGGTTGAAGATTTTCACTTAGGCACGGAGTAGGTCCATCCTAAAGCTGACAAACCCTAATAAGGCTAAAAAGAAGGCAGTGGGGAACAAATGACAATCAACAAAATACGAACTTATAAATGTACATTGCCAATTACTCATAATCTTTTGAGCAAAGAAAACTATTGCAGAATTCAATCCTCAATTCCTTGATCATACACAATATGACAATAACACAACTGCGCGCCGTTTTGGGAGGAAAACAAGAAAAAGAAAGCAAGAGCAGGCTGCAAATATTGATGAAATGAAAGCACTAGATCTACATCTACAACGACCTAAAGGCCCCTGAAATGTATCCTCTATCCGTTCTTTTGCCCTTATCAACCAGCTTATCAGTCATACTTCGGCTTATTTTTCCTCACTCTCACAGAACACTAAACAGCTAAAATCAGCCGTAAAAACGACCAACCGAACAATATTGTAATGACCTAAGCACTTGATCACGCTAAATTAGCATTCACCAACAAAACCTACGAAGTACAAGGGGGCTACAACTGAAAATGCATGTGACAACCCACCAATCAGCAGTCAGATGCGTCGCCAGAACCTTACAGAAAAGACCAATCCAACAGTAGAGCTCCCTAAGACCAAACGGTAACAATTACTAGCAGCTACTATTTCCTCTCGGAAGTCATAATAAGTCATAATAAAACCATGACTGGAGTTCGTCAATGTTTGGAAGAAACCGTACCGTCCCGCAAAAGAAATTTAGTCACCCCCGAACGTACTTGGCCATGAACGACTCAACACGAGCTCAGGCAAGATTCAAGAACAGACAGGCAAAGAGCAGGAGCGAAATGCAGTGGCATGGAGATTCGGGACAGAGGAATTAACGAACAACGAAATGCGTGTATAGGTAGCCGTAGCAGGCGGAAAGGACTCACCTCCTCCCTCCGCGTCCGCATCGGCGTCCGCCCCGTGGTGTCGAGGCGGCCATGGCGGCCTGGGCGCAGCTTCGTGTGCCCCAGCCGAGGCCATGTTGCTCGCTGGTCCTCGACGGCCTTTCACCACCGGCTCGGGCGATGAGCACGGCAGGCAGTTGCTGCTGTGGCGCCGCGGGGGAAGCGAGGTGGGGAAGGGGAGGGCCGTGTCCGTGTGTTTGTGTTGCGTGTGCCCCCAAACGCACAAGAGAAGTGAAGCCAAGCAGCAGCCAGCGTACTGTGGCCTGTAGCTGGCTGGCTGGCTTTGATGAGCCCTGAGCAGAGCGAGCAGGGGCAAAAGGAAAGGAGAGAGCAGCGGCTGTCAGCTGTTTCCGCCTGCCATGGTCATTGAATGATGAAGCCAAACGGTCAATGGGAAGCGGGTGCCGGACCCCGACGTTCATGTACCCCACGGGGCATGGGCCATGGCCAAGCAAACGAGCCGCCAGCCTGCATGCAGATGCAGCAAAGCAAACCGAGGAAGGAAGAACTCGGTATCGGCGTCGCGCGTGCGGGATGCATGCGCCGCGGACCCATGTGTGCTCGTTAGCTTTTTTTAAAGCAGCAACGGCAGGGAGGGGAGCGAGTCTTTTCTTGCATTGCCCTGCTGCCCCTGCCGCAGCCGCGCAGCCAGCAGCCAGATATCTCTCTCTCTCTCTCCTGTCTCCTGTCTCCTGTCTCCTGTCGGCAGCAAAGTGGGCCCCCTCCCCCTTCATCGTCTGTCTGTCTGTGTGTGGGACGGGGAGGAGGGGCGCGAATCCCAAGAGATTGGCAAAGATATCGGGTGTCTCGTCCTCAGCTTATTTTCTTTAAGATTTCAGAGTTCACAACTTCAGCTTATTTTCTCTCATAAAATATTATTGAAATGACTAAAATCAATTGCAGTCTTTGAAATGGTGCAGTAGGCTTCTCTGGTAGAGTAGTACAGCAGGTGCTGCTAGCACAGGCAGCCGGGCGGGCGGTCAAAGGTAGGGCCGCAGGGGTGGCAAGGAGCCCTCTAATTTAGCCTAGCAAAACGGACTCAATAAAGATCGAGTCATAATACTATATGATTTTAAATTAAAAATGGAAAGAGTCAAGTTGGATTGTGAAGAAGTGATAAGGGTCATGATCCATTACCACCCCTAGGTATGAGTGGTTGTTTTTTTTACAATCTAACCTGGTTCTATCTAAATCATATAAAATTATGGTTTGATTTTAATTAAATCTGATCTTTAAATCTATTATAGGTTAAATTAGAGCGTCTTTTTACCGCCTCTACAGGTTTAAAAAGTGTGGCAAGATTCTGTTAAAAAAAGTGTGGCTATACTTTTGCTTGTCACACTTTACCTAAGAGCAAGTATTATAAGGGGCTGCAAGAAGGCTATATGCTGATGTGGAAGAGAAAAAGGAAGAGAGAGAAGAGAGGTGGGCTGTAAGGTTACAGCCAGCTAAAGGCACAACAACCAAAAAATTTATGAGAGGGAGAGGTGGGCTGTAAGAGAATCAACCACTGTATAAGTTGGCTGAGAGGTGAGCTGCAAGAGTTCATATAGCCAGTTGAAGGCTGTATTATTAGCCTTGCTCTAAGGTTAGTTGTAGTAGGTTGTGACCCACCCCTAAATCCGTGTCCAAGCTATACATACAACTCCATCCATCCTGCTTATTGAACCTCATCGATCTGAACTTTATATGCACGTTTCAAGCACGCGCGGCTTTTTGCTACGACAACAGCCGCAGATCCGCTACAAATCCAGGCCGACGGCCCACACACGCCGCCGCCCGCCGAGCCTACCCCGGAACTCCCGCCGGCCCAGAAGCAGCCTTAAACGGCCGGCCGGGCCCCCCGTGTCGACCGATTGCTCGCTTGGTCCGCTGCATGATAGATACAGAAGTGCTACGGGCAAATCCCTCTCCCTGTGCCCTACCGTGCTACACGCCTACTGTAAATCCGTAGTCCTCCTCCACGTAGCGTGCCGTGCCCGCCGATTTTCACTCTCTCCGTGTCATGTCAAGTGTGGCCCGCCTTCCATGCGCATGTAAAAAAAAACCCGCAAGTTGAATGGGCTCACTACAGTGAAGTGATTCCGTGACTTAAAATAGTTCTTTGAAATTTTTAACATAAACTATCAAAATTAGGATAGAGAATCACTTCACAGAATCTGGTAAAGCTACTTTTTTTTAGCTCTCAGTCTTTTTGTTTATTTTAGAGAATCACTTCACAGAATCAGTAAATAATTACTTCTCGTTAAAAAATGTGTTTCGCAGTTAGAGAGTAATTATCGCTCAGAATCCGCTCCGCAGAACACTCGCAAACGGTCCCATAGATTTACCGGCGTTGCTTGCATATCCGCATCAGCATGCCTCTGCCTTACATTACACTAGGTAGCGTGCCCGTGCGTTGCTAAAAACACACGGATCGCACAATAAAATAACAACGATGTGAAATGTATATATTCAAACTTTCAAAGCTGATTCATTGACTCTAAAAGCTGAAATAAAGTTTATGTATAGATACCCCAAGTAAAAAAGAAAATTTTACAGGAACATTCCGCAGCACATGAACTTGCTACAGTACCCAAAATAACAGAGAAACAGCTAAAAGGGCGTATGATTACATTATTGCAAGTGATGATGCAGTCCTTTTATTATATAGTAGACTATTGAAAGGATCAAATCAGCCTAGAGGGGGGTGAATAAGTGATTTTAAACAATCTGAAACTTCACAAACTAAGAGATGTAGTTAGATAACAACCGGAGAGGCCGGTTTGTTTGGGTAGGTACTACCGGGTGTAAAACACCGGTACTACCGACACAAACAAACGGCACAACCGGGGATCCTAAAGGAACTACAAATCCGAAGTATGTGAGCTATGAAAGTAATACAAGAATCTAGCCCCACTTCCCTAAGTATGACCGATAGTAATTCTACTCTCACCGAGCCTTGGTTGCTTCCCTTGATGTAGATCGAGCCTTCCCAACCTAAGAAAGAGTTAGGGATAGTAAGAACACGAAGAACATAACAACAAGCGTAATAAACAAAGTAGAGATAACAACAAGCACACGGGACACGGCGATTTATCCCGAGGTTCGGCCAATCCACTAAGGAGTGCCTACGTCCTCTTTGTTGAGGTGACCACAAAGGTCGGAGTCTATTTCACCTCCTAGCCTCACTCAAGCAACCACAAAGGCTACTAGAGTTTCTCCACTAGAAATCACAGGGGTAATACAAACGCTTCGGGGAGCCCTCACAAGTGAATCAATACGGGCTACCACGAAGAACACCTAACCGGCTAGAGCTCAAAGAGCTCAAGAATAAAAGACACAAATCAAGTCGGCTAAATGGAAACCAAGTGCTCAAGACGTAGATCGAAGCTTCTCACTCTCTAATCTCACTTCCCTAGCTCAAATCTTGCAAAGGAATGAATCTAGGAGCAAAGGGGGAGAGAGAGGGGAGTAGTGAAAGGTCCTAGTTTGGTTTTGGTAATTGAGTGACAACTTTGGTTTTGGTAATTGAGTGACAACTTAGGTGGACTAATATGTGTTTAAAGTGAATTACACAGATGATTAGTCCACAAGTGATCACGTATGAGCAACATATGCCATAGGGGTGAAATGGCTTGAAGGATGTTACAATGCTCATGCATGTGATAAAGAATGAGCTTATTGCATATGTGGCATGACATGTGGTCATGTGGCTAAGATGGTGAAGATCAAGGCAAGACTTGGCTTGAAGGACCGGTTGCGAAGGTGAAGGGCAAGTTGAGGCTTTGAAGCCGTTGGTACCGAGTGTCGGGAGGCTTAAGCAAGACTTGGCGCCGAAGGACCGAAGCAATGGTGAAGAGCAAGTGATGTCAAGATCGATGGACCATGGAGGCCATGTGATGATATGAAGTGGATCATATCATTTGATGAAGAGGTTGGTGCATGTGTTGCATTAACACCGAAGGAGATGGAATGGAATGCGCAAGGCAAAGGTATACTTATAGGGCATTTCTTTTCACCGGTCATAGGTGTGTAGAGAAGATTATGACCGGGTTTAGGATAGATGGCCGTACTATTAAGAGGAGCAAACTTGTTTGCATATCGGTCATCTAGTGCCACTTGAGCGATCTAACTTTGCGATGTTACTAAGATCGAGTGGCGTTATGAGTGAAAGAGAAAATCCTTTGAAAATGATTGTGAAAATGCTAACACACATGAACATGATGGTGTACACTTGGTGGTGTTGGCACATTTACAAAGGAGAAGTTGTTGGAGTTGATTTGGATCAACTCGGAGAAGTTTCGGAGAAAGCTTTGGTTGAAAAAGAGAAGCGTTGGATCTTGGATTGGAATTCTGTTCTAATCCTTTGTGATTTGGATCTTGTATTCATGTGGGATGTGTAGCCCTCTGAATAAGCTTTCCAAAATATCCAAGATCATCGAAATCGGAGTTTGGAGTGAAGAGTTATGGCCGTTCTAGCGCGGGGAGTGCAGGCTGGTGTAGTCGGTAGTACCGACCCTGGTGGTCGGTAGTACCGACCCAAGAGGGTTGTTTGCAGCCTCTCTGGATGTGGCTCGGTTTGGCATGGCGGTAGTACCACCATAACCTCGGTACTACCGCCCGCGGTTGTACTGACCTATGGCCGGTAGTAACCAAGTTTGAAGAGCTCTCTGTGTTGAGTTGAAAATGACCTGGCGGTGGTACCGCCATAACCTCGGTACCACCGACCTCGGAGGTACCGACCTTTGGGCGGTAGTTTCCGAGGGACCAAGTCCCTTTGTGAGATGCTCTCTGTTCGCGGTCATGTTGGCCTGGCGGTAGTACCGCCATAGGGCCGGTACTACCGACCTCGGAGGTACCGACCAAGAGTCGGTGCTTCGCCTTAATCAGCGGGATGTGAGTAAACGGCTAGTTTGACTAAGCCGGTAGTACCGCCCAGGAGGGGTCGGTACTACCGACCGAAGCGCAGAAAAGGGGAAACGGCTAGTTGGCCGCTCCCCTCTATATATAGTCGTTGGGGCCGGCTTTGGGCCGGCGGTTGGAGCACTCCAAAGCCTTGGTGGCTTGTGTGGATGTGCTTGGGAGCCCTCTAACTCGCTTGCGCTTGCTAGTGTGCGAATCTATTGCGAGTGAGCGATTCTAGTGCGTTGCTTTGAGAGATTGCATCGAGTGGCACTAGGTGTTCGTGTTGCAAGCCGGTGGTGCTTGTTACTCTTGGAGGTTGCCACCTCCTAGACGGCTTGGTGATCGAGTCTCCGTCGTGAAGCCCGCGTGAAGATTGTGCGTGGCTCCGGAGAAGGATTGTGAGGGGCATTGTGCTCGCCCCGCGGGGATCGCGAAGAGCAACTCTAGTAGAGCGTGTCATTGAGTTACCCTCACTTGTGGGTGAGTTCTTGCGGCGCTCGAGTGTCGAGCTAGGTGTGGTGCCTATTAGCCGCCGAACTACCAAAGTGTGTGGTCGACACAACGGGGACTAGCTTGGTGGCAACCAAGTGAACCTCGGGAGAAAAACCACCGTGTCAACTTCGTGTTCATATTCTCGGTGGTTTGCAAACTCCTTTCACTAGCTTGTATTTACTTGTTCATATACATGTGCTAGTAGTTGCTCTTATGATTAGTTAGCTTGTGTAGCTTGCTAGTTACCTTCCTTGCTTGTGTAGCATAGAAGTTGATCCCATGAGTGACTAGTTGACTTGTAGTCTTGCTAGTCACATTGGTTAGTTTGTGTAGCTAAGTTGAGCTCTCTAATTTGGCTTGTGTAACCTTTGTTATTGAGCATAGCTAGTGAGCTTAGGCTTTGTGCTTTTGCTTAGTGGCATGTGTAGGAGCTCCCCGTTGATTGAGTACTAGTTGCTTAGGTTTGTGAAACCTTGCAAGCTAGAATTGTTTAGGTGAGCTCTAGCTAGCCCGACACCTTATTTGCATTGTTTAGGATCTTTTATAAGGTGTCATAGAGTATAAGTAGAGGGGTGTAGTCTTGGCTAAGACCGATAGTTTTAATTCCGCATTTGTTTCGGTTAGCCGGTGCGATTAATTTTAGAAAGGACTATTCACCCCCCCTCTAGTCCGCCATCTCGACCCTTCAAGTAGTCAATGCTTGGAGAGAGCTTTGTCTGAAAGTAGGTCGCAATGAATGAATGGAATGAGTGGGTAACCGTTGAAAGTAGGTCACAATGAATGAATGGAATGAGTGGGTAACCGTTAAAAGTCAAGTGGAGGGCTATAAATAGCCCCCAGTCCCGAGGCTGATCGGTAGTACCGACCACCCATGGTCGGTAGTACCGACCAGTCACTGACCAGCCATTAACGGTCACTCAGATCTGAATCTGACCCAAAGACAACTACCGCCCGCGGGGCGGTACCACCGAGGGGCGGTAGTACCGGCCCTATAGCGCTACTACCGCCAGGCCAAAATGGCCGCAAACAGGGAGCTCCGCAGAAAGGGACTCAGTCCCTCGGTTACTACCGACCAGGGTCGATACCACCGAGGGTCGGTAGTACCGGTCTTATGGCGGTACTACCGCCAAGTCAAAAACGAGTCAGCACAGAGAGCCCTGCAAAACTTGGTTACTACCGGCTTGGGTCGGTACCACCGGGGGTGGTAGTACCGGCCCTATGGCGGTACTACCGCCAGGTCATTTTTGATCAACACAGAGAGCTTCGCAAATCTGCCTTTCTACCGACCAGGGTCGGTACCACCGAGGGTCGGTAGTACCGGCCCTATAGCGGTACTACCGCCGAGTCATTTTGAATCTACACAGAGAAGGTTGCAAAACTGACTTGCTACCGGCCAGGGTCGGTACTACCGGGGGCGGTAGTACCGGCCCTATAGCGGTACTACCGCTAGGCCATTTTCGAGCCAACACAGAGAGGTCTGCGAAACTGAGGTTTCTACCGACCGGGGTCGGTACCACCGAGGGCGGTAGTACCGACCTTATGGCGGTACTACCGCCAGGTCATTTTGAGCTCATCCAGAGAGGGTGTTTTGAGTACTGCGCGGTGAAGCCACGGGCGGTACTACCGACCACCCATGGGCGTTACTACCGCCCGCACAAAAAACTCTCCATGTGTCCGTGTTTGTGCGGTGTCTCTCAAGCAAACTATAGTTAATCGATTTGAGCACTTTTCTCCACATCTAGCCAACATAAATTGTGACCCTCTTAATAGTCCGGCTTACCTATAACTCAAGTAACTACCACTTGAGCTAGGCATCTTTATGTCCAAATGTATCCAAACGTGCTTTGTTCACGAGATCTTACATTTCAAATCTTTCTAGGACTAACACCTGCATACATGCTTTTATAAAACCGGTTAGTCCCTAATTTGATTGTCATTAATTATCCAAAACCCACAATGGGGGCGAATGCACTTTCAACTATTGTGGTCCGAATAATAATAGTAATAATCTACAGGAAGCTCGGTAGTTCTAGCAAAATTTTGATCGTATGTAAAACCTGACCATTGCATGGAATCGGGTGGTAGCCGCTACAGACTGCAATTGTCCAAGAGCTTGGTAGTTTTATGTAATATATTTTTCACGGAGGAGTGCGTCCCTAGGATAGCAACGATGAGTGATGACGCCCAATATTATAATACCAATGCTTGCAATTACCTGAAATTAGAGATTGAGAAGTAACCATATCAGCGAACAAGTTTGCAAATTGCCACCATAAAGAATACTTCCACCAGGTTTTTGAAAAAAAAAGAATATTTCCACCAGGCAATATGATCTCCACTGACAGCCCGATATGTGGAGACAAAAATTCATTTTGTGATAATTGCAATTTTATGATCATTTACCTGTGAACAAGTTGCTTTATTCTGTGCAATCTTCAGGAAGCATAGGGCTGGCATAATGACTGCTTGTAGCCATGTAATTATGAATAGTATACACCCGTTAACCATATTCTATAATAAAATATGCTATCATACATGCCTCTTTCTTAGGCAATGCATGGTATATCAGAAAGTTTTGTAAGTTTGTACGAGACTGTTAATTGTAATAATGAAACAATGTATGGTACATCAGTGGAAAAACTAAACAACACTACTATTCTCGTGAAAACAATTCAATTTTTTCAGAAGAATGATGTAGCTGCAAGTTAGGAAATTTAGATATGAAGGCTAAGTGCAATACTGGTCTTATAGTTCCAGCATAGCAACCTTTATCTCAACAAGTTTGACACTTCAAAGTCTCAATATATAGCTCAGTACAGTGATAACAAGTTAAATGAAAAAAAACTTACCACAAGTATACTAAGAAGAGATCCAATGAGAGCTACCACAAGACCTGAAACACGAAGCAGATAGTTCAGAAATGCAAGTGTTCACTCAAGACAATGAACTGAGTTGTGGGATTACAATATACTGAAAAGATGCACAATTCAGAAAATGGGTGCATGCTTATCAAAGAACGGCAGAAGGAAAGCAATGCATACAGTTGATGCAACAAGGGCAGTGCCCAGTATAATAAAGCATGATGTTTTGTTCATAAAACCATCAGGACACATCTCTTCTAAACTTCGAGCTAATGGGTTTAACAACAAGACATATCTAGTTATAATTAAGGATGAATCAATGCGACAAAGAGTTTAGAATAATTAAAATCATGGCACTAAAATCAAAATGTTATCCTAAAAACAGAAGTTTCAAGATTTTCGTGATAAGGATACCCGATGAAAGGGTTGGTCACCTGTGTTGAGTTGTGCTCACTAATAATAATCTATGCATGTGCCATAACCAATGCTTAGACGGGACTGCCGGAGACACGTAGAGGTAGTTTATCTGTTGTCAGGGACCAATTTAGTCATGAAAACAACATACTTTCAGGGACCAGTTTTGTCTTCAAGAATATTAGATACAATGTTCAGAATGATTTATGACAGTTATATCTTCAATGGTCTCTTGATTTTTGGTTACATTCCTACCTGCAACTGTTCAATCCTTAGCACGTATTAAAAAGGAACTAAGTTAGCAAAACATGAAAAGTTTTAGCAGAGAACCATCTATGAATATTGCCTGCAGATTGGGATTATCAAGAACATCTATAGACAAAGTAACAATCCTTTTTCTATCAGCTATGATCTATAGCAATGGTTCTAGATAGCGCAACATACAATTTGCCAATGGGAGAAGACCAGCTTCGGCAAGTATATACTGGCTATTAGGGATAGTCTGTACATGTGCCTTCTATCAGGAAGGCCTTGCCCTATGCCACATCTCAGTCCTTTCAACAAGAAAATCCTCTTCCTCTTCTCAGTATATAATATCTGCATCAATCATATTTCTCCAGAAACCTTAATTATATGGAAGTCTTGCTGAAAGATTTGCATATCAACTGAAGAGACAAAAAAAAATTACATGAGGTACAAGCAGGCAAATTTTAACACATTTCCAGTGTGAGTATGATGCTCAATATAGAATACTGGACTTATATTACCCTCCTAATATCTACAAATTCAGATTTATGTATTACTGATGCTTCCAAAATAATCATGTGAACAAATATATATTATTAGCAAAATTTCTACACTAATGGGTTACCCTGATCCTACTTTCAGACCAACACACATCTATCCATATTTGTAAATATATATTTTGCCCAAAGTCAGGAAGATATCAAACTATAGTGGTACTGGCAGCTAGATTATAGTGAATGAAAAAACTATAATTTCTGTTATAGCTGAGAAGGCAATTTTGTCTAAACTTAGAAAGTGATTCAAGCACAAACATGAAAGGCAATTTTGTGAAGGCAATTTTGTCTGAACTTATAAAGTGATATCAAACTATAGTGGTCGAGCAACTGACAGCTGAATGGTACAGTTGTGCCACCTAACCAAATTTGAAGTCTATAAATCAAAAAAAATATTTAATCCTCTGTATTGATATTCGCCCTATTCTTTTGGCCTTATCAGCCGTACTTCGGCTTATTCTCCCCACAGAACACTACTAAAACAACCGAATCAGCCATACAAACACTATTAAATAAGTTGCAGACATTTCACGTGCTTATATCGCCTTGATTTGTGCACACTTTATTTATTTGTTTGGTGGGTTAGGTCCTGATTTGTGCAATCAGAGAGCAGATTTCAAAGAAAACAACTAATCAAACTCGGGGCAATTGAATGCTAATCATATCCAAATCAGTCAGAACAGTAGTAGCAGCATTTTGAGGAAAAAAATCAATTGTAGACGCAAAGGAAAAGATGAGGGCGGATGGTGGACCTGGTGACCTGTAACACCTCTGGTGTTTAAATGTAATTAACCTGACATGTCATCATCATTAGTCATTAATCATTCTTGCCTTGCATTTATGTTTGCTTAGTACTTGTGTAGCAATCTCTTTTCAAAAACCCTAAAAGCCCAAATCTTCCTATAAGGGCAAAAATGGTAATTTCACCTCTGTGCCTAGCTTTGTGTAATTCTTGTTCAGATGGATGTCTTGAAGTTTTGTTGTGTTGGCCAAAGTTCAAAAACCAAAATCAGATTTCAAATTCCTTTGCAAAACCCTGATTTCCAAACCCTGGATTTTATCCCTCTTTTTGTAATTCAAAATTTGGGGTTGGTCCAAAAAGCAAAGTTGTAGATCTGGCCAGAGAAACAACTTTGGTATTTACAAATTTTCAAGTTTCTGTACAAAGTTTGAAGTAAATCCAAATTCATTCAAATTCCAGTTTTTGTTCCCTTTTCAGTTTTCAAATTTATTTAAAAACTATTGAGTTTCAGAAAAAGGTTATATTAGCAAAGTTGTAGGTTTTGATAAAAGGAACAACTTTCATATTTACAGATTCCAACTTTCAGTGTAAAATCAAAAGTAATTTGAATTTATTCAAATCCTAAAAGTGTCCCTTTCTGGTTTCGTATTTAATTCAAAAATATGTTTGGAATTTGAAAATATTCTTTTTGACAAAGTTGTAGATCTCTTTTTCTGAACAACTTTGGTGTTTGAGTTTTTGCTGCTCAGTTCAAGTTTGGAAGTAATTTGCAAAATACAGAGATCAGCAAAAGTCAAACCTAGGGCATAGCCCTGTTCATCTTCCTCACCGTAGAGGGGGGGGGCCCGGCCATGGCCGCGCGCCGGCGCTGCGCACGCTGCACGCCTGGCAGCCGCACGCCCGCCCCCGACTTGTCGCCTGCGCCCGCGCCATCATGCCGCCCCCGCACGCGCGCTAGTTGACCTCCGCCCCGTCCCCCACTGCTCCCTGTTCGCCGCCGCCGCGTGTCCAAACGCCGGCGAGCTTGCGCCCGGCCCCTGGGCAACGCTCCTGCCCCGCTGCAGCGCGCAATCGAGTGCGCGTGCTTCGCCCGAGCTTATCCGCGCCCGCGCGACACCCATCCGTCCCTGCCCGCCTATAAAAGCCACCACCGGCTGGCCGGAGGAGCCACCCACCTCCGCCACCGTGGCCATACCACTCCGAAGCTCCCGCCGCTCAACCACCTAGCCTAACAGCTCCGCCTTGAGCCCGTGAAGCTTCCCCACCCCTCAATTTCACCTTCCCCGTCTCCAATCGCCCGGCGTAACCTCATCTTCCCAAACTCCGACGGAAACCCGGTGAACTCGGGTTCGTCAAATACTCCCTCTCCGGCCACGATCATCTTCCCCTGACCCCTGTGTCAGCTTCCTCGGCTCCGCGCGACTCTAACCAGGCCCTTGCGGTCTCGTGTGTTGCGCAGGATCGCCGACTCGCCGGAGTGCCGCCGCGGCCGTCTCCTTCCTCGAGCACGTGTCGAGCCTCAGCCTCGAGCCTCACCCTCGAGCACGTCCCCGAGCCACACCCTCGAGCCCTGCCTCCGACCCGTGGTAAGCACCCGCAGCCTCCGGTCTCTGCTTCCACTCCGTCTCGCCCGAGCCTCCCAGTCAGGCCTCGGACGGACGCTTGCTTTCCGTCTCGCCCGAGCCTTCCGTCTCGCCCGAGTCCGCTTCGCCCGAGCCTCCGGGCCAGGCCTCGGACGAAGCAGTCACTTTCCGACTCGCCCGAGCCCTTCATAGAAGGAGCAAGTGCTCTTTTTCCTTTTTGGGGAGTTGTGAATAGTGTTCTGTTTTCTCTTTTTGTGTGAATTAATCTGTTGTTCCTTAAATCCTGATAAAATTATGGTATGCTCCATGCACTGTGTAGTATTTTATAAAAATAAGAAACTTGACTTTCTGCAAGAATTCAAAAATGTAAAATCCCTTTTTTAATTAATAAATGGATAGTTTTGGATTTTTAGAAAATTATTTATAACTCCAAAAATCATGAGACTAGTTTTTGTGAGCTTCCTATGCCATGTTTAGTCTCTGGTGAAATTTTGAAGTCTTTTGGAACAAGTTGATTTTTGAGCATTTATCTTTAATTGTTAAATAGTGCCTTTTGTTAATTAATGTCTGGAATTATTTGAGCACCTTAATGACCTCCAAAAATATATGAAATTTGTTTTTCCATCTATCTACACCATAATGAACTTATATGATTAATTTGGTAATTTTTGGAGCAACTTCATAAAGTGACCTTTTAAAAAATTAAGGAAAATAGAGAAAGTGATTAGGGTTCATGTTGTATGTCCTGTTTTGCATTGATCATGATAGCATACTCATGTGCATGCATCATTGCATTCGTATAGTCACCGAAGAAGGAGTCAAGATCGAGGCAGCCGCCGACGAACCTGTCCCCGAGGCTACCCCGAGTTCCGACAACTGCTCCGCCGCCTTCGAGCCTGCCCTCTTTGCTCTTCAAGGCAAGCCCCGGTGCATTTAACCTTTCCTTGAATTTATAAAATGATTTTCTTAAATGCTTTTGAGTTAAATTATTGCATTAGGTTTATAGGAGTTGTGTGCTATCCTAATTGATGCACTATCCACCTTGACCACTGATACACCCGATACCTGCTTTTCAAAAGTATTGTGAAAAATGCTTAGCAATGCTTATTGAATTAGACTTTGCAATAAAATGCCAATTTCAAAAGTGTGATCACTTAAGGAATGTTTATGGGAATTTGGTCTTACTCCCCGGCTGTTGGCTAGGTATCTGATCCGTACCTAGTCAATAGCGAGGAGAGGTTGTCCGAGCGTACGGTGCCGTCATGTTGTAGTCCGGGACTCAACAGTTGACACCGACCGGGACAGGGTTGAAAAACTGACAGGACTATTACGCTTGGGTGAGATATAACCAAGGTATAGTTCTGGCTGGAAAATTAGGGACCATCCGTATGGGGGCCTGCTGGTCAAGACTTGTAACTATTCACATACTTTGGAAAGCTCTGGCTCCGAGAAATCCTTGATTGGGACCGACAACCGCGCACTGGGAGTGGAGAGATGGCGGAAGTAGCATGTACCCACGTGGTCGTCGTACCTGGAAAGGAGTGGTGTACTGTACTTCCGGTGGCGTAGGACCGGGTCCAATTTGGAGGAATCGTGGTAGACGAGTTGGCATATGAAAGCTTGGTGCTACATATGCAGTGTGGATAGGGATCCTCAGCTGAGTATTATTTATCCGGATTAACGTTGCTCCTCGGTTATGGAGACTTGGTCCACTGACTGTCAACGGGAGTGGTTCTCAACTAGGAATGTTTGAAATGTAAAATGAATCATGAATGATGAAGAATTGAGGAATACTGAATCTTTCAAAATAAAATAAGGTTTACCAAAAATGCTTTTCTGCAAAATACTTGATCTTGCTTAAGCCTTACCTTGACTACCCTAAGCCTCTCATTCCTGAGTCTTCTCCCTTTTCTTTAGTCGGGTAAGTCTTGTTGAGAGTACCCCAGACTCAGGGTTGTTACCCATGCTGCAGGTATGACAGAGTCCCCGATGTGTCTTGCACCCTGCTGCGTGACCATCGTCCAGGAAGAGACCGATGAGGCCGAAGAATAGTTGTACACCCTCGGGCTGGGTGATTATAAGTATCTTTGCTGTTCTCCACTATGTTGCCTATGTCTATTTCTATTATCAGAACTTGGTTTGTAATAACTGCACCTTAATTTCTATTTGGAATCCTGTTTTGTAAAACTAATGTTATTTAAGTCTTCCGTCTTTATTCTGATGTTATTTGTAAAAGTATGCAATGCTGTAACCGAATTGTGAGATGATCCTGCGGACATTGGGCACTGATGTAGCCCCGGTGGCGAACAGGTCTTAATCACATGGAACATGGGTTCGGCTGTCAGAGGTTGACAGGGACACGTGGGCCATGGGATTAGGGTCGTTCCGTCACATGACCCATGGGCACGACATTGCCGCAGCTACGTATCCGTTCGCCTTGACCCGCCAGAGGTCGACCCCAGCGTCAACTGCGCCTGATTTGGAAACGGTGATTCAGAAACGAAGAAGCTTGGATCCGTCGCGACGTAGTCCTCAGAACAGTTGCAGAGGGCGAGGGCAAGCTGTATATGCGAGGCCTCCTCCGCTTGATGCGCCTAGAGCTCCGGCAGAGGCAGGGGCAGGGCGGGCGCCAGCGCCAGGGCGACGAGCTGCGGCGACCGAGGAGGCAGGGGGATCAGGCGGTGGGAGCGTGGCGGCCGGCGGCGGCGGCGCGTAACGAGCCTGTGGCGACTAAGGGGGTGGGACTGTGTGGGAGAGATCGAATTGGGGGCGGAGCTACGGAGGGAGGGTGCACGAACTGACTCACAACAACGCGAGGACAACAAGGCGCGAGCAGGAGGCGTCGGTGCTAGCGATGACGACGCGAACAGGTGGCGGCGAGGTCTCCATGTGGACGATCGCGAGGGCAAGGGCCACCTACTTGGGGTAGGCGACGACGAGGGCCCTGAGCGACCTTCGGCCAGGGCACGCGCTGGTCAACGCAGCGTCCTGCTACCCCGGGCGGATGCACGGATCTGCGGGCCACCGGCTTCGGGGAGGTGGAAGGGGAGGCGCGAGGACCGCAAGAGCATCCACGCGGACATGGCGGTCGACCGGCTTGAGGTGCGAATGAACAAGATCCACGATCATCGCTTTGTTTCCTAATGGGCAATCAACGATGACATTTTATGAAGATTATTTAATTATTGGTTCACCGATAGTGCTATTTTTTCGGGAAACTTCGAGGGAGCGCACGGATGGACGTCGAGGCTTCAGGTCCCACGAGCGGAATGACGGAGCGATGTAAAATTGCCGCACCGAAATATTGTCCACTCTTTAGTCTTTTTAGTTGTGAGAGATTTTGATTCTTAGTTGATCGCTTGGATGGTACATCATCGTCCATCGACACGCTGTTTATTTTATCAACATGACCGCATCTCGTTTTGGGCGGCCCGGCTACTCGTGGTTCTGGTCCACGTACTACTACTAGCCGAGAGGCAAGAGCTGCCCCCGCTCCGCTGATCGTGGGCCGGAGAGAGAGCGGCTGCGGTGATGGCGGCGACAGCGCGCGAGCGCGTCGTCCGGCGACGACGGCAAGGCCGAGGCCACTACCCCGTCCCCGCTTTTTGCCGAGAGGCACTACTAGAGAACAGGTCTTTGGACGATCTACCAATTAAGCTATAGTCTCGGCCAAAAATTGTGTCTGGGGCTAAAGACCTTTAATCCCGTTTGGTAATACCAACCGAGACTACCCGGAGTCCGGGTTGGTAATACCAACCGAGGCTAAAGGGTGAACCTTTAGTCCCGGGTTGTGTTACCAACCGGGACTAAAGGTACTTTTAGTCCCGGTTGGTGTTACCAACCGGGGCTAAAGGTCCTTCACGAGTGAATTCAAAAGGAAAACGTCCAGAACTACATCACGTGGGTTGCGTAGCTCAGTTGGTAAACGTGCCTGAGGCGAGATGTGCTGAGTTCGAATCTCACACAACACACATTTATTTTTCCTCTCTGGACCTTTAGTCCCGGATTCTTAGCCCCGGTTGGGATACCCTGACGTTTCCTTGGCTAATCAAAAGAATACGTAGATATGAGTCTTGCAAATTTACTAGTACGACGTGCATGACTACTTCACTGCGGGCAAGCACTCGGGACTAAAGGCCGGATTCTTAGTCCCAGTTGGGATACCCCGACGTTTCCTTTGCTAATCAAAAGAATACGTAGATACGAGTCTTGCAAATTTACTAGTAGGACGTGCACGACTACTTCACTGCGGGCAATTTGAGACGGTAAGATCTCTAATAAGGAGATGGATTGTCCCAAGTGGTCGAGCCTCATCCAGCAGTAGTGGCATGGAAGTGGCCACGAGGCGCAGGAGAACAAGCAGCTTCAAAGGACGTGGAAGAAAAATCCACATGTCTGGGCCTGGGCTTACGAAGAGGAGGGCGTACGACTACAAGTGAGAGCAACGGCCGAGCTACCTGTATGCTGTGTGCTCAGCTTTAATTTCTCCAGCACATATCTAGCACGCAGAACGAAACAAACAACCGACCGACCGACGGCCAACCGCCAACGCGTACTGGTGCACGCCGCATTGGCACGTTGTTCATGCACACCGAAAAAATATGCAGACAATCCTAGCCACGAGCGTAAAAGGAAACCGGACTGGTTCTACACCGCTACACCAAACGTCGGTTAAGCAACTACTACTCTGTCCGTGAATAGATGACGTTTTTTTATATTCGTGCCACAAGTTTGACTGAATTTGTAGAAAATATGTGCAATATTTATATCTCCAAGTAATTTTGTTAAAAAACTAGATTTAAAAATCTTTCCAATGATAGCAATTATGAGACTAATAGATAATACCTGTTATATATAAAAATTGCCGGTAGTTGTTTCTCGGGAAGCAAAAACGTCATCTATTTAGGGACGGAGGGAGTAAGACCCTATTTAGTTCCCCTCATTTTGCAAAAATTTTCATCACATCAACCACCACATCAATATTTGGACACATGCATGGAGTATTAAATATAGATAAAAAATAACTAATTGTACTTTTAATATGTACACGTCGAGACGAATCTTTTGAGTCTATATAGTCCATATTTGGATAAAGTTTGTTAAATAACAACGAAAGTGCTACGGTAAATTTTTTTCCAAAATTTCCCAACTAAATACATCCTAACTCTCGCAGCAACCACCGTGTCCTGCACACACTGCTTATTTCTCAAGGAATCGGAATGTTTTAAATATAGACTATCCACCAAACCTTTTTTATAACGCACGACGATTAAAAGGTGATTATGGATTGAGATATAAACCCACTGAAACAAAAGCGTATTTAAAATCTAACCAGAAAAAAAATATCTTTACGTCCAATACAGTAGCTGGCTGATACCCACTAATAAAATATGGTAGTAATTCAATATTCTATCTAAAACTTGCTCCACGTTAATTGATTCGCCTCATTTCAATATTACCACCATCCGGCGTAAGGTAATTAAGTTAGAGCACGCTAGAAAAACCTTAATTACACATTTTGCTAGAGTAGTCTACTAGTCTATATGGTAGTTTAAATTAATCCATAGAATTTATAAGTTTATAATTAGACATCCAATCAACCCTCTTCGGTGTTTATGGGGGAGACCTTTCAGGACTCAAAATCTCAAATGCATAGTTATACGAACAGACCATTTTCATTCAAATAAAGATGCTACCTGATGATGCAAATTGAGTGTAGTTTTTTTAAGGTGACATTTGTTCATCTTCGATGTTCTGGATGTTTTTTTAAAAAAATTGTCCATCTGTGTTTATGATTCTAACTTACCATGCATGCATGCGTTTATGGATAATTCTAGTTATAGGTGATGTGTCCGGCAATTCCATGATATATGTTGATATTGTTAATTTTAAAATCTACTGGCTCGTTGTTAGAGGTATTTGTCCATAAAATATAATCAATAGTCTACCGAAGAGTATATTCACGAAAATAGATGAATCGGTGCAGATGCGCGTGAGACAACCTAAATGGTGACACAGGCACAAAGACAACAATTTAAATATGTCCAGGTCATTAAGTCAACATAAAACACTATGTCTTATGTCTTTGATGGATTGTATTCAGAGTGTGTTTGCTTTTAGGGTTAAAATTTTAGCCCCATCACATCGGATGTTGTTGCTCTAATTTAGTCTATTAAAAATAAACCGATTACAAAACTAATTTGTTAGCTGATGGCTAATTTATAAGATGAATCTATTAAGCTTAATCAGTTCATGATTTGATAATATGATGCTACAGTAAACATTTGCTAATGATAGATTAATTTGGTCAAGTGTTTTGGGTTTTTGGAGGAGAACAGAGAACATCTTATCTTGGGCCCGTTGGCTGACATGGCTAAGTCCTGAGGGCAAAGAATGGCCCAGAATACTCAACGCGCGTACTAAGCCCATTTGGCCCGTTTGTCTGTGCTAATCAAATGCACACTAGCAACTGGCAAGGTTTCGGGATCAATGTTGCTCGGAGGAAGTCTCCCCGCGTGCAACCACTTTGTAACTCTTCTTTCTAGCTTGGTTATAAATAAGTATATAAGTAATTATATGGTAGGAATTTTTTTGTAGCATGGAACGTATTTTATATATAAATAAGTAATTATCTGGTAGGAATTCTTTTTTTGTAGGATGAAACGTGTTTTATACGAGTGTAAAGAGAGGAGACAATAGACTGTATGCGGAGTTCCTAATTCCTGTATGAAACGTGTTTTATATTTAGGCCCTGTTTGGAACGCGGGAATTTTTCCCTGTTCCTGTGTTTTTCCTGTGAAATTTCTGCGTTCCAAACAGGCTCTTACGTCTTTTTTCGGTTCTTTCCTATAATGCAAACACCTTATGGAGTTATGGATACTTTCGTATTAAAATAGCCTAACAATGGAAATTTTTATAGTACGAACCACGTTTTTTAAACGTGATAAGCGGTTGGTTACTCCTCGTTTAGTGCTCGTTCGTTTATCCAGGAACAGTTCCAGCTGGAATTTTTATCAGTTGGAATTGAATTGTCCCCCCCCCCCCCCCCCCTAGATGAGCCAGGAGCTTTTCAAAGCCCGGCCAATTTTCATTATACAAATATAATTAGTTAAAAAAATAAGAAATTTTTCTTTGATATAAATAAAATTTTCCTTTGAAATTCGATGACGAGCCCAGCCAACCGTCCGGGGTGGCCGATACGGATCGGACGCCTCGAAAAAAATTTAGGCTACACTCCATAGGTAGCTTTTCAACTTTCAAAACGCATGCGGAGATTGTCTGAAGTCCGTTCGTTTGACGAACGGCGTGTGTAACCTCATCGTCAGTGGGCAGCAACAGACTGAGCCAGCCTAACAAGCTAGTAGCACGCAGTGGTAGTAGCACGCCACGGGTGAGCCTCTGGCTGCAGGCTTTAGACAAATGCCTTGTTGACTCAGGCGGCAATATACCTGCCGCAGCTCCAACCAAAAGCGTCTCTGGCTGCTGAACTGCCGGATCCTCAAGGGTTCAGCAACCAAGCTGCCTTATCCGGTTGCCCGGCAGCTAATGACTCTTTGAGCCAGTGGCCAGTGGCGTTTAATTATATTATTATGCACGCTAATGGAGGCTGATGGTGTTAGACTGTTAGGCCAAGAGTGTGATGGTGCTGATGGTGTTAGGCCAAGAGCCCAAGAGGTAGCATTTCAGTTGCAATCAGGATGGTACACCATGGAAAGCCATGGCAATAACTTTCATCTCCCAAGCTGTCGTGTCGATTCCTGTGGCCAGGTCAGAGAAAAGTAGCTTGCCGCCGTCGCCCATCGCCATCGCCGATGGATGGATACATATACATGTCCATTGAGGAATTGACTTGAGCTAATGCGGTTCATTCTCTCTTTCCTTTGCTCCTTTTAACGTTATTATTTTAGTCCTCTCAAGGTTGACTCCGCGGCGAAGCCCAGCCAATCCGCCGGTTCGCGGTGTCAACGCCAGGTTGACGTTTGAAGCAGTTCAAGGCCATCTTTGAGTCTTGCAAGGAATCTTGGATATTTTTTTATTGGCAAGTGAGGAAGCGTTGCGGTTGCCCTTTTCTTTCTTTTGACACGGCGGTACGCCTCCGAGTGAAAGTGTTCGACATGGCTTTGCCGGAGCTAAAGCGAAACATATACTAATCTTCAGTGCCCGAGGATAAGGAAGCAAACTAGTAATTTGTGTATAGATGATCTGAACTTATGTGTTGAGAGTCCAGAAAGAACCAAAACTCGCTGGTTGACCTGAAAAGGACCAGAACTGAACTGAAACGGGCTCGGATTCAGCGCAGAAAAAGAAAGGCTGCCCAACTGGCCGCTAAGCTGATACAGTAATGAAGATAAACATCAACACCCCCTGCCTGACATGGGGAATAAACAACAAGAGAGCAAACAAAAGAACAGAGAGAAACGGCACCTCCGATCCTGTACTGTGCTTGTTAATTTACTGTTGCTTCAGCGCGCATTGCCTCTTCTCTTCTTTACAGCTGCAGCGAACCACTGCGAGTTGATGATGATAATAGATGGATGGTGGGTGCGACGTCATTCCACACAAACACCACGGACGCTTTCCAATTCCAAGCATGGTACGGAGTACTTGTTACTCCTGCTCGAGATAGACCTGGAGCCAGCCACCCGCTTCCATTCCAGCAGCCTTTGCTCTTCAACGTGACAGGTGACATGGTTCGGAGCATCTGGCGCGGCGGGCATCGCTGTCACGTTTCCTGCTCGAGATCAAACCAAATCCGTGCCGACCTGATTGATCGGTTCTTTTAGATCAACATGCTCGGCCCTTGATCTCCCGTGCATCGTTCGTCAACCGCACCTCATGCCCATTTTTTTATTGCTCGTTGACATCGCTCGTTAGTCAACGGGCCTAATAAACTAAACAAGCGGCAGAAACGGCCGAGTATTCATTCACGGAGATGTCAGAGCGGTTGACCTGCTCCAAACTCGGGAGCAGCCGAGCAGGTTCAACCAAAAGGGAGGAGGGAGGCCCGTTCTTACATGGCTGGCTCACCTCCACAGAGATAAAATTAACAAAAGAAGAAGAAGATAAATTAACAAGTGTCCAGTGGGATTCCGCAGCCATGGAACACGGAATAACGGGTTAGCTTACACATGGGAGACAGACGGTGTAATCATAGGATGGTGAGGCTACTGCTTACTATACTAGTAAAAAACTGTACTGTACGCATAAAACTATACTCCGTACCGAACAAGTTGACTCGCCCAGTTGCCTTGCTTGCACACCGGACCGGCGTGCGTTGACTTGGGACGTCGCGAGCTACTGAACTGAACCCGCCGAGTTCGGCGACTCGTCAGATCTCAGGGGAGGTGTTCGGTTCATGTGCATATGCCCGCCTGAAGAACGCTGCTCGCTCACCAGATCCTACGCGTCGGCCGTCGGCAAACGTGGAGGCAGGCGAAGCTAACACAGAACACGCACCACGCTGACAAGTCGCGCTCTCGCAGGGTGCGTGTGGTTTGGGGCCAAACAAACCCTGGTCAAGCTCCCCGGCCGGCCTCCGCTGCCGAACGAAATCGGGCATGGCGCCTCACAGGTGGATGGGCATCGCCTTTCAGTTGCCGTTGCCCCACTCCCGTTGCGTGCTGTGAATCTGTGACCGTGTGATCCACTCGCGCTGGGACCGTGGCACAGCGCACCTGGCGACCGACCTCCATTATTTGGCGCAAAAACAACAGCACGGGGGCTGAGCAATAGCGAAGCGGCAGCAGCGCGGAGAAGTAGCTGACGCTCCCCGCGGAAGCCGGTGCTCTCGCTCGTCAGACGCATCACATATCCGAGATAACTCCAGTGCGGTGCTGCGCTGCGCGCGGTCTGGCCATTTTGGCCGGCAGGCGACCACAGGAAAACGTGCATCCACTGTTGCTGCTCGAGCCGCAGCACTTCCCTTTTCGGGGTGGGGGGGCAAGGCAATAACGCCGACGATGTTTCGTCGTTGCGCACGACCAGCCCCCCAGCCCTTCTTCTTCTTCTTCTTCTTCTGGGGATGAGATCTGAAACGGATCGACACGCACCGCACAGGGACGACTGACGACTGACGAGACCAGAAGCAGACAGCTGAGGCCGAGGTCGTCCAACGCTGCCCGCCCTATAAAAGCCGGAAACTGCAGCTAGTGGAGACAGACAGCTTACATAATGTGAACGCCTCGCGCCGACTGGACGTTTAGCATTAGCGTGAGCAGAGGCAGTTTGTTACCCAGTCGGATCTAGGCGCACCTACTACTACTACTCCAGTACTCCTGCAGGAACCGATGACGGACCGATCACTTCGACCAACGGAGCTGAAGCTGATCGCCGACCCTTCTTCTCTTGACCCCGCCGGTTTGATCTCGTCTGGCGTCGTCAGAGTCTTTCTGAAATTCCGTCAGCATGTTGTTGCGATAGGGTGGGTGCGGTATCTGGTGTAACCGACGAACGGTGGGACAAGTCAAGTGCCTTACCTACCTGCTCGGACCGACGACGATCGCCCTCTCCGGGGGGTGGGTTTGGTGGAGCAAATGCAAACGCTGCTGACCGGAGCCTCCTACGCTAGTGAACGGGTAGCACGCGCCACGCAGTATAGTAATTCTGTTTCGCGGGGCCGCAGTGTCAACGCAGCGACCAACCGTGCCCCCACGAAAAAGCGTCGAGCGCAGCCAGCATGCCCATCGCCATTTTAGGCGCACGCGTTGACCCCGACGGCGGCCACGTACAGTACGTTTTACTACACGGACTCACGGAGGTCTCCCACTCCCGGCGGCACTCGAGCCGAGCAGGTCCCGATCACCAACCAGCCGTGCTACGGCCGCTGGGCCTCGCTTTCGCGGCGTCCGATCCGTATCGACTGTGAGATGGAGAACAAGCCACGACGACGCGAGGTCCGTCGCAACTTGGGCTTGGGTTCGGTCGGTCGGGCGTTGCACGTCCAGTCTTGACCGGTGCTGCTGCTGTACTGGACCCGATTTAAAACGACGACGATCCAGGACGGGTGCATCCGCTGATTAATTAGCGCGACCGACGGGGAAACGTAGCACGCTCGTGTTCCATACTTGTTTTGGTCCCAGGAAAAGTGCCATCTCTCGCTCCCGCGTCTAATCACACGAGGAACACGAGCAGAGGGGGCGCTGCCGTAATGCTATATACTAGCAGTAGTAGTATTTTTTTTTCACCTGAACACAAATAGGTTTTCTAAATACCGATCATTGGCATGTGGTAGCCATCTCGGGATCCTCCAAATCAGGCATCTCGTTTTTGGGGGATCTCAGATCGGGTCCCTTTAACACGAGACGACTAGAAAACGCAGCATGTTTATATCGCAACAAAAATCTGGAAAACAGGGTAACGCGGCGCGGAAAAGGGTTGACGCCGCGCCGGCAGCGGCAAGCCAAGTGAGGGAGGAGGGGTCAAGCGCGGGAGGCGCAGCCGCGCAGGCGGCAGCAGGCCGTCGACCCGTCGTTAATTAGCCGCACGAGTCGCACCCGGGCCGCACCGCGCGTTCCCACCCACAAGCACCAGCGCACACGCCGTCCAATTGCCGCGCGTGGGCACTGCGCTGGGGCGGGACGCACGACCCACGCCTTCCCCCTTTGCCGATTTGCTAATCCCGCCCCCCACCCAACTTGAGCCTTTGACGCACACCAAACACTCTCTTGATAACTAAACTAATCGCCCCACCCAAATTAACGCCAACTCGTCTTCTCCTCCTCCTCCGCCTTGCCCAGCTTTGTATATAAACGCTCGCGACTCACCCACATCAAAGGCCAGGCTCACACAATTCCAGCTCAGGCCAAACAAAAAGACCAGCAGCACATCGCGAAAGCAGAAAAGGCAGCAAGCAAGCAAAGCAAGTAACCACAACAAGGAAGGAGGAGGAAGAAGAAGAAGACACAGAGGCAAAGGAGCCATGGCGGCGGCGGCGGTTGCCGTGAGCGGGCACTGGAGGAGGCTGCGGACGCTGGGCCGCGGCGCGTCGGGCGCCGTGGTGTCGCTGGCGTCGGACGCCGCGTCGGGGGAGCTGTTCGCGGTCAAGTCAGCGGGCGCGAGCGACGCGCCGACGCTGCGGCGGGAGCATCGGGCGCTGGCGGGGCTGTGCTCGCCCCACGTCGTGCGCTGCGTCGGCGGCGGCGAGGGCGCCGAGGAGGGGTCGTACCAGCTCTTCCTCGAGTACGCCCCCGGCGGGTCGCTCGCCGACGAGGTGGCCAGGAATGGCGGCGCGCTCGAGGAGCGCGCCATCCGGGCGTACGCCGCGGACGTGCTGCGCGCGCTGGCGTACCTCCACGGCTGCTGCTCCGTCGTGCACGGCGACGTCAAGGCGCGGAACGTGCTGATCGGCGGCGACGGGCGCGCCAAGCTCGCGGACTTCGGGTGCGCGAGGGCGATCGGCTCCGGCTCCGCGTGCCCGATCGGCGGCACGCCGGCGTTCATGGCGCCCGAGGTGGCCCGCGGCGAGGACCAGGGCCCCGCCGCCGACGTCTGGGCGCTCGGCTGCACGGTCGTCGAGATGGCCACCGGCCGCGCGCCCTGGAGCGACACGGACAGCGACGTCCTCGCGGCCGTGCATCGGATCGGGTACACGGACGCCGTGCCGGAGGCGCCGTTCTGGCTGTCTGTGGAGGCCGAGGATTTCCTCGCCTGCTGTTTCGCGAGAGACGCCGCCGACCGGTGGACCGCCGCGCGGCTCCTGGAGCACCCGTTCGTGGCATTCGCCTGCCACGACGACAAGGCCCGGCCCCCGTCGCGGGCGTCTCCCAAGAGCACGCTGGACGCCGCATTCTGGGAGTCCGAGTCGGAGTCAGAGGAGGACGACGACGCGGACGAGGTGTCAGGGAATGCGTCGGAGAGGATCAAGTCACTCGCGTCCTCCGCCTGCTGCGCCGTGCCCGACTGGGACAGCGAGGACGGATGGATCGACGTGCTCGGCGAGCAGCAGCACCAGCAGCAGGTCGAGGAGGCCTGCGGCGCGGTCCAGGTGTCGCGCTGCGCGCCAGGCAAAGTGTCCAGCGTCCTGGCGGTGCCAGCTGGGGAGATGTCTGTCGGCGGCGGCGGCAGCGGCCTCCACAGTGATGATGAACTGGAAGCGGACGACGTGCCGTTCGTTGGCGATGTTCCAGCAGCTGATGCTTCAGTTGAGCGTCAGGAGAAACACTATTTGAGTTCCGACTGTTGTCATGTACTGCTCTCATGTCAGTTAGCGCCTTGTAATCTAATCATCAATGCAATAAAGTTACGGGTTCCCACAAAATTTTGCTGTGCTGCTCTGCTCGATTCCCCTCGTCTTAATACTCTGCTCGTGCCTAATTTTCATCAGTACAGCCACCGATCGGCTCCACATGCAAACACCCGGCAACCCGCACGTGCGTTGGTGGAAATAATCTGCCACAGTAACCACGGCGTTTAGGAAGTGGCGAGAGACAACATACATAGAAACCTTGCTGCAAATCGTACATTAGTACCAAGGCAGAATTTTTGATGTGCTGCTCTGTTTGATTGCCCCTTTGGCTCCGTCGTACCCTGCTCTCGGCTACAGTAGTTTTTTACGTAATCCGTAGTCCGCAAGACGGAACACGTTCTGTTAATCTGTTCCACACTTGGCTCTGTTTGGTACAGCTCGGCTTCACTAGTGAAGCTGTTTTTTTAGAAAATAGCTTCATGAGCAACTTGCTAGGTGAAGCTGAGCTGTTTTGAAAAAAGTGTTTGGCAAAACAGCTTCACCAACAACTTCATGTATTGTTGAGAGAGAGAAATGGAGGTGTAAGCTGTGAAAAGCTATTTTTTTCAGCTTCATAAGTGAAGCTGTTTTTGTGAGAAGGGGATAAAACAGCTTCATGGGTGAAGCTGTTTTGTAAAATGGTGTTTGGCAAAAAAAACAGCTCAAAACAACTCATGAAGCTGTTGTGAGTTGTACCAAACAGGCCCTTAAACACACTCGGACCGCGCCAAAGGAAGAAAAAAAAGGAAAAAAAGATTGGCTTGGCTGCACTAACCGCGCCGAAAAGAACCGACGTGGTTGACATAGCATGCCCTGGTTCATTCGAGACCGAACACCGCGGCGTGAAGCCGTGAACGTTAATTGTTCGAGAACAACACCTGGGTTTATTCCACCAGCTGTGCGTTTGTTCCAATCCCCGGCTTCTGGACCGCGAAACCGGCCGTGGATTCTCCGATCCCCGAATCGGCACGACACGGATGCCCGCCAGCGTCGTCAGCCTACACGCACGCACTCGTCCCTCCACTAAACTACTATATACCGAGTAAATATAAACTTAAACCGCCGGGCTCGCGAAACCGTCGACCACTGGCCGACTGGCGGCGTCGCGCGCTCGGGCGTCGGCTGACGCGAAGAAGAATGAAAAGAAACATGCACGCTCGCACAGCAAAGCCAGACGACGTCCAGGCAGCATCTGCCCCTTTCGACGGGGAACGGACAAACGGAAACGGGGGGATACGCCGCGGGGGCCCGGCACCGCCGCCCCAGCGAGCGTCGAGCGATATCCACAGCACCGTCCTGCGGCGCCTCACTACGTACGGGCGGCGCCCCAGCCCGGGCAGATGCTGCCGCCCTGTGCTGGGTGGTGGCGGCCGAGTCGGCGCGCGCGTGAGGTCACGGATGGGGCCGGCGGCACGGCGTCGCGCCGGCTGACGCGACCCCCGCATCATGGGTTCCGTCACGGCGCACTATGCGGGGGCGGG
The DNA here is from genome assembly GCA_009763385.1 of Coix lacryma-jobi var. lacryma-jobi. Taxonomy (NCBI): domain Eukaryota; kingdom Viridiplantae; phylum Streptophyta; class Magnoliopsida; order Poales; family Poaceae; genus Coix; species Coix lacryma-jobi. Next base: position 30,541,170 of record CM019827.1, on the reverse strand, counting down.
GGCTGCTGCTGCCGGTGCGGTGCCTCACCGATCACCGGTTCCGTACGCGGTCAAACAAAGCACGGGGGTCGGGGGGACGGCACAATGATTAGGCACGCAGAGCGGTACCGTGGCGGTCAGCGTAGCTGCCGCCTGCCGCCCCGCGCCGCTTGTCCGGCGGTCACGTACCGGTCGCCCGGGACGCGTGTCGAAACGAAACGAGGTTGGCGACACGGGCTCGCCCGCCCCGGCGTGGCTGATGCCCGTAGATCGCACACCGCAGTCGCGTCATCGCGTGCCGGTCAGCCGGTCGGCCGGGGACTCATCGTGCTGTTTGGCCACCCAAGTTTTGGTGTCCAGGTCAGGCGTGTGCATACGATACGAGTACGCATGGGCGGCGTCGGATTGGTCCACGGCCACAGAGGATAAGGGGAAGCAAGACACCGGAGCGCGGATGGAGTCCACGGGAGAGTGCATTTGGAGGGTCCTGGCCTTGGCCATTTGGCCTCCCAGCTCCTGCCACGGTAGAGTCCACAGCTTTCGGCTAGTACCTCTGTCCTCTGCTCCTCTCTGGTCTCCCCGCTTGTCTCGCCACTTTGTGCTTTCTGCCCCCTTTCACGTCAGCTTTCGGACGCAAGTAGGAGTACTGTACTACTGGCTCGGGGAGGAGGGAGGCGCCTGAGATTTTCTAGAACGTTTTGATGATGATCTAGGGTCCGTTTGGTTGGTGACCGGAACTTGCCACGCCTGACCTTCGGCAAACTGTAGCTGCCACAGAAAGTGTGGCGAACAAAATCGAAGCCACACTTCTGGCAAACTTTGGCACAAAAATGAGTCTATGACGTGTGGGACATGGTGCTAAGAAAGTGTGGCGTGCCATAGCTGTGGCAGTGAACCAAACGGCTGCCAGAAAAACTGTGGCACGACGAATCTGTGGCGTGGCAAGTTCTGGTCACCAACCAAACGCACCCCTAATCTAGTAATAACTGGTGGACGACGGCACCCAGGGTTCTAGAGAGGCCAAGTGTCGGGACCACGAAAGGGGTACCTCCAATCAACGCAAAACAAATAAGAGACCTAAGACTGTCTACAATGTTGATCGAGGCTTAATGTACAGCTGCATGCCACGTGACCGATGCTGATAAAACATCCTAACCACACGGTGTTGAGCATCGCTGTAGTAGATGTGAATATGGGCCCATCAGAACCTCATCTTTCTTTTATACGCACAAGGAAGTACCAAATGCTGCCTGAGAAATATTTTTTTACTCTCTCAGCATCGATGCATGTAGATGATCCGATGCCAGCTTTTTTGAACTCAGCATCGACTCCCACAATGGTGCTACTCGGTGCTGAAAGAAGAGAGAGAAAGTTTCAGCACCGGTAAAACACAACGCTGTGGGTAGTCTAACTAGTCCAACCCCCTGAAAAAACCAACCCCTCGAGGCCTACAACGCCGGTCCATCGCCAGGAAGCCCGGGCTCGCCAAAGTCTTGCCGACCGCCTCGTGGTTGCCTACCTCTCGAGCCCCGGCACATAGGCCTCGAACCCACTACAGCCGTACACCGTTCCTCGAGACCCCACGTGGGGACCTCGAGCCTCTCTAACACGATAACCTATCCCTCGAGACACACCGTACCCACCTCGAGCAGCGCCAGACATCGGATACCAGTCCCATACTGCGCATTTAATACGTCCACCTACTCCGGTCATATCCTCTGGTACACGACGTCTCCGGTCACATCCTCTGGTACACGACGTATGCCACAGTGAACCGGGGCCAGAGTCAAACCTCGTTTTCACCGCAAGCATGGACAAAAAGGCACAAGTACAACACTGATAGGCCATACCCTGCACTGTAGCACACTCGAGCCACATCTCGAGACCTGGATTTCCGCTGTACGGCTGGGTTTTCCGGGACTTGCCACACCTGCGGGGGCTCGAGCCCCCCGTAGGCGCCACCTCGAGGCCGGCCCTGCGCCCCTCGAGCCCTGACTGCTTTCATGCTATTGGAGGACAGGTACCCCAAGACCCGGAGGGACCCTGCCACGTCCTGTACGTGCCGGAATGGGCGTTGCACGACCTCCACGTCACCACGCCTCCACGTCCGCACCCGGGATGGAAGCCACGCTTCAAGGATGCCTCAACAGCAACCCCCACGCCGGCTCCAGTGACTTCGACAAGACAGAATTCCAACCCTTCGCCGTATTGGGCGTTGTACACGTCACTCCTGTGTAACCCTAGCCTCCTCTTGTTCTATAAAAGAGGACACCAGAGCCCTCCACGCGGAAGGTCCAGGCGACACACACACGAGTCCAGACTCTCGTCCACGCTCATTGAGCTTGTATTGCCCCTGTACAAGCACTTAGGTGCAAGTAATACAAGAACCTCCTCCCCCCGCTGGACGTAGGGCCTTCTTTGTCCGAACCAGGATAAACCCTTGTGTCATCTTGCATCACCATCCAGGAAGAGAGCACGCGATCATATTACTAGTTGGTGTCATACCCCCGGGGTCGAAACACCGACAGTTGGCGCGCCAGGTAGGGGGCTTCGTGTGTCGGAGTCGATTTCTCGTTGTTTTCTGGATGGCTTCTTCCACTCCTTCGTTCTCTGTTGGTGCCGTCATCTAGTTCGGGAACCTCGAGTTCCTGGCCACAGGCAGCGGCAACGAGCTGACCCTGCTCTCCACGGAGAGCCCGAGCGGAGGGCGTGTCACGCCACCCCCACGCGGGGGGCGTGGCGCGTTGCCTGCACCACCACGCGTCGCCACCTCGTGAGCGGCGCCATTGTCACCATCGTCGCCAGGCACAGGCGGTGCCCGCGGCGTACACCCACTTCCCCGCGGCCGGCGCAGAGTCCCCGAGGAGAAACCTGCCCGGCGTGCGGCCGGAGACTTCTAGGGCGCACGCGCACTCTCCCAGCGTGTTCGCGTTCGTCATGCGCACGGACCGGGAGCCTGGCCAGAGGCCCCCGAGCCGTGCTCCGTCGACACCACCTGGCTTCCTCCCGCACGGGGTGTACCGCGCTCGATGCCAGCGGCCCCCGTTCAGCCTCAACAACTCCGCAGCTGTCTAGGCCCACCACCTCGACGAGCGCCGTCAGGACCGGGCGGCGGCAGAGCGGGAGGAACGTCCGGGCGTGATCCTACGAGCCATCACCGACCTGGAGATCATCTACCCCGCGCACGTCGACCGTGGCTTCTCACGAGTCATCGAGCCACCCCGGCGAGCCACCATCGGAGAGTGGTACCGCGAGCTACAGTCCCAGCACGAGCCAGGGCAGCGCGACATCAACAGCTCCGACTCCGACGAGTACGACTACCACGACCCTGACCTCTGGGATCCCACCAGGGAGTGCTTCCAGCTCGATGGGGTCGTGTGCGATGCCGAGGACGACGACGACGACGACGCCAGGCCGACGCTCAACCTCGAAGTGCCCAACGACGTGGCTACGGCGGGCGGACCACACGTTCGGGAGAGGAACGAACCCCCGGCACCGGATGCACCACCTCAGCACAACAACGACCGGGCGGCGCAGCTCGCGCAGCTGCGGGAGGTGATCACCAAGGCCGAGGAGGACCGACAACGCCTGCCGCAGCTCGAGCAAACTCTTGTGCAGGAACAAGCCCAGCCTCGAGGCGCCGGCGTTCGTGGCCGCGCTCGAGAGGTCCACTGGCAGATCCTTGAGGGTGGGGCACCAGCACGCCCCGAGGTGCGCTTCCCGCGAGCCGGGCAGAACATGGTGGCGGCCGCGATGCTGCTCCGCGATCTACCTACCGTATCCAACCCTGACGCCAGGCGCATACTCGGGGAAATGAAGAACCTCCTCGAGATAGCCGCTCTGCAGCAGGCCGAGAGCTCAGCCTCGCGCCGACGCGGAGCGGCCTCGGGGAAGCCAGCAGACACGCCCCGCAACGAGCGTGAGACGTCCGTCCACCAGCCGGACACCTCTCGAGCCAGGCCAGTCCGAGAGCGGATCGTCGACAACCGGCCACCTCGAGACCCCAATGACGCCCGCAACAACATCAACCGCCGGCGCAAGGATAAAGGGGCCGAGGAGCGTGGCTATAGTGCCCATCGAGGAGGACGCTACGACAGTGACGAGGACCGGCAAGCCCTCGAGCCCCCGGGCCCCAGGGTCTTCAGCCGGGCCATCCGCAGCTCAACCCTCCCCGGCCGCTTTCGACCACCGACCAACATCGTGAAGTATGACAGGGAGGTCGAGCCCAAGCTATGGCTCTCCGACTTCCGCCTGGGCTGGCAATTGGGCAGGGTGAAGAGCGACGACCGCGTGATCATACGCCAGCTCCCACTCTACCTCTCGGACACCGCCCGCCGGTGGCTCGAGGGGCTCCCGCCGGATCAGATCCACGACTGGGCCGACCTAGTCAGGTTCTTCGATAGGAATTTCAAGGGGACTTGCGTGCGCCCAGGCAACCCCTGGGATCTACGACGTTGCAGGCAGACAGCGGACGAGCCCCTCCGCGACTTTGCTCGGCGATTCTCGAAGCAGCGCCTCGAGCTCCCCCACGTGCCTGATGAGGACGTCATCTCAGCGTTCCTCGCGGGCACGACATGCCAAGAACTAGTCCACGAGCTAGGGCGCTACCGTCCCAGGACGGTCAAGGATCTGATGGATCGTGTCACCAGCTTTGCCTCAGGCGACGAGGCAGTGGGGGCCTTCTTTGGCCGCTCCACGGACAAAGGCAAGGCGGCGGCCACGCCGGAGGGCTCGAGCAAGGGCAACAACGACAAGAACCGCAACAACAACAACAAAAAGAAGAAGAACAAAGGCAAAGGTCAAAAGGCGAAGTGCGACGCCGATGACGATGACAATGAAGAAGTGCTCGTAGGCGCCCTCGAGCATAAGAAGCCTCGAGGCCCCCCTGACGGGGCTGTCTTCGACAAAATGCTCGAGGACCCCTGCCCTTATCACAAGGGTCCCACGAATCACAAGTTGAAGGACTGCCGAATGATGAAGGGCTTCTACTCCAAGCTCGGCGACAAGAAGGAAGACGCGCCTAAGGGCAAGGACAACAATCGACATGACGACGGGGACGCGGACGACAACTTCCCCCCGGTGCGCGACTGCTTCATGATCTACGGGGGCCCAACCGTGGGGCTCTCAGCTCGAGAGAGAAAGAAGGAGCGCCGAGAGGTCTTTGCACTCTACCACGACACCCCCCGGTATCTTGACTGGTCTGATGCGCCGATCACGTTCGACCGTGACGACCATCCAAACCATGTCGTAAATCCGGGGGCGTACCCCCTCATCGTCGACCCCGTCATCGTCGACGTACGGTTCTCCAAGGTGTTGATGGATGGGGGCTCGAGCCTCAACATCATATACCTCGAGACCCTCGACCTCCTGGGGATTTCGAGGGACCAGCTCCGACCCAGCGTCGGGGGGTTCCACGGAGTCGTACCAGGGAAGAAGGCCCACCCCCTCGGGCGCATCGACCTACCTGTTTGCTTTGGCACGCCGACCAACTTCCGCCGGGAGACGCTCACCTTCGAGGTGGTTGGGTTCCAAGGAACCTACCACGCCATCATCGGTAGGCCTGGCTACGCCAAGTTCATGGTGGTCCCCAACTACACATACTTGAAGCTCAAAATGCCGGGGCCGAAAGGGGTCATCACCATCGACACCTCCTACGAACACGCATACCACTGCGACGTGGAGTGTGTCGAGCGTGGGGAGGCCAACGTCCAAGTCGACTCGCTCGAGGCCCTGGCTGCCCTGGCCACCGAGGCCCCTGAAGCAAAGCGCCACGCCGGCACCTTCGAGCCGGCAGAGCACACCAAGCAGATACTCGTCAACCCGACCTCGTCCAACGGCAAGACGCTGGCCATCAGTGCCAGCCTCGAGCCTAAATAGGAAGCAGTGCTCGTCGACTTTCTCCGCGCGAACATCGACATGTTTGCGTGGAGCGCCTCGGACATGCCAGGCATACCGAGGGGAGTTGCCGAGCACGCCTTGGAGATCCAGGCCGGGTCCAGACCGGTGAAGCAACGCCTGCGCCGCTTCGACGAGGAGAAGCGTAGGATCATCGGCGAGGAGGTGCACAAGCTTTTGGCGGCTGGATTCATCAAGGAGGTATTTCACCCAGAGTGGCTAGCTAACCCTGTACTAGTTAGGAAAAAGAATGGAAAAATGCGGATGTGTGTAGACTACACTGGTTTGAATAAAGCATGTCCAAAAGTTCCATTTCCTTTACCTAGAATTGATCAGATTGTCGATTCCACTGCGGGATGTGAAGTTCTTTCATTTCTCAATGCGTATTCCGGCTACCACCAGATTAAGATGAAAGAATCCGACGAACTCGCTACCTCTTTTATTACGCCTTTTGGTATATATTGCTATGTTACAATGCCCTTCGGCCTTCGAAACGCCAGGGCAACATATCAGCGTTGTATGCAGCATGTCTTTGGCGAACACATAGGCAAAACCGTCGAGGCCTACGTCGATGACATCGTGGTTAAGACCAAGAAAGTCGGGGACCTCATCAGCGATCTCGAGACCACGTTCGAGTGCCTCCGGGCCAAGAATGTGAAACTCAACCCCGAGAAATGTGTCTTTGGTGTGCCTCGAGGCATGCTACTTGGCTACATTATCTCACAACGGAGGATCGAGGCTAACCCCGAGAAGATCTCAGTAGTCACAAGGATGGGCCCAATTCGAGACCTCAAGGGCGTATAGAAAGTGACAGGCTGTCTAGCCGCTCTCAACAGGTTCATCTAGAGGCTAGGGGAAAAGGCGCTACCCCTCTACCGCCTGCTGAAGAAAACGGAACGCTTTGGGTGGATCGTCGAAGCCGAGGAGGCCCTAACCAAGTTGAAGGGGTTGTTGACTTCCTCGCCAATTCTCGTGCCACCACGACCAGCCCAGGGTGACGATCCCCCCGAGCCTCTCCTCCTCTACGTGGCCGCAACCACCTAGGTGGTCAGCGCGGTCGTAGTCGTCGAGAGACACGAGGAGGGTCACGCGCTACCAGTCCAACGACCGGTGTACTTCATTAGTGAGGTGCTCTCCGAGGCCAAGGTCCGGTACCCACACATCCAGAAGCTGCTCTACGGCATCATCATCACGAGGCGCAAGCTCCAGCATTATTTCCTCGCTCATCCCGTGACGGTGGTATCGTCCTTCCCCCTCGGAGAGATCATCAACAACCGGGAGGCCACGGGACGCATCGCCAAGTGGTCTACCGAACTGATGGGGGAGGCCATCACCTATGCTCCACAAAAAGCCATCAAGTCGCAAGCGTTGGCGGACTTCGTTGCTGAATGGACCGACACCCACTCCCGCTGCCACAAATCCAAGCCGAGCTCTGGACTATGTACTTCGATGGGTCCCTCATGAAGACAGGGGCAGGCGTAGGCCTGCTCTTCATCTCACCCCTCGGAGTCCACATGCGCTACCTGCTGCGCTTGCACTTCCCCGCATCCAACAACGTCGCTGAGTACGAGGCCCTCGTCAACAGGCTGCATATCGCCCTCGAGCTTGGGGTCCGACGCCTCGACGTTCAAGGGGACTCGCAGCTCATCGTCAACCAGGTCATGAAGGCCTCGAGCTGCATCGATCCCAAGATGGAAGCATACTGCGGAGAAGTGTGCAAGCTAGAAGACAAGTTCTACGACCTCGAGCTCAACCACATCGCTCGAAAGTACAACGAGGCCGCAGACGAGCTGGCTAAGTTAGCATCCACACGCGGCACCGTCCCACCAGATGTCTTCTCGAGGGACATTTTCGAGCCATCCGTCAAAATCGGCCCGAGGGCTGGCTCCTCAACGCCACCCCTCGAGCCGAACACGGGGGCTCGACCTTCAACGCCACCCCTCGAGAACGACCCCTCGACATCCGCTGAGGCAATGCAGATCGACGCACCCGCCTCTTCTTCATCACGACACCTCGACTGGCGGACGCCCTTCCTCGACTACCTGACGCAAGGCGTGCTACCAGAAGACAAGACGGAAGCCCGATGCATCGCTCGAAGGGCCAAGACCTACGTCATCTACGGCAACGAACGATAGCTGTACCGTCGAAACCCATCAGGAATCCTTCAGCGCTGCATCCCCCTCGAGGAAGGACGCAGGCTCCTCGACGACATGCACTCGAGGGCTTGCGGACATCACGCAGCACCAAGGACCTTGGTGGGGAACGCCTTCCGCCAAGGCTTCTACTGGCCAACCGCCATTGGAGACGCCAAACGCCTGGTTTGAGCCTGCCAAGGGTGTCAGTTCTACGCCAAGCAAACGCACCAACCCGCGCACGCCCTGCAAATGATCCCCATCACTTGGCCGTTTGCCGTCTGGGGGCTCGACCTCGTGGGTCCCCTCAAGATGACAAATGGAAAATACACGCATGTGCTCGTGGCCATCGACAAATTCACCAAGTGGATCGAGGCTAAGCCTATAGGCAACCCCACCTCCGAGAAGGCCGTCGAGTTCATCTCCGACATCATGTACCGGTTTGGGGTGCCTAATGTCATCATCACCGACAATGGCACACAATTCATGGGCAAAAAGTTCACCAACTTCTGCGACGACAACAACATCCGCGTGACCTGGGCCTCGGTCGCATACCCTCAATGCAACGGGCAGGTCGAACACGCCAACGACATGATACTCCACGGGCTGAAGCCGAGGCTGTTCAAGACCCTCAAGAATTTTGGAAAGAGGTGGGCTGCAGAGCTCCCCTGGGTGCTGTGGGGCCTCAGGACCACGCCGAGTCGAGCCACCGGGTTCACTCCGTTCTTCCTAACCTACGGCGCCGAGGCTGTCTTGCCTACGGACCTCGAGTACGGCTCCCCTCGACTTCGAGCCTACAACGAACAAACCAACGACGAGAGGCTCGCCAATGCCAAGGACCAGCTCGAGGAGACTCGAGACGTGGCGCTCATTAACTCCGCGCGCTACCAGCAAACACTTCGACGCTACCACGACAAGCACGTGCGCAAAAGGGACCTGGCGGTGGGGGACCTCGTGCTTCGACGGCTGCAAGATAATCGAGGGCGCCACAAGCTCACCCCTCCATGGGAGGGCCCATACACCGTAGCTGAGGTGCTCAAGCCAGGAACATACAAGCTCTACGACGGTCAAGGCAGGATCCTGGCGAATGCGTGGAACATATCTCAGCTACGTCGCTTCTACCCTTAAGGGCCTCGAGGCCTTATACATTTTGTTTGCTTTATACAAACACGTCAAATATGAATGAACAAACTCGTGCACTGTCTTTCATTTTACTTAGCAACTTAAGGTAGCCTCGACCCTGTCTTGCTCAGGGTCGAGCCTCCCTCGGGGGCTGACAGGGGGACCCTCCCAGACTCCGAAAAAAGCGCGCTTTTCTTTTCAAAAATTCGACCCTTATCTTGATTCGTATCTCGAGCGTACTAGCAACGTCTAAGTCCATAGATACCTCGAGCCGCCAAGAGGCGGGGGGCGTTAACGTAGACGGCCACCCACGCCCCCGGGCTACGGTACCCTACCTACGCCTCCCCTCGAGGAACTCGTGACGCGTATCGAAAGAACATAGACCAAGCCGGTAGAAACTCGAGCTAGCGACAAAGAGAAATGATCGAATAAATTTGAAAGGAAAACAACTTCTTTAAACAAATAAGTCATACGCATATGTTGGCCTCGACGGGTCATAAGTCATGACATGAATTTTTACAAAGGCCTCGACGCCCAAATTTGGCACGCAGGCCTCATTCCTCATCAGTCTGGAACTCCTCCTCAAGATCTTATGCTGCGGGCTCAGCCTCGACGTCCGGGCCAGGAGGAGGGGAGCCATCTACACCACTGTCTGGAACGGGAGGCAGCACGTCCTCCTCGAAGAGCTTTGCGAGCGCTGCCCCCGGCCTCTCCACCTTCTCCAGGATCTTGTCGACGCGGCGATCGTTCCACTCTTCGTCCTTCCCCTCGATCTCGACAAAGCCCTTGGCGACGACGTTGACCGGGTAGCGGAAGCCGGAACGGACGGCCGCAAGCGCCTGCTTCACGCCATGGTGGAGAGCGCTCTTGACGCGGTCCCGCGCGGCCACGTCGAAGAAGCACAGGGCATCGACCAGGGCGTCGCCCCGAGCCACCGCGCCCTCTGTCGTGGCCACCGGGTCGGCACCCCACGTGGAGCAGAGCCTGTCGAGGGTGCCGCGTGCCCGCTCCGCCACCATGGTCTCACCCTGGAGTTGCTCCACGAGAGTCTGATTCGTCTCGCGGAGCTCCTCGGCGGTCTTCTCTAGATCTGTGCAACAAACAGAAAAGAGTAAGTCCGCGGCGCGGCAAGAATCTCGAAATCAAAGCAAGACAAAGCCTGAAGATCACGACAGTACCTTGGCAGTGCACGCCCAGAGCGTCAAAGTCGCTGGTAAGGACCCCGACGCGCTGCTCGAGTGTATGCTTTTGGGACAGCACGTCAAGTTTTTGGCCCTTAAGCTCCTCGACCAGCTTGCCCATCTACGCAAGGGCCAGATCCTTCTTGATCACCTCCTGCCGAGCGGCCTCGAGCCTGAGCGACAGGTCATTAGCCCTGCCGAGAGCCTGATCCATGTCGATCTCGAGGCCTTGGATCCTCGAGCGTGCGGCAGTTAAGGCCTCCTGGGCCTCCTTCCGCGCTGCCTCCGCCGCAGCCAGGGCGGTGGCGGCCGTCTTCTTGGCCTCCTCGACCTCCTTCCTCGCCGCCTCCGCTGCAGACCGGGCGGTGGCGGCCTTGCTTCGGGCGTCGGCAACCTCCTTCTTCGATGCCTCCACCGCGGACAGAGCGGTGGTGGCCTCCCTCTTAGCTTGGGCAGCCTCGTCTCGAGCCGCCTGGGTCTCCGCCTGTGCGTCGTTAAGCCAGCCCGCCATCTGCGCGTTCCGGCCCAGCTCAGCGCGGAGCTCCTGGAGCTCCCCCTCCGCCTTCATGAGAGCAGCCGCCACCCGCGCAGACCTGTCGGCCTCCTCCACAAAGGCCCTCTCTGCCTGCGCCACGAGCTCGGTCACCTCCTTGAAGATCGACCGCGCCTCCCGGTGCGGCCCCTCCGCCATCTCCTCCTGCTGCTCCGTCCCCTCCCGAGGCGACGGTGCGGCATCGCGTAGAGGCGGGGGCTCGAGCGGTAGCGGATCGCTCGAGGGGTGGTTCGCCTCCAAGCTCTCCTCCGCGCCAGCCGAGGGACCGGTCGTCCCCTCCGCCTCGTTCCCGACCGGCCCCTCGAGCCTCTCCTCCCTCACTAGGTCTTCCGGCGTCTTGTTGTCCCCGGCCAGTGCCTCGAGCGCCCCCTCCAGCGCCGAGCCCTCGACCGGGGACGGCTCCTTCTCCAGCTCGTCCAAGAGCTCCTCCACCGTCGGTATCTTCTCCACCGACGCCTCCCCCTCCTTCTCCTTCTCCACGGGCGCGCGAGGCTCCGTCGACAGGGGATCCTGTCCAGCGGGCCGGCTCGCGTCGTCTGGGGTTTCGAGGTTCGCTGTCCCCGCAGCCCAGACGCCGACGGAGCCGCGCCTGTCTCGGGTGCTCCCCCCGAGATGGTCGTCGTGACAGGGGGAGGAGTGGCCCTCTCGGTAGGCGCCACCGGAGGAGGAGGAGGAGGAGGAGGAGGAGGAGGAGGAGGAGGTGGTGGTGCTGCGATGGATGCAGTGGCGGCGGGCTTGGCGCCAGGAGCTGCGGTCCCTGCAGAAAAAGAGGACAACGTCGTCAGAATCAGGAAAAAGCCTCGACCCCCGTGGACGACGGCGTCGGCCTCACCAAGATCCGCGGCGGCCATCTGACTTCCCCGAGCCATGGCTGCTCGAGCCTTCACCAGCCAAGCGGCCATTTCAGCGGAAGAAGGAGCCATACCTCGAGGTGCTTGGTCCTCAGCAGAGCTCGAGGTCTTGGCTCGCTTGGACACCGCGGGTTTCGCCTCCTGCCGGGAGCGCTTTTCCGTGAAAAACCAGAAACGACACACATCACCAAAGGAAAAAAGGTAAAGCTTCACTACCAGCGGAATGGAGAAACATTACTTACCCAAAGCGACGGCAGGACTTTTCCCCGAGTCGCCGGACCCGCTCGGGGGCTTTGAGCCCGCCCCATGGCTCGAGCCATGCCCCCGAGCCGTCTCCGTGTGGCTCGGATGGGGGGAAGGCTCCCGGTGCCTCCCTTGGCTCGACCCCGGCGGGGAGCTCTCCTCCTGTCTCTTGTCCCGAGGGGACGACCGTGTCTCCTTCAAGCGGTCCTCTTGGCGCCTTTCCTTGCGCGGGCTCTGGGACCTACTCCGGCGCTCGTGCCGGTGGTCCCCCCCCCCCCGCGTCTGCCTCCTTCTCCCGGCGATGGGCTCCGGGATCGCTCGCGACTCCCGTCACGAGACGACCGGGAGCTCCCCCCTCGACGGTCATGGTGGCGGGGGCTCGACGCCCCCTCGTGTTGTCTGCTCTTCCGCGGGCTCGATGTCGTCTTCGACGACTTGCGGCGGTCGGGCTCGGAGTCCCTCTCGGCGTGTTGACTGCTTCTCGAGGTCCGGCCTTCTCGAGACCCCCCGCCTGGGTCGACGCGGTCGTGACCTCCTTCTGCGCCGCGGCGATGGCGCCCCGAGTTCGAGGCCTCTTCACTACAGGGGGCACGTCCGGCACGGAGCTCGACGTGCCCTGAGCCTCCGACGAGGCGGGGCCTGGCGTGGCCTTCCGCTGCTGCGTCCCGCGCGATCCCTTCGTCGGGGGGATCTCCAGGATATTCTCCTGCACAAAAGAGTCGTCAGCCCTGATGTCGACGACCCCCGCGCGCCTCAGACGCGCATCCATCCCTTCATCGTCGCTCTCCTCCTCATCGTCATCCTCCTCCTCCGAGCTCGTGTAGTTGAGCTCGGGGGACTCCTCTCCAGGCTGCCGGTTACGACGAGCCTTCGCTAGCCTCTGATCCCGGTCCACCCGACGCAGGTTCTTCTCTTTCTCTTTCTTCTTCTTTGCATCCTTACTCTCCTTATCTTTCTGAGCAGAGAGGCGCCTCACCTGTCTTTCCGCGGCGTCCTCCTTCACCGGGGGCCTCGACGCGTGAGATGTGAACGCCCCCTGCAGAAAGAAACTTGATGAGAAAAACCGCAAGGAGAGTAAACAAGGTTCGAAGAAAGAGAAAGGAGGGGATGCTCGAAATAGCCTAGCTTGAGGAAGGCTTACCGGGTCGAGACACCCCGCGTCGGGCGCCATGGCGACCAGGTTGGTCTCCTCAGGGCGGAACGACCCGAGGATCGTGACCGACACCCGGGAGGCACCCTCGTTCCGAGACAGCCTCTCCTCGGCCATCCTTGACCTGTTCAGCTCCTCGAGCGGGGCATTTGACCCCATCTCGTACATGAGAAGGGGGCGGTCCGCCAGAGGAAGGACCCTCCGCTGATGGAACGCCCAAATGACCGCCTGGGCGGTCAGTCCCTTCTCCTCCACCAGCGACCACATTGTATTCATCAGCGGCATCAGGTGGCGCTGCCTGTCCGCCACAACGCCCCAACTCCACTTCTCAGGGCGCTTGGTGATGATCCTCCCGGTGTACTGCGGAAGGAGCCCGTCCTCGTTCCGCAGGTAGAACCAGTGGTCGTCCCACCCCGCCTGGTTGGTGGAAAGCTTGTAGTGGAGGTAGTGGCGGGGGACTTTGGCCAACGAGGGACCGGTCCTCGCGGTGATGGTGAGGGAGCCCACGCGCGCGGGCCTCCTCCCGCTCGGCTTCACGGCCTTATGAAAGAGCTCGCCCCAGAAGAGGTGGACGAACATCTCCCAATAAGGCTCGATCTTCAGGTATCCCTCGCACACCGCGACGTAGATGGCGGCGTGCGAGATTGAGTTGGGGGAGAAGTTGTAAGTGCAATCAAGCCCTAATTGTGGGTTTTGGTGATAATGACCACACGATTGGAGAACTAATGAGATTCATGAAGTTGATAAGCAGGTTATGATAAGAAAGGATGGTGTTTGTACGTTGGTGGACCCCCCATACTACATTTCATCGGATCCGGACTCAAAGTGATATATCAAGCTTTTTTTTCATTTGAATTTGAGTTATAGGAATGCCGTACTATCAAGGGGGAATGCAAATACATTGCTATGGCTGAATGACATGTGCTCAAACCAACCTAAGCCATCCATGTTTTTAACCAAAGACAGTTGCACTGAATTCCAATCCAACCCTGTCTGATTGGTAGGCGCGGCAGTGCCGCTCTTGTCGCGGCAGTGCCGGGACGCGGCACTGCCGGGCTTCGGTCGGCACTGCCGCGACTTATTGTAACCGTTGGCAGGGAGGAGATATTTACTCCATCTCCCTGCCACCCCAACGGTGATCCACGACCAGAACTCGTCACCTACCTCCAGACAAGCTTCTCTCTTCCCCATTGAAGGCTCTCAACTCCCCTCTCTCCAATCCTTTGATTTCCATTGATTCCAAGTGATTGAGAGGATTAAACCTTCATCAAAGAGAAGCCCTAGCTGAGATCTACTTCCTAGAGCACTTGATTTGAGCCATAGCCGGTGGATTTGCTTCTATTACTCTTGGGTTCTTGGAACCCTAGCCGGCTAGGCGTCGCCCTAGAGCCTTGCCAACTTGTGTGGCGGCCTAGGGAGGTTTGTAATCGATTGTGCAGCTAGTATCATTACCCCTCACCTCAAGGATTTGGTTCCTTGACTTGAGAACGAGGTAGAGTTGAAAAGCTCATGACCTAAGTGGTCAACCTCAACAACGTGGAGGTAGGCAAGCCTTGGTGGCGAGCTGAACCACGGGATAAATCACTTGTCTCTTGTGCTTGCTTAGTTTCATTCTTCATATTCATGAGCTTGTGATAGATTCTAGGGTTTGGCCCGATCTACTTTATTCCTCTTATTTGGCTTGGAGTAGTTGGTTCTGCTGGTTCATAGAACTTGTTGTAGCATTTCTATTCATATAGAATCAGTTAGTTGTGGCTGGATTTCGGATTGCAGCTTCTGGTCTCACACTGCGCGGCAGTACCACGCTGGGGCCGGCAGTGCCGGGCAGCGGCAGTGCCGGGCACATAGCGGTAGTGCCGGGTTTATCTAATTAAGTTTTGAGCTGTGATTTTTGACAGGCCTATTCACCCCCCTCTAGGCCACACAGGTCCTTACAAGTGGTATCGGAGCCTGGTCTCTCAGCAGCACTTCACCGTGCGAAAGAATGGCCACCGACGGAGGAACGGGTAACGTTAGCGTTGTGCAACCCACACCTGAAGTGGAAATGCACACCGCTAGCAGCAATGAAAGTCTCTCCACAGCAAGTGAGAAGGCACCTCCTCAAATGGGTGTGTCGGCCGGAGAGCTCGCAAGAAGAAAGGAGGAAAGAAGATTGAGAAGAGAAGCTAGAGCCAAAGCAAGAGAAGATGCAGTGATTCTCAAAGCAAAAGAAGAAAAGGCTCAAAGAAAAGAAGAGAGAAGGATTAGAAGAGAAGAAAGAGCCAAGAGAAGAGAAGAAAAGAAGAAGGAGGAAGAGCTCCAAGCAAAGAAGAGTGTGAACTTGAGTGATGACTCAAGTAGCACCGAAGATGGAGATGATCACTTCTCCTACACACATAAGGACAACAAGAAGAAGGAGGAGATGAAGAAGTCATATAAAGAAGTATCCTTTAACTATTCTTCTATGACTAACCATGACTCTAGGCCTCTCATCAATGTGCCCGCGGGCAAGTTACCTCGTTTCGACGGGACTAACTTTGCCAAGTGGAAGCACATTATGAAGACCTATCTTATTGGTCTCCATCCAGGTATTTGGGAGATAGTGCACAATGGACTTGAAGCACCGGTTGATCCAAAGAGCCCCACTCAAGATGAATTCTGCAACATTCATCTCAATGCCCAAGCCACTAGTGTGTTGCTTAGTGCCTTGGATGATGATGAGTACAACAAGGTCATGGGAGTTGAGGTTGCAAAGGAGATTTGGGACACATTGCATATAGCTCATGAAGGGGTTGACAAAGTGAGGCAATCCAAGATTGACTTGTTGATGGCTAAGCTCAACCGGTTTGTGATTTGTGATGGTGAAGGTCCACAAGAGATGTTTGATAGATTGATGGTGATTGTTGGTAAGATTAGAGGGCTAGGTGGAAATGAAATCAATGATCACAAGGTTGTGAAGATCATGTTAGAGGCATACTCACCTAGAAATGAGACCGTAGTAACATTGATTAGGGACAAGAAGAAGTTTGAGCAATTCACACCTAGTGATGTGCTTGGAAGGATTATCACATTTGATATGCAAAGAGAAGAGGCAAATGAGAGAAGGAAGCTTGGAGAGTTGCAAGCTAGGCTAGATGGGATGAAGATCAAGGATGTGGCACTTAAGGCTAGCAAGCCATCAAGGCAAGCAACATCAAGCAAGGCAAAATCAAGCAAGCAAGCCTCTACAAGCAAGCCCAAGCAACAAAAGAAGAAAATTGAAGTTGAGGACAGCACATCATCATCTTGTGGAAGTGAAAGTGATGGTGAAGAATTTGAAGAAATTGGTGATATAGCTCTTTTCATGAGAAGATACCGCAAGGGGCTCAAGAAGGAAGGTTATAAGTTTGTAAAGAGAAGGTTTCCAAACAAGAAGAAAAGAACTTGCTACAATTGTGGAAGCACCGATCATTTCATAGCACATTGTCCACATGAGAAGAAGGACAACTTCAACAAGGGCAAGAAAGATGACAAAGGCACTTACAAGAAACACAACAAGAGATACATGGGAGAAGCTCACATTGGACATGAATGGGATTCAACCGCACAAACCTCAAGTGAAGAAGATGAGAAGATAGCAACAATAGCATTTCAAAAGTCATCTCCTTCACCAAGACTATTCAACAACTTGTCCGATGATGATGATTGCAACTCCCACACTTGTCTCATGGCCAAGAAAGAGAAGGTGAAAAGGCTCAAACTTCTAAAACCTCTCTTCCACCTAGTGACATCTCTAGTAGTGAACTTAGTGATTCCTCTAGTGATGATGATTCTAGTGATGAAGAAATAAACATGATAACTAAAAGGTTGGACAAGAAAACCAAACTCTTTATCACTAAACTAATGGAGGAACTAGAAAGTGTACAAGCCGAGCTAGCAATAAGTGAGGATGCTCTCATCAAACAAGAGGACCTCTACATTGCTTGCAAGGAAGCTCTTGCATTAGAGAGAAGTGAGTTGGACGTCTTGCACGAGGCCTTGGCCAAAGAGCAAGATGAACATGCTTCCCTAAAGAAGGCCCATATTGCACTCAAGGAAAAGTATTGTGGCTTAGATGAAAAGCACAAAGAACTTGAGTTGCAATATAATCTTCTTTGGGAAAGCAACTCAACTCTTCCTAAAGCAAATGTCACCTCTATTCCCTCCACTAGTGAAGGTTGTGGAAAATGCTATAATGTTGATTTGAATGTCTATTCCATTAACCTTGTGAACATGGAGGCCATGAGAAAGGAGATAGCAAGATTGACAAATATCATTGCAAATGGTTGTGTCAAGTCTACCACAAGTGCTAATGAGAAGACTCAAGAGAAGAGCAAGCCCAAGTTCAAGAATGGACGGCGTCCTTCCATAAAAGATGGGTTGGGGCACGAAAAAGGAGCCAAGACTAATGGAAGAAGGACAGTGAATGGCTATGAGTGTGTGAGGTTTGAGAAGAAGGGTCAGATTGGTACAGTTCAGCCTGCACAGACCGCAGCAGTGCCGCGCCATAAGGCGGCAGTGCCGGACCCCGGCAGTGCCGCCCCCAGGCCGATAGTGCCGCCCCCAGGCCGATAGTGCCGCGCCCCAAGAAAGGGAAGGCTACCAGTTTGCCTTCTGCTCAGTCTCACACACAGCACAAGCAGGTGACCAACCCAAAGCAAGGATCTCAGAAACCAAAGGAATCTATTTGGGTGACCAAGAACAAGTTTGCACATCAACCCAAGATAGAAGCCCCAAGGAAGAGCATGTCATCTTGTTACATTTTAGGACACAACAACAGTGGTAAAGTTGTTGCAAAGTATGTTGGTGATAACAAGCGGACAACCGACAAGTGCATTTGGGTTCCTAAGATACTTGTGACTAACTTGCAAGGCCCCAATATCAATTGGGGACCTAAACCTAGGAACTAAACTTGTCTTGCAGGCATACTCCTCCGGTGGATCAAGTTGGGTGCTTGATAGCGGATGTACAAATCATATGACCGGAGAAAGGAGTATGTTCTCATCATATTCCCCAACTTCAAATGCAAGCAAAAACATCATTTTCGGTGATAACTCCAAGAGGGATGTATTAGGTCTTGGTAAAGTTGCTATTACACTTGAGCATTCAATTACTAATGTCTTACATGTTGATTCGTTGAGTTACAACTTGCTATCCGTTTCACAATTATGTGGAATGGGTTTCAATTGTCTCTTTACGGATGAGGGTGTGGAAGTCTTTAGAAGGGAGGATTCCTCTATTGTCTTTACGGGTCGTTTGAAAGGGAAGCTTTACTTAGTTGATTTCAACAAAAGTGAAGCCAAACTTGAGACTTGTTTAGTGGCAAAATCTAGCATGGGTTGGTTATGGCATCGCCGACTAGCTCATGTTGGGATGAGGAACTTGGCCAAACTTCAAAAGGACAATCACATCCTAGGACTAACCAATGTTGATTTCGAGAAAGACAGAGTATGTGGAGCTTGCCAAGCCGGAAAACAAGTAGGCGTACCTCACCCACCGAAGAGCTACGACACTACTACTCATCCATTGGAGTTGATCCACATGGACCTCTTTGGACCGGTTGCCTACCTTAGCATCGGCGGTAACAAACATGGTCTTGTTATTGTTGATGATTTTTCTCGTTTCACTTGGGTATTCTTTATGCATGACAAAAGTGTAGTGCAAGAGAAGGTGAAGATGTTCATACGAAGAGCTCAAAGGGAATTCGGTTTCAACATCAAGAAAGTTCGTAGTGACAACGGAACCGAATTCCGAAACACCCAAGTGGATGAGTTTCTTGATGAAGAGGGCATCAAACATGAATTTTCAGTTCCATACACCCCTCAACAAAATGGTGTGGTGGAGAGGAAGAATAGAACACTCATTGACATGGCAAGAACGATGCTAGATGAATACAAGACGTCAGACATCTTTTGGGCCGAAGCCGTCAACACCGCTTGCCATGCAATCAACCGCCTCTACCTCCACAAGAGAAGAAAGAAGACCTCCTATGAGCTGCTCACCGGTAACAAACCAAAGGTGTCATACTTTAGAGTATTCGGGTGCAAATGTTTCATATTGAACAAGAAGCCCAAAGCCTCTAAGTTCGCATCCAAGGTTGATGAAGGTTTTCTTCTCGGTTATGGATCAAACGAGCATGCCTATCGTGTTTTCAACAAGGCCTCCGGCAAGGTTGAAATAGCGATAGACGTGACGTTTGATGAAACTAATGGCTCTCAAGTAGAGCAAGTTGATGAGGTTGTTGTAGGTAATGAGGAACCACCTTGTGAAGCAATCAAGCAACTAGCCATTGGTGATATTAGACCACAAGAACAGCAGGCTACTGGTCGAGATGGTCCTCAAGCTGAAGCTCCTGCTGGGATTGATCAGATACAGTCCCCCGCAGTGCCGGGCCTTACCCCGGCAGTGCCGGACGGCGGCAGTGCCGGGCGAAGCCCAGCAGTGCCGGGTACACCCAGAGCAGCTGCAGCCACTCCACTTCATGGAGTAAACTTACAACCCATCTTTGAGCAAGATGAAGAAGAGGATGCCGAAGATGAACTAGAACCCATTGATCATCCAAGACTCAAGCAAACTATTCAACGGGATCATCCCGTTGACAACATTCTTGGGAGTCTACGAAAGGGGGTAACGACACGCTCTCATTTGGCAAATTTCTGTCAATATTACTCGTTTGTCTCCTCTTTGAAACCTCTCAAGGTAGAAGAAGCCCTGGATGATCCGGATTGGGTGATGGCCATGCAAGAAGAGCTCAACAACTTCGAGCGCAATCAAGTATGGTCACTTGTGGAAAGACCAAATACCAATGTTATTGGAACCAAATGGGTTTTCCGCAACAAGCAAGATGAAGAAGGTGTGGTGACAAGGAACAAGGCAAGATTGGTAGCTCAAGGGTTCACTCAAGTAGAGGGCTTGGACTTTGAAGAAATATATGCACCGGTTGCAAGGCTTGAAGCCATTCGGATTCTTCTAGCCTATGCAGCCCATCACAACTTCAAGCTATATCAAATGGATGTGAAGAGTGCATTTCTCAATGGCCCTATACAAGAGTTGGTGTATGTTGAGCAACCACCGGGCTTTGAAGATCCCAAGCTTCCCAACCATGTCTTCAAACTCCATAAGGCGCTCTATGGGCTTAAGCAAGCACCTAGAGCATGGCATGAATGCCTTAAGGAATTCTTGCTCAAACAAGGCTTTGAAATAGGCAAAGCCGATCCTTGTAAGTGCAATCAAGCCCTAATTGTGGGTTTTGGTGATAATGACCACACGATTAGAGGACTAATGAGATTTACAAAGTTGATAAGCAGGTTATGTTAAGAAAGGATGGTGTATATGCGTTGGTGGACCCCTCACACTACATTTCGTCGGTTCCGAACTCAAAGCGCTTCAAGGATATTCTATTTTTGATTACTTGAGTCTAGGAATGCCGTACTATAAAGGGGGAATGCAAATTCATTGATATGGCTGAATGATATGTGCTCAAACCAACCCAAACCATCCACATTTCCAACCAAAGACAGCTGCACTTAACTCAGATTTATACCTGTCTGCTTGGTAGGCGCGGCAGTGCCGCTCTAGGCGCGGCAGTGCCGGGCCGCGGCACTGCCGGGCTGAGGCCGGCACTGCCGCGACTTAAACTGCCCGTTGGATGGCAGAGGGTATTTACATCACCCCCTCTGCCCCCCAACGGTCATCCACGACCAGAACACTCCACCTACCTCCAGACAAGCTCCCTCTCTCCATTGAAGGCCCTCCAAGCTCCCAACCACCAAAATCTTCATTCCCATTGATTCCAAGTGGTTGAGAGGCTAAAACCTTCACCAAAGAGGAGCCCTAGCTGAGATCTACTGCCTAGAGCACTTGATTTGAGCCATAGCCGGTGGATTTGCTTCTATTACTCTTGGGTTCTTGGAACCCTAGCCGGCTAGGCGTCACCCTAGAGCCTTGCCAACTTGTGTGGCGGCCTAGGGAGGTTTGTAATCACTTGTGCAGCTAGTAAGATTACCCCTCATCTCAAGGATTTGGTTCCTTGACTTGAGAACGAGGTTGAGTTGCAAAGCTCATGACCTAAGTGGTCAACCTCAACAACGTGGAGGTAGGCAAGCCTTGGTGGCGAGCTGAACCACGGGATAAATCACTTGTCTCGCGTGCTTGCTTAGTTTCATTCTCTATGTTCATGAGCTTGTGATATATTCTAGGGTTTGGCTCGATCTACTCTATCTTTCATATTTGGCTTGGAGTAGTTGTTTCTGCTGGTTTATATAGCCTATTGTTACATTCCTATTCATATAGAATCTGCAGATTGTGGTTAGATTTCGAATTGCAGCTTCTGGTCTTCATCTGCGCGGCAGTACCGCGCTGAGGCCGGCAGTGCCGGGGAGCGGCAGTGCCGGGCACAGGGCGGTAGTGCCGGGCCTATCTAATTTGTTTTTAAGCTGTGATTTTTGACAGGCCTATTCACCCCCCCCCCCTCTAGGCCACACAGGTCCTTACAAGTGGTATCAGAGCCTGGTCTCTCAGCAGCACTTAACCGTGCGAGAGTATGGCCACTGACGGAGCGGGTGATGCTAGTGTTGTGCAACCCAAACCCTTTGAAGATCCGGATGTGCACACCACTAGCAGCAGCGAGAGTATCTCCACAGCTAGCGGAAGGACACTTCCACAATTGGTTGTGTCGGCCGGAGAGCTCGCAAGGCGAAAGGAAGAAAGAAGGTTGAGAAGAGAAGCTAGAGCCAAAGCAAAAGAAGATGCAGCAGCTCTCAAAGCAAAGGAAGACAAGGCTCAAAGAAGAGAAGAAAGAAAGATTAGAAGAGAAGAAAGAGCCAAGAGAAGAGAAGAGAAGAAGAAGATGGAAGAGCTTAAAGCAAAGAAGAGTGTGCATTTGAGTGAAGACTCAAGTAGCACCGAAGATGGCGATGATGACATCTCCTATCATCACAAGGATGACAAGAAGAAGAAGGAGGAGACCAAGGAGACATACAAAGCCGTATCCTACACTTATTCTTCTATGTCTAACCATGATTCTAGGCCTCTCATTAATGTACCCGCGGGCAAGTTGCCTCGTTTCGACGGGACCAACTTTGCCAAGTGGAAGCACATTATGAAGACCTATCTTATTGGTCTCCATCCAGGAATTTGGGAGATAGTGCACAATGGACTTGAAGCACCGGTTGACCCAAAGAACCCCACTCAAGATGAGTTCCGCAACATTCATCTCAATGCCCAAGCAACTAGTGTGCTACTTAGTGCCTTGGATGGTGATGAGTACAACAAGGTCATGGGAGTTGAAGTTGCAAAAGAGATTTGGGACACATTGCATATTGCTCATGAAGGGGTTGATAAAGTGAGGCAATCCAAGATTGATTTGTTGATGGCCAAGCTCAACCGGTTTGTGATTTGTGATGGTGAAGGCCCTCAAGAGATGTTTGATAGGTTGATGGTCATTGTTGGCAAGATTAGAGGACTAGGTGGAAACGAAATCAATGATCACAAGGTAGTGAAGATTATGTTGGAAGCTTACTCACCAAGAAATGAGACCGTGGTGACATTGATTAGAGACAAGAAGAAATTTGAAAAGTTCACACCTAGTGATGTGCTTGGGAGGATTATCACTTTTGATATGCAAAGAGAGGAAGCTAATGAAAGAAGGAAGCTTGGAGAGTTGCAAGCAAGGCTAGATGGGATGAAGATCAAGGAAGTAGCACTCAAGGCAAGCAAGCCAACAAAGCAAGCAACATCAAGCAAGCCAAATTCAAGCAAACAAGCCTCTACAAGCAAGCCCAAGCAACAAAAGAAGAAAATAGAGGTTGAGGACAGCACATCATCCTCTTGCAAAAGTGAGAGTGATAGTGAAGAATTTGAGAAGATTAATGATATAGCCCTATTCATGAGAAGATACCGCAAGGGGCTCAAGAAAGAAGGATACAAGTTTGTGAAGAGGAAGTTTCCCAACAAGAAGAGGAGAACTTGCTACAATTGTGGTAGCACCGAGCACTTCATTGCTCATTGCCCAAATGAGAAGAAAGACAACAAGGGCAAGAAAGATGACAAAGCCACTTACAAGAAGCACAACAAGAGGTACATGGGAGAAGCTCACATTGGACATGAATGGGACTCAACGGTACAAACCTCAAGCGAAGAAGATGAGAAGATGGCAACCATTGCATTCCAAAAGCCATCTCCTTCACCAAGGTTATTCAACAACTTGTCCGATGATGATGACAACTCCCACACTTGCCTCATGGCCAAGAAAGAGAAGGTGAAAAAGACTCGTACTTCCAAACCTTCTCTTCCACTTAGTGACATCTCTAGTAGTGAACTTAGTGACTCTTCTAGTGATGATAGCTCTAGTGATGAAGAGATAAACATGATAACAAAGAACTTAGATAAGAAAACCAAACTCTTTATCACTAAGCTAATGGAGGAACTAGAGGGTGTACAAGCCGAGCTAGCAATAAGTGAGGATGCTCTTATCAAGCAAGAGGATCTCTATATTGCTTGCAAGGAAGCTCTTGCATTAGAGAGAAGTGAGTTGGATGTCTTGCATGAGGCCTTGGCCAAAGAGCAAGATGAACATGCTTCCCTAAAGAAGGCTCATGTTGAACTCAAGAAAAAGTATTGTGACTTGGATGAAAAGCACAAGGAACTTGAGCTGCAATATAACCTTCTTTGGGAAAGCAACTCAACTCTCCCTAAGGCAAATGTCACTTCTATTCCCTCCACTAGTGAAGGTTGTGGAAAATGCTATAATCTTGATTTGAATGTCTATTCCACTAACCTTGCAAACATGGAGGTCATGAGAAAAGAAATAGCAAGATTGACAAGTGTTATTGCAAGTGGTTGTGTCAAGGCTACTACAAGTGCAAGTGAGAAGACTCAAAGCAAGAACATGCCCAAGTTCAAGAACGGAAGACGTCCTTTCATAAAGGATGGGTTGGGGCATGTAAAGGGAGGCAAAACAAATGGAAGGAAGAAGGTGAATGGCTATGAGTGTGTGAGATTTGAGAAGAAGGGTTACATTGGTACAGTTCAGCCTGCACAGACCGCGGCAGTGCCGCGCCAGAAGGCGGCAGTGCCGGGCCCCGGCAGTGCCGCCCCCAGGCCGGCAGTGCCGCGCCCCAAGAAAGGGAAGGCTACCAGTTCCTCTTCTGCTCAGTCTCACACACAGCCCAAGCAGATGCCAAATCAGAAGCAAGGGTCTCAGAAACCAAAGGAGTCTATTTGGGTAACCAAGAACAAGTTCATGCATCAACCCAAGATAGAAGCTCCAAGAATGAGCATGTCCTCTTGTTACTATTTAGGACACAACAACAGTGGTAAAGTTGTTGCAAAGTATGTTGGTAATGACAAGAGGGCAGCCGACAAGTTTATTTGGGTTCCTAAGATACTTGTGACTAACTTGCAAGGCCCCAATATCAATTGGGGACCTAAACCAAGGAACTAAACTTGTTTTGCAGGCATACTCCTCCGGTGGATCAAGTTGGGTGCTTGATAGCGGATGTACAAATCATATGACCGGAGAAAGGAGTATGTTTTCATCATATTCCCCAACTACAAATGCAAGTGAGAATATCATATTTGGTGATAACTCCAAGGGGGATGTGCTAGGTCTTGGTAAAGTTGCTATCACACTTGAACATTCAATTACTAATGTCTTACATGTTGATTCGTTAAGTTACAATTTGTTGTCCGTTTCGCAATTGTGTGGAATGGGTTTCAATTGTCTCTTTACGGATGAGGGTGTGGAAGTCTTTAGAAGGGAGGATTCCTCTATTGTCTTTACGGGTCGTTTGAAAGGGAAGCTTTACTTAGTTGACTTCAACAAAAGTGAAGCTAAACTTGAGACTTGTTTAGTGGCAAAATCTAGCATGGGTTGGTTATGGCACCGCCGACTAGCTCATGTTGGGATGAGGAACTTGGCCAAACTTCAAAAAGACAACCACATCCTAGGACTAACCAATGTTCATTTTGAGAAAGACAGAGTATGTGGAGCTTGCCAAGCCGGAAAGCAAGTAGGCGTACCTCACCCACCAAAGAGCTACGACACGACTACTCATCCATTGGAGTTGATTCACATGGATCTCTTTGGACCGGTTGCCTACCTTAGCATCGGCGGTAACAAACATGGTCTTGTTATTGTTGATGACTATTCTCGTTTCACTTGGGTATTCTTTTTGCATGATAAAAGTGTAGTGCAAGAGAAGGTGAAGATGTTTGTACGAAGAGCTCAAAGGGAATTCGGTTTCAATATCAAGAAGGTTCGTAGTGACAACGGAACCGAATTCCGAAACACCCAAGTGGAAGAGTTACTTGATGAAGAGGGCATCAAGCATGAGTTCTCAGTGCCCTATACCCCTCAACAAAATGGTGTGGTGGAGAGGAAGAATAGAACGCTCATTGACATGGCAAGGACAATGCTAGATGAGTACAAGACGCCGGACATCTTTTGGGCCGAAGCCGTCAACACCGCTTGCCATGCAATCAACCGCCTCTACCTCCACAAGAGAAGAAAGAAGACATCCTATGAGCTGCTCACCGGTAACAAGCCAAAGGTGTCTTACTTTAGAGTATTTGGGTGCAAATGTTTCATCTTGAACAAGAAACCCAAAGCCTCTAAGTTTGCATCTAAAGTAGATGATGGTTTTCTTCTCGGTTATGGATCAAACGAGCATGCCTATCGTGTTTTCAACAAGGCCTCCGGCAAGGTTGAAATAGCGATAGACGTGACGTTTGATGAAACTAATGGCTCTCAAGTAGAGCAAGTTGATGAAGTTGTTGTAGGTAATGAGGAACCTCCTTGTGAAGCAATCAAGCAGCTAGCCATTGGTGATATAAGACCACAGGAACAGCAGGCTACAGATCAGGAAGGTCCTCAAGCTGAAGCTTCTGCTGGGACTGATCAGATACAGTCCCCGGCAGTGCCGGGCCAGACCCCGGCAGTGCCGGACCCCGGCAGTGCCGCGCGGAGCCCAGCAGTGCCGGGCACACCCAGAGCAGCTGCAGCTACTCCACCTCATGGAGTGAATCTACAACCCATTTTCGAGCAAGATGAAGAAGAGGAAGCCGAAGATGAACCAGAACCCATCGATCATCCAAGACTCAAGCAAACTATTCAACGAGATCACCCCGTTGATAATATTCTTGGGAGTCTACGAAAGGGGGTAACGACACGCTCTCATTTGGCAAATTTCTGTCAATATTACTCGTTTGTCTCCTCTTTGGAACCTCTTAAGGTAGAAGAAGCACTGGATGATCCGGATTGGGTGATGGCCATGCAAGAAGAGCTCAACAACTTCGAGCGCAATCAAGTATGGTCACTCGTGGAAAGACCAAATACCAATGTCATTGGAACCAAATGGGTCTTTCGCAACAAGCAAGATGAAGAAGGTGTGGTGACAAGGAACAAGGCAAGATTGGTAGCTCAAGGGTTCACACAAGTAGAGGGCCTGGACTTTGAAGAAACATATGCACCGGTTGCAAGACTTGAAGCCATTCGGATTCTTCTAGCCTATGCAGCCCATCATGAATTCAAGCTATATCAAATGGATGTGAAGAGTGCATTCCTCAATGGCCCTATACAAGAGTTGGTATATGTCGAGCAACCACCGGGCTTTGAAGATCCCACGTTTCCCAACCACGTCTTCAAACTCCGAAAGGCGCTCTATGGGCTTAAGCAAGCACCTAGAGCATGGTATGAATGCCTTAAGGAATTCTTGCTCAAACAAGGCTTTGAAATAGGCAAAGCCGATCCTACTCTCTTCACTCATAAAGTCAATGGAGATATCTTTGTGTGCCAAATATATGTCGATGACATAATATTTGGTAGTACTAACAAATCCTTTTGTGATGAGTTTAGTAGGATCATGACTAAAAGATTTGAGATGTCTATGATGGGTGAGCTCAAGTTCTTCCTTGGGTTTCAAATCAAGCAATTGAAGGAAGGGACCTTTCTTTGCCAAACCAAGTACACCCATGATATGCTAAAGAAGTTTGACATGGTGAACGCTAAGCCTATCAAAACGCCCATGCCAACTAATGGACATCTTGATCTTGATAAGGAAGGAAAAGCTGTGGACATCAAGGTATATCGTTCCATGATTGGCTCCCTCCTTTACTTATGCGCATCTAGGCCCGATATTATGCTTAGTGTGTGCATGTGTGCTAGATTTCAAGCTAACCCAAAAGAGTGTCACTTAGTGGCCGTTAAGAGAATCTTGAGATATCTAGTTCACACTCCCAACTTTGGCTTGTGGTATCCTAAGGGCTCCAAGTTTGATCTACTTGGCTATTCGGATTCCGATTACGCCGGTTGCAAGGTAGATCGAAAAAAGCACTTCGGGGACATGTCAATTCCTTGGACGCTCCTTAGTGTCTTGGAGTTCTAAAAAGCAAAATTGTGTAGCCCTATCCACAGCCGAGGCCGAGTATGTTGCAGCAGGTGCATGTTGTGCGCAACTACTTTGGATGAGGCAAACCCTTCGTGATTTCGGATGTCAATTTACTCATATCCCACTCTTGTGTGACAATGAAAGTGCCATAAAACTTGCAAACAACCCAGTGAGTCACTCAAGAACCAAACACATAGACATCCGGCATCACTTCTTGAGAGATCATGAAGTCAAAGGAGATATCGCCATCAAACATGTGAGCACCGACAAACAACTAGCCGATATCTTCACTAAGCCTCTAGATGAGTCAAGGTTTTGTGCTTTAAGGAGTGAACTAAATATACTTGACTCTCGTAACTTAGTTTGAAACCTAGCATGCTTGATTGATCAACTAGTTCGACCTAGGTAAAACAAATTTCAAAAACTTTAATATTGTGTTTCAAAATCTTTGAAAGAAACTTGCTTGGTATGACCATTGTTCTGTATTGATTACTTGCTGCTGGTCATATCATGCATGAGGTACCTGTCCACTCCAAGATAAGCTGTAGTATAACAGAGAATAACTCTCTCTGTTGGTAACAGGCCGGCAGTGCCGGGCCAGGCGCGGAAGTGCCGGGCCCCGGCAGTGCCGCGCCAGGCGCTGGTAGTGCCGCGACTTACTGATTCGGCTGAATCAGTCTTGTTACCGAGTGGGGCCACTGGGAAACCTTCCTATTCTACCCGTGACCCCCTCTCTCTCTCCCGTGCCTTCTCTTCCCCTCTCTCTCTCTCGGGCGAAAAGGGCGACCGCAGCCTCTTCTCACCGACCGGCCGTCCCCGGCACTTCCGGCCACCGGAGGTGCTGCTCGGGATCCTCGTCGGTGCTGCTCCGTTCTCCTCTTCTCCAAGGGTCTCCTTCCCTCTCTTCCTCTCAAGGTGAAGGTTCAAAATCCCTAACCCTAAGTTTTTCCCGATTTGTAAATGCGCCATGGGTATTGTATTTAGAGGTGTAGAAGGGTTTGTAGATGATAGGGAAGTGGTAGAGATGATGGATGTGGTGTTCCTTGGCTCAGATCCGGCCTGCCTGCGCGGCAGTGCCGCGTTCTGCGCGGCAGTGCCGGGCCCCGGCAGTGCCGCTCCCAGAGCGGCAGTGCCGGACCATGAGCAGGGATTTGATCCACGTAACACCTTATCCATCAAAATCTATCGCCTCACTATAACCTACCAGCCCTTATGCAGTCTTCTAATCCACAGTTTCCATGTTTTAGATGTCGGGCGGAGGTGATGATGAGAGGAGGATCAAGAGAAGGAGGATCCACTCAGGGGGAGGAGCAAGCAGCCACCAGTCGTGGTGGTGCTCGCTCCCAAGGAGGCAGTTCAGCTAGGCAGCAGATACGAGACGAGATCCGTCTCCAGATGCAGGGTCGTCAGATCAGGGAAGACCTTTACCCTGCCACTCCAGAGCACCTAGCAGAGGTCAGCAGAGACCACATCCAAGCCCTATGAGGAGGATGTTTTGGAGAGGGTACCACAGGACACCAGGCCCAGACAGGTGGTGTCCTACCACCAGCAGTTCTCGTCAGTGAAGGCACAGCGTCAGCAAAATCCCTACAATGCTCCAAAGGACATGGGGATTGACTACAGGTTCTGGAATGAATTTCATTCAGATTTCTACCGTTCAGTCCTGTTCAATGCCAAAAAGTCCAAGATTCTAAGTATGAGATATGTAGATTGGGAGCATCTTGAGGCCAAGACTGACAGTGAGATCAACAGGGTGATAGCTGCATGCAAGAGAAGAAATATGTATGATTTGATGGGTTTCCAGTACAACTGGAATGTGGAGATCATTTCTCAGTTTCATGCCACTCTATATGTTGATAATATGCTGGAGGAGATGCACTGGATGACCGAGGGTCGCCACTACAAGGTCACCTATGAGACCTTTAGTAGGATTCCTTGGCTTGGGCAGCGATGACAGGCAGTTGATAACCTGCATGATGAGAGGACGCTGACAGACAGTGAGATTGCCCACTTATATGATGATCCTAGCAAGGCTGATGGGTTGGTGAAGGGGCTGAAACCTTTCTACTACATGCTCAACAACCTTTTCAGACAGACGCTCAACCCAAAGAGTGGCTCGCACTCCAATTTATATGGATATGGCAGGAAAGAACATGTTGGCTAGGATGGCCCCTCAGGCTACTCCCTTTTCTATATCCAGCTTCATTTGGACCGAGCTTCAGGTTGCAGCAGCAGAGGATGCTAGGAAGGCGGTTCTATATGCACCTTATATCATGTTTATGATTGAGATGGTCTCCGGACATTCTTTTGTTAAGGATGGGTTGCATGAGCCGTACAGGGCTGAGAAGAAGAAGGCGGCAGCAGGAGGTTCAGCTAGGTTGGCAGCAGCTAGTGACAGGCCTGAGAGCTCTCGCCCTTCCTATCAGAGGAAGAAGAAGAGCAAGCTAGCACGATGGATCAAGGCCATCTTTTCTACCTGCACCTACGCAGCCGAGACGGCACACCAGGCGCTTGTTGAGCAGCGGCGCAGAGCGAGAGCGGGCGGGACGTTCGCCGTTACCTCCACCCCGCTCTCCACCTCGCTTTGACCTCTCCAGTCTTGAGTCCGACGACTTAGATGATGATGACGAGGAGGAGGAGCAGGAGGAGATAGTGCCAGTGCCACCCTCGTCGGTCTTCACGTGCCTCCGCCTCGACCCGCTACACCAGTACCACCCACCGTCATGGCAAGGCCGTGGTCTCCGATGACGACGACGACGATGATGAGGAGGAGGAAGAAGAGGAAGAAGATGAGGTTGAGTGGGAAAGGTTGCATCGGATGATGATTGAGTGCTTGGACACTCTTCTCTTCTCTCTTTGCTCCGTTTGGTGACTTGTTGGCCAAAGGGGGAGAAGTAGGGAGAGAGGAGGGTACAACACTTGTTTCAGCTTTTTCATTGTCCCATCTTAGTTGTAGTTGTGAGTGAGAAGAGGTGGACCGTTTAAAACTCTTATTTCTTTAATATACTATATCGTACTATTGTATGTTGGATGTGGACATGTATCTTTTACCTGCTTTAGTTAGTTTGTGCTATCTTGTTTAGATCAGTTGATATATGCTTTGTGGTTTTAATATTGTCGCTGCAGTTTGTGCTTTTGAATGTGGACTGAGCCGGAAGTTGCGCTCCTCAAGGGCCGGAAGAGTGCCGGGCCCGGCAAGGCCGCGCCCAGAGCGCAGTGCCGCTCTGGGCAAAAAAGACAGCAAACCACCGTCTGATGTGCTTAAACGTCATTCGGCATCACCTTATATTATTGACACAGTTTAATTGACCCCACAAGCTATCAGATGGTGAAACTGAACTATATTCCACTTTAATATGTGAAAGGTTGCCTTTTATGCCAATTTGAGGAATTCAGCTCTCATTCACACATTTAGGGGAGGTTTCACCACCTAAAGCTTCAAAATCTCAGTTTATACCCTTATCGGTACGCTCTATGGTTGTCATCAATCACCAAAAAGGGGGAGATTGTAAGTGCAATCAAGCCTAATTGTGGGTTTTGGTGAGTGAATTAATGACCACACGAATTAGAGGACTAATGAGATTTACAAAGTTGATAAGCAGGTTATGTTAGAAAGGGAGGTTTGTATTGAGTTGGTGGACCCCTCACACTACATTTCGCGGTTCCGAATCAAAGCGCTTCAAGGATATTTCTATTTTTTATACTTGAGTCTGGAATGCCGTTACTATAAGGGGGAAGAAGGGAATGCAAATTCATTGATTATGGATGAATGATATGGGCTCAAACCAACCCAAACCATCCACATTTCCAACCAACGACAGATGCACTGAAATAGATTTATACCTTCTGCTTGGTAGGCGCGGAAGTGCCGCTCTGGAGCGGCAGTGCAGGGCCGTCGCACTGCCGGCTTGTGTGAGGCCGGCACTGCCGCGACTTCTTAAATGCCCGTTGGATGGCAGAGGGTATTTAAGCACCCCCTCTGCCCACAACGGTCCTCCACGACCAGAAACCCACGCCACCTACCTACAGATGGACAAGCCCCTCTCTCCAGTGAGGCCCTCCAAGCTCCCAACCACCAAACTCTTATCCATTGTTCCAAGTGGTGAGAGGCTCTAAAACCTCACCAAGAGGAAGCCCGAGCTGAGATCTATGCTTTAGAGCCTTGATTTGGAGGCCATAGCCGGGTGGGATTTGCTTCTATTACTCTTGGTTTCTTGGAAACCCTAGCCGCGCTAGTTCGCACCCTGGAGCCTTGCCACTTGTGTGGCGGCCTAGGGAGGTGTTTGAATCAATTGTGCAGCTAGTAAGATTACCCCTCATCTCAAGGATTTGGTTGGTTCCTTGACTTGAGAGAACGAGGTTGGTTGCAAAGCTCTGACCATGGTCACCCAACCCCGTGGTAGGTAGGAGCCTTTGGGTGGCAGGCTGAACCACGGTATACAATCATCTTGTCTCGCGGCTTGCTTAGTTTCATTTCTAGTTCATGAGCTTGGATATATTCTAGGGTTTGGCTCGATCTACTCGATCTTTCATATTGGCTTGGGAGTAGTTGTTTTTCTGCTGGTTTTATATAGCCTTTGTTTTACTTCCTATTATAATATAGAATCCTGCAGATTGTGGTTAGATTTCGAATTGACAGCTGCTGGTCTTCATCTGCGCGGACAGTAACGAGTGATGCGAGCAGTGCGGGGGAGCGGAAGACGTGCCGGGCCAGGCGGGGGGAGTGCCGGGCCTATCTAATTGTGTTTTAAGCTGTGATTTTTGACAGGCCTATTCAACCCCCCCCCCTCTAGGCACACAGGGTCCTACAATCCTACTTCTCACTCATAAAAGTCAATGGGATATCTTGTGTGCCAAATATATGTCATGACATTTAATAATTGGTAGTACTAACAAATTTTTGTATGAGTTTAGTTAGGTCATGACTAAGGAGATTGCGATGTCTATTGATGGTTGAGCTCAAGTTCTTCCTTGGTTTGCCAAATCAAGCAATTAACGGAAGGGACTTTCCTTTGTCAAAACCAAGTACACCAATGATAGTTAAGGGGAAGTTTGACATGGTGAACGCCAAGCCATCAAAACTCCCATGCCAACCAATGGGCAGCTTGATCTCCACGTAGAAGGAGGAAAGCGGTGGGAATTAAGGTATATCGCTCCATGATAGGCTCTCTACTCTACTTATTGCGGCATCTAGGCACGATTATGATGCTTAGTGTGTGCATGTGTGCAGATTTCAAGCTAACCCGGAAAGAATGTCACTTAGTGGGCGTTTTTAAGAGAATCTTGAGATATCTAGTTCACACTCCAAACCTTGGCTTGTGGTATCCTAGGGCTCCAAGTTTGATTACTTGGCCTATTCGGATTCCGATTACGTGGTTTGGCAAGGTTAGATCAAGAAAGCAATTCGGGGACATCATGTCAATTTCATTGGACGCTCCTTAGTGTCTTGCGAGTTCTAAAAAAGCAAAATTGTG
Organism: Coix lacryma-jobi var. lacryma-jobi; assembly: GCA_009763385.1. Lineage (NCBI taxonomy): Eukaryota > Viridiplantae > Streptophyta > Magnoliopsida > Poales > Poaceae > Coix > Coix lacryma-jobi. Next base: position 30,508,206 of record CM019827.1, on the reverse strand, counting down.
TGAGCCTTTCCACAGCCGAGGCCGAGTATGTTGCAGCCGGGCATGTTGTGCCGCAATACTTGGGATGAGCAAAACCTTTTGTGATTTCGGATTGTTCATTTTACTCATATCCCACTTCTTGGTGACAATGAAAGTGCCATAAATAACAAACTTGCAAACCAAACCCAGTGAGTCACTCAAGAACCAAACATATAGACATCCGACATCCAATTCTTAAGAGATCATGAAAATCAAAGGAGAATCGCCATTAGACATGTGAGCACCGACAAACAACTAGCCGATATCTTCACCAAGCCTCTCGATGAGTCAAGGTTTTGTGGCTTTAAGGGATGTGAAAATAAATATTACTTGACTCTCGTAACGTAGTTGACAACCGAGCATGCTGATGATCAACTAGAATGACTAGGCAAACAAATTTCAAAAACTTTTCAATTGTGTTTCAAAAAATCTTTGAAAGAAAACTTGTTGGGATGGACATTGTTCGGGATTTACTGTTTGTCTATGGTCATAACATGCAAGTTAGACTTGTCCACTCAAGAATAGAATGTGTTGTAGGAATAAGCCTGTCTATAGGTAAACTGTACGGCAGGCGGGCCAGGCGCGGTAGTGCCGGGCCCCGGCAGTGCCGCGACAGGCGCGGTAGTGCCGCGACTTACCGATTCAGCCTGAATCGGTTTGTTACCGAGTGGGGCCAAGGGAAAACTTTCCTATTCTTACCCAACGGCCCTCTCTCTCTCTCTCTCTCTCTCCCTCATCCATTCACCGCACCCGTGCTCTCCTTTTCACCTCTCTCTCACGGGCGACCGGGCGACCGCACTCTCCCTCTCCACCGACCGTGCTCCCCGGCAGCTCCGGCCTCCGAAGGTGCTGCTCGGGATCTCCTTCGGTGCTGCTCCGTCGTCCTCTTCTCCAAGGGTCTCCTTCCCTCTCCTTCTCTCAAGGTGAAGGTTCAAAATCCCAAACCCTAAGTTTTTCCCGATTTGCAAATGCGCCATGGGTATTGTATTTAGAGGTTGTAGAAGGGTTTGTAGATGATAGGGAAGTGATAGAGATGATGGATGTGGTGTTCCTTGGCTCAGATCTGGCCTGCCTGCGCGGCAGTGCCGCCCCTGCACGGCAGTGCCGGGCCCCGGCAGTGCCGCTCACAGAGCGGCAGTGCCGGACCATGAGCAGGGATTTGATCCAAGTAACACCTTATCCATCAAAATCTATCGCCTCACTATACCTACCAGCCCTTATGCAGTCTTCTAATTCGCAGTTTCCATGTTTTAGATGTCGAACGGAAGAGGAGATGAGAGAAGGGTCAAGCAGAGGATGGATCCGCTCAGGGGAGGAGCAAGCAGCCATCCCGTCGAGGTGGCTCTAGCTCCCAGGAGATGTTTCAGCGAGGCAGCAGATCCGGGATGAGGCTCGCCTGCAGATGCAGGGTCGTCAGATTCGGGATGACCTCTATCCCAACACCCCAGAGCACCTGGCAGAGGTCAGCAGAGCACACTTGCAGCCCTACACAGAGGATGTGCAGGAGAGGCCTCCTCAGGACACCAGGGACAGGCAGCCCCTGTCATACTATCAGCAGTTCATTCGGTCAAGTCTCAGCGCCAGCACAACCCATACAACCATCAAAAGGATATGGGCATTGATTACAGGTTCTGGAACGAGTTCCATTCATTTCTATCGCTCAGTCCTGTACAATGCTAAGAAGCAAAAGATTCTGAACATGAAGTATGTTGATTGGGAGCATCTAGAGAGCAAGACTGACCGTGACATCAATAGGGTGGTGGCTGCGTGCAAGGCAAGAAACATGTATGATTTGATGGGATTTAGCTATAATTGGAACACTGAGATCATCCATCAGTTTCATGCAACTTTGTATGTTGAAATGTGGTTGAGGAGATGCACTGGATGACCGAGGGTCGCCACTACAAGGTCACCTATGAGACCTTTAGTAGGATCCTCGGTTTGGGCAGCGAGGATAGAGAGCTTGATAATCTGCATGATGAGAGGACGTTAACAGATTCTGAGATTGCTTTCATGTATGAGGACCCTCGGAAGGCAGATGGGTTGGTCAAGGGACTACAAGGTTTTTATTACATGTTGAACAACCTCTTCAGGCAAACTCTCAACCCAAGAGTGGGTCCCATTCTAACTTGTATGGATATGGCAGGAACATGTTGGCTAGGATGGCCCCAGGGGCTAATCGCTTTTCCATATCCAGCTTTATATGGACTGAGCTTCAGGTTGCAGCCGAGGATGCTAGGAAGGCAGTTCTATATGCCCCCTACATCATGTTTATGATTGAGATGGTTTCCGGCTATACCTTTGCTAAGGATGGGTTGCATGAGCATACCGTGCAGAGAAGAAGAGAGGAGCAGCATCAGGGGCAGCAGCAGCAGCTGACAGGCAGAGAGCTCTCGCCCTTCCTATCAGAGGAAGAAGAAGAGCAAGTTGGCCAAATGGATCAAGGCCATCTTCTCTACTTGCACCTATGCAGCCCAGACAGCTCACCAGGCACTCGTTGAGCAGCGAGCAGAGCGAGAGCGGGCGGGACGTTCGCCGTTACCTCCACCCCGCTCTCCACCTCACTTCGACCTCTCCAGTCTCGACTCAGATGACATAGACTCAGATGGAGATGAGGAGCAGGAGGAGATAGTGCCTGTGCCACCCCGTCGTTCTACACGTGCCTCGACCTCGACCCGCTACACCAGTTCCACTCACCGTCAGGGGAAGGCCGTGGTAGAGTCCGACGACGACGATGATGACGATGATGATGATGAGGATGCGAGGGACGATTCAGTGATGATGAGGAGAGAGTTCAGTGGGACAAGTTCATGACGACTGAGTGTTTGGACACTCTTCTCTTCTCTCTTTTTCTCTCTTTTTGGTGACTTGTTGCCAAAGGGGGAGAATTAGGTGAGGAGAAGGGGTACAACACTTTTTTCAGCTTCTTGTCCCCATCTTTTAGTAGTTGAGAGTTTGATTCATTCAAAACTCTATGTTCTGTAATAACTCTATGGTACTACTTCTTAGGCTTGGATGTGGACATGTACTTTTACCTGCTTCATTAGCTTTTGTCATATCTTGTTTAGATCTGTTGCTTTCTATGCTTTGTGGCTATGTTTTTCTCCGCTGCGTTTGCTGTCTGTAGCCTGAGCGGCAGTGCCGCTCCAGGGCCGGCAGTGCCGGGATCCGGCAGTGCCGCTCTGGCAGAAAGACAGCAAACATCTCTGATGTGCTTAAACTGTCATTCACATCACGTATTATTCTTGACACAGTTTAGTTGCACCCCACAAAGCTATTAGATGTGAAACTGAACCTATCTCTCACTTTTGAATATGTGAATGTTGGCCTCTAATGCCAATTCGAGATTTCAGCTCTCATTCACACATTTAGGGGGAGGTTTCACACCTAAGCTTCTAAATCTCAAGTATTGTACCCTTTTATTGTAAGCTTCGATTGTGTTGTCATCAATCACCAAAAAGGGGGAGATTGTAAGTGCAATCAAGCCCTAATTGTGGGTTTTGGTGATAATGACCACACGATTGGAGAACTAATGAGATTCATGAAGTTGATAAGCAGGTTATGATAAGAAAGGATGGTGTTTGTACGTTGGTGGACCCCCCATACTACATTTCATCGGATCCGGACTCAAAGTGATATATCAAGCTTTTTTCATTTGAATTTGAGTTATAGGAATGTCGTACTATCAAGGGGAATGCAAATACATTGCCATGGCTGAATGACATGTGCTCAAACCAACCTAAGCCATCCATGTTTTTAACCAAAGACAGCTGCACTGAATTCCAATCCAACCCTGTCTGATTGGTAGGCGCGGCAGTGCCGCTCTTGTCGCGGCAGTGCCGGACGCGGCACCCCACGGCTTCGGCCGGCACTGCCGCGACTTATTGTAACCGTTGGCAGGGAGGAGATATTTACTCCATCTCCCTGCCACCCCAACGGTGATCCACGACCAGAACTCGTCACCTACCTCCAGACAAGCTTCTCTCTTCCCCATTGAAGGCTCTCAACTCCCCTCTCACCAATCCTTTGATTTCCATTGATTCCAAGTGATTGAGAGGCTTAAACCTTCATCAAAGAGAAGCCCTAGCTGAGATCTACTTCCTAGAGCACTTGATTTGAGCCATAGCCGGTGGATTTGCTTCTATTACTCTTGGGTTCTTGGAACCCTAGCCGGCTAGGCGTCGCCCTAGAGCCTTGCCAACTTGTGTGGCGGCCTAGGGAGGTTTGTAATCGATTGTGCAGCTAGTATCATTACCCCTCACCTCAAGGATTTGGTTCCTTGACTTGAGAACGAGGTAGAGTTGCAAAGCTCATGACCTAAGTGGTCAACCTCAACAACGTGGAGGTAGGCAAGCCTTGGTGGCGAGCTGAACCACGGGATAAATCACTTGTCTCTTGTGCTTGCTTAGTTTCATTCTTCATATTCATGAGCTTGTGATAGATTCTAGGGTTTGGCCCGATCTACTTTATTCCTCTTATTTGGCTTGGAGTAGTTGGTTCTGCTGGTTCATAGAACTTGTTGTAGCATTTCTATTCATATAGAATCAGTTAGTTGTGGCTGGATTTCGGATTGCAGCTTCTGGTCTCACACTGCGCGGCAGTACCGCGCTGGGGCCGGCAGTGCCGGGCAGCGGCAGTGCCGAGCACATAGCGGTAGTGTCGGGTTTATCTAATTAAGTTTTGAGCTATGATTTTTGACAGGCCTATTCACCCCCCCCCCTCTAGGCCACACAGGTCCTTACAGAAGTGCTGCAACTCCACCTCAAAGTGTTGAGCCAGCCCCCGCATAAAACGGCTTGGCGGAACGCCAAGCCCCATGCGGTGGTAGCGCGTGAAGCTCACCACATACCCCTCCGGCGGGTGCGGCTCCCGGTGATCCGCCGACGGGAGAATCCACCACGCGGGCTCCTCCCGCGGGTTGGGCGGAGAAGCCCCTGGTCCACCAGCGACTCCAGCTCAGGCTGCGACGTCTTCGTCGGGCGCCAGTCTTCGCGCGGCAGCACCTGGGTCTGGGCGGCCATGGCGGCGACGGCGCGGATCTGAGCGGCGGACGGACGACCGGGAAGATTACCAATCGCTAGCTTGGGGAGAAAGCATGTGGGAGCTGCGGCGGCTGCGAAGGCAAAGGCAAAGTAAAAAGACCATCACCCCTCACTCGATATTTATAAAAGAAAACCCCGACGGGCGGGGTCTCCCACGGCAGAGAAAAGGTAACCGCACGCATTTAATGCGCCCACCTAACCACGTCTCGAGCCGGTTGACAGGTACACGCGGCAACTCCCGATTCGCTCCACTACCAGGGCCCACCACGGCCGCCGCTCCAACTTCACCTCCGTCGCCCTGGCGCCACGATCTCCACTCCCTGACAGTTTCCGCCTAAAAAGGCGTGCCCAACGGGCAGAAAGATTCCAAACGACGGAGGCTACTTCAAGAAGGTAAAAATGGGCCCCGGCCCTTCCAAGTCTCGAGGCAGCGAAGGCTGGCCCTCGAAGAGGGTTCGACAGCCGGCTTCGAGCACCCGAGTCAGGGACACCAAGGGGCGCCACTCGCAGCATCGCTCGAGGGCCAAGCCCTCGAGGCCCCTCACGTGTATCCAAGGCAGGGCGCACAACATGCAGTGAGATCCCCTCGGAGGGAGGCATCGAGCCACCGGGTCCTATCGAATGGACCCGGCATTCCTGCAGACCGAGCGTCCATGCTTTATGAGATCGCCTCCGGGCTTCAGTCGACCCTATCGAACGGGGCACGAGGTCTCACTTGGATTCCCCCGTTACCAGCTCACCGGGAACCTCGATACTCGCCCGCTCGTGGTAGTACGAGGCATCCCCCCTCGCATCCGATCGAGAGGACTCGCGGGATGACAAGCCAGGGCAACCGGCGTGCCGGACAGCTCGAAGAGTCGGCCGATAGGTTCAGCCTGGCACCCCTCGACGAAAGAGGGTCGAAGAACTCGGGGGCTCGACACTCCCGAACCTAAAAAACGTAACTAACACCCACAGAATCAAAACAACCAAACCCTCGAGAACCAGTTAGCTAACCCTCGAGATCCCGGTAGGGAGCCCCTGCTCGAGTGCTAGCACTCAAACAAGGGCTCGGGGGCTACTGTCGGGGGACCACAAAAGGGGTACCCCCAATCAACGCAAAACAAATAAGAGACCTAACTAGTCCAACCCCTAAAAAAACCAACCCCTCGAGGCCTACAACGCCGGTCCATCGCCAGGAAGCCCGGGCCCGCCAAAGTCTTGCCGACCGCCTCGTGGTTGCCTACCTCTCGAGTCCCGGCACATAGACCTTGAACCCACTACAGCCGTACACCGTTCCTCGAGACCCCACGTGGGGACCTCGAGCCTCTCTAACACGATAACCTATCCCTCGAGACACACCATACCCCCCTCGAGCAGCGCCAGACATCGGATACCAGCCCCATACTGCGCATTTAATACGTCCACCTACTCCGGTCACATCCTCTGGTACACGACGTCTCCGGTCACATCCTCTGGTACACGACGTATGCCACAGTGAACCGGGGCCAGAGTCAAACCTCGTTTTCACCACAAGCATGGACAAAAAGGCACAAGTACAACACTGATAGGCCATACCCTGCACTGTAGCACACTCGAGCCACATCTCGAGACCTGGATTCCCGCTGTACGGCTGGGTTTTCCGGGACTTGCCCACACCTGCGGGGGCTCGAGCCCCCCGTAGGCGCCACCTCGAGGCCGGCCCTGCGCCCCTCGAGCCCTGACTGCTTTCATGCTATTGGAGGACAGGTACCCCAAGACCCGGAGGGACCCTGCCACGTCCTGTACGTGCCGGAATGGGCGCTGCACGGCCTCCGCGTCGCCACGCCTCCACGTCCGCACCCGGGATGGAAGCCACGCTTCAAGGACGCCTCAACAGCAACCCCCACGCCGGCTCCAGTGACTTCGATAAGACAGAATTCCAACTCTTCGTCGTATTGGGCGTTGTACACGTCACTCCTGTGTAACCCTAGCCTCCTCTTGTTCTATAAAAGAGGACACCAGGGCCCTCCACGCGGAAGGTCCAGGCGACACACACACGAGTCCAGACTCTCGTCCACGCTCATTGAGCTTGTATTGCCCCTGTACAAGCACTTAGGTGCAAGTAATACAAGAACCTTCTCCCCCCGCTGGATGTAGGGCCTTCTTTGCCCGAACCAGGATAAACTCTTGTGTCATCTTGCATCACCATCCAGGAAGAGAGCACGCGATCATATTACTAGTTGGTGTCATACCTCCGGGGTCGAAATACCGACACCAAGAACATTTGTTTCTCTCTGTAGTGTAGACTGTAGATGGACCATGGATGGCTTCTTGAAGTCTTTGGAAGGTGAGGAGATTCGGTGAAGTCAACGGCTTGGAATGTTCGAGGGCACAAACGGATATGTGAATAATATGTGATGGCGACCGTGCTCTGTCTAGAAGTACTCCTCGGTCCCTTTTTAATTGTCGTCCGGAAAGTATGTCTGTGAGGAAAACGCTGATTTTTAGAGAGTTATTTTGGACGGAGGGAGTAGGAGTAGGAGTAGATCGAAGGGCTGCTGCCTGCTGATGTAAAGTAGTATACAGTACTAGTAAATTCGAATGGATAAGCGAGAGGACTCCAGGCCGGTTCGCTAATTCTGGTGAGTTTCGACCAACTCAGACCAAAACTTGAGATACCCACCTGGCGATGTAGGTTAACAGCCTCCAAAACTATACACGGTACCGCTGTTCAGTTTGGTCATCAAACTCGCGCTACGTACACAGCTACTCCAGGTGGCTCTGAAACAAGAAGTACTGCTACGTACTGTAGGCGTAGCAGACGACCAGACGTGTTCTTCTTCTTCCGCCTCCTCTGCCCCTGTTTTAGAGCGCGTTTACACCATCGACATTTATCTCGAACCTCCCGGTTTCAATGTGCCAGCAGCACTGTAGCCTTCCAGGTTGACTTCGCACGCCCCCTGTCCCCATTGGCGTGCAGCGTGCTGTCACACTATTCAAAAGTCAAACCGCCGTGGAGGGGTGCCATAACTTTTTCATCAAAGGTCGTCAAGCGAAGCAAATACTCCAGTAAAAGCACGGTGCAAACGCCGCCATGCTGCAGCTGCCATCTGATAACCGTTCCAGTTCTCTATCTCGACAGCTCCGGTCGGTCCTGGCCTTTTATTCTACTCCCATCTGATGCCGTTGCCGCTGTACTCCTGCCTCCAACGGTACCGTACCCTCCTCTCCTAGCCCTTCGTTTTCCTCTTGTGCTCGTGCTCCGGACCCCTCCGTCCATTGCTTTTTTTTTTAAAAAAAAAAGGACGCCGAAATTCCTAAAGCTCCAGGCACGGCTAGTATACTCCCGGCGTCGCGTCCACTAGCGCTGCGCAACGTGTAGCTCTCGTCCGCCAAAGAACCAAAACCACCGGCTCTGCAGACTGCTGGACGCCGGAGCCGCTAAAAAAAGGAAGCCGCATGCAGAGCGAAGCGAACCTGTGGTCCGGAGTCCGGACACTTGTCGAGGCGGCAACTGCGACAGGTAATAAGAAGGGTATCGCAAGTGGCGCGCCTACTACCAAACCGAACCAAAGGCGGCCGGCCGCCAACTCGATCGCCAGCGAACGGCGCTGCTCAGGTGGCGACTGGCCAGGCACGGGTGTTGTTTGTTTACAGTAGAGCTGCAGCCAAGTGTGTGCTTGGCTTGTGGTTGTGGCTGTACGTGAGATTGGATCTGTATCGTGCACCTGTCAAAAAGGTTTTAGTAGAGCTGGGGAGATAGTTCCGTTGATGCGGGGGAATCATCATCATTTCGCTGGCAAGAGGTACAGAGGGGCGACGATGCCTATCATGGAAACGTGATTGGAACAGTTGTGTGCTTCCTTTGATTACGCTGCAGTATAGCCTGTATTCATGGATGGGCCGTGGTGGTCGTAACGATGACCTCAGAGTCATCATCCTGGATGATCGATCATCGATGGATCAGCATATGGTCATTACGCTTTAGTTTCGATTTTAGCTTAATATTAATTCATTCTTTTATCTTAATAATTCACCTTTATAACTAAACCGTTTGGTGATCCTGAAAATCAACATCCCGTGTCACATTTTTCTTTTCGTTGAAAGTTTTATTTTTTTTGAGGAAAAAATCTTGTACGTCTTAGATCGTTCTGATAAAGTGGCGACTTATTTTAACACGTTATTTTAATTAGATAATACGTTAAATAAATAGACAGTTTCCAGATTAAAACCAGAATATAAATTATGATAGATTGATAATCTAGATATCTCAGATTGTATTGTTTACTAGCTTAACAAAACATGCATAACATGATCTCAAACATGATAACAGGTGTAAACATAGCTCGTACACCAGATAGATTAAAAAGCAAGAACAAAGGCATAAGATCTGATATAAGCATCTGCATTAGATCACGAACGGCGTACCTTTCGTTTGCTGGAGAAGACGGTGGCGGAGTCGGTGCTGGACGATCCTCGATGAGCGCTGGAGGAAGAGCTCGGAGCAGTTGACGACGAGTACGTCTTGACACAGCGCCGCCTGACTTGGACGGTAGATGACCCGTTGTTGAAGATGAGAGCAGTCGCGCGACGAGCGCTTCCCAAAAACCTTATTCGCCTTCTCCCGGTGCAGGATCGCAAAGACAAGGTTCCGGAGACCTGCTCGCCCGGTCGCTGGTGCACGCAAGCGAACGGATTGGATATGACTAGACGACAGCGCAAAAGCGATATGAGGCAAACCCTAACTCGAGAGGTGTTGACATACGTTTTGGCGTGGCTGATAGGTTGCTTATATAGCCCTGTTGAACCGATCTCGTGTCGCGATCACGATCTAAATCGGTTTAGGACTCTTAAGTCGTAACCGTTTAGGACTCTGCAACTTAAAGGCTAAGAAACCAAAAACTAAAACTGCAAAAGGAGACCGCGCTCCCGCAAGGCGAGGAGCAGAATTTCAGCGGACCATTCACGCAGGTGATGCGCACCCGCGCAACTCGCCACGCCACGCCACGCCCCGCCCCGGCCCGGCGAGGCGAGGCGAGCGCGCGTGTGGACTTCTCTTTCTCCTTCTCACACTAGACTTGAGGAAGTGGAGAGGGCTTCCATATTTAAGCAAGTCCTCCTCCTCTTCCACTAGCAAGGTGGGACTAAAGAGTTCCGCTTCCCCTCTTTGCACACATGAATGGGCTTTGAGATTTATTTAGGAATTTCTGAATTTATTATTGGGCCAAGCCCATCTAAAACTCTAACAATCCCCCACCAGATCTCAAATGCCCATTTAGAGATTTGCCTGTTCCCGCTACTGTTTGATATACTAGTGTTTAGCAGAGACTGTTAAGTTAAACTTCTGCCTATAACCTCAAGTTACACTTATTCACAACTTGAACAATGGACTATGCCTTGAATTGCAAGTTTTGCGTGAAGCAAGTTTTACTCAAGGTTAAACTAGTACCTAACTGCCAATAGCCTTTCTCCGTGGGTTGAGCATATACGTCATACTCCATGGTCTCTTCATGAGCTTACTAGAGATCACCCTAATCTCATAGACTGCGACGTTTAACAGTCATGGCTCATATAGGTATGTTCTTTCAAGAATACTCTGTAGGACAGCATCTTTGCTTTTAAAAGCCACTAGAACATATTAAGGTCTTTGCCAACCTTCCATACAGTGCCTCATAGCAATGAGAGTATTGCATCTTCACAAAGAGAGGGTTTAGAAATTACTCTCCTCAGTTTACCAATAGCTTGTTCTTCCCAGATCCTTAGTCACGGGATCTCCGATCAAAAAGGTTGGGTTACTACTATTGTAAACTCATATGGGTCTCATACCCATCTCCCTTGATGCGATTTCTATCACATTCCGTGATAACCCTTTTGTAAAGGGATCTGCCAGGTTTTTGTCTGTTTGTACATAAGTCACACCTATTACTCCGGAGTTTCTCAACTTCCTGACAGACTTCAAACGTCTTTTAACGTTTCTTGTTGACTTCGCATTATCCCTAGCACTGTTCACTTTAGTGATCACTATTTGATTATCACAGTTCATAAGGATAGCCGGTATTGGTTTTTCAACCACCGGTAAGTTAGACAAGAGCTCACGCAGCCACTCTGCCTCTGCAGAAGCTGTATCCAAAGCAGCAAGTTCTGCTTCCATGATTGATTTAGTCAAAATAGTCTGTTTACAAGACCTCCATGACACTGCACCACCTCCAAGGGTAAAAACATACCCACTAGTGGCGTAGATCTGATCAATATCAGAAATCCAGTTTGCATCACTATATCCCTCTAGCACAGCTGGGTGCCTAGAATAGTGAATTCCAAAACTCATTGTACCTTTGAGATAACGCAAAACTCTTTCAAGTGCATGCCAATGATTATCACCCGGGTTGGACATTGTTGACGCAAAACGTGGCACCTCGCGTCAAGAGCACACAACAAGCCGAACGAGGCTAGCTTCAATCGGGAGCCCGGGGTGTATCGAACCCGGAGGCGTGCCAGTCGGTTTGACCTGAAAAGCAACAAGGGATAAAAGTGTGAGAATACCTTGGAACATGCTGGGTGAAACCAGACAGGTCCATATGTATGGCTTTGGAAGCCAATCACGACGACACACAGCTATAGAAGCTGTTTGTCGAAACAGGTTTAATATGTCATTCGGCAAGTATAAAGAGAAAACATGTAAACATGTCGAATGCCGAATACATACGTGACAAAAGGATAAAAGAGGTAACTTGTAAATATAGATCTATTCAGATAACATATGCATAGGCCAATCCAGCTAGTCTGCCGCACGTCAGCCTTCATGAACCCGTCAGGCATAAACTCAAGCAAAGCTAATCCACCGCATGATACCACTTGCTATAAATCTACACCACTCCTTATAATTAGATTAATCCACCGCATGATACAATCTAATTATAAGAAGCTAAAAGCACACGTACATCTGAACAGATCTATACATACTCATTACTCATGTAACCTTAACCAGAATCGGCAAACTAGCCGAACTGGGGTCCATGAAGAAGAAACACACAGGCAAAGCATGATTAAACTAATCTAAAACCTGTACCTGCCGCACGGCACCCAGTTCTATCAAAGCCTAAACATGATCGGCATGTATGAACCCGCAACATGTAACAACCTAGATTGAAAGTCGATTCGACCATCATGATCTTATAGTTAGCAAAGCACAAGCAAACTCATGCAACGAGGCCGAACGAAGATCAATCTAAATTGGGCAGAAAGTGTTGTACGAATTAAATAAATAAGACATATAACACGTGATAACTTAATGAATCTATTAGATCTGCCAAATCTAACAGAGCCGATAACTATTTTTACTCATGACTTAATCCGCCGCACGATACAAGTCATAGGTAAAAACTTCTCGTCATAAGCTTAAATCCGCCGCACGATACTAAGCTTAACGTACGAGACTACTTGCATGATATCTAAATCCATCGCATGATACTAGACATGATAGCAAAGTTGTCGGTACTTACGGAGGTCGACGGATCGATGATTCCTCTCGAAGAACTCGACGACACGACTATAAGGACTCGAAGATGGCACAGGGCCGATTGTATTGATGTGGTTGTGAATAGTTTTACAAAGGTCGAGGGCTTATATTTATACCCTGGACGAAAACACGAGTCCTAGACGATTACGACTTTACAATGAAATACGGAAAGATATAAACCCTACATTATTTGGTGTCTTCCATCACCACGTGTCTTCCCGTGCAAGCCAGCTTTACTCACAGTACGCGTTTTCCGAATGGAACCATGGTCTCGCGAAATAGCCGACCGCGTAGACAGATACCGAAACTCTGAGGACCAAACAGCTGCCGATCGTTTGCCGAATCTGTCTCCACTGCTGGCTGGACCCACCTATCATATTCTTACGCGTGCGAAAATCTGGTGTTAACACATGCCCCCTAATTTTGGGATAAATGTTTATTCCAAAATTTCTTTTCCTTTTCGCACTGACGTAGAACCCCCAGAAGCATCTGCCTTCACTCGCCATAATTACCGTACCTGCCAATTCATCTCCCTATGCACTCGGGACCTTTTAAACTCCCCTTTTCACTTGATTTTGGCTCGTGCTTCTCGACCTCTCCTGCTTTGTTTGCAAACCAGAAAACCCCCTCTCTCTCTTGCTATTCCTAATCAGCCAGAAGATGTCTTCTCAGGCGAGCCGTCATAGCCTTGAGCTTGGGGCTTCCAGTACCTCCAGGAGAAGGTTTCCCTTTAATCGCCTTTCGTTCGAAGATGAAGCAGTCGCCCTTACATTGTTGTTCTTGTCTAGGAGGGTCGATGGCGACTTTCCCGAGGTCCTTGCTCAGAAGATTACGGATCTTCACTTTGATCTAGAAAGGAGGAATCGGGAGATCACCCGAGTCTCTCGAGAGCGTGATGTCGCTCGGGAACAGGCCATTGGTAAGCATCCTTCCACTGTTCTTTCCCTACTCTTCTTCCCTGTTTTATTGATCCTCCCTCTTCTTAGCTCTGGAGGCTAAACTTCACTCCCTCGAAGCTGCCATTGCCGATCTTGCTGTCACAGCCAACGTGCCAGGTATGACGGCTTTGAGGCGGGTAAACGAGGTCAACCGGGTCCTCCCTGACATCTCCAGGGCTGACATGGGTTACGGTGCAGCACTCGCCTTCAACGCTGTTCGGATCCACTCCGGTGCCGACTACCGTCATTTTGATGTTTGTGAGCGAGGACTAGAATTCAGGGTGGCACACTCTGTTGATGACATGAAAGAAGCTGGAACAGATCTGGCCGATTAGTTTGACTTTGATCTTCCAATTAGGAATAGAATAGAATGGACGAACTGACTCTTTATTGTAATTTGCTTCCCCTTTTGTAAATAAGTGAAAACTACTCCGTTCGTCCTTCTGAAACCAACCTGAGATTGATCCTTCGAGATCAATGCGTGTTCTATCCCGTGCACTAGCTACTGATTCTCTTCTTAGTGATGCACATCTTATCGATTGTTGTTGATGACCATGTTCAACTCAACCGATTATCTCAGATTTGGCGTCTCTTCAATCACCCTTCCGTTTTTTCGGTTTATGATGGTACCAGGATAACACCCCTTCAGTCCTTTGTCTTCAGCACCAACTGATGATTCAGAGCCCCTTTTTTCGAATAATTAACCGAAACCGAGTACCTCACAATTGCAATCTTCTGTCAGCCGAACTTTGATCAGCCTTTTAGACTCCAAAACCCCGAACCATTTAAATCAGCACAGATTTGGTTTGGCCCAATATTGGCCCAACAATGAAAGACCCTAGCCTGGCGCCTGACCTTCCAACGCGCAGGTTATAGCTCTATTAATATGACTTCAGTCGAGCCACTATCTTCAACCCCAAGCCTGACTCACAAAAATCCCAATCCTGTGCTCTTGGCTCAAACCAAAGGGAAAAAACCCTCTTCTGCCCAAGAATTCCACCAATGCTCAGTAGTAGTGATCTCAGCAAATGTTCCTTTCATAGTTGAAACAGGATACAACAGAGCACCGACTCACCAACGTCACGGGTAAAAGCCATTTTCTGCCCCCTTTTGATAGCTTCCTTCACTCGCCTTATCTTTGACTAAGCTCAGGCTCTCTTCTCAGAAGACTTGCCCAGGAGATATGACACCGAAGAAAACTGAACAGCCGTATCAGTGGAAACAGACCTACAACACCATCATAGGTCAATAAAATCCTTATAAGACCTTCTCCTCTGATTAAACTTGCATATGCCTGACATATCTTCTTCTTTTGTCAGTTCTTTCCTGCAGAGAAGAATGTTCACGAGAACATAGCTGAGGCTAATCTTGATACTACTGACGGTCGCATAGATCAGGCCATCATCTAAGGTGTGCAGGTCGGAATTCTTCTCAAGCTGTTGGTGACAAATTCTTGACTCAAAGAAGACCACTTCCTTCATCAGTTGGTCTTGCAGATGTACCTTTGGACAACTTCGAAGATTCCGAAGCTCTTAACGATTACGCCTTCACCCCTTGCCGAATGTTTGACGTCATCTTAACCGACTGAGTCTCACTTCCGATATGTCATGTCACTCGACATCCTCACTTACTGCTTCTCACCTTTCTCTTTCCCCGATAAACCTGCTAATTTGAAAATGCCAGGGTTACCAAGGTCATAAACATCCTTGCGCTAAAGGCGATATGTAAAAAATATCGGCTATAATTTAATTCCTTGGAAATTTTTTTTCTGCTAAAGGCGATGTTTTTTCACATTGGCTGTATACAAAATATCTCTCGAGTTACACGACTCCCATGCGTTCGGCTTTAACAAGTAGTGCCGAAGCTTCAACTGACAAGTACACAAACCGAAAAGTCTCGTCACAGCCGAATACCCCTCTCTTAGGTTTGACGTTTTTCGGCCCAAATAAATCGCTAACTATCTTTCCTTTAAATTCAAAAATAAGGGCCGATCCTACTATAAGGCTACCGGCCGTCACGTACAAACTCGAAATAATCCCCGAGTTGTGGAAGCGCCTCCATGTATCTTCAACTTCATCAAAAGCTTCTGTTGCACGTCACCTTGTATGAATCTTCTCTGAACTTCCATAAGCTCTGGTAATGAAGAAATAATTGAAGTCCCCTTAAAGGCTTGCAGATTTTGAATCATACGAGATCCCAACTTGCACACATTGATCCAACTTCGGCTTCACTATCAACACTTTATTCCTTGTCAGCAGATATGAGACTTTGGCTTTAGCTTTCTCCATTACCATTAGTTAGACTTAAAAATTACTCTGAGAGCCAATTGTCTGAATCGGCTGTTGGTCCTCGTCGAAGACATTCACAGGACCTGCTTCCGAGGCTCTTCCAGAGAAACACTCGACACCTTCATACTCCCAATAGATTGGTTCTGTATTAGCAACACTAACCGAATCATCAGCATGAACGATCTCAATATCATCTCCAATCCACTGTATGAGGAACTGATGCATAGTTGATGGTACACACAACAGTTTGCATGTATCCAATCTCTTCCTAACAGCAAACTGTATGCCCCCTTGCCCTCAATTACGAAGAAGGTAGTGATCAAGGTTTTAGACCCAATCATTAATTTGACATGGACTGCTCCTCGGGCATCAGAAGAATTTCCCGCAAAATCCCTCAATACCATGTCGGTCTTCAGTAGATCTTCACTTGTCATGCCAAGCTTCCTGAAAGTGGTATACGACATGATATTTATGGCAGCTCCTCCATCAATGAACATCTTGGTTAATGGCTTGCCATTGACATACCCCCCGCATATATAATGGCCTCAAGTGTCGGTGTCTGATTGGTTTATCAAATACTGCCTTTTCAGCCAAGACGAGATGAGCCAATAAGTTCTGAAATTCACTTTCATCGAAGTCTGAATATGTCTCGTCTTGGACATCTTGATTCTCCGGAGCTACAAACTCTGACGGGAGAAAGAACGCCATGCATGTATCAGTCGAACGATTACCTCCATCCGGCTTCTCTTTAGGACGCCAAACCCGTTTCATCTTGGTGTCCGCTTGCTCCAACTCTCTGTTCCTCAAGCGCTGCACTCTCCTTTTCTGGCTTTTCCTTAAACCTGGCGGGCACCATTGCCCTTTTTGCCAGACATATTCACGGTATTCTTCTTCTTCAGTATGAGCCCAACTTTGATCGACAAATCTTCCCTGCCGATTCTCAGAATTATTTATTTTTAAGCGTCGATCGTCCTCAGGGATTCGTGCCCCCAAGCCTTTCATGGACAAAACGGCGGTTGACTTGAGATTGCCTGTACTCGGAGTACTAACTACTGCATTCAGGGCAGTCGTTCTTAACAGACAACTTCAAGCCTTCGTTCCAACAATACTGGAAGAACGAGCATTCCCAATGAGACTGTTCCTGTTCCTCCATATCTTCTCGTTCTTTTCGGTACATCTCTTCCTCGTACCTCTTCTGCCCCTCCAGGAACTTCCGTTCTTCATAAAGCCTCTGCTTCTGGTACCGTTCCTGTTCCCGACGCCACTTATTCAACAGAATGCGCGTCGTGACCCTGGGTCTGGAGGTGTTACCCGTCTCAATTCGGCTATCTTGGAACCGAACTCTCCGCTGAAGTTCTCCTTTTGTAACCTGCCGATCGGGTTTTTTCTTTCAATAGTGCCAGCTTACCCTCGCTGCATTGATCAAAGAGAAAGACACAGTATTAAAAGGGCTTCTCATCTTACCCCTACCCCTGGGATCGGCTGCATTGATCATGTTAACAGAGAAAGACACAGTATTCTGCTCAAAAGGGCTACCATCAATCTTCATCTTTCCATCGAACCTCAGATGTCCGCCTTGAATAGCCTTCTGGATCCGATCTCTGAACACTCGGCAATCATTTATGGAATGAGACTTAGTGTTGTGGAAACCACAATACTTCTTGTCTTTGACGCCCCCAGGAAGCAGCATAGGATGACCTTCCGGCAACTTGATGCGCCCCTCCTTCAACAAGTACTCAAATAATTTGTCCGACTTGGACACATCAAAGTCATAAGTACTTTTGTGTTGCCTCAGCCACCGTTGATTGACTTGAGTCGGCTCTTTAGACCAGGTTATCTCGGCTGCAGCCACCTCATCCTCATCATGATATTCATCTGCTTGCTCTAGGAAAGCCTGATACATCTCGACAGCTACATCACCCTTCTGGAACTGATTGTTCCTCTTGAATCCTTGAGCTTGATTGCTCATCATCGCTAACTTTTGTGATAACTGCCCGAGGTCTTCAAATTCCATACCGAATTCCATGCCCGTTGGAGAAGGTTTACTATCCATAAAGCCAAAGTGACTCAAAACCTTCTCAACATAGTGAGATAGCAATAAAGTAATCTCACTCTCATCCTTAATCAGCTTAATGTTCAAAATAACATTAGCTTCACCCAGATCTTTCATATCAAAGCTCTTTGATAGGAAAGACTTGACCTCATTAATAACATCAATATTTGTTCCAAAAATAAGAATATCATCAACATATAAACATAATATAACAGATTGACCCCCACCATGTCGATAATACACACACCTATCAGCTTCATTAACAGCAAAGCCTGCACTAATTAAAGTAGTGTCAAACTTCTCATGCCACTGTTTAGGTGCTTGTTTCAAGCCGTACAAAGATTTTAATAACTTACACACTTTTTGCTCTTCACCTTTTACTACAAACCCATCAGACTGATCCATATAGATCTCCCTATCCAACTCTCCATTAAGAAAAGTTGTCTTCACATCCATTTGATGAATGAGAAAACCATGTGAGGCAGCCACCCTTTTGTAAACGAATCAGCATTCTGAATCCCGACGTTTCAACGCAGCAGAAGCAAGAGGAGAAATACTCACGTCACGTAACCTCTTCCTGACCATCTCAACCCAGGCTGATCGCGCCAAACCAGACGTGAGAATCTGCGTCCACCGCCTGCCGTCGAAGAAACGGAGAAATCCCGGTGTACGACGACGACGGTGCAAAGTGAACGCCCGGCTGACAAATGTGCAGCGCACCCCGAACTATCTGGCTCCGTGGCTCGCCGCGTCGTCGTCGTCAGGCACGGGCAGGCTAGGAAGAGCCGCGGACGCTGCTCTGCTCTGCCGTTGCCTGCCCGATAAATTTCGGGCCGAGGCCGGCCGGCCGGCGGTCGGCGCGGATACGTGTACCACTCTACCTCTGCAGCTGCTCGCCACGAGCGTGTCTGCATGTAACGCATCGACGCGTTCGCGTTCGGCCTGCAGGCGGCGGCGGTACGTAGCACGTTATGTATAGCACGTGTGAGCTGCGTGGCTTCACGTGTTTCCTCTCTCTCTGGTCTGGTCGTCTCCCATTCTCTGGCAGTCTAGCGAGCAAACCCGGCGCCGCCGTTAACAACGGTTTGGTATTTTCCATGACCCTGACTGGCCAATGCTCAGCCAGGTGAATCTCTAGTAGTACAGTAGAAAGCTTTACCCCTGAACACAGGTGCAGTCATGCTGGTTTGACCCAAATGTAGGCGTCGATAGGGCTAGCTTGCCGGCGACGGCGAGAGCAGAGCGCCAGCGCAACTCGGAGCACCACGCCGCAACAGTGTACGCTTTGCTTTCCAGAAGGAGATCGAAGACAAGATAAACAAAGGATGCACGCGACAGCACGAGGACCTTACACTTGTCCCAACTCCCACTACTATACGGCAGGTAGGTAATCCTCATGCCAGCTAACGGCATCATCCGCCTCGCCGTAAATGAATAGCACAACTGGCTAACGTGGCTGATCGCGGATCCACAGCACGGGGAACCGCAGGTTGCAGTAGCAAATCACGAGCCATGCCAATTGCCATCTGTAATGATGGGCGGAAGCCGGAAAGAGAGAGTCCGAAACAAACAAAGTGTCACCGCGTGTGGTACTGTGGTGACTGATAAATCTCGGATTACTCAGACTACAATCCACATAAGTTGAAAGAGATTAAGGCTTTGTTTGGCTGCATCAAAATACACCCCAATCCATGTGGGTTGGAGTTGATTGAAGTGTAACTTGAACTAAATTATACTTCAATCTCTCCCAACCCATGTGGATTGAAGTGTATTTCGGTGTAGCCAAACAAGCCCTAAGGTGTAAGGCCTCGTTTCACTGCACACAAATACACCTCAATCCACGTAGCTTGAAAGAGATTGAGGTGTAATTTAGTTGAAGTTACGCTCCAATCTACTCCAACACACATGGATTAGCGTGTATCTGTGTACAGCCAAATAAGACCTAATTTAGTCCAGTTTACACTCCAATCCACTTCAACTCACGTGGATAAGGTGTATCTATATGCAGCTAAACAAAACCTCGTTGGGTCACTATTAGAAAATAAAGAAGAAACACTGTAAATGGGTCAACGAATACTGTTTAAATCTGCCATCCAATATATGAATGTATGGTTATCCCCGTGCGTACCCACATTTTAAGGATTGCATTGGTGCTCTAGATGGTACACATATTCGAGTTTCTCTTAACCCCGATGAACAAGTAAAGTATATTGGAAAACAGGGATACCCACACAAAATGTATTAGCAATTTGTGATTTTGACATGCGGTTCACATATGTATCCACGGGTCAAGCGGGATCTATGCATGACACAAGTGTGCTATACAATGCAATCAATGTGGACGAAAATTTTTTCCCACATCCTCCGCAAGGTAATATGGATGAATAACTTATCGCTTAGCCACTTTTGTACTATACAAAAATATGAACTTATATTGTTTTCACTATGTTCAGGTAAATACTATGTTGTTGATGCTGGTTATCCTAATCGGCCCGGCTATCTAGCTCCTTACAAGGGTGAAAGATATCATATGTCGGAGTGGCATAGAGGTACGGAACCTAAAACACCTAAGGAAAAATTCAATCGCATTCACTCTTCAATCCGAAATATTATTGAGAGGTCCTTTGGAGTTTGGAAAATGAAATGGCAAATTCTATACAAGATGCCCAACTATCCGATGTGGAAGCAAAAATGGTGGTCGTTGCTTGTATGGTCCTTCACAATTTTATTCGTGAACATGGTAGTGAAGATTCAGACTTTGCTCGTTTTGATCGTGATCCTCATTTTGTCCCAACAATACCAGAAAGATATAACAGATATGCAGTTACATCGGATGGTTCTACATCGGAAGCCAATATCGCTACTATGGATGTATTTCGTGATGAATTGGCCACAGCTCTTGCCCTTGCTTGGAACAACTAGCATGTAATGGAAAATTAGTTCTTATTTTATGTGTCATGACATGTAATAATTATATTGTACTATTATTGAGATATGGGTATGGACATGGGTTAATTTATCTAAACGGCCGGCCATGTATCATAAGCCACGCACGGTACATACTACTCCTACCTCTAGCACAAGCACAATATACTGTTGTGCTGTATTCAATCAGTAAGCTATACTATCAGCAAGTAAGAGGTTGTTTATATATAAACCATCGGTAAATACTACAGTACTTAATAATTTCCTGGTCGAGCAATACCAGCTGATCTGATGATGACTACGAGCAGCATCTCGTATTCTCGTGGAAGGTGCAGGTCGTGCTGTGCAGCAAACAGCATGCTCTTGCTGCACTGCACATCTCATCTGGACTTGTAAAGGGTAAAATAGACTATTCATACCAAAACAGATCATTTGTGGATTTGGATCTGCTATTTTGCCAAACAGTTCCATGGTAGACCCAGAGTGAATCTCAGATTCACGATGGATCTGATCCATGGTGAATCCAAGATTCAGATTCACTTTTTCCGCTGATGAATGTCTGTCAAACAGCCGCCTTAATACGACGAACCTTCCGCAAACGTGACCGGAGAGCGCGAACCGGAGAGGAGCGCGCTCCCGCTCTCACGCCCGAATTGACGACACTCGTTTTCCAGTTCCCCCGCCTAAAACCAGAAAATTCCCCACGTGTTGCGCGCTACACCAGCCACGTTACCGATCCCCTAGGCCCCCATCCTAGTCCTAGCGCAGGCCGCCGCCGCCGCCAGAAGGCGCCGCACCTCTCCACCGGTCAATCAATCCTCAAGCCACGCCGCTCCTGCCGCTTGAGGGTCCACACGCCAGTCTCCCCGCTCCGTCCTGTTCGCCCCCGCGTAGGCCCCGCCCCCTGGCGCATGCTTTCCACGCCACAGCCCGCGGAGGAGAGGAGGAGGAATCGCTACGGAAATGGGAATCGTGTACGGATGGAAGGCACAACACCACACCACACCTCCGTCATATAAATACGCGCGCTCCACTTCAAACAAGCGGCAAAATCGCACAAAGCAAAAATCGGCCAAAGCGAGCCAACCGATTCGAACAAACGAGCGCCGAGAAAACAGGAGGAGAGGAGGAGATAAGCAAAGCAGAGGAGACAGAGGGCCGCCCATGGCAACAGCGGTCAGCAGCGGCCGGTGGACGCGCGTCCGCACGCTGGGCCGCGGGGCCTCGGGCGCGGTGGTGTCGCTCGCCGCCGACGACGCCTCGGGCGCGCTCTTCGCGGTCAAGTCCGCCCCCGCGGGCGCGGCCGCCGAGCACCTGCGGCGCGAGGGAAGCATCCTGTCGGCGCTCCGGTCCCCGCACGTCGTCCCCTGCCTCGGCCTCCGCGCCGCGCCCGGCGGGGGCTGCCAGCTGCTCCTCGAGTTCGCGCCGGGCGGCTCGCTCGCGGACGTGGCGGCGCGGGGCGGCGGGCGCGTCGGCGACGAGCGCGCGGTGGCCGCCTACGCCGCCGACGTGGCGCGGGGCCTGGCGTACCTCCACGCGCGGTCGCTCGTGCACGGGGACGTCAAGGCGCGGAACGTCGTGGTCGGCGCCGACGGCCGCGCCAAGCTCGCGGACTTCGGGTGCGCCAGGGCGGCGGGCTCCCCCGGCTCCGCCGCCTTCGCCTCCGTCATCGGCGGCACGCCGGCGTTCATGGCGCCCGAGGTGGCGCGCAGGGAGGAGCAGGGCCCCGCCGCCGACGTCTGGGCGCTGGGCTGCACCGTCGTCGAGATGGCCACGGGCCGCGCGCCGTGGGGCGACGTGGACAGCGTCCCCGCCGCCGTGCACCGGATCGGGTACACCGACGCCGTGCCGGAGGCGCCCCGGTGGATGTCGGCCGAGGCCAAGGACTTCCTGGCCCGCTGCTGCTTCGCGAGGGACCCGCGCGACCGGTGCACGGCGGCGCAGCTCCTGGAGCACCCGTTCCTGGCGTCTGCCGGCTGCGGCGGCGGCGGCGTCAAGGCGGAGGCGGCCGCGGCGGAATGGGTGTCTCCCAAGAGCACCCTGGACGCCGCGTTCTGGGAATCCGACGCCGATGACTCCGATGACGAGGGCGACGTGTCGGAGAGCCCCGCCCAGAGAATCGAGGCATTGGCCTGCCCCTGCTCGGCCCTGCCGGACTGGGATTCCGAAGATGGCGACTGGATTGAGGTGCTCGATGAGCAATGTGAAGCCACCACCAGTTTGGTACCAACCAAAGATGTGGCCAGCGAGGACGAGTGCCTGCTCCAGAGTGAGGTGCTCGAAACAGAGGTCGATGTCGCCGACGCCGACGCCGAGGGCGATGATCCTCCTGGGCGTTCCGTAGCTGTAGGATTAGCTACTGCTCCGTTGGTTGAGCTACAGAACGAGCAGTGTAGGGGTGCTCGCCGTCGCCGTAATCCAACTGTATTTCTTACCGAGGCTTGTAACGATATTGAAATGTCAAAGTCCTCTTTACTGCAAAATTGTCCCCTCTTTGCTCTATCTCTGTTCTACAACTATTCCTTCTGCAGATCTGCTATTATTCATTTCACATTGGCCAACAATTTTTTTTTCTACAACTGCCTAACTGGTGCGATGCGACAATTCCAGAAACATTGTTCTAGACCGAGGTGGCGACGGCGAGGCGTCAATTGGGAATGACCGGGGGGGTGTACTCGGACATCCCCTGCCCATGGGGCCATGCTGAAAGTAGTGGCCAGATCATACCAGTAAAGGCAATTTGGAAGCATCGCAATCTGCCCATGGGATTTCTGGCCAAATCCTTTTCTTTGGGCACGGCATTGGACAAATCGTGAAATCCTCACCCATCCAGCAGCGGTTGGCGCACATTCGGCGCCTGATGATTCTTCGTCAGCTGATAACTATGAACTCCGCCGGCCAAGATGGCCGCCGAGTCCCAGACTCCCCCGTGAGCTAGCGAAACGGAGCACTCCTACTACGTACCCAGTGGGGTCTCGGCGCCTGGAGCTACTGAAAAATTACTCTGCTTTTATCTGGATAAGTCTGGACATTTTGGCACGCGGCCTGATACGCAGTTCAAGTGATGGCCAAGTGGCGCTTTCGTGCAAACCTCTGGTGGTGTGCTTCTCATGCAAATATATACATATAAAAAAATGAAGTTGGCGTACACGTTTGATCCATACTCGTACGGTAGGTACTACTTGGCACACGTGGAAACAGATATGGGAGAGAGGTCTCTGCTTGAGCCTGTACAGTTCCTCAAGGTTTGCTCACCCGCGGCACGTGTCACGACCTCTGGGAAAGCTCTTCCTTGAAACTTCTGTGCTCGTTTCTAGCAGCAGCAGCAGAAATAGGTTACTACTAGTAGTTGATTCCCTACACCCATCCCGCCCATCTCATCTCTTACGTCACCTAAAATCGATTAATTGTCACTATCATTACTATTATTCTCCACGCCAACTCTTTGCTGGTGTTTGTACACCATGAAACGAAAAATATAAGGGCCGTTTGGATCCTTCATTTTGGAGGAATTGGAATTCACTTAATAAATTATGCTATTTAGCTTGGAATTTAACATTCCATCATTTTTCCAAGTCTCACATATAAGCCTACCTCAAATTCATATGTTGGGAGAGGGAAATGAATTCTAGAGATCATCATGTTATATTTCTAATTTGTACTCCCTCCGTCTCAGGATATAAGGCACGTTTTGACTTGATACGGTCTTCAAGATTATACTTTGACCATTAATTTATATTATTTTATATAACTAATGGAAACAACAAAAATATCATTAGAAAGTATTTGTAAAGATAAATTTAATGGTTCCATTATTGTACTATATATATTTTTTTTTTTATTAGATTTATTATTGGTCAAAGTTAATAAAGTTTGAATTTTAAAATACGTGCATGCCTTATATCCTGAGACGGAGGGAGTAATTTATAACATTCTCTTCATCTCATTCCCTCATGGTAGAAATACAACACATTGATACGTCTCTCATTTAGGCAACAATAATATACAAATATAATCCATATATAATCATATTAGCTTAACTAAAATGTGTCTAAATTATGATTTTTAAAATGAATTTAATTCGAGACATCCAAACGGGCCCTAAATATTATGTCACGAGGAGAAGAACAGAAACGGCGGCAAAAGAAATTATTGCACAATTCTTGAAGTCCTGAGAATCGCTGGAATATTTGCGCGCTAGCTAGCCGGTGTTCTGTAGTGCAGACTTGTGGTCATCCTCAGAAGTCAGAACCGAGGTCGTCGCCATCCACAGCGAAAGGAACAGGAATTTGGTGGCCTGCACGACAGCCTCAAATCGTCAGCAACCTTGCTGTGCGCTAACTAACGGAGTACCTTACACATCCCAGCCCGCCTTTACCGCTCGTGTTGTGTGTTTCTTGAGAATCTTGAGAGCGAGCAAGATCGAGAGCGGGAACGCACATCATTTACTGTACAGTATGTGATGTGCTTTTCGGTAGGTGGCGGTACGTCCAACTGCCAGGGTCAGCAATGCATGGCTGCTGCGCTTAGCGGAAACGATCTTGGTGCTCCGCGCCAAGCAAGGTCGGCGCAGCAACGGAGGTTTGACCTGCGATGGGGCGATGGCAGTTGTTGAGCAGCAGGATTCTCATGCAGAGGTCAGCCGATCGAAGGGATCGGTCGATCGTCCGATCGCCTCATCTCAAACTGGTTGCGTCACTCGCTAAGGAATGTCGTTAGTCCAGCGTCCAGACCAACTCTTCTTGACGTGGGGATCCCGGTGCCCTCCGATTTATTTAGTCGTCTACTGCAAATGATCAAACTTAAATAATCTAATAAAAAACAACGATTTGTTGCCCCTCCTAGCAAGTCTATGTATCCAGATAATACACGACTGCTAAATTTTAGTCATATACAAACTTTGAGCATTTAAGTTTTTTATACCTGAATTTTAATTGGACTAACCACTGGACACCGGTCCAAGTGATCCGCGGGCCCCAAGTTCTGAAAGTGGACTTTATCATTTGGATTCGTCGAGCAAACTTTTATTTAAAAAACAATTAAAATCGTCGAGCAAACGTGGCCCCCCCCCGGGTGTTCGAGATCGACGCAGCTCCTGTGCGCGTGGATGGTGCGTCGTGCGCGTGGCCCCTGTGCGCGTGCACGGTACTCGGGCTACGTGGACGAAGGAGGGCAACTAAAAAGGCCGAACCATTGGACGACGCTGACGGGTAACAGCGAAACGTGCTTTGCCCGCCGGAGCATCCGTGTTGCGGCAAGGCGATGAGATGATGATGCGTCGGCGCGTCGGTGACGCCCGCTGTGACGCACTCGGCATATCTATCAGGCTCGATCATGCTCGCCGGCGGCGGCTCGGAGTCCTCCCCCGACCAGATAGAACCTGGCTGCACTGGCTGGGTGGGTAAACTTCACTTGGCCTACCGTGGGCTACTCTATACATACAGATGCAAACGGCGCGGGTCGCGCCACTAACCCGCTGGGCTACTCGCGTCGCAGTTTCACATGAACCCGCGCCGCAAACCCGTGAGATAGGAACGGGTTGACGCGGCTTGTCCGCGTAGTCCAACGGCGCCGCGGCATCCCGCAACAAGATGCGACTGCCAAGGAAAAACAGAGAAAGCAAACTCCTGTTTGTGCAGCTAGCGTGGGCACTTGCATGGCGCCGAACTGTGGAGGCCGGGCGACGGACCTTGGCACTGGGGGCATGTTTGGATGGTGCCCTGGACTAAAATGACTGGACTGGACACCTGCCTGTATTCTTCCTGGGGTTCATTTGGTTAAGACCCTGGAAAACTTGCCTGTAGTGAGTTGCCTGTGACAGCTGCCTGAGAGCCAGGCGTAGAAATTCGGTCGCCTGGAGTCTATCCGAATTGCCTGGGAATTAATGATCCCACGTAAACCACTTTCCCCGTTCTCCAGAACTCTCTCACCTTTTTATTATTTAAAAACAAACACCGGCAGCTCCTCAGCCAAATGCTGCCCCGTCCCTTCTATTCACTCAGGCATAGCTCTAGGACCGTAACCAAACAAGGAGATGAAAAGCACACATGCCTGGTCAGGCAATATTGCTATCAGTTACAGGCAAGTCACAGGAAGCTGAAATGTCCAGGCAACTCATCGAGGGTTCAATCCAAACATGCCTTGGGTGCGATGCGGTGGGTGCCCGGGCGATCGTCGGCGAGGCCGCGAGGACGTACACGGTACACGGCGCTACATGGGCTGCCGTGAAGCCCGCAACAGCAAGCGGCGCGGCGCGGCGCGGGCCGCCGCATCTACCTGCAAACTCCCTCACGGCTGCTGCGGACGCGGGGCGGGCTGACCGCAGCCGCGCCGTTTGCAAGATGCTATACTACAGTACGTACCGGTACCAGGACTGATCGGAGAAGGTGGGTGCGTGCGTGCATGTCAGCTTGTGCATCCGGGAGAGGATAAACTACTTTGCCTACTGGCACTGGCCACTGAGAGCGTGACTGAATGAAAGAAAAGATCTCAGCCGGATGCAGAAGACGCCGCCGCCGGGCAGGCAGGGGACACTGTCAGGGGTCGCCTTGGCGTGCCAAACTGCCGCTTCTCGTGTTGTTGGTTTGCCCGCGCGCACCGGCGCTGGCGTTAGAGCTGACGCCCGCCTCGGCTACACGGCTAGCTTACCATACCGATCCTGTCTGAAAAGTCGCGGGAGAGAAGAAACTACCGGAGGACTGAAGAATGGGGAAAGAAAAAGGTTGTGGTTTGATTATGGTTGGGATTGCCTGACAGGGACGCCTATATACATCCAGTGCGGACTGCACCAACCTCAGCAACTAGTATCACTCCTCCACTACTAGTAGTAGTAGTAGTATCCAAGCAAAGAAAGACATGTATGCTGCATGCCAATGTACTGTATCTCACTCAATTCGGCTCGTGCGTGAATTGCGTACCGCGCGGACCGGCGCTAGTCTTACGGTGCTGTTTGTTTCTGAACTACTACTACTAGTACTACTTCTTCAGGTCAATTCAACTCTGAAACGCAAGCATATATCGGTCGTCGCCGGGAGCGAGCAAAATCGCAGACCGGACTCGGTGAATTCAGCCACGAGCGAGCTCAGCTCGCGCTTGGACCTTCCTTACCTTATGATGAGTTGGTAGCGCTTGGAATTTTTATTTATTTTACTTGGGTGGACTCCAGCAACAGCCAACATGTGCTTGCTTGAAGAGCTCTTTTTTCTTTTCCCGTTGTTTATATATATCCACCGATACATGCCAATGAAAGCATCCAGCATGTACAAGTACCACTTCCTTGTACACGGTAGGTAGAGCGTGCTGTGCTGTTCTAAACTTATTATTTAGTCGTACGGAAATGAACGCACATGCCCAAATTGCCAAACCAAACACATGTGGCAGATCCGTCAAGCCAGACGTACGTACGTCTCCGGACGGTCCAGCAGCCCGCCTAATAACGGGCCATAAATTAGGAACGGAACGGAACTGTGGAATATAGCTAGACGGAGCCGCAACGCAACAGGAGATGTTAAAGCAGAGGAGATCTAGCCATCCGGCGATGCTCATCGTGGCAAACCAGTCCGTCCGTGAGGTCCGATCCGATGAAGCGATGATGATATGATGTGTCGTCTGATCGTCACATCGCGCGTGCGTGGGCAACTTTGCCGCCGACGGTGTCCAGCAGAGGGATGGAGATGCCTCAAATCAAAGGCCACGATGCCCGCGTCGTCCTAGCACGTGGCCGTGCCCCTGCTTCATAGGGGAGATATCGAGATCTAGGGCAGTGGTAGGTCGCCCTCACCGGCGGCGGCGGCGGCGGGGCGCCGAACACCGGCGGGTGCTGGGGTGCAGCTGGCAACGGCGCGCGCGTGGGTGCGCTTCCGCGCGTGGCCGGCGGTGACATCCGCACATGACGCGAGATCGTGTATGCTCGCCGGGCCCCCACATCAACGGGGGGCTCTGCTCTGTCCCACGTTTGTTTTCTCGTGTTCGCGTCACGGTCTCTGGTTTCCCGGCCTCCTCCCGCCGATGATCGCTGTCCCTCGGTGCGCCTGTTGCGGTGCTGCTGCCTACCTACATTAAGCCTTGAGGCCGGCGAGGTTACGATGCGAGGGAAGAGCCCGATCCATCACTGCAGTTCCACGCTGGATCACCATATACCTCGTGCCTCAGATCTACTAAGGCATTTGTTATGCCACGTTACAATTTTCTTTTTCCCGACCCGAGCTAGTGTTCAATTTGGTTATTCTTTATCAAACCAACTTGTTCGGGTTTGGTAAGTCTTGTATACACTTTTCGACGAGTTATCTTCGTCTATCATGCATTCTCAGTACAGGGGAAAACCCCTCCTGTTACCATCAGAAAATAAAGAAAAAGAAAATTGGGCCATTGAAGTTGAGCAGTGAGCCAAGTGTAGTACTAGACCCAAGATTTGAGCTGAAAGCTATGCACTGCCGCCGTACCGTCCGTGTCCGTCCATCGGAAAAGGGCATGCGCCGAAGGCGAGCAGCGAGACGCATCGGATCTCCCCCCACCGTACGCACCGAAGATTGAGAGAATCTTGGAGTTGACATCCCGTAGATCAAGTGACGTCCACTCGGACATGCAGCCTGGAGCAGCGGAGCACGAGCATCAGAGCATGTGCGCCCGTGACGTCATGCTGGCTCGTCGCCGTCGCGCCAGCATTTTGATTGGCCGTTGGCCCTGTTCCAGCATGCCGTACGGCGAAACCGCGCTGCCACGCACGGACCTGCCTACTGTACTTTTGCTAACGCGTGGACAACGCTACGCTACGCTACGCTCGGATTGCCGTCAGTGGTGTGGTGCTTAACGAAATCGATCTCTTTCCAGCTGTTCAGTGATCGCACGTTAGGCTTTAGGCAGCATAAGCACATGAAGTGCACGGGCTGTGCCAACCAGGTGATCTCGAGAAAGGAAACTTTTTTTTAACGAAATTCGCTTCATTGTTATTATTACTACTCTGTTCCTGTTACAAGCGCGGTGGGATTCCACCTTATGTATCACCCCGTCATCGTGATCGAACGGGCGTGGGATTATCTTTTCGCGGACGTCTAAATGCATAGTAATAGGCAAGTAGCTGCCCTGGCTACTGGTGGTGGCACCAGCTAGCACCACCACTCCTGCAATGTGCGACGGAAGATCTAGTTGGCCAGTGACATCTGCGGCGGCGATGAATTGCTCCAGCTCTGCTGCGTCTGACGGCTCCGCCCAGACCAAGTAGTCCGCGACGGCCGCCGCCTCCGTCGCTGCCGGCGGTGCGTCGACGGCTTCCGAGCGGTGGTCCTGGAGGTCGATCCAGCCTTCCTCGGAGTCCCAGTCAGGCAGCGCGGAGGCGGCGCACGCCAATGCCCCGATCCTCTCGGCCGCGCCCGTCGACATCTCGTCGTCCGCTTCGTCCTCGGTGTCCGAGTCCCAGTCCCAGAACGCGTCGTGCATCAGCGTGCTCTTGGGGGACGGGGACGGGGCCGGGACCTCCTGCCGCTTCGCCGGCTGCGCGTCCAGGTCGCGGGAGGCGGAGGCGACGAACGGGTGCGCCACGAGCTGCGCGGCCGTGGACCGGGCGCTGGCGTGCCGCCTGAAGCATCCCGCCAGGAAGTCCTTGGCCTCCAGCGACAGCCACGCGGGCACCTCGGGCACGGCGTCCGTGTACCCGATCCGGTGGATCGCGGCGAGGAGGTCGTCCATGTCGCTCCAGGGCGCGCGGCCCGTGGCCACCTCGATGACCATGCACCCGAGCGCCCAGACGTCGGCGGCGGGGCCCTGCTCCTGCCCTCGCGCCACCTCGGGCGCCATGAACGCCGGGGTGCCCGCGACGGGGCGCGTCGACCCCGCGGGCCTGGCGCACCCGAAGTCGGTGAGCCTGGCGCGGCCGTCGCCGCCGATCACCACGTTCCTGGCCTTGACGTCCCCGTGCACGAGCGACCGGCCGTGGAGGTACGCCAGCGCGCGCGCCACGTCCCCGGCGTAGGCGCGGACGTCGCGCTCGGGCAGCCGGCCCCCGCCGCTCCGGGCGGCCTCGTCGGCGAGCGACCCGCCGGGCGCGAACTCGAGCAGGAGCTGGTACTCGCCGCCCGCCGCGGCGCGCGAGCCGAGGCAGGGCACGATGTGCGGCGAGGAGAGGCCACGCAGGACGCGGCCCTCGCGCTGCAGCTGCGCCGCGGCGCCCGCGGCGCGCGCCGACTTGACCGCCACCAGCTCGCCCGAGGCGTCGTCGGAGGCCAGCCACACCACGGCGCCCGACGCGCCGCGGCCCAGCGTGCGCACGCGCCTGAGCTGCTTCGCCGCCGCCGCCGCCGCCGCCGTCGTCGTCATTGAGAGGAGTGAGTCGCAGAAAGAAGCGGATGGGAATTGTGATGGTGTGTGTGCCTTGGCGAGGAGAGATTTATGCGTGATCTTGAGAGGGGAGGGAGTGGGGGAGGTCTATTTCTACGGGCAGCGCGGGGCCGTGGAACACGTGCGGAAACCGAGCGGGGGAGAGGAGAGAAATGGCCGCGTGCGTTTGTTTCTGTGCGCGCGGCTGCCTCTGAGGGCGCCCGCCCGCCTACCAGTGCCAGTGCCCGTGTCTGCAAAGGAAGGTGTAACGAACTTGTAGGAGCGGATCCGGTCGTGGGTTTTCCGGTCTGTTTCCGGCGTTTTTCCTGCTGCCTTTTACTACTTGCGACGACGGGTCCAGATCGTCGGTCGCGGCCTCGCAGCCGGGCAGGTGCCTCGTCTCAACTCTCAACGCTTGGCCGCCGCCTGACGGGCGCGTGATTGGCAGCCACGTGCAGAGCCGGCTGCTGGGTCGCCTCAGCAATTGCCTCACCTGTGACCACTACTACTACAGTTCCGTTGCCTCTCTCTCTATCTCTGCTCCAGCGGATAACTGGATAAGGCCTGGATCTGATCAGGAAGGAGTGAAGAAGGACTGATGATGAAGTGAATGATGCGTCGCGTTACGCTCTCTCTTTTCTTCTATAGTACTCCTACCTTCATGGCCTCATGGGTAACGTCACGGCGCGGTTTTACCTTCCAGTTCCTCTCGCGACGTGGATGTGTTCCGGAAGGCGGAAGAGGGGGAATTTTTTTTTATTAATAACCCAATTAAATAAAAAATTTCATAATTAACACTGTTTAATTTTTTTTTTCAAAACTAACCCTTTTGCCGCGCCGTGCCGCATGGCGCGGCAAAAGCGTTAGCCGCGCCATGCATGGCGGCGCGGCAAAAGTGCCACCGTGGCACCGGCCGGCCACGCAGGCCCGCGTGGGCCCCGCCTGTCAGTTTGCCGCGCCAGGCGGGCTGGCGCGGCTAGTGCGTTTGCCGCGCCAGGCGGCCTGGCGCGGCCAACGGCTTTGCCGCGCCAGGCGGGGTGGCGCGGCAAAGCCCATCTAGATCTGGCCGCCGCGCCGAGCAGCAGGCTCCTCCTCATTCCTCTCTTCTCCCAAACCAATTCAATCCAATCCAATCCATTTCATTCCTCCTCTCTTCATCTCCCTCCCCCAATCAAACTTGTCTACAAGAGGTATTTTGATCCATATGATTGTTCTTTATCCATATTTGCAATGTAGGATTGAACCATATTTTTGTAAGTTAGGGTTTGTAGACAATATTTATTTTGATACTGTCGTGACGTTAGTTGTTAATTAATGATGGATTTGTTCATGTATTAGACTTTTATATCTGTTTTGCTTAATATTTTGTTCATTTTGTGTACATTTTTTTGTGTAATATTTGTTACGTCATTATGTAGATTTATAATTAATCATGAATGTATGTGTAGCGTTGACATATTTTTTATTGTTAGGATGCCGCGGCGTGGCAAAGCTAGTAAGGCAAGGTAAGATCGGTACATTGTTGATTTATTTGTCTGTTTTAATGAAGTAATTTTGTGTTATGTTCATTTGTTATTGCGTTGATGATTGTAGGCAGCCTCTCACGGGCAATGCCTTTGCCCGTTTGCCATTGCCTAGCGGTGTTCCGGTGCCCATGTGCTACTGCGGCGATGATTGTAAGGTCGCAATATCTGATGAGGAGCACACATACGGTCAGAGGTATTGGATGTGTGAGAATTATGCCTTTGACCCTACACCTAAACAGATCCGTATTGGACTGATGGTGAGAAGCTGATGACTTGTTCTATACATGAATGACAAATCATTTATATTTTATTACCTAATTGACTTAGTCGTATTTTGCAGGAGCCTCCACCACTATGTGACTTCGAGCAGTGGATCGACACTGAGATGAAGCCGGAGGACAAGGAGCACGTAGAGAGGATGAAAAAGTGGGCTGCGGAGGACAAGGAGCGTTTGGAGAAGAGACGCAAAGAAGAGGCAGCACAAAAGCAGCATGAGGAAGAGGCAAGAATGAGGGATGCAGCTAAGCGTAGGGGGGAGAGGGAGAAGAGGCTTGAGCGTGTGCGCCGTGCCAAGGCTGCCATGGAGCAGGATCCGGATGCTGTGAGGAAGGGAAAGTGGCCTCGTTGCACTCAGTAGTGTGGTAGGTTCAGTAGTCATTATTGAGTAATGAACATCGTTGTCATTTGGTGGACTTGTTAGTCTATTGTACTGTTGGCTTGTACTCCCCTGTACCGTTTATTTCGGATCCTCGATAATGTAGTCTTGAACTGCACTTTGTTCGGCTTTATTATATGTTGTTGTATTGTTTGCGGTAGTTCATGTGTCGTTGATTTTTTGTGGGATAAAGTACGAGAAATAGAATAGAGCAAACCATTACACGAACAACAAACTAGTACATGGCATGTGAGGACCTTTTACCGTAACTTGGTTAAAAGGTCCTAGACTAATCCTAACATGCCTTAGGTAATTGATTGTCACAACACAACACGCACATAGTGATCTAAGTAGTCTAGAAGCCGTCCCACATAGCAAACTGAGTAGACCCTTCTCCGTAATAGCCTCCCATTGCGGGTGGTGGTGGTGGTGGCGGTGGTGGGGGCGGCGGTGGAGGCCCCTTGTTCTTGTGATGCGGGCAGTTGCAATATGGATCAAGGCATATTGCTTCATCTGAACCGCCTGCATCGCTGTCGTCATCATCATAGTCCTTGAGCATGCTTTTAACTTCTCTTTCAAGATCGTCGATACGACGCTGCAGATAATAGATGTATTCCTGATGCGGCCATATTGCAGGAGGATCCACCCATCTGGTGAAGCCGCAGTTTTCTTCGGAAATAGAAGACTGTCATTCACAAAATGACTAAGTATTAGCAAACATGAGAGGCATAGCAACAACAATTAAATAAAGTTACCCATGCTCGCGGGCATTTGAAGAAACGTCGGCCTGCCTCCAGGTCGTCGTGGAGCATCTGCACCAAACAGTCCTCACCATGGCGGCATTTTGGCCAGTCCTCTAAACGGTTATCGTATCCCCTAAGAGGACGGTCCCGGCTGAAATCCTTTTTGCTCTCAACGGGAAAGTCATATAGTGCCTCTAAGAATAAATCAGGACCAAGAGATCCCTCCCACACAATGGGAGGTCCCTTCCTCCCACCCTTTCCTCTCCCGCCTTTGGACGAACCTCCAGACATCTCTACTACGAACCTCGCAAGCTCTGCTGAAGGTGTTGAATATGCAAGGCACTGATGGGTTTATATAGGCGGGGCCCTGGTTTTGAACTTGTGAATTATCTCAGCTGCATTGTGAGTGTGTAGTTAATGCAACTGAAAAGGCTATTCGCTGAAAAATCTAATCACTGAAAAGCCTATATACTGAAAAGCCTATACACTGAAAAGTCTATGGGAATCAAAACTGCAGAGCACTTATGAGGACAGGACACGACACTGAAAAGGCTGTGCAACAAGATGCCAGCTTTTGCCGCGCCAACCCTGGTGGCGCGGCTGATGCTTTTGCAGGGCCTTCTCGCAACCGCCTTCCTTGCTCTTGCGATGCGCGTCGTCCTCCTCCATCTCGAGAGAAGATTCTTTTTGAACAAGTACTGCTGGCACAGAAACGATGAGTTGAGAACATTGCTTCCTCTTCCACTTCCGGCAGGTAAGCACCAGCACTTGAGCGTGACTGAAAAGTACTGCACACATGACAGAAAAAGAGTACCATTCGATCAAACAGAGAGAGAAAAATCCTTACTAATGTTCATCGTAGGGACAGTCGGCATGCCAGCTTTTGCCGCGCCAACCCTGGGGGCGCGGCTGACGCTTTTGCCGCGCCAGGCGGGCTGGCGCGGCTAATGCATTTGCCGCGCCAGGACGCCTGGCGCGGCAAAAGCGTCAGCCGCGCCCCCAGGGTTGGCGCGGCAAAAGCTGGCATGGTCGCCACGCAAAGCCCCAAAGTTTCCCGCCGACTGACTGGTCGAGTTCCTGATCGATCTTCGTCCTAATGTGTTGTCTCTGTTCAGTTCCTGCTCGATCTTCGTCCTAATGTGTTGTCTCTGTTTGATCGAATGTGTTTTTCCGTTTTTCCTGTCTTTTTCCGCAAACGGAATAACAAGGAACCAAACATTGACACAATTTGAATAAACGGAAACATAATAGCGCTCATAAAAACCAGGCTTAGTGGCTCAAGCTCCACGAAGTACATAATAGGGTTCTCAAACAAGTTATCTAACATATACATCACCTATCCATATAGTCTAACACTAAGCCTAGCTAGGTGTGTACGGCTGACGAGGCCGCCTCCGACGCCTCGGCTGCGACAGATCCATGTTCGGCGTGAATGTGACGTCCGTGCGGTCTCGTGCGCGTGGCTGCCGGCGTGGTGACCCCTGCGTCTGACTAGGTCCCTGCAACATTCAAAATAAATGTTAGCACACAACTTAAATATATCTGACGAACTTAAATGTATAGCGGTCAACTTATGTACCTGCACGTCCTCCTGAGTAGGTAGTGGAGCTCCACCTAGCTGTGAGTACCCCAGCTCATGTGCTGCGCCCTGCTCTGGCCAAGGCTGCCAGCCAGGGCCGGTGTAGTAGCCACTAGGGTAGTCGTAAGCACCAGGTACCTGCCACGCCGTGTCGTCCAGGCCACCTCTGGAGGAGGACCCTCCAGCGTAGTGCGAGCTATGGCCGAGGGCCATGTAGCCTGCACTAGCCGTGTAGGGTGGTGTCGTGCGCTCGACGTACTGCTCCTCGTCCTCCTCCTCCTCCCCCTCCTCCTCGGGCTGCTCCTCTGCAGCGGGGCCCTTTCCGCGTGGATCCGCAGAAGTGCCTCCCGTCCGAGCGTCGGACGACGCTGCTGCTGGTACAGTGTCTGACACCAAAGGGCTCGAAGGCTGAGGAAGGTGCGGTGGGGCCCACGCTGTGTCCATGCACCCAAGCTTCTGAGCAAGCTTCCTGCAGCCCTTCCTGATTTTCTGCAAATAAGAAAATAATAATAATAAATATTAGTACAGTTTATGACTTCTTAAAATTTACACGTGCAGTTCGAATGGGTTATGATACCTGCAGAAAAGCCTGTACCGGGGCGTGGTCCCCAGTAGAGCTGGTGTGGTGTATAAGCTGCGCTGCCTCGTCGGAGTACCGAGACAGCTGCGACGCCTGCCGACACAAGACCAGGGGGTAAGTGCACCAAGTACAGAAACACAAACAATAGTTGAAGGACATGATATATTACCACGTAGCTGTGTAGAGGGGCTCTGTCAGGCTGAGTCGATGCCCTAGTGGTAGCATCGTACGGGTCCTCGTCGTCGTCCGACTCGTCCTCAGCAGTGACCTCGTAGTACGGTGGCTTAATGTGCAACCGGGTGCTCCGGTGCAGCCACTGTAGGTACTGGTCGAAGACGCCCTGGTCGTACGGCTCGCCGTCGTCAACGTCCTGCTGGTACCTGTTTGTCCAACTCAGGACATGATCGGCGTGCTCCGCGCGCCAATCAACGGGATTCTTCCGTCTGCTTTGGCGCTTCACCCTGCATTGCAAAGGAAACCCATCTGTTAGAGCATAAGATAGAATTTACTAGAGTAACTGAACAACACTGTGGAGGATACTTACTTGTGCAACCTCTGATCCGTGCTAATCAGAGGTGGAGGAAACTCCTGTCGTAGGCCGAACTGACGCATCACCCTGATGGGCAAGTGCATCTCGACCACGTAGAAGCAGATAAGAGGGACGGTGCAACGCCAATCTAAACGGTCCAGCTCCGTGGCGGGGTCGAACACGTTGTCGTACAGGTCCCAGGGGTCCCAACTGACCTGTTTGTAATGAACAGACATAGTTAGTCATGTTCCTTTTTCAATATAAAAAATTGAACTCATTCCGGAATTACCTGGTGCTGTGTCAGGACGTCCAGCAAGTCCGTGTACAGGTGGTAGCGGCGCTGGGGGTTGCCTCTAACTGCCTCTGCCGTGGACCAGACAAACAGAGCAGTGGGTCGGGTGTCCGGGTGCGTCCACACCTGCATTCCAATTCGAATCAGTTAAATGACTGTAAATTTGTAAAAGCACACGCACGCACGCAAGAGGTATGTACTTACCGCCTCCTCTCGTACGCGGGGACGACCCACAGGCAGCCGCTGCCAGGCCCAAACCTGGAGCAGGGGCAGACACCCTCCCAAGCTAGAGGAGGCCTGCCTCCGCCGGCACCCCTCGCACAGCTGTCTGTACAGCCATGCTAGAACAGCGCTCCCCCAGCTGTAGCCGGCGATGTTCTCCCACGGCTGTGCGAGGATGGGGACGAACATCCAGCTGATGGTGTTCCCCGATGAGTCGGGAAACAGGAAGGCCCCAATAAAGTGCCAGAGCCACACTCTGGCATACCTCTCGACTACCTGTGGGTCAGCGTTGAGGGGGCAATACGAAAAGTGCTGGGTGATCCACGACGAAGGCACCCCAGTAGTCTTCCTGTTTGTTTACAAAAAGTAAAAGTTAGGAAAGGATAGTAGCACATCGTATGCAACTAAATTAGAAAAAAAAAATAGCTTACTTGTTCCTCTTAGCGTCTGCGTCGTCGGGGGGCGTACGACCACAGAACTGGTGGACGGTGTCCATCCACGTGTCGGTGTCAAGAATCCCCGTCACGGGGAGGCCGCCCAGGCGTAGACCAAAAATCTTGGCCACGTCCTGTAACGTCACGGTCATCTCCCCACAGGCTAGGTGGAAGGTGTGCGTCTCGGGACGCCACCTGTCCGCCAGCGCGGTGAGGAGCGCGGGGTCGAGCTGCAACCCCACGTCGTTGGCAACGCGGGCTAGCACCAAGAAGCCCGCGCGCCGCAGGAAGGGTGCGTAGCGCTCGTCCCACCGGTGCCATAGGTGGGTGCGCGGCCTCAGCAAAGACAACCTCTCCGGAGGGGCGTAGTCGGTGAGCCTGTGCGCCCGGTGCTCGCCGTCGTAGAACGGCTCAAGGAGAGGGTACGCCGGAGGGTTCGCCATCCTGTTTAAACAAAACATGGTAACAAGTTAGTACAGCGTCAAAAATAATAAAGCATTAAAACAAATGAAAGACATATGTACAATAATAGCAAAAGCATTCAAATAATTAATATAAGTAAAGATAACAATAATAAAGCATTAAAACAAATGAAGACATATGTACACCTGTTGTGTTTGTCTACGATGGAAGGCTGCATTATGCCCTGGCATGTGGCAAACAGAGCATAGGTTCGTGCTCGGTGTCTGGTCAAAGTCCCCCCCGCCATACCTATCCATATTGTCCATGTCACCCTTTAGTCTCTTCTTCCTCCTCCTACCCTTACCTAACTTCAGCAGCTCAGGATCAGGCATGAAGTCTCTACCCAAGTATGGAGGCCATTGAGTGGGATCAAGGTAAGGCTCGAAGCTGCTCTGCCATATTGCGACGGTGTTGCTCCGGCGATAGTACTCGGACATATATGGTACGGCCTTGTAGTTATATCCGCGCGCTCTACAGGACGCAATCATGTGAGAGCAAGGGGCATGCATTATCTGCGGCACGTTACAACTGCATTCCACTCTTTGAAGATCGATCCGATAGTTGCGACCACCGTAGCGTTCCCCGCCCATGGTAGTTCCACCCTTTGCTCGAACATTATAGATTTGTCTGGTTGGTCCATAAGCCTCACAAGTTAGCTGCGTTGCCCAGATCTCATTTTCCTGAATGTGCTCATTTCCCGCCTTTCCAAATTCACCATCCGTTTGTAGGTTGTCTTGAGCAATGGACCACCTTTTCACAAAATACTCGTTGGTCTTGTGAAACGAGTACTCAACGATTCCAGAAACGGGCAAGGCTCTAACACCGGTGAATACCTTGTTGAAAGACTCCGATGAGTTGGTGGTCATTATGCCGAACCGGAAACCGCCCTCATCGTAAGCAAGCGCCCACTTCTCCTTGTGTTCCATCTGTCTCTCGATCCAGGCCCTGGCAGCACTGTTTAACATTTTGTCCAACTCTTCCATTGTTTCTTTGAATTTGTGCTCAGTTTTAACACAACATAGCTCTTTCACCTTGGCACAAACCTCCTTTTTTCTCTGCCGACGCCAGAAATTGGCGGCAAAGTGACGCATGCACCATCTGTGCACTAGAGGAGGACAACCCTCTATCTCCTCCTCTGCGGCACGAAGCAACCCAACATGACGGTCCGAAATCAAACATATTGTCCGAGAAGGCCCTAACACTTGTATCCGTAGCAGGGCCATGAACCAAGACCAAGACTCAACGTTCTCCCCCTCAGCCAAGGCGAAAGCAATTGGAACTATCTGGTCCTCGGGATCAACAGCCGCCGCCATCATCAACACACCCTTGTACGCTCCGGTCAGGAAAGTACCGTCCACAAGTATGACTGGACGGCAGTACTGATAAGCATGCTCTGTTTGTGCAAAAGACCAAAATACACGCTGAAGCACATGTGTAACCTTGCCGGTGTTGCGGTCTATATACTGCCCATTGGTGTGTGGAAACCATTTTAGGCCAGGGTTATAGTATGCCATTGCACACAAAATCCGTGGAATCCTGTTGTACGCTTCATCCCAACCACCCCAACGAATTGCAAGGGCGATCTGCTTCGCACGCCATGCCTTTCCATAAGTCACCTTATAGCCTGTGAATCCAAATATGGAGATAAGCAATTGTGAAACAGATACGTCGGCGTCATCATCAACAAATGCCAAAATGCGCCGTGCAAGGTATCTTGCCGTCAACTGAGGATGTTTTTCTTGTCCCTTATTTGTAAAACAGGTATGCGGTTGTACTACTTTACTGATTCTCCACTTGCCATCAGTTCTCTTG
Organism: Coix lacryma-jobi var. lacryma-jobi; assembly: GCA_009763385.1. Classification (NCBI taxonomy): domain Eukaryota; kingdom Viridiplantae; phylum Streptophyta; class Magnoliopsida; order Poales; family Poaceae; genus Coix; species Coix lacryma-jobi. Next base: position 30,468,320 of record CM019827.1, on the reverse strand, counting down.
CGAGCATTCAGCCTCCAGGGACAACTATGATGCATACACCTGATGTGGTACCTCAAATTAATATCAGAATGGCTGACCGTGTACGGTCGATGATGATGCACAGCATAGTGCTGAAGGAAAAGCTTCAGCTCACTCATAGTGTTGAAAATCATACCCTTCTGAAGAATACAATCTGTATGGTCATGCAGTGTTTGCTTGCACAGGTTCAATCCAGTATCACAAACAGCCTGGTCCACCATACTGACATCCCTATAACTTGGAACGCCTCTAAACTGCATGTTAACCGACCTCAATTGCTGCAGCTCTGTCTCAGTCAAAGGATCAGGCGGAACATAATACCGTGCTTCGCTAAAACGCCCCCACGCATCAAAATGTGTATGATCCTCTGGTATATCAGTGACTAGTCTCCCTGGAGGATGCATATTCTGAGGAACCGGCTGTGGCATAGCACGAACCGGTTGTGGAATAGCACGAACCGGCTCTGGCATAGCAGAAATATAACTGTCCTCTTCTTCGTCATAGTCTGAATCATCATCAGAATCATAGTTTTCATCAAATAGTTGTGCCTCATGCTCCTCCTGCTCCTCCCGCTCTATGTCGGCCACATCAAAATCATTGTTTATTTGACCGACGTCAGCGTGGGCATCTTCAGTTGCATACACCGTCTCCTGCGTGGGGTGACCATCAACGTCCATAGTCATCGGAGCTGCATCGTCATCATCCCCTACCTCCTGTGCTTCACCATCGTTGCCATCATCGGACGCCTCTGCCTGCTTCCTCAAACCATCCACTACCACGATCTCACCCATTGTCGAATTGGATGCCATAACGATCGCCTGGTATTTTGCCCAGTCAGCCTGGTTGCGCAAGGGCAACAACGCATAGTTCGACCTAATCTTGCCACTGTCAAATCTCCCTTTCAACGAGAAATCACCATCAAACTTCTCCTTCAGACGCAACATAAGGTCCGTAAAGGAAGGCCGCTCATCAAATACTTCGAGTTCTTGTTCCATGTTATCATCAAACAACCCGTCTCGTTTACTAACTGTGCCTCCATAAAACAATGTGAATACAGTGTCCATCTACAAAGTCAATAGTGCAACTAAGGTCAAGTGATGGTCAAGTGATGGTCTTCTCTAAAATACAGAATGACATAAATACTATGTTGTCTTCACTAACCTAACTAACATATTAACGTAAACCCTAAACCCTAAACCCTAGACTAAGTAACTAACCTAACTAAGTAACTAACTAACTAAACCTAACCTAACTAACCTACCTAACTAACTAACTAACTAACTAACTAACTAAAACTAACCTAACATAAACCTAACTAACTAGCTAGCTAACTAACTAACTAACACACTAACTAACTATATAACTAACTAACTAACCACCTAAACTAACCTAACCTAACTAACTAATCTAACCTAACTAACCTAACTAACTAACTAGATAACTAACTAAGCAAATAAATAAATAAATAACTAAATTACTAACCTATTTAACTAACTAATTAACGCAAACTACAAAAAAAAATAACAAAAAGAAAAAAAATACCTTCCGGTCGTGGACGATGGTGGAGACGGTGGTGGAGGGGGGCGCCGGTGGCGGCCGGGGGCGGCCGGTGTCGCCGGGGGCGCCCGGGGGCGGCCGGTGGCGGCCGGGGGCGCCGGTGCGCACGGGGGCGGCCGGCCGGGACGGGGACGGGGACGAGGCTCGGGGGCGCCCGGGGGCGGGGACGAGGCACGGGGACAGGGACGAGGCACGGGGGCGGCGGCGCGGGGGCGGCCGGCCGGGACGGGGACGGGGACGGGGGCGCCCGGGAGCGGCCGGTGACGGCGGCGGCGGCGGGGCTCGACGGCGGCGGCGGCGGGACGGAGGCGCGGGCGGCCGAGAAGGAGGAGAAAGGAGGAAGAAGCCGCGGGCGCCAGATCTAGATGGGCTTTGCCGCGCCACCCCGCCTGGCGCGGCAAAGCCGTTGGCCGCGCCAGGCCGCCTGGCGCGGCAAACGCACTAGCCGCGCCAGCCCGCCTGGCGCGGCAAACTGACAGGCGGGGCCCACGCGGGCCTGCGTGGCCGGCCGGTGCCACGGTGGCACTTTTGCCGCGCCGCCATGCATGGCGCGGCTAACGCTTTTGCCGCGCCATGCGGCACGGCGCGGCAAAAGGGTTAGTTTTGAAAAAAAAAATTAAACAGTGTTAATTATGAAATTTTTTATTTAATTGGGTTATTAATAAAAAAAAATTCAAGAGGGGCTGCCGTGTGAGCAAGGCGATCGAGCCCGCGCAGCAGTGCATGGCGTCTCAGGCACAGCACGTTTTTGTTCGGCGGACGGCAGGAGTGCGAGGTGTCGACTTACGATGACCCCGGCCAGAATATTCCGCCGTTTAGAGGATAAGCTCGCCGGATCTTTCATCTTCCATGTGCTCCGGCATGCGGTTTTGGCTAAATGGTGGTTACGCAGTTTTTATTCCTTTCGGCGAAGCGCTTTACAACGTACCGTAAGCAGTTAAGCACATGCATTGCACGGCATCGATCATGTCAACGGATCTGCCGGTTGTCACCGTCGCCGCGTCTACTGTAGTAAGGGCCTGTTTGGTTCCCTCCTACTAAAATTTAGTAACTAAACTTTAGTCACTTTTAGTAGCTAAGTTGCCAAACACCCCCACTAAAAATGACTAAAAAGTCCTTTTAGTCCATTTTAGTCACTTTTAGTAGGGGTATTGCTACTAAAAGTGACTAAAGTTTAGTCACTTAATTTTAGTGGGAGGGAACCAAAGGGGCCCTGACTCGAACCATGGCCGAAAGCTAGCTAGATCTTTCCTCCTCCGGTCATAAAACACTCGCGAGATGGCTGCGCAAATTTCACTGGCAGCTAGTTTTTTCCTCATTAAATATTTAGACAATTTTTTTTGTCATCTTACTAAATTGGAGGCTCCATGTTTAAATTTCACCAGATACCAATATGTTTGAGAAAAAAATAATTCCTTAAATGAACAGCGATAATCACAAACATCTAACTTTTCATTTGGTAGATTCTAATCATCATGCTCGATAATAGCCAATAGATCTTTTTTTATATAAAAAAAATTAATCACCACTGTCATTATAAAAGAAATAATAAAGAAAGTAACCTCACGATTTGTATCAAAATTACTCCTCTGTCATTACAAAAGATAATTTAAAATAAACTCCTTAATCAGTATCTAAATTATAATTAGAGGATCTTAGTAGAACTCCACTCCTCTGGATCAGGAATTTTGGTTTTAGTCAAACTATCTAAACTTTGACCAATCCTATATACAAGAACATCAATATTTATGACACTACATAGGTTTATTATAAAAATACAGTGAATCTAATGATACTTATTTAGCATTAAGACCAATTGATATTTTATTTATATAAACTTAGTCAAGGTCAGGATATTGTACTGAATTGAATTGTATTCTATGGATGCAGTACTCTAGCAACCGATGGGTGTGGTCCTTGCCACTACCACAGGTGCACAACTCATAAGTGCACCATGCCAATCATACTTGCGTTGTTGTAAAGAACTCATCCGCAAGAAGCTCAAACAACTCCTCAGACTTCTTTACGTAAAGTTTCTAACACCAACCGTCCAACCGTACCTCACCTATCCAGACTACTGACCTCATTTGTATTTCTTGTTAAACCTGCAGCTTACAAATCTTTGTTGCTTTATTATGCACGTGCCTGCGAGTTTGCCTCACTTATACAAACCTGGTCCTACTCATTTCAATTTATCAATGTTTATCTGCTCTGTTTATCACCACTTACCAGTCCTGTTTATTAGTTATAGTACAGTTTTTTTTGCTCATATAACAAAAACATCAGGCGCAGCCGCAAAGTCCTGCCGAACTGAGCACAATTTTTTATTCGGTGTACAAACCAAATTTAAGCGGTCCTTCGACTGGACCTGCCTGCCTGACTTGCGAAAGCTTACATTGGAAGACGTCCGTTGAAAACATTGCTCTGCTTAGGGTATGAATAATTGGCCTCTGAGATTCTTGTTTTTTTTTTTCTCATATAGTTTAGGTGCCTGATTTTTAGTTATTTTTCAGACATCATGTAATTTTATTATTGTTTGACTATATTTTTTTTTATAAATCATCTCTTATGAGTTGTCTTTTTAGTTACATTAGTTGGTTGTCTATAATTGTTGCTTGAAAATTTAGCAACCCGAAATGTTGCAATTCCTTAGGTCCAGTCTCGCATGGTGAACCAGACGTCTCAGCCAATCTAAGCTGATCGGTGACCCGGAAAACAGCTCAATTCTATTTGAGTTGTTGGATGTTGATGCTGACCAAGTGCGACAGTTCAGAAAAGTCAGAAAAATATACACGATTCCACCGTATCCACTTAAAAAATAGGCATTCCTTTTTTTGTGTTAAGAGAAACAAATAGTAGTGTTCAAACATCAGCTTACCGTCTTGTATTGAAATAGAGGATCTAATATTGGAACATATCTCCTATATTATGGGTGTTTTAAATCAAGATCGATTTTCGACCCTGCTCTCTTAGCTGACAAAGCATTCGGGTTCACGTCGGTCATTCCATTTGGGCTTAGAAACTATAAAGAGACTTGGAGGACGCAGGCTGGCCAAATGGACGCAAGAGAAGGAACATAGCCATGAGGACACTGTCGGTCATAGGCCAAGGAGAATGATGGTTTGGTCAGGAACAGACAGGCTAGATACAGGGACAACTCAACAAGCCGTGTTGGCGTGCCAAAGAGAGTGGAACCAGACGTGGCGGCTAAGAAGGCGCTGAGGATGGTGGTTCGTCGATACTCGTCAACTGCATGGGGCTAATGTTGAAGATCAGCTTAAGATGAACATAAACCACTCGAACTAAATCTAAAAGTCCTAATGTGTTGCCTGAAAAAAATCAGGTGCTTGTAATATATCAATTCTTGTTTTGAATTCAACAAAGTAGGTCAAGGATTGTGCTACTGCTACATTTGTTTGTCAACTGTATCATTTAGATCGAACCCTTGAGCACTTTGTATTTATAGCTACACTGGGTGGGAACGTCGAAGCAAACATCCACGAAATATGTCATGAAATGCCCAAATTGGCACGAAATCAGATTTATCTTCTACTTCTCGATTACAAGGACACTCGAGTTCCCCAGTTTCGCCCCAGTGACTGACAACCGGGCGCAAATACTCTACATTGTTGTCTACAATAACCCTAAAACGTCTCTGCCACTTGACAAAATCAGCAACAATTCCTGCATTTCTACCTGCGCTCATCCTATGATGTCTCTTGCACTTAGCAAAAACATCTCTAATTCCTACATTGTTGCCTACCATTGCTCTGGGATGTCTCCAGCCCTTTAACAAAACTATTGAAAAATCCTACATTGCTCCTGTGTGGACAGGCGAATGTCTCTGCTGGCACTTGATGGAATCATCTCTAACTCCTACACTGTGTGTAGCAACTCTACTAGCACCTTCCATGATGATGGCGTGGAGATCACCAACCACGACAACATCCAACGTTTCACTCCCTTTGGCAAAACCAGCGCCAACCATCACCTTGTCAGCCGGTGGCTTGGAGACCTGGGAGCAGTTGCCCTACACTTCGATCCATCCTTTCTCGTAATCCCAATCGAGTAAGCCCGAGCAAAGGCTTGCTAAGGAGCTAATCCTTTCGAACGCTCGATCAGAGGTCTTGTCATCAGAGGTCTCGTCGTCCTCATCGTCAGACTCCCAGAATGCTACATTGAGTGTGCTGTTGGGTGACACCCAGTCATGCTTGGTCGGATCGGCATTGTCATTGCATGGTCCGAATGCGAGGAATGGATGCTCCAGCAGCTGCGATGCGGTGGGCCGCTTGCGGGGGTCTCTTGCCAGGCATGTGCGCAAAAAGTCCTTTGCATGCGTTGGCAGCCACGCGGGTAGCTCTGGAACCTCATCGGTGTAGCCGATCTTGTGAACGGCAGCGAAGACGTCATCCACGTCATTCCACGGTGCGTGCCCAGTGGCCATTTCGAGGACGGTGCAGGCGAGCGCCCATACGTCGGCCGCCGGCTCCTGCTCCTCACCGCGAGCCACCTCTGGTGCCATGAACGCTGGGGTCCCACCGATTGGCCGTGATAGGGATGGCTGCTGGACAGACCTCGCGCACCCGAAGTCGATGAGCCTGGCGCGGCCGTCTCTGCCGATCACCACATTCCTGGACTTGACATCCCCGTGCACTAGCGACCTGCCATGGAGGTATGCGAGCCCCCGCACGATGTCTCGCGTGTACGCCTGGGCGACAGGTTGCGCGAGGCGGCCCCCACTCTGGGCGGCCCTGTCGGCCAGTGACCCGCCAGGCGCGAACTCGAGGAACAACTGGTATTCCCCGCCTGCGGCAGCATGGGAGCCGAGGCAGGACACGATGTGCGGAGAGCATAGGTTCTCCAACACCTGCTCCTCGCGCCGCAGCTGCGCCGCCCCACTGACGCCCGCGGACTTGACCGCTAAGAGCTGCCCCGAGGCGTCGTCGGAGGCCAGCCACACGACGGCGCCTGATGCGCCATGTCCGAGCGTGCGGATTCGCCTGAGCTGCTTCACCAGGGAGGCATCCATGTTCTCCCGTTGTGAAAAGTTCAGGAGGATCGGGAATGGCGTGTGAAAGTTTTGCGTTTGGACCTGGAGCCTTCCTAGAGTGACAACAAGGTGGGTTGTCTATTTATATGGACCACTTCTAAGGCATATGGAACACCTGCGCATGTCGAGAAGCGAGTCCCGGACTCTTGGGAAGAAGAAATTAGGATATCGGTGGTGTGCATCTCGTGCATGACTTCCTAAATGTCTCGACCGACGGAAGGCGTAACGAGCTTGTAGGCGCACAGTTCTGGGGGTGCTTTTTTCCCGTACTTCTTTGACGTTTCTCCTGCTGTCTATTGCTTATGACGGCTATTGCTCGTCACCCACCGCAGCCTTAGGGGTCGGGGGCTGATTGCTAATTCACACACCCCCTTCCGTTATGGCACTGGCGCACCGTGAATGCAAATGCTCACGTTATGGAGGATTATTCACCCACTCCGGTCTCCATTCTTTTCTATTCTTGTTAGTTGAAAAATAGAAGCAATCTTTGGACAATTTTTTTAACCTTGTAATAATAATTAAAGAAAAATAAACGTGTGGTCGTATCTTCCATTGTCGTACACTAAATTATGTTGATATGGTGACCAAATTTTTCCCATCGCCTCTAGAACTAGGATTTGTAGTTGTGTCAAGATGAAGATTTGAGATGCATGCGTCCACAGTGGAAAAAGATGACTATCTATAAATGCGTTGGCGCAGTGGTTGAAGAACATGACTTCTATTTCGAGATTGAAGGGAACTTGAGTGCTGCAGCAGTGGATTGGTCCTGCTTGGCTATGGCCATTCCGGTGCAACGAGGCTTTTCTAGTGGCCGTTGAAGTTGGATCTCAAATAATTCATAAGACTATGATAAATAAGAATATATCAATTCAAAGAAGACTTGAAAAACTGCAACTGGGTTATCTAACCCTATCTGAGTGATACTTTTGTTACCTTGGATGAGGCGATTGAGTAGTCACGACTCACGAGCTACTATGTACGGGCCGAATATCGGTGAACATAGTCAGCGTGGTGAAGACGTATGGAGATTTCTCAACTAGTTATCGGCTTAGTTTGGAGTGGACTATGGCGCTTAAGCTTGCATTGTAGGGCCGGATTTGATAGAATGACAACTATAAGTCTTCTAACAAACCGTAGATGACTAGCCATGCCCTGCATATATATAGCAGCGTTTTACTTAGTGTGACTATGCAAGACATCGTTGGCGACGAAGGCGCGAGCAATAACGATGGCATCTCGACTTTGGTGATTTTGTTGTGCATTGGTGGTGGTGCAAAGTGGTGTTTGGATGACAAATGTGTTGAGTCTATAGAGGGTTAGTTTAGTGGTGTATAATTGGTAAGTTGGAGATAACATTGTACAGCCCGTGATTTCATCCAGCCACGGTCATTAGAAGTATGATATATTTTGTTAACACGCTATTGTCATCGTCGTTGTTTTGACTCTTTATTGTTGCTTTAGCCCGGTTCACTCTAGCTTATCAACTGTCAAAACAATATTTTTCTCTTACAATAAATCAGTCATTTCGATGGTGTGAATGGCTTGCATGGTAAGGCTCTATTTAACAAGATTTATAAACCAGCTAATAACATAAAATGATTAATTTATTATGAGAGAAAATAACTGATTTGGATGAATTAAGTTATATCTCAAGCGAACGAAGCCTAAGATAGATTTCTAGTGGCAAAGATGTTGTGGAGGCTATCAATTAGTGGAGGATGTTGGAAGAATTTGATGGGATGACATTGGTTTTATAAGAGATAACCAATTATAGTTTTTTTTTGTCTGATTTATTCCATAAAACAAAAATATGACCTATTCGAAGGAGTCTGAACCTGCGTAAAGCGCCGCGTACCTGGCATACATATACTACGCAGAAGTCATACTAGTGCTATTGTCCATCAAAATTCACCGGCGAAGTGGTGCCAGACCATGTATTGTTTAGCTTATAAAAGATCGTCAACGCATTTTGTTAGGAAAGATGCACATCTTTGAACTAGAAAAATTTATGCGTAAACAAGGCCACAGAGGTTGTCACGAAATGGCCAAATTTGTATCAAACTGACATCCTGTTTGGTTGTTTTATCAGCCTTATTTTAATTTAATCTCTAACATTATTAAAATAGATAAAATTAGTCATAAAAATGGCCAGCCGAACACTATTGATTTCTCATTTGTGGTTACAACTTACAAGCACAACCTCGTTGGTTCCGATCGATCCACGGACGTTTTGCCCTGGTGACAAGGACGAACCGGGCGCAAATAGAACCCTATACTGCCTCCACCTCCGTGGGCAACAAATCTGGTGAGTACCATCCACACGAAGCACTATGGCTACAGTCACACGGTCCGCACAAGATTCCACTCCTAAGGCCAAAACCTGCACCGGCACCGAGCTGATCCTTCCTATCGCGATCTCTGGGGCCGTCTCCTCGTCGTCGTCGTCTCGTCGGAACCCCATCATTCCACGTTGGTGTATAGTTGGCGTCCGTGTACGCGATCCTGCGAACCGCCGCCTCCACGTCGGCCGCGGGGCCCTGCTCCTCACCAGGAGCCGCCTCCGGGTGCCATGAACGCCGGGGAGCCAGCGACCGGGCGGCGGCCGCAGCAGCCTGCCGCCCCGGCGCAGCCAAAGTCGGCGCGCTCGTCGTCGGCGCCGATCACCACGACGTTGGTGGCCTTGATGTCCCCGTGCACCAGCGCCCAGCGGACTCGTCCCCTGGAGGTTCGTAGGCCAGGCCCCTAGCCACGTCCGCCGCGTGCCAATTTGCACGTCGGTGTCCGGCCCCTCCGCACCGCACGTGACGAGTGCGAAAACGTGCGGGAAGCGAGCCAGTGGCCGGGGCCGGGGGATCGCGCGACGCGGCCGTCAAGTCGTCAACGCCAAGGGACGGCGTGGCGGGGTTGTAGCGGCAGTGGATGGCCAAATCAAATCGGCCGTGTCTTTCTGGACGCTGGACGGCTCGAGCTATTTTTCCCGTCCTGCGGGCGGGCGTGACGGATGGGAGACTGGGAGTAGTGGTAGGCCGCATCGGCGCATATTCTCTCCTTTTCTTCCAATAATACATATACAGTCGCTCTTTCTTTTTCAGGTTTTCGACGTCTGAGTTAAAGTTTGCTGCATTGGAAGAGACTCGGTACAATCAGATCTCAGTAGTCAGTAGTCCCTACACATGGGGTTGAAAACCTGCGACCATCTCGTGTAAACAGAGAGAGGTCAGCACACGTGCAGTCGTGCAGATATGTGATCCGACCGACGACGATGATAGACCTAGCAAACCTGATCCTAGGTGAGGCCAGTCTCAATGCCGAGTTTCACTACACAATTACCAAGACGCCACATCAGCTAGTGTGGGATGAAACAAGAGATGAAACTAGCATTCACAGTGGAACGTTTCATTTCAGCGTTTCCAAAGCAAAATCAACAAATTAATTGGTGCTAACTGATCGGATCATATGCATCATGTTGCCCTGTGGCCTGTACAGTACAGTTTTCACAGGCAGCAAAACTGCAGCACTTTTATTTAGGTCTCACACAATACACCGACATTCAGGTCACACAAATTGACATAGATAAGTTCTGATAACTGGAACAGGAACAATCTAAGTTTGGATAACTAGAACAGCAACAATCTAAGTCGACATGTCACTCAAATATCTTGAGCAGCAACAAAATAAGACTTGTCACTTGCACCGGTAGACTCAGTGACACGAACTGGTATTCTGGACAAGTGCACAACCAGAGGAGCATTCAGATGGCGCAACCTGCAGAGATAAAAAAAAAAGCCCAGGATGAGTTTTCGGATATGAATGAATTTGGACAAGTGCACAACTAGATACTGCATTCACACACACTAGCATTCAGACTAGTACTAGGCACATTTCAGAACTCACCTTAATCCGCGAACAACTTTTCCTCAATCTTGCGAATTGCCCTGTCTCGGCTAGCCTTTTGTTCTACAGACATTTGACTTGTATCTTGGTTAAGCAAGGAATTATATACCTCAAACATCTTTGCATTCAAATTTGAATCTGCTATATGAATCTGTGCTTCAGTCACCTTGTCGCGCTCGACCTTCCGTTCTTGCTGTAACTTAACAATTTTGTCAATATTGTCCCCAAGGATGACAATTCCTTCCATGACATTTTCTTTCTTCCGCTTTCCACTGCGCTCAGCCTTCGCTGCTTCCCTACCAATGAGGCGCAGTTGTTCATCTGGAACATCAACTACCTCACTCTTGTCTTTCTCTGTGTCCTGAAACATTGCACACCATTTGGGCTCATTTTTTGAGAATCTTCCACCAGTGGACCAAAGAAAAAGGCTTCCCAAACCTGTTTTTATACAACTTTTGTGCCTCTTCTTCTAGCATGTCATCGGAGTATCCACTTGTATGCATTTGAGAAACTTTAGTCCAGTAGTCATTGAAATCAGAGATTGATGACTTCAAACATGACCAGTGAACCTTCAATTGATTTATTTCCCTTCTACGCTTCTCATTCCCTTTCTTGTTATACTCATCAGTCACTTCATTCCAAAATGTGTCACCTTTCTTGTCATTTCCTTTAATAGGGTCTTTAGAAGCATTCAACCAAGCACTGGCCTGCAGAATACAAAATTAGAAAATTCATATCAAGTCTTCTACCAAACAGTACCCTACAAAAAAAGGAAAACTAATCAGTGATTACCAGTCTCTCTTCCTCTTCATGAGTCCAGTATCTCTTCTTTACCACCTTATTTGCTTCACTGTTGTCCTCTTTATTGTCATTGTCAACAATCACTGTATGTTTTGAAGAAGTGTCTTGCCCAATACCTTGACATGTTGCTTCATTCAGAAATTGGGATGCTGCTGTTCCATAACCACCTGGTGCTGGAGGAGACATCGCTGATGTTCCATAACCACCGACTAGATGAAAATTTTCTCCTTGTGGTTGCTGAAGAAAATTTACAAAGCCACCTGGTGGATAAACCCTGACCAGTTTGAAAGTGTTAGAAAAAACACAAATACAAAAGAGCACTTCAATACACAGGGGCTACACTTAATATGAACTTAATTCTTTCTTTCCACAAGCACCGGCCTAAATTGCAGAATGACAACTACAGTGCAGCTAAACAGAATTATCAACTAAAATTATCCACTATTTCTTCTTCATTGTTCTGTCACATAACACAGCTGCAGGTCATTGACAACAAATAAATCTTCTCTACTAAAACATCTGCATAAATCAATTGAAGAACAAAATGCCATGGACATCAACTAATTGCACAGATCCAAATCAATAGCTTACCATGAGTTTGGGGCAGAAGTTGGCACACCAGGGGAAGACATCTGCGCTGGGAAGAAATTTGGAGCCGGACCTGGTGGCCGTGCTGGGAAGGCCGCCGGCACCGGACTTGGTGGCCGTGCTGGGAAGGGCGCCGCCGTCGGACCTGGTGGCCGTGCTGGGAAGGCCGCCGGTGTCGGACCTGGTGGCGACGGCGAGAACGAAGTCGCCGTCGGACCTGGTGGTGCCGGCGCCGCGACCTCACGTTGGACCGGTGAGGAAGATTGAGGTGGTGACGGCGCAGGCGGACGCAGGGACGACGTCTTCATTCCCAATCGGCTGGCCCCACGCCCTTTCCCTCCTTTGCCGGAACTACTGCTTCGCCTGGAGGTCCCTTGCGGCGCAGGATCCATGGCTTCAGATCCGCTCAGAGCCGAGACACAACGCGAGGCGGAGGTGGAAGGGGACGAGATGAATTTGGGTGGAGGGTGGGGGCGGGGGCGGGAAGGAGCCGAGAGGAGGGCGGGAAGGAGGCAGGAGGAGGCGGGCGGAGCGCGCGGGCGGGGACGGCGGCCGCACCGGATCGCCCATGAAACGCGCAACCCCCTCAACGCGAGTTTCATGAGGTTTCCGAGGACTCGGTAACGGAGCCGAAAGGTGTCGTGGCCATGAAACGATCTGGGTCTGCCTCCACCCCATTTCATCCAAAGATTCCATTTTTGCTGATGTGTCACTACAATTAATGTGCATGAAACTCCCATGACATCCCCATTGAGACTGGCCTGATAGCAAATCACTCCGCGCGATGACGTCAGCCTCGCACTTTCTCTCTTGCAAAGAAGACAACAACAGCAAAGGCCAAACGACATTTGTTTTGTGGGGGAAAACAAAAACAACTCTCAGGCTGCGAGTTGCCTAGGGAAAAGCCTCACCGCTTGTGTATGCGTGCGGCAGGCCTATCTTAGCCGTCCATCTCAAATGCAGGATCCATCGCTGGAGTAGCAACTCTCAGGCTGCGAGTTGCCTAACGGAGCGGCGAGCGCAGGAACAAGCGTGGACGTTTCGCTTCGCCCCGTTCCTCGTTAGCAGTGGGCAGACGGCACACAGGCGAGTCCTGACTCCTGACGACCTGACCTGTCCTGCTCCCAGCGCCGGCGGCCCTCTCCCGGCGACTTGGCGGCCGGCCTCTCCGCTCCGGTCTCCGTCTCACTTGGCCGTTGGAATTTCCAACAGACTGGATCCTCCTGGTCCTTCTCCTTCCAAGAGGTCAACCGAGCTGATCGAGCCATCCAAAAGGTTCGTGCACACAGCACACGCCCCCTTTGGCGCTTTTGCCTTTCTTTGTGAAAGTTCGACGCACGTGTCCTTTTCAGCAAGTGCGTTTCTGCACTGCAAGCGCTGCTTAGCGTTGGATAACGATAGCCAAGCTTGAGACAAAAATAAATATCACGGAACAGACAGTTACTGTTCTCTGATTCAGTGATTCCACGCTGGCTGTGCTCAAGATTTTTTTAGATACTTGGGACTTTCAAGTCGCCTTCTTCTTTCGTTATTACATAAGTATATAACCACTTGCTTGTGATGAAGAGGTAGTAGAATGAAACTTCTTCCTTCTGTACTACTGCTACAAAACCGTTTGCCTGCTGGAAGAGGCAAATTTGTGTCTTTGATTGACCTGCATGGAGCACAGCACACTATGTCTATGAAATGTTTGTAAAAACGAAGGGCAATGGCAACTAAACTACTATTCTATCCTCCAAGCTAGATTCAAATTGGGTAAGGTCTGTTAATAAGCTTTGTGTTTCTACTCTCTGTATAATATAGTACTACTACCTTAAAAGAAAGATGAATCAAGAGTTCAGCGAAGATCAACCAGAGCTATATTCTATTGCATTGAATAATCACTAGACCTTCTCCGATCATCATGTGCACATTACTATTCCTTGCTGGCTCGCCGCCGTTCACGATGACCTGTGAAGTATGAGGAGCGAGAAAACTGTGTACAGAAGTACAGAACTCTGCACAAGTATACTGGTTGTGTCAAAATGAACACAGGGTTTGGGTTTCTTTTTCAGCGTGTCTTCTTCCAGCACTGGGAATTGGAAACAGCGGGTACTTTTGCACAGATGTTTGAGTTTTTTTCTTAGTTCTAACTCTCAAATTAGGGCTCTAACACTCGAGATAGGAAATGGGACGGAAGGAGCGGATGGTTGGCAGTCATGCTGTAGATGAAAATAGGAAACACTATCATAAACAGTCTCAAGAAGTTTCTTATTTTCAACAACACGTTGGGGTTGACTTGACGTAAAACATGCATGTAGAGGGGGAAAAAACTTTGGCCATGAATCTGCGTACTGAATGCGGCGCCTTGGAAAGCCTAGCGCACGTTTATGTGGGCTGTAAGCTGTTTCTTTCTTTCTTTTTTCCCCTACAAATCTTTGACGGCGATTGGGCAATGGCTGGTGTCCCTTACTCCATTCCATTGTTGTGCGATCGCCTCATGGTCATATAAAAATACTGCAGCAAGAAACAGTCGTATGAAACCAAAGTATGTTCCTCGCTGGGTTTAATAAGTATTTAACGTACTATCAATGTTTTACTACTTTCTCTAAAATATAGTTTACTTTTAGCTTTGCACCAAGTCAACCTTATCTTAATTGAAATGAAGGGACAAGGGAGTACGTTACATTTGCGTGCATGCGTTTGTGTTTGCAGCAGTCGAGCATCGGCATCGCCAAGTTGAACCCTCTCTGTCGTCTGATTTTCCCGTCTCTATTGGGCCAAGCGGCTGAACATGGGCATCCATCCCACGCCGTAGCGATCTGCACGCGGCGGTTTCGTCCATAGCCCGGCCCAAGGTAGTTGGGTGTAGGGTTCGCAATCGCGGGCCACAGTTCCTTACTTTCGGCCCGCTTTCGGCCTACAGGCCTGATATAGCTCCCTCGTCTCGTGCGGCCCTGCTACATTGCGAAATGGTAGCCACAACTCACCAGTGTGTTAGCTGCAGCATAGCCACTTAGATACTCCCTCCGTCCCTTTTTAAGTGTCATCTAGAAAGCGTCTCTGTGAGAGAAACACAGAATTCTAGAGACAGTTATTTAGGGACGGAGGGAGTACTCAACAGTGGCGAATGGGCCTGTGGTCCAGTGGTAGGTCAGTCCACAACAGGGTTCAAATCCTGGTGCTTGCACCCTTTTCTGGATTTTATCCAGAATTTGCAGGACACGCACGCGTGCGGGTTCGGTGGTACTGCTAACCGAGGCTAAAGGGTGAACTTTTAGCCCCGGTTGGTGTTTCCAACCGGGGCTAAAGGTCCTTCCCGAGTGAATTCAAAAGGAAAACGTCCAGAACTACATCACGTGGGTTGCGTAGCTCAGTTGGTATGCGTGCCTGAGGCGAGAGATGTTGAGTTCGAATCTCACAGATGCACATTTATTTTTCTTTCGTGGAAACCTTTAACCCCGGTTAGAAGCACCCGGGACTAAAAGGTCTGACCTTTAGTCCCGGATTGGTAGCCCCGGTTGGGAAAACCGAGACTAAAGGCCCTTACCAACCAGGGCTAAAGGCCGTAGTGACTGTCTCTAGAAATCCGTGTTTCTCCCGCAGACACAGGGACGGAGGGAGTAAGTACGTAGTACAAGATAAAACCAGGTTAAGTTCATGATAAACTCGTGCAGAATACCGGCTGTAAAGGACACTGTTTGCCGGTCGCAGTTGTTTTGTGCATTGTCTTCGAACGAAGTTCCTGGGAAAAAAAGTGAGTTTGATGGAACGTCTGAATTCTGAACCGAAAGGAGCAGAGGGACGGCTAGGGAGATTTAAACACCTGGCGCTTTGATCTGACACAAAGAACTCTTAGGCCAGTCCTAGTGGGAGTTTCGTAGAGTTTCATATGCATTTAATACGCTGACATGATACTATATTAATGAAGAGAGAGATGACTAGAGTTTTATGGGAGTAGAGATAGTTTTATCCTCATGAAACTTGTATGCACTGTTTGCAAAATCTGGATGTGTTAGAAACTGGGAGATGAAATCTCCACTGACACTGGCCTTACAATCTTTTTCTAACCGAGGGAATCAAAAGAACCATTAGTTTGGCGGCTTTATTTCTTAGTGAGAAAAGCAACCGCCAGGTAGGGGATTCTGTCCGTCTAGCCAAAGGCAAAAGACTGAAAGAGGATCCTTCTGCTTCAGTACGTTTTAAACTCTATATAAGCGTTTGTTAAGTGGCAGAAGATAATCGAATAATGCTTTTCAGTTTTCAACTCCACTGATATAGATATATAGCATTCCTCCTCTTCAGGCTTCAGCAACAGGATTTGCTGCTATGGCATTCCTGCCTTCGCCGGCAGGGTTAGCTGCCGTCCACACGCACGTACGCGGAATGTCCTTGTTCAGAATAAGAGGCCGTACGTGTATATCTGTCATCCAAAACCGACCGTCGAATTTGTGATCTGCGGCGAGCGAGTAACGACAGATACCACAGCACACACACTCATCGTTCCTCTAGCACTCGGCATCTCCGAGACGTGTGTCCCAACGTCTCCCAAACATTCACGGATTCCATGGCCAAAGCCCCAGCGCGTTCTTTTCTTCTCGCTGTAAACAAATTAAAGGGATAAATAAAGCGCCTGATGCCCTGCGCCGAACTGAAAGGGATCGATGCATGCCTCGGACTCGGAGGAGAGGCTGTCCAGCACATCGGATCGAGCCATGCATGCTCCAGCTCCCATCCGAAGTTCCAAGATTGCAGACCAACAGAGAATCTCTGAGGGCCGATAGATAGATAATCTGCAGTGCACGTCGAGCTGGAAGCCCCGGCCGCGGGAACTAGCGCTAGCTTCCTGCCTTGAGCATCACGTTTTGTCGCCGATCTCACGTAAGCTCCACCAAATCCAAGCGGCGGGCCGGCCGGCCGCCTGTTGATGCAGCCAACGAAAGCAAGGAACAAAGCTTGGCCAGGTAGCAGAGCTAGCTAGCTAGCTCGTGCGCGTGCGTATATATACGGGGTGCACCCTGCAAATGACACCGCAAGCCAGCAGAAACAGTACGTAGTAGAGAGAGAGGCGTAGAGGGAGCGAGCTAGCTAGGAGAGCGATCGAATCGAGCTCAACCCGTACGTTTTCAGTCGATCGAGCTCGTTTTGGCCATCGACGACCGACGACAGTAGGTAGGAATTAGGATCCATGGCGACCGCGGGCATGAAGCCGGTGGCCGGGCTCCTCCTGGTGCTCAACTTCTGCATGTACGTCATCGTGGCGGCGGTGGGCGGCTGGGCCATCAACCACGCCATCAACTACGGCTTCTTCATCGGTAATTAACAACGTACCCTGTGTGTGTTCGTCAGCTGATCGAGCTGATGATTGGTACCAGTACATCAGACGTGATTCTTTGACTGAGATCTCGATGCGATGAATTAATTGTGCATACCCTGCTGCTGCAATGCAACACGCAACAGGCGCCGGCCTGGAGCTCCCTGCCCACTTCTCCCCGATCTACTTCCCCATCGGGAACGCGGCCACCGGGTTCTTCGCCATCTTCGCCGTCATCGCCGGGGTCGTCGGCGCGGCCTCGGCGCTCGCGGGGTTCCACCACGTCCGCGCCTGGAGCGCCGAGAGCCTGCCCGCCGCGGCCTCCGCCGGCTTCGTTGCCTGGACGCTCACCCTGCTCGCCATGGGGTACGTACGTTTCCATTTATTCATTATTCATTATGTGATTTATTCATAATTTGTTGGTTGCTGGTTTCATCAGATTGGCGGTGAAGGAGATTGAGCTGCACGGCAGGAATGCGAGACTGGTAAGACCGGCATCGATATCTATCCAATTACAACGCGTACACTGCTATATGTACTAACTGGTTTTACTAGCAGATCTTATCTGTACTGAAATAAATCTGCAAGTCATGCATTGACATATAGACCGGGTTAATTAATTGACTGTGACGAGTTAACTATATGGCCTCAACTGAATTAATGATGATATCTCTTGTGCAGATATGCATGGAGTCCTTCACCATCATCCTGTCAGCCACGCAGCTCTTCTACCTGCTCGCCATACACGGAGGAGGCCTGAGATAAAACCGTCATCGATCATCATCATATAACTGTGGCTGGAGCCGCAGAAACTCAAGACTGAAGATGTATCGGTTCTGTTGTGTCGATCGAATTGAGTCGGCATGCATCGGTTTCACGGGACTTGTCGTTGTGGGGGGTTTCTTCCAAGATGGTACGGTACGCGTATGTGTATCTGCTCGTGTATGTGTGTGTCTGTGGATTACGTTGCGCCGTTGTGTTGGGGGTCTGCTGGTTGATTTTTAGTTATGTGTGTATGTCTCGATTATTGTGCGTCAGATTGAATTGGTTACGTCATTCCGTGTGATTCATTGATTAATCGTTTCGGAGATGGAGAGGCAATATGTGAGCTATATATTATGAGTACTGCTAGATTACATGTCATGGTGATGTGGTGATTGCTTGCTTCCGGTGTGCACATAGTATCAACGTGAGCATCACACTTTTCCTCTGACCCTGATTCCGTTCTCTTTCGCCTTTATTATAGTGCAACCAAAAGTTGATTTGAATTACAAAGTACAAACCAACCATATATAGGCCCAACCCAACGGAAGGGCGTCTCAACTATTGTCCCACGCTTTACGCCCAGCATGGGCCTACTAGGGCCCATACCATACATAGTTAATAAAATACCTGGCAATTAATTTCCCTTGGACCTCTCCCCTCTCCAAAAATAATAAAAACACTTGGAAAACAAAATCATCTGATCTCCGTCCACTATTGCGTGACTCTGATATTCCGTCCAAATTTTAACATCTCCGAGAGATTCTGAAAGTGGTTTTTGGTTAATGTGCCACAGTGTCACAAATGAGATAAATTGGACTTTCGAAAGGAAGATCAACTAGATTTATAAAAAATATAAAAATATTTTGAAAAATAATTATCCAAATATTTTTCTAGATAATATGCATTTAAAAAATACTAGAATCTGGTTTTATATTAACATTTTCATAAAGTGTTTTAACTCAGAAAAATATAAAATAAATTCATGCTCTATGTTTTATGAGCTAGGCACAATAATATAGAGCGCAGTTAGGGCTAGTTTGGTTTCTACCCTGGCAAATTTGCCTGGCGCAGGGAGCTCTCCTAGGTGTCTGATTTTGAACACTTGGGGTCGAGATTGATGTCTGGCCGACTTGTTGCCTGGGAAGTATCAAACCAAACAAACCCTTTTTCTAGCAAACACATGAAGTCTCGCAATCCGAGCCCATCCAAATTATCTTTTCGGCTTGGTCATTTTTTTCGGTGCACAAGTAGACATATAAGTTTAAAATGGCAATGATGAACGAGAAAGCGATTGCGTCCATCCGGATGTTGTCTTCCATGTCTCACGCCGACGACCACTAATCGCTCAATAAATCTACACATGTGGTTATCGTGATTTCTACTAAAGAAGACAATGCTACTACAAAGTTAAAACACATGATACGTTGTTAATGTGCGATAATGCATGAGGTTTTGGGTTTGAGTTCCACAAATCACGGTGGGAGATTTATGCCAATTATTTTTTTAAGCATATCTCTTTCCCAATTGAGACTAAAGCTAGGTTCCTACATTTTAGGTGTCTGAATTTTAGGCAATACTCTTGTACAACTACCTGTTACAACTAATTTGTTATATGTTTTTGTGCCATAACATATTAATTTTTGTCATTGTCTACCTATAGAAAATAATTGTTAATTATTAATTGTCTTTGTGTCAACTGCCGACATAAATAAGATTTTTCGGCTTTGTGGTTTTGTCTAACAAGGTTTTTATTCTCGGTACTGAAAATTGCATACTGCATCTACAAAAACTACAATAAACAAAATATGCAATTTTAGTATAAAATATGTGCAATAACCGTCACCTGAAAAGAATCTAAAATTCAAGTACTCGAACTTTAGCAAAGTTCAAAAGTTGTTCATCATTTTTTTAACCTAAAATGTTATTATATCTCTTCTTTTTTATTAATTCCATGCTACCACAGGAAAATATATCTACATAGCATCTAATTAACGATTCCATACATATTTAAATAATGACGAGTAGTACGTATTTTACTACCCACTGGGTTAGCGGTTAGCCTAACTGCATCCCAACAAGCAGTAGTAGAGAACCTCTTCAACGTCATCAAGGAGCCTTGTCAAAAAAAAAAAAAACGTCATCAAGGAGCACACAGTAAATAGCCTGCGAACTTGTTGCCCAGCAAAGACAAGAACAAATTGACATTCTCCTTTTCCGTATAATATGTCCTTATATAATTAGGGATGCAAGTGGGTACCCAATGAGTATTTTGGGTCAGCTAACTATTTACGGTTGAATGTCATTTTAGTTCATTTTGGGTCAGCTAACTATTTACGGTTGAATGTCATTTTAGTTCATTTTTTTCACTTTCCTCGAACTAAAAAACGTCATCCTAGTTCATTTGATTAATTTTTTGGTTTGATCTAATGACCCAAAATATTTTAAACTTGCATCCCCATATAAAATAATACATAATCCTGCCTCATCAGCTCGTCTTGATAGGCCTGACCTGATTATTCTTGTGCTAGCTAGGCTGCTTTCTTTCTTTCGCTTTGGCACAAAGTGTCTCTCCAGAAAACAGAAGACCTTATACACAATTATTATCGAATTCATAGTTGTGTTATGATAATGGGAGTTTTATGATTCGCCACAGAATGAAGACTTTTTAGGTTCATGAACGATTTCTTTTACGTCGTGTTCATGCCTGTTTCTGTAGGCCCGGTCTGATCCGTTCCATGATGGCGCGCAAGTGCAACATGGCGCGGTAGGATGCTGAGCACGGCGCCACTTCTAGGCGCGTCTCGAATATTTAAGTATTTGTTTTTTTTAAAAAAAAAAACTAATGCTAACGCCTGTTAATTGTGCAGAGCGCGTTCAATTCGATGGCCATATATTGTTGATCTGAAATTGACCTGTTGACTAGTGGAAGCAGCGTTTTGTGGAGTCCTGCCACGTACTGTGCGTCCGTCCACGGTCCACATGCAGCAGCAGCATGGAAATATTATTATTGTTACTCCGGAGCAAATTCAAATGGCACGTCGGCACCTGCTGAGCGTACTGTATGCATGTATTATATATGCTGTGGATCGCTAGATCTTGAAACGTCACAAATCTGAATCCAAAATTTGAAACCAGAGGAATCTTTATACTCTCAGATCGTGAGCGGAATATTTATATACTCTGATCGTGCCATGAGCGTATATACTGACCTAAAATATAAACACCGCCACACCCACACTGGGACCTTCTTCCTTTGAGTAAACAAACCTGTTTTATTAGGCGGGCAAATCGAACCGCTTGAACAACATATTACGGATGGTTGATGGAGCTGTCTCAAGAATGATTTGATATATGATAATTATCTCAAGTAATTCATTTGCGGACTGCTGGAAAAACAGCAACACAGCTTACTCCGATCCATGAGACAGACAGTACTATAAACCCTTCCAAGACGACGCAAGCTCACGCGTCACACGCCACTACACGCTGACAGCGGAGTCTCTGGATCCAGTTCGCCCGCCGGATGGCACATCGGTGCGTTGTAGTCTCCTAGCAGCGAGGGCCACACTGAATATGACGCGTGGAGTATGGCAGAGACACACACCTGCACTGCTTTTAAAGGCCAGAGGGGGACACGCCTTCAGTCTCTAAGGCAGGATCACACTATCACAGCAACTCGTCAGTTCCCCCATATCAATCGGTGTTCCGGAATCGAAGACTGGAACGACATGGTAGTCCGGTGACAATTTCCAGTGTCGTTATACCGTGCGTTTTGCTGTTACAGTGACTGAATAAACCGGTGCATAAAAAAAATGAGAACAACAAAAACACAGATGAATAGAAGATGTAATTATAGATGCCTATCCCATCCATGATCCCGTGTCCCGCCCCAGCAAACACACCGCGATGCGCCAGTGTTGATCGAGGCCAGACGCTGCGCGAGCAGCGGCCGAGACGCGCGTGGAAATCAAACGGGGGCGAATTGAAGCCCCGTCCGACACGGCCGACGGGGGCGCGCTTGCGAGGTTTCTTGTCTGGTTTCCGCTCCGCATCGCCCAAGCACAAGAGCAACTCCAACAATTGGCTTTTAAGCTACCTCTAAATATTTTTCTTATATTTTAATAGAGAAGAGAGAAAAGCTAGCTCTTACACGCATCTTAAGGTCACGTGAGATTGTTATGTGGGGTCATCCATGTTAAAAGTCATGTACTAGGAGCTAGTACTGTTGGAGAAGTTAGCTTGGAGCTAGCAGCTGGCTCTAACCATTGGGGGTGCCCTAGTACAGTAGTAAATGCCGCATGCACGGAATGCTAGCTAGACCTGAGTTAATGAGAGCATCTCCAATTGTTGGGAAAAATTGATTTGAGAAAAGTTATCATTTAACAACTTGCTAAAACTTTTGGTAAGTGAATTTTTTATGTATCTCTAATAGTTTGGTAAATTGGGCTTAGCAAACATAGAAAAGTAGACGCGGGAGAAGTGGCGGCGGCGGCAAAAGGGAAAGAAACGCCGGATAGCAAATGAAGCTGACTTGGTAAATATACCAAGTAGGTTGCCTCTAATTCTAACTTGGAAAAAATTAGCAAGTCATATACCAATCTATTGGAGAACGTTTTTTCTTCTTTTCCCAATAAAACAACGATAACAAGTCATTTTTCCAAACTATTGAAGATGCTCTACTTCTTCATCTTTTTCTCCTCTCTCTTATATCATGTTTAGTTACCAAACTTTTTAGGAGTAAAGTTCCTATAGCACTTTCGTTGTTATTTGACAAACTTTATCTAAATATGGATTAACTAAACTTAAAGGATTTATCTCAATATTTACAGATAAACTGTGAATTAGTTATTTTTTTACCTACATTTAATACTTCGTACATGCGTCTAAAGATTCGATGTGACAGAAAATCTTAAAAAAATTTACAAACTAAACATGGCTGGCTTTGAGAGTAGCCAGCTAAGCTACAGTAGTGAAATCCAGGTTATACTTCGTTCGTTGCAGTTACTTATTACTAGCTTGTTCGCTTCAAGTGAATTCCAGCATGTACTTTCTTGTTTCATCACAAGCTGGACAACACCTGTGCGTTTCTCATAACGTTCGCACACTGTTATTTTTGTCATGCAGACCCTGCCTGTCCTCCACGAACAAGAGGACAGGAACGAGAGCCGAGTCCTCATCGACCACAACTTTTTTTCTGTTTGGATGTCTTTTTTTTACTTTTGTTTTTCAGTTTCAGTTAGGTTCAGTTACGTTTTCTTTATCCATCACGATGGGAATGAGAGCCTAGTCTTTGTCGGTCACAAATTTTTTGATTTCTTTTTCTGGCTTTTACGTCTTTTTCGATTTCTTTTTTTTTTGTTCCAGTTCCTATTTAGGTCCAGTTACGTTTTCTTTATTCACCACATTCAACTATGTGTTCTATTATGTTATTTCCACATCCAATGTGAAAATACAAACAAGTAGATGAATAATAACAACACAATATATATTGGCTTTGAACTCTAGAACTTTGACTAGGAAATTAATATTCCCACCACGAAGTTACAAATGTAATTTTGATCAAAAATAAAAATCATATTATTATAATTGGACTTAGTCTATAGTCCAAGAATCAGAACACGAAACTATATCTTAAGTACTCCCTCTCTCCCAATAAGAGTGTCATCCGGGAAACGTGTTTGTGAGGGGGATATGGTTTTCTAACGACACTCTCAATGGAACGGAGAGAGTAGTTTGTTATCTAGTTTGATCTAAATAATTGTGCCTCGTGCAGTTGCATCGGCGCAATCGTCGACAATGGT
Source organism: Coix lacryma-jobi var. lacryma-jobi (assembly GCA_009763385.1). Taxonomy (NCBI): domain Eukaryota; kingdom Viridiplantae; phylum Streptophyta; class Magnoliopsida; order Poales; family Poaceae; genus Coix; species Coix lacryma-jobi. Next base: position 30,444,553 of record CM019827.1, on the reverse strand, counting down.
ACGACGTGGGAAATCCAACGTGACATTCTATCATAATCACCAGACATAGGGATGTTTAGTTATAGGGTAAAAAGTTTTTTTATGTCACATCAAATATTGTGATATTAATTTAGTTTGTTATAAAAATAAATAAATAAAAACAAATTACATATTATGTTTGGAAACCGTGAGATGAATTTATTAAGACTAATTAATTTGTCATTAATACATGTTTAATATAACACAACATCATCAAATCATGGACTAATTAGACTTAAAAAATCATCTCGTAAAGTTATCGTAATCTATGTAATTAGCTATTTTAGTCTATATTTAATACTTCATGCACATGTCTACATATTTTATGCGATAGGTGAAAAGTTTTTGGACTGGAAACTAAACGGGCCTATAGTAGCTCTTGACACTGATAACGAATTCCACACTAGCTTGAGTTATAGTTTTTTATATGCCTTCAAAAGAATTCGTGAAACTTCATATTTAAGTGTACTGGCATATAAAAGTTAATCTAAATTTATATATATGAACAAATATTTTTATGCTTAGCAATGCGAGAAAATAATCTATGAGGACCTTATTTTAATTTAATATAAGCTTAATTATAAATTGTCATATTGCTATCAACATTTTTGGATATCATCACAAAATAAATTATAGCTTGAAAACATAATAAATAGTTATATAACATTTTTTGTCCGTGTTGCATGCAATGCCGGGTATATTTTCTAATATAATATAAAATGAAAACAAAAATACACATGAAACACCGTTGTCGTGCATAGTTTGTTTTCTTATGGTAAATCGAAACTAAACTCTAGTTTTGCAGGTAAAAATGCCAATCCTTGCCTTGGGAAGATAAAAAAAAAACCTAACAAAATTGAATCGATCCCCCTCTCCCTCCGGCTAAAAACAAATCGGATTCCACAAATCCTCCTCCTCCTCCTCCCTTCGCCCTTCCCATCGCTTGCCCCCTCCTCGCTCCTCTCCCTCTCCGCGCCGCCCCCTCTCGAATCGAAATCCCTCCTCGCCATGCCGAAGGGCGCCAAGAAGCGCGCCAAGCTCAGGAAGCAGAAGCAGCAGGAAGGCCACCCCGACGATGGCGGCAACACCAACGCCAGCAACGGCAACGGTAACGGCAGCGATGACAACAACAACGCCTCGAGCGGCCGCGACGGCGACCACCACCACCTGCGGATCCCACCCAAAGTTTCTCGCGGTACGAATGACACCTCCTCCTCCACCATCTTTTAGCCGGAGCAGATCCGCGCGCCGCTTTCGGCACCAGCGGGGTGGGAATCACCTTTTCGCGTGCGGCGAGGGTGGCATTCGCTGTCGCCGCGGGTTTCCCCGCCACCACGTTCCCACCGTCCCGCCGCTTTACGGGCTGTTCGCGCTTTCCTTGCTCCCTTCCTTGCGCTATATGTATAATGGATGCGTGTGGTTTCTGATGCTGTGCTTGTGTGTGGGTTGGCCCAGTGGATGCGAGCGAGGACTCCATGGAGAGCTCCGAGGAGATGGTGACCCCCCGGGCCGCCGCGTCGGAGCCGGACGAGGAGGAGGAGAGGAAGGCCACCGCCGCCGAGGTGCTCGTGGAGCGCGCCGTCGAGGCGGACGTCGCCGGGTCTGGGGAGGTCATGGTGGACGCGTTTTCGCCGGAAACCGCTGGGCAGGAACCGGAGGGCAAGGTGGAGGTGCACGCCGTGGTGGCGCAGGAACAGGAGGTAAAGGATGTGCTGGTGGCCGAGGAATCCGTGGTGCAGGAGCCAGTGGCTGATGCACCAGCGGTTGAGGCTTCGGAGGTGAAGAAGGAGGTGGCCAAGGTGCATCCGGTGCTTGAATCTGAGCCGAAGGTTGATGAAGTGGTGGTGGTCGAGGAAGCGCCTGCAGCACCTGAGGTACAGGAACCAGAGGTGAAGGGAGCCGGTGCTACTGTTGTGTTGAAGGAACCAGAGACGATTAGTGGCAATGTGGTGGTCAAGGACTTTGCTGAGGTGTCGCGATCTCAGGAGGCTGTTGATGTGCATACTACAGAGGTAAATGGTGTATGCGGTTTAGTTCTATTCATCTCCCATGTTTAAAGCTGTGAGTTCTGATTGGTTGGGTTCTGTTTGCTGCAGGTGGTGCGCGGACCTGCAGTGGCAGTGGCTGCTTCAGGGCAGCGAGCAAAATGGTGGAATTGCTGCGGTCTTTTTGATGCCTTTACTGGTTCAGGGAGATAGATGAAGGTGAGATGGTTCTATTCTTCTATATCTCAACATGTGTTTTTTTTATAGTACTCTGTTGATTTTGGGTGGCATAATTTCTTATTTCTACGCACACTGTAATTAGTGTCAAAGAAATTGGTATTGGGGAAATATGGTCGTGAGTTTTACTGCTTAAGCCTTTGGAATATGAGGTGCACATCTGAGTTCACTGTGCATAGCTTAATTGGTGAGATCATTGCTCGTGGCTAGTGCTGTTCGATGTCAGTGTATAAGTTATAAATATAATTAACCTGCAGTTTATAACATCTATGGAACCTATAAAATTGAGCAAATGCTTTTTTCAGGGTGAAATTTTGGGCCATGAGATGCACTTTTGTATCTCTCTCACATGGTTTGATAAATGGCTTGTGCCTTGTGATATTCTTATCATTACTGTTAGATGTCATTGGTGAAGGTAGCAGCGAAATTATACTTTGAATGTAGAATATACTTTATCCAGTTAGTCCAGAAAATGTACCAAAACAAAATTTCCAAATCAACTATTGTGCCACTCCATGTACCTGAAGAGTGCAAGGTGAAAATAAAACGCTGATTGCACATATTAGGGGGATGCAGTTAGATAATCACACCATTTTATATACTCAAGTTCCATGCCTTTTTAATCTATTTAATAATTCCTTTGAGACTATGGATTTATTTGTTTATTTTTTCTGAGATTACGGATTAACATTATCTGCTATTGATTCTGAGTGTCCTTTCATTGGTTCCATTTTCTTAAAAATGTAGAAACAATTTTTTATTGGCTTAGCATGATTGTCTATATGATGAATGGATTCATCATATCTTGAGAGGTGGGTGTTTTAGCATCTCCAAGTTTTTGGTAAAAAGCATCTCTGAGTAATATGAAAAAGCTTCCTATCATGACTTCTATTGGCTTAGCATGATTTCCGTTTTATGAATGTTGTTTTCCTAATGCTGATAAACTGCTCATGGAAGATAGGTTATACAGTGTGGTGTAATACCTGAAACTTGCTGAAGTTGCACCATTTATTTGAAACTCAGTATCCATGTCATGCACATGAAAACGTTGCATGGAATTTACACCCTACTAGAGGGCAGTCATATTTTGGACATGAAAAATGGTTTCCCAAGTCCTGTAATCTGTATGTTTCTTTGACTTGTTTATTTTTGTTAATTGAGTTTAAGCAGACTTGTGAATCCCCAAATAACTGGAGATGATCTATCGATTCTCTTCTACTTGGCACTTGGCACTTGGCAGCATAATGTGTATCTTTGTAAATAGAAGAAAAGGGCCAAGCACAAATACCCAAACCAACACTCACACATACAGAACGGAACTAAACACATGATTGCCTGCCTGACTAGCTTTCTTTAATATGATGACACTTGCTTGCTACATGTGGACTGAACTGCAATTGCGGTACTCATCAGTCATAACAAGAATACTTGGTCTATTCGCCCCAATGCCTGTATGAGTATATGTACTTGTCTATGTTGAGTTCTATATATCAATGTGGATATGAACAGCTTACTGAAAATGATTACAGCCAGTCCTGATAAATATTATTCGCTACACTTGCTCTGTTTGTAGCAGCTCTGCTGGATACCGCTGTTCAGAAATAGACAATTGTTTTCCTGGCTTCTGAGGATGAGATGAAACATATGTTTGGCAGTTAATTGATACTACAAGTAATATTTAATCATCTCATCTAATATTCTCTTTCTCTTACAGGGTTGGAACTTTAAATGAAGAAGACAAAAAATGCGGTGATGTTCAGTTCGAAGCTGATGAGCAGTTGTAACTAGACTTTGTTTGGATAGTCATATGAACGATGAAGCAGAAGGATTTCTTATAACATCGAGCTGATGTTTCTACTTTCTTCCTCCCTGTGTCTGCATCTGTGCAAAGTTACACCCCATGGTCGCGGTTAATATTCTTGATTTCCTTAGTATCCCCAACGCCTAGTCCCCCTTTGTCTAGTGTCGTCTAGGTACTGGTCTTGTAGCATAAGAGTTGAAGTGGGTCGACCGTAAAGAAATTTTGTTGTTTCTGCTTTTATACTTATTTTTCTGGGGTATCGTCTGCTGTGCCCCTTTCTCTCGTGGCTGTCATTACTCACTTGTAAGGAGTATGTTTGATCAAACAATTCGAGATGGTTCTTTGAATAGCCTCAATCCGAGATTGCTTAGTGTCAGCCATGCTGGTCCATAATTTAACTGATTGTGTGTTAGGTTCATAGCCATAGTTTATTAAACCTAACCTTTGACAAAATATGGCTGTTGCAAAAAAAAAGTGACGAGCAAAATTGCTGTTGCAGTTTTGGTAAAAAAAAAGAGTCATGTGCCCGTGAAAACAATGAATTCTTGACATGTAGGTAGCGGGTTAAGAAAGTTTGGTAAACTGTAGTGGCATTTTTAAAAACATATGGAGGCGTCTTTCGAAGGGCCTGTTTTAATCCATCCGGTTAGTCCAGAAAGTGGGGTAATGTGAGGGGAAAAAATCTGAACCTAAGATTCTAACAATCTCATGGTAATCCACCAAAGCTGGATAATATGGGATACTCCTTCGTCCTTCCTTCCAACGCATGACGATTTTGCTCATACCTTATCCTCTTTCTCTGGTCATTATTCTCAGGCTATTATCGGCAATATATACTCATTCTATCACCCATAACCCAAGCCAAAAACCTGAGATCCAAACATCATATATTTTTATTATCTAACTAAAATCTGCATTTTGGAAACCCTACAAAAAATCACGATTCCTATAATCTCTAGGGGATTCAAATAGGACCCAAAGTAGTAAGTATGATGATGCAAAGTGTGGTTATAACCAAGGCGCCGTATAAATGGGATATTAGATCCTGTTTGGATCTATTGAACTAACAACTAGTTGACTATTTTTTAGCCCCTAAACATCCAAACATGAAGACTAATTGTTAGTCCACTAGTCATGGACTAGTTAGTGCACTAGCTTGGGCGGAGCCACATGGATGCATGTGTATTCCCAGGAATACCCAACTTTTTTTACACCAACAAATATATATATATATATATATATATAAGTATTCTCAAATATATAATGTATATTAGTCGTTATTTGTTCATTTTCGAGCACAAAGTTAGCCCACAACCAATTCCCTCAACCTTCTTACATTTCCAGCTTATAGGTCGTTCCGCAAGGGCGCAAGACGCAAGGACGCAAGGCCTTGGCCTAGGACCTCCTCCGTTCTGTTCCCACGACGCGAATGCGAAGTCGTGAAGACGCTCCCGACGCACATGTGCTCGTACGACGCCTCGACTGCTCGGTCCTGCTCTCTATTTCCCAGTCCTCAGTTCTCAATCCCCAATCCAACGGCGGCGCTCGCCGGCGACGAGTTACGAGCAGCCACCGGTGGCGATGGCAAGTTGCGAGCAGGCCGCGACGCACAGTGGCGGCAGCATGCAGGCCAGCAGGGGCGCAAGGCGGCTGCTCCGCACAGAGGATGGGGCTACTGGCGGAATGGCGGGCGGCTGGCTGCGGCGTGGACGCGTGGTGACTGGTGAGGCCGCCATGTTAATTTTTCTCAATCCTTATTACTGGATTTGTTCATTCAGATTTTCTCCAATCCACAACATTGGATTTTCTTCCTATAGATTATTGCATAATGAAAAGAAAACAATTGATTTGAAGAGTTTATAGGATAGAACAACAAAGACAAGAAAAATATATTTAGGCTCCACAAAGACAAGAAAGACATTATTAGTCGCTTCCAACCTATGAAAGATCTCAGATTTAAAGGAAGATTATAGTATTTGTAAGTTTTTTTTGTTATTGGTTGGTTCCTATTTTCATGTCTATCTTAGATGTGAATAATTTATTATTCTAGTATTGTATTTTTTTGTGACTTTAGTTATGATAGAATAATATTGCAAACTATACTTGAAACATGTTGCCATGCATTGGAATTTTTTTAGTTACAGGAATACCCAAGTTCCAAATCCTGGTTCCGCCACTGTGCACTAGTCCACTTGTAGGAACTAATAGAACTAGTTGTTAGTCCTAATTCATTCAATTAGGCTCTGTTTTTCAACTCCTAAAGAAGTATTGAGAAAAATAAATAAGAGAGCCCCCAATAGTTTCTAATAATTGACAACTAAAATAGAAAAGAAAATTCTACATCATAAATTCTATACTATTTCTAAATTATCTCAACCATTTTTATATATTGCTTTTCTCTTTCGTACGTTTGTATCAGAAACCCTTTTATACTCTTTACTTTTTTTTTCATATTTTTCCACCTTTAAACTGGGATACCGACGCACACGCATAACTTTACGAGTATGGGGTGTTTTTTTTTGCATGTGCCAAAAAAATAAGAGGTGGGTTTAAGAGTTGTTAGAGATGAGTTTTTTCGGTCTTGCCAAAATTCCTAGATTGAGAGATCGTTTTGCATACTCTTTGAGATGCTCTTAGAATCTCTGCTATCTAGGTTTTATCGGATTATGAGATTCTAAAAATCTGCAAGTTAAAATGCTACAAAATCTCTAGCCGGTTTGAATGGTAATATGAGATTTTTTTTTCTATGGGATTCTTCTTGGAACGCGGCTGGATTCAAACGGGTCCCAAGTCTACCTTGATCTGTTTAGGAACTAAATCGAACCGCTTTTGTTACAGAGACAATGTTACAGAGACAATGGCAGAATCGCGGGGGGGGGGGGGGGGGGGCATGGAATAGGAAGACTGTAACTGGATTGAGAAAACATTTGCCAAAGATCGGTGTTGTTGTTAATGTACCGACGAGGAAAATGCTTGTTCAGTCGGTGGAAAGGAAGAGGCAAAATGTATTGGCGCTTGCCCCACAGAGATGGGTGTCGTTTTAGGGCTCGTTCGTTTTTTTTATTGAAATAGGATCCGGAACCATTTTAGATCGAGAATGAATTAACTAAAAAGATTCAAAAAGATTCAGTTGTTTTCGTTCCTGACCTTAAGAGGTGGAGAATAAATTCAGGTCTCAGAGAGTAATAAATAAGTTAAATTTAAATCGGGTCACATCAATCCGTCTGAATTTAAACTTAGCTGAATGACTATTTTGCTATAGATCAGATTCAAAATCGAAAGACAACCGTACGAGGTCTAGCCGACGCGGCTCAACAACACCATAATAAAGCGCCTGACTCGCTTAGCCCTTCGTTTCCGCGAAGCGTTTGTGTGGGCAACTAGGCAAGTGGTGGTGGTGGTTTCACAGCTTATGGCCACGAGCTCGTCAAGCGACCTGGCCGATTTCCGTTCACCACGTCCACATGGTCGTCGGCGAATAAGAATCTACTGGTATCTAGTATAGTGTACAGTGTAAAAAAGACAGCTGGCAGCGCATTTTTTCCCCATTTATTTGCGGATAAAAGTGGTTAATTCGCGGCGAGTGGTGGAGAAATTTACTGTACCACACGGAGTAGTATCCAGTCGCTGCCGGAGAAATTCCGTTCTGCACGTTGCTCTTTTGCCAGCCGTTCAGTGAGTCAGTGACTCACTCATTTGACTGACAAGGAAAAAAAAACTTGTGGCCATGCGGTACGATGGTCCAACCAACCCCTAATCATGCAGGGGGGTCTCTTGTTGAGATTCACAGCATATATTTGTGGGTTCGCGGACAGAGGGAGGGAGATACTTGCTGGGCTACAACTCACAACGACGAAGAGGGGATATTAGCAGGCAGGAGCAGCAGCCGAGCCGAGCCACGTTTTCTTTGTGGGAGCTTATTAAATCCGACAACTCAACCGGTGGTTGTAGAGTTCGTGTCAGTTGCAGCTGATTAGATTTTTTGAGCACGAGGAAGGAAGGACCAAGGGACCGGTGGTGCAATCAACAATAATCATGAGCTCCTCCTCCCTGTACGATGTCTCCTGCTTCGCCGCTGGCCTTGCTGGTAAAATCAATCTCCTCCTCCTACACCTCGACGCCTATCGCAATTTCTGAACTGCTTTATTTGGAGAGAGCCTGTCGGTAGCTGAATTTCTGTCGCCATTGCATTGCAGGCAACGTCTTCGCGCTCGCGCTCTTCCTGTCGCCGGTGTAAGCTATCCTATCCTAGCCAGCACACCACCGATCGTTTCTTTTCTTTTCTTTCCGGCCTTCCATTTCTGTCGACGAACGAACGAACGAAAACGAACTGCTCAGTTCTTGACTTGTGCATCTGCATGCGCATGCCGTGTCAGGCCGACGTTCAAGAGGGTCCTCAAGGCCAAGTCGACGGAGCAGTTCGATGGGCTCCCCTACCTGCTGTCCCTTCTCAACTGCTGCATCTGCCTCTGGTACGGCCTCCCGTGGGTCTCCGGCGGCGGCGGCAGGGCCCTCGTCGCAACCGTCAACGGCGCCGGCGCGCTCTTCCAGCTCGCCTACATCTCGCTCTTCATCTTCTACGCCGACAGCAGGACGACTCGGGTAATTTCAGTTCAATTGCTTGCCGTCCTGGATGTCTCAGGGCTTGTCTGGTTACTTTAGGAACAGAGAGCTCTTCTTGGCTGTTGCCGTGTCTGTCTGCCTGACTGACACCAGTAGAATGGGGCCTGCCTGTTCTCCATTCCCTCCGCAGCTCAAGATCACGGGGCTTCTGGTGCTCGTGGTCTTCGCGTTCGCGCTCATTGCGCACGCGAGTGTCGCCTTCTTCGACCAGCCCGTCCGGCAGCTGTTCGTTGGCAGCGTGAGCATGGCGTCTCTGGTCTCCATGTTCGCTTCCCCACTGGCTGTCATGGTATGCTATTACAGGCTACCCACTTCTTGATCGTCTTCTCCCATCCCATGCTGTGTCTGTGTGTGATGAACTGTGATCATTGGTTCTTGTGTGCTTCCTCCTGCTGGCTGTTCAGGGTTTGGTGATCCGCACCGAGTGCGTGGAGTTCATGCCCTTCTACCTGTCCCTCTCCACGTTCCTGATGAGCGCGTCCTTCGCAATGTACGGCCTTCTGCTGCGTGATTTCTTCATATATGTGAGCGCTCCGTCCCATCGAAATTTACTACTGTTTCGTAAATGACAACGCTATTCAAACGCGTGTCTCCGGCAGGGTAGAGAATTTGTGTCCAAACTGTAGAATTCTCTTCTGTGATGGTACAAACAACTAGTACACGTGAGAATAACAGGGAGTAAAATATCAGAGTGAGAAGGAATTAGTGATACGAATGAACTGTAGCAAGTAGCAATTCACTCAATTATTCAATGGTTACACACTTCACACATAATCTGAACCCATGAGCAAGTTTTTTTTTTTGACAACAATGAGCAAGAAAATCAACAAACTTCTCACAATCAATTAAGATTATTATCACTTTAGCTTATAAACCGACTTATCAGCCATCAAAACAGTATTTTTCTCTCATAACAAATTAGTCGTTTTAGTTTATCAGCCGTCTTATAAGTCCTGTCGAACAGAGCCTAAAATAAAAACCCCATGCCAGTGGGTATGTATACTACTTCCACGGTAGTTTACATCATCATAATCATTGTCGGCAACCAAACTCCACATATATACATCCGGTTGTTCGGAAGAAGGAATGAGGACCACCAATCTCCGGCCACCACGACGATATCGATCCGGAACAATCTATATGGATTTGGGTTGATACACTATGGATCTGAGCGGAGGATGTAGAGATGTAAGAGGCTACTATACCTCCGCTCAGAAATGCTAAGTCCTATTTGATTAGAGAAAAGGCCAAATCTTGATCAACAACTAGTCAACGTATATGCAAACTTAGAGCATAAAAAGTGCATCAATAAATTGTGTTCAAAATGCTTCTAAGATTATACTGATTTTTTTAGCAATTGACTACTCCCTCCATTCCAAATTATCAGACATTTTGGTTTTCTAGATACATAGCTTTTGTTATATATTTTGATTTTTGATATACACTACATTTAGATATATTATAAAATCAATGTATCTAGGAAATATAAAACATCTTATAATTTAGAACGGAGGGAGTACATATTAAGGGTTGTTCAAAAAAAAGAGAAACTAAGAGCTAAAATCAATTTTGTTTGGTTAAATACGATTATCATTTCTGGAGAAAGGGGGTACTCACATTAGAAGAAGAAGTAGCTGTCACTGAGAGCCACCATGGATCGCCGCTTCCCCGTCAATCCATGAAGACATCCGAGCCACCTGAGGACCATTGAGGAGCCCTGGTTAGTGTAGGTCCAAGGGTAATCCATGACTGGTGACATTGCTTCATGGAATTATATGATCGTAGCGGGTTGGATAATTTTCCCACACGAGGGAACTCATTTCCATTACAGCGAGTTGGACACCTAGAAATTATCTACAATTACAAGGTATATAACTTTAGTGAGTAAGAGAAGACTCAAGGATCTATGGTTGCAGAAGGTTGGTTGCGTTTTTTCACTGGCTAGGTGGCGTGTTGAGCAGCATGTGTTTGTGTTTTGTGTGTGTATATATCATTGTGAACTTATATAATCGGTGAAGTTGATGCTTGTGCCGAGGATTAACAATGTATGTGTTGTTTTCAGTTCCCCAATGGGCTTGGAGTTGTCCTGGGAGCAATGCAACTGGTGCTATACATGTACTATAGCCGGAGATGGAAAAACAGCTACTCATCTGCACCGTTGCTTGCCTGATCATAACTGAGTTGATCAGTCAATTGTCTGTGTCGTGGTTTGTATTGTCATCCTGGCGCAGTTCTGGGAGAGGGGCAATGGAGACGATGTTTCAGAACAGATCAATCTGCTACGTCTATGTGTTGTTTTGTCCTAGCCAGCGTGATGTAAATGTTGTTGGCTTGTGTCTCGTTGTTTCTCTTCGTAACATTTCTAGCGATAGCTATTTTTAATAGTATTTTTTTGAAAGAATGGTATCTATAGTATTCTTGGAAAAGGGGACAAGTTTCATGTTCATTCCATTTTTCTAGGATGGTTTATTTTTAGCATCTTATCTATTGTTGGTGACACTTCTACTTGCACTCGACAATCACTAGAGTTTAGGGTTAGACACTGGCTAATCGGTGTGAAAGGACCGAATGGCCCAGACAAGAGGGGCGGGGTGGGGGCGGGGGGGGGGGGGGGGGGGGGTGAATTGTCACACCCCAAAATTTCTGATTTTGGGATGTGAGTAGAAAACACTAAATAAAATAAATAATTTTAATATTTTTTTAAAAATTGATCAAGTTTATCTGGAGCTAGCACCTCTTAGTTGTAGTAAATCAAGAAATTTTTTTAAAATTTTGGTAAACTAATTTGATGGGTTGTTTGATGTGACGTTTGGTTGTTGTTTGACCTTGTGTTGTGAGTCGGTAGGTTTGTAATACCCTAAATTTTTCTTTTATTTTAAATAGGCTAATATGATTTATTTTAATTTGGATGTGGCATTATAACATAGGCAAAATAAATAAATGTTGGGGAAATAAAATTTATTCTAGTCTAGCAACAAGTTGATGCATACATGCTGCTGCATTCTTTTGTTTGAGTGAAGTTTCAAATTTGAAAACTAGAATTCAAAATTCGGTTTGGAAAGGATTTGGAAAACCAATTGTAAATAAAAAGAAAAGAGCAAACATTTTCCCTCCCTTCCCTCCATTCTGGCCCGAAGGCCTTTTACTCTTCCTCTCTGCCGGCCTGCCCTTTTCGCTCTCGGCCCGCGCACCGCCTCCCTCCGCGCGTGGCCGCATCTGGGCCGGCCCAGTCCGCCTCCGCGCCACGCGAGCCCAAGCCGCCGCCGCTGCTCCCGCGTTGCCTTCGCTGACAGCCAGGCCCCGCTCGTGCCTCGCTGACAGGTGGGTCCCACCTGTCGGAGTCATCCCCAACCTCCGCCCGATGCTCCCGCTGCGAGCCGCCGCCGCTCTGCGTCCGATTATCCCGCCGCCTGTGCTTATCCCGCGTGCGCTGTCCTCTATAAAGTGGAGGGTGCCGTTTTCCGCTTTCCGCTTTCCATCCTCGAGCCATCAAGCGACGCCAGCAGAGCTCGAGCAAGTCGAAACCCTAGCCGCCGCCGCCGCCGCCGAGCTCCTCTCCGCGATTCCGCATTTGACTGTCGAATTGGATCGTGTCTTGAGCTCCGCCGTGCCGTAAGGTCTTTGGAGAACCCCTCAATTGTGATTTTCATGCTTCGTTTACTCACGAATGGCTCGTCGTCTCTTGCAGTTTCACCCGACCGCTAAGCTCTGCCGTGTGCCATCCTCGATTGCCCTCCGGCCTTGGTTTGTGTTGTGGTGAGATCCCCATCCTCTCCTCTCTCTCCCGGTCGTTTCCACGACGCGAATGGCGTCCGGAATCGCTGAGCCGACTAATTCCGGTGGGTCTCCGCCGCCGCAAGCATGGCGCCGGCCGCGCCGGCCCTGAGCAAGCCGGCGGCGCCGCCCGCTCTCTCCCAGATCTAATCTAGATCGTCCAGTCTCGATCGGACGACCGGAATCGACCGATACCCTTTCGTTGGCAGAAATGCAAAATAGCCCTTCGGCTTTTGTCGAATTAACCCGCAGTCCCTGACCAGCGCAGTTTAATCTGAATTTTCGATTTATTTTATTTCGAAAATGGTTTGATCTATTTACAGAAATGTCATTGCACCATTTTGTCTATAACTTGCTCATTTTAACTCCGTTTTGATTCATTCAAATTGCGTTAGTTTCATAATTTCGTATTCTACGCAGTAGTGCCACTGTAGATTAGATTTGCAAAAGTTTTATTTCATGTTTAAGTCAGTCTCGTATAGGTCTTTTAGAATCTTGTTTAGGCTGTAACTTCCGCGTTTTAAATCCGATTTCAGTAATCCAAACGTCTATGTGATCATAGCGACGTATAGATCTGTTTTACAACCTTTAATTATTTTATTTAAAACTGTTGGTGTACTGTTCTAATGTTAGATCTGTTTGCAATGCATGTGTGTGCGTGGATGCTTGTATGTTGCGTTGTAAATCGAGTTCAGACGGTGAGCAGTACGTGGGTGACCAAGATCAGATCTACTACGACCAGCAGGAGAACCAGAACCAGGAATACGCGGATCAAGGCAAGTATAACATGGGACCATCCTTGTTGCCTATTCATTTAAAATCCACTATTTATATGCATGTGTCTAATATGCAAACCATAGGTTTTCCTAGTTGATTCAACATTATACCTTGCTACCATGGGATATATGCATATGGGTAGATCTGCTAGTGCTTAACTCCAATCTATATGAACAAACGAGATGACTAATAATATGTGCAACACATACTGATAACTTGTTTCCATGGTAATATGAACATCTGACCCTCCTAAATGATCTTCTGCGTGCAAAAGCTGGGACATACAGTACAACCGTGAGGGCTACATGGCTCTGGTTTTAGTTGGTTCGAGGACCTCTCCTCGCTTGATGGTGGTTACCCGAAAGGGCACAAAAGGGGCTCGCCGACTCGGGTATAGGATGGCCACCTGGTCTCATGTGTATAGCCGGGAAGGAATGTGCCATCGGAAAGGGGTTCCTATATCTGCTTGCCGATTGGAAACCTAGTGGCCACTATCTTGTTAGGGGAACTTCGAAAGACTTCATAGTGTACCCTGCCGCACTTCCTTGGTAGAGGTGATATGAGATTTGCAACCCCTGGCACATGGGGATCACGGCTCACGGGTAAAGTTGTACAAACTCTACAGAGTATAAAACTGATATATCAGCCGTGCTCACGGTCACGAGCGGCTCGGAAAACTTGCAGGCTAATAACTTAAACAAAATATACTTTATGTTCATATTACAACTGCTAATTTATTAATCTTTGATGTGGTTGCTCATAACATTATTCATGTGGTTTGAATGGGATGTAAGCACAACTTGATGACTATCTAATGCTAAAATATTGACTCAACTAAAAGTGCTAATCGTAGTAAAACCAGTGTCAAGCCTTTTGAGCTTCATAACCTCGTGTTATATTTGCTGAGTACGACATGTGCTCACCCTTGCTATTTCCCCCACATCCCAGTCTTCATCAGAGTTGCGCAGCGGAAGCGTGGTGAAGATACAGATGAGTTCCAGAATACCGACAGAAGTGCTAGGCGTATGTTACCCCCAGTCAACTGTCCCTGTGAAGAATGGAGTCTGAAGAAAAGATTAGTTTTCGTTCCGCTTAACTTTGATGTAAGTGTTAGTTATAACTATGTTTTCGTTATATAGAACGCTGTTTTTGATGTCTTTTCTTTCTGTGGTTGTATGTGTGGACTTCCTGGGCACACATATGGCGTACCTGGTTTTGTTCTTTAAAACCGGGTGTTACATGAATTGGCCTCTAAAAAAGTTTGGGACAAATCTTGGCCTATATACAGTAGTTCAACTTACCTCTTGTGATTGAAATCTAGAACTAAAAATATTACAGTAATACTTGTCTTTATGGCCAACACACTAAATCAAGTCCTTAGTCATGACCAGACTAAAATATAGGAGTAGTTCTTAATTGCATAATTAAGATATATAACTAAGAGCACATTAGCATGGAGATTCAAATCTAATTGTCAACAAAGATTCTTGCAACCAAACAAAAATTGAAGTACAAAGATAGAACACGAATGGAGGAAATACAATAATTTAAAAGATAGACAATAGACAACATATTTTCCTCTCGTTGTATCGAGTAGTTGCTTGAATCCACGTATTGGAGCACAAAAAGTCATCACGACTCAGTTATACTCCCCTGGGCCATCGAGAGTCAAGTCTCCACTAGTGAATACCCATTTCCCACTCCAAATCGATGGGTTTCAAACCCAATATAACTCTAGGAGCCTCTCTACAAAACAATTCCACTGTAAAGCTATCTAGTTCTCGATTGGATCGTCTAGGCGCCAGCAAATAGAACACATCTAGGCCTTAATTTTGGGTTTAGAGTTTTGCCGATTTATGAACACAAGTGCTCTGTGACTAAGTATGTTTTGCAGTGGATTCCATCATATCGAGTTTAGTCACGTTTCAGCCACATGGTTCTCTTGGCCCCTGGACACTATTCAGGAGCCAATCCTTGAGGTGTTGAAGTCACTCTTGAGGTGGACCACGATGAGCATCTAGTTATTTGCTGGTTCGGACAACAGTGACCACCACGGCTTCAAGATACGTCGATGGCGAATTAACGTAGAAAATTCCGGTGGTGAACTAATCGTAGAAAATCTGGTTATTTGTGTTTCGGACCGAAAAAAGAACTGACATTTACGGTTCTGATTAACTATACCAAGCCCCATTGGTCGCACTCCCCTCACAAAGCGGACAATGGCGGGCACCTTGGGTGTGTGGCGATCATGGGTAGAGGGACTGCGCAACAATGGCAGCGACATTCGTGGCCTCCAACGGCGGAGCTTCATGGGGGCCATACTGGGCCATGGCCCCCCTTTGGCTTAGAAATTTTGTATAATGTTTAATGTTCACAGCCTGCTAGTACATACAGAAGGTGAAATTGCAAGAGGCTACTAAGACTAATTTCTCTTCGATCTATGTATATATTGTTTCAATTGGCATATTGGCCCCTCATATATTTTGATTTAGGCTCCACCACTGGTGGCCTCGAGCGGCATCCGCTTCATTGCTATACCATGCCTCATCACCGGGAGGCCGCATGTGCTGGTGGCCCACCATTGCTGCCATGCCTGTGTTGCCGCCCTCTACACGAGAGGACATGCGCTAGGAAGGTTCGAGAAGTTTCAAGTCCACATTGGAAAAAGGCAGAGACCCAAACCAAATCACAATCGGGCGAACTGGATTGTGTGTGTATTCACCAGATCCTACAGGTATCGAGCTAGGAGGTGACATGGTCATATCCACCACCTGAACCATGTCTCTAGATTCGTATTACAGAGATTTGGTCAAAAATTCAAATGACAACGTAATTAATATTTACTGTCGCAAATTAATTTTTCATAAAACATCCCCTTAATATCATAGGGCCTAAATACTCCATGACAAGGAGTCTCTTTCTACGTTCATGTCTACTTGTGCCCTTCTATTTTTATCTATAGTACTTTGTTGATTGTGAGAGACAAGCGAAATGTCCTGAGCCGCTAGCGCATCATGCGTTGGTGAAGGTTAGAGGTGAGGAAGAGCCCTTTGTGTGGAGAACTAAGACAAGACAGGAGGAAGAAGAAACACCGCAACAAGAAATCAACATTAAATTTGTCCCCCCAAAACGCTCAACCACGGTCCTCCTCTGTATTGTCGATCTCCCTTGGTTGGATTCCCACGTCCGCCTAACAAGCCACCATTCTCCCCGTCAGGAGAGAAAAAGTGATTCACCTCTCTTCCCACGGCTGCTGGACGCAAGATCTTCTAACGAAGGTATGGCCTAATCGATATATATTGGTTGATTTGATACGACAATGTCCTGGTCGAATTCTCAAGGCGTTCATTTACCGACCATATGTAGAACTGGATGCGAAACTGCCAATGCATGTCGAATGTGTATATGGTTCATTGTTGGCTCGAACATAGGGATCACGTGACCCATCAAATATTGGAATTAATCTTGTATTAGTATTAAACTGGCATTAGTATCCCTATGTAGTTAATTTAGTTATTGTGCCTAGCTTGAGCTGCATGCATATGTACATTTACATGCAAGAGTTTGTGATGATAGGGGTAAGATGTGTTGTTTTAGTGATGGTTAATTTTGTATTTAAGCATTCATAGATTGTTGTGCTTTGTTGAATCCTGTGAAACAAAAAATGAAATCAATAGCCAAGAAGTTGAGGAATGGAAAAAAATCGTATGTCCACTTTTTGGATAGCATGCTGAAAAACTTCTCCGAGAGGTATGACAACCCTGAATGTCCGTCGTCCGACAACCCTCGACATTGCATTAAGAAGAAGACGATCTTCTCATGCAGGTCAGAAAACCCTCGAACCACTGTTCCAACCAAACGTAGTGGTACCCTGTAGCCTATGTGAGAACCACAAGACCTGTGCTTTGGTGTAGGGACATATAAGGTGAATTTTTTTAACCCTTGTCTATAAAATTTGTTTACACGGGGAGTCACTCAAGCCACCTAAGGGTGTCCTAGTGGGCCTGTGAAATCAGCAGGCGAGGAGGTGGGCTGAAAATATAAACTAATCTCCAATAAAGTCGTAAGAGGGGCAATAGTAAGGGACAATAGCATATTTTCTAAAATGGTAAGTGCACCAGCGGCAGCCGTTGTTACTGATATTCTAAACTTATGACTCTCATGTGACGTTAAAGATAGACTGTGGTATAGTGGAACTTTTTCTCCACATTTTGCTATAATTTGCCTTTTTCTGTTTTTGGCAAATGATTTGTCAACTTCTAATTCTGAAAAGTGAAAAATAGTTACTGTGATGCATTGATAATGACATATCAAAAGTTTCATTTTTTTATTTTTATTTCTTGTGTTTGCAGTTGTGGATGAAAAGAGCTGACAATAGGATGTTGACTTGTAGCTGTTTAGATGACACCAGATGAAAATGTATGGCTATAAATATGACTATGTATATATGATATTTTGTTTCAATTTTTTATTAATTGCACATGTGGGAAAACTTCTGTGATACCACATTTGTGTCTTATTTTTTTTTTGAAGGCCCTTATTACTCTAAAGAAAGGTAGCAAGCTTATCAAGTATAGCCGGAAAGGAAAACCCAAGATCCGTTCTTTCAGACTTTCCGGTGTAAGTTCATAGGCTCGTTCCTTTGATCTTGAAATGATTTTGTTTCACCTGTGGGATATAGCTTATTCTTATACTGACTTATGTGAGAACTCTAAAGTGAAACAAGATAAAGGAAAAATAACAAAAGAAGGAAATTAATAGCTAAAAGCAAAGATGTGCCATATACTAGTTGAGTGAATTTGTACTCAGCCTTTTATCCTTTCTCACATAGGTATTTGAACGTTTTCTTGCTTATCTAGGTCCATGAACTATGTTTGTGTTCAAGCTGCTGTCTAAAATAGGCTATATTGGATTCTACCACCTAGCATCTAACGTTAAGGAGATGGTCTTGTGGGGTACCATGGTGCCTTGGCCGCGGCTATGAACTTAGTCGAAGGCCAGCCCAAGTGCCTTAACCGTGACCATGACACGCGGGTAAGTGGCGGTTCTTCTTGACGGTGATCTCGCCGGCGACGAGACCAACCTCGATGCGTTGATCTCGCCGGCGACGAGACCAACCTCGACGCGCTGCTCATCTCCTCACTGGTACCTCACATTGCTAGGCTTGCCCCACGTGTGTAGCCACGATCATGGCCCTATCTCCAAGCCAATTATGTTGCATGTTATCGACTATGGATCACCGCCTTTGTCTAGGTGGTGGCTGGATCCACGCCCAAACTGAGCAAGTCTTGTCACCCAGACGGAGCTAGCTGGCCACATGATCAACGCTTGACCTTGTCGGTCACCATTGCGGTTGACACTCGTTCAATTGCCAATATTGTTTTGGTACTTATGTAAATTTGCCATATAAATAGTGAAATATTTGTTTTGCTATTTTTGACGACATGACACACCAGCTCATGCCCTTTGGCGTGAATAAGGCATGGTAAAAGATCATCTTGGCCCTGTCTGCTTAACCTCTCGCATGGGCCCACATGTCATTGCCCTCCTTAGGCGCTCCCCTACCACTTGTCAGTTGCTTCCCCGTGCATGTGTCTACGCCATTGCCGATGTAGGGAGTCCAGGCGCACACAACTCACAACAATCGCCCACAGAGAGCAATAGCCGTCCCATCAAAAAAAATTTGGGCTCTCGCTGCACTATTCTTCGATTCCTCACAGCCATGGCCCCCTCACCTCCCTAGCTAGCTATCCACAAGAACGTCCGGGGAAATCAATGAATTTGGCGTCTTTCATTCTATAGATCGTCATTACCGTTGGTCTGAAGCACATTCATGGCCCCTGTTTCCATCCCTCTTCTTCTCCTTCGTTGTTTCATTTTGGTTTCACCTTGATGCGCTTTGTATTTTATGCTTACAGCTCGCCTTTGGATCACTGCTGCGTTGGGAACGATACGCTTTGCCGTTGGTGTCCACCACCAACAAGAATGCCGTTATGGGTGGCTTAGCTCCATCCGTCTCTAACCTGCTGTGTGCGTGCACTGCCACTTCCGTGAGCTCCTGCTCCTCTCAGGTTGCTCCCACGGCCGAGCGTGGCTTTGCTTCGGCCCCAGCGCGTGAATTGCCACCGGAGTTGTGCGCGGCCACCATTTTCACTGGCATTTGCTTTCCCAATGCTGGATAGGGGATGTCGGTGTTGTATGTGGTGTAGGTCGTGTCCGGGTGGGTTGTTGCTGGCAAGGTCACCGTCAGCGAGAACCGCCACTTACCCACAGACCGTGGTAACATAAAGTCCCCTAGGCCGACCTTTGACTATGTCTAAGGCCATGGTCAAGGCACCATGGCGCCCCACATTTTTAGATTAAGTAATAAAAGCATTCTGGCCTTCCACATCCACAAGTTCTTTTTGCGATTAGGTCATTCACCCGTATTTCATTAAGCGGAAGTAAAGGGACATACAACCCAATTCAGTCCACCAGATGACGAGCAACCATCACTTAGCCCGAAAACGAACCTATCTACTGGAGCAAAAGCGTATGAGATTACATAACAATAAAGTTTTGCGACATTGCACAGCAAAAAAATGATAGCTTCTTGTAACCAGTTTGGACCCAATCATTAGCCTCCTTGACCGTCTTCTGAAGCAGCACTGGAAGGCCACTTGCTGTCCTTGAAAATGTACGGTCATTTCTCTCTTTCCACAAGTCTAGGAGACCAGCAAGACCATGGAGTCAAAACCCGGTCATGTGGTCACTTGGATCCTGAGTCGTTTAGCTAGCCACTAGGACACGAGCTCATTAGTATCGGTAGGAGCAAGGTCCAACATCACTGTAGGTGCTAGCAGTGATGCCCACAACTCCCTAGCGATGAAAGTTGGCGAAAAGGTGGTCACAGGTCTCGGGTGCCTGATCGCAAAGGACGTAGACACCCTCAGCTTGTAGCCCATGCCTCCTGCGTCGCTCCGCCATCCAAAGTTGATGGTGCAGCACTAGCCAGAAGAAGAATTTAACACGCGAGGGGGGGTTGTATTTCACAGCCCACTGACGTCTGACAGCGAAGCAAATCCAGCAAAGAAGACACGGTACACCGAGGACGCAAAGTACGTTTCATCAGTCGTCCAGCGCCAAACAAAAACGATTTGCCTACCGTTAATTACAACTTAAAGGCACTTAAGTTGTACAAAGTTTAACGAGACTTAACAAGTTAAAAAAACCAAAAATAAGAGCACACACACGACAAAGAAACCTAGTTCTCTAGCCTTCTTTGGTGGCTTCTGTAACGTCCCGCCTCCACGAGGCCGAGCCCACTTACATCTGGCAGCTTTTCTAGGACATAGACTTCTCTCACAGACCAACACTAGTCTTTTCTGCACACTTTGTCCTCACTCGTGCGCACCCGGGAAGAACTTTCCGGTCGGTCACCCATCCCTAAATTTCTCCAGGCCAAGCACGCTTAACTTTAGAGTTCTTTGGAGATGGGCTTCCGAAAAAGAAGTTGCAACTTGTTGGTATGAGTATCCTATTATTCCTATTAAGCCTTGGGCCGGGATGTTACATCCTCACCCCCTTAAGAGATCGACGTCCTCGTCGATCAATCCCAAGCTAGGAACGTCCTCTCTTGGCCACGTCCGTGTGTCCAGTGCCAGCACATGTGCCATGCTGTGTGACCACTCTGGGTCCACACCAGCCATGACCACCATGCCTGAGCAACTGCGACACACGTGCCCGTGAAACCGCGAGAGTCGGCTCTGATACCATTCTGTAACGTCCCGCCTCCACGAGGCCGAGCCCACTTACATCTGGCAGCTTTTCTAGGACATAGACTTCTCTCACAGACCAACACTAGTCTTTTCTGCACACTTTGTCCTCACTCGTGCGCACCCGGGAAGAACTTCCCGGTCGGTCACCCATCCCTAAATTTCTCCAGGCCAAGCACGCTTAACTTTAGAGTTCTTTGGAGATGGGCTTCCGAAAAAGAAGTTGCAACTTGTTGGTATGAGTATCCTATTATTCCTATTAAGCCTTGGGCCGGGATGTTACAGCTTCATCTACACTTCCCAAAAACTTCAAGCACCAAAACTTCCAAGCGGTTGCACCCTTCCTTTAATTCCTCTCTCTCTTCCTCTTTAGATAATTGAGACCACTGCATAATCCTATGTGTTCCTCTGAAATTACCTGCAAGAAAGAGTTAGTACTTGTTCTATTAAACATAACATCATTTCTATTCAACCATAATGCCCAACACATTGCTGTCACTCCCACTATTACTTGGTTTCTAAAAACCGGAGCAAAACTCTTTAACCAAGAACCAAATAAGTGGATAGTACCATTTGGTGGTTGAAAATTTAAAATGATGAACAAAGCATTCCACAATTATCTTGCTATATAACAGTCAAAAAAGTACAAGTACCCCACATGACCATCTCCACCATGTCAGATGCTACATAAACGGTAGAGTCGTATTAGATGAACAATAAAAGTTTATAGACCTAGATGAAAGGGGTAAAAGTTTAATGACCCACAACACAGTTCACTCTTAGTAATTATAGATGCTCAAAGTCTATATAGGTTGTTAATGAAGGAGTGAAGTGCTTAATATGTGCCTTTTGTTCAATGTATATACGTCTTTTGCAATAGGGATGGGAATAACCTTCACATGAAATTTGTATCTCTAAAATCTCATTACCAATATATTTGAGGGAATATATATATATATATATATATATATATATATATATGACCCCGCTATTTGGAGCGCAGCGCTCTAAATATTATTTAGAGCGTCACTGGCCATCAGTTCCCGCAACCATAAGAGTTACTACTAATTCTCATCCCGCAATCGTAAATGACAGCCACACCATTCTCTCTTCCATCCGCAACCGTAAAAGTTACTGCTAATTCTCATCCCACAACCGTAAATGTTATCCAGATCATTCTCTTCCTTCTACGACATTTACGGTTGCGGGCTGAAATATTTACGGTTGCGGGATCTCTTTGCTAGTGCATACAAAAAGATGGTTGTTGGTAATAACATTTACGGTTGTGAGATTTAGGATGCTCCACCAGCGCTCTAAATATTATTTAGAGTGTTATATCCTAAATAGTAGTTCTCTATATATATATATATATATATATATATATATATATATATATATATATATATATACTGAGTCATATGCATATAATATACCAATTGCTTGATGAGGATGGTGTGTTTGACACTGTGTGCTTCACACTACTTGTTACAGGATGAAACAACATTAATTTGGTATTCTCACAAAAAAGAAAAGTTTCTCAGACTGTCCTCTGTCTCTAAAGTCATACCAGGGCAGAGAACTGTAAGTTTACTATTATCTGATGAGTTAAATATTAATATTTTTCTTGCTGGCATAACCATACTGACAATAGATATTAAAAAAGAGTCTGTATATTGCAATACAATAGACACTATACTACAGTTTAGCTGACATTTTACTTCGAGAAATGAATATTTATATCTAAGTCCTATGGTCTTCTTACATGTTTATCTCTTGATCAGGCTGTTTTTAAGAGGTTTTTACGCCCTGAGAAGGACTATCTATCATTTTCACTCATATACAAGAACGGCCAACGTTCTCTTGATTTGGTAAAGATAAATTTGTGACCTTCTAACCATTAACCAATAATACTAAGTAGATTAAAGCTATGATATAATAATATAGTGTGGGCAGATGTAGCGTGAATTTCTTTCTTTCTATGTAGGTTTGTAAGGATCAAGTTGAAGTTGAAGTGTGGTTTTCAACACTCGAGGGGTTAGTAAGTTCGTGCCATAGAAATTCTTCCGTTGATGAGCACAAGGATAGAGTATCATTTTCTGATGTGAGTTTGTGTTCCTAAACAATTCTCCTTTTCTTCCCTAAGCAGTCCAACATGTGGTTTATTTGTTCTATGTCAATTTGATGTTCTAATGTTAAATGAGAATATTTTAAGAGGCAAGATTGATTTTTAGACATAATTAATTTACATGCATTTAATGTTAATATAATATTTAATTTCCCCTAGTTACACTTGGAGATTATTTTTATTGAAACAAAATAGGTACTTGCATGCTTGAAGCTTAAAGTTTGAGATCGATAGTCAGCTCTATGTTTGTGCTTTCAATTTTCCTGCGAAGAATGAACATCCATACTTTGATATTGTTTCCACCCTGTAGCTACCCATCCTAACCCTATTCACATGCGATTGAGTATTTATGAAATGCAATATATTGTGATCTAATTTGTGGTTTTGCTTTCCAGGATGTATCATATTATCAAGATAGTCATCCATATGATTCAACACTAGATATTGCTTCAAGTATTTCACGTAGTTTTAACACAACAGGTTATTGCGAAGGCAATTCTTTTAGTTTCAGAAGATCAGATGCTGGATCTGATCGTGCAAATATGATAAGAACTAGTGCTGCAGATAGTACTCGGCTTAGTATTTCTAGTGCCCCAAGCTGTTCCAGTCAGGGTTCTGGAACAGATGACATAGAATCCCTTGGTGATGTCTATGTATGGGGTGAAGTTTGGACTGATGTGGCCCCATCAGATGGACACACAAGCTCGTCATGCTCAAAAGTGGACGTTTTGATCCCCAAACCTCTAGAATCAGATGTTGTCTTAGATGTTAATCAGATAGTATGTGGTTCAAGGCATGTTGGTCTTACTACCAGGCAGGGGGAGGTGTTTACGTGGGGTGAGGAACTTGGCGGGCGCCTTGGTCATGGAACTGATATGGATATTAGTCGTCCCAAGCTTGTCGAGTCAATATCCGTGACCATAGTTGATTTTATTTCATGTGGGGAGTTCCACACATGTGCTATATCTGCTTCTGGTGACCTGTTCAATTGGGGCGATGGTTCTTACCATGCTGGATTGCTTGGATATGACACTAGGGCTAGCCATTGGCTTCCAAAACGTGTCTCAGGGCCCCTGGAGGGGCTTCAGGTGCTATCTGTTGCATGTGGTTCGTGGCATTCAGCTCTGATCACATCAACCGGAAGACTTTACACATTTGGCGATGGAACATTTGGTTCTCTTGGGCATGGAAACCGTGAAAGCGTCGCATATCCAAAAGAAGTGGAAGCCTTGAATGGATCTAGAACTATTAAAGTTGCTTGCGGAGTCTGGCATTCTGCAGCAATTGTGGAGGCCACTGTTCATATAGGCATGAATGTGGTGTCTAAGAAGTTGTATACCTGGGGTGATGGAGATAAGAATCGTCTAGGCCAAGGGGATAAAGAATCCAGGTTGATTCCTACTTGTGTTCAAGCTCTTCTTGAGCACAATTTTCAACAGCTGGCCTGTGGACAAAACATGACTGTTGCCCTTGCTACATCTGGTCATGTGTATACCATGGGTAGTTCTAACAATGGTCAGCTCGGAAATCCAAAATCTGATGGCAAACAACCTTGCTTGGTCAAAGATAAACTAGCTCACGAGTTGGTCGAAGAGATCTCATGTGGAGCCGCCCATGTTGCAGTTCTAACGTCAAGAAGTGAAGTCTACACATGGGGAATGGGTGCCAATGGAAGACTTGGTCATGGTGACCTCCACGACAAAAAGGCACCAACTATTGTCGAAGCACTTAAAGATCGACATGTCAAAAGTATATCATGCGGTTCAAACTTCACAACATGTATTTGCATACATAAGTGGGTATCAGGTGCAGATCAGTCTGTTTGCACAGGTTGTAGGCAGGCATTTGGTTTCACAAAAAAGAGACATAATTGCTACAATTGTGGGATAGTACACTGCCATGCCTGCAGTTCAAGAAAAGTGCTCAAGGCTGCTCTAGCACCAACTCCTGGCAAGCCACATCGTGTATGTGATTCATGTTTCCTGAAACTAAAGAATGCAGATACCAACACCAATAATGCCAACAGAAGAAACGCTGCCACTCGTCGCTCTATTGATAGCAGAGAAAAACTAGAGAGGCCAGAAATAAGGCCTCCCAGGCAGGTGGCAACACCAACAACAGAGCCAGACAAGTATATGGAGGTAAAAGCAGCTAAGAGTGATATGAAATCTGCAGATTCAATTATTAAGGCATCTCAAGCTTCAGCTCTACTTGGTTTTGGTGCCCAATTTGGTGTGCTTCAACCTATGGGAATGTCACCAGCACTAGCTATCTCGCCTGCGATACCAACATTTTCTATGGCACCTCCATCTGCATACACAAAGAAAACAAAAACACCTCCTGCTTCTGCTATGCCACAAAGTTCTAAAGCTGATGTTGATCACTTGCAAAAGTCAAATGACTTGCTAAATCAAGAACTTCTAAAATTGCAATCTCAAGTAAGTATGGTGTTGTATTGTACTTCTAATTTGTCACGTTTAGATGCTTTGTCAAAGTATTGTGTCTTCAACAGGTTGATATTTCGACAAAAAGTACGCAGACTGCTATATTATACTGCATATATATAATTCATTATGGTTAACTGTTTTGTTGAAGTATTATCTTTTCAATAGGTTGAGGATTTGAAACAAAAGTGCGAAGCACAACACGAGCAACTTCAAAAATCTGATCAAAAAGCCAAGTCAGTTGCCTCTATGGCCATCGAAGAATCCTCAAAACGTAATGCTACCGTGGAGTTTGTCAAATTTCTTGATCATGAGGTACTGTAAAAACTTGCATTCACTTCTCAAAGCTTGTGTTTCATATCCTTGATATTATGAATTTACATGATATGGTCTAACCTGAAAGATAATGTTTCCATTCATGAAATCCTTTTTTAATAATTGACATGAATTTAAAATATCATTCGAGTCTGATGATCGAATCTATCAATGGATTTATGTGGCTGGTGTACACACATTAATCTCCCACTATTTTGCAGCTCAAGAGTATTCTGGATAAACTTCCTGTTGATGTTGTAGATAGCATGAAAGCTTTGCTAATGCAGACACAATCAATTTTGAGGGAACAATCAGGTCACCCATCAGAACTGATGAATCCAATGGAACGCGATCATCTTCACCTGACCAGTGGTGGAAGTGGAAGACATGATTTGACCACTCATAAGTCATTAGGTGTAGGTTACCTAACAATGTCTCAAGATGGCAGTACCGCTAGTGGTTCAGCCATTTCCATCACAAGTGAATCCCCATCCCACCATTTCATGGAAAACAGTGCAAAGGCCCATGGTGATTTCGTCCCGAAGCATGGTACCCATGGAGAGGTGCAGTTAATTGAGCAATTTGAACCTGGCGTATATGTGACACTTATCCAGCTGAAGGACGGTACCAAAGTATTCAAGAGGGTCCGATTTAGGTACCCTTTCCCCTTCAATGGAGTACAAATTCTGAACTTAAAATTACTATTGTTTTACCTTAACTTTCTCTATAGACTGAAATTTGTCTGTTCGGATAGCAAGAGGAGATTTGCAGAGAATCAGGCTGAAGAATGGTGGAGGGAAAACCAAGAGCGGGTCTTCAAGAAATACAACCATCCAACTCATGCACCACATGGAAACACAACATCTTCTCACGAGGAAGAACATCATTCATGACCTCTAAATTAGGTTCACACAAGTCGTCGAGGACGCGTTACATGATGACACACTGCAAAATATAATTTTGACAGAAAACTTTGCTCTGTGCTCAGTAGATTTGTTTGGATGAGGGCATCATGTAGGAGCTTTATCACGTTAATTAGGGTAGGAACTACTATTTTTTGTTCATAATTTTCTTGTAACTTGTAGATTACTATTGCTCTCTTTTTGTCCCTTTTACCCTGTTCAAGCCCTCTTCTGACAAATGTATTCATGTCAAAGCCAACTAAGTTGATCATTCACATGTTTTCTCTAGGCAATTAGTTTTTTAATTACGACTGACTGGTTGCTGATGTTATGTAATCTTTGGTTCAGATGATCAGGCTTAAAATGCCTTACTTATCTGGAAAAAGTACCTTTGAATGAAGTTGACAATGACATGTTACAGATAGTTGTTTTGATTTATATGAAGTAAAGGTAAAAAAGTGAAAGGCAAGGTATATGTTCGTGCACATTCTGAATTGTGATGTATATGGACTTATATTCAGACGGGCTCACATGAGTGGTGCAACACCAACGAAGGTTTACAACTACAACTTGTAAAACCATGTTGGAGGAGGATAGATCACGTCTACCGAGCCTAGGACTCCTATTGTAGGTGGGCAATGAGTGAGAATGAGAGACGATAGTTCAAAGGAGGAAAGAAGAAGGATGGAAATGAGGGAGATAGGTGGGAGCGAGGGACGTTGTAATGATGGATGAATGAAAGAAAAAGTTGAAAGCAAGGGACATCGAAATGAGGGATAAATAAAATAAAAAGGTAAAAGTAAGGGACATACGGATCGGGAAAGAGTGTGATGATGGATGAAAGAAATCTTACTTAAATATTATACTAGTAAACATGGTCATTGCAAGTACAACTTGCATTACAATAGGATATATAACTTGGAAGAGAGTGTGGTAACGGATGATAATGAGCTAGCTATATTTGCTGGATCTAATTGCGCTTGGTCCATCCGTATTTTAACTAAATCAAATAAATTTTAAGGCACATAATTAACTCTAGGTGCAATAAAGGATTAATCATATGAGAATAAACTAGAGATTGAGTTATCTTAAATGGATGACGACTAATCTGAGAACATGTTGTGAGGTTACAAAAAGAGAAGTTGAGCCCCACATCGGTGCGCATCGTGGCATAGACTCGGCCTTAGGCAAAGAGGCTATGACATAAATAGTGTGGTGCTAATAAAGGTTCTACAGCTCTAAACTTGGGAGTGAGGGATGATGCACCGAGGGATGGAAAGTGTGGAAGTGAAGGAAAGAACGTAGTTACTAGAATGAGTGAGGGCAAGGGATGAACGCGAGAAATGATTTGGAATTGGAACTGGCCACAACTGAAGCCCTAACTCCCTATTCTTTCTATCTTACATCGCGATCGAGTCTTGGCTGTAGAGTCACAAGTTTCTAATCAATGGATTTATGTTTTTTTGGCTTTTCCATTTGCTTCGTTCAATCCTAATCTGGATAGATAGCTCGACTTGTATTAGCTAAGAATGGTATTGTCAACGAAAGGTTTCATAGTACATATGCTTTTATATTGTAATAGGATGTATAATTTGTTGAACGATGCTCATGCCGATACTAATGAGCTACCTATTTTTATTGGATTTTATCGGGCTTAATTAGCCCAACCTGGTTGCTCATGCCCATAATAAATGCTAGTGCAGCCAAAGAGTAACCATGTGTGGAAAATTGATAGAAGATTGACTCAACTTAAATGAGTAGCTATTGTGTGCATCTATTGTGATTTCAAAAAAAGCAAAAGACAAATCATACTCCCCCACGCATGCCACAATATACATATGGGATTAAACGACTAGGTCATGACATGGATCGTGTGACACCGACGGGAGTCTTGTAGCTTTAAATTCAAAGTGAGAGTAGTCAGAATCATTTTGCATCTCTGAACTCACATGGGAAAGGTGAGAGTGAGGGACGATAGACCAAGCAACGTAAGAGTGAAGGACGAACATATGAGGATAGAGTGAGAGAGAAAAGAAATTTACTGTTTTTAATGTTTGCAATCGTATAGACTAGCCCTGCCATTTTGCTATCTTTGTTGGATTAAATTAGACTTTGCCCAATCTTATTTCAATTAAATAAATAAATTTCAAGAATCATAATAAATGTAGGTGCAATAGATTATTAATGAAGTATAAAAAATGGCTAGAGATCGACTCAACATAAATGTGTGTCACTAATGTGAGTTAAGAACAGTGGAAGGCGAGACACATGCTTACTTAGCGTAGATGTATGCAACTATGGTGAAGTTAATAAAGTGAAAGACGAGACACATGCTCGCATGCATCTCGCGTCGTGGCTCAATCTTAGGTGCTCGGTCATAACATGAACATGGGCGGATCTAAAGGGCTCCAGTCCCCCTACAACTGATATAACAATGGAAAAATAGAGAGGACAAAAAGAAAATATGTGAAGAAAAAAAGAGAAAATAAAGAAATAGAGAAAGAAGAAGAGCTCAATCCCCTTCGATCCTATTTTGCATCCATCACTGAACATGAATGATGCAGTGTTGGAGAAGAGTATACAACAATGACATCGGCCACTATATGCTAGTATTACAAGTACTCCCTCCGTATACTCCAGGAAATAGATGTCGTTTCGGACAACAACACGGTCTCCAAAACATAATTTTGATCACTTATTTCTTTAAAAATATTTGTTATAAAGTGGTATATGTATATTTTTTGTAAAAGTAATTTTCAAGACAAATTATTTATATGATTTTTACATCTCTAAACTAAACAATTTAAAAGTTATTCATGATTTGTATTTCGAATGTTTGACTCAAACCTTGTTCAAAACAATATCTATTTCTTATATGAAGAAGGAAGTACGCCGGTAAGAGAGGTGGCTGATCTGTTCAAGATTTCGGTATTACAACACTTCATTTAGTGGAGGATAGCATATAGATGCATATTCTGTTTGGATCATATAGATATATAACACATGTATAGTACAATACTTCTGCTAATATAATAATAATGCGTGCATCAGTTCTTCCTCTCGATGACCTGCACCTTGACACCATACTTGAAGTTGACCAAAATGGAGTACTGGAACTGCAGGGGAAACTCCATCCTGGGCGAGTGTCTGAAGATGTAGTTGCGGTAGAGGTGGATGACGACTAGCTTCAACTGCTGCATGGCAAACTTCTGGCCGATGCATGCCCGGGGCCCGATGCCGAAGGGGATGAACGCGTAGGGGTGCCTTCGCTTGCACTCCTCACTCTCTGGGTCAAAACGCTCCGGCCGGAACACGTCCGAGTCTGGAAAGTCCTTGGGATCTTTCGCCACCACGCCGGGCGTCAGCCACACCCATGTGCCCTATATATGAGGGTGTCACGATCGAATGTGTTAGACAGATGCTTGTTACATTACTAGTGACCATTTTTTTATATGCACCACTGAACATTATTGTTGCAAGACAGGGAAGCTATTAGCACGCTGCCTGCAGAACTGCAGGTGGTGTCTCTCTTACCTTGGGCAGGAGGTACCCTCCAACCTCAACATCCTCGGATGCTTCCCTTGCAACCAGTGGAGATGCCGTGTAGAATCTCATTGTTTCCTTCACAACCTAAAAAAATCGATAAAGCAAATGAGTACATGGATATTGCATTCGGTTGGAACTGGACAAGATAACCTTCACACCTTCGAGAAATGAGGCTTTACGAATAAGGGTTCGTTTAGTTAAACTTTTGGCAAAGCCTAACCAAAGAGACTGCTTTTGGAAGTGGCTTTTTTAGAAGTAGATGTTTTTCGTAGTTTATTTTTGAAATCTATTTTGACTCTGCTTTTGACTTTTAACTTTGTGTTTTTTCAAAATGGATGAAATAAAAACTCTTCTATAATTGTTTCAACAAAAATAAAGATAGGAGGTATGTTTTATACTTGTTTAACTAAATAGTTTTCAACTTTTCTACAACTCATAGTCCATAATAGCTTTTTTACTGCTCAGAGTCCACATCAGCTTTTCTCTACGACTACAACTCAACCAAACAGACCATAAATGTCTGTCAACTTGTGGAAGGACACCAGTTACACCACGGGTGGGAGCCAGATGAACTTTGGTGTGTGTGCTTTCCGGTTGATATATAGTTGTTGTTTTCTTGATGATCAAGTTGTCTTGTTGTAACCGTTGTTGTTTGAGTTGTCTCTTGATGGAGTTTGTAGTTGTGACTTGCGAAGGAGGTTTTTCAATTTGTCGTAGTAAAAAACTTGTTGAGTTGAGTTGAGTCGTGTTTTCAACTGAGTTGGTTAGCTGGCTCAGTGAGCAAAGAGTCGACCGTATCACCAAAGTTGCGGATAGTGTGACACTTGCTAGTTGTATGGTTTTTTTGCCTGATTTTCTCTAAAAAACTAGACCAATACTTGTTTTGTTTTCTTCTTTTTTATAAAAATAGCAACAAAGCTTTTGTCATCCCTTAAAAAATATATTGCATTACAAAACTTTTTACAATTATACTACTTATACTAATATAGACATGTCAAACATTTTAGTTAAGATGTATACACATCTATCTAAATAAATTAACAATTTTACATAAAAATAAATTATATCTCATGAATATGTGTATTATATATATTATATTTTGTGTGTGTATTTTGTGGTAATTTATTTATTTTAATAATATCATACATTGGTAATTTTGATGTAGATTTGAAAGGATGGATGATTTATTTTTGTAATAGTACCAAAAGTGCTAATTTAGATGCAAGTTTAAAGGGGCATTAGATTCAAATTCAGAGCTACTTTAGACTATGTTTCATAATTTCATACATGTTTAGATAAGGATTTATCTTTTTAGTGTGTCTTGTGACTATTAACGTGCAGCTCCGTTAGGGACCTCTAGTTAGAATTTTTATGATTTATTCTACTGCAATATGTAATTAGTTATTAAACTTGAGTTATATGAGCACTTATTGTAGCATCATAAAACTATATTTTAGCTTTTAATTTTTATCTTATCGGTTATTATTATATTTTTAACCCACGTGTTTAGTTGAAAGTCTAGTACTTGCTATATTTGTATTTAAAACTTCTATTTTTATTAAAATATTCTAGACCCAAGGCTAGACTCTTAGTTACTATATGTTTCATCCTGCATCACAAAAAATATAGGTTTATAAAAACATATAATACTTAAAATTAAATTACCAATGCTGATATAAATAATAATTTATTCAACTTATTAAAATAATAACTTAGAAGCTTTAAGTACTAATATAAATTAATGTGAAATTTTAGTTTCATTAATATGTTAATATGTGGTTCGTTAAAGGAGCATTTTCCACACTAGAAAAACTATTAAAACAATATTTACTTTCCCATTGTACATTATATTTGTATTTATATATTGATATGAAGATTATTTTAGTTTCTTTTTATAATAGCATAGGCGGATAATTTAGATAGAAATTAACGGTGTTCCTTTACATTATCTTTTACAATGATATATATGGATAATTTAGATGTAAATTTAAGGTTACTTTACATTATCTTTTATAATGGCATATGTGAGTAATCTATATACAAATTAAAGGTGTTATTTTAAATTCTCTATGTCTATGTCTAACATTAAAAGGCTAAGTGATTTTTTTTGTCAACCTTTTTTTTGACTTTCTACAATACCCTTATGACTCTCCTTGTCTCGTTTAGGATTTAACTAGACGTTCTTATATATACGAGTTAGAGCCACACACACATTTTTGTGTCCAGAGATAGTAAAGAGCATGATTTGAATACATATTAGAATAGATAATGCAGTCGTTGGATAAGTCTCCATGTCACAAAACATTTAGGTGACTACACAATAAGGTGTACATTCTGTTCTAACGTATAGACACATTTCATAATGTCAGAGGTGGGTAATTTAGATACAAAATTTAGAGATTATTTTAATTATCTTCTATTATTGAAGAGGTGTGTAATTTTTAGATACAAATCTAGAGGATTTACTTTACGATTTTTTTTTATAACAAGAGATGTGGATATCATTTTATAGAACAAATATAATAACTATTATCATTGATGATGATTAGAGTCTACCGAATGAAAGGACATATATTTATAATTATTATACAATAACTTAAGATTTATTCTTTCTCTAATGTATCTCGTGAGATTAATAGCATAGTAATAATAAGATAACATTCTCTTATGTTGGTAACGATTTTCCAACTAATAAATTATCTAGGTTAGTGAGTTTTAGACTTTTTCATAAGGATTTTAGGACAGAGAAGCATAATTTAATAGGAGACAGTACCACATAAACAATGGTGAAAGTATAATACAAAGTTACACACTCGGTACTATTAGATTTATAATCAAACGTACTATCCAATAAATAATGGTGAAAGTATAATTTATTAGGAGACATTACCGTGTAAGATCGATGACTTATAAACCGTATGGGATGGAGTAAGGAAGGTTCTGTTAAGTCGGTAACGATTTCGCACCCAATAAATTTAGTGAGTTTTACATTTTCATAAGTCCTGTGCCTGTCATCGGAAAGAGTCAGAGAAGCTCAGAAGCATTCGAAGCAAGAGGCTTACCTGTTCAACGTAGGGAAACTTTGTGTGAAGGTCGTCGGAGCTGGGCACCACGTCCTTTGGCCCAAAAGCGTCGATCTCCCGAAGCAGCTTCTCCTCCACCTCCGGGTGCATGGCGACGAGGTAGACCAGGCTCGAGAGCGTGAACGACATGGTGACAGAGCCGGCGAGCAGGTGCTCGTACGTGAGCGCGCTCACGTAGTCCGGCGTCAGCAGCTTCCTCATGGCCTCGGTGCTCTCGCTGGCGTTGAGCAACACGGACAGGAAGTTCTTGTGGCCGCCCCTGTCCGGCTGCGCCGCGCGCTCGGCCACGATCTCGTCAAGAAGGCCGCTCATGGCCGAGTTGGTCTCCTCCAGGCGCCGGTCGGCGGAGCCCGGCACGCGCAGCAGGAGCTGCCGCACGGGCTCCTGCAGGAACGGCACGAACTGGCCGAGCACGATCGACAGCGAGCCCGACAGGTCCATCTTGAGGGACGTCGTGGCGTGGAAGTGCTTTCGGATGAAGTCGGTGGCCGGGTCGTCGTCGACGCTCTGCTTGGCATCTTGCGGCGGCGGCGGCGGCGGCGGCGAGGTGGCCGTACTGCTGTCCTTGGTGAGGCCGAAGTCGACGCCGAAGGCGACCTGGCCGATGGTGTCGCTGAAGAGCTTTAAGGAGAGGTCCGAGAAGGTGATCTCCTCGCCGGGGTGGAGGAGACGCCCGGCGCGCTCGACGTATGGCTGGATGGCCGGGATGAGGCTCGCCACGTGCGACGGCTGGTAGATGGAGAGGATGACGTTCCGCATGGATTGCCATCTCGAATCCCTGCGCCCGGCCGCCAAGCATGCAAATAATGGTTAGACAAACTCGATCACGAGCTCTCAAGCTTCGATCGCATGCTCCCAAAATTTGCTTGGGATGCTCTTAGTTGAGAGTACGTGTTGCATCGCTTTATTTACTTGGTGAAGAAGAGGCCCTTGTTGTGAATGGGCGAGCCACGAATTGGAGTAGGTATGCTTCTATTGGGGATGCTCTTGAACTTCTTGATACCCACCTCCCTGCAAAGCTCCGCGTCTGCCACCATAACCAGTGGCTGCCTACCCATGTGGAACCTAAAAGGAAAACACAGCCACAACTTGTTAAACCACCAAAAAGGAAAAAACGAACACATATATCCGGAGGACACGGCGTAGGGATAGCTAGGCTAGCTCGATCACCTGTAGATTGGCCCGTATTCCTTTGCCAACATGCGGAACAGGCCCGGGCCGTGCTTGACGAACAGCGGCAGGTGTCCGACGAGCGGCAGCGCGACGGGCCCGGGGACCCTGCGCACGCGCCATGACGGTATGTAGAAGTAGACCGCAAAGGCGCCGGCGGCCAAGGCCGCGGCGGTGAAAAGAACTGCCGGCAACCGCGACGACTCTATCAGCATCAGCAGCTGCTGGCTCGAGACGACTTCCTCCCCCCACCCCATCGGTGTTTCCCCTGGCCCTGAGTCGATCGATCGGTTCGTGTGATTTGGCTGTTGTGTGGCGGCTGGTCGCGCGACTTAATAAATATACTCGGCGTGGGCGAAGCTGAGCTGAGATGCCCGGTGGCTCGCCGTGGGCATCCTCGGCGTCGCCTGCTTCGTCGTGTACCTGCCTGGCATTGTCCGTTCGCTCTCGTCAGATTGGACTCGTGTGCCGCCAATACAAATGATGGACTGATCTTGTAGCGTTGGTTAGGTTGTAACGGCGCGTGGGGCAGGCACTAGTGTACTTTATTTATACCGAATATACTACTACGGACCATTCCAAAGAAAAGTGTATTACTGGGTGTTAAGTGACAGAGCAGCGCTCTTTCCTCGGCTGCTGCAATAATCTACTCCCTCCGTCCATAAAAACATGCAATTATGGGATCCGTACCGGTCAAATTGACTCAAATTTGACGAAGATTATAATAAAAAAATATTAGTATTTATGTCGTTAAATAAAATTATTATGAAAATATATTCTACTATTAATCTAATGGTATATTTTTTATATCTAGAATATTAATACTTTTTTATATAACTTTAGTCAAAGTTTGAAATGTTTGACTTCTCGATAAGCGAGAATTGCATGTTTTGTTGGACGGAGAGAGTAAGAGCAGAGTAGCATCCACCGTTCCGGCCGTTCCAGACGGGATGCGGACGCTGGCAGTTTAAAGATGCTTCCTGCTGGGTATCTTGTCGTTCATACGAACTTGTCCCAATGATATTTGGGAGTTGCTACCCATTATATAATAATAAATTACACGAGATGCGGACGCTGGCAGTTCAAAGATGCGTGCTGTACTTCATCGATGCCAAATAGTTACGTTTTAGGCAATGTTAAGAAATTGTCAGCATTTAATTGTTATAAGTTTACAGATCTTTCTGATTTTAGGATTGACGAGCAAATGTGTCTGTGGCTCTGTGCGTTGTATGAAACCCAATATGTCTTCGAATCGAACACCATATTATTGTTTGGCACGGATTGTTTTAACTTATACCATGGATCATGAATTTAGAATACATAGGGGATGATTGGTTGGGTGCATATGACGACTCGGCCGGATTGGTTTTTGTTGTTTGGTTGCTTGTATTATGTTTTAGGCCTCGCTCACAGGATGCAAAAGAAGACCTCTTAGAGCAACTCCAGCCCAGCCCTAAACAGACCCCTATTCTAATTTTAAAGACTTAGAGTAAAAAAAAAACAACTTCAATGGACCTCCTATCTAGGCTCTTATTTTTTTTTTTAGGACTCCTGTAATTTAGTTGGAAGCCCCAGCAACCGGGCCTCCTATCCGCGTCGGCGTCGAGCGGACACGCCGCCCGCGGGTCGCCGCGCTCCCGCCGGTTGCTCCACCGCCGCGCGGACGCACCGTCCCAACCTGCAGCTTCGTCGAGCACGCCGCCTCGCCGCTCCTCCTCCCGTGCCGCTTCTCCTCCCGTGCTGCTCCTCCGTCGAGCTCATCGCCGCTCCTCCGCCGGTCGCTCCTCCTCCGCGCGTCCGCCGCCGAGAGCCCACGCCACTCCCCCGCTCCGGCTCCACTCTGCAGGTGAGCGCCGGAAAACTCCGGCAAGCGTGCCCCTCCGGCGAGCGCGCCCCTCCCTGCGGTCCTCCCCTCCGGCGAGCACCTCCACCTCCCTCCACTGTGTGAGCGCGAGCCCGCCTCCATCTCCCTACCGTCTACGACCCCCGGTCTTCGTCTTCCTACGGCAGTCCGGGCTTCCGGTGGTGCCCTCCCGTGCAGTGGCGTTTCCACCTCTCCACTCCTATCTCCTCCTCGACAGCAGCGGATCTGGCAGGGCAGCACCGCCCACAGCCCCACTACCAACACATCGCTCACTCTGATTTTTGCTGTAGAAAAGTGCACATGACTTTGGTTGATTTTGGTCCAAAAAATCGTGTGTAGTAACTGATAGAGGAATTAGTAGTATATGATGTTATTTTCTCACCATATCAGCATTCACGATTCTTGGAATGGTTGCTTTTACGGTTTGAATGGAGAAAATAGCGTATACTATAAAGTTTAAAATTTGAATGTAAATCGAATGACAATAGTCCAAGCTAAATATTTGTTAAAAAGTGTTTCTGTTAACTATTATTAGTAACTGTGCTATCTTCAAGAAAAGTTCAGTGTCTGAACTTATCATCTTCAGTGCATCTCTGAATTTTTTGGATTGAGTTTCACTGCTGCTACATAGATCTTTGCCATCAGTAGTATTTGTTCTAAGAAATCTGCCAAGGCAAATCATGTGAATTTTCTTCTGTTTCTTTCATGCAGTTGGAAGCCATCTACATAGTGTTTGCCATCAACATGATTGTTGAAAGTATATGCTCTGAATTCAGTGTGTAACTTGACAGAACAATTTTCAGTTAGCTTTCAGAGCTATTTTCACTATTGTTATGATCTGTATGTACAAGGATATCAATATATCTGTTAAAAAGTGTTTCTGTTAACTGTGCTATCTGATCTGTATGGTGTTTCTGTGCATCAGAACTACTGGTTCCTTCTTCAGGCTGCCAACTCATGCTGATTCAGACTCTGAGCTTACCATCAAGAAAAGTTCAGTCTCTGAACTTATCATTTGTATGTTTTTCAGTTAGCATTTTCAGTCTATATGCTCTCTTGTAGCAACGCGGGGGCACTGACTGCCACATCCATCACTTGGCTGTGTTCACCTGTATGCAAGATTGATTTATTTATTACACACATGGTAAATTTAGCTACGTGCAGGAGGACCTGCAGCATAGGAAAGATCCAAGAGGATCAGCCAACAATTCAGATGAGTAGTACACATTCCGTGGGCCTTCAGCACTTCACAAATCACAACATGAGTGGTGGCAGTGGCAAGCACCAAAAAAGAAAAGGAAAAAACTATTGCAACCATAGATTGATCATGTATGCGGTGATATATATAGGGTCTTGGGCTGGAGTTGCTCTCAATTTTGGGCCCCTATTTTTTACAGGCCAGCATGCAAATAGAGAAAAATAGGAACCCAATTTACATGTTAGGCTGGAGTTGCTCTTAGTCTGGCTCCACGGATATGTAAATTTTGGATCTTTTGGGGGAGCTAGGCTTGTTGGATGCAAGTCACTATATCAAAACAACACAAAGAAGATATCTTAGTTAGTGATTCAGATTTCAAACGTGTCACTAATATAACATTAGTGATGCGGGTAAACGAAACACATCGCTTGTTAGTCGTTGCCCATGGCCAAGAGACAAAATGTGTTACTAATGACCATTTATCAAAGACTCTTTTCAACTAGACACGTCACCGGTAACTAGTTGTGATGCATTTTTGTTGGTACGAGTCACTGATGCATGGCTGCATGCAAAAGGGAAAGGAACCAATCAACGCCATCGACGTGGCATTTTTAAGCAGACAGGAGGGTGGTGTTCGATGCTTTTTAATGTTCCACTTCGTTCTATTTGGTTTCTTGGTATCTGAAATTACACTCCTCACACCTAACAAAAAGAAAATAGAGAGAGTATTATATAATAAGATAATAATATTTATGATACTAACTAAGTATAATTTGATTCTTCATTAGTTATATTTTCATAATATACATATTTGATGTTATAAAGTTTTATGTTTCTCTCTATAATTTTGGTCAAAGTTGAAAAACTTTGACTCTCCAAGATTCATGGAATGCTTTATAATTTGGAATGGATGAAGTATCTACTAACACAAACATCTTCGAGGGCAGATAGCTAGATAGTGTCTTCGTCAATCTCAAGATTTGCCGGTCCAACTCGGTTCTTCGGAGGTGCTCATAGGGGTAGGGTGTGCGTGCGTGCGTTCATAGTAAGGGTAGGGTGAATGCGTGCTCGTGTTTGTGAGCGTCTGCATCTGTAACTGGGTCTCGCCAAAAAAAAGATAGCTAGATAGTGTCAGAAGAATTAGCTTCGGCAATACCTAGCAGCTAATTGTGTAAGATGAATCAGATAGACATAGTAGTATACGAAACACAAGATTTATACGGGTTCAGGCTCGTGGAGCTATGCTCGGTTATAGGCGTTGCTTCTTCTGTAACTATATGTGCTAGAACGAAGTAGTGGGAGCAGATCCTGATTGGGCCCCTACTCCCTCTTATACAAGGCCTGTTTGGGAGAGTTGTGCTCTCTGATTCTTCAGTTGTGTTCCCTGATTCTCTGGTGAAGTGATTTTGTGGCTGAAAGTAGATTCTCTTTGATTATTTAGCCTAATCTCTCAAAATCAGGATAGAGAATCACTTCACAGAATTAGGTGAAGCTACTTTTTCCAGCTCTCAGCCTCCTAGTTCATTTCGAAGAATCACTTCACATAATCAGCAAAGAATCACTTCTCGCTAAAAAATACGTTTGACAGTCAGGGAGTGATTCTCCCTGATAATCCGCTTCGTGGAGCTCTGCCAAATGACCCCATAGTACGAGGGAGTAGGGTTACAACAGATCTAATTCTCAGTTTGTTACATGGAATGCATAATCGATTGATCCTATGCTGTGGTTCAGATATGAAAACTCTTCGATACACATTGATCTCAAAGTCGATGGATTCACCTGCCCTTTATGGGCCTCCTTTGTCCTGGCCTTTGGCCCAATAAACAGACATAGTTGAATGATTTTGTCAACTGGGCACGGCAACTTGGGCTGCCTAAGCTCACCGAATTGCATATGGGCTGGATCGGAGCACCCATAAACCTTTGACACTAATTGATCGAGAACTCGGTGTAAGGTTTGTTTTCCTTTCTCCCCTCCTAGCCGCGGGAACTCAATAGCCTTGCGGAATTTTGGTTATTTGAGATGAAGACGTTAACCTGAACTTATCAGCATGCAGTGGCGGATGCAAAATACAATCAAAAGGGAGGCTGATCTCTTTTTCTTCTATTTCTTCATTTTTCTTTCTTTTCTCCACTGATTTTTTTTTCCTCAATCCCTTCATTTTTACACTGATGTACTAGCTTTAGGGGAGGCTGGAGCCCACCCAACCCCCCTTTAGATCCACCACTGTCAGCATGGTATATATATGTTTTGTAGGGAGTAAAAGTTTGTTTCCCCTTAAAAAAATTCAAAATATGTGGTTTTGAATAGGCGGTAGTAGTGGAGCACAAATAAGTATAGTATTTACCATTGACATTCAAATACACTTGTTAATTGACTCGCACCCTCCCAATCCTATGAGTTAGCTAGATACACATGAATTTTTGTTACCACCGGTTACCGTTACTCGGTGCTACTTTTAGTACTGATGAACACACCCATACACATACACACACGGCACACACCAGGACAGAACAGGGTCATGCAATGCAATGCAGCAGTAGGCTGGCTTATCATCAAATCAACCGTGTACGTACTGTGGTGTGTCACAACCTTGTGAGAACCACCCCGATCTGCACGCTCTTGACGTCCTCCCGCTCCATGGACTCGGTGACGAGCTCCGTGTACCTGTGGAACAGCGCGTCCACGATGTCCGCGCCGAAGTGGTGGCTGAGCATGGACTCCTGGATGGCCCTGATCGCCCTGGACACCGTGCGGCCGTCCTCCTTGGCGTCGCCGCTGCTGCTCAGGTTGATCTCGTACGTCTGCACGTGGCGCAGCCGGAAGGAGCCCTCCCGCCGCACCTCCTCCTCCACCTCCTGCACCGACGGCGCGTAGAAGGGCACGTTGTACGCGTCCACCTTGGCCTGCTCGACCAGCCCCCGCGACACGAGCGCGGCGAACGACTCGGAGAGGAGCTCCCAGAGGAAGGTGGTCCGCCTGCTGTCGGCGTGCGCTTCGGCCTGCCTGCCGAGCATGGCGAGCACCATCCGGCCGCCGGGGACGACCTCGGCGGCGCGCGACCGGAGGAACACGCCGAAGTCCCTCTGGAACTGCCTCAGGTAGGCCAGCGGCACGGCGGCGGGGCTGGTGCTCGAGATGTACATCTTCCCCCTGTTGATCGGCGCGGCGGCGCCCGTGCCGGTGCCGTTGCCGTTGCCGTCGTCGTCGGCGGCGGCGTCGGCAAAGAGCCCCGGGGGCACCTGGGAGAGCCAGTGCAGGCTGGAGCAGGAGCAGATGAAGTGCACGCTGGCCCTGGGGAACAGCCGCCCGTAGAAGGAGCCCGGGACCCCGGACAGGAACACCATCGGCTGGCGGCGGCCCCACCCCCACTCGTCGTCGTCGGTCCTGGCGGTGGCGGCCGCCTTCTTGAGCCGGTCCGTGAACTCCGGCAGGCTGAAGAAGATGGTGTTGAAGTCGTTGGTGGGGAGGTCGTTGAGCAGCACCGAGAACTCGGGCGGCGCCTGCTGCGACGACGACGACCGGCTGCACACCCGGCCGATGCTCCCCACGATGTCCTCCACCAGGCACAGCGCGTTCGGGCCCGAGGAGCAGCCCAGGTCGGCCACCGTGAACCTCTCCGGCATCTGCGAGAGGTACACGTCCGTCGCCGAGCTGGTGATGAGGCTCTTGAGAGTGTCCATGCCTCGCTTCTATAAGGTCGTGTGTGGTGTTCCATCAGACTTCAGACTAGGACGACAAGAATCTGATGGAAGATGGGCGCCGGGCGCCGGCTGAAAGGCGATTCGATCGCTCACGTACGTACCTGAAGCGAGGAGTTCTGCGCGTAGCTGGTCTCGCCGAGCCCCTCCTTCATGTGGAGGATGGTCTCCACGTCCAGGAACGGGAGCTTGTCGGAGCAGTGGAGCAGTGAGGACGCCATTGCCAGCAGCCTGACTGGACTTCCAAGTTCAAGAACCCCCAATGCCTTCCCTTCTTCTATACCTGTGGCAATGTAATGCAGGTATTATATTCAGGACTCTGCTTTTGCACATTACTTACTTACTCGGCACAAGATAAAATAAAATAAAATCCTGTCTAGGCCCGTTAGTCGTTTCGCATTTCTTTTGGCAGCAAAAGAGCTGCTACTTGTGAGTTGTTGTGACACGGTAGGTGTAATCTACGTTCGTAAAAAAGAGTTCTTCAGACTAGACTGATGGGCATCTATTCATCAGGGCGCTTTATGCAGATTAACAATGCTTGATATGTCTAACTAGCGAATTGAGTTCTCCTTATTATTATTATTTTTTTTTTGGG
Source organism: Coix lacryma-jobi var. lacryma-jobi (assembly GCA_009763385.1). Taxonomy (NCBI): domain Eukaryota; kingdom Viridiplantae; phylum Streptophyta; class Magnoliopsida; order Poales; family Poaceae; genus Coix; species Coix lacryma-jobi. The sequence goes on along the minus strand of CM019827.1, from coordinate 30,402,641 downwards.
GGGGGGGGGGGGGGGTCAGGTCAGTTAGTCTAGTGTAATAAGTGACTGAGAATCAAGGTTTCAGACAAAGCAGTACAGGGGCTCGGATTCGTTAATATCATATCATGTACGGCGTCAAATTTGGTAGGGAAAAGGAAACAGAGTGAGAGCCTGCACAGGAGACGAAACTGAAAGGTGCGCTGCAAGATTAGACAGACCAATGTGCTGCGAACCTATCCACATCCATATCCACGCGACGCGCCTAGTAGGTGTGGTTTCCTCCCTTTGAAAAAAGAGAGAGAACTTTTCCCTCGCTAACCAGTGGCTGGAAACCAGAGTCAACTGTTAGGACGGACGACAGGACTTCAATCTGTGCTTGCTGTACCTTGCATGTATACTGACGATACTCTCCGATCCTAATGCATACGGTTGCAGCTTTGCAGGTTGCGACACACACTCTACAGAACAGGCGAAACGGATGGGCCAAGCGCTTCAAATCAAAGTTGAAACCATACGCATATCAGGAGTTATATCATCAGTATCAACAGGATAGGATCATAGGAACAGCAGCCTCTTTCTGTCGGCGGGTGCTTCCTCCTATCATTGCACTAAAATAAAGAAAGAGGAAAACAAATGCCACGAAACAATCCTAAATGGACACTGGAACAATGCCAGCTGCAGGAGTGCTGGTTGTTGCACTGCCAGGCCCAGGATGGTCATGGGCATGGGCCCGCGTATGAGAAAAACCATGCGTTTCAGAGACAGACGCAATTAAGCAGACTTTGTTGTGGGCGGAACTTACCTTGATACTTTCAGAGTCAGACGGTAGGTGACTGCCGTGGATGGTCGTTGCTCGAGCTGTGTAGGCTGCTACTACAGCTGCTCTCGCTCGGTTAGCAGAGAAGAAGCTAAAACTGCCTGCCTTCCTTGGCGTCTGCAGTGGTTGCTGCCCGGGGTATTTATAGGCAGGCAAATGGAATCAGAACAGTCTCAGTTTGCGACTCGACTGGGACAGGAGCAGTGGCCGGGGGGCCGCCCGCCGTCCCTCCCCCCACTTGCTCTAGCCAACTGTGCGCATCGCACGACCACCACGCTCGCCTGCTGCTGCTCCACGCCGTTGGCTTTGGCTATGGTGGTTACGGAGCGGAGAAAAATATCAGGACAGGAACGGTCTCGCTTCACTTCACTGCCTGCCTGCCTGTCTGCCCACGGTTTCTCTCGTCAGATTCTGATAAGATGTTCGGTTCCAGGAATCACTGTATTCTAAACGGAGGTGGTGCCGTGCATTACGAATCTATTTCTTAAAATCTGGTGAAACGGCTCCAAGTACTGCTGCTCGTTGTTAACTAGCTTGCGACGAATGAGTACGATGGATGAACCCATTTCATTTCATTTCATAGAAGCCAAGCAAATAAGCAAATTTCTCAAACCAAACAAACTATAATTAATTGATAAATGTTTATGCGCGCACGGTGGAAGAGGGAATTAAAGGGTCGCGGACAGAGACGATGCGATACGCGGCCGACACGCAGCTAGCAACCTGATGCCACGGCGCGCGTTCTCGAGCTTTTGCTGTACATGAACATCTTTTTTTTTTTTACTACTACAATATGCTGGTGTTGGACTAAACAAAGAAGAGGACTCTCCGATCCGCCGGTGCGAGGAAAATCAAAATATTCGGTGCGCACGCGCGAGTTCGTGGCGTATCACGGCGGGACAGGTAGCGCGCCGCGGTAGGAAGGAACACAGCGAGGCAGCGAGCGGCCGTGGAGTGGAGCTCGCTCTGGACCGTCGCCGACGCCAGCCGCCGCTTTTAGCTTTTCCTTTTTTTTCTTCTTCTCGGTGGTGGTGCAGCCGGAGCCGGCCGGGGGCCGGAGAGAGAGAGAGACACCGAGTGACCGCGAGGGTCCGGCCGGCCGGTACTCCAGCCCGGTCCCGTGCTTTGCTTTGCTTTCCTCTTGCATTGCAAATTGCAATGGCTGGCCCTGGTCGCGCCTCGCGCGAGAGAACCCAAACGACGACAGATTTTCGCCCAGGCGCAGGTGCGTTGCAGGCGTACGTGACGTCCCAAGGGTACATGTACATGTACGTTCCCCGTCCGGCCCCCGGGTGCCGAACTTGCGTGTCAGGCGCGCCCTCGCCGGACGTACACGTGCTGCTGCTGGTGACAGGCAAGTCCGTGAGGTGCAGAGCCCTCAGAAAAGCGCGCTAGCTAGATGCTGGCTAGGGAAGACTCGTGTCGGTGTTTCGAACCCGAGGGTTTGACACCAACGACTAATATGATCGCGTGTTCTCTTTCTGGATGGTGATGCAAGATGACACAAGGATTTATCCTGGTTCGGGCAAAGAAGGCTTTACGTCCAGCGAGCGAGGAGATTCTTGTATTACTTGCACCTAGGTGCTTGTACAGGGGCGAATACAAGCTCAATGAGCGTGGACCGGAGTCCGGACTCGTGTGTGTGGACTCGTGTGTTGTCCCTCGGAGTTGTGTAAACGTAGACTCGTGTCTTGTCTCCCGCGCGAAGGGCCTTGGCGTCCCCTTTTATAGAACAAGAGGAGGCCAAGGTTTACACAGGATCGACATGAACAACACTCGATATGGCGAAGGGTAGGAACTCTGTCTTGTCGAAGTCACTGGAGCCGATGTGGGCGTTGCTGTTGAGGCGTCCTTGGAGCGTGGCCTCCATCCCGGGCGCGGACGTGGAGGCGTGGCGACGTGGAGGCAGTACAGCGCCCGTTCCGACACGTACTGGACACGGTGGGGTCCCTCCGGGTCTTGGGATACCTGTCCTCCAATAGCGTGAAAGCAGTCAGAGCTCGAGGGGCGCGGGGCCGGCCTCGAGGTGGCGCCTACGGGAGGCTCGAGCCCCCGCAGGTATGGGCAAGTCCCGTGAAATCCGATTGAGCAGCAGGCATTCGGGCCTCGAGACGTGGCTGGGACGTGCAACAGTGTAGGGCATGGGTTAACAGTGCCTCACTGGTGACTTTTCGCTCATACTTGTGGTGAAAACGAGACTTGACTCTGCCCTGGTTCACTGTGGTACACGTTGGGTTGCAGAGGACGTGACTGGAGTAGGTGGATGTATTAAATGCGCGGTATGGGGCCGGTATCCGATGTCTGCGCCGCTCGAGGGAAGCATGAAGCGTCTCGAGGGATAGGCTATCGTGCCAGAGAGGCTCGAGGTCCCCGCATGGGGTCTTGAGGAGCGGTGTTCGACTGTGGGAGGCTCGAGGCCTATATGCCAGGGCTCGAGGGTTTAGTGGAGCGCTCGCTCGAGGCCTGGCTCGGAGGGCTCGGGCGAGACGGAGAACGGGCGCCAGTCCGAGGCCTGGCTCGAAGGGCTCGGGCGAGACAGAGAGCGAGCGTTCGCCCGAGGCCTCTCTTGGTGGGCCAGCGTTGTAGGTCTCGAGGAGTTGGTCTTTTAGGGGGTTAGACTAGTTAGGTTTGTTATTAATTGGTGTTCTAGGTTTAACTCGTTTGTTTTGCGTTGATTGGGGATACCCCTTTGGTGTTCCCCCGACAACTCGCACTTGAGACCTACCGTGTGTTTGGTTTGGGGATGATGTGGGATGAGTTGGACCTGACCCAGTTTTGTGGGTTGGGTTGAACCCATTTCTTGTTTGGTTTGAGGGTTAGATTGAGGGTTAGATTGGACCCGTTTTTTGTTTGGTTAGAGGGTTGGGTTGAAAAGGGTCGACACGCTGACACATGGGGCCCATGTGTCATTCTCTGGGTTATCTTCTTTCTTTCCCCCACCTCCGTTCAGACCCACCATCGCACCTCCACCCGTGTTTGCGTCGCCCACCGGCGACCGCGCCCATCCCGCCGGCTGCCTCCGCCGCTGCTTGCCCATCCAGTCGCGGCCACGGGCACTGCCTCCGCCGCCGCTTGGCCCGACCATGGCGTGGGCGCGGAGGCGAGCGCGGTCGTTGGCACCAAGGCGGGGACGGGCGCGGGAGCTTGGGGCGGGGCGGGACCGGGGCTGACGCGCGGTCGCCGGCATGGAGGCGGGGGCGGACACAGTCACCGGCGCCAGCGCGGAGGCGGGGGCGGACGCGGTCACCGGCACCAGCGCGGAGGCGAGGGCGGCGCGGTCACCGGGCCGGCGCGGAGGCGAGCGCGGGAGCCTGCGGCGGGGCTGGACCGGGGCCAATGTGTGGTCGCCAACGTGGAGGTGGGGGCGGGCGCGGTCGCCGGCGCCGGGGCAGAGGCCGATGGCGGGGGGTCGGACCAGCACGGGTGCAAGCAACAGCGATGTGGGTTCGCTCGGTCCCCTCGATTTGGAGGGATCTGGTGAACCCGCATATTGGAGGTATATTCCAACCCGGGTCGACCCCCTTCCACTGAACCCTCTAACCAAACACCAGGTCATCTGGGTTGAACCCGGGACAACCCGGGATATCCCGCAATCCAAACACACGCTCTAGAGAATTCAGCTTCACTGCTGTGGAGTTCTGTCAAACACTTCATTTGGATTTTGGTGAAGAGCTAACGACAATCACTTCTCCATTTACACTACAAGTTAAGAACAACCCATTCTTTACTGATTCTTACTGCTTCCTATTCATTTACAGAAAGAATCACTTTAGAATTGGTTGGGTTCTCACCTTACTCTCCACAGAAATCACTTTTCAAAGAATCGAGAAGTTGAAGAATTAAGGAGAGAAACTCTATCAAAGTGATGACCCCCACATTCTTCGGTATCTTTTCCATGTTCATTGACCACAACGACGATGATATGGCCATGGCCTCGTGGTTCAAATTAATATGGGTAGTTGACCGCGCCGGCCTCTCATCCTAATCAGTAGTAATCACTTGAGCGAGGCTTATTTCTTATAGTGATTGTGTAGTTCTGTTGCAGCTAACATGTGAAAGGGCAGCCGAAGAACATTTATATGTTTCACATTTCATACCTCTTACAATTCATCAGCCTAAAGTTGGAGTTTATTTCCCACGTCACCGATGGTAATGGTACGGTGTAATGTGTTGATAAGGCTTCTAACGATGTTATTTTCTCCTGAGGCGGAACCAGGAGGGCTAGTTGGGGCCGGCTGTGGCCCCTCCCCCATAAAAATTCAACTATATAGATAAAATAAATTCACTATATTTATGATAATATTGTGTTTTTCATTAAGAATATTAAATATATATGTAAAAATGTTAAAAATCTATTGACATATTTATATTTATTATATTTACAAGATATAATTGTATTATCTGGCCCCTTTAATCAAAAGTTCTGATTCTGTCTTTTTTTCTTAGCTACCACTCGGCTAACGATGGTGGTGGATGCGTGTGTGGGTCACAAAATGAGGCAGGAGGAGATGGACCGTAGTACAGAATTTTGCATGGAGGTGTCCATGGTCCTTAGGCTACGCCCATATTAGTATGTTACAACGTCCTTATGTATGGGTGGGTCAAGGGTTCTAGGGATTTTTTTTAGTCTGTGTGAGAATGTCTTCTTAGTAAAGTGTTTAGAAGTTGATGTCTTACTCTGTTAAATTGAAATTTTCTTTGTCCAAGCGTCCTGCATGGCAGCGTTTCCTATTCCATTTTCAACATATAGAGAGGTGTATGCATTATTGTGGACGTTGGCCATCTCTATCATAGAGACCTCACTGTGGCGTCTAACTCCCATCCGCAATACAAGACACCGGATCTAATGTCAAGCTACCCCTTATGCATGGAGCAACCCTTCACACAACTTGCCTCTCTTTTACTGTAAGGCCAATCTCAATGGTGAAATTTATTTTGTTGTTTCCAAGACTGTCATGTCATATAAAATAAAATGAAACTTGAATGAAACTCTTCATAGAGAGTGAGAGTTTCATTCTAAAGTTTCATAGGCATTAAATTTCATGACTCATAGAGAGTTGGTATTCGTGCCAAGAGAGTTTCATCTAGATGAAACTCATTTCTTCTCTCTCTTCTTAAATACAATGTTATGTCATAAAAAACGCTTATGTGGCAACATATTTAATGCAAATGAAACTCAAATGAAACCCCTATTAAGATTGGTCTAACTGTTTATCAATAAATGTTCTGTAGGGGCTTCGGCCCCTCTAGTTTCTTAAAAAAAAACAGCACACTGCAGACAATACAAGACGAGCACCGGGGCAGCGCTGTTTGTGCCACTAGCTGTGGTTTGACTCCGCAATACTATAGCTAGAACGTACTATTGGATATTTAGTGTTATTAAACGAATATGAATATAAGTAATTGATATGGAGACAAGTTCTCCAAGAGCCGGTACATGTTTTTGAGTATTTCTGTTCATAGAATTTTCTTTAGTCAAATATTTTTCATAATTACTTAAGATTTTTTATGCTTTCTATAAAAAATAAATTAAATAGCCTCAGTTATAGTTTCTTATAGCTTTTAGAGAAGGACGTCGTTAGATGTCATAGCCTATTATTTACAACTTTTTGGTTATGACCTTCACCTGTATAAAATTCGGCAGTGAAGATGCTTTTAGAACTAGCAGTGTCCCACTTTTGTAGCAGTCACACATAGTAATAATCTACGGACAAACATCAGATCAATAACATCAAATTCTATAAACTAACATGAATATTATCTCCGCTCGTGGAAAAGTGGAGACACAATAATGCATAAAAACCTTTTCTTAGTGGATTTTATGCAATGGCATTTGCACACGTAATGACAAAGGGCAGACATGGTTAACAAACATATATACCCTAGGTAATATAATTAATATAGCTAGTCACTGCATTTGAGGCAATGAGAATAAATCAAAATGCGAATTTTGGCCTGGCAAATGGCTTACAATGGCAACATCCATTACTACAAATGTCTAATGATGCCCTTTGACATAACATTTTTTATTCTAGATATGGTACTGATATATTCCACATTTTGTAGATACAATATTTAAGGTATCTATGCAAAACAATTTCTGAATCCGTTTGGTACTGTGTATAGTTGAAAACAGCTGGTTAAGAACGAAGACACCACCGCGAGCTTAGCTTAGCTATTTAGGTTCGTTTTTGGGTGGAACATGTCCGTCCAGGTAAAGTTCTCGATTTGATACTGGGTTCTACTAGATTTTTCTAGGATTTGATAGTAATATTCTTTCAATAGTAAACGGTATGTCTGTCGATAGCAAGGACTTCGTCACTTTCAACATCTACTGACTCATTATTTTAGAGGTACTTATAGGCACTACGGAAAAACCTAATTTTATCAAGTGCCGCACTCTTTGCCAAGTGTTTTTTCAGGCACTCAGCAAAAAGCTCTTTGTCGAGTGCCAAATAAAAAACACTCGACAAAAAAAAATTGGCAAAGAATTTTTTCGCCGAGTATTTTTTTTTGCACTCGGCAAAGAATTTCCTTGTCGAGTGTTTTCTTCTGGCACTCGGCAAAGAGCTCTTTGCCGAGTGTTTTTTTTAACACTCGACAAAGCCAATTTTCAAATCAAATTTTGAAGCAGTAAATTAATTCAAATGAAAAAATTCAACTACAAAGTTGTTTAACTTATCAAGACGAATAATTTTTGTTTTGGTGAATTTTTTTCATTTGAAAACTTAAAATGAATTTCTTTACAAATCTTACATATCTCTCCGGTAGTTTATGAAACTAAAAGGTGATATATAAGGTTTGTGAATAATGTTAGAACCACAATATTGGATGTATAAATGGTCAAATAACCAAAATAAAATTTTTAGATCTTGACAAGTTATGAAAGTTTATAGTTGATAACTTTTAAATTTGAAGTCATCTAATTATGCAAAACTGCGTTCGAGTTTGAAAAATTAAAATTTTGAATTTTTCAAAAGATCTCGGATGGAGAAATGACCAAAATGAAAGTTGTATATCTCGAAAAGTTAAGAAACTTTATAGTTGACTACTTTTTGATTTAAAATCATCTTGTCTCGCAAAACTGTATTTGAATTTAAAATTTTTAAAATTTGAATTTTAAAATACCTCAGATGAAGAAACGACTAATATGAAAGTTGTAGATCTCAAAAAGTTATGAAATTTTGTAGTTGACAACTTTTTGCTATGAAATCATCTTGTCAATGAAAACTTTGTGTCAAATTCACAAATTTGAAATTTAAATTTTTATAAATGATCTCGGATGGAAAAACTATCAAAATAAAAGTTGTAGATCTCAAAAAGTTAGAAAACTTTATAGTTGACAACTTTTTAATTTGAATTCATTTAGGGTCTCATATAAGCAAATTACACTCGATTTAGTATAATACGTGAGAAACCGAAACAGAGATAGAACGTATGTGAGTGTGCAGTGTAGTGATAGAAGAGCCTCCGCGCGAGGGAGAGGTCGTGAGTTCGAATCTTGCCGGCTGTGTTAATTAAAATTGCCGAAAAATATCGTGACTTGCGACTTGCGCGGAGAAGGGCGGACGCTACCCTGTGGGGCCCTCCCCCAATTAAACAATTTTTCCCCTATTTTTCGGCTTTTTTCAATTTTTTACTTTGTCGAGTGGTTTTCTTTGCCGAGTGTCTGACAAAGCCCTTTGTCGTTAGTTTCTTTGATGCCGTGTGTTCTTTACCGTGTGTGGCACTCGATAAAGCCTTTATCGAGTGTATTTAAGGCTTTTGCCAAGTGCTACAAGCACTCGGCAAAGAAGTGAACTCCGGTAGTGAGGGGTAGGGTTTAGGTAATGTGTAATTCGAAAAGAAAGGGGAGAGAAAACACTGGGTAGCATATTTAACTAGCTCAAAAATGGTACTGAAGATCTGTCTTGAATAAACTATAGTGATCAAGTGAACTAAAAATAAATAGCTAGAATCATAACTGTTGTGGTAGAACAAATTAGCGATGCTAAAACCAAATAATCAATCTTACCAACCATATTTTTTCTGGCTGAAATAATAAACCAAACTCGTTGCCTACAAGTTACAAACAAGAATATATACTATTGCGGAGATCGAGAGGGACTATCACGTTCACGGTGGTAACTGGACGGTAAGCAATATGCCCGACTACTTCTGACTTTTATTCATTAGATTAGGATTAGTAGAGAGCTGCAGCTTGCACGGGTTCTATTCGTTTTACATGATCCATACCAACTTGTGACAGTTAATTGAAGCAGAGTAGCAGATACTAAAATGGTAGGAGGTATACGAAAAAAGCATATGCTTTCGTTGGTGCAAGTTAGAGTTGTGTGCTTTCTTTTAGGATTCTCCTATAGTGCTAGCTTCTGCATATGGTAGGGCTTCATTAAGTTGCGGTTGTTTATAGACGAAAGTGTTTGCAAAGCTTCTAGCTAGTTGCATGCGCACTATATACCGCGTAGTACTACCCTGTGTTTCACGATCATATGCCATATGAAAAGTGTATATATATCATGCATATATAATTGCAGGCAGGCTCCATTTCCACTCGCCTTTTGACCCCGGTATAGCGACCCTTCGAGCTAGCCGTTCTTCAATGAATCAGATTAGTCATTGGAGGCCCTAGTTTCCACACAATTTGTTGGCTCACAGCTGCAGAGAATATTGTGACTTTATGCTTATGTGCAGCATTATATGTTTGCGCGGGTCGCCCTAAAAATGCATTTTTTGTTTGTATAGGGTATAGGGAATTTGATCTTTTGTTAAAATATTAGTTGTAAGATGTAACGCAGTGGTGAAATGCATATTTATGAAGAATAAGGTGCATGGTGTAGAGAAGATTCTCAGAATAAAGTCTCGTTTCATTTGTGAATATTTTGCTAACGAAAGCGCGCTATACATGTAATAGCTTAATTTGATCAAGTGTGTTTGTGGGGAAAAAGTGATGATGACCGGGAGAACTAAACTAAAATCTATGGAACGAGATTTCTCCCTGATCGATGGTCGGATAGATATTTCCTTTTCGGCCTGTTTTGAACGCAGTAATTTCATATGGAACGATTTGATTCATGTGGGCCGGGTTGATATATATATGATTCGGAGTAGCTTGATATATGTTTCACATACATAGCACCACAAAAACCATCTTAGGAATGACAAACCATCTTGGAAATGCTGATTGAGCATCCGCAGTTCCGGTCCCAATAGACAAGAGAGTGGCGAGCTATGTAGGCAGGGTCCCTAGACCCTGATTTCAATTGTTGTATAGTACATGATTGAGATACATAGACCTAGCTATACAGTACTTCTTTCCACAACACTGATTTAGAACTAGCTACAGTAGTCCTTTTCACAACTGATTTGAACTATCACATGGAGATTATTTATGCTATATAGTCCATGAAGGTGCCACTAAATTATAATTATCAAATGTGATATGTATACATAGCTTTTGGTATGCACTTAGATATACACCTATATCTAGATACATAGCACATACTATATATACACTATATTTACATATACCTAAAAAAATAGAACATCCTATAATTTGGAACGATATAATTTATGGTACCTCCTTGTACTCCCTAAGGCCTAGAAAAATATTCACGATATATAAACCCCTCTCTCGTCTGCATTTAATTTTAATCCATCTTTATGTTCTAATCAAAATTTATATGCTCTATATAACAGCATGCCTAATAATTGCAATGAGTTAGCTTATTAATTTCTCTTTTGTTTTTGTTTAAATTTTCTACTTCTTAGTCCCAAATTATAAAGAGGGTGATTGGTTGCCCCGCTTGGATAGTCCAAAGGCCTATCCGGTACCGTGTAGTGCACTTTGGCCTTATTTTGTTGCTTGTCTCGCACAGTTTGGTTATATCGTTCCATTCCTTTGCCTCCTTCAACCTTCACGGCTTTGTCTTCTCGATTTCTCCTTCACTCGCGATATAGGATGACACGATATACACATGATGCAGTGGCTTGTGTGTCATACACCTAAAACTCTAATGCATACATCTAACCAAACCACGATATCATCTCGTACTGGACCAACAACAAAAACAACCAAATACGACTACCTGCAGAACCTCAGCCCGGCCTGGCCATCCTGACTCAAGGCTTCTTGAGCAACCAATCACACCCTAAGTCTGTCGGGGGAACGCCAAAGGGGTACCCCCAATCAATGCAAAACGAATAAAGAGACCTGCCAGGCCCACCAGGCGTCTCGCCCGAGCCCTCCGAGCCAGGCCTCGGGCGAACGATCGTTCTCCGTCTCGCCCGAGCCCTCCAAGCCAGGCCTCGGGCGAACGCTCGTCTTCCGTCTCGCCCGAGCCCTCCAAGCCAGGCCTCGGGCGAACGATCGCTCTCCGTCTCGCCCGAGCCCTCCGAGCCAGGCCTCGGGCGAACGATCGCTCTCCGTCTCGCCCGAGCCCTCCGAGCCAGGCCTCGGGCGAACGATCGCTCTCCTCCGTCTCGCCCGAGCCCTCCGAGCCAGGCCTCGGGCGAACGATCGTTCTCCGTCTCGCCCGAGCCCTCCAAGCCAGGCCTCGGGCGAACGCTCGTCTTCCGTCTCGCCCGAGCCCTCCAAGCCAGGCCTCGGGCGAACGATCGCTCTCCGTCTCGCCCGAGCCCTCCAAGCCAGGCCTCGGGCGAACGATCGCTCTCCGTCTCGCCCGAGCCCTCCAAGCCAGGCCTCGGGCGAACGCTCGTCTTCCGTCTCGCCCGAGCCCTCCAAGCCAGGCCTCGGGCGAACACTCTCGTTCTCCGTCTCGCCCGAGCCCTCCGCGTCAGGCCTCGGGCAAGCGCTCCACTACACCTCGAGACCCCACGCGGGGACCTCGAGCCCCTCTGGCACATCAGTCTATCCCTCGAGACGCTACATTCTTCCCTCGAGCGGCGCAGACACCGGATGCCGGCTCCATACCGCGCATTTAATACCTCCACCTACTCCAGTCACATCCTCTGCAAACCGACATGTGCCACAGTGAACTAGGGCAGAGTCAAGTCTCGTTTTCACCGCAAGTATGGGCGAAAAGGCACCAGTGACGCACTGTTAACCCACGCCCTACACTGTGGCACGTCCAAGCCACGTCTCGAGGCCCGGATGCCTGCCACTCGATCAATTTTCACGGAGGCTTGCCCATACCTGCAGGGGCTCGAGCCCCCGTAGGCGCTACTCGAGGCTGGCTCTGCGCCCCTCGAGCCCTAACTAACTGCTCTCACGCTATTGGAGGCAGGTTACCCAAGACCCGGAGGACCCCGCCCGCGTCCTGTACGTTCCGGGATGGGCGTTGTACGGCTTCCACCTCGTCACGCCTCCACGTCCGCGCCCGGGACGGAGGCCACGCCCCAAGGACGCCTCAACAGCGACGCCCACGTCGGCTACAATGTCTTCGACAAGACAAGGTTCCTACCCTACTTTCGTATTGGGCACAGTACGCCCCGACACCCCCAAAAACACTTGGTGTTGTGTAACCACTGACCTCCCCTTGCTCTATAAAAGGGACACCAGGGCCCTCATTCGGACGGTTACAAACACGTTAGAACGCCATACACCCCCACACACTCAGGTCCGGACTCCGGTCCACGCTCACCGAGCTTGTATTCGCCCATGTACAAGCACTTAGGTGCAAGTAATACAAGAACATCCCCCCTCGCTGGACGTAGGGCTTCTTTGCCCGAACCAGGATAAATCCTTGTGTCATCTTGCATCACCATCCAGGAAGAGAGCACGCGATCACATTACTCGTTGGTGTCATAACCCCCGTTTTCGAAACACCGACAAAGTCCATTCTAAAAAATCTTGAAGAGTGAAAACATCTCAAGTTTACCAAATTTATATGATTAAGGTGATAGCATTTATGATATCAACTAAGTATTATTAGATTATTGAGCAACTCGACAGTTTTAGCAAAACCACTTGGCATCCTAGGATTTTTGTCAAAACCATAAAAAACCTCCTCCAACAACTTGGCAAAAGTACTTGACAATTTGCAAGCTTGGCAAAAATTCCCCCTTCACTTGCCAAATATGTCAAGTCCTCCATCGTTGGCATCACGTGTATCCCAATTTGCCAACTAGTTTTTGTCAACTTGTTGGAGGCTCAATTTTATGATTTTGACAAAAATTCTAGGATGCAAGTTCTTTTGCCAAGCCCAAATAACAAACTGTTGGAGAAGAGCCTCTTTTTCACTTGTCATTTGGTTTTGGGACTTGACAAAACTATAGATTTGTCAAAGTGATTTTTAGCAAACTGTTAGATTTGCTCTTATATTTTCATAGTATACCTTGATGCTAAAAATCTTTATAATTTTTTTTATAATTTAATCAACTTGATGCTTTGACTCTCTAATATTTTTGGAATGATTTATAATTTAAAATAGATTGAGTATATATTTAGCACATTTCTCGCCGAGTAGGGGCTACTTTGGAGTATATACAATTACAAAAAACTGAACTTTTTCCCCAATGTATGACCTCAGGAACCTACACATGTTCCTTTCAATCCTACCGGTTTTGCCACTTGAGATGCAATATCAGCAGAATATATGTAGCCTCCATTCTTTGCGTTTGCCTCAGTTGGACCACCAACAGAACCTGACATTACAAACCACCGAATTTAGGACGTACGTCACCATGCAATGCAGGCTGCATCAAATGACATACTCGTACATTATGATTTCGGTGAATAAGACATGCATCGACTCCTATGCCAATACTGGCGTTGGAATCTGAATCTAGGGAGCCGGCCGTCAACCATGCATGATTCAGTCTTGACAGATCGGTAGCATACTGAACCTTCGGTGTTCCATCCAGCTGGGGGGAGCTGTGGCCTTGCCCGCCTTGTCAAGTCTGTCCTTTTTTGTTCACTTCCTTCAGGCCTGGTTCAGGTCTGGTTCAGTTCGCGAAAAATATGGTGAAATGTTACTGTAGCACTTTCGTTGTTATTTGACAAACTTTATCCAAACATGACATAACTAGACTCAAAAGATTCGTCTCGACATGAGCAGACCAAAAGTACAATTAGTTATTTATTTTACCTATATTTAATGTTTCATGCATGCGTCTAAAAAAAGGTACTGCGCGCTAAATATTTGGGAGATTTTGGAATCTGAACGTGGCTTAGAGAAACGAGCAGTGTGTTAGTGGCTACAGGAGTGTGCACTCAAATGGATGGTTTTTAGCAAGCTTCGGGCTTGTTTAGTTCGAGAAGTATTAGGAAACGCACTTAGCACTTTCGTTGTTATTTGACAAACTTTGTCCAAACATGGACCAACTAGCTTAAAAGATTCGTCTCGACATGTAGATACTAAAAGTACAATTAGTTATTTTTTATCTACATTTATTGCTCCATGCATGCATCTAAAGATTGATGTGACAGGGAATTTAGAAAATATTTGGGGGAAGTTGAGGAAACTAAACATGGCCTTCGTTCATTTTTTTCTTCCTTTGGTGTCATGTCCGCCGCCAAGTGACGCCAATTTGTTTACGAACACAGACGACAGCGCCCGAGGGCCGAGGACCTGCCCGACGCGATGGGCGAAGTGGTCGTGGTTTCACAAATGCGTGTTTGTGCCTCGGTCAATCGGTACACTTTCTGCCGCCGCTCTCCTGGTTTTCCACTGTCCCGTAGAGGGAAAACAGAAACCAAAACAGGGCCACGGCGAGAGCTCGTTTGGAAGCGTCAATGTGGGAGAAGCATCATCGTACCTGACGCACCGATTCGGGTAATCGGGTGGTCAATCCTAGGGCGCTAGACGCTACAGTAATGGCTGCCGGATCAATCAGCCAATGAAATGGCCACTTGGACGAGACGGCTCTGCTTTGTTTCGACTGACCTGACACCGCACCACCAATCGACGCCACGATGATCGGTACAGGAAGCTACGACCGTTTTCCGCCGTCGGCTGGTGCCTGCTGGCATGCAAAGTTAGCAGCTGTTGGGAGAATATCTGAATATGCAACGAGGAAAATTCTGTTCTCCAATTGCATCCAAGTGTAGTGGACCATCGATCTTTGCGTCCAAGTGTAGTTACATCATGCACTTGGAGAAACAGTACAAGTTGCACCAAGTTTCTTCGTGTCTCTTTGGAAGACAGAAATGAGATTTGGTCTGGCAAACACCACTGCTCTTGCAGTTTTGTTTAATAGAAGAGAATTCTCACTTTTGCGTCTTTGCACACGACGTTTACATTATTATTAGAGTAAGTCCACCACTGGTCCCTAAACTTGTGTTGTTGTGTCATCTCGGTCCCTAAACTCACAAATCGACCATTTAAGTCCTCAAACTTGTTCGGTTGTATCATCCTGATCCTTAAACTTGTTCGGTTATCATCCCCGGTCCATAAACTTACAAATCACTCGTTTAGGTCCTTAATTAGTCAGTTGTGTCTCCTGGTCCCTAAACTTTGTTTTGAGTCTCATCTAGATCTAAACATGACATTTAATAACTTTATCAACAAATAATTCATAACTTTTTCATATAAACCCGAATGAAGACAAACTTATATCAAAATTGTAGCCCTCGATGTGATCTACAACTTTATAGTTGATTTTTTTTAATTTAAAACTGATTAGGGTCCCAAAATATTATTGTAACTCTTTCACCAAGAAGATTGAAAGTAGCTTGTTGGTGCAAATCTATGTGGATGCATTATCTTTGGATCAACCAACCAGACTTTTGTGAAGAGTTTGGGGAGATGATGGCTAAGAATTTGAGATGTCTATGATTGGAGAGCTTAGTTACTTTCTTGGTCTACAATCAAGCAAATAAAGAAAGGGACTTTCGTTAGTCAAGGCAAGTACATCAAGGACATGCTCAAGAGTGGTGTCAACCTTCCCAATCTTGAACCCTTTTGCTAACAAGAAGTCCCTCAATCTTTCATACCAAGCTCTAGGTGCTTGCTTCAACCCATATAGTGCCTTCTTGAGCTTGTACACCATGGTTGGGCTTCTTCAAGTCTTCAAACCCGAGAGGCTGCTCAACATATACTAACCATTGATGAATCCATTGAGAAAATCACTCTTCACATCCATTTGATAGAGCTGATGTTGTGAGCACAAACTATGGCAAGAAGAGGATTCTAATGGCTTCTAATCTAGCAACCGGTGCAAAGGTTTTCCAAAGTCAATGACTTCCATTTGAGTGTACCCTTGTGCAATCAATTTGCTTTGTTCCTTACAATAATGTCATCTTCATCTTGCTTGTTCCGGAAGACCCATCTTGTACCAATAACATTTGTGTTCTTTGGTCTTTCAACTAACTCCCAAACAACATTGCTGGTGAAGTTGTTCAAACTCTTCATGCATTGCATTCACCCAATCACATCCATCAAAGCTTCATCAATCTTGGTTGGCTCAATAGATGATACAAATGAGTAATGTTCACAAAATGAAGCCAATCTTGATCTTGTTTGCACACCTCTTCTTATGTCACCAATAATTTGATCTAGAGGAGATCTCTTGCAATGTGTGTTGGTTGGATCACTTGTTACGGTTGAGCACTTGCACTTGTACTTGGATGAGCCACTTGAGGCTACTACTAGCATCTTGTTGATCTTGAGAACCACTAGAGCTTGCTTGCAACATCATCGCCATGCATGGTTGGAGGGAGAGCACTTGATCTTTGTCATCCCAATGTCAATCACTTGCTTTGGCCCTAATATCACCAATGTCCATGTTCTTCATAGCTTCCACCAATCGAGTTCCTCTAACATCATCTAAATGTCTTGTTCTTCATGGGAACCATTGGTTTCATCAAACACTCAACATCATGAACTTCTTCAACTATTCTTGTTATGTTGTTCCACACTCTATATGCCTTGCTTGTAGTGAAATAACCACATAGAAACCCTTCATCACATTTTTTCTCAAACTTGTCAAGTCTTGTGCCCTTCTTAATATGTAGCATTTGCAACCATGGAATTAAATAGCCCGCTATTTTTGCCGCTATAGCCCAAAATAGCTTGAAAAAAATTGTGCCGCTATTTGCGTTCATGCACAATTCTGCCGTTATTTTGCCCGCTAAAGTCCGCTAATTTACAGTTTATAAACGCAAAACACTTAGCTTTAGCTCGCTATTTAAAACCATGATTTGCACCACAAAGACTCGGAAATAAGCAATGTTGGCTTTCTATCATTGAGGAGCTCATATGGTGTCTTCTTCTAGAGGGTGACAATAGAGTCGGTTGCTAGTAGCAAGCCGTGTTGATTGCTTCGGCCCAAAAGGAATCACTCACATGTATTCACTGAGCATGGATCTTGACATATCAATGAGTGTCTATTCTTTCTTTCAACTATCCCATTGCATTGAGGTGTATACTTGGCCGAGAATTGATGCTTGATTCCAAACTCATCACATAGCTCATCAACCCTTGTGGGTTTCTAAACTCACTTCCATTGTCACTTCTCACTTTCTTGATTCTTCTATCAAACTCATTTTGGCTTCTCTTGACAAAGTTTTTGAATACCCCAAACACTTCACTTTTTCAACAAGAAAGAAGACCCATGTGTATCTTGTATAATCATCCACTAACACAAATCAATACTTGTTTCCCCCAATACTTGCATATGTGGTCGGTCCAAACAAGTCCATGTGCACAACTCAAGTGCAATGTGTAGTGCTCATCATTCCTTTGTTGGGATGAGTGTTTCCAACTTGTTTTCTCATTTGGCATGCACTACAAAGCTTGTCCTTCTCAAAGTGAACATCTTTCAGCCCTCTCACCATGTCATGCTTCACTAGCCTCTTTAGTTGCTTCATTCCAACATGTCCAAGCGCCTATGCCATAGCCACTCATACTTGATTGGTGAATAAACATGTTGTCAATTGAGCTTCACTCGCATCAAAATCCACCAAATAGAGATTCTCATATCTAACCTTTTGAAGATCACATTACTCCATCAACACTCACAATCTCCACATCATCAACACTAAATATGCATTTGAATCCCAAATCACATAATTGTGCCACTGACAACAGGTTGAAGTTGAGAGATTCCACCAATAGCACATTGGAGATGCTCAAGTCATTAGATATTGCATCTTGCCCAAGCCTTTGACCTTGCCTTTCTTGTTGTCACCAAATGTGATAGCATTAGCATGATCATTGCCACTAGTGTTGATTGATTTGAACATTCTACTATCTCCGGTCATGTGTTGAGTGCACCCCCTATCAAGCACCCAATGTCTTCCTCTGGCTTTATAATTAACTACAAAAAGAATCAATTCTTTTTAGGTACCCAAATCTTTTTGGTTCCTCCAAGGTTAGTAACCAAGCTCTTGGGCACCCAAATTGCCTTCTTCTTTGGGCAAACCATGGGTGCACCAATGTACTTGACCTTCACGCCATTAGTGCCCTTAGTAAGCATATAACAAGAATCAAGGCGAATAGATGTAACATGAGCATGCTTCTTGTTTTTATTCTTGTTAAAGCAATGTTGCTCTATATGCCCGTATTGCTTGCAACTATTGCAAAACCGACTGTTGCTCTTCACAAAACAAGTCTTGTGAGGAACAAAAGCCGCCTTGCCCTTCTTGGGGGTATAGCCAAGTCCCTCCTTGTTGAGTGGACACCTTTGGCTACCCAAGCACTTAAGCAATCGGGCATAGGCATTGCCTAAGGCATGAGTGAGCTCATTAACCTTGTTCTTAAGGTTCTTGTTCTCTACCGTTAATGATGAATCACATGTAGTAGAAGTAGACATTTTAATTGAGCTAAATGATGATGATGCATTGGTGGGAGCAACAATAATAGGAGCATAAAATGATTCATCAAGTATATCACAAGTTACTCCTACTTGCATGTCTACAGCTACAACATCCTCAATCTTACTTTGATCAGGAGGGAGGAATGGGCTTCCTTAAGCTATAGTGTGAGCTTGATCAAGCTTCTCATGGCTTCCTCTAGCCTTCATGGAGTAGACTTGAGCTCATCAAAGGATTGCTCAAGAATCCTTGGTTGGCCTTGCGCAATTCCTTGTCCTTCTTGCACTCCTTCCTCTTAGGTCTTCAATGTAAGAGTGATCATCTCGTAGCAATGCTTATGAGGTCCTCCTTTGAGTACTCCTCTCAATCATCACTCTCACTCTCACTCTCATCGGATGATACCTTATTGGCCTTAGCCATGAGCATTTGATGGAGCGTCGAAGATAGAAGGCTTGCTTGAGATAGCAGACTAGCCATAGCTTTTTCCTTGGTGGTCTTCTGTAACAGAACCGACCAATTTGCACCAGATTAAGCACTGAATCGCTGCTTTCACAGAGATTACAAGTACTTAAGCTCGTACAAACCCGGTAGTCCGGAAATCTCGAAGGATTTCAAGTCATTCAACTTTAACCAAGATCGTAATAGATTAGCGTACATGCCCACAAGGTACATTCAGTTCGCACATAGTTCAAATACATCGGAGTTCAACAGTTATTACAAACCATAGTTTAATTCAAAAGCGGAAGCAACATAGTTTTGAAACACAAGTCCTTAGTTCACAATACAGTGCCATATGCTTGATCGGTCCACAAAAGCATCAGGGAATAAGAGTTGACCATGCCCATGGTCTAGTCACTGCCCTCGACGGGGTACAGACAGTTCTCGCAATAGCCGCAAGCCGAAGAGCATTGCCCATCTGCAACAACAAGGGATAGAACCCTGAGTACGAGAAGGTACTCAGCTAGACTTACCCGTCATAAACCAGAAATAACCGACACCAAGGATTATGCAAGGCTGTATCTGGGGTTGGCCACACTTACCTTTTTGCATAAAAGCACTTTATTATTAACTAATCATCATTAGAGCATTAGCAGTCACTTTTATGTAATCAGCCTGATTATCTAGATTTGCACCTGATCTAGAGCAAACACTTGACTACTTATTCAAGCAAGAGTGACTATTTCATCAATAGCCTTTCAGATTCATCAACCATAACCATCATTAATTCCATATATTACTACGGTAACACATGCTCAGTCAAGTTACTCACTAACCAGGAGCGATGGCGATTATAATCGATTCCTACCAGCTGGGGATAAATCGCACACTCGCTCGCCCGACACACCCTGCCAGGTGGCCGTTGGCGACCACTTCAGGAGGTTCGAGAACACAACACGCGGGACGGTCATGGGCCCTTCTACACCGGGGGTTATCTCAATGCCAGGTCGCTCAAGCTATTAACTGCCCACGGTCATGCCAGGTCGATCAGGCCCTGCCTGCCCTCGGACCATGCCAGGTCGATCAGAATAGTTGCCCACGGTACATCTGAGGCCCTGGTGTTAGGCGTCAACATCTCCGTCACCGGCTCGAAAAACCTTACTCGGCTTCACGGGAGGTACCCGCACCTGCTCCGTTAAGTGATTGACGCGTTCAAAATGACTGAGGTGTGCCTTCGTCGGTTCCTGATCGACACAGACGGGAGACTACTAGCACACAGAACCCATGTCCTGCTGCTCCTACATCCCGCCCGGTCTCAAATTAATTATCACATGGTTATCTCCATGATAGCACAAGGCTAAACATGATCAGTATCCACCTATATGCGGGAGACAGGAAATCACCCGACTTTTACCGGTCTAAGCAGGGCTAAGCATAAACGAGCCTAGACTTATCAGGGATAACAAGGTAATATTTGCAGGTGGACAAGGATAAGTAATAATGCATCAACGGTAGCAATCAATTCCTATAACCTAATGCAACATCCATCATCAGGTTAATTAGAAACATTTGCAAACCGTAGGAGTTAGAATGCTCCGGGGCTTGCCTCGCTCGAAGTCGGGGGGCGGTGATCACGGCACTCCGGCAGGTCTTCAGCGTCTCCTTCCGGGATCCCCTCCTCGGGTGTCTCCTCCTGACGCTGCTCCTCCGGCGTCTCCTGGGCTTCCACTACCGATCCTGCATGATGCGGTACATGAATGAACAACATGAATGCACATGGGATGCATGGTGATGCAACATGGAGTAACCATTCAGGAGATAAGCACATGTCATCTACTGCTACTCACTTATTTAATTCGACATACTACTTACCAAGTCTTGTTGTCACCGCATCAAAGTTGCTTAACGGGTTTATTACCCTCTAATTATTTGTAGAATTAAATCTAGTTAAATAGGCCATAACAGTAACCTATCCTAGACAGCTTCACAAAAACCTATAAAAATTACTGGAGATCAATAACACTTAATCTAACCCTCTGTCCAAATTTCATCCCATTTGGACCTAGACTTCATCCTCTATGAAAAAGACAAATTCTATTATGGAAAGGTGCTTTGAACTACACACCCTAGCAAAAAGTGTCAAACAACAGATTTCTTATTTTTCTACTGAACTTCCTAGCATAAGAGCAATGTGCTTAAATTCTCAGGTTCATATTCCTCATATTTTAATTACTACAAAATAAACAAGGAAACGACATTTAAGCATTTTAAAAGCTACTGTCAAATTAATTCACAGAACAACCTCATATTATATTTTTCTCTGAAACTACACATTCATACAACCTAACAAAACTGGAATCACATTTTCTGACTTATACATAATTAGTTATGCATTTACCAAGTTATCAGCACTTTTCTAAATTAAATAAATCTACACATAAAAGTATCACCAAAAATGCATTTAACAGTTTTCACTGATAGATCTAAACATGCTTGACCTAACAAAATTTGTTTCACAGGATTTGGACTTAAAATGAGCCTTGTAGGAATTTTTGAAGCCATTACATAACTCTGCAAAAAAAAACTAAAAAGGAAACTCAAACCTAAACGTACGGACTCCAACTTGGTTCGGCCGAGGCATAAGACAACGCTCAGCACACCCGGCGCGATTCGGCTGAGGCCCGAGCAAGGCTTCGGCACATTCGGCGCGACTCGGCCGAGGCTCAAACACACTCAACCGATTCGGCCGAGGCTACTGACTCAACCGAGGCTCGGTGACTTAGCCGAGGCTCGAGGCAAACGCTCGCACGCCCGGCTTACCGAGGCCTACGGCACCCAAACGCTTCCCTTTCTTTCTTTCTTGCTGCCAGTCGGGGCCCGCTGGTCAGGGCGACCAAGCTACCGAGGCCAGGCTCGGCACGTTACCGTGCGAGGCCAGGCTCGGCGGTCAACGGCGGAGTTTTGCGCCGTGGTCGTTGACCGGCCCTAGCTCGTCGACGGCGACACTTCTGGCGACACGGAGACCATTACTGGGTGCGGGTTTGCGAGGCGAACACAACTAACCGACTCGCTGAGACAGAGGGATACCGGAGCAAGCTCGACGGCGGCCATGGCGGAGCGGCGGCTCTGGCGACTCGGCGGCGGAACTCTTCCAGGCGGCTTGCGACTCGGCAGACTAACACTAGCCTAAGCAAGTCACAAGTGACCTATTGGAGCAACTCCCGGGCTTCGGCATCCCCGGCATTGTCCGGCGCGATGCACGGCGGCGGTCCATGGCGGACACAGCGCGACTGGCCCGCGGTCCGGCGAACTCAGGACACGAGAGAGGTCTCCATCTGACTCTAAGCTACTACGACGGTAGAGAAGACTAGAACATGGCTCAGCTCAGGGTAGCATGGCCGGAGATGACCGGTCCACGTGAAGGTCACGGTGGCGGCCATGGCGGAAGCTTGCGGATGGCGTCCGCTGTTCCGGCAGCTAGAGAGGGAGAGAGGGGAAACCAACCCTTACCGGAGAAAGGAGACCAGGGCGGAGGAACTGGCGAGAGGAATTGGACGGCGGCGCACGGTGGAGCGAGTAATCGCTCGCCGAGGTTCGGCGGGCGGCGGCGCTTTGCTTCTCCCCTTTTCTCCTTTCCCCTCGAACGCCGGCGAGAGCAGAGAGCGAGAGAGAGGCGCGAGCGCGGGGAACAGAATGGAGGGAGGAGCGGGTTCGGACAGGGCGAGGGCGAAGGCATGCTTGCCACGCCGCGCGCGGACGCTGGCTTGGCCGGCCGTCGAGCGCCACGCGGCGGCAACGTCCTGGCGCTGTCGGCCACGACGCCGCGCGCGCGCCGCACGGCACGGCCCGGCCCGATTCAGTCCATCAGGCCGACTGACGGCCAGACTTTGAGCGCGATTAACTCCTAATCCATTTGATGAAAAGCTAAACCACTTGCTCCATTGCTTAGAGCTACATACCGACTACCACTTTGGTTACAAGATTGATCTTTGGTTCGGCCTAGATTGCTCCCGAGAAAGCTCCAAAGATGGCTAGATGAAACTGTTTTGGGCAGTTAGGACTTAGAGAATTTTCTAAGTCTAAACTCCCTCAAATCTGCCTTGTGGGTCCCAAAACACCTTGTTAAACTCATTTTCATGAGTTGGGCCTTAAACAACTTTTGTTACTCTAAATTCTACACACTTTTGGTTAAGGGCCCACAGCCATGCAAAGCTTCTATCAAGAAGGTCTTAGTTAGTCAAACAAAAGGACTCCTAGGGCTCTATTAAGGCAACTAGGGTTAGAGACTTGGTTAGCCAACATGACCAACATAAACCTAGCTTCATTTTGACTCCTCAACAAGGTTCAACTACTAAGGAGACTTAAACACTCCACAAACAAGACACACAAGCATTCAATCAAGCATAGCATCACAAAAGGTCACATGAAATGACACTTAACAAAAGAAAGAATGCAACATGAAATGATGATGCTTTATGCTCATGAGATGTCAAATTATGCACTTAGGGTTGCTTAACACCTAGGGTGTTACAGCCCTCCCCTCCTTAAAGGAATCTCGTCCCGAGATTTGAGTTACTAACCAGTCCTTATAAAACTGTGGATATACTTCCTTTAGATAGTCTTCCGTTTCCCAAGTGGCATCTCGGTCGTCTTGTTCACTCCAAGATACTTTATTTGCTTCAAGATTCTTCCGCGAGTTACCCTTTCTTTCTCGTCGAGTACTCGATATGGCTTCACCGGGTAAGTAAGGTCGGATTGTAACTTGATATTGGCCGGTTGTACTTCCTCTTCTGGAACTCGAAGACATTTCTTTAGTTGTGACACATGGAAAACAGGGAATATAGCTTTAAATGTTCAGGTACTGTAGTTGATAAGCCACTTCTCCCTTCCTTTCCATTATCCTGTAGGGTCCCACAAACCTTGGCGCTAACTTTCTTTCACGCCAAAACGTCTAACTCCTTTCATGGGTGATACTTTCAAATACACATAGTCACCTACTTTGAATTCAAGCGGCCTTCTTCGCTTATCAGCATAGCTCTTCTGTCGAGACTGTGCAGCTGCTATGTGTTGTTGGATTATTCTAACTTGTTCTTCTGCTTCCCTACGAAGTCAGTTCCATAGTAACGACGTTCTCCTGGTTCAACCCAACTTACTGGTGTTCTGCATCTTCTGCCATACAGAGCTTCGAAAGGTGCCATATGAATGCTTTCTTGATAACTGTTATTATAAGCAAATTCTGCTAATGGCAACCACTTCTCCCAAGATCCCTTTGCTGAGATCACACACGCTCTCAACATATCCTCTAAAACCTGATTTACCCTTTCAGTTTGCCCTGACGTCTGGGGATGGTAAGCTGAACTATGGATTAACTTAGTACCTAATTCCTTTTGCATTTTCTCCCAGAATGGTGCAGTGAACTGTGTTCCGCGATCCGAAACTATGACTTTGGGTATACCATGCAATCGGATAATCTGATTGATATAGATCTCCGCATAATCCGGTACTCGATAACAGGTTTTAACTGGTATAAAATGAGCGGTCTTGGTGAGACGGTCTACTATTACCCATATCGAATCATTTCCCCTCTGAGTAGTAGGCAAACCGGTGATAAAATCCATACTCACCTCTTCCCACTTCCATTCAGGTATTGATAAGGGTTGAAGTGTTCCGGCTGGCTTCAGGTGAATGGCCTTCACTCGACAACACGTGTCGCATCTGGCTACATACGCGGCAATTTCCTTCTTCATTTTGGTCCACCAAAATCTTGGACGCAAATCTTGATACATCTTAGTGCTCCCGGGATGAATAGACAACTTGGAAAGATGAGCCTCATCCATGATCTGATTTTTGAGTTCCCTATTCTTGGGTACCACTAAGCGATTATCAAACCATAACACTCCCTTATCATCAACTCGAAAATGTTTTACGGGTTCAGTGGCAGCTCTTAGCTTTTCCTTGATATAATAGATTCCCTTGTCTGTTTTCTGCCCTTCTAGAATTTGATCAACTAAGGTGCTCTGCAGCTCGATGTGACGCAAGATCACAGGGTGTTCGAGACTAAACTCGTCCTCTGGTTGTAACCTCAAGTTATTACAATGCGACTTCCGACTCAGAGCATCAGCAACTACATTTGCCTTTCCTGGGTGATAATGTATCTGCAAATTGTAATCCTTAATCAACTCAAGCCATCTTCTCTGCCTCATATTCAGTTCAGGTTGAGTAAAGATATACTTGAGACTTTTGTGGTCCGTGTACATGTTACAGACGTTACCAAGCAGATAATGTCTCCATAGTTTTAGAGCGTGTACCACAGCAGCTAATTCCAAGTCATGCGTAGGATAATTAACTTCATGTTTTCTCAATTGACGTGAAGCATAAGCAATCACTCTGCCTTCTTGCATAAGAACACAGCCTAAACCAACTTTCGATGCGTCGCAGAAGACATCAAACGGCTTCTCGATATCTGGTTGAGCTAAGACAGGGGCAGTGGTTAATAGTTTCCGCAAGGTACGGAAAGCTGTTTCACACTTCTCTGTCCACTCAAACTTCTGATCCTTCTGCAGCAAACTTGTCATGGGCTTGGCAATCTTGGAGAAATCGGGAATGAAACGACGGTAATACCCTGCTAAACCGAGAAAACTCCGAATCTCCCCACTGAAGTTGGAGCTTCCCAATCCATTACTTCTTGTACTTTGCTAGGGTCCACAGAGATTCCTTCTTCTGACAGGATGTGACCAAGGAATTGTACTTGCTTCAACCAAAACTCGCATTTACTAAACTTAGCGTAAAGTTTATGTTCCCGGAGTCTTGTCAAGACGATCCTCAAATGTTCTGCATGGTCGTCCGGGTTCTCCGAATAAACCAAAATATCATCAATGAACACCACTACAAACTTATCTAGTTCTGGCATGAATACCGAGTTCATCAAACTCATAAAGTATGCTGGAGCATTTGTCAATCCAAAAGACATGACTAAATACTCGTACAGGCCATATCTGGTTGAAAAAGCAGTCTTTGGAATATCTTGTGGTCGGATTCTAATTTGATGATATCCTGATCTCAAATCGATCTTGGAGAATACTTTGGCTCTGGATAACTGATCAAACAAAATATCTATCCGTGGCAACGGATATTTGTTCTTAACGGTCACGGCATTAAGCGGTCGATAATCCACACACATCCGTAGAGACTTGTCCTTTTTCTTGACAAACAAAGCTGGGCATCCCCACTCTGACACACTAGGTTGAATGAAACCCTTGTCCAAAGTTCCTTAATCTGCGTCTTGAGTTCGGCTAATTCATTGGGCGGCATACGATAAGGTCTTCTCGAGATCGGTGCAGTTCCTGGTAACAGCTCAATAGTAAACTCTACAGCCCGCTTGGGCGGTAAACCCGGCAACTCATCTGGAAAGACGTCTGGGAAATCCCGAACAACTGGAATTTTTGACAGGTCCTCTATAGATAAGGTACAAGACAGATCAACAAAATCTGCTCCTCGAGGAAGAGAGATACGTATCTTGGTGTTAATCCTTGCATCAGATAAGGTAAGAGTTCTATCTGCAGTGTCTAACACCGCTTTCCACATACTCATCCAACTCATTCCTAGGACTACATCCATACTGAGTCCTGGCAAAACTACTAAATTGGCTCCAAACTTATGCCCTCCGATGTCGATGGTTGCATCACGTACCATCTGCCTAGACAACACACTACTCCCCACAGAGCTTACGCGAAACCCATAATCCATTTCAGACACCTCTTGATTATGCTTTTGTGCAAATGCTTTACTCATGAACGAATGCGATGATCCAGTATCAAACAAAACAACTGCAGGATGATGGTTAACAAGACACATACCAGCAGTCACGGGCTCTCCAGCACGAGCTTCTTCAGCGGTCATGTTGTGCAGGCGTGCGGGGTAGTTGGCCTGTTGCTTCTTTGGGTAGGGGCAGTACCTTGCGAAGTGCCCCTCTTGGTTGCAGTTGTAGCATGGTCCCCGAACCAACGGTTTGTTCCCTGAAGAACTGCCTTGACCTCCACGAGCCTGAGCAGCAGCTATCTTGTATGGCTTCTGATTGCGCTGAGCTTGTGGCTGATTCTTCTTCTGCGGCGGCCTAAAACGTGCCCCCGGCGCTGGTGGTCGATACAGATTTCGCTGAGCTGGTGGTCCTCTGGGTTGTGATGATCCTGATTCAAAGGTCCTCTTCCGGGCCTTGCTAGCAGCATGCTTGTTGTTATGGTTCTCTTGAATCAGACAGTCGCTTATGAAGTCATTGAAATTGGTACGGGAAGATGTACCCACTGACTTTCCCATTTTAGTGTTCAAGCCTCTCTTGAAACTAGCAATCTTCTTAGCGTCTGTGTCAACGAAGTCTGGGATATAGCGAGCCAACGAGTTGAACAGATGATGATACTCTGTGATAGACCGAGTTCCTTGAGTCAGATTCATGAACTCTGCCACTTTCATCTGGGTCAAGCCCGGCGGAATGTAATGACCTCGAACAGCAGCAGTAAACACTCTCCAAGTGATAGGAACATTGGCAGGATAGGTGGTACGATGATGTCCCCACCAAATCCCGGCTGGTCCCTGCAACTGGTGTGCGGCATATTCTGCTTTAAGCTCTTCTGTGAGCCTAAGCAAACGGAACTTCTGCTCCAGAGTATGCAGCCATTCTTCTGCCTCCAATGGTTCTGTAGCTTCCTTGAAGATTGGTGGTTTGGTATCCAGGAAATCCTTGAAAGAACTATATTGGTTCGGCTCAGCGTTGATGTCCCTGGCCAAGTTTTCCCTCAGCAAAGCTTCGATGTTGCGCTGGCTTCCAAGAAATTGAGCAAAAAGTTGCTCAGCCGTCGGGGATGGAGAGGTGGTGGATTGCGGTTTTCTCTCTCTGGGGTCCTCATTTCCACCACTACCCGCCTGCTCCACTACGAGTTGTCGTCATCTGCATATAGGATAGTAAGCGACCATTAGGCGAAGTTGCAACTTGTAGAGAACAATAATCATACCCACTGAAATTATTCGGAAAACAATTCACCAAACAATGACAGAGGTACAATAAATTTCAATCCACATCGCATCAACACATAACAAGATCACTTAATACATCATGCAAAAGATAACATAACATCCATCGTTTTGCCCATACATATGGGACTTTCCAAGGCCTCACACCACATCACATAGGTCCATACTCATGCTACATCTTAGCACATAACAACAAAATCGGGCCACTACAACACAAAAGATCACTAGTCGATAGCGCTAACTAGTCTACTCTCTCATGGCGCCATCACCACTACCACCGTCGCTAGACACATCTGAAGAACTACTAGAGAAAACTAATCGGCTCCGGATCCTCCTGGGGAAAGATGGGGTTCCTCTCATTCTCCCTACGGTGGATCTCCTCGTGCAGACGATCGTTGTAGTCCTGCAGGTGATGGAGTTGGAGCTCCAGGTCTCCCACTCGCAACCTCAGCAGCCTGTTCTCCTCTGAAACACGAATGCCCTCGACACAAACTCCTCGAAGCGCCTCCTCAGTCTCCCTCATGACCGAGGCCAAGAAAGTAGTCGACCCCTGCTGAATGGCAAGCTGATGAGCAGTCTCCTGCTCCCTCTGAAGTGCCTGGTCTCTCTCTACTGTCAACTGAGCTAGCTGTGTAGTGAGGAGGTCCATCTCTGTAGCGTGCTCCTCCTGACGGCGATGCTGCGCTGCAATCTCCTCGCTAAGAACATGGTCCAACTGCTCATAGCTGCGGGATAAGCAGCCATAAGTAGCCATAAGTGCAGCCATGGCACTCCCTGCTGGCCCGGCACAATGCTCCCTCTCAAGCGAACTACCCTCCAAAATAGTAGCTCCTGGCTGACGCCACACTGAAAGATACGGATCCACTGTCGGGAAGATACTGGCAGTAGCCTGAGCAACCACCTCCGGATGGTCCTCCATGATGTCCCGAAGAACGGTATAAGCAACCTGGTTGGCTGCATCCCAGGGGGTCCTCCCCTGCAAAGCAAACACTCGGCTGCACCAGACGTGATCCCGGTCCTCACGGCTAGGCACGTCGACCTCCACCGTGTACACGTGGCGATCCTCTGACAACTGCACACGGTGCCAGTCGTACTGTGGCTCCTGGCCCTCCTGATATCCCACCAGGTGCAGAACTCTCCAAAGAATAGTGGGCATCCCAAACTCCTCTAGAAAGTCCTCTGATCCCTCATCGGTCCATGGCCCCAGCATGTAGTTAGGCCTCTTGCCTCCCGTGGACTTGCGAGCAGTGCGCTTGGTGCGTGCCATCTGTAAGAAGTTTATCCACACAGTTTTTATTAGTTGAAACAACTTTTATTAGAAAAACGGGACAGAAACCATAAGGAAGGAAGTAAGATTAATGCAAGATTATATGATCATGATGCATGCACGTTTCATACGTCCTCACTGCCTAACAATCTAACGGCTAGGCGGTGGCATACACGCTCACTCATAACGTTAACTAAACGGACTACACGTTCGCAAGTTAGCGTACCTGCAGAAACTCACTTCAGCCCTTCCCACAGTATGAATATCATGCACTGCGGAAATTTAAATCTAATACTCACTTAGGTGTACACCCGGTATACACGTAAGCAGTATATGCACCCATCAAAATTATTACTCCCACAATCAATACTTTCACATATACTTGTGTGGAACAGGTATACGCGTCGGTATCATATAAGCACTTCCCTAGATTGGCGGTTGTCCAATCATGCTCTCACAACTCTCATTACCTTTAGCGTAGAGGCAATTGATCCATACATTACCATTCCGAAGAATAGCATCCATACAATTTCACCCTTGCCGTATGGACGACAGAATAACAGAAAATAAGTATGATGCACGACCCCCAAAGTTAGTACTTAAATAGCCACCTAAGTTCCTATTGGGCATAAGGACTTGATCAATGGCACACCTTACTCTTGGTCAAGAAGGTTTTTCAAATCCTAATATAACTATAAGTTCTTGTCAAATAGGAATTTTAATTGAAAATACAGTTTTTCAAATACACTTGTGAACAGTAACGCTAACCACGCTCCGATGCCAGCTGTAACAGAACCGACCAATTTGCACCAGATTAAGCACTGAATCGCTGCTTTCACAGAGATTACAAGTACTTAAGCTCGTACAAACCCGGTAGTCCGGAAATCTCGAAGGATTTCAAGTCATTCAACTTTAACCAAGATCGTAATAGATTAGCGTACATGCCCACAAGGTACATTCAGTTCGCACATAGTTCAAATACATCGGAGTTCAACAGTTATTACAAACCATAGTTTAATTCAAAAGCGGAAGCAACATAGTTTTGAAACACAAGTCCTTAGTTCACAATACAGTGCCATATGCTTGATCGGTCCACAAAAGCATCAGGGAAGATAAGAGTTGACCATGCCCATGGTCTAGTCACTGCCCTCGACGGGGTACAGACAGTTCTCGCAATAGCCGAAGAAGCATTGCCCATCTGCAACAACAAGGGATAGAACCCTGAGTACGAGAAGGTACTCAGCTAGACTTACCCGTCATAAACCAGAAATAACCGACACCAAGGATTATGCAAGGCTGTATCTGGGGTTGGCCACACTTACCTTTTTGCATAAAAGCACTTTATTATTAACTAATCATCATTAGAGCATTAGCAGTCACTTTTATGTAATCAGCCTGATTATCTAGATTTGCACCTGATCTAGAGCAAACACTTGACTACTTATTCAAGCAAGAGTGACTATTTCATCAATAGCCTTTCAGATTCATCAACCATAACCATCATTAATTCCATATATTACTACGGTAACACATGCTCAGTCAAGTTACTCACTAACCAGGAGCGATGGCGATTATAATCGATTCCTACCAGCTGGGGATAAAATGTCGCACACTCGCCCGACACACCCTGCCAGGTGGCCGTTGGCGACCACTTCAGGAGGTTCGAGAACACAACACGCGGGACGGTCATGGGCCCTTCTACACCGGGGGTTATCTCAATGCCAGGTCGCTCAAGCTATTAACTGCCCACGGTCATGCCAGGTCGATCAGGCCCTGCCTGCCCTCGGACCATGCCAGGTCGATCAGAATAGTTGCCCACGGTACATCTGAGGCCCTGGGTGTTAGGCGTCAACATCTCCGTCACCGGCTCGAAAAACCTTACTCGGCTTCACGGGAGGTACCCGCACCTGCTCCGTTAAGTGATTGACGCGTTCAAAATGACTGAGGTGTGCCTTCGTCGGTTCCTGATCGACACAGACGGGAGACTACTAGCACACAGAACCCATGTCCTGCTGCTCCTACATCCCGCCCGGTCTCAAATTAATTATCACATGGTTATCTCCATGATAGCACAAGGCTAAACATGATCAGTATCCACCTATATGCGGGAGACAGGAAATCACCCGACTTTTACCGGTCTAAGCAGGCTAAGCATAAACGAGCCTAGACTTATCAGGGATAACAAGGTAATATTTGCAGGTGGACAAGGATAAGTAATAATGCATCAACGGTAGCAATCAATTCCTATAACCTAATGCAACATCCATCATCAGGTTAATTAGAAACATTTGCAAACCGTAGGAGTTAGAATGCTCCGGGGCTTGCCTCGCTCGAAGTCGGCGGGGCGGTGATCACGGCACTCCGGCAGGTCTTCAGCGTCTCCTTCCGGGATCCCCTCCTCGGGTCTCCTCCTGACGCTGCTCCTCCGGCGTCTCCTGGGCTTCCACTACCGATCCTGCATGATGCGGTACATGAATGAACAACATGAATGCACATGGGATGCATGGTGATGCAACATGGAGTAACCATTCAGGAGATAAGCACATGTCATCTACTGCTACTCACTTATTTAATTCGACATACTACTTACCAAGTCTTGTTGTCACCGCATCAAAGTTGCTTAACGGGTTTATTACCCTCTAATTATTTGTAGAATTAAATCTAGTTAAATAGGCCCATAACAGTAACCTATCCTAGACAGCTTCACAAAAACCTATAAAAATTACTGGAGATCAATAACACTTAATCTAACCCTCTGTCCAAATTTCATCCCATTTGGACCTAGACTTCATCCTCTATGAAAAAGACAAATTCTATTATGGAAAGGTGCTTTGAACTACACACCCTAGCAAAAAGTGTCAAACAACAGATTTCTTATTTTTCTACTGAACTTCCTAGCATAAGAGCAATGTGCTTAAATTCTCAGGTTCATATTCCTCATATTTTAATTACTACAAAATAAACAAGGAAACGACATTTAAGCATTTTAAAAGCTACTGTCAAATTAATTCACAGAACAACCTCATATTATATTTTTCTCTGAAACTACACATTCATACAACCTAACAAAACTGGAATCACATTTTTCTGACTTATATATAATTAGTTATGCATTTACCAAGTTATCAGCACTTTTCTAAATTAAATAAATCTACACATAAAAGTATCACCAAAATGCATTTAACAGTTTTCACTGATAGATCTAAACATGCTTGACCTAACAAAATTTGTTTCACAGGATTTGGACTTAAAATGAGCCTTGTAGGAATTTTTGAAGCCATTACATAACTCTGCAAAAACAAACTAAAAAGGAAACTCAAACCTAAACGTACGGACTCCAACTTGGTTCGGCCGAGGCATAAGACAACGCTCAGCACACCCGGCGCGATTCGGCTGAGGCCCGAGGCAAGGCTTCGGCACATTCGGCGCGACTCGGCCGAGGCTCAAACACACTCAACCGATTCGGCCGAGGCTACTGACTCAACCGAGGCTCGGTGACTTAGCCGAGGCTCGAGGCAAACGCTCGGCACGCCCGGCTTACCGAGGCCTACGGCACCCAAACGCTTCCCTTTCTTTCTTTCTTGCTGCCAGTCGGGGCCCGCTGGTCAGGGCGACCAAGCTACCGAGGCCAGGCTCGGCACGTTACCGTGCGAGGCCAGGCTCGGCGGTCAACGGCGGAGTTTTGCGCCGTGGTCGTTGACCGGCCCTAGCTCGTCGACGGCGACACTTCTGGCGACACGGAGACCATTACTGGGTGCGGGTTTGCGAGGCGAACACAAACTAACTCGCTGAGACAGAGGGATACCGGAGCAAGCTCGACGGCGGCCATGGCGGAGCGGCGGCTCTGGCGACTCGGCGGCGGAACTCTTCCCGGCGGCTTGCGACTCGGCAAGACTAACACTAGCCTAAGCAAGTCACAAGTGACCTATTGGAGCAACTCCCGGGCTTCGGCATCCCCGGCATTGTCCGGCGCGATGCACGGCGGCGGTCCATGGCGGACACAGCGCGACTGGCCCGCGGTCCGGCGAACTCAGGACACGAGAGAGGTCTCCATCTGACTCTAAGCTACTACGACGGTAGAGAAGACTAGAACATGGCTCAGCTCAGGGTAGCATGGCCGGAGATGACCGGTCCACGTGAAGGTCACGATGGCGGCCATGGCGGAAGCTTGCGGATGGCGTCCGCTGTTCCGGCAGCTAGAGAGGGAGAGAGGGGAAACCAACCCTTACCGGAGAAAGAGGAGACCAGGGCGGAGGAACTGGCGAGAGGAATTGGACGGCGGCGCACGGTGGAGCGAGTAATCGCTCGCCGAGGTTCGGCGGGCGGCGGCGCTTTGCTTTCTCCCTTTTCCCGCTCGAACGCCGGCGAGAGCAGAGAGCGAGAGAGAGAGGCGCGAGCGCGGGGAACAGAATGGAGGGAGGAGCGGTTCGGACAGGGCGAGGGCGAAGGCATGCTTGCCACGCCGCGCGCGGACGCTGGCTTGGCCGGCCGTCGAGCGCCACGCGGCGGCAACGTCCTGGCGCTGTCGGCCACGACCCGCGCGCGCGCGCGCGCCGCACGGCACGCCCGGCCCGATTCAGTCCATCAGGCCGACTGACGGCCAGACTTTGAGCGCGATTAACTCCTAATCCATTTGATGAAAAGCTAAACCACTTGCTCCATTGCTTAGAGCTACATACCGACTACCACTTTGGTTACAAGATTGATCTTTGGTTCGGCCTAGATTGCTCCCGAGAAAGCTCCAAAGATGGCTAGATGAAACTGTTTGGGCAGTTAGGACTTAGAGAATTTTCTAAGTCTAAACTCCCTCAAATCTGCCTTGTGGGTCCCAAAACACCTTGTTAAACTCATTTTCATGAGTTGGGCCTTAAACAACTTTTGTTCTACTCTAAATTCTACACACTTTTGGTTAAGGGCCCACAGCCATGCAAAGCTTCTATCAGTCAAACAAAAGGACTCCTAGGGCTCCCTAGCTTCTAACCGAAACAAAAAAATGGCTCTATTAAGGCAACTAGGGTTAGAGACTTGGTAGCCAACATGACCAACATAAACCTAGCTTCATTTTGACTCCTCAACAAGGTTCAACTACTAAGGAGACTTAAGCACTCCACAAACAAGACACACAAGCATTCAATCAAGCATAGCATCACAAAAGGTCACATGAAATGACACTTAACAAAAGAAAGAATGCAACATGAAATGATGATGCTTTATGCTCATGAGATGTCAATTATGCACTTAGGGTTGCTTAACACCTAGGGTGTTACATCTTCCTCTCATCATCACTAGAATCACCATCATCGCTTGAGGAAGCATCACTATCCCATGTCACAACATAGGATCCACCCTTCTTCTTTTCCTTCTTCTTCTCCTTCTTCTCCTTCTTGTTCTTCTTATGATCATCTTCATCATCACTAGATTGTGGACAATCCGCAATGACGTGATCTTTGCTCTTGCATCGATAACATTTTCTAGTTGAGCTCTTGTATGAATCTCTTTTCTTTCTTGCCCCAAAGATCTTCTTCTTCATGAACTTGCCAAACTTCTTGACAAAGAGAGCTATTTCTTCATCATCTAACTCATTGCCGCTTGTGCTAGCTTCATCATCACTTTCCTCCTTCTTTGCTTTGCCTTGCTCTTGATCTTGGAGGATGACGCCTTGAACGCCACGATCTTCTTCTTCTTCTCTTCCTCTTGGACTCCCCCCATCCGTTCCACACGATATGTGTCTTGAGTGACCACATCACCTAGTACTTGGTTTGAGGTTACTGTATCCAACCCTTCTCTCACAAGGATTGTCACCAAGGTATCAAACCTAGGTGGCAAGCATCTCAAGAACTTGTGAGAAAAGTCCTTGTCATCCACCTTCTCACCCAACGCCTTCAAATCATTGACAATGACTTGCAATCGGTGAAACGTCTCCAATATGCTTTCATCATCTTGCATCTTGAAGGTGGCAAGCTTGTCTTTGAGAATGTAGAGCTTGGCACTCTTCACGGCCTTGGTGCCCTCATAGGTCTCCTCTAATCTTTCCCATATCTCACTTGCACGCTCAAGATTCTTGATTTGCTCAAAAACTTTGATGTCGAATGCTTCATAGAAAAGGTTGATTGCCACATCATTCCATTGAAGCTTCTCTTCTTCTCTTGGAGTTGGATCGGCAGAATCAATCACAGCAAAGTCATGTTCGATCACATCTCATATCTTCCTATTCATGCCCCTTGTGAACGCGCACATCTTCCGCTTCCAACAATCGAAGTTGGTGCCGTCAAAATGTGATGGCTTCCCCATATAGTTCATTTGAGCCATTGCAACACCGGAGGTTGTAAATCCTCAAACAAACGGTGACTTGGCTCTGATACCACTTGAAAGGTTTGAATGGCTAGAGAGGGGGTGAATAGCCTATTTAAAAATATAGAAACCTGAAACTCAAAGCTCAAAATGGATATTAGATCACACAGTCGGTACTACCGACTATAGGGCCGGTACTACCGGCTCCAAGGGTCGGTACTACCGACAACCTAGGAACAACTACGAAATCGAGATGAACAAGATGCAAACTTGAATCTAGCTTATACCAAGGTTTTCCTAAGAGATGTAGACGAAGTTTATACCTTGTCCAAGTAGTGGCTCCTCCCCAAAGAGTGGATCGAGCCTTCCCACACTTAGAAGAGAGAGGAGGGAGAGAGAACATGAAGAACAAGAGTACAAAAGAAATAATCCAAGATGTAAAACCAACAAGCACACAAGACACGAGATTTAACCCGAGGTTCGGCCACTTCACTAAGAAGCACCTACGTCCCCGTTGTTGAGGTGACCACGAAGGTCAGAGTCTCTTTCTCCTCCTTGCCTCACTCAATCAACCACGAAGGCTAGTTGAGTTTCTTCACTAAGAATCATAGGGTAATACAAACACTTCGGAGTGCCCTCACAAATGAGTCAATCACGGGCAACAACCGAAGAACACCTAACCGTCTAGGGTTCCAAGAACCCAGAGTAAAGAACACAAATCAAGCCAGAGAGATGTTGGATCCAAGTGCTCTAGACGTAGATCGATGTGTCACACTCTCTAATCTCACTTCCCTAGCTCAAAGCTTGCAAAAGATTCACTCTAGAATCAAAGGGGGAGAGAGAGGAGCTTGGTCAACACTTGGGAGCTCTCTTCTTTCTTCTCTTAGGTCAGGCGAATGGGAGAGATGTAAGTTAGAAGCCGGCCGAGCGGCTACTTAACCAAGTCACGCTGCGCCATGGTCGGTAGTACCGATGAAAGGTCCAAATTGGCTAGAGGGGGGGTGAATAGCCTAATTAAAAATCTACAAAAATTACTTAGGCAAACACTATTAGTATAACAAATGGCGAAGTTTTTTGCGCTAGCCTAATAGTGTGTTGCAAGCCACCTATCCAACAATTCTACCTAATATTTCTATGTCACACAATCAACTAGAGCTAATAAAAAATATGGAATAAAACAATCTAGCTCTAGCACAAGTATGATATACAAAGAATGTATATGAAACAAGTGTGTGCACAAGATATACTAAGCAAGCTAACTAAACAAGATATATGACAAGAGGTAATATCTATACAAAAGAGTAGCTCAAAGTAAATACATAAAGTAAATGAGCTAGATAGAAGTGGTTTCACCGAGCCTTCGGGATCGTCTAGTATATAACCAATCACCGGTGAAATCCGCTCGTGATGCCAATCACCAAGAATATGAATATGGGATCAATCACCCAGATGAATGCGCAATCACAATAAGCACACGAGACACAAAGATTTATCCCGAGGTTCACGTGCTTGCCGGCACGCTACTCCCTGTTGTGTCGACCAACACTAGGTGACCTGGTGGCTAATTGGCGCAAAGCCAAGCTCACAAAGAGCACCACGAGAATCTACCGCTAGTGAGGTAGCTCAATGACACGAGCAATCCACTAAGGATGCCTCTTGCCGCTCCGGCGAGGTGAGGCTCCAAAGACTTCTCACAATCACGATCGGTGGTGGCCAAGAATAATCTCCTTCTCTTGCCAACACCCACAACACCTCCAAGCCGTCTAGGCACCGGCAAATGCCAAGAGTAACAAGAAACTCAAAGCCGATGCGAAGAACTAGTGCCACTAGATTGAACTCTTTCAAATAACGCACTAGATCACTCAATCTCACTTGGTTTGATCAAATCAACTTGGGAGATGAGTTGGGAGGCTTGCCAATGCTCACTAGTATGCTTAGGAATCGAAATGTGCAATAGAGATGCCAGGTGAGCCGGCCAAGCCCCTTAAATAGGCCATCCAAGTTGGCCTAGCCGTTGGGCTGAAATCGCGACCATCGGACGCTCCGATGCGCGACCATCGGACGCTGCCCCAGCGTCCGATGCTCCAGATGGAGCCATGTGTCCCTCTGATATGAATTCAGCCCGTTTGATCCCAACGGTCATATTCCTTTGCGCCACGGTTAATGTGACATCGGACGCGCCGCCGGAACGTTAGCATCGGACGCTCAACCCCTGCGTCCGATGACACAACAGAAAGGTTCCAGAACGCTCCAAACCACATCGGACGCGTCCGATGGATTGGCATCGGACGCAGCCCAGCGTCCGATGCTCCCTGGAAAGCACGCTCGCGCCACGTCACCTGCATCGGACTCTGCAACAGTGTTTTGCCAGCGTCCGTTGCCAGCGTCCGATGCTCCTTCAACAAATGTCAGTAGTTAGGGTTTGCCATCGGACGCTCGACCCAGCGTCCAATGCTGCTGCCAACAACGTCCGATGCCCCTAACGCAGCACCTTTCACTTTCTAACTTCTACCCTTGCTTCCATGTGCCAACACCAAAGTGTTCCAACACTTGTGCACGTGTGTTAGCATTTTGCAAAGCATTTATCAAGGGTTTTATTTGTCACTCACTAGGTCTATAGCATCGATATGTTAGAGAACACCTAGTGGCACTTGAACACCGCATAAGCCATGAATAATCTCCTCTTGATAGTACGGCTATGTATCCTAAATGTGATCACACTCGCTAAGTGTCTTGATCACTAAAATAAAGAGCCCTATAGGTTATACCTTTGCCTTCGGGCTTCTTAGCTCCATCTCTTCTCTTCTTTATTTCACCAAAGGTAGAGCACTTGATCTCTTGAGTTGCATATGGCCATAACCATCCTCCATGGTTACCATCTTTGCTAGCTTCATCACTTGGCTTAGTCACAATCCTTTCTTATAAGCTACACACATGTTTAGCAATAGGATTAGACCAAATAGGTTTCATCAATTAACCAAAATCAAACTAGGGCTTTCAACCGACCCCCTTGGTCGGTAGTACCGACCGTACTAAAAACGACCGTTACAGCGACCGTTGACCAGATGGAACAACCGACCCTTGGTCGGTACCACTGGTGGTCGGTAGTACCGACCCTATGGCGGTACTACCGCCAGGCCAAACTGGCCACTTCCAGAGAGCACCAAACTTTCTCCAAACCTTAGAGCCACCAACGGTCGGTAGTACCGGCCCCATGGCGGTACTACCGACAGGCCAAAAATTGGACCTACACAGAGAGGGTGAAGAAACATCCTGGATCCTTGGTACTACCGACCGGGGGTCGGTACTACCGAGGCTGGTAGTACCGGCCCTATGGCGGTACTACCGCTAGGTCACTTGAGACCAAATCCAGAGAGCATTGCACTCAGCATCCTTGGGCGGTACTACCGACCCCCTTGGTCGGTACTACCGACCACACCCAGAAAACCTCTATGTGTTCGTGAGTGCGTGGTGTCTCTCAAGCGTTAGAAGTTAGTCGTCATGAGCACTTTTCTCCACATCTAGCTAGCCTCAAATGTATCCCTCTTCATAGTCCGGCTTGCCTATTACTCAAGATCAAAGATAAAACTGAAGTCCCTACTTGAGCAATGACATCTTCTCCCTTCTCCATTTCACCAAAGATAGAGCATGTGATCACTTGAGAACTTGTGGCCGTCACCATTCAACATGGTCGCCGTCTAGCTAGCTCCATCAAAGGCTTGGTCGTAATCCATTCTCATTAGCTACACACATGCTTAGCAATAGGATTAGACCAAATGGGTTTCATCAATTAACCAAAATCAAACTAGGGCTTTCAAAGTCACTATGTATATGCATGAATCCATGGGCATGTTGATTTTTCGAGCTACATATATAGTTGAAAGGTTTCAACTAAGCATATATAAAATACAAATAAAAGTGTAATGTAAAGATAGAAAATATTTGTAGATATAACTACATAAAGTTATTGGTAATTAAAATCACAAGCAGATAAAAAGGTAATAAAGTACCTATTAGAATATGAATGCATGCAAATAGATAAAAACATAGAAAAACAAGGAAGAATCGTGCAGATGGAAAAACATGAACAAAAATAGCAAATAACTAAAGCAACTGCAACTAACGTCTATCACAAGAAAAAATAAAATGAAAGAATTATGGGTATTATTATGTTAGAATATGAAAACATAAGAGATAGTTTCAACTAGATATATGTTTAACACATAGGCAGGTATGCTGCAAATGAACAACTAGAAATTGAGATAAAAAATTATAGTATACTGGTAGCAACTAAAGTATATCAGAACTGGATATAGATATGATTATAAAAACATCTAAATGATGAGTTTATATGTTTGAATATGAGCAAATATAACAAAGATATTTTGATTAGTGGTGGGCACGAAAGAATAAATATAAATCTCTTATACTTACTAGGACAAATGCCCGTGCGTTGCAACGGAATAAGAAAGAGACTCTAAAAATCTTTTAGGTTGATCCAATCCCGAAAATGCAGAAAGACCAAAGTTTATAAATTGTTAATTTTGGCAGTGGTCCACGGGCCTTAATGATCTCACGTCGACCCCGTCCAGGTAAATATGGAGCAACGGGGCACGGGGCGCTCTTCTTATAGCGTGAGCTCGTGGCTCGTCCGCCTTCAGCTGGTGAGGTGGTGCTAA
This sequence comes from Coix lacryma-jobi var. lacryma-jobi, assembly GCA_009763385.1. Lineage (NCBI taxonomy): Eukaryota > Viridiplantae > Streptophyta > Magnoliopsida > Poales > Poaceae > Coix > Coix lacryma-jobi. The sequence goes on along the minus strand of CM019827.1, from coordinate 30,362,433 downwards.
ACTCCAAACCGAAACTGAACGAGCGCTCGTCTCCGCTCTACTGCTGGGCCTACTGCATACGATCTGCAGATCGAATCGACGTGGGCCTTCAGATGGGCCAGTTGCCTGCAGTCCGAACGTATTACGTTTGGCCAGGTTTCGCGGTCAAGAAACCGTGAGCCTTTTTTTTTGGGCCGAGCTCATCATATAAAGAAACGAACAGGTATCAGTAACATCCTATTAGTCCCATATCGGTCCACTAATCTTACGAGAATCCTAGTTGGTCAATATAAGTAGACCAGACGAAAAAACATACCAGACAAAAAAAAGTGGCTGAAATTTTGCCTCTTTATTATTAGGTATAGATAGATATAGACTAGCTTGTACTGCAAGGATCATCAATATACTATAAGATCGCGAAGGACATGTAGCATAGTGGTCACAAAAGCCTTAGTGGCACTTGAAGTCATCGATTAAACTATCTGTGGGAGCGAATTTTTTAGGATTTAAAGACGTTCTGTTTGGATTTTTTAGATCTAGTGCCTAGTCTTTGACGATGCTCATAGGACATGATCTATGTACATGTGTTTATAAGATTGAGTGTGCATACGTTGTGAGTGTAATTCGTAAAAACAATGGACTATAATGATTCTAAAATTTAGAAGAATTGTTGCATCATCCGACTTTTAGCTAGTAATCAAAGTACTTTACAAAGATGTAGTATTGATCTAGTATTTTAAAATATATTGTACTCAAAGCATGAGCGCCTATGGACCCTCTGCTAAATTTTCTCAGAACATGCTCTCACAAAACCTCATACAGCTTTCTAAATTTAAGCTTTGCTATGTGTCTAGAAAAAACCAAAACTTAGAATTTGAAACTATGAGAGTAATATCTAAAGAGATTAAAGCGTGCACCCTCACGTCTCCATAGGACACAAATGCACTCTATTCATGTCCGTAACACACAAGCTGAAACAAACTCCCAACAGTCTAGGAAAACTAAACTTGCTTCTTTCAACCAAGCGAACTACTCATGGTTCGCAGCACCGGACGTCTCCATCAAATACGGAAGCAAAACGATGCTTTGCTTGCGTAAAATGCAAGGCGCTTTATTTGCCGACCTTTTCCACGTACAGAACCAATACTACTAGCTTCTGTACCACATACAGGAGCCCAGGAGGGTCCGATTGGAATATAACTTGCGTAAGTGGAAAACAAAGATCCAGCAGATCAACACATGCTTACAAACTTGTACTAGCGCATTCTATTCTACTGTACCAGCCTACCAGGTCAATGCGCATCGATAAGGCTAGATGAACAGAATACGGAAGAAAGGAGGAAAAAAAAAAGATGTGCTAAATATATTACAAGCCCTCTGAAATGCACATATCTAGGCCTTGTTCATTTTACCTCAAACTATCAACTTTTTTCACTCTCTCCATCACATCACCATCACATCAATATTTGGACGCATGCATGAAACATTAAATGTTAGTGAAATAAATAACTAATTACACAGATTAGTTGTAAATCACGAGACGAATCTTTTGAGGTTAGTTAGCACATGATTGGACAATATTTGTCAAATACAAATGAAAGTGCTACAGTTGCAAAAAAAAATCACTTTTTCAATCTAAACAAGGCCCTAGAAAATTGTCGAGGATGAACAACAATTAGAAGTTGAGAGAATTATTTATTTGGCCCCAAAAAAACTCTGGTTACTTATGTGGCCTCTTTTTTTTTAAGTTGTGTATATGGCCTTAAAACGAAACTTTGTTACTTATTTGGCCTTCCGTTAGATTTTAGGGCATAACGGTGTTAAGTATAGGGTAAAAATACCATTTTGCCCCTGCGCCTAAAAAACAGTGTATAAAACAGTATATGTAGTGAACAATATATATATATATGAATACATATGTATATAAAAAGTATATATATATAATATATATATATATCTAAACAGTATATATATATATATTATATATATTGTTTTATACACTTTTTTTATTTTTTTAGGCACAGGGGCAAAATGGTCTTTTTACCCTATACTTAACACCGTTATGCCCTCAAATCTAACGGAAGGCCAAATAAGTAACAAAGTTTCGTTTTGAGGCCATATACACAACTTCAATAGAAAAGAGGCCATATAAGTAACCAGAGTTTTTTCGAGGGCCAAATAAATAATTCTCCCTTAGAAGTTTGTGGGACAAGGATTAGAGTGAAAAGTAAAGTCATATACTTACCTCGTTTGAAATACAAGGTATTTGATAAAATAAGACTAACATAAATTGTCTCTGCTACTAATTAATTACTTTGGTTCTTAACTTGCTTAATTTTCTAGTAATGCATAGATTAAAAAAAGTCTACCAAACGACTACTTATTGGGCAGATTAATCCAATTTTCCAAAAAAAAAATGTTGTTTTGCCAAAACTTCTTATTAGGCCCACTTCATCCGTGTACCCATTTATCGTTGGACTCACGTACTCTTTTATTCCTCTCGTTTCTTCACGGATATCTCTCACCTTCACGCATAGAGTTGTTACATGGAAGGTCGTTTGGTTGGTGACGTGGTCGAGTGGCTCATGCAGTGGCCGCCAGGTAAGCGCTGCCAAACGCGTCTGCCTCTGGTTGAAAATGTGCACAAGATATCGAACTTTTCTCTCTTTTTTCGCTCAAACAAGATCTCAAGAGAAGCTACCCTGCACCTGGATCCTATCTATTTATAAAAATTGCAATTCTTTACACCACAACAGAATATGAAGTTATTTGCAAGTATACTGCGTCCACAAGAGCAGCATGCCATCTCCAAAGAGAAGAAAATAGGTGGCAGGTACTCCCGTCTTAGAAGCAGAACTTCTGCCGCTGCAAATGATGGATGGACAAATATGAAATTGCGTACTTGGTACCATTGGCTAGAAGAGGGAAGCATTAAAACGGTACGCTCTTCAAACGGGGGGGGGGGGGGGGGGGGGGGTGGAAGGCAATCTCTATGAACGGCCGTTACTTACACAAAATTTGGCTGTCTGTTGTTGATCAATATATGCAAGCAGCTCATCCTGCCGAATCAATGTCTCATACAAGACCTGCTCACGAGAGAAACAAATGTCAGTACAGAAAAAGTAGTGTTTTCAATTAATTGTTTCAAGAACTCCATGTATCAATCTAGGATTTCACTTCAGGTTCTTGGTACAAGAAAAATATCAAGAAATTTAGTAAACAGATAAATTCTTGGATGTAACTACCATGGCTGAAAAAAATATTATAAACTCACAATAAAGCTACATCGTATACTTAAAATTTAAGATAGCTAACTAGTCTCAACTTGGTAAATCAGCTTACAGCTACTTCTTTTTTCCTTTAAGAAAACAGGGATACCTTCTTCATAGAAATTAGTTCAGCTTCCAACACATCCACGCGGTAAATGGAAGTACGTAGCAATTCCTCCTTTTCAAATGGCACTTGAGGTGGCTTTGCTTCAAGTGCCTGTACCTTCTCCTCCAATTCACCAAGCCGTGTCAATACAGATGTAAGGGTACCATTTCCTTGACGGAAGTCAGCGCCACAGTGGTCACATGTGATGGCCTGGTTTGAGAGCCTTTTGGTCACTATGCTCAGGACAGAACGGAGGAATGCCAACAAGCTCAGGATTAAGACTGTTGACCATGTGACAATTCGAGTTTTAAGTCCTCCCAAAGTTGCCGGTATATTTCTCAAGGCGAAAGAACCTGGTCAAGCATGCATAAAGAATCAGTCAATGTAACTCCCAAGCTAACTTAGTAACTTATCCTAATAATAATCTTAAAAACCAGTCAAAATTGCTCAATATGCACCACTATTTGAGATTTAGACTGTTCAGTACGTGTAGTATTGTATCTAGTTAGTAGTTAGTCTCAATGTAGTTGGTTCCAAATCACAGGAACTTCTCAATAGGAGTCTAGTCTATGAATGACATGATTACATAAAGACCTGAGCTGGAAGGTGTCAAGCTGTTTCTTGGATTGGAGCATGCATCCACGTCCTTGTCAACATCAGGGATGCTATGCCCTATAACGGGAGGAGCATCAGATGAGGAAGAATGTCCTGGAAATTTTGACTGTAAACAGCAAAACATCTATCGATCATCATAACATATTGATGAATTAAAAAAATTATAAAGAGTTCAACCATTAAGAAGAAGTAACCCAAAAAAGGCATTTTTATATGCAGCTGAATCATTTGAAGTCATAAAACCTGTAGGATGGCATAATTATCATTGACTGTGCAGATGCTCAAAGTGTAAAAGGATACTTGCCTCATCCACATGGGTCAAATTAGGGCTTATGATGGGATCCACTAAAGCCGTTGGAGAAGAAACATCTTCCACCGCAGAAATAGATTCGGCAGAGGCATCATTGCCTTTTTCCTGCTCCTAAGGGGGGAAGGTTTATATATAAGGTAAATAATGGAAATCTCAAGAAAAAGTCCATGTAAAGCAGGCTTACATTTGAGTGTTCAGTACAACCAGCTTCCTTCTGATTTATGTTTGATACAGCAAGAACTTGCCGACCATAGTTTGCCTCACCATTGATAACTCTCTGGGAATTGAAGCCTTTTATTTTAGTATTATAAAACAGGACGACTAGTCAGAATGATGAGGCCAGCACTAGGAAAATACCTTGACAATTTCAGGGTCCTTCCAAGGGCCTTTGTCTGATTTTGGACAACCACCATACTCTTCACACCTGCACTTACCACCAAGAAATTCTGGGAGCTCACTGAAAACATGGAATTGAAAAACATTAGGATGGAATCCAAACAGAAAACCAGTTAACATAATTTCAGATCCTAACCTGCCATCAATTATTTCAAGTAATTTAGTTTGGTACTTGTTTCCAAGGACCTTGATATGAAAAAAATTGGTGAGAATTAGTATATATAACCAAAAACTACACATGAATACTAAGATAAGACCGTAGAAATAAACAGTAGCAACCATACATGAATTTTGAAGCAGTTTCTGGATCAAGAAATGATTTTATTGTACCCCATAACATCTTGAAGCCTTGGCCAGCATTTATGATGTACAGTTGGTGTAAGGTCTGCAAGATCATTCAGAATGCATTAGAAAAATTACTTCGCCGTATAGGCCCAGACAAAAACGGTGAACATGAGCAGCATAATTGAAGAAGAACCATGTACATAAGGTCGACGAAATAACCATGGAAATGAGGGAATAGTGAAAAAACTAGTACTGAAGTTGGGAATAACATACCTCTGGATAGTTGTCATTGTTGATCTTCTGCAGCCGCATAATTAGCTCTCTTGCATCCTTTGTGAAGTTCTTTAGGCCCTTGACTTACAAAAACAAGTTAGTTACTACGCTGCTAAGCCCTTTAAAATAAAATTTGTTGAGGGAAATGATGTAAATAAAAATCACATACCACGCCTTTCACATCCAATATCGTAGTAGATGAGTCTATATGCCTTTTCGCAGCAATAGAACAAGCTGGAAACCTCATCTGGAGACATCTCTCAAACTCCTTGACATGATATTTTACATAGCGGTCAATAGTTGTGATTTGCACTAGTTGTTGGTATCAACTTTCCCAATTAGTTCTATGTAAACAGGCCTTCCCTCTTTGTCCACACCATGATAAAACTGCGGATAGTACTTCATAACTTCATCTACTTCAGTGTAGTCAAATTCCTAAAGGACCAGATTAGACTTTTAAAATTAAACACAAAGAAATAATTACACTACATATATCTTGGGGTATCTGTGTCGGTGTATTACATAATTAGCCTTACCTCTATATTGTCAGCACCAAATTCCTTCCTCCATCTAAGCATCTCTAACCACATATGCTTTGCTTTGTCAATATTCAATTTCCTTGCTTTGAGGAACCTACATGTAAAAGGCATACAAAGAAAGTTAAACCAAATAAGGAGTCAGATTTCTATTCATGAAATTTTTGCATATAAAAATTTTGTGCAGGAAGTAAAAGCCGGACAGAAGAGAAGAACCAAGAAACTTAAGATGAGCAAATGCAATGCAGCAAATACCTCAACATCGTGTGATAATCATCGTGGTGCTCTGGCAACAAGCCCTCATCAAGTAAACACTGGCGAAACCTTTCAACAATCTCCAGCTCTCGAACATCTTATGTCTTCTATTGAGGCTACATGGTTATCATTCTTGGTTTTACTCTTTCTCCTTAAGGAATGCCTAAATTTATACCCTGCAGTAGCTGCTCTCTTCTTGAAAGAGCCCCTTTTGGGCTTTCTTTCTCCTTCTGAGTTCTCTTCATCAGAATTGCACTCTCTCCTTTCGTCAATGTGTGCATGACCGTCATGACCTGCACCCAAACTATTTCAGCATTCCGCGTCTCAACCAAATCGAAAGCGGTATAGCAGCCATAACAATCAGTAGGCCAATTAGCAAATTGGCATGCTTCACAAAGAACAGAATTTGGTAGTACAACTACAAGTCATTCATACGCATCAGACTGTAAGGTTGAAACTCAAAAATGCCCCCTCCCGCGGGCATCAAACTAGCAGAAATATTGTCATCTTTTTGAATCGAAGTACCAAATTTTGAAGGACACGTTTTGTTATTTTGAGCTCGTCGATCAATTATCAGGTTATCAGCAGTCAACTGTCAATATTGAACCCGACAGAAGGAAATCTTTATATCCACTATAAAAGCGGAGTTACAACTGAACCGATGAACCAAAGTAGCGAGACGCCCCCACTCTCCATCCCCAACAACATCGAAGAAATAAGAAAGCACAAGGCGTAAGGGAATCATCAAGGACATGTATGTAGTTGAAGCAAACGCATTTTGGCACTCACTCGGCGTCGCGAGCCGGTCGATGGTTGCCGACATTCCCTTCTCCGCAACCGCAAGCCCCAAAACCCGAGTGCGATTCCTCTCCTGGGATTCCAATTCCAGAGCCCTCGCTACGACCCTAACCCCTAACGAATGGGGCTCTCGATCGAGGAGTAAACAAATCGTGGATTCCTATAAGCGGAGAATTTTGAAGCTTTTCTCGAGAGGAAAATTTTGATGCCTTTGTGGGACGGAGGGGAAAAGAAGCTTCTGCTTTCCCTTCATCGGTGGAGAGAGGCCTGCAGAGGCGGGGGGTTAAGGTTCTGGGCTGGACCAGGTCCATGGGCTCCGAAGTGCGAGGAGGTGGCGTTACCGGCACGTGAACGTGCCACGTGTCTGATGATACGGGCCCCGGGAGGTTGAGACCGTGCGCGTAGCGACGACCTCCGTTTTTGTGTGTGATGAAGGGTTGTGATTTACGAGCGTGTGATCTGGGATTCGGAGGCGGCTACCGGCTAGTCAGCGTCTTTGACGGTTTAAGCGGTTTTTAATGGATCTATCTATCCACCGTCTAAACAAAAATTTAAAATTAGAGTCTGATTTTATCTTAGGGCATGTTTAGATCTCAAATATTTACAAGATTTCCTATCACATCGAATATTTAGACGCATGCATGAAGTATTAAATGTAGGTAAAAAAATAACTAATTGCACAGTTTGTTTGTAAATGTCGCGACGAATCTTTTGAGTCTAGTTGGTCTATATTTGGACAAAGTTTGTCAAATAACAACGAAAGTGCTACAGGAACTTTACACCCAAAATTCTTCCAACTAAACACACCCTTAATCTCAGTGTACGAACCTACGTCCTCTGTGTTAGAAAGGATGGTGTTTCAGCTATGAATATGGACAAATGTTTTAAACTTTAGCCAGAAAGGATGTCCCAGCAATGTTAGATAGTAAATATGAAATCTAGATTCTGGATAAGAAAATAAAGAGTGTTTGAACTTTATTCTCATAATGATTATTGGCTTTTGTAGTAAAGGTCTACAACAGATAGTTGATTCTAAAATCTATCGTTTAGATCTTATTCTCACTTTTCTACCTCATTTTATTTTTCCTAGAAGAGTCCTATTCAGAATTCATCCTACTTTGGATTACTAGTTGGGGAGCTTTTTTCTTCAATTGATTACTAGATAGTAGACATGCGACTTAAAACTTTTCAATAGCAGATAAGGAATCAAGTGAACTTTTAATGGCAGATATAAGCAATTTTCTCTATTTATTACCCATTTCGTTCCAAAAAAAAAACCTTGATGTTCTGATATCAAAAAAAAATCTTAGAGAACTTGATATTTTAGTTGGTTGACAACAGAATGCATTTATCAGCTTGAAATTAATGCAGTCTGCACTTCCCAATGCGCTAGTACAGAAAACATCTATATTGGTGGTACTTTTTTTTAATTTGTGCTCATGTTTCTCTCAGCCGATAGAAAATTATGCATATCTCGCTAGCATCACTTAAGGTCTGATTAATCGTCTGAATTAAGTTTAGCCTACATTAGATCTTATGGAGCACAACCTAAGCTACAATAAATGTATGCGGTGTTTTCATGTTTGGTGTTCTATATAGTGAAGTCGCATAATGTAAGACTGTTTTCTTGTTTATTTTTATTTGTATACATTCACCATATGCTTTATAGTAAATATGGGCTTTTAGCCTTTTATGACGTCTGCTAGATGACAAAACAGCTATCTATTATAAACAAAGGTTACTTATGATGACGTTTCACAAGATGACAATTATTTATAACTAAGTTGTGTCTTTGTCATAAATATCATAATAATAATATGCATGAGCTTAGTGACGATAGGTCGATGATAATAGTTGATCTTATAAAATATAAAATTATTATATTTTTTTACTCAAACAAACTTGGATAAATAAATAATCAAGAACAAAGATGTAGTTACTGATGACTTCTACAACTATCGTTTAAATAACTTTTTAATTTGAAATCATGTGCTCTCCAAAAATTATGTTTGAAGTTCTTATATTTTGAGATTTAATTTTGAATTAATCAAATAAAGTTGGATCGAGAAATGGCCAAAACAAGAGTTCTAAATCTTGATCAATTTCACAACTTTATCGTTGATGACTTTTAATTTAAAATTATTTTTTCACAAAATTCTATTTGAAGTTCTCATATTTTAAAATTTAAATTTTGAATTGTTCAAACTAAATCAGAGAGAAACGACTAAAACAAAAGTTTTAGATCTTGATGGGTTCTTTAGCTTTGTTGTTGACCACTTTTCCATTTTAAAATTATTAAATATCTTAAATTATGTTCGTAGTTCTCATATTTTGAAATTCAAATTTTTAACATATACGAATAAAGAAATAATCAAAATAGAAATTGTAGATGTCAACTCGTTCTACAACTTTTAAGCCTGGCCTATTTTATTGAACGTAGACCTCACTTAATTGTCGAGACTTGGACAAAGGTGATAAACTAATAGCAAAGTATTGTTGACAACATTTTCATTTGAAATTATTTAATATTCCAAAATTTTGTTCGAAACTCTTATATTTTTAAAATTCAAACTTTAAATTGTTTTAAAAATTGGTTGGAGAAAAGACCAAAATAAAAGTTATAGATCTCGATGAATTCTACAATTTATTGTTGATAACCTTTTTATTTGAAACCATTTATTATCTTAAAATTGTATTATAAGTTCTCAAATTTTGAATTTAAATTTCAAATAATTCAAAAAGTTGGATGGAGAAATAATTAAAACAAAAGTTGTAGATCTCGATTAGTTCTACAACTTAGTTGTTCACGACATTTTCATTTAAATTCATTTAATATCCTAAGATATTGCCTGAAGTATGTTCTAATATCTTGAAATTCAATTTTCAAAAAAAAATTGGACCAGATTCTGGATCTATTCCAATCCTGGGTCCATTCTTATCTTTGACACACTATAGTTGTTTCATTATCAAGTAAATAAAGAAGACATATTATGAAGGTCCAAACATTTTTTTCTTGGAAATGACCAATACAAAACTTCCAGATATAGAATACTTCCACAACTTTGTTATTGAACATTTTTTTCATTTGGAGTCATTATTTACTATCCCAAAATTCTATTTGAATTTATCATACTTTGAAATTCAAATTTTTGAATTGTTCTAACGAACTCATTTGAAGAAAGGACTAAAATAAAAAATTATAGATGTCGATGAGTACTACAATTTTGTTGTCGACATCTCTTTCATTTAAATCATTACTATTCTAAAATTTTGCTCAAAACTCTCTTATGTTGTTAACAGATTTATACTAACAATTTTATAACTAAGTTATGAATAAGTGCAGTTTCTTTTTTAATCTTTGCTAAAGTTTGTAACTAGTTTTTCTCTCTCATACTAACTCATAATGTTCTTACTGCCATGTCACATGTGTCATGTCATCATACACCTTGTGCTATTCTGTTTAATATGTTGTGATGAGTTTAGTTATGTGACTAGTTAGTTAGTGATATGAGAACTATTGCCACTATAACAATGAAAATGTCCTCTAGTGGCCACATAAGCCGGATAGTGATCCACCTTATGTGACAACAATCAATCCATCATAGCAAGCATGAATGCAGACACATTCAATTCCTTTTCCTTCCGTGATCGCTCTAGTAGATATTGTAATACATATTTGAGATCCTAAATAAATTCAAATATAAAAGTTTGAAGTATAAAGCTTTATCTCTCTTCGAGTACTAAAACTTCTCTTTCTGTCGTTTATTCATCTGAGGTCATTTAAAAAATTAAAATATAAATTTTAAAATTTTTATCTTAAAACATGATTTTTAGGCCATAAAGGATCTTAAATAAAAAGATAATCAACTACAAAAACGTAGATCTTTTCAAGCAATATAACTTTTATCCATACTATTTATCTATTCGAGATTGAAAATAAAAATAAAAATTGCTTTATACATTTCTACTGGCAATTCTTTTAAGCCTACCGTGAGAAGAAATCTAAGTTACATCGGTGGTAGGCTTAAGAGAATTGTTAGTGTAAATAGAGGATTCGTAGGCTTGAGAAAATTGTCAGTAGCTAGTAGCTAGAAATGTATTTACATTGGCGGTTTATAGCTATGGACCCAATATTCTATTTCCGTTGGTGTTTGTTATAAAACGCCGGTAAAAAAATCGTTAGCCCTTGTCTTACTCCTTATCTACCTTGGTTCACCTTTAATAAATAGGGTACACAAGTAATTCTAAGCATTAATCTGTCCTAAAAATTATAATTATTAGATTTTTTGGGGAACAGAAATGGAGTATCAAGATTATCCTCTACAATATTGATGCTAATGGGCAGTTTGGCCATTTCGCATTTCACAATCTTTCTACAAGTCGATATGAGGCAGATTACTGAATTGAAGAATGTAGCGCCCATATTGTTGAAAGCTTCCTATCCACAAATTCGAAGGTTAAACAAACATGCCCGTACTGTGCCATGCGATACTGATGACCTATGTAGTAATATCACCACAACCTCGATATTAGAAAACGCTACTCACACAGAAGCAGAGAGATTCTATCCGTGCTCACGCATCCAGGAGAGTTCCTCAAACGAATTCAGCGCCTTCGCCATGATCCTGACTCCTGAGAGATCGCTTGGACCTTAAGTTCAGGCCGTTAATTGTGTGATTATTGCACGCACGTTGCGGCATGTGGCCGGAGTTCATCAAGGAGCAGCACAGCATCAGCATGCATGCTTAGATGTCAGGTTTTGTAACGTGAGGTCGTGCTCCTCGCCGATAGCATATAAAACTTGGAGGCGTTTGACCTTGACGCGTATAAAACTGGTCGCGCCAGGATGCCTGAGCATAGGAGTCAGCTGAAGCAGGTCGATCGAGCGCGATGGGGACATCAGAAGCCGGCCGCGTCCTCCTCCTCGCCTTGGCGCTGCTGCTCCTCGCTCTGCAGACGACCCCGGCGTCGGCTGACAAGAAGGCAATGCATGCATGATGTCATGTTATCTCCGTTTTGCCTAGCTCCTCGCCATGCATGCTCTTCGATATGCATATATACAGTTTTTAGTCAGTACTGATCTGATTTAGTTTACATGCTTGCTGCAGTCGTGTGTGATCTTCTTCAGTGATTTCCCGGACTCCCTTGATGCGCTGCTCGCTCCAATCACCAATGAGTAAGATCAGACACAGAGACACTAGTGCTACTGCACTACTAACTCTTAGGCATCGCACACACTGTTTCCAATCGTCCATTCCATTTGCCGAGAACCGAAAGAAATGCGTGCTTACTAGCTATACCGGTGCACGAAATGCAGCTTCACGCCCCTGCAGTACGACCTGCAGGCCATCAAAGGGGTCGCGCTGCAGATCGACCAGGGCTTCCTGCCGCTCCTTCGAAGTATGTGTTGTGTCGTCTGCCGCCATCAAACGGATCGTATGCACCGCGCTGACGAGTGACGATGCGTGTTTCTTTCATTCTTTGCTTTGGTTCAGAGCTCCCCAGCGTGGTGGCCGTGATCCCGGACACCCTGTACAAGTGTTACGGCTCCTCACATAGGCCAGCCCAGTTCGGCCCAGTCTACAAGAAGGAGTGCCAGGGCACGTCGGCCCAACAGCAATGTCCGTGGCCCACAATGGGCATGTAACGAGTGCCGGCTCCTGAGGGCAGAGTAGATAAGGCTAGGGAGAGAGAAAGGAGGGGATAAGAAAATACTTGTAATATTGCTATCGTATTGAACGGAACCTCGTTGGTCCGGGAAATCGAAGAGAGGGCAGATCCGATCGGAATCAGATAGCTGCTAACATACCTGGTATCAAAGCCTCCAGATCCTCGGCGTAGGCGCGTTCTGGATCGAGCGGCGGCGACCCACGAGCACTACACTCGCCTGCAGCGAGCCCGTGGGGTTATGGATCCCAACGTCTCCAAGATGTTCGACAATGTGCTCAAGAAGCTGGACAACTTCGACGAGCGCTCCGCCGAGCGTTGGGCGCGGTGGGAGCGCCGCTTCGATGATGCCACCACCGCGCTCCAGGAGAAGGAAGAAGCAGCCGATGCGCGCCTCTCCGCGCTGGAGGAATACGCCTCTTCCCAGTACACCGCCGCCGTCGTCGCCGACAATTGGGGTGGCCACTTCGAGTCCCGCGTCTCCGAGCTCGAAGTCCGCGTGCGCGATCTGGAGTACATCCGGGTGGTCGAAGCCAACGACGAGCGCGATGAGCGGTTGGCGGCGCTCGAGTCCGAGGCGAGCTCGTTCGCTTCATGGCGGCCGGAGGTCAACGCGCACATCGACGACATCCGCTTCGACCTCCGTCGGCTGTTCGTCTTCTCCCACCAAGCGGGGATGCTTCACTGGCAGGGCCCCAAGCTGCCGAGGGATCCGGAGTCGACCACCGTGCGCCCACCTGCCGGATCTACGGTCGACTGGCCCAACGGGCACCGCGACGCCATGAATAACGGGTGCCGGGTGGTGGCCATGGATCGTTCTCGACCATGGAGCCGTCCCCGGCCAATGGTATGTGCTTCACTCCCCACCCCAGAGCTTTTCCTTCTTACTACCAACCCTTTCCGCCTCCCCGACCTCCGAACCCTCCCCCAAATTCCCCAGTCCACCCTACCCACCTCCACCTCTACCTACACCAGCCCTCGGCCATCTTCCCAAAATGCAATTTCCCAAATTCGATGGCGATGATCCCCAATATTGGTTGACTTGTGCTCAAAATTATTTTGATCTGTATGCTGTGGACCCTTCGATGTGGGTGAAGTGTTCCACTATGCAGTTCACTGGGGCTGCCCGCTGTTGGCTGCAGTCCGTGGAACGACAGCTCGTTGGGTTGGACTGGCCATCCTTCTGTCGCTTGATCCGTGAGCGTTTTTGCCGCGATCAGCATGAACTCCTCCTCCGCCAATTGTTTCACATCAAACAAACAACCACCGTCCAAGATTATGTAGACCGTTTTGTCGATCTGATAGAACAGCTTGCGGCCTACTCTCCAAACCCGGATATTCTTTCATACACAACCAGATTTATCGATGGACTCCATGATGATATTCGCGCAATTATTCTTGTTCAACGTCCTCCCGATTTGGATACTGCTTGCATCTTGGCCCTTTTGCAGGAGGAAGCGGCTGAGCCCGGCCACCGCCGTGATGGGTGCAAGTCTGATGGGTTTCCATTTAACAAGCACGCGTCAACCAGAGGACCGCTGCCTCTGCCCACTCCTCCTGTTCGTGCTCCTGCCCATCCCCAAGTCGATGACAAGAAGCAAGCGGACGATCGTCGCATTCAGCAAAAACCAGCCAAAATCGATGACAAGCTGCAGGCACTACGTTCTTTTCGCAAAGCTCGGGGTCTCTGCATTCGATGTGGTGAACGTTGGCAGCCAGGTCATAGATGTGCCCCAGCAATTCAGTTGCATGCCTTGCAGGAAGTTGGGACTCTGTGTCAAGATTCCTTCGCTCTGCCCGATGAGGACCCTCCGCTGGAAGCTTCAGTTGACTCTCCTCAGCATCAGCTCTTCTTGGTGTTATCTGCAGCAGCTGTGTCTGGCAAACCAGCTACTGGAACTATGCAGTTCCGCGGGGTCATTCAGGGTCAGGAATTGCTCATCTTGGTTGACTCAGGCAGCAGTCACTCCTTCATTAGCAACACAGTGGCTTCCAAGCTCTCCGGTCTTCGTTCCCTTCGGACCCCAGTCTCTGTACAGGTGGCAGATGGTGGCTGCATCTCTTGTACTACTGAATTTCCTATGGCAGTATGGTCTGTACAGAACTATGAATTCCACTCCAATCTCAAGGTTCTTTCTCTGGGCCAGTATGATATGATTATTGGCATGGATTGGCTCGAAGCATTCTCCCCTATGAAGGTTCACTGGGCACAAAAATTGCTGTCAATTCCGTATGGCTCCGCTCATATTCTGCTCCAAGGCTTATTACCAGATTCAGCTTCATGCTCGCTGGTTCAGTTATACCATATTGCCAATGACTCTTCTGCTCCCAATCTGACTGAGCACAACCCAGCAGTACAGGCTCTTTTGGAGGAATACTCTGCAGTCTTTGCTGAGCCCGCTGGTTTACCCCCTCGGCGCTCTTGTGACCACACTATTCCCTTGGTCCAGGGTGCGCAACCAGTGGCTACCAGATCCTATAGATATTCACCAGCTCTGAAGTCAGAGATCGAGTCTCAAGTGACAGAGATGTTACAGTCTGGTTTGATCAGGCCTAGCACCAGCGCCTTCTCAACCTCAGTGCTCCTGGTCCGCAAGAAAGACGGTGGCTGGCGTTTCTGCGTGGACTACCGCATGCTTAATGCCTTGACAATCAAATCCAAGTTTCCTATTCCGGTCATCGATGAACTTCTGGATGAACTCTCGGGATCTTCGTGGTTCTCAGTGTTGGATTTACGGGCTGGCTTTAATCAGATCCGACTAGCTCCTGGCGAAGAACATAAAACTGCATTCCAAACTCACTGGGGTCATTTCGAGTTTACAGTAATGTCATTTAGACTCACGGGCACGCCAAACACTTTTCAGGGAGCTATGAATAGTACGCTGCAACCTCTCCTGCACCGTGGTGTCCTCGTCTTCTTTGACGACATTTTGGTCTACAGCAAGACATTTGAGGAGCACCTCCTTCATTTGCAGCAAGTTCTTTCCTTGTTGGCCCGAGATCAGTGGCAAGTCAAGCTCTCTAAATGCCGCTTCGCTCAAAAAAGCATCAACTACTTGGGCCATGTCGTCTGTTCGTCCGGGGTTGCCACTGATCCTTCTAAGGTTCAGTCTATCCGCGACTGGCCTGCTCCCAAAGATGTCAAGCAACTTCGCAGCTTTCTGGGCCTTGCGGGTTATTATTGGAAATTTGTACGACATTTTGCAATCATTGCTCGTCCCTTGTCGGACCTTCTGAAGAAGGGTGCTCTATTCATATGGACTCCTTCCCATCAGTCTGCATTCTGTACCTTGCAGCATGCTCTTATGTCTGCGCCAGTTTTGGCCCTACCGGATTTCACGAAAGCATTTCAGATTCAGACTGATGCCAGCGAGTTTGGCGTGGGGGCTGTTCTGCTTCAAGACGGTCACCCATTGGCCTATGTCAGTAAGGCTCTCGGACCCCGCACTCGTGGCTTGTCCACTTATGAAAAAGAATATCTCGCAGTGCTAGTGGCAATCGAGCAGTGGCGTGCTTACCTTCAGCATGGGGAGTTTGTCATCTTCACTGATCAACGCAATCTAGTCCATCTCTCTGATCAGCGTCTTCATACGCCTTGGCAGTTGAAGCTTTATACTAAGTTAGTTGGCTTCCAGTACAAAATCATTTACAAACCTGGTGCCTCTAACCAAGCAGCAGATGCTCTATCACGTCACCTAGCCCCGTCAGCTGCAGTCCAAGCTCTGTCGGTTGCAACTCCCACTTGGCTGGCTGATGTCATTGCCGGATATGACACGGATCCCTCTGCCCAGAAACTCATTCAGCAACTGCTGTTAGCGCCAGACTCTCAACCTCCGTATACATTAGCAGATGGCATTCTTCGCCTTCGCGGCCGCATATGGATTGGCAACAATCCACCTCTCCAGCTCCGCTTGATGACTGCTATGCATAACAGCGCTATGGGGGGACATTCCGGTTTTCCTGTCACTTTCAGCAGGCTTAAGAAGCTATTTGCCTGACGCGGCATGAAGTCAGATGTTAAAAAATTTGTTGCTGACTGTTCTATATGCCTGCAAGCCAAGCCTGACCGTGCACGGTACCCAGGACTGCTTGCTCCCCTCCCAGTCCCTACTGAATCATGGCAGATGGTCTCCATGGACTTCATTGAGGGTCTTCCCCGATCCGGTGCTGCGAATTGCTTGCTGGTCGTCGTGGACAGATTCAGCAAATTTGCTCATTTCATTCCACTCTTGCATCCGTTCACTGCTCAGCAGGTTGCTCAGGCCTTCCTGGACAATGTGTATCGACTGCATGGGCTGCCAACACATATTGTAAGTGATCGTGATCGCATCTTCACAAGCATGTTCTGGCGTGAACTCTTCCGTCTTGCTCAGGTCACTCTTACGATGAGCTCGGCATACCATCCTCAAACGGATGGTCAGACGGAGCGTGTAAACCAATGCTTGGAGACGTTCCTCCGTTGCTTCGTCCATTCCTGTCCCCGTCAGTGGATGAAATGGATACCTCTTGCTGAATTCTGGTACAACACCAGCCTGCATTCGTCTCTCAACCGTTCGCCATTTGAGGTACTATATGGTCACCCTCCCCGACACTTTGGCCTTTCCGATTCTTCGGTTACCCCTGCTTCTGATGTCGAAGCCATGCTTTCTGACCGAGCTACCATCACAGCGGCTGTTCGCCAACATCTCCATCGAGCTCAACAACGCATGAAGGCGCAGGCTGACAAGCGCCGCTCCGAGCGGTCCTTCGCCGTCGGCGACCTCGTCTACCTCAAGCTCCAGCCGTACGTTCAATCATCCTTGGCGCCTCGTGCACATCAGAAGCTGTCGTTTCGTTACTTCGGTCCATACAAGGTGCTCGACCGCATCGGCCCTGTCGCTTACAAGCTGGAGCTCCCTCCGTCTTCCTCCATTCATCCGGTTTTCCATGTCTCGCTGCTCAAGCCAGCACCGTCCACCAAGTACTCTGTGTCACCCTCGCTCCCAGACCTTGATGACAACCTCCAGGTGCCTGAAGCCGTCCTACAGCGTCGCCTCCACACCAAGCACAATGGTTCGGTCCCTCAGCTCCTCATCAAGTGGACCGGACTGGATGCTTCCCTCGCCACCTGGGAGGACGCCGAAACAGTTCATCAGCAGTTCCCGAACGCTCCGGCATGGGGACATGCCGTTCCCAAGGAGGGGAGGATGTTACGGCTCCTTACATAGGCCAGCCCAGTTCGGCCCAGTCTACAAGAAGGAGTGCCAGGCACGTCGGCCCAACAGCAATGTCCGTGGCCCACAATGGGCATGTAACGAGTGCCGGCTCCTGAGGGCAGAGTAGATAAGGCTAGGGAGAGAGAAAGGAGGGGATAAGAAAATACTTGAGAGAGGGCAGATCCGATCGGAATCGGATAGCTGCTAACAACAAGCCCCACACCACGCACTCGTGGGACTTCCTCGGGCTCGCCAGCAACGGCGAGATCACCCCGGCGTGGTCGTCTGCGAGGCTGGGTGCGGACACCATCATCGGGACCATCGACACAGGTAAATACTATACTGACGATGCATCATCTACTGATCCATGTTCAGAGTGTCCTAATAAGCTCAATGCTCACTGAACACTGATACAGGACTGATTATCATAGACATGTGATAACATGAACCGCCCTTGGAAAATTCGTATGTACGAGTCCCCTAAAAAAAACAGAGACGCAAACGAGAGCCTCTGGCTCAGTGGTAAAATGTCGAGCGCTATCCGCCGAAGCGACTAGTCAGTTCTATTGTTTAACTGTTTAATTACAGTACATGAGAAGACGGTGCTCTTTTGACAGCTTTAAAAACATAATCACCTATGAAAAAACCATTTCTATAATAGTGGGAAATCATTTCTATAACAGTGGGGTGCCCGTAGCCCAACAGTACCTTGAATGAGATGCGGAAGATTTCTTGGCTGTCTCTAGAAATAAAAAACATTGCTTCCGATCTGTGAACTGGTGCAGCAATTAGAATCATATCCCAGCAATAGCACCAACTAAAGTCAACTCGAACCTGACAAATGGTACTAGCAGATGGGAGATCTTGATTCTTGACATACTACTAGTCGTGCTTACCGGTATGAGCTTTCTGTTTCTGATATATGTTGTGTTCGCTGCATGTACGAGGAAGGCGTATGGCCGGAATCCCTAAGCTTCCAAAACGATGCCATGGCAAACGCCCCGTCGGGCTGGCGCGGCACCTGCGACAAAGGCAACGACACGACCTTCAAGTGCAACGGGTATGCATGCGCCTGCAACGTTCACTCACTCAGAGGGTCCCCGTTCTCCGGCAGGCCGGGGCCCAACGTTCTGCGTGTGATGAAAAAGAAAAACTGACGCCTCGTACGTACGTCCACGCAGGAAGCTGATCGGCGCGAGGTTCTTCAGCATAGGCATCCAGGCGTCCGGCGCCCTGGGCGGCGACGGAGGCCAGCCGCCGAGCCAGGCGGACCTGTCGTCGCCGCGGGACTACGTGGGGCACGGCTCGCACACGCTGTCCACCGCGGGGGGCTCCTTGGTCCGGGGCGCCAGCGTGCTGGGCCACGGCGTGGGCACGGCCGCGGGCGGCGCGCCGGGCGCGCGCGTGGCCTCGTACAAGGCGTGCTACGAGGCGGGCTGCTCGGGCATCGACGTCCTCGCGGCCATCCTCAAGGCGGTGTGGGACGGCGTGCACGTCCTCTCCCTCTCGCTCGGCGGGCCGCCCGGCGACTACGTCACGGACCTGATCGCCGTCGGCGCGTTCTTCGCGGTCCAGAGCAGGGTCGCCGTCGTCTGCTCCGCCGGCAACTCCGGCCCGCAACCGAGCACGGTCAGCAACCTTGCCCCCTGGATCTTCACGGTCGCTGCGAGCACCATGGACAGGGATTTCCCAGCTTATGTCGGCTTCAATGGCGACACCATCCAGGTACGTAGTGGATTGAAGTATTGAATTTGGTGAGCCATCGCGTGCCATGCGCATCGCGTCGTAAAACCCCGCATGCAATGCAATTGACTGACAGGGACAAAGTCTCGCGGACAGCACTCTCCCCATCGGTCAGTCGTATCCGATTATCAGCGGGGAGAAGGCCAATGCCGTGAACCAACCAACCGGCAGCTCGTGCGTACCGATCTGATCTTTCACAGCCTAGTAGTGTTTTGTTGTTCGGATCGACGTGTCTCCTACGAACTGAACGTCCTGCTGATCGATGAGCCTCCTTTCCTTGTGCCTGCCTGCAGGTCGCTGCTGTGCTTGCCCGGCTCTCTGGACCCTGACAAGGTGAAGGGCAAGATTGTGGTCTGCGTCAGAGGGGTGAACGCCAGAGTGGAGAAGGGGTACGTGGCCAAACAGGCGGGCGGCGTCGGCATGGTCCTCTGCAACGACGCCAGCGCCGGGGACACCGTGCTCGCCGACGCGCACGTCCTCCCGGCAGCGCACTGCGCCTTCTCGCAGTGCGCCCGGCTCTTCGCCTACCTCCAGTCTACCACCAATCCGTCGGGCTACATCACTGCAGCAGACGCGAGTTTTGGCGTGAAACCCGCGCCCAAGATCGCAGCGTTCTCGTCCCGGGGCCCGAACGCCATAACTCCTCAGATCCTCAAGGTTTTGTTTATTTAGCGCACACTGTTGTTGTTCAGCAGCACCCAGATCGTCCAATCCTGTGAGCCGTGACCGGTACCACACTGTGCCAGTAGTGTCGCTGACTTGACTTTTTGTTGTTGGCAGCCCGACATCGCCGCACCAGGTGTCAACGTAATCGCTGCGTACAGCGGCGCGGCCTCACCAACGGAGCTCCCGTTCGACGACCGCCGTGTCGCCTACAACGTATTGTCCGGCACCTCCATGTCGTGCCCCCACGTCTCCGGCGTCGTCGGCCTCCTCAAGACGAAGTACCCAACTTGGAGCCCCGCCATGATCAAGTCGGCAATCATGACCACCGGTGAGAGCTACAGTACACCACAAGCATTATTGAAGGAGGAGCCTTGCATTTTTTTTTTGTATAGTAGTATAAATAATAACGCATGACACACGTCCCGTGTGTTTTGTGTGTTGCGCTGCACAGCGAGCACCATGGCCAACGACGCCAACCCGATCCAAGACGAGGCCGGCGGCGCCGGCGCCACGCCGTTCGGCTACGGCTCTGGGCACGTGGACCCCGTCAGGGCACTGGACCCCGGCCTGGTGTACGACACCACGCTGGCCGACTACACCAACTTCCTCTGCTCGCTGAAGCCCACGCAGAGCCCGCTCCCGGGCGTCCCGGTCGACCTCCCGCCGCTCCTGGGCAACCTCTCCCAGCCCGTCGTCGGTCTCCTGCTCCCGCTGTTCAGTGCCGCCGGCGAGCCGGCCAGGTGCAGCCGGGGCCTCCTACGGCCGCCCCGAGGACCTGAACTACCCGTCCATCGCCGTGCCGTGCCTGTCCGGCGGCAGCGCCACGGTGAAGCGCCGCCTGACGAACGTCGGCGCGCCCGGCAAGTACAAGGTCACAGTCACGGCGCCCGCGGGGGTCAAGGTCACGGTAACGCCGGGCGAACTGGACTTCGGAGTTGGAGAGGAGAAGCAGTTCACGGTGACGCTGGACATGGACGTCAACGCCCCGGCGGCGGCGGCGGCGGCTAATAGCTACGTCTTCGGCAGTATTGTGTGGTCCGACGCGGACGCGGACGCGGACGCGTCGGACATGAACAAGGCGCATCACGTCCGGAGTCCCGTCGTGGTTAAGACCAAGTGCGGCTAGCGGACTATCAGAGCACAGAAGCCATGCCCATTTTTTTTTGCTTGATTAAGAATTAAGATCCCTCTCATTAAAGCATCTTCCAAGAGCTTCTTAAAATAATTGGTAAATTAGCAATTATACCAAATAAATAACATGAATATATTATTTCTTTTGTCTTTCTTTATTTCAATAGATAGCTAGCTTCTTAGGAGCATGTCTATCAGTTTGCTAAACTCATCCCCCCATTTCTTTGCATATGTAAGAGAATTTCCAAGAGTATTTAATGTTTTATTCCTAAAATATAGTGTTTTTCAACTTCTAAAGAAGCATTGAGAGAAATAAATAAGACTATATTTAATAATTTCTAATAATTTACTCATAAAACATAGAATACAACTTTACATCAAAAATTCTATACTATTTCTAAATTATCTCAACCACTTTTATATATTGTTTCTCTCTTGTACATTTGCATTAGAATTTTTTTTTATTCTTTATTTTTTTCATATCCTTTCAAGTTTAGACTGGGAGACAGATACACGCACGTAACTTTATACGCATGAGGTGGTGTTTTGTCTGAGTGCTAAAAGATTGAGAGATGTATCTGTGAGTTGTTGGATATGAGTTTTTTTCAATGTTAGGCCACGTTCAGATTCCTAAATACCCCCTAAATATTTTGCATAGTAACCATCACATCAAATGTTTAGACGCATGCATGAAGCATTAAATGTAAGTAGAAAAATAACTAATTGTACTTTTAGTCTTTTCATATCGAGACAAATCTTTTGAGTCTATTTAGTCCATATTTGGATAAAGTTTGTCAAATAACAACGAAAATGCTACAGTAACTTTTCGCTATAAATTTCGCGAACTGAACAAGGCTACTAAAAATTCATGGATTGAGAGATCACAAACAGGGGGGTCCAACAACTCTAACTAACTCCCGATCGATTCGTTCACACTTAAAAAAACAGGGGCGTCCATGCATAAATATACGCAAACGACTAACGCTCTCTATCGATGCTGGTGCTGAGGTAGTCCTTATTGGTGTTAGCGTATGTCTTCAATTTCATGGTAGTGATTAGTGATGTGATCAAGGATCGATGTGTGTGACTTTAGCGGTTTATCACTCAAGATACAGAGGATCTATATTGCTTCAAGCGTCTAAGGGCACTCACAATGCAGACTCTACTTAGAGTCTAAGTCTATTTATTACCTCGAAGCTATCATAGACTTGGAGTCTAAATAAGACTTGGAGTCTTGTTTTTTCTTTCTCTCTCTTCAATAACTACACTGCCACATCAGCAAAATACAATAAATAAGAGTGTAATAAATAGATTTAGACTTTATGATAGAGTCTGCATTGTGAGTGCCCTAAGGCCTACGTCTCGCCGTGGTTCTCTTCGTGTGTTAGAATGCTCAATCAAGTTCTTATAATGTTAAGAAAAAATTAAAAATTGCACTCTTTTGGGTACTGAGGAAGTAGTCAACATCACAATTAGTCACCATCACAATTGAATATTTCAACTCTCTGTAATACGTTCTTGTGAACGGTTTTGTTAGTGTAACCTCATGTCAAGGGTTTGAAGCTAGTGGTGTCCCGCTGTGTATTATGGACAACAATGCTGCAAATAATTGTGGAGTTTGTTTGGTGGTTGGTATTTATGCATTTTTTGTTGCGAAAGGGAATATTGTTTCGCTGATAAACGGGGCTGCTAACGCCACCGACTGGCTTCGTTTTTCCTTTGGAATTGTGGTGTCTGAAAAAGGGTGCGGTCTGGCGGCCGGCGAAGCTTCCCTCCGCAATTGCCAATTGCAAGCCAGCGGGGCCAGAGGCTCAGTGGCGTCACACACTACTGCTGCAGTTTTGTCCTGCCCTGGCCCATAAAGCACGGGACAACGGAACCAGGCGCCCGGTGTTCCCACGGGGCATGTTTGGTTCACGTAGCAGTAGAACCTGGCTCGTATCTGTGAGCCAGGCTCATATAGGACAGGCTGAGTGCATGCAACGCTGTCGTGTTTGGTTAGTTGTATCTATTTAGCCTGGCTGAGAAAAGATATTGTTTGGTTGCCCGCATGAGATAAGTAGCATGGGATAAAAATATTATAAAATTATGATTATAATTTTTATTTTGTACAAATACACTCTTAAAGTTCTTATCTTATCTAATTATGTCTTAAACATCTATAAAATATATTAATATCGCTTAATATTTACTAATCATATACTAATACAACATTAATCGAGTAAACGGTTGCATGGAGCCAGCCTGGCCCAGCAGAAACGACCGATTTGGACGTTTCTCCAGAGCCTGGCTGAGGGCTGCTGCTTGCATGACCAGAGCCTGGCTGGACGCTGCGAGCAGGCAACCAAACGAGGTTACCCTGCATCCGACCAGCCTGGTTGAGCCAGATGCAGGGAACCAAACAGGCCCATGTTGACCGCACCATCGCAGCAACTGACTCCCCCCCACATCTCCTCCGGTCTCCCGGGCAGGTGGGCCTCGGCCTCTCCGACTCTTCGTTCTGTCGCCTGACTGAAACCCATCTCGTTCGGAACCCTCCCCCTCGCCCTCCCCGTTCAGTTTGATCCCAGGAGGAGGAAAGGGAGCGGGGAGCCGCCATGGTGAAGGACAGCGCGTACTACGACGTCCTGGAGATCAGCACTGACGCCTCCGTGGCCCAGATCAAGAAGGCCTATTACCTCAAGGTGCGTGCCCTCCCGGGCCTCCCTTGATCGACGACGGTGGTTATTTTTCCGCGCAGGCTGTTCCGGTTTCGTGATTCTGAATCTGTTCGCCTTGTTTCGGGCCTCTGATTCTGAAGGCCAAGCTGGTGCACCCGGACAAGAATCCGGGCAACCCTGATGCCGCGCGCAAGTTTCAGGTACATACATGTTCATTTTCTGCTCTACTACTTCCTGTGGATTTTGCTAGTTGCATTTGGGTGCAGTGCAGCAGAGGGATAAAGAGTGAAATGCCTGTAGAATTTCCTGCATTCTACTCGGAAATATAGCACTGGGGGTTCAAAACTCAAGGCCCACAAAGATGGTCACCGTGCAATTGTGTTTTGCTTCTGATTGCTTCCTATTTGATCAGAGAATTCGCATCAGTGTTTCAGTAGTGCGCAAAAGCTAAACTGTAAACACGACATTGTCATAAACTCTTAGTTGAGTACAGGAATAATTTTCTCGTATCTATTATTGCAAAATCTGAATCAGTTGTCCTGTAGATGGTTAGTTTGCTACTAATTTCAATTGGTTGGTTACCTCTTACAAGGAATTAGGCGAAGCATATCAAGTCCTAAGTGATCCGGTCAAAAAGGAGTCTTACGATAAGTATGGAAAGGAAGGGCTTCCCCAGTAAGTTCTGAATTTATCTAAGCTTATCCTATCTTCAAATTCTAGTTTCTGAAACATAGGATGCCACAGATGCTCTGAGCTTTATTTTGGATGTTGCGTTTACGGTATCGTAGCTACCATATCACTGATAGTTAGTTACTAAAATTCTTGCAATGATATTCCAGAGACAATATGATTGATTCAACCGCTGTCTTTGGAATGCTTTTCGGGAGCGACTATTTTGAAGATTACGTTGGTCAACTTGCACTAGCATCTGTTGCCTCTGTAGAGATTGAGGAAGAATCAACCACACCTGAGGCAAGGGCAAGGATTCAAGAGAAGATAAAGGTATGCTGCTCCTGTAATCAGTTTTATCTCTGACATCAATCTCTCCAGGCTCTAAAATTACCTACACCCCGGTGGGAGAGACCGCCCCATGGTTTTGATTTAATAAGGGTCTACATAACTTCATGGTCTAGAAAAATCTCCTCAGGCTTGGGAGTTGATGTTCTAAGTGTAGACCTTTATAATCTCATTGGTTTTCACGACGTGCAAACCGAAAGAGAGCAAATACTTACTCAAAGCCTAAAGCATCGGCTGCAACCATATGTCGATGGGAACCAAGATGAGTTTGGTGATTGGGCAAATGCAGAAGCTCAGCGTTTGTCTCAAGCTGGTAAGGTCTAAGAACCTCAGTTTTCATCTCCATATTCAGTCATTTACTCGCTAGTATTATAGGCACTTCATTCAGCTTTGCTGCTACACAGACACTTAATGTTATTTTCATGCTGAGCATAAACTGTTGGATCATTTCTTCATACCTCTGTTTGCATTTAAATACTTACACCTCCAGATTCTGCAACTATCGTAATGTGGCATCCATAAGGTTCATTTGTGTCCTTTATTTAGGTTTGAACATTATAAATATTTTATTTACTGATGTTGGGGCGTAACCCTCTTAGCGACGCGCCATGTCGGAACCCGGGCATGGTGTCAAATGAGCAAGGGCCGGGTCGTCACCCCCGTGACGCGCCGTGTCGTGATCTGGGCATGGTGCCAAGTGAGCAAGGATCGGGTCGTCGCATCCTTAGTGGCGCGCCACATCGGCGCCCGGATGTGGTGAAAAATGTGCAAGGGTCTTCTCATCTGACTCGGCGGGTGAGAAGGGTAAGGAAGCTAGTCGAGCCAACTAGGATTCGTATAGGCAGTTGGAACGTAGGGTCCCTCACGGGTAAGTTAAGAGAGTTAGTTGATACAGCGGTTAGGAGGCGTGTAAATATCTTGTGCGTCCAAGAGACTAAATGGAAGGGGCAGAAGGCGAAGGAGGTGAAAAATACTGGTTTCAAGCTCTGGTACACAGGGACAACTTCAAATATTAATGGAGTAGGAGTTTTGATTGACAAGAGCCTAAAGGATGGAGTAGTGGAGGTGAGAAAACAAGGAGATAGGATTATCTTAGTTAAACTTGTTGTTAGTGATATGGTTCTAAACGTAATTAGTGCTTATGCCCCTCAAGTAGGCCATGATGAGAATGTTAAGAGGCAGTTCTGGGAAGATTTGGATGGCTTGGTTAGAGCTGTACCTAGCAGTGAGAAGCTCTTCATAGGAGGGGACCTAAATGGCCATGTAGGGTCTTCAAGTGCAGGTTTTGAGGCGGCTCATGGTGGTTTCGGTTATGGTAGTAGGAACCAGGAGGGAGTGGATGTCCTAGATTTTGCTACAGCTTTCGATCTGATGATAGCCAACACTTTCTTTAGAAAGAGACCTTCCCATTTAGTGACCTTTAGTAGTGGTCGTTCCTCTAGCCAGATCGACTTTGTCCTTACAAGAAGGGGGGACAAACACACTTGCGAGGATTGTAAGGTGATACCTGGAGAATGTGTGGTTTCTCAACACAAGCTTCTGGTGGCCGATTTTCGCTTCCTGGTGCATGCTCGTAGGGTCAAACAAGCCAAGAGTGCGAGGACAAAGTGGTGGAATTTAAAAGGAGAAGCATTGAAGGGCTTCAAAGAAAGAGTTATTGATGAGGGCCCTTGGAAAGACGAAGGAGATGCAAACAACATGTGGGAGAAGATGGCAACTTGCGTTCGGAAGGTTGCCGCAGAGGTGCTTGGAGTGTCTAAAGGAAGTGGCCGCGATCCAAAAGACACTTGGTGGTGGAATGAAGATGTGCAAAAGGCTATTAAGGAAAAAAAGGAATGCTATAAGTGCTTGTACCAAGACCGGTGCGCGGACAACATAGAAAAGTACAAGGTGGCTAAGAAGGCTACAAAACGAGCAGTGAGCGAGGCGAAGGGGCGGGCTTACGAGGATCTTTACCAACGTTTGAATACGAAGGAAGGAGAGAAGGACATTTATAGGATGGCTAGGGCTCGTGATAAGAAGACAAGGGACTTCAACCAAGTCAAGTGCATTAAGGATAAGAGGGAGCAACTCTTGGTGAAGGAAGATGAGATTAGACATAGGTGGCAAGAATATTTTGATAATTTGTTCAATGGGGAGAATGAGAACTCCACCGTTCGGTTGGATGATTCATCTGATGACACCAGTAGGCGCTATGTGCGGAGGATCCAAGAGCAGGAGGTTAGAGAAGCTTTGAAAAGGATGAAAGTGGATAAAGCGATGGGTCCTGATGGTATTCCAATCAAGGTGTGGAGATGCCTCAGGGATATAGCTGTAGTATGGCTAACCAAGTTGTTTAACAGTATCTATCGTTCAAACAAGATGCCTCAGGAGTGGAGAAGAAGCATATTGGTTCCAATCTACAAGAACAAGGGAGACGTCCAAAGCTGCACTAACTATCGGGGAATTAAGTTGATGAGCCACACGATGAAGTTGTGTGAGAGAGTTATTGAGCATAGATTGCGAGGGTCGACGCGGATATCCATGAACCAATTTGGTTTCATGCCTGGAAGGTCAACCATAGAAGCAATCTTCTTAATAAGACAAGTTATGGAGCGGTTCATGGAGCAAAAGAAGGACCTACACATGGTTTTCATTGACTTGGAGAAGGCGTACGACCAGATACCAAGGAATGTTATGTGGTGGGCTTTGGACAAACATAAAGTCCCAACAAAGTATGTTACCCTCATCAAGGACATGTACAACAACGCCGAGACCAGTGTGCGGACAAATGATGGTGACACTGATTTCTTTCCGATTAGAATAGGTCTTCATCAAGGGTCAGCCTTGAGCCCATATCTCTTTGCCTTGGTTATGGATGAGGTTACGAGGGACATGCAAGGAGATATCCCTTGGTGTATGCTTTTTGCAGACGATGTAGTGTTAGTTGATGAAAGTCGGACAGGAGTAAATAGGAAACTGGAGTTGTGGCGGCAGACTCTTGAGTCCAAAGGGTTTAGAATAAGCAGGACTAAGACCGAGTACATGAGATGTGATTTCGGCAATGCTGCACAGGAAGAGGGAGAGGTGAGCTTGGAAGACCAAGTGGTGCCTAAGAAAGATGTCTTCCGGTATCTTGGATCAATGTTACAGAAGGATGGAGATATTGATGCAGATGTTAGCCATAGGATCAAAGCAGGGTGGATGAAGTGGCGCCAAACATCTGGTATTCTCTGTGACAAGAGGGTACCACAAAAGCTCAAAGGCAAGTTTTATAGGACGGCGATTCGACCGGCTATGTTGTATGGAGCAGAATGTTGGCCTACTAAAAGACGACATGTCCAACAAATGAGTGTTGCAGAAATGCGTATGTTGCGCTGGATTTGTGGCCACACAAGGATGGACCGTGTCCGAAATGACGATATTCGTGACCGGCTAGGGGTAGCACCAATTGAAGAAAAGTTGGTCCAACATCGGTTGAGGTGGTTTGGTCATGTCCAAAGGAGACCTCCAGAGGCACCAGTGCATTTTGGAGTTTTAGCCCAAGATTTTCATACGAGGAGAGGTAGAGGCATAGTCACAAAGTTTCCGGGTCGACGGGGTCGAGGTACGGGGTCGTGGAACGTGGTACGCTAATTGCGAGAGAATTTTACACTTTGGGTCGAAAATGAACCCGTGAACCCGGGTCAGGATCGACGAACCCGGGTCGAGGGTCGGAGGTGGTGTACCACTTTTATGTGACTATGGGTAGAGGTAGACCGAAATTGACGTGGGGGGAGGCAATAAAGAGAGATCTAAAAAGTTGGGATATACCTAGAGATCTATGTTTGGATAGAATTGCATGGAGAGCAGCCATTGACGTGCCTGAACCGTGACTAGGGTCTCTTGTTGGGTTTCAACTCTAGCCTACCCCAACTTGTTTGGGACTAAGAGGCTTGGTTGTTGTTGTTGTTGTATGTTTTCATGTGGTTTACTTATATAAATCTTTTTTCAGCTTTTGGTGAGGCTATGCTTCACACTATTGGCTACATCTATGTTCGGCAAGCAGCAAGAGAACTTGGAAAAAGCAAATTGTATATGGGTGTACCTTTCATTGCTGAGTGGGTAAGGGACAAGGGTCATCACGTAAAATCACAGGTTAATGCTGCTGCAGGTAAATCCGAGGACAATAAGTCAACCATAACTACCCTTTTTAATTAACGATGGCCTGATTCTTCAGTCACTTATATCCTCCTACTATAGGTGCAATTTCTCTGATACAGCTACAAGAAGGAATAAAAAAGATTGAAGAGGGTGACAACAAGGAAGAGCAGCTTATTAAGAGTATAGAAGAGAAAAAGGATGCAATGCTCAATTCTTTATGGAAAATTAATGTGGTCGATATTGAGGCAACGCTTTCACGGGTGTGCCAAGCAGTAAGCACTTGTACAAATTGCTTCGTTTAAATTTATACATGCATGCATGATTATATCTGCTTTAATATGAATACCCAATTAGGAAAATGAAGTCTGGCACTCAATGTTTAATTTCTGTATTCACCCTTTTCTCCAGGTTTTGAGAGAAAATGATATTCCCAGAGACATACTGAAGTTGAGAGCAAGAGGACTGAGAAAGCTAGGGACGATATTTCAGGTAAGTTTTCTTTTAGTCTTTGAGTAATCCAGTTACTTTGTCAGGGGCAGAGAAGATTTGATGAAAGCCTAAGCAGAAGCACACATTAATCTTTCTCTTTCATCTCTATGTGCATCAGTATATTACCATCTCTATGGATCATCAGGAATGAAGCATGCTACATCATTTTGTTTGAGTAAATTGCATTATATATAAACACCAAATATTGAACCCGGTGTTAATGTATTGTCAGTACTACGAATCAAATACTCTAGTACATAATCCTTTCTCACTGAAGTTATTCTATGCACCCACTTTCAGGGCTCTTTGAAATTTGGCATAATTTGTTGTTACACGACCTATTCATCATGCATTTTTTTTTGAGGAAACAGTAGGGGCTCAGGAACCCCTACTGAAAATTTACTAAACACAACCAAGAGGGTATTCATCATGCAAATTAATGTCAATATAAATTAATTTGGACCACATTCAATTTTTTTTACCAATTAAAGCTATTTTTAGCGACAATATTGTGGCAATTTCACAAACCCCAGAACAAATTTAAGCTATTTTTATTGACAATATTACAGCAATTTCATAAACTCCAGAAAAAATTTAAACATAATTTTTTGCCTTTGTTTGCTGAATGTACCACTAGTGTCAGAAAACATATCTAGAAACTCTTGAAAGGTCCTTCAGCTCTCCCTCTTGCTGGGACATCAGCCTTTTGTTGATTTTAATTTTTGAAATTAACTTGCATGTTTCAGTTTGTTGTTTTTTTCTCCTTCACCTTGTCTGCTATCCGAACCTCCGAAATGTGGAAATTAACTTACATGCTTCTAATGTTCAGTCTGCCTTATTTATTAATTATTATTATTACAATCTAGATACTAGACGCTTGCTTTCACTTATCAGTTGCTCTTGTTTGTATCCCTTGGCTGTGAGTGCTACTCACATCTTGAGTAATTTCATGTCATTCCAGTTGAACCAGGTACCAAAGTTGTAATGAGTAATTTATCCGTTGTGAAATCAGGGCGCAAAATCAGACTACCGTCGTGAAAACAGCCTGCGTGTTGAAGATAACGCGGAAGAAGCCACACCGTCGCACTGAGGGTGGTGGACAAATTTGTATACGACGATATCAGCGTCAGCGTCACCAACTCAACGAGACTGGGCCCGATGCCCGAAAGCCGATCACTGTGCAAGGAGACAAAGAATGTTTCCAAAGATTTTTGTGCGGTATAAAGCGCCTTTTCAATATCATGACATACTGTATCGCTGTTCTGCACTGCAAATAGTTTCGATTTGGACGAAAAATAGTGAATATATGAAGTCGCAATGTGATACATAATGATTTAAGCCCATGATCATCCACTTTGGATGTCATTTGCGACCTGACTCAGATCCTGATGGATCCTATCTTAAAAGAATGAAAAAGTTCTAAGCACTTAGATTTTCGAACGAGATTGTGCA
This sequence comes from Coix lacryma-jobi var. lacryma-jobi, assembly GCA_009763385.1. NCBI lineage: Eukaryota > Viridiplantae > Streptophyta > Magnoliopsida > Poales > Poaceae > Coix > Coix lacryma-jobi. Next base: position 30,331,469 of record CM019827.1, on the reverse strand, counting down.
ATCTAATTATCTACATAAACACTACTATTCAGAAATCTGAAAAAAATAAAAAATCCTCTATTTTTATTCAGAATCCAGACTTAAATTTGCTATATAGAATCAATGTGTGACTGAAACCAGAAATGGCACTGGACTTGCTACCTCGGAGGCTCGGACGTAAGACCTGTTATGAGTCGGTTGATCTCATCAGAGAGGAACCGCTCACGCTCTCTCTCAGAGTGGAACTGCTCACGCTCTCTTCTCTCTCGGATGTAAACTGCCTAGAGCAGAGCAGTTACTTGTTTCCATCCATGTATATATATGTGTACACAAGATCAATGATAATACAAGTTCATTACTACTCATTACATTCTAGTTTTCACACGTTATCAGCACTTCGCTCTCGCTCTGTTCTTCCGAGAGGGGGGACAGAAGAAGAAGAACTGGCGCGAAGGCCAGTGCAGAGGACGAGAAGAACACAGATCGAAGGTACAATGCCACCACTGCGCTACGTACCTCCGGCGATCCTTCTCGTCGATCTTGTCTTCCTGATCTTCCAACGCGCCGCCGACAATGGTTTCCCCTTCAACCATCGGGCGATGCGTGCCGAACTCCTTGACACCTTCCGGTACGTCCTCGGTGAACGCCGGAGGAGGGGGCGAGGTCTTCGGATCCGGGTCGGCGGCCGCGGTGGACGTCGTCGACGCGTCGGAGCCGATCCAGGGCCGGAGTGTCCAGAGCATGCTCCAGGGCCCTGTCCGCCATGGCTCCCTCGCTACTGCAGAGAGCACGGGCCACCCGCCGCAGTCGCCACCGAGGCAATCGCCCCCGAGGCCGGCGCGTGCACCGGCACAAGATGAAGCCGGCCCCTCTAACTGGGCCGGCCCCGCCGCGATGGAGGTGGAGGAGCAGCCGCCGGGGTTCACTGTGGCGGGACTGAGGAGGCGTCGGAGTCCCTCCCCAGCCCCAGCCGCTGCTACTCGGCGGCGCATCATCTCCGATCCGGAGCTTGATGCACCGCCTCCTCCACCTTCGCCGATGGAGATCCTCCGGCGTCGGGCACATGCCGGGGAAGCAGCGCACCGCCGTCCTGGACTTCGCCCCACTTGGATCCAGGTTCCCCATGGCGAATCGATGAGGAACCTCCCGAACGGTCACGCCGAGACCAACGGCGCCGCGGCTTCTTCCTCCGACGAGGACGGAGGCCGCGCCCATCCGCCTGCTTGAGTACGGCTCCGGGGGAGGAGGCCTGGTGATTCCGGCCGAAACCGGCGCTCCTCCATCAAACTTGAAGTGGAGGCTCTTCGGATCTCCACGGCGAGCGGCGGATCTGGTCGGGGAAGAGGTCATGGCGGCGGCGGCGGTTTTCTTGCGGCGGCGGCGGCGGGTGTTTTTCGGCGGCGGCTGGTGGTGTGTGCGGTTAGAGTAACCCTAACCCTAACCGCCACGCTTTTAAAACCGCCGGCGCATGGGCTTGCCAGGCCCAAACCGGGCCGAGCAGGCCGCATCGGCATGCTTGCAGGCCGCGCATGGGCCGTGCTTCGCTGAGCGGGCCAGGCCGTCCAAAGTGCCGATGCTGCTGCTTTTTCCTTTTTCTTTTTTCATTATTATATCTTTTAAGTACTCCATTAGCTTAATTAACTCCTATCTGTTAGTTGCTAATTTTGTAGTACTGTTCATCAGTGGATTAGTCTAAGTAATTTTCAATTCTTAGATCCCTGATGTATCCATGTATTATATATACGTGTTTTATTTCACGAATATATTTATATATGTTTTAAATTCTTGTTTATAGCATTTGCTTTACGCATTTTCCTATGACAAGAATTTTACATTGCATTTTACTATATGCAATTTATATATTAAGTCTTCAGCTTTTATACAAGCACTTAATATATGCAAATGCTTATAGGTTGATTTTCTCATGTTTTAAATAACACTATGTTTCTCAATTTTGATATTGGCCATACACAAGGTAGTACCCTAGTACTACTGCGGGATTTTTATTCTCAACGTGCGTACCCAATATCAAATTTGTTTGAAACATATGGTCTACACTTTTGAGTGTCTACGTTTATTTATTTTCAAATTGGCCATACACAAGGTAGTACCCTAGTACTACTGCGGGATTTTTATCCTCAACGTGCGTACCCAATTTGATAAATAAATTATACAAGGGGCATTTGAGTGATTACCACGGTTCTCTTTCACATTGGCCATACACAAGGTAGTACCATAGTACTACTGTGGGATTTTATCCTCAACGTGCGTACCCAATACTGAAAAATGAATCACAGATTTAACACCATCAGGTGCTTAACAGTGTTATTCAACATGAGAATATCCCTCTTATTCAAGTTTACCTTGATCATTTACATTTGCTTTGCTTATTCAACTTAGCCAAAGTTTTTTTTTACAAATCTTGGCCCTACTTATGTAGGCACAAATGGCTTCAAAAGAGTTTGAGCCTCTCGCTCTTGATGGCCACAACTTCCCCACATGGGCAATGGACCTCAAAGTGAGTCTAGCGTTACGCGGATTGTATGAAGCAATTGCTCCACCCCAACAGGGTGTAGAAGCATTGGCTCCAAATCTCCAGTATAATACCTTATTTCTGATAAGGAACCACATCTATCCAGATCTCAAAGCTGAGTATCTGATGGAGGAAGACCCACGCACTCTGTGGCTTGCTCTTCAAACACGGTATGAACAACAAAAGGCAGTCATCCTTCCGGAGGCTATCAATGAATGGAACCATCTCCGTATCCAAGATTTCAAATCTGTGGGAGAGTTCAATCATGCTGTTCATAAACTCAGTTCTAAACTGAAGTTTTGCGAAAAGGAACCAACTGATGCAGAAAAGATTGAAAAGACATTGTCTACAATGCTTCCTGCACATATGATCCTTCAGCAACAATACCGTGAGCGAGGTTTCACTGTTTATTCTGAGCTCATTAAGACATTACTACATGCAGAAAGGCACAATGAGCTCCTTCTATGGAACTCCAACCTGCGTCCCACAGGAACTAAGCCTTTGCCTGAAGTACATGCTAATGCTAATGCTCAGAACAAACAACAAAGGAATGCTACTACCTCTAGCAATCCTGGAAACTTCAAAGGCAAGAACAAGCGCAAGAGACAGCGTAAGTCTCGTGGTGCCAACAAGGGCAAGGGTACAAATGTTCCTAAGTCGAACAAAAAGTTCAACAAGTCTAACACTTGTGACAAGTGTGGCTGTTACAGCCACCCGACACAGAAGTGTCGTACCCCTAAGCACTTGGTGGAATTATACTTGAAATCTGTGGGACGTGGACCCTCCACTCAAGGGAATTCCAATCAAGGTGGACAATTTGAAGCACACTTCAACTCCTAGGGTGATGTCACCATGGAAGAGACCTTCCAACTTGACATCCCTAAACAAGATGCTCCTGGATGCTCCAACTCCGCTTCTGCGGGTCCAAGCAACACCAAGGCACTTCCACCACCTGATGGAAACACTGATGGGATGGACAACATGATCGTGGAGTACACCTCCGATGACCTCTTTGGAGACTTCCACTAGACTCCAGCACTTTGATATCTATTGCTACTATCTTAATTGTGGATGTTATTTGATTGTGATGTTGTAATAAGCTACTAAGTTGTCCGTATTTTATTTTGAACAATGGGTATTGTAATAAGCACATTTGATACCTATATATTGTATGTATTCTATATATATTTGTTGAGAATTACATGTTTGAATTCTCCATTTTGTATAGATTGTACAGGAGTCAATCTGATGGATGAGGAAATGTGCCTAGTGGACAGTGGTACCACTAATTCTATACTCAGGGAAATAAAATATTTCCAAACTCTGACAAAGAATAAAGGAAATGTTTTAACAATCGCTGGGCGCGATGCTGTAATAGTTGGTACTGGACGTGTCACTATTATGCTCCCTATGGGTACATCGCTAACAATTGAGGATGCATTACTGTATCCCGATTCAACGCGTACCCTACTGAGTTATAGAGATATCCGTAAGAATGGGTTCCATGTTGAAACCCATACGGACAACAATGAGGAATTTCTTCTCATTACAAGAGATCACGGATATGGCAAAGAGACACTTGAAAAAGTTCCCTCACTCCCGTCTGGATTGTACTACACATACATCAAACTCGTACCACATGTTGCTTACAAAGTAATTTTCCAGAATGTTAACGCATTCCAAACTTGGCATGGTCGCCTTGGCCATCCTGGTATCGGGATGATGAGGAAAATTATAAGCAATTCTGTTGGTCACACTTTAAGTGATACAAAATTTTCCCAATCCTCAGATTTTGTGTGCACCGCATGTGCCACGGGGAAATTAATTTTGAGGCCCTCTTACCTCAAAATTCATGCCGAACCTTTAAAGTTCCTTGAACGCATTCAAGGAGACATATGTGGTCCCATTCAACCATTGTCTGGGCCGTTCAGGTATTTCATGGTTTTAATAGACGCATCTACACGATGGTCTCATGTGTGCTTACTTTCCACACGAAACCATGCATTTGCCAAAATTGTTGCTCAAGTTATCAAACTCAAAGCACAACTGTCGGGGGACCGCAAAAGGGGTACCCCCAATCAATGCAAACAAATAGGTTAAACCTAGAACACCAATTAATAACAAACCTAGCAAGTCTAACCTTCTAAAAAACCAACCCCTCGAGGCCTACAATGCTGACCCACCAAGCCGAAGCCCGAAAACCTGTTAAGCGGAAAGTAGGCTGCGTCAGCCCTCCAAACCAGGCCTCGGGCGAACGCTCGTTCTCCATCTCGCCCGAGCCCTCCAAACCAGGCCTCGGGCGAACGCTCATTCTCCGTCTCGCCCGAGCCCTCCAAGCCACGCCTCGGGCGAACGCTCGTTCTCCGTCTCGCCCGAGCCCTCCAAGCCAGGCCTCGGGTGAACGCTCATTCTCCGTCCTGCCCGAGCCCTCCAAGCCAAGCCTCAGGCAGACGCTCAATCTCCGTCTCGCCCGAGCCCTCTGAGCCAGGCCTCGGGCTGGCGCTCGTTCTCCGTCTCACCCGAGCCCTCCGCGTCAGGCCTCGGGCGAGCGCTCCACTACCCTTCAAGCCTCCCGCAAGAAGGAAGCTCCCTGCTTCTCAGCTCTGACAACCGTACTAGCCCCATACTACGCATTTAATGCGTCCACTTACTCCGGTCACATCCTCTGGTACACAACGTGTGCCACAGTGAACCGGAGCCAGAGTCAAACCTCAATTTCACCACAAGCATGGGCAAAAAGGCACAAGTACAGCACTGTTCGGCCATACCACGCACTGTAGCACACTCGAGCTTCACCCCGAGGCCTGGGTTCCCGCTGTACGCCCGGGCGTTCTGGGACTTGCCCATACCTGCGGGGGCTCGAGCCTCTCGTAGGCGCCACCTCGAGGCCGGCCCTGCGCCCCTCGAGCCCTGACTGCTTTCACGCTATTGGAGGACAGGTACCCCAAGACCCGGAGGGACCCCGTCGTGTCCTGTACGTGCCGGGATGGGTGTTGTACGGCTTCCACATCGCCACGCCTCCACGTCCGCGCCCGGGATGGAGGCCACACATCAAGGACGCCTCAACAGCAACACCCACGTTGGCTATAATGACTTCGACAAGACAGAGTTCCTACCCTTCGCCATATCGAGCGCTGTACATGTCAATCCTGTGTAAACCCTGGCCTCCTCTTGTTCTATAAAAGGGGACGCCAGGGCCCTTCGCGTGCAAGAGACAACGCACGAGTCCACACACACACACACGAATCCGGACTCCGGTCCACGCTCATTGAGCTTGTATTGCCCCTGTACAAGCACTTAGGTGCAAGTAATACAAGAACCTCCTCCCCTCGCTGGACGTAGGGCCTTCTTTGCCCGAACCAGGATAAATCCTTGTGTCATCTTGCATCACCATCCAGGAAGAGAGCACGCGATCATATTACTCGTTGGTGTCATACCCCTGGGTTCGAAACACCGACAGTTGGCGCGTCAAGTAGGGGAATTCGCGTGTCGGAGTCGATTTCTCGTTGTTTTCTGGATGACTTCATCCCCTCCTTCGTTCTCGGCTGGTGCCGTCGTCTGGTTCGGGAGCCTCGAGTTCCTGGCCACCGGCAGTGGCAACAAGCTGACCCTGCTCTCCACGGAGAGCCCGAGCGGAGGGCGTGCCACGCCACCCCGCGCGGGGGGCGTGGCGCGTCGCCCGCACCACCACGCATCGCCACCTCGTGAGCGGCGCCGTCGTCACCATCGTCGCCAGGCACAGGCGGTGCCCGCGGCGTACACCCACTTTCCCGCGGCCGGCGCAGAGTCCCCAATGAGAAACCTGCCCGGCGCATGGCCGGAGACTTCCAGGGCGCGTGCGCACTCCCCCAGCGAGTTCGCGTTCGTCACGCGCACGGACCGGGAGCCTGGCCAGAGGCCCCCGAGCCGTGCTCCGTCGACACCACCTGGCCTCCTCCCGCACGGGGTGTACCGCGCTCGACGCCAGCGGTTCCCGTTTGGCCTCAACAACTCCGCGGCTGTTTACGCCCACCACCTCGACGAGCGCCGTCAGGACCGGGCGGCCGCGGAGCGGGAGGAGCGTCCGGGCGTACTCCTACGAGCCACCACCGACCTGGAGATCGTCTACCCCGCGCGCGTCGACCACGGCCTCTCACGAGCCGTCGAGCCACCTCGTCGAGCCACCTTCGGGGAGTGGTACCGCGAGCTGCAGTCCCAGCACGAGCCAAGGCGGCGCGACGTCAATAGCTCCGACTCCGACGAATATGACTACCACGACCCTGACCTCTGGGATCCCACCAGGGAGTGCTTCCAGCTCGAAGGGGTCGTGGACGATGCCGAAGACGACGACGACGACGACACCAGGCCGGCGCTCAACCTCGAAGAGCCCGGAAACGTGGCTGCGGCAGGAGGATCACGCGTTCAGGGGAGGAACAAACCCCCGACACCGGCTGCACCATCTCAGCACGGCGACAACCGGGCGGCGCAGCTCGCGCAGCTGCGGGAGGCCATAGCCAAGGCTGAGGAGGAACGACAACGCCAGCTGCAACTCAAGAAAACTATAGCACAGGAACCAGCCCAGCCTCGAGGCGCCGGTGTCCGTGGCCGCGCTCGAGAGGTCCACCGGCAGATCCTCGAGGACGGGGCACCAGCACGCCCCGAGCTGCGTTTCCCGCGAGCCGGTCAGAACGTGGTGGCGGCGGCAATGCTGCTCCGTGATCTACCCGCCGTCTCCAACCCTGACGCCAGGCGCATGCTCGGGGAAATGAAGAATCTCCTCGAGACAGCCGCTGTGCAGCAGGCCGAGAGCTCAGCCTCGCGACGGCGTGGGGCGGCCTCTGGGAAACCAGCAGACACGCCCCGCAACGAGCGTGAGACGTCTGTTCACCAGCCGGACGCCTCTCGAGCTAGGTCAGTCCGGGAACGGATCGTCGACAACCGGCCACCTCGAGACCCCAATGACGCCCGCAACGACATCAACCGCCGGCGCAAGGACAAGGGGGCCCAAGAGCGTGGCTATAGCGCCCATCAAGGGGGGCGCTACGACAGTGACGAGGACCGGCAAGCCCTCGAGCCCCCGGCCCCCAGAGTCTTCAGCCGGGCCATCCGCAGCTCAACCCTCCCCGACCGCTTCCGACCACCGACCAACATCGTGAAGTATGACGGGGAGGTCGAGCCCAAGCTCTGGCTCTCGGACTTCCGCCTAGGCTGCCAACTGGGCGGAGCGAAGAGCGACGACCGTGTGATCATACGCCAACTCCCACTTTACCTCTCGGACACCGCCCGCCGGTGGCTTGAGGGGCTCCCGCCGGATCGGATCCATGACTGGGCCGACCTAGTCAGGGTCTTCGACGGGAATTTTAAGGGGACTTGTGTGCGCCCAGGCAACCCCTGGGATCTACGGCATTGCAGGCAGGCAGCGGACGAGCCCCTCCGTGACTTTGCTCGGCGATTCTCGAAGCAGCGCCTCGAGCTCCCCCACGTGCCTGATGAGGACGTCATCTCAGCGTTCCTCGCGGGCACGACATGCCAAGAGCTAGTTCATGAGCTAGGGCGCTACCGTCCCAGGACGGTCGAGGACCTGATGGATCGTGTCACCAGGTTTGCCTCAGGCGATGAGGCAGTGGGGGCCTTCTTTGGCTGCTCCACGAACAAAGGTAAGGCGGTGACCGCGCCGGAGGGCTCGAACAAAGGCAACGACGCCAAGAACCGCAACAATAACAACAACAAAAAGAAGAAGAACAAAAGCAAAGGTCAAAAGGCGAAGCGCGACGCCGACGTCGACGACGATGAAGAAGTGCTCATGGGCGCCCTCGACCATAAGAAACCTCGAGGCCCCCCTGACAGGGCTGTTTTCGACCAGATGCTCGAGGACCCCTGTCCTTATCACAAGGGCCCCGTGAATCACAAGCTAAAAGACTGCCGACTGCTGAAGGGCTTCTACGCCAAGCTCGACGACAAGAAGGAGGACACGCCTAAGGGCAAGGACAACAAACGACGCGACGACGGGGACGCGGGTTTCCCCCCGGTGCGTGACTGCTTCATGATCTACGGGGGCCCAACCGTCGGGCTCTCAGCTTGGGAGAGGAAGAAGGAACGCCGGGAGGTCTTCGCACTCCGCCACGACACTCCCTAGTACCTCGACTGGTCCGACGCGCTGATCACATTCGACCATAATGACCATCCGGACCATGTCGTAAATCCGGGGGCGTACCCCCTCGTCGTCGACCCCGTCATCGTCGACGTACGGTTCTCCAAGGTGTTGATGGATGGGGGCTCGAGCCTCAACGTCATATACCTCGAGACTCTCGACCTCCTGGGGATTTCGAGGGATCAGCTCCGACCCAGCGTCGGGGGGTTCCACGGAGTCGTACCAGGGAAGAAGGCCCACCCCCTCGGGCGCATCGACCTGCCGGTTTGCTTTGGCACGCCGGCTAACTTCCGCCGGGAGACGCTCACCTTCGAGGTGGTTGGATTCCAAGGGGCCTACCACGCCATCATCGGCCGACCAGGTTACGCCAAGTTCATGGCAGTTCCCAACTACACGTACTTAAAGCTCAAGATGCCGGGGCCGAAAGGGGTCATCACCATCGACACCTCCTACGAGCACGCGTACCACTGCGACGTGGAGTGCGTCGAGCGTGGGGAGGCCAACGTCCACCTCGACTCGCTCGAAGCCCTAGCAGCCCTGGCCACCGAAGAGACCCAGTAAGAAAAAGTGATTCGACGAAAGCTATTCCGAGCTGGGATAGAATTCATGGAAGAGAAAAGGGAAAAACATAAACAGATAACGAAGCTTTAAGACCCGAGAGGGTCAGGACACAGACTGCAATAGTTCTTCCCCTCTACGAGATCAATGGAGCTCAATGGGTTCTCTTTAAAATGGATGAAGCATATCTCACTTACTTACTTTACACACAAGAACGATCCTTCCATGCCTGGTGCCAACAATAACTTCCTTCCTTCCTTTACTCCCCTTTTAAACAACCACCCATGATCCTGCAACCAAGCCTAATGCCTATCATCTTTCCTGGCCCATGGCACTTGCACTACTACCCTGGAACCGGATTACTAGTTCCCTACCTACCTGAACGGACACCAAGCTGATACCCGTCGACCCGACCTCGGCCGATGGCAAGACGCTGGCCATCAGTGCCAGCCTCGAGCCTAAATAGGAAGCAGTGCTCGTCGACTTTCTCCGCGCGAACATCGACATGTTTGCGTGGAGCCCCTCGGACATGCCAGGCATACCAAGGGGAGTCGCCGAGCACGCCTTGGAGATCCAGGCCGGGTCCAGACCGGTGAAACAACGCCTGCGCCGCTTCGACGAGGAGAAGCGCAGGATCATCGGCGAGGAGGTGCACAAGCTTTTGGCGGCTGGATTCATCAAGGAGGTATTTCACCCAGAGTGGCTAGCTAACCCTGTACTAGTTAGGAAAAAGAATGGAAAAATACGGATGTGTGTAGACTACACTGGTTTGAATAAAGCGTGTTCAAAAGTTCCATTTCCTTTACCTAGAATTGATCAGATTGTCGATTCCACTGCGGGGTGTGAAGTACTTTCATTTCTCGATGCATATTCCGGCTACCACCAGATTAGGATGAAAGAATCTGACGAGCTCACTACCTCTTTTGTTACGCCTTTTGGTATGTATTGCTACGTTACAATGCCCTTCGGCCTTCGAAACGCCGGGGCAACGTACAAACGTTGCATGCAGCATATCTTTGGCGAACATATAGGTAAAACCGTCGAGGCCTACGTCGATGACATCGTGGTTAAAACCAAGAAAGTCGGGAACCTCATCAGCGATCTCGAGACGACGTTCGAGTGCCTCCGAGCCAAGAATGTGAAACTCAACCTCGAAAAATGCGTCTTTGGTGTGCCCCGGGGCATGCTACTTGGCTACATTGTCTCACAACGGGGGATCGAGGCCAACCCCGAAAAGATCTCAGCAGTCACGAGGATGGGCCCAATTCGAGACATCAAGGGCGTACAGAAAGTGACAGGCTGCCTGACTGCTCTCAGCAGGTTCATCTCGAGGCTAGGGGAAAAGACGCTACCTCTCTACCGCTTGCTGAAGAAGACGGAACGCTTTGCGTGGACCCTTGAAGCCGAGGAGGCCCTAACCAAGTTGAAGGGGCTGCTGACTTCCGCGCCAATCCTCGTGCCACCACGACCAGCCCAGAGTGATGATCCCCCCGAGTCCCTTCTCCTCTATGTGGCCGCAACCACTCAGGTGGTCAGCGCGGTCATAGTCGTCGAGAGGCACGAGGAGGGTCGTGCGTTGCCGGTCCAACGGCCGGTGTACTTCACCAGTGAGGTGCTCTCTGAGGCCAAGGTCCGGTACCCGCATATCCAGAAGCTGCTCTACGGCATCATCATCACGAGGCGCAAGCTCTAGCACTACTTCCTCGCTCATCCCGTAACGGTGGTGTCATCCTTCCCCCTCAGTGAGATCATCAACAATCGGGAGGCCACGGGGCGCATCGCCAAGTGGTCCGCCGAGCTAATGGGGGAGGCCATCACCTACGCCCCGCGAAAAGCCATCAAGTCGCAAGCGTTGGCGGACTTCGTTGCTGAATGGACCGACACCCAGCTCCCGCCGGCACAAATCCAAGCCGAGCTCTGGACCATGTACTTCGACGGATCCCTCATGAAGACGGGGGTAGGCGCAGGCCTGCTCTTCATTTCACCCCTCGGAGTCCACATGCGCTACCTGCTACGCTTGCACTTCCCCGCCTCCAACAACGTCGCTGAGTACGAGGCCCTCGTTAATGGGCTGCGCATCGCCCTCGAGCTCGGGGTCCGACGCCTCGACGTTCGAGGGGACTCGTAGCTCGTCATCAACCAGGTTATGAAGGCTTCAAGCTGCATCGATCCCAAAATGGAGGCATACTGCGGGGAGGTGCGCAAGCTAGAAGATAAGTTCTACGGCCTCGAGCTCAACCACATTGCTCGAAAGTACAACGAGGCCGCGGACGAGCTGGCTAAGTTAGCATCCACGCGCGGCACCGTCCCCCAGATGTCTTCTCGAGGGACATCTTCGAGCCATCCGTCAAAATCGGCCCGGGGGCTGGCCCCTCGACGCCACCCCTCGAACCAGACACGGGGGCTCGACCTTCAACGCCACCCCTCGAGAATGACCCCTCGACATCCGCTGAGGCGATGCAGATCGACGCACCTGCCACTTCGTCATCACGACCCCTCGACTGGCGGTTGCCCTTCCTCGACTACCTGACGCAAGGCGTGCTACCAGAAGACAAGACGGAGGCCCGACGCATCGCTCGAAGGGCCAAGACCTACGTCATCTACGGCGACGAACAAGAGTTGTACCATCGAAGCCCATCAGGAATCCTTCAACGCTGCATCCCCCTCGAGGAGGGACGCAGGCTCCTTGACGACATGCACTCGGGGCTTGCGGCCATCACGCAGCGCCAAGGACCCTGGTAGGGAACGCCTTCCGACAGGGCTTCTACTGGCCAACCGCCATCGGAGACGCCAAGCGCCTGGTCCAAGCTTGCCAAGGGTGTCAGTTCTACGCCAAGCAAACGCACCAGCCCGCGCACGCCCTGCAGATGATCCCCATCACTTGGCCGTTTGCCGTCTGGGGGCTTGACCTCGTGGGTCCCCTCAAGATGACGACTGGAAAGTACACGCATGTGCTCGTGGCCATCGACAAATTCACCAAGTGGATCGAGGCCAAGCCCATAGGCGACCCCACCTCCGAGAAGGCTGTCGAGTTCATCGCCGACATCATGTACCGGTTTGGGGTGCCTAACGTCATCATCACCGACAATGGCACCCAATTCACGGGCAAAAAGTTCACCAACTTCTGCGATGACAACAACATTCGCGTGACCTGGGCCTCAGTCGCGTACCCTCAATGCAACGGGCAGGTCGAGCGTGCCAACGGCAGGATACTCCATGGGCTGAAGCCGAGGCTATTCAAGACCCTCAAGAATTTTGGAAAAGGGTGGGCTGCAGAGCTCCCCTCGGTGCTATGGGGCCTCAGGACTACGCCGAGTCGAGCTACCGGGTTCACTCTGTTCTTCCTAACCTACGGCGCCGAGGCTGTCTTACCTACGGACCTCGAGTACGGCTCCCCTCGACTTCGAGCCTACAACGGGCAAACCAACGACGAGAGGCTTGCCAACGCCAAGGACCAGCTCGAGGAGGCTCGAGACGTGGCGCTCATCAACTCCGCGCGCTACCAGCAAATACTTCGATGCTACCACGACAAGCACGTGCGCAAAAGGGACCTGGCGGTAGGGGACCTCGTGCTTCGACGTCTGTAAGATAATCGAGGGCGCCACAAGCTCACCCCTCCATGGGAGGGTCCATACACCGTAGCTGAGGTGCTCAAGCCAGGAACGTACAAGCTCTACGACGGTCAAGGCAGGATCCTGGCGAATGCGTGGAACATATCTCAGCTACGTCGCTTCTACCCTTAAAGGCCTCGAGGCCTTGTTCATTTTGTTGCTTTGTACAAACATGTCAAACATGAATGAACAAACTCGCGCACTGTCATTCATTTTACTTAGCAACTTAAGGTAGCCTCGACCCCGCCTTGATCAGGGTCGAGCCTCCCTCGGGGGCTGACAGGGGGACCCCCCCAGACTCCGGAAAAAACATGTTTTCTTTTCAAAAAACTCGACCCTCGTCTCGATTCGCACCTCGAGCGTACTAGCAGCGTCTAAATCCATAAATACCCCGAGCCTCCAAGAGTCGGGGGGCGTCGACGTAGACGGCCACCTACGCCCCCGGGCTACGGTACCCTACCTACGCCTCCCCTCGAGGTACTTGTGGCGCGTATCGAAGGAACACAGACCAAGCCGGTTGAAGCTCGAGCTAGTGATAAAGAGAAATAATCGAATAAATTTGAAAAGAAAACAACTTCTTTAAATAAACAAGTCATATACACATATTGACCTCGACGGGCCATAAGTCATGATTTGAATTCTTACAAGGGCCTCGACGCCCAAATTTGGCACGCAGGCCTCATTCTTCATCCGTCTGGAATTCCTCCCCAAGCTCTTCTGCCGCGGGCTCAGCCTCGACATCCGGGTCAGGAGGAGGGGGGCCACCCGCACCACTATTCGCATCGGGGGGCAGCACGTCCTCCTCGAAGAGCTTCGCGAACGCCGCCCCCGGCCTCTCCACCTTCTCCAGGATCTTGTCGACGCGGCGGTCGTTTCACTCCTCGTCCTTCCCCTCGATCTCGATGAAGCCCTTGGCAACAACGTTGACCGGGTAGCGGAAGCCGGAGCGGACGACCGCAAACGCCTGCTTTACGCCGTGGTGGAGAGCGCTCCGGACGCGGTCCCGCGCGGCCACGTCGAAGAAGCACAGGGCGTCGACCAGGGCGTCGCCTCGAGCCACCGCGCCCTCCGCTGTGGCCACCGGGTCGGCACCCCACATAGAGCTGAGTCGGTTGAGGGTGCAGCGCGCCCGTTCCGCCACCATGGTCTCACCCCGGAGTTGCTCCACGAGAGTCTGATTCGTCTCACGGAGCTCCTCGGCGGTCTTCTCGACGTCTATGCAACAAACAGAAGGGGGTAAGTCCGCAGCGTGGCAAGAATCCCAAAATCAAAACAAGACAGGGCATGAAGATTACCTTGGCAGTGCACGCCCAGAGCGGCGAAGTCGCTGGTAAGGACCTCGACGCGCTCCTCTAGTGCACGCTTCTGGGACAGCACGTCGAGCTTTTCGCCCCTAAGGTCCTCGACCAGCTTGCCCGTCTGCGCAAGGGCCAGATCCTTCCGAACCACCTCCTGCCGCGCTGCCTCCTTTGCAGCCAGGGCGGTGGCGGCCTCGCTCTTGGCCTCCTCGCCTCTTTCTTCGCCGCCTCCGCTGCAGACCGGGCGGTGGCGGCTTCGTTTTGGGCGTCGACGGCCTCCTTCTTTGCCGCCTCCGCTGCAGACCGGGCGGTGGCGGCCTCGCTTCGGGCGTCGGCGGCCTCCTTCTTCGACAACTCCACCGCGGACAAAGCGGTGGTGGCCTCCCTCTTAGCTTAGGCGGCCTCGTCTCGAGCCGCTTGGGCCTCCGCCTGCACCGCGTTGAGCCGGCTCGCCATCTGCGCATTTCGACCCAGCTCGGTGCGGAGCTCCTGGAGCTCCCCCTCTGTGTGACACCCCAATTTTAAGAACAAAATTGGAGCACAATATATGTATGCCAGGATCAATTTTCATACATATATCCACATCATAGTAAATATCAAAACAATGCTTTATTAATATATCGAACATTATTACAAAAAAAATGACCCTCGGGTCCAAAAGAAAAGGTACAGACTCTCAGTCTAACTCTAATGTAGACTCGCGGAAACTGGACGCCATCTCCACAGGAAGGTCGACCGGGGGCTGCGCCATCCTAGTGCAAGTCGTCTGGGTCGTATCCACCGTCTTCTGGGTACAAGTTGTCGAGGTCGTAACCACCGTCTTCGGGGTATTCCTGCTCTGCGTCGTAGACTCCAACGTCTGGGTGGGGTAGCAGGGGGTTCAAAGAGGAAGGGTGAGTACATCGAAATGTACTCCGCAAGTGTAGGAAATATATGCTTATGAGGCTATTAACAAAGGTAGGCTGACTCTGTTTGACTCAAGCGCCTAAAGCAACACATCCTATTAAATCCTATTTCCTATGCACCTATTTACTAGGTTATAACCACAGTCTCCAACAGAACAGTAACCACACTCGGAGTCGCACCGAGCAAACCACACTCGGAGTCACACCGAGCAACCAACACTTGGAGTCACACCAAGCAACCGCACTTGGAGTCACACCAAGTACCCACACCTGAAGTCCATCAGGCAAACCACACCTGAAGTCCATCAGATGACCCGAACCAGGCCGTTACAAGGAGTCCTATGTGTATTAGTTCCATACGTCACGACATAGAGAGCTACCTTCCGTAATAACTCCAGGTCTGCGCTCGAGCCTGGGAGTCACTCCCGTACCAAGCAGTAACCCGCGTAGAAGAAGCCTCTGTACCCATGTCATATGAGACTAATAACCACATAAGGCTTCTCTAACGAACTAGAACCAACCCACCAACTAATCTCGAAGAAGTCCAAGCCCGCTCGTGACCGTGAGCACGGCTGATATATCAGTTTTAATACTCTGCAGAGTTCGCACATCTTTACCCATGAGTCATGCGTTTCCCCATCACGCTAAACACTGCCAAGGTGCACAGCGGGGTCGCACTACAAGGCCTTTACAAAGTCGCCTCCAAGTCCGTTCCACACGTACCTCTAAGGTTTCACCCCGTACAAAGGTCTACGACCCCCAGGGCCCCCTCGTGAGCCACTAAAACAAACCCCGTGTGAACCCTCAACTTGGAGGAAACTAATTAATTAGCCAGTCCCAGAGCCATATAGGCCTCATGGTTTGCGCTGTTTTGCCGGGTTACATGCTCCAAGAACCGGGTCCTAGGGATCCAGGCAGGATAATCTAGCACAAGCCCAGAACCAAAAACCAAAACCAGCTGCCGAGTCCCACGGCACAAAAACCACCACACGGTCCATCCTGCCGGATTTACCTACTCACCATACTACTCATTACCAGTCCACATGTTCCATAGATCATTAATCAGAATTAATTATAATAACCATCCCATCCCAAGACAGCAGGGCTAAGCATGACGTCTAACCAACACATCCCAAACCAGGTGACAAGGAAAATATGAACAAGTTCTAGTAAACCTTAACATGGGATTCAATTTAAGACTGCATGCATCTACAGGATCTAACTAATCTAAACTCAAAATAAAATAAATATAGGAGCAAGATGTTCAAGAACACTTGCCTTCGGGCTGGGTCGAATCAACGGAGACGAAGGCTGGATTCTGGGGTTCCGCATAGATCGCGCTTGCTGGATCAAACATCAAACATGGCCCAAACAAGACAAATAAATAACAGTACATCAACATTATGAAAACAGAACATAAATAGATCTACTGCGTAGAGAACGAAATTATGAATCTAACGCAAGTTGAATGGGTCAAATCGGAGTTAAAACGCAAAAGTTATGAGCTTTTGAAGTTGAGTGGCAATTTGGTAAATAAACAAGATTAATTTTTAATTACTTTTCAAAATCAGTGACTAAAAATAAAACATTTGGACCACAAAATCATTTCATTTGATCTGAACTATTTTATTTGCAAAGGTGACATTTTCATAAGTAATTTTATGCACAAAACACACTAAATGCATTAAAAGAGGTTTATAAAAGCATTAATCATTTTAATAAGTCAAAAATAAAACTATTTTATTTTGTGAACCAAAACAGATTAACAACAAGATTAAAAGTGTCATTAATTAATTTGTAGCTTAACCAAACATTTAAAATATATTTTAAAACAAGATTAAACGCATTGGTAGGCAAAATTCTCTCTAACCCGGGCCAAAACGGAATTAAAGGTAGATACCAGGGTGTAGGTGGTAAGTTTCGCGAGACACAAGGAACAGTGACGTGATACAGAGGAAAGACAGGGGCTAGATCGCTAATATACCGATGACAACGCTGTTGACCGTGCCGATGTGGCGGTTGACTGGCGACGTGGCCGAATCTGATTGGACGGGGAGGGGCACTGAGGTGGCGAGATTTTGACCAGATGTTGACTTCAGTCAAGATGGGATCTGGGCCGTTCATCCCAGATCGGACGGTGCAGAAGAGGTCTCCCTCCTTGCATCCTGTGTGCTCGGCGGTCCGAGCCCGACAGCGGCGCCTCGCCGGCGTTGGCCGGAATGGCACTCCGGTGCCCGGGGTACTCCGGCGAGCGGCGGAGATGGAGTAGGAGGCCACGGCGGCTCACTGGTGAGTGTTTTGGCGGCATAAATGGCACAGAGGCGGCTCTCTTCGGTGAGCAGCGGCGGTGGAGATGCAGAGAACTGTCTGCCGCGCGGTGGAGGGTGCCTGCGGCTCAGTTCAGCGAAGGAGAGGGGTGGGATGGACTCGGCGTTTTCTTACGGTGCCGAGGAGCGAAGCGGGGCGCCGGAGGTGGCTCGGGTGGGGAGATCGGAAGCTCGACCGAGCTCCCATCAATGGCGGCGGCGGTGATCTAGGTGCAGCTCGGGTACGAGGGGGATCAGGGGGAGGGGCGAGGAGGATGCGGCGCGGAGATGCGGTGCCGGAGATTTGTTTTATGAATGGAGGGGAACCCTAGGCCGAGGGAGAGGCAAGGGAGCGGACGACCGCGGACTCGGGCGACGGCCGCGCGGAAAGCTCGGGCTGGAGGTTGGGGGTGAGGTCTTGACGCGTGGGTCCCGCCTGTTAGTCGGAGAGGGAGGAGACGGGCGCTGGCTCTGGTGGGCTTCCTGGGCCATCGGCTCGGCCAGAGCAGGAAGGAAGGGCTAGGCGCGCCCGGCGCTGGGCCTTCAGCGGGGAGTGGGCCGGTCGGCTCCTGCGGGCTGAGGGTGAGGAGGAGGGGGTTTGGGCCGGGGTTGGAGTGACCGGCTGGGCCAAAAAGAGGAAGGGGAGCCCGAGAGAGGGAGAGGTTTCCTTTTCTTTTCTTTTGATTTTCCAAACTTTCAAAAGCCTTTTGAATTCAAAATCAAATCTAGTTTGAAATCAAATAGTTTGGTAAAAGTTTTGAAATATTTTCCCTAGGTTTTGAAAATAAAATTTGAGTTTGATTTTGCAAACTTTTATAAATCATTTCATTGCTTTTCTAAATAGAATAAATTCTATTCGCCCTATTCGGGTTTAATAAATTCTTTTTCACCCAAGAAAAATTATGCAACGGCATGAATGCAACAAACATCTGGCTAGAATTTTTCCTCCGTCTAGGGTTTTGGCCATTTCCTTATTAAATTATAATTTATTTTATTTAATTAAACACCTGGGGTGTTACACTCTGCCTTCGCAAGGGCGGCCGCCACATGCGCGGACTTCTCCGCCTCCTCCGAGAAGGACCTCTCCGCCTCCGCCATGAGCTCGGCCACCTCCCTGAAGATGGTCCGCGCCTCCCGCAGAGCCCCCTGCCGAGCCGACCGCTCGATGGGGATCATGGCACCGGACGGGCTCGGCGCGTCAGGAGACGGCCACGCCGATCGATCGATCTCGACGAGGGGCAGGTCCTCCTCCTCCGGCTCGAGCGGCGCCAGCTGCGGCCCACCAATCGGCGGCACAGGCTGCGGTTCCCTCCGCCCCTCCGCCATCATCTCCCGCTGCTCCGTCCCCTCCCGAGGCAACGGCGCGGCCTCGGGTGGAGGCGGGAACTCGAGCGGTAGCGGATCGCTCGAGGGGTGGCTCGTCCCCAAGCTCTCCTCCCTCGCCGGGTCTTCCGGCGTCTTGTCGACCCCGGCCGGTGCCTCGAGCGCTTCCTCCAGCGTCGAGCCCTCGACTGGGGGCGGCACCTGTTCCAGCTCGTCCAGGAGCTCCTCCACCGTCGGCACCCTCTCCACCGACGCCTCTCCCTCCTTCTCCTTTTCCGCGGGCCGGCTCGCGTCGACTGGGGTCTCGAGGGCCGCCGACCCTTCAGTCCCAGACGCCGATGGAGCCATGCTTGTCTCGGGAACTCCCCCCGAGATTGTCGTCGCGACGGGGGAGGAGTGGCCCTCTCGATAGGCGCCACCTGAGGAAGAGGAGGATGCGGTGCCGCGACAGACGCGGTGGCGGCAGGCTCGGCGCCAGGAGCCGTGGTTCCTGCTGAAAAAGGAGAACAACGTCGTCAGGAACAGGAAAAAGCTTCGACCCCCCGTGGTCGACGGCGTCGGCCTCACCAAGATCCGCGGCGGCCGTCTGGCTTTCCCCGAGCCATGGCTGCTTGAGCCTTCGCCAGCCAAGCGGCCTCCCCAGCGAAAGAAGGAGCCATACCTCGAGGTGCTTGGACCTCGGCAGAACTCGAGGTCTTGGCCCGCTTGGACGCCGCGGGGACCATCTCCTGCCGGGGGCGCTTTTCCCTGAAAAGCCAGAAAACAGCACATATCACCAAAGGTAAAAAGGTAAAGTTTCCCTACCAACGAAACTGAGGAGCACTACTTACCCAAAGCGAGGGCGGGGCTTCTTCCCCGAATCGCCGGACCCGCTCAAGGGCTTCGAGCCCGCCCCATGGCTCGAGCCACGCCCCTGAGCCGTCTCCACGTGGCTTGGACGGGGGGAAGGCTCCCGATGCATCCCGTGGCTCGACCCCGGCGGAGAGCTCTCCTTTTGTCTCCCGTCCCGAGGGGGCGACCGCGTCTCCTTGGAGCGGTCATCTTGACGCCTCTCCCGCCGCGGGCTCCGAGACCTGCTCCGGCGCTCGTGCTGACGGCCACGCCCCCCACGCCTGCCTCCCTCTCCCGGCGGCGATGCGGCGACAGGCTCCGGGGTCGCTCGCGACTCTCGTCACGGGATGACCGGGGGCTCCCCCCTCGACGGTCATGGTGGCGCGGGCTCGATGTCACCCTCGACGCCTTGCGATGGTCGGGCCCGGAGTCCTTCTCGACGTGTTGACCGCTCCTAGACGGCCGGCCCTTCTGGAGACCCCCCGCCTGGGTCGACGCGGTTGCGGCCTCCTTCTGCGCCGCAGCGATGGCGCTCCTGGTCCGAGGTTTCCTCGCATCAGCGGGCACGTCCGGTACGGAGCTCGACGTGCCCTGAGCCACTGACGAGGCTGGGCCTGATGGAGCCTTCCGCAACTGCGCCCCGCGCGATCCCTTCACCGGGGGGACCTCCAAAACATTCTCCTGCACAGAGGAGCGATCAGCCCCGACGCCGACGACCCCCGCGCGCCTCAAACGCGCATCCATCCCTTCGTCATCACTCTCCTCCTCATCATCGTCCTCCTCCTCCGAGCTCGAGGAACTGAGCTCGGGGGACTCCTCTCCAGGCTGCCGGTTACGGCGAGCCTTCACGAGCTTCTGTTCCCGGGCCGACCGGCGCAAGTTCCTCTCTTTTTCTTTCTTCTTCTTTGCATCCTTACTTTTCTTATCTTTCTGAGCAGAGAGGCGCCTCACCTGTCTTTCCGCGGCGTCCTCCCTCACCGGGGGCCTCGACGCGCGACATGAGAACACCCCCTTCAAGCAAACAAACTTGATAAGAAAAACCATAAGGAGAGTAAAACAAGATTCAGAAAAAGAGAAAGGAGGGGAGGCTCGAGACAACATGACTCGAGGGTGGCTTACCAGGTCGAGACACCCCTTGTCAGGCGCCATGGGGATCAGGTTGGTGTCCTCGGGGGCAAATGACCCATGGACTGTGATCGACACCCGGGAGACGCCCTCGCTCCGAGGCAGCCTTTCCTCGGCCATCCTCGACTCGTGCAGCGCCTCGAGCGGGGCCTCTGGTCCCATCTCATGCATGAGGAGGGGGCGGTCCGCCAGAGGAAGGACCCTCCGCTGATGGAACGCCCAAATAACCGCCTGGACGGTCAAACCCTTGTCCTCCACCAACGACCGCATCGTCTTCATCAGCGGCATCAGGTGGCCCTGCCGGTCCGCTGCGACGCCCCAAGTCCACTTCTCCGGGCGCTGGGTGATGACCCCACCGATGTACTGCGGAAGGAGCCCGCCCTCGTTCCGCAGGTAAAACCAATGGTCGTCCCACCCCGCCTGGTTGGTGGAAAGCTTGTAGCGGAGGTATTCGCGGGGGACGTTGGCCGACGAGGTCCCAGTCCTCGCGGTGACGGTGAGAGAGTCCGCATGCACGAGCCTCCTCCCGCTAGGTTTCAAGGCCTTGAGGAAGAGCTCGCCCCGGAAGAGGTGGACGAACATCTCCCAGTGCGGCTCGATCTTCAAATATCCCTCGCACACCGCGACGAAGATGGCGGCGTGTGAGATTGAGTTGGGGGAGAAGTGTTGCAGCTCCACCACGAAGTGGTGAGCTAGCCCCCGCATGAAGCGGCTCGGCGGAACGCCAATCCCCATGCGGTGGTAGCGCGTGAAGCTCACCACATACGCCTCCGGCGGGTGCAGCTCCCGGTGATCCTCCGACGGAAGAACCCACCACGCGGGTCCCTCCTGCTGGTTGGGACGGAGGAGCCCCTGGGCCACCAGCGAATCCAGCTCGCGTTGCGTCGTCTTC
The DNA here is from genome assembly GCA_009763385.1 of Coix lacryma-jobi var. lacryma-jobi. Taxonomy (NCBI): domain Eukaryota; kingdom Viridiplantae; phylum Streptophyta; class Magnoliopsida; order Poales; family Poaceae; genus Coix; species Coix lacryma-jobi. The sequence continues at coordinate 30,309,978 of CM019827.1, read as the reverse complement.
GACGGGTTCCAGTCTTCGGTCGGCAGCGCTGGAGTCTGAGCGGCCATGGCGGCGACGACGCGGATTCGAGCAGCGGACGGGCGGCCGGGAAGATTCCCAATTACAGGCTCAGGAAGAAAGCGTGCGGAGGCTACGGCGGCGGTGAGGGCAAAGGCAAAGTAAAGGGTTCCTCTCCTCTCTTTCGATATTTATAAGAGGGAACCCCAACGGGTGGGGTTTCCCACGACGGCGGAAAAAGTAACCGCACGCATTTAATGTGCTCACCTAACCGCATCTCGAGCTGGTCGATAGGTACACGCGGCAACTCCGCACTCGCTCCACTCCTCCGGGCCCACCGCGGCCGCCGCTCAGACTTCCTGTCCGTCGCCCTGGCGCCACGATCTCCACTACCTCGCCTAAAAAGGCGCGCCCAACGGGCAGAAGGTTTCCAAGCGACGGAGGCTTCTTCAAGAAGGTAAAAACGGGCCCTGGCCCTAAGCCTCGAAGCAGCGAAGGCTGGCCCTCGAAGAGGGTTCGACAACCGGCTTCGAGCACCCGAGTCAGGGACACCAAGGGGCGCCACTCGCAGCATCGCTCGAGGGCCAAGCCCTCGAGGCTCCTCACGTGTATCCAAGGCGGGGAGCTCGACATGCAGTGAGATCCCCTCCGAGGGAGGCATCGAGCCACCGGGTCCTATCGAATGGACCCGGCACTCCTGCAGACTGAGCACCCATGCTTTATGAGATCGCCTCCGGGCTACAGTCGACCCCATCGAACGGGGCACGAGGTCTCACTTGGATTCCCCCGTTACCAGCTCACCGGGAACCTCGATACTCGCCCGCTCGTGGTAGTACGAGGCATCCCCCCTCGCATCCGATCGAAAGGACTCGCGGGATGACAAGCCAGGGCAACCGGCGTGCCGGACGGCTCGAAGTGCCGGCTGGTCGGTTCAGCCTGGCACCCCTCGACGAAAGAGGGTAAAAAACTCGGGGGCTCGACACTCCCGAACCTAAAAAACACACGACTAACACTCACACTCGCAAAAAGCCCACGAGGGAGTTCTAACCACTCCCCCGTGGCCTCGGGGGCTACACCCACGGAATCAAAGCAACCAAACCCTCGAGAACCGGCTAGCTAACCCTCGAGATCCCAGTCGGGAGCCCCTGCTTGAGTGCAAGCACTCAAACAAGGGCTCGGGGGCTACTGTCGGGGGACCACAAAAGGGGTACCCCCAATAAACGCAAACAAATAGGTTAAACCTAGAACACCAATTAATAACAAACCTAGCAAGTCTAACCTTCTAAAAAACCAACCCCTCGAGGCCTACAATGCTGACCCACCAAGCCGAAGCCCGAAAACCTATTAAGCGGAAAGTAGGCTGCGTCAGCCCTCCAAACCAAGCCTCGGGCGAACGCTCGTTCTCCGTCTCGCCCGAGCCCTCCAAACCAGGCCTCGGGCGAACGCTCATTCTCCGTCTCGCCCGAGCCCTCCAAGCCAGGCCTCGGGCGAACGCTCGTTCTCCGTCTCGCCCGAGCCCTCCAAGCCAGGCCTCGGGCGAACGCTCATTCTCCGTCCTGCCCGAGCCCTCCAAGCCAGGCCTCAGGCAGACGCTCAATCTCCGTCTCGCCCGAGCCCTCTGAGCCAGGCCTCGGGCTGGCGCTCGTTCTCCGTCTCACCCGAGCCCTCCGCGTCAGGCCTCGGGCGAGCGCTCCACTACCCTTCAAGCCTCCCGCAAGAAGGAAGCTCCCTGCTTCTCAGCTCTGACAATCGTACTAGCCCCATACTACGCATTTAATGCGTCCACTTACTCCGGTCACATCCTCCGGTACACAGCGTGTGCCACAGTGAACCAGAGCCAGAGTCAAACCTCATTTTCACCACAAGCATGGACAAAAAGGCACAAGTACAGCACTGTTCGGCCATACCACGCGCTGTAGCACACTCGAGCTTCACCCCGAGGCCTGGGTTCCCGCTGTACGCCCGGGCGTTCTGGGACTTGCCCATACCTGCGGGGGCTCGAGCCTCCCGTAGGCGCCACCTCGAGGCCGGCCCTGCGCCCCTCGAGCCCTGACTGCTTTCACGCTATTGGAGGACAGGTACCCCAAGACCCGGAGGGACCCCGTCGTGTCCTGTACGTGCCGGGATGGGTGTTGTACGGCTTCCACATCGCCACGCCTCCACGTCCGCGCCCGGGATGGAGGCCACGCATCAAGGACGCCTCAACAGCAACACCCACGTTGGCTATAATGACTTCGACAAGACAGAGTTCCTACCCTTCGCCATATCGAGCGTTGTACATGTCAATCCTTTGTAAACCCTGGCCTCCTCTTGTTCTATAAAAGGGGACGCCAGGGCCCTTCGCGCGCAAGAGACAACGCACGAGTCCACACACACACACACACGAATCCGGACTCCGGTCCACGCTCATTGAGCTTGTATTGCCCCTGTACAAGCACTTAGGTGCAAGTAATACAAGAACCTCCTCCCCCCGCTGGACGTAGGGCCTTCTTTGCCCGAACCAGGATAAATCCTTGTGTCATCTTGCATCACCATCCAGGAAGAGAGCACGCGATCATATTACTCGCTGGTGTCATACCTCCGGGTTCGAAACACCGACAACAACATCCTGAACATCAAATCCGATCGATCCGCATGGATAATGCTGCTGAATTTTCCTCACGTGCATTCAATGACTATTGTATGGCACTAGGAATTCAAGTTCAGCACTCAGTCCCATATGTTCATACTCAAAATGGGTTGGCAGAATCTCTTATCAAAAGAGTGAAACTTATTGCTAGACCATTACTACAGACTTGATTCAATTGCGACCAACTGCATACCATGCAACCTCCCCGTTACAACTAGTACGTGGAAATACTCCAAATATTTCCCATCTGCGGAAGTTCGGTTGCGCTATCTATGTACCGATCTCACCACCGCAACATACATCTATGGGTCCACACAGGAAGTTGGGGATCTACGTGGGATATCAATCTCCGTCGATCATTAAGTATCTGGAACCTCTTACAAGGGATCTATTTACTGCCCGGAACGCTGATTGTATCTTCAATGAAGAACATTTTTCGGCATTAGAGGGAGAAACAGAAAACCACAAACAATGCCAGGAAATCAATTGGGATGCCTCAGCCATCACCAATTATGATCCACGTACTTCAGAGACTGAACTTCAAGTTCAGAAGATCATCAATTTGCAACACATTGCAAATAATATGCCAGACGCATTTGCTGATTATAAGGGTGTTACCAAATCCTACAATCCTGCGAGAAATGTGCCGGAAAGAGTAGAGGTACCAAATAAAACTACTCAACTCCCAAGTAAGAGGGGGAGAAGTACGGCCATTCCCATGGATACAGCTTCCAACAAGCAAAGGAAAAGGAAGAACAAATCTTCCAACACAGTAAATGCAACTCAACCTCATGTTGAGCAACACCCTGTGGAGGTTCAACCTCCACATCCCACATCAACAGTGCACTCAATACCTGATGTTGGGACATCAGAACACCCTGATGATATCATATTGGGAAATAATGATACATCTCCAGGGGTACAAGAAATTTCCATCAATTTCATTGAATCTGGAGAATCATATGATAGAAAGTCTACAGTTGTCGACATATATTTCGCTGAAACAATTGCAGAAATCATCCAAAGCGATCCAGATCCTAAGTCCTTGGCAGAGTGCAAAAAGCGCTCGGACTGGAACCAATGGAAAGATGCAATTCAAGCGGAATTAGCCTCGCTCGCCAAAAGAAAGGTATTCACTCATGCAATACCTACACCTCGTGGAATCTTCCCTGTGGGATTCAAATGGGTTTTCGTCCGGAAACGGAATGAAAACAATGAGGTGGTGAGATATAAAGCAAGGCTTGTAGCACAAGGGTTCACGCAGAGACCCGACATTGATTTCAATGATACATATTCTCCAGTTATGAGTGGAATAATGTTCCGATATCTTATATCTCTGGCTGTACAAAATCATCTATCTATGCAGTTGATGGACGTAGTGACTGCATATCTCTATGGGTCACTTGATTCGGATATATATATGAAGGTTCCTGATGGAATCTCTATACCGGATCAGAGCGCAAATCGCAACATGTACTGTGTAAAGCTTCAAAAGTCACTTTATGGCTTAAAACAGTCGGGAAGAATGTGGTATAACCGACTTAGTGAGTTCCTTCTAAAGAAGGGATACACGAACAATGATGATTGCCCATGTGTATTCATAAAGAAATTCCAAACGGGGTTCTGCATCATATCAGTGTATGTTGATGATCTAAACATCATTGGCAACCCACAAGATATTGATGAAGCACGCAATCATCTAAAGACGGAGTTTGAAATGAAGGATTTGGGTCAAACCAAATTTTGCTTAGGTCTACAACTTGAGCACCTTCCCACTGGAATTTTAGTGCATCAATCTGCCTATGCCCAGAAAGTGTTGGAGAAATTCAACATGGATAAGTCACATCCCTCGAATACTCCTATGGTTGTTCGGTCTTTAGAAATGAAGACTGATCAATTCAGACCAAAGGATGAAGGAGAAGAGGTTTTGGGAGCCCATTACCCTTATCTCAGTGCCATTGGAGCGCTCATGTATCTTGCAAATTGCACCAGGCCTGATATTGCATTTGCAGTGAACTTGCTAGCACGACACAGCGCTGCTCCTACCAAACGTCATTGGATGGGAGTTAAGCATATCCTCAGATATGTTAATGGCACACGAGATCTTGGGTTATTCTTTCAAAGGAACCCAGAATCCAATATGATTGGGTACACTGATGCCGGCTATTTATCTGATCCCCATCATGGTCGATCCCAGACAGGCTTTGTATTCTTACAAGGAGGGACTACCATTTCATGGAAGTCATCAAAACAGATCCATGTATCTACCTCCACCAATCACTCTGAAATAATTGCACTATATGAAGCTTCACGAGAATGTGTTTGGCTTCGCAGAGTGATTAACCACATACAACAGTCATGTGGAATGAGTACTCTTGACTCACCTACCATTATCTATGAAGATAATGCTGCTTGTGTTGCACAGATGGGGACAGGTTACATTAAGAGCAACATAACCAAGCATATTTCTCCTAAGTTGTTTTCCCTCATGAATTACAACAAATGGGTGAAATAGATATCTTGCAAACCAAGTCATGCGATAATCTCGCTAATTTGTTGACTAAGTCATTACCAGCTTCCTCGTTCCAGAAATGTGTTCAAGGAATTGGTATGCGACGACTTCGAGATTTGCAAGGTTCAGGGGGAGAAATTCCCTAGTTGTTGCCTTGTCCACACCATCATATTGTACTCTTTTCTTTGTATGAGTTTTACTCACAAGGTTTCTCATATAAAGTTTTTAATGAGGCAATATTAACATAAGCTTATGTCATATATCCTGTTTTCCCTACCAGGGTTTTTAAGGAGATATCAATAACATATATTGTCCTCTAAACTATCTATGAGTTTTTCTCCTGTAAATGTTTTTCTCATATGAGTTTACAATGAGGCAATAATCATATATGCTGGATCACTTTCTCCTTATTTTCCCACTGAGTTTTTGAAGGAGTTTTTAACAGCATATCTATCAAAGTATTTCTCCTCGTTTTTATCGTACAGGACTTTTTGGAGGATTAATACTATTCATTGATCTCAAGGATGGATTCGATCAAAGGGGGAGTGTTATGAGTCGGTTGATCTCATCAGAGAGGAACCGCTCACGCTCTCTCTCAGAGTGGAACTGCTCACGCTCTCTTCTCTCTCGGATGTAAACTGCCTAGAGCAGTTACTTGTTTCCATCCATGTATATATATATATATATACACAAGATCAATGATAATACAAGTTCTACTACTCGTTACATTCTAGTTTTGACAAGACCATACTCGCCTGGAACGTTCAGAGCAAACCAACGTGGCACGGCCGTGACACGCGGCCTTCTCTCATCATGCGCTGCGTCCCTATGTGGCTGCATGCGTGCGCGCGTGTCCTCCGGCGCATGCCGTCCCTATCGCCATGTTCCCGTTACATATACTGCACACGAGCGCATTGATTCGCCTCCATTCCCATTCCCATCCGCTACAGCCCACAGCTACCAGACAACAGCCACCGCTCACCGCCACCGCTCAGCAAGAGGGCAATGGCCGAGTACCAGGGGGAGTACGGGCTCCCGTACCCGCGCGTCGACCAGTACGGCAACCCCGTGCCGCCGGTGGACCAGTACGGCAACCCAGTGCCCAGGGAGCCGGCGTCCGGTTTGGGCGGCACCACCGCGCCCCCCTACAGCGCTTATGGCGACGGTGTCGCGGCGCCGCCTGTCGAGTATGGTGCCAGCGCGGGGTATCCGCACGACGGCGTGGGCAGCGGCGGCGTCACCGCTCCGGGTGGTGCGCCGTACCACCCCAGCGGTGGCGTCGTCGCACCAGGCGAGACGGCGACGGCGGTGCTGGCGTACGAGGGCATGGTTGTCGGTGGCGGCGGCGTGGGTGGTGCAGACACGGCCGGCGTCGCCGGCGCGCAACTCCAGCCGACCAGGGAGGAGCACACGTTCGGCATGGGCTCACAGATCCAGCCGGCCAAGGAAGAGCACACGACACTGGGCGAGAAGCTGAGGCGCTCCGGCAGTTCCAGCTCCAGCTCGGTAAGAACCTACTACATATGAGTGCTTGTTAGCGATCGAGCATGTCGTGCGCTCGCTAGCTGCAGACTGTTGGTGCTGACTCGTGTTATCATCGTCTGACGACGGCAGTCCTCCGAGGACGACGGGCAAGGTGGGCGTCGGAAGAAGAAGAGCATCAAGGAGAAGATAAAGGAGAAGCTCCCAGGCAGCCACAAGCACGGGGAGCAGAAGGCTGGGCACGTGGCGCCGGCGGCGACGACGACGACGACGGGGACGCATGCAGCGGGGACGCACGAGAAGAAGGGCTTCATGGAGAAGATCAAGGAGAAGCTGCCGGGACACCACCACTGAGCGTGCACCTCAGTTGAGGAACCTGGCTGGACTAGTCCGGAATCGTGTCTCGTGCACACGTCGCTTTGTATTGTGTATACGACTTCTTCGGTATCCTCGATCGCTTGTACCTGGTCATGCTTATGCGTGCGTTATATTCGTTTAGCAATAGAAGCTGCGCGCACGTAGGATTTGGGTTCTAGTATAAATTATGTGTCTACGTACCTCCTCCGTTTAGGTTTGGCTCAGAGTTACTATGTAATTACGTTTGGCTCTGTTTTTTTTAGGAATTGGCTCGTGTTTTTGTGTCTGTATGTAGTCATCGATGTGTGTATGTATGAACTATGAATTTTGCTTGCACTGCACCAAAGCGCCTCTTGCCTAAGCAGAGTAATTAGAGGCTTGATGAAACGAACTAACAGAGGCGGAGCACATGAGCCCGTGTCCGTGGCGCACGAGTGGGCCGGGAAATAGCGGCCTTCGGTACCACAATTGGGCTGGCTGGTGGGTACTCCTATTCTCCGGTAGAGCGAGCGCGGCGCGTGCGGCTGCATTGCTGTTGCGCAGTCCGCGCACGCGAAGATTTTGCTCCAGATCGGAGTTGATCCGCCGTGCAGGCCCGCGCGTGCACGACATCCATGCCCCATCGCTAGCTCAAGCAGTAGCAGCGAGAGCGAGCGTAGCTGTTGCTGCTGTACCGCCCAACAGGGTCATCAAATCGGAGAGAATCGGCTCCTTCCTGACAGTGGTGCTGCCGGTCACAGTGAGCATCATGTCGCGCCAACGCGCCGTGCCGTGCGGCGGCAGAGCAGCGTGACCCCCGGCTCTGGCGCCGCCCCCCGGCCTGCGGGGGTTCAATGCGCGACAGGGCCTCCTGCCCCCGCGCGAGGTCCTCCGTTCCGTGCGTTCGAGCACCGCGGCCGGCGACAAGAGCTGTGACAGCAGAGCATGGGGCCGCTGAGCCCCCCTCGGCTCGGCCCCTCGCGCGCGGCCGCGGCGTGACCATGGCTCTTGGCCGTAGCGCGCCACTGTTTAGCGGGGACGGATTTGGCCGAAGCCGGACTGTGCCCCCCGAATCATCGACTCTTCGTGCTGTCTCGATCTCTCGTCGGGATGGATGCTCTGTGGTCTGCCTGCCCCCACCGGCTGGCCCATCGATTGATTGTTAATGACCGGGACTGCCAGTGCAACTGTGCAAGACAGATCAGCTGGCTTATTGCTTGCCTTGCTCACTCCACGGATTGTTAATGACTGTCTATGCTGGTCTCTGAATCTGAATGATGCCTGCAACTGCAAAAGGTGATCTTGCTACTCGTATGTCTTGTGGTTACTGACATGCATAACAAAGGAGGTCTTGCAGACCTTGCTCTTGTCATGCCTGTAATGTTTTCCTGTACGCTTCTATCTGCTGTGCGTCCGGCAAGGACAGCGTCGGCGTGGGGTTGATGACTGTTCTGTGTACTAGCTCTACGCTCTGAGGCGTACAGTACAGTGTTGTTGAAGATCCTATTCGCCGGCCCCCTCTGTTCTGAGACTATCCGCACTTAGGTTCCTTTATTTTCATCTATACTGTTTGGTCATCAAGATTCTCTCCTCTATATCACTTTATTCTGCACTCATCCATCCTCTATATCATCCTCTATCCATAATGGACCCACTTGTCACTTTCTTTAAATATATCCATAAGAGATCTAGTTTTAAAGAATTAATTGCAACGAATTCAATGGTGCAATCGGAATTTAATTTAGATTTACGATTTGTGAGATATAGTATTTTTTTGTTACTAGAAAAGATGGGGCCCACGCGTTGTGCGCTGGCGCAGAGCCATCTCCGCTATGTCTCTAAATTTGGAGGATGGAAATGGTAGCGGACGAGTTACAGTATAGCGCTGCACTGGATTTTTTAGGGAGAATTAGGTGTATGGCCCTAGAAAAAACTGCTCTTAGGTATATGACCTTTTTTCTTTTGAATTTGGTTCTATGGCTTCAAAACAAAATTTATTTAGCTCTATGGCCTTCCGTTAGTTTTGAGCAGCTAACGGTGTTAAGTCAGGAATAAAAAGACTATTTTAACCCTAGCAAAAAAATAAAATAATTTTCTCTATATATAGAAAATTTTGGTACATAGTTTGGCCATTACGAAAATTGAGCCAAACTATGTACCAAATTTTTCTATATACAGAGAAAATTGTTTTATTTTTTCGCTAGGGGTAAAATAGTCTTTTTATCCTTGACTTAACACCGTTAGCTGTCCAAAATGGACGGAAGACCATAGAGCTAAATAAATTTTGTTTTGAGGCCATAGAACCAAATTCGAAAGAAAAAGAGCCACATACTGTCGGTGTTTCGTACCCGGGGGTATGACACCAACGAGTAATATGATCGCGTGCTTCTCTTTCTGGATGGTGATGCAATGGGACACAAGGATTTATCCTGGTTCGGGCAAAGAAGGCCCTACGTCCAGCGGGGGGAGATGTTCTTGTATTACTTGCACCTAAGTGCTTGTACAGGGGCGAATACAAGCTCAATGAGCGGGGACCGGAGTCCGGACTTGTGTATGTGCGTGGACTCGTGTGTTGCCTGTCCGTCGTCCCGAATGAGGGCCCTAGCGTCCCCTTTTATAGAGCAAGGGGAGGCTAGGGTTACAAAAAGTATTACAGGTGTCGGGGCGCATGGTGCCCCATACGGAGAAGGGCAGGAACCCTGTCTTGTCGGGGCCACTGGAGCCGATGTGATCGTCGCTGTTGAGGCGTCCTTGAGTCGTGGCTTCCATCCCGGGCGCGGACGTGGGGGCGTGACAAGGCGGGAGCCGTACAGCACCCATCCCGGAATGTGCAGTACGCGGTGAGGTCCCTCCGGGTCTTGGGGTACCTGTTCCCCAATAGCATGAAAGTAGTTAGGGCTCGAAGGGCGCGAAGCCGACCTCGAGGTGGTGCCACGGGAGCTCAAGGGGCGCGGAGCCGGCCTCGAGGTGGTACAGTGCAGGTCTTCGAGGGGCGTGTAGCCGGCCTCGAGGGGTTACAGTACAGGGCTCGAGGGGCGCGTAGCCGGCCTCGAGGTGTTACAGTGCCTGGCTCGAGGGGCGCATAGTCGGCCTCGAGGGGTTACAGTGGCCGGCGTGGCCGAACAGTGCTGCACTGGTGCCCTTTTGCCCATGCTTGTAGTGAAAACGTGACTTGACCTTTACACCGGGCTACTGTGGTACATGCCGTGCACTAGTGGACATGACCTGAGTAGGTGAAGGCATTAAATGCGTGGTATGGGCTGGTACAGCTGTCTGTACAGCTCGAGGTCCGTGCGTTAAGGCTCGAGGTGCGGGAGCGCGTTCGCCCGAGGCCTGGCTGGGAGGGCTCGGGCGAGACGGAGATAGAGCGGTTCGCCCGAGGCCTGGCTGGGAGGGCTCGGGCGAGACGGAGATAGAGCGTTCGCCCGAGGCCTGGCTGGGAGGGCTCGGGCGAGACGGAGATGGAGTGCTCGCGTGTTTGCGTTAATTGGGGGTACCCCTTTTTTGTACCACCGACAGTAGCCCCCGAGCCCTTGTTTGAGTGCTTGCACTCGAGCAGGGGCTCCAGGTTGGGATCTCGATGGGTAGCTGACTGGTCTTCGAGGGTCTTGTCGATTTGACTCCGTGGGTGTCGTGCGAGCGACACCCGCGGGTGTAGCCCCCGAGGCTACGGGGGAGTGGTTAGAACTCCCTCGTGGGCTTTTTCGAAGAGTCCTCCGTCGGTTGGGAGCCTTCCTTCCTTTGCCGTGGGAGACTTCGTTCGAGGCTTGGCTCGGAGGGCCCGGACGAGGCGGAGAACGAGCGTTTGTCCTGGGCCTGGTCTCGAGGGCTCGGGTGAGATGGGGGTCGAGCTTTCACCTGTGGCCTGAAAATCTCACGCTCACACAAAGAAAAGAGATTGGTCGCAACTGTCCGAGTTTATAGACCCTCTTTCGTCGAGGGGTGCCGGGCTGAACCGACTGGCCGGCTCCTCGAGCTGTCCGGCCTGCCGATTGCCCCGGCTTGTCATCCCGCGAGTCCTTTCGATCGGATGCGAGGGGGGATGCCTCGTACTACCCCGAGTGGGCGAGTATCGAGGTTCCCGGTGAGCTAGTAACGGGGAATCCAAGTGAGAGCTCGTGCCCCGTTCGTTAGGGGTCGACTGTGGCCCGGAGGCGGTCTCATAAAGCATGGGTGCTCAGTCTGCAGGAGTGCCGGGTCCATTCGATAGGGCCCGGTGGCACGATGCCTCCCTCGGAGGGGATCTCACTGCACGTCGAGCTCCCTGCCTTGGATACACGTGAGGGGCCTCGAGGGCTCGGCCCTCGAGTAATGCCGCGAGTGGCGCCCCTTGGTGTCCCTGACTCGGGTGCTCAAAGCCGGCTGTCGAACCCTTTTCGAGGGCCAGCCTTCGCTGCTTCGAGACTTAGGGCCGGGGCCCGTTTTTACCTTTGTGAAGAAGCCTCCGTCGTCTGGAATTCTTCTGCCCGTTGGGCGCGCCTTTTTAGGCGAAAACTGTTGGGGAGAGCGACGGGCGCGAAGCCGGAGCGACGGTCGTGGCGGGCCCGGGCAGTGGAGCGAATGGAGAGGTAACGCGTGTAACCTGCACCCGGCTCGAGACGCGGTTAGGTAGGCGCATTGAATGCATTCTGTTACCTTTTTACGTCGTGGGAGATCCCGCCCATTTGGATTTCTCCCTATAAATATCGAAAGAGGGGAAAAAGAACCCTTTACTTTGCCTTTGCTTTTGCCGCCGCCGTAGCCTTTTCGTGCCTTCTCCTTCGAGCTAGCCGCCGCCCGTCCGCTGCTTGGATCTGCGCCGCGCCACCATCATGGCCGCCCAGACACAGATGCTGCCGGCCGAGGGCTGGAGCCCGTCGAAGGTGACGCAGAGCGAGATGGACTCGCTGGTGGCCCAGGGGCTTCTGCGTCCCAACCCGGAGGAGGGGCCCGCATGGTGGGTTATCCCGTCGGCGGAGCACCGGGAGCCGCACCCGCCGGAGGGGTACGTGGTGAGCTTCACGCGCTACCACCGCATGGGGCTCGGCGTCCCTCCGAGCCGCTTCCTGCGAGGGCTGACCCACCATTTCGAGGTGGAGCTTCAACACTTCTCCCCCAACTCCATCTCGCACGCCGCCATATTCGCCGCGGCGTGCGAGGGGTACCTGAAGATGGAGCCGCACTGGGAGATGTTCGTCCATCTCTTCCGGGGCAAGCTCTTCATCAAGTCCCTGAAGCCCAGCGGGAGGCGGCCCGTGCGTATGGGCTCCCCTTGCCATTACTGCGAGGGCGGGGACCCTCGTCGGCCAATGTCCCCCGCGAGTACCTTCGGTACAAGCTTTCCTCCAACCAGGCCGGGTGGGACGACCATTGGTTCTACCTTCGGAACGAAGGTGGCCTCCTTCCGCAGTACACCGGCCGGGTCCTCACTCAACGCCCGGAGAAGTGGACCTGGGTGTTGCGGCGGACAGGCAACGCCACCTGGCCCCGCTGATGGAGCTGATGAAGATGCTGGTGGACGAGAAGAAGCTGACCGTGCAAGCGGTTATTGGGCGTTCCACCAGCGAAGAGTTCTTCCGCTGGCGGACCGCCCCCTGCTTATGCACGAGATGGGCCCGCAGGCTGAGCTCGAGGCGCTCAATCGCTCGAGGATGGCTGGAGAGGGCTGTCCCGGAACGAGGGCGTCTCCCGGGTGTCGATCACGATCCAGGGGACGTTCGTCCCTGAACTCTCCCACCTGTTGCGATGGCACCCGACGAGGGGTGTCTTGACCTGGTAAGCTCCCTCGAGTTGAGCTATCTCGGGCCTCCTCCTCCTTTCCTCCTTCGCCCGTTTTGCATCCGTCTTGTGGTTTGTCTTATCACGCTTCTCCTTTCTCCAGGGGGCATTTACTTGTCGCGCGTCGAGGCCCCGGTGAGGGAGGACGCCGCGGATCTCAGGTGAGGCGCCTCTCTGCTCAAAGGACAAGGAGAGCAAGGATGCAAAAAAGAAGAAACAGAAAGATAGAAACTTGCGTCGCTTAGCTCGGGAGCAGAGACTGGCGAAGGCTCGTCGTAACCGTCAGCCTGGGGACGGTCCCCCGAGCTGAGCTCCTCGAGCTCGGAGGAAGAGAGTAGTGACGAGGAGGAGGACGACGACGAGGGGATGGATGCGCGCTTGATGCGCGCGGGGCTCGTCGATGACAGGCTGACCGCTCCTCTGTGCAGGAGGGTGCATTGGAGGTCCCGCCGTCAAAGGGGCGCGCGGGCGCAGCCGCGGAAGGCGGCGTCGACCCCTGTCCCGTCGGGGGCCCGAGGTCCGTCGAGCTCCGCGCCGGACGTGCCCCCAGTCGCAAGGAAGCCCCGGACCCGGAGCGCCTCCGCCATTGCGCCACGGAGGCCGCCCCCGCATCAGCCCAGACGGGGGGTCTCGAGAGGGGTCGGGCCTCGAGAGGCGGCCGACAGGTTGAGAAGGGTTCTGGCCCGACCCCCGCGAGCTGTCAAGGGCGACGTCGAGCCCGCGGAGGAGTGGGCACCAAGGAGAGGCGTCGAGCCCGCGCCATCATGAGCGTCGGGGAGGGAGCCCCCGCGCCTCGTGACCAGGGCTCGAGCGTCCTCGGAGTCCGTCGCCGCACCCGCGCCGCACCGGACGCGCCGGCGCGCACCTCTCCGGCGTCTCGCGCCGAGGGCACAGTCGGGGGCCCGCGCCCGAGCCCTCGCGACGTGGTCGCGCAGGGCCCGCGGTACGATCGCCATCTCCCTCGCCCGCGGATGTGGTGCGGAAGGAGGGCTCTCCCTCGAGGTCGAGCCATGGGAGGCGTCGGGAGCCCTCCCCCCATCCCAGCCCTGAGGAGACAGCCCAGGCGCAGGGCTCGAGCGCGGGGTGGGCTCGAAGCCCCCGAGTGGGTCTGGTGACTCCGGGAAGAAGCCCAGCCGCCGCTTCGGGTGAGTAGTTTCCTTGGGTCTCGTCGGTAGTGAGGCTTCACCTCTTTGCTTTTTATGACGCGTGTCATCTCCATCTTCTCAGGGGGAAGCGCTCCTACCAGGAGGTGGATCTCGCTTCGTCCAAGCGGGCCAAGGCCTCGAGCCCGTCGAGGCACAGGCACCTCGAGGTACGGCAACCTCCTCTGCTAGAGAGGCCGCTTGGCTGGAGAAGGCCCGAGCTGCCATGGCTCGAGGGGGCCGGATGATCGTCGCAAATTTTGGTGAGGCCGTCGCCATCGACCATAGGGGTCGAGGTACTTTTGCTGGTTCTGACGTTTCCGCCATCTCATACTGCAGGGGCCTCAGCTCATGGCATCGAGCCCGCCACCGCCGTGTCCGCCGAAGCGCTGCCTCCTCCCCCTCCCCCTCCCGCGATGGTGCTAACTGAGCGCCATCCTTCCCCTCATCATGACGGTTGCTCCGGGGGAAGCGCCTGGGGCGAGCTCGGCCCCGCCGGCGTCTGGAGCTGAGGAGACGCGCCCCTTGTGGCTCCAACCAGCACGGGCCGGGCTGCGGAGGAGGGAAGGCGGGGAGAGACGTCGGCGGGAGAAGAAGGAGCGACGGTGGAGGACCTCCTGAACGAGCTGGAGCAGGGGCCGCTCCTCGCCGCGGGCTCGATGACGGTGGAGGCGCCCGTCGTGCCGGCTAGCGCCGACGAGGCGCCGGAGGGCCCGGTCAGGGAAGAGGCCCAGGGTCGAGCCTTCCGTCGACCGATCCGCAACAGGAGGCGCCGGCGGAGGGACGGAGGGAGCCGGGGCCCGTGCAGTCGAGCGGCGGGTCGCGGTCGGGGCAGCTCGAGGCGGAGGAGGGCTGCCCGACATCGAGCTCGACCGACCGATATGGCCGTTTCCCGTCCCACTGAGCCCGCCCCTTGCCGTGGTTCCCGTCGAGCAGCCGGCCCAGCGGGGGGCACCGCGCGAGGTGCGGTCCATCTTCGGGAGGTGGCCGCACTTATGGCGGAGGCGGAGCGGTCCTGCTCCGAGGAGGCGGGCCGATCCGCACAGGTGTCTGCCGCCCTCGAGCGGGCCAAGGCGGAGCTTCGAGATCTCCGCGCGGAGCTGAGCCGGAACGCCCAGATGGCGAGCCGGCTTAACGAGGCGGAGGCGGAGGTCCAGGCGGCTCGAGGTGAGGTCGCCCGATCCAGGGAGGAGGCTGCCGCCAATCTCGAAGCGTCGAGGAAGGAGGCCGCGGACGCTCGAAGCGAGGCCACCTCTGCCCGGGCTGAAGCCGAGGCGGCGAAGCAGGAGGCCGCTGACGCCCGTGGCGAGGCCGCCGCCGCCCGGACCGCAGCGGAGGCGGCCAAAAAAGAGGCCGAAGACGCCGTGAGTGGCGCCGACACCGCCCGAGCTGCCGAGGGGGCGGCGCGGCAGGAGGTGATCCGCAAGGATCTGGCCCTGGTGGAGGCGGGCCGGCTGATCGAGGGCCTTAGGTCCGAGAAGCTCCTTACGCTGGCCGAGAAGCGCAGGCTGGAGCAGCGTGCTGAGGGCCTGACCAACGACCTCGCCGCACTGGGGCAACACTGCGACGGTGAGGCTTACATCTTGTTTTTGTTTGGGTCTTGAAGTTTTTTGTTATGCCACCGTCTCACTCTTCCTTGTTTATTGCGCAGGGGTCGAGAAGACGGTCGAGGAGCTCCGTGAGACGAACCAGGCTCTCTTGGACCAGCTCCAAGATGAGACGATGGTGGCGGAGCGGGCTCGCTCTTCTCTCGACCGGCTCGGCCCCATGTGGGGTGCTCCTCCTGTTGCCGCGGCGGAGGGTGCGATGGCTCGGGGCGATGCCTTGGTCGACGCCTTGTGCTTCTTCGACGCAGCCGCTCGGGACCGCGTCCGGCAAGCTCTCCATCACGGTGTCAAGCAGACACTCGCGGTTGTTCGCTCCGGTTTCCGCTTCCCGGTCCATGTTGTCGCGAATGGCTTCATCGAGATCGAGGGGAAGGATGGGGAATGGAACAATCGCCGAGTTGACAAAATTTTGGAGAAGATGGAGAGGCCGGGGACGTCGCTTGCGAAGATCTTCGAGGAGGACGTGCTGCCTCCTGACGCCAGCAGCGGTGTCGGGAGCCCTCCTCCCTCGAGCTCGGGCGTCGAGGTCGAGCCTGCCCTCGCGGACCTTGGGGAGGAGTACCGCACCGACGAGGATTGAGGCCTGCGAGCCAAATTTGGGCGTCGAGGCCCTTGTAAGAATTTTGTGAGATAAATGAGGGTACGTCGAGACCCGAAAGTATATGTGATTTGTTTATGGAAAGAGTTGTTTTCTTTTCAAATGCGTTTGACCGCTTCTCTTTGTCATGAGCTCGAGTTTCTGCTAACTTAGTCTGTGTTCCTTAGTACGTCGCGAGCCCCTCGAGGGGAGGCGTAGGTAGGGTACCGTAGCCCGGGGGCGTAGGCGGCCGTCTACGTCGACGCCCCCTGACCTTGGGGCTCGATGTACTTTAGGATTTAGACGTGCTAGTTCGTTCGAGGCGTGAGTCGAGACGAGGGTCAAATTTTTGAAAAGAAAACAAGCGTTTTTTTCCGGAGTCTGGGGTGGGTTCTGTCCCTTGCCAGCCCCGAGGGAGGCTCGACCCTGAGCTAGGCAGGGTCGAGGCTACCTTAAGATGCGAAGCAACACGAACGATAATGCATGAGTTTGTTCATTCATTTTGACATGTTTGTACAAAGTGATAAAATGAACAAGGCCTCGAGGCCTTTAAGGGTAGAAGCGACGTAGCTGAGATATGTTCCACGCGTTTGCCAGGATCCTGCCTTGGTCGTCGTAGAGCTTGTATGTGCCTGGCTTGAGGACTTTGGCCACGGTGTACGGGCCTTCCCACGGAGGGGTGAGCTTATGGCGCCCTCGATTATCTTGCAGCCGTCGAAGCACGAGGTCCCCACCGCCAGGTCCCTTTTGCGCACGTGCTTGTCGTGGTAGCATCGAAGTGTTTGCTGGTAGCGTGCAGAGTTGATGAGCGCCACGTCTCGAGCCTCCTCGAGCTGGTCCTTGGCGTTGGCGAGCCTTTCGTCACTGGTTTGCTCGTTGTAGGCTCGAAGTCGAGGTGAGCCGTACTCGAGGTCCGTGGGTAAGACGGCCTCGGCGCCGTAGGTTAGGAAAAACGGAGTGAACCCGGTGGCTCGACTCGGCGTAGTCCTGAGGCCCCACAGCACCGAGGGGAGTTCTGTAGCCCACCCCTTTCCGAAATTCTTGAGGGTTTTGAATAGCCTTGGCTTCAGCCATGGAGTATCATGCCATTGGCGCGCTCGACCTGCCCGTTGCATTGGGGGTATGCGACCGAGGCCCAGGTTATGCGAATGTTATTGTCATCGCAGAAGTTAGTGAACTTTTTGCCCGTGAATTGGGTGCCGTTGTCGGTGATGATGACATTAGGTACCCCGAACCGGTACATGATGTTGGCGATGAACTCGACAGCCTTCTCGGAGGTGGGGTCTCCTATCGGCTTAGCCTCGATCCACTTGGTGAACTTGTCGACGGCCACGAGCATGTGTGTGTACCCTCCATTTGTCCTTTTGAGGGGACCCACGAGGTCGAGCCCCCATACAGCAAATGGCCAAGTGATTGGGATCATCTGCAGGGCGTGTGCGGGCTGGCGCGTTTGCTTGGCGTAGAATTGACACCCATGGCACGCCTGGACCAAACGCTTGGCGTCCCCAATGGCGGTCGGCCAATAGAAGCCTTGGCGGAAGGCGTTCCCAACCAGGGCCCTCGGCGCTGCGTGGTGGCCGCAAGCCCCGAGTGCATATCGTCGAGGAGCTTGCGCCCTTCCTCGAGTGGGATGCAGCGCTGAAGGATCCCGGTCGGGCTTCGTCGGTAGAGCTCCCGCTCGTCGCCGTAGACGACGTAGGTCTTGGCTCTCCGAGCGACGCGTCGGGCCTCCGTCTTGTCTTCTGGTAGCTCGCCTCGCGTCAGGTAGTCGAGGTAAGGCGTCCGCCAGTCGAGGTGTCGTGATGAAGAAGAGGCGTGTGCGTCGATCTGCATCGCCTCCGCGGACATCGAGGGGTCCTTCTCGAGGGGTGGCGTCGAATCTCGAGCCCCCGTGTCTTGCTCGAGGGGTGGCGTCGAGGGGCCAGCCCTTGGTTCAATCTCGACTGATGGCTCGAAGACGTCCCTCGAGAAGACATCTGGTGGTACCGTGCCGCGCGTGGATGCCAACTTTGCCAGCTCGTCTGCGGCCTCGTTGTACTTTCGAGCTATGTGGTTGAGCTCGAGGCCGTAGAACTTGTCTTCCAGCTTGCGCACCTCCCCGCAATACGCCTCCATCTTGGGATCGACGCAGCTTGAAGCCTTCATAACTTGGTTGACGACGAGCTGCGAGTCTCCTCGGGCGTCGAGGCGTCGGACCCCGAGCTCGAGGGCGATGCGCAGCCCATTGACGAGGGCCTCGTACTCGGCGACGTTGTTGGAGGCGGGGAAGTGCAAGCGTAACAGGTAGCGCATGTGTACTCCGAGGGGCGAGATGAAGAGCAGGCCCGCACCTGCCCCCGTCTTCATGAGGGATCCGTCGAAGTACATGGTCCAGAGCTCGGCTTGAATCTGCGCCGGCGGAAGCTGAGTGTCGGTCCATTCAGCAACGAAGTCCGCCAACGCTTGCGATTTGATGGCCTTTCGCGGGGCATAGGTGATGGTCTCCCCCATCAGTTCGGCGGACCACTTGGCGATGCGCCCCGGCCTCCCGATTGTTGACGATTTCTCCAAGGGGGAAGGATGACACCACCGTTACGGGATGGGCGAGGAAGTAGTGCTGAAGCTTGCGCCTTGTGACGATGATGCCGTAGAGCAGCTTTTGGATGTGCGGGTACCGGATCTTGGCCTCGGAGAGCACCTCACTGGTGAAGTACACTGGCCGTTGGACTGGCAATGCATGACCCTCCTCGTACCTCTCGACGGCTATGACCGCGCTGACCACCTGAGTGGTTGCGGCCACATAGAGGAGGAGAGGTTCGGGGGGGTCCGTCCTGGGCTGGTTGCGGAGGTACGAGAACTGGCGCAGAAGTCAGCAATCCCTTCAACTTGGTCAAGGCTTCCTCGGCTTCGGTGGTCCACGCAAAGTGTTCCGTACTTTTTCAGCAGGCGGTAGAGGGTAGTGCTTTCTCCCCCAGCCTCGAGATGAATCTGCTGAGAGCGGCTAGGCAGCCTGTACCTTCTGTACGCCCTTGAGGTCACGAATCGGGCCCATCCTCGTGACTGCTGAGATTTTTTCAGGGTTTGCCTCGATCCCCCGTTGTGAGACGATGTAACCAAGTAGCATGCCTCGAGGCACACCAAAGACACACTTCTCGGGGTTGAGCTTCACATTCTTGGCCCGGAGGCACTCGAACGTGGTCCTCGAGGTGCTGATGAGGTTCCTCTACTTTTTTAGTTTTAACCACGATGTCATCGACGTAGGCCTCGACGGTCTTGCCTATATGCTCGCCAAAGATGTGCTGCATACAACGTTGATACGTTGCCCCGGCGTTCGAAGGCCGAAGGCATCGTAACGTAGCAGTACATACCAAATGGCGTGATAAAGAGGTCGCGAGCTCATCGGATTTCTCATCCTGATTTGGTGGTAGCCGGAATACGCATCAAGGAACGAAAGCACTTCACACACCCAGCAGTGGAATCGACGATCTGGTCAATTCTAGGTAAAGGAAATGGAACTTTTGGACATGCTTTATAAGACCAGTGTAATCTACACACATCCGCATTTTTTCATTCTTTTTCCTAACTAGTACAGGGTTAGCTAGCCCTCTGGGTAAAATACCTCCTTGATGAATCCGGCCGCCAAAAGCTTGTGCACCTCCTCGCCGATGATCCCGCTTTTCCTCGTCGAAGCGACGCAGGCGTTGCTTCACCGGTCTGGATCCGGCCTGGATCTCCAAGGCGTGCTCGGCGACTTCCCTCGGTATGCCCGGCATGTCCGAGGGGTTCCACGCAAACATGTCGATGTTCGCGCGGAGAAAGTCGACGAGCACTGCTTCCTATTTGGGCTCGAGGCTGGTGCTCTGATGGTCAGCGTCTTGCCATTGGCCGAGGTCGGGTCGACGGGTATTGGCTTGGTGTGCTCGGCCGGCTCGAAGGTGCCGGCGTGACGCTTTGCTTCTGGGGCCCCCTCGGTGGCCAGAGCTGCCAAGGCCTCGAGCGAGTCGAGGTGGACGTTGGCCTCCCCCCCTCTGACGCACTCCACGTCGCAGTGGTAGCGTGCTCGTAGGAGGTGTCAACGGTGATGACTCCTTTCGACGGCCCCGGCATCTTGAGCTTCAAGTACGTGTAGTTAGGGATCGCCATAACTTGGCGTAGCCTGGCCGGCCGATGATGGCGTGGTAGGTCCCTTGGAAGCCGACCACCTCGAAGGTGAGCGTTTCCTGTCGGAGTTTTGCCGGTGTGCCGATCAGACCGGCAGATCGATGCGCCCGAGGGGGTGGGCCTTCTTTCCTGGCACTACTCCGTGGAACCCCCCGACACTGGGTCGGAGCTGTCCTTCTGAAATCCCCAGGAGGTCGAGTGTCTCGAGGTATATGATGTTGAGGCTCGATCCTCCATCCATCAACACCTTGGAGAACCGGACGTCGACTATGACGGGGTCGACGACGAGGGTTAAGCCCCCGGGTTATGACCTGGTCCGGATGGTCGTCACGGTCGAACGTGATTGGCGCATCGGACCAGTCAAGATAACCGGGGGGCGTCGTGGCCAAGCGAAAAGATTTCCCGGCGCTCCTTCTTTCTTTCTCCTTCTTTCTCGGCTGAGAGCCCGACGGTCGGCCCCCCGTAGATCATGCGCAGCGCGTGATCCCGTAGCCGGGGGGAAGTCGCCATCCTGCGTTTCTCTGCCTCGCCGTCCGCTTCGATCGGTATCCTTTCCCTTAGGCGCGTCCTCCTTCTTTCGCCGAGCTTGGAGTAGTAGCCCTTCAACAGTCGGCAGTCTTGCACTTGTGATTTACGGGGCCCCGGTGATAGGTACAGGGATCCTCGAGCATTTGGTCAAAACAGCCCCATCGGGGGGGCCCGAGGCTCTTGGGCTCGAGGGCGCCCGCGAGCACCTCTTTGTCGTCGTCGTCATCGTGCCACGCTTCGCCTTCTGGCCCTTGCGTTTGTTTTTTTCTTCCTTTTGTTGTGCCGTCAATGTTGTCGTTCTTGGCGCCGTCGCCCTTGTTGGAGCCCTCCGGTACGATCACCGCCTTGCCTTTGTCCGTGGCGCGGCCAAAGAAGGCCCCCACCTGCTTCGTCGCCCGAAGCAAAGCTTGTGACGCGATCCATCAGGTCCTCGACGTCCCGGACGGTAGCGTCCCACTCATGAACAAGCTCTTGGCATGTTGTGCCCGCGAGGAATGCTGAAATGACGTCCTCGTCAGGCACGTGGGGGAGCTCGAGACGCTGCTTCGAGAACCGTCGAGCGAAGTCGCTGAGGGGCTCGTCCGCCTCCTGCCCTGCAACGCCTTAGGTCCCAGGTTGCCTGGGCGCACGCAGGTCCCTTTAAAATTCCCGTCGAAGACCCTGACTAGGTCGGCCCAGTCGTGGATCCGATCCGGCGGGAGCCCCTCGAGCCACCGGCGGGCGGTGTCCGAGAGGTAAAGTGGGAGTTGACGGATGATCACGCGGTCGTCGTTCTTTGCTCCGCCCAGTGGCAGCCAAGGCGGAAGTCCGAGAGCCAGAGCTTGGGCTCGACCTCCCCGTCGTATTTTACGATGTTGGTCGGCGGTCGGAAGCGTCGGGGAGGGTCGAGCTGCGGATGGCCCGGCTGAAGACTCGGGGGCCCGGGGTCTCGAGGACCTGCCGGTCCTCGTCGCTGTCTTAGCGCCCTCCCTCCTCGATGGCGCTATAGCCACGCTCTTGGCCCCCTTGTCTTTGCGCCGTCGGTTGATGTCGTTGCGGGCGTCGTTGGGGTCTCGAGGCGGCCGGTTGTCGACGATCCGTTCGCGGACTGGCCTAGCTCGAGAGGTGTCCGGCTGGTGGACGGACGCCTCACGAGCGTCGTGGGCGTGTCCGCCGGTTTCCCCGAGGCTGCCCCGCGTCGGCGCGACGCCGAGCTCTCGGCCTGCTGCACCGCGGCTGTCTCGAGGAGGTTTTTCATTTCTCCGAGCATGCGCCTGGCGTCGGGGTTGGAGACGGCGGGCAGGTCACGGAGCATCATGGCCGCCGCCACCCACGTTCTGCCCATCTCGTGGGAAACATACCTCAGGGCTTGCGAGGTGCCTTTTCTCTCTTGGCCTCCGTTCGCGGCCTCTCTTCGTGGCCATGTGCCTGGCTCTCTCGGGGTCCTGGCTCCATCGTCGGGCGTCTGCGGGCTGTCTGAGCCATCAGGGTTTCGGAGCTGCGCCAGTGTCGCCGTTCCTCCTCGGCTTTGGTGATTGCCTCTTGCACTTGTGCGAGTTGCGCCGCCCGGCCATCGTCGTGCTTGGGCGGCGCAGCCGATGCTCGAGGTTCGTCCCTTCCCAGATGCGTGTCCGCCTGCCGCGGCCACTGTCGCTAGGCCCTCTAATATCGAGGGCTGGCCTGTTGTCGTCGCCTTCGCCTCGGTATCGCATACGACGTCCCTCGAGTTGGAAACACTCTCTGGTGGGGTCCCCAGAGGTCGGGGTCGTGGTAGTCGTATTCGTCGGAGTCAGAGCTGTTGAGGGCACGCCGCCTTGGCCGATGTGGGACCGCAGCTCGCGGTACCATTCTCCGACGGTAGCTCGCCGAGGTGCCTCGAGGGGTCGCAAGAAGTCGCGGTGGATGCACGCGGGGACGATTTCCAGGCTGGCCATAGCTTGCAGCAGCGTGCCCGGACGCTGCTCCGGTCCACCTCCGTCTGGCCCTGTTGGCGCTCGTCGAGGCGGTGGGCGAAACAGCCGCAGAGCTGTCGAGGCCGACCGGGAACCGCTGGCGTCGAGCGCAGCGCGACCCGCGCGGGAGGAGGCTGAGTTGTGTCAACGGCGCACGGTTCGGAGGCCTCTGGGCTGGCCCCTGGTCCGTACGTACGACGAATGCGACGTCGCTAGGCGGGCGTGAACGCGCCCTGGAGGTCTCCGGCCGTGCGCCGGGCGGGTTTCCCCTTGGGGCCCCTGCACCGGCTACGGGGGCGTAGGTGTTTGCCGCGGGCACCGCCTGTGCCCGACGACGACGGTGACGATGGCGCCGTTCGTGACGTGGCGGCGTGGGGTGGTGTGGGCGAGCGTCACGCCCCCCCGCGCGGGGTGGCGTGACACGCACTCCGCCTAGGCCCCTCCGTGGAGAGCAGAGTCAGCTCGTTGCTGTTGCCTGTGGCCAGGAACTCGAGGCTCCCGAACCAGACGACGGCACCAGCCGAGAACGGAAGAGAGGGTGAAGCCATCCAGGAGTCAACGAGAAATCGGCTCGGACACGCGAAGACCCCTACCTGGCGCGCCAACTGTCGGTGTTTCGTACCCGGGGGTATCACACACCAACGTAATATGATCGTGTGCTTCTCTTTCTGGATGGTGATGCAATGGGACACAAGGATTTATCCTGGTTCGGGCAAAGAAGGCCCTACGTCCAGCGGGGGGAGATGTTCTTGTATTACTTGCACCTAAGTGCTTGTACAGGGGCGAATACAAGCTCATGAGCGGGGACCGGAGTCCGGACTTGTGTATGTGCGTGGACTCGTGTGTTGCCTGTCCGTCGTCCCGAATGAGGGCCCTAGCGTCCCCTTTTATAGAGCAAGGGGAGGCTAGGGTTACAAAAAGTATTACGGGTGTCGGAGCGCATGGTGCCCCATACGGAGAAGGGCAGGAACCCTGTCTTGTCGGGGCCACTGGAGCCGATGTGATCGTCGCTGTTGAGGCGTCCTTGAGTCGTGGCTTCCATCCCGGGCGCGGACGTGGGGCGTGACAAGGCGGGAGCCGTACAGCACCCATCCCGGAATGTGCAGTACGCGGTGAGGTCCCTCCGGGTCTTGGGATACCTATTCCCAATAGCATGAAAGTAGTTAGGGCTCGAAGGGCGCGAAGCCGACCTCGAGGTGGTGCCACGGGAGCTCAAGGGGCGCGGAGCCGGCCTCGAGGTGGTACAGTGCAGGTCTTCGAGGGGCGCGTAGCCGGCCTCGAGGGGTTACAGTACAGGGCTCGAGGGGCGCGTAGCCGGCCTCGAGGTGTTACAGTGCCTGGCTCGAGGGGCGCATAGTCGGCCTCGAGGGGTTACAGTGGCCGGCGTGGCCGAACAGTGCTGCACTGGTGCCCTTTGCCCATGCTTGTAGTGAAAACGTGACTTGACCTTTACACCGGGCTACTGTGGTACATGCCGTGCACTAGTGGACATGACCTGAGTAGGTGAAGGCATTAAATGCGTGGTATGGGCTGGTACAGCTGTCTGTACAGCTCGAGGTCCGTGCGTTAAGGCTCGAGGTGCGAGCGCGTTCGCCCGAGGCCTGGCTGGGAGGGCTCGGGCGAGACGGAGATAGAGCGGTTCGCCCGAGGCCTGGCTGGGAGGGCTCGGGCGAGACGGAGATAGAGTTTCGCCCGAGGCCTGGCTGGGAGGGCTCGGGCGAGACGGAGATGGATTGCTCGCGTGTTTGCGTTAATTGGGGGTACCCCTTTTTTGTACCACCGACACATACCTAAAAGCAGTTTTTTCCAGGGCATACACCTAATTCGCCCGATTTTTTACGTCAAATGCTATACAGGTTGAGTTAGAGCGTCCGCAGTGTGAGTGTCCAAGGCGTGTCCATGCAATAAATGCGAAGATAGCACCAGGTTCTATACACTGTGAACCTGGGTCTATAAGAAACCCGATTCCATACGTAGAATCAGGTCCTATCTTCTCTCTTCTCTCTCAAACCAGTAAATACAAAGACCTACCCCTGTGTCTATACATTGATGGTGAATTATCAAGTGGTGTCTTGTCATTGTGGGACCCAACTGAAGGCACGTGCCAGTGTCTATACACTGCGGGTGCTCTTACCGTCCCCCGCTGCTGGTAGTCCCGTCCCCGTTACGATCCGAAACACGACGCCCACGATGTTCTTGGCAGCTACTGTACATACAGCCTAAAAGCTGATAGCACTATGCAACAAAGGAAATGTCATCAAAAGAGAGCATCCTTCTGCGGTTAGATTCTGACGTCAAGCAGCAAGCAACGCCATCACCATAACTCCGTCCCTCCGACAAACTTGACGGACTCGCATCGTGTCGTGTGCAATGTCATGGCCCATCGATTGCTACCAATTCAAATCGAGAAATTTATCTACAGGACACTGAGGTCATGTAAAACACCTTTTGAAGGCCAAGATATATGATGTAATAGAAGTTGAAGAAAAACTCAGAGGTTTTCTACGGTCTGTATACGATGTAATAATGACTTAATGATGTGTTGGCTCAAATCATAAGGAGGTTTGGAAAGGGAAGGTTCCAGCTAAAATCAAAATTCTCATGTGGTTAATATTGAATGGAGATATCTTTTGTAAAAACAGCTCATGTATTTTCGTTGGCTCAATGAAAATGGTGTGTCAAAAAAGGGCATGTAAAACACAATTACGAGATGTTGTTTGTGTGGAATCAAATTTGCAAAAAGAAAAAAAAACACCCTATCTATGGTAAAAAAAAATGCAGAACTCTACCTCGTAAGGTGACAAGAAGGCTCGTGCTCTCAAGTGAAGTCTCGAAGGAGCGTTGTATGGGACAGGAGAATCAGGAGAACAAAAGAGGTAACAAGACTTGAGAAAGAATCCAAGATGATGGAAGACTATAACATCTCATCTCAGGAGATACAAGTTCAATGTCTAATAATAAAAAGTGTGAGCATCTTCCTCCCATAAAATATTTCAGGAAGATGTTTTTTTTTTTCTGAAAAAATATACTCCCTTAAAGAAAGTCGTTTTGGATAAGATTTGAGTCAAACATTGGGACATAAATTATTAATAAATTCTTAGTCGTTGAGTTTTAAAATATGACAACTATATGAATAGATTTGTCTTCAAAAATACTTTATAAAAGTATATATATATATATGTGTGTATCATTTTCTATAAATATTTTTATAAAAATAAGGATTCAAAGTTAAGCTTTGGGACCGTGTCGCTGTGCTAAACAACTTACTTTACGAGTATGAAGCAGTAAGTATGTACTCTTTTCCTATTGCATATATTGTTATTTGTTTTTTTTTCATGAAAGTTTGGCTATTGTTCCATGTTTCAGGGAAGCAAGAGAATGCTATTTTTGTGCTTTGTTCTACGATTCTATGGTAATGCCGTTGCTAGATATTACATGAACGCACTTCAATTTGTTCTTTATGCTCTAGTTTCCGTACTGATTGGCGTGCAACACATAACACCATTTAGATGGATGCCAACAGACAGATCGGCCAGCCTAAGCGCCAGCCTTGACCAACACTGCTATCAGTGACAGATGCAGAACATGATTTAAAGGGCCTGGTTCTCTTCTTCTCCCTCTACCTCTCCATTTTTCTTTCCTCCGCCTCTTCTTCTCCCTGACTCACTCTATATTTTCATTAATGCACCAACTGTAGAGGAGATGGAGCCTCTAGCCCCCCTTTAGATCCGCCTTGGCTCCTCTAGACGTCGTGCGGGTCTCTAGTATAGCTCAGGGCGAAATAAGGTCGAGGATACGTGGTCATGTTGCTTAGAGCAAGTATAATAAAGGTTTATAGGTCAGATGTATGTTGAGGTGAAAGAGAGAGGAGAAGCAAACTGTAAGTTTATATCCGGCTTAAGAACCAAGAAACATGGTTCTGTTCAGCAAGACTTATTGCAGTTGCGACTATGATTAATGTTGTTTTTGTTCTGTGAGAAAAATATTGTACCATAACTAGTAAGCATGACTAATAAATTCAACAAACATGTCTACTATGAAAGGGATAAGTGCATCATGTATTAACTCTAAAAATATAACTCTTATATTGCTAGAATGAGAGGTAGACGGCAACCCGTAACCGATTATATTATTAATATTGCTCTGGCTCGGGCAGAGAGTGCCAATGTTAAAGCAGAGACGAGGGCATGTGACGTGGTGTACTCGTGGCGCGTGCTGCTCCAACGGAGTCGCAGTTTGAGCTCACATTTGAATTCAGTGGCAAGAGCTTTTAGTGATATTTTATGATTCTTGTTATCCTTCAACCCTACTTAAGCATTTCAATTTTCTAAGGTCCATTTCCTTCCGACCGACCACTATTCAGTTGTTAGCCCATTGAAACGATGAAACGATGTAGGTATTTAGATACCCGGACTAAACTTTAGTTTCTATTGCATCAGATGTTTGATATTAATTTAGAGTATTAAACATATATACTAATAATAAAGACTAATTTATGAGACGAATTTACTAAGACTAATTAGTTCATGATTTGATAATATAGTGCTAGAATAAATTTGTGCTAATCATAAATTAATTAGATTTAATGGATCCATCTCGTAAATTAGTCTTTATCTATATAATTATTTTATAATTAGTTAATATTGAAAGTGTCTAAACATCTGATGAGACATAGACTAGACTTTCCCCGTATCAAACACCCCCTAGACCCCATACATATCTTGTTTCTAATTTGGCTGTATTTTTAGTTTTAAAATATGTACACAGTACAGCTGATTGATGGTTCAAGCTCAAGCAATGCTGAAAATATTAATCCAACAAAAAATGGTTGCGAAAGTGGAAGGCACATGAAAAGAAATCTTCATGGCCCTCCCTCCAAGAAAAATCAAAATCGTGGCTCGTACTACTACTATAGATTTTTTTTTCCCCATTTAAAATAAGACAGGACTAAACCAACGTCCTTTTACATCCACTTAGTCCATCTTAGTCTCGTGATGAAATGTCGCCATGCATGAGAAATACAGCATGAGGTGCCCCGATGGATCAGCAAAGGTTGATCACGTCTTTCTTTAATTGCACTCGTCCTCTCTTTCTCTCCCAACACCGCTGAATCGTCATTCAGTGTCATGGCAGTGGTGAGTGCATTACTAGGACCTTTTCGCAAAAGCAGTTTGTTAGAGGGGAAGGAAATTAGACTACTACTGTAGATGCTAACCGCAGCATTAACACCACAACGAAATTGTTGTCCAGAAAAGCATCATTACACGTAAACAAAGTAGTAATTGCAATTAAGAACTTGTTGTCCAAAAATGTTCCTAGTGGCGGCGGATTTCTTCGATTATTCTCAATTATCCTAGGAAAAAAATGGAAGCAAAAAAAACTGACTATCTTTTTGTAGAATATTTGAAGTATTTTTTTTTTAAAAAAAGAACCAAATTTCAATTGGACTGGTTTCTTTTGAACGGTACTATATTGTTTGGTGCAGTGCCGTGCTGCATGCATGGCGCCCTAGCGTCGTTTATGAAAAGTGACATTTAGAAGGAAAATTAGATTACAAGCTATCTGCAGCATTAACAATGCCGTTGCTGTTCGGAAGAAAACAAAGCATTTGTACTCGTAAATAAATAATTGAAATTGACTGGCATGTCTGATTCCAGCGGTGTAGCTTTCTTTCTCATTGCTTTCGTAAGACACAAATCAAGGAAAGCTGAAAGCATGATGGCGACCTGCCTGAGCAATTAGTGAGAACCTTCTGTTTTCTTCTTCAGAAGAGGAATACACAAGGCAAAACTAGTGTAGTGCAATTTTAGTAGCAGCCGTAGCCAATTGTCAGTGAACTGAGTACAGAAATTAATAAGTAAGAAAAGTATTCTTACAAAACCTTCATATATAGCTACTACACTGTGTTTACATTTGTATATTATGCCTTTATTTTAGACATACATAAAACATAAAAAACAAAGAAGCCCAAAACATTGTTAAGGAGGAGTAAGGACGACTAGAGGGAAATTAACAAAGCACGGTCTCTAAGCTCCCAATTGTTGTTCCGTGTGAAATGCCTTTAACTTTAATACAGTACATATATACGGTAATTATGTATATATATATATATATATTTGCTGAAATTCACAAAGTGAACCTTCAGAAGAACTCGAGGTTGAAGTCGCCGACCACGGCGCCGCCCCGGCTGATGTCGAAGTCGAAATGCGGCAGGCTCTGCTCCTGCTGCCCGTGGCAGGGCAGCAAGAACTTGTGCTCCTCGAGCGACTGCTCGTCGCCGCCGTAGCCGGCGAAGGGCGTGGCCTTGCTCTCGGAGGCCCAGTGCAGCGGCGCGTCGCCGTCGAGCGCATTATTGTTGACCTCCGGCGCGCAGTTCCAGTTGCTGCTGTTGCTGGAGCTCTCGCCGTAGCCCAGGTTCTCCGACACGTCCAGCACGCTGCTGTAGTCGACGAACGCGGGCGCGTCCTGCTTGCCGCCGCCGCCGCCGCCCATGTGGCCATACAATGCGGCGCCAGCCGCGTCGAAGCCGCCGCCGAAGCTGTCGGTCAGCGGGAACGGGTCGAACACCTGCTGGTGCTGGTGCTTCGTGTCGAAGCTGCCGCCATCATCAGCGGCGGTTGTGGCCAGCGGCTTGCGGTCTTGCGACGCCGGCTGCTCCAACTCCAATGCCGCCGCCGCCGCGTTGGCGGAGATGGGCTTGTGGGTGCTGGGGTCGATGCCGCGCTGGCGCAGCTTCTTCTTGAGGCAGCTGTTCCAGAAGTTCTTGATCTCGTTGTCCGTCCGGCCCGGCAAGTGCGACGCGATCTGCGACCACCTGCATCCTCCGCAAATTTAACACATTGACGCCGGACGCCGCCGCCCCATCCCCATCAGCAGAGTCAGTGTCGCCGGCGGGATATACAAACACACTCCTCACTGCGCTGCCGCGCTGGGTAAAGGAAGGAAAACAACAATTGACCCGAAACGCATTGCGCGTACCTGTTCCCCAGGATCTCGTGGAGGCCGAGGATCGCGTCCTCCTCCTGCTGCGAGAAGCTGCCCCGCTTCAGGTCGGGGCGCAGGTAGTTGATCCACCGAAGGCGGCAGCTCTTGCCGCACCTCTGCAGGCCTGCATGTGTAGCACGCACCAGAAACAATGGCGGATGACGGTCAGCGAGTAGCCTGGGCGATCGAGCCCCGGAAGCAGGGCAAGGCAAGCAGCAGCAGGATGAAATGTAAGTATGGATAGCTAGAGGTGTTGGTGTTCATGCCTGCGAGCTTGGGCACGGAGCTCCAGCACCCGACGCCGTAGCGGATGATGTGGTTGTAGAGCTTCTCGTCTTCCTCGGGCGACCAGAGGCCCTTGCGCAGCTTCTGCTGCACGCCGCCGCCGGAGGCCGCCGCGTGGCGTCCCATTCCCGCTCTCGCGCTGCTCTCGCTCCGCACGACACGGGCGCGGCCGGCCGGTGGCGAGCGAAGGAAGGAAGGGAGGAGCAACGAACGAACGATCTGGATAGCTGATGCGCAGCTACCTAGTCCGTCGTCGGCATGCGGCGCGCGCGTCACTGCCTGTGCATCTCTATCCGCCGAGAGCTAGAGCGGCCCGGGGGGTATATATGGGGTAGCGTGCCGAGAACTGCGCACGTACGGGGAGGCCCGGCCCGGCCGGGGAGACGACGCAGCGATCAAGTGGGTTCGAAGCTAAGCCGAGCTTGGAGTTGGCAGTTGCACCGCAGTGGATTGTAGCTGAAGATACTCCGGTTCGTGGGAGAAGGTGGGATTAAAAATGGCGCTGTGCGAGCGGGGAGGCAGGAGAGACTTCGCCGAGAGAGACACTCGCAAGAGTCACGGAGCAATGGAGTTCCTAGTGAACAGAACAGAACAGAACAGAACAGAACAGCAACAGAACAGAGAGCAGCAGGGAGGTCGCGCGCTGTGGGCCACGGCGACAGGGAACGGAAAAGACAGAGGAAAAAGCTGGGGGTTAGTTGAGGATATGACCAAGATTTTTTGCCTTGGGTCACGGCACACGGTTTATGTGGCACGGTCGGTACCATCATTAAAACCCCCCCTCGTCAGGGAGCTCGGAAAAACGCAACACCTGTACGGGGCCGTTCCATCTCGCCACGACCCACGGTAGTCACACCAGGTAATAACTA
Source organism: Coix lacryma-jobi var. lacryma-jobi (assembly GCA_009763385.1). Lineage (NCBI taxonomy): Eukaryota > Viridiplantae > Streptophyta > Magnoliopsida > Poales > Poaceae > Coix > Coix lacryma-jobi. Next base: position 30,279,202 of record CM019827.1, on the reverse strand, counting down.
ATAATAACGGAGTAATCCGGTTGCCACGTCGGTGGAGCCCCGGCCGGCCACGGCCAAGCCGCTCTTACGACGCCGCCAGCCTGCCCAGCAGCATTTCAACGCGGCCGTGCCGGGGACGCGCACGCTGCTGCTCCATCTGCCCGCTAGCGATGCATCCCGTTCTTCTTGGTTGGGTTGCCGACTGTCGCGTCCCATCCTGGTCCAGGTCGAGCGGAATATTAACTGGCCGGTCGACGACGTCGTCTTCGGCCGTGTAAAAACAGGGCTGTTTTTCCCCGGAACGGGCTAACCCAGATGGAGATCACTGTCTCCCCGATCCCGATGCTCATGCTGCGGCGGTGCAGCCGCCGACAGTAGTATCAGTTGTGTCGTCCGGCGTCGGGCCCGCCCCCCGCGCGCACAGCGTCGGTCCTCCGGGCTCCGTCTGGGACGACCGCCGGAACGGACTGCAACTGCAAAGATGTGCATCAAAACAGCTGTCGGTTTGGTATCCGGTGCATCGAATTTTTAGCAATTGTTTAAGACGCGCACAGCACATTAGTGATACAGTATTTGGATCAAATCCCTCTAGTCCAGTTGCAATTGCGAATTTCGTCACGCGTCAGGATCTGGCATTGTGGTCAAACCTCCTGATACCTGATCGATTACAACTTTGGAATTACAGTGAACAGTGTCCATCAAAGCATTAGGGTCTTAGGGAGTTGTTTGGTTCAGTGTTATTTCTGCGTGAATGTCTCCCGTTGCTAATAGATCACGTAGCTTCATATTTGGATGGACTTCGCAGCGGAGTTCCCCACAGCTCCCCGCGTTCACACCATGAAGGAGCAACTGTCATGCACCAAACCAACAAATCCTGGTTTTTTTTTTTGATACTAACAAATCCTGGTTTTAATTGCATGACAACTGTTGGAGAAGACGGCTCCGAACAGATAGAGAGATTAGGGTTCTGATTCAATTGAGAGAGACCCCTTCCTCTTCTTTTCACTGTCCTCTATTATACAGGTAACATCTGTTGGGCCTCTTCGGAGGGGGGGGGGGGGAGTTGGCCCATATATCATATGGGCTTCCCCCAACAGTAGCCTCTCAACTACTACATCATGGCTGGCTCTACATGACCTAGTAGTTGCTCATACACGAAGAGGCACAATACAACTCAAAACCCGATTGCGAGGATTGCCCTTCGCAACCGACACGTGTGCGCCTCACTAAAAACTCCATCCCAAAAACCCAGTGGGAAAAAAGGGCATGGAGAAAAGAGCACGCGCATGACTCTATCATATACATGTTCTAACTCCTAGGCTTGCACTTTGAAGCGTTTTGTCATTGATCTTCCTGATGTCTCCACCTTTGAGCCTCAGTTCCTTTGTGCACTTTGAAGCGTTTTGTCATTGATCTTCCTGATGTCTCCACCTTTGAGCCTCGGTTCCTTTGTGCTGCTTCTATGAGACGATTCATCTGCTTCGCCGATGCACAGATCTTTGCCTCCCAGACTTCCTCAATGTGGGGGTCTTCATCTGTGACGCTTTCGCCTCTGGTGTCCTCTGGGCACGCAGGTCTTCGCTACCGAGGCCTTCGCAGGTCTTCCCTCCCAAGGCACGTAGTCATCGTGGTCGTTGTAGTCGATGTAGTCGAAGTAGTCGTGGCCGAAGGCTTTCACTCACGAGCGCCGGACAAAAATCTAGACTTCATGCCTTGGAGTAGTTGGTCCTTCAATGTGCTCCCCTAGCCCCTCTTGGCTGGTGCTCGTAGTCGGGTCCTCAGCTACGCTTGATGTAGGCGAAGTAGTTGTAGTAGTTGAAGCAGGTCTTCAGGGCCAAGTCGTCGACCTCTTGAGTCGAAGTGGTTGACGAAGGTGTGGTAGACCTTGGTGCCGATGGAGTTGATGTAGCCCCTCAAGGACGATGGTGAAGCCCCTCCTGCCGAAGACGCTTCATCATGTTGGCGGAGGCGAGTCATCATGATTTGCCGAAGGTGTCGACGAAGGCCCTCCTGCAATGTTGTTTGGCGGAGGCGAGGTTGGTGTAGACGACGAAGGCCTCCAAGCCGAAGAGCTTGGCGAAGGTGTCGACGAAGGTCCTCCTGCAATGTTGTTTGGCGGAGGCGAGGTTGGTGTAGACGACGAAGGTGTTGACGAAGGCCCCCAAGTCGAAGAGCTTGGTGAAGATAACATTGATGTAGAAGCCGATGCCGCGTGCCGAAGGCCGGAGAAGTCACGTGAAAAATGCTCCTGAGTTGATAGGGTGCATTTTTTCAGGGACTTAGGTTGCCCATCATTGTCGAATATCGACTTGCTTGCAAGTCTTTCGACACTCAGAAAGACACCGACTTTCCACTTGCTGCAGAAAATGGTTAGTCATTTAAATGATACGTGCAGTTAGCACGAAAGCCTTAGTTTTGCGACCTGGTGCCGGTGTAGGTTTGGGACTTCTTCCAGGATATTGATGCATAGAGTCCTGGTGCCCGTGCATTTTTGGGACTTCTTCCAGGTGGCCCGGGTCATGCGGTGCAATGCACTTATATAATGTACGCATGTATATGATGATGCAAATGAATATATTTGCGCAATAATACTAAATAGAGGTAAACATATCATGCTCCCTGCAAAAATGACAATTATGTTTGAACAAAAGATTAGCTATGTATATAAGAAGTGTTGCCCTCAAAATGAGAAGGTTTTGTAGTTTTAGATAACCAGCTGAGGTTACTATTCAAGGACCTGCATGGGTATGAATGTGACTTGCAATATTGAATCATGAAATAAGATCAGTTCCCGCGTAGATTAGGTCAGATAAAATTTGATTGAAGCATTTTATGAAATTTTGAAGAAAAAATAAAGAGGACTTAAACAATACAACCTGCAAAAAAGATGAAAATATGTTAGCGGTTAACTGGTTCGTATGTTGAGTGGTTGTCGAGAGTTGATTTTTGAGATAGACGCTGCTGACTAGAAAGTTGTCGAGAGACGAAGGTTGTCTACTGACGAAGGTTGCTGAATAACAAAGGCCAATGAGTGGCAAATGCTGCTGAGAACCACTGACGAAGGCTAATAGATGAAATCCATTAACAAATGATGGAGATCAATAATTGACTAAGGCTGATGAGAATCAATGATGGATGAAAGCCACTGACAGATGATAAAGGTCATTCACTGACGAAGGTTATTTACTGATGATGACTAATTATATTTGAAGGTTACTGACTGACAAAGACAACTGGCTAATCAAAAGTCGCTGACTGTCAAAAACCAATAACTGTCAAACGCTGCTGACTGATGAAAACCACAGACTGGTAGAAGATTTGTTGAACGTTGCTGACCGATGAAAACCACTGACAGCTAGAGAATCTGATGAACGTTGCCGACCGATGAAAACCACTGACAGGTAGAGAATTACTGAAGAACGTTTCTGACTGATTAAAACCACTGACTAGAGAAATACTGAAGTAACTGACCAAGGTTGAATATCTCATGAGAACCGTTGACTGATGGAGAGTACTGACCGGAGCAAACTCAATAGTTGTTGGACATATATGTGACTAAGGCTGAACCACTGACTGATAAGTGACTGATTTGGTTTGAAAAGATAAAAACATGCATATGACAAGAGATACTTACAGTGATGGTAACCTGCATGTTAGTAACAAAAAGGGTCTCAACTTAAGAAAACAATAGATGTTTTTAAATTTGGTATTTAAGGCCAAGTAGTTATAGTTAATCAGGCCATGCTTTTGATGCGGCGGAGGCCACGCCACTTTCTTTGTCAACATGGTGACAAGTTGTGTGCGAAGATAAAATTTTGCCTCAAGCGGCAAGAGTTAGATTAAAATAGTGATAAAGCAAATCATAAGGGTAGAAAATATTAATGAATATAGACTGCTGAGAATAATGAACCAATAAGAAATACTCACTTATGTTGGTTTGGTTTCCGCTACGCTTTGCTATCCACACGTGTCCAAAAGAGGTTAGTGACTGATGTTTACATAAATAAATATATACTGACGATTTTTCTTAAATAATATGTAGTTCAAGAGGTGAATGATCGACTTTGAGTGCAATAAGCTTATCAAAGAAGAATAACACGTAGATATTAGATATTATGGTTAAGGTGTCACTTTTACCTTATTAGTTGAGAGACATGTTCCTGTCAAGAATATTCTCAAGACATGCATATTTGATGATCAATTGAAATAAAATAGTATATGATAAAATACATATATGTATATTTGGATCTTGAGTCGAATGCCAGACTTAAAGGGTAAGCTTAGATTACTTACATATAGTTATTGTCTGGTGAAGGCCGAGTGAGCCTTTGGGATGGTGAGAACCTTTTGTTTTTGCCTTTGACAGATGGTCCAAGACTCCTTTGATGAAGATGTTCAGGCCTCAGACGTTAAAGAATATCCGAGAGATCCATTCACATGAGAAAATAACCTTCGCTAAAGAACCAAAATTCACAAAGTTCCAGTTTCACAAGATAAATAGCTTTGAGCTTGGCAAGTAAAAACCCAGCTCCCATTGTCAAGTTCCAGTTTCTCAAAATCGAGACATGTGTCTGGATTAGCATGTAAAGATTTTGCTAACCCAACTACTGAGTTCAAAAAAGAGAGCTGAAGGCTCACAATCGTTCGCAACTTGTTTTGGTGATCTAGAATTTTTCATTTTGCTCAATAGTGACTGTAAAGGCTATCTTTATACTCTCGGTTTCAATAGAATATCTAGATATATAACACGTGTAACAGAGATATGTATGTACTGGAAACCATGTCAAATGGGAACATAAAAGCTAATTTGTCTATGCGGAACAGCATGTTTGATGCAATTGCTAGATCATATAAAGTCATATAAGCATAGGCATATGTTATCTGCTGGCTAGCTGAATTTGTACTGAAAAATCATGTAACTAAATAAACCAAACAGCAACATATGAAAGACCAAGCTGAGATAAACAACATGCAGAAATTAGTTAAGGAAATTGCGTCTAGCACGATTCCTCTAATAAGTGAACAAAACATCATGTAAGAATTAGTTAAGGCATGCTAATTAAACTTGCATGGACTAAATGATACCTCAACCAATGTACTGAGCCAGAGCTAATTGACCTTGGTTCCTCGAAACAAATAATCAACCAAACTGGTTAGCTGTTCCTTCGGTGAACTGAATTGATTCGGATATACTGCTACAACACTGTAGTGGTGCTAAAGGAACCTCCAAAGAACCCGAGCACAAGCAAACTGGGAGGCAAAAGAAGATGGAGTTGGTGGAGGCGCGGGGGAAATTCGAGCACAACACGGTGGACGGCAATGTTGGAGAAGACGGCTCCGAACAGATAGAGAGATTAGGGTTCTGATTCAATTGAGAGAGACCCCCCCCCTCCTCTTCTTTTCACTGTCCTCTATTATACAGGTAACATCTGTTGGGCCTCTTCGGGGGGGGGAGTTGGCCCATATATCATATGGGCTTCCCCCAACAGCAACAATTAGTGTCATTTTCTAATTACTCCCTCCATAGTGGAGTTACTTCAAAACTCCAAACATGAGAAGTGTTGAAGCTCATGTATTGACATTCAACCTGGGCCCCTGCGGTGGTATTAAGGGTGAAAGGCAACAAGGTTGGTTTCGAGTTAGTGAATTAGTTTGTAAACATATGTAAATTATTGATGAAATGGCTAGATTTAGGCTTGATTATGTGCGATTAAAGATAGCTCATAGAGATGTTTCTAATGTACCAAGGTATGATGAAGGTGCTCTAGTTATGTGCTCATTTGACTTTGCATTTTAAATAGAAGTTTAGAAGATAACCAACCTTTAGCAAAAAGATCAAAAGCAGGAAAGAATTTAATAACAAAACCAGACTGACTCCTCCGAGATTGGAGATGGAAAACTTAGTAAACGGGAGTTAACAGTTGATGGGGAAGTAAGCGTTGTATTTGCTCCTCACAAGTTGTCTACATCAACTTTAGTTCTGCTTCTACTAAGGTGGGATATAAGGAAGGCATGAAAAAAAAGTTCTCAAGTGGTGCTCAAAAGCCTTTTAAGAGTCGTCATCCAACGATGGAAGATGGGGAGAAGGTGCATATTCATGATACTTTGGAAGATTCAAAATCTGATTGACTCCTTTGGTGAAAGGTTGAAACTAATTGAGGGTATGGGAGACTTGGTACAATCTTCTCCAAGCAGGTCAAGAATCTAACACAAATCAGTTATGGTTTAAGGACCTGAATCTGCTGGGCAAGGGATGAAAGAGGTATTTCACAGAAAGAACGAATCAAATATCTATGAGATCCTATCAACTAAGGTTGCTGAAGTCCAACCAAGTGAGGCTGAACAACAAAAGATAACTGAATCTAATTCTTTGTCACTGATGACAACATCATCAACACTCAGTAAAGTATTGCTCTCAGTGGGGAAATTAACAAAGAAGAATTAGCTCAAAGGAAGCAGAATATAAAATTGGAAAAGAGATGGTAGATGATGAGAAGGAAAAACATCAATTGTTCAAGATAGAAGGAGAAGTGAAGGATCAAGAAGGACACTACCCTCACCATCACGAAGAAGAATGAAAGGAGCTTAGAAGCGAAATCGTGAAGGTAACAATTTACATAGTAACCTTTTTTGTTTTACGTATTGAAGACATTACAAATTTGATCTATGATATGGGTTGTCAAAATTGAGCAGATGGTTTTGATACTTTTGACTTGTGAAAAACATTTAGAGACAACTAGACAACTTGTACACTGAACAAAAAGAAGTCGCTCAGTATTCTTAAACTGAAGAAGTTGTGAATAATGAGGGCGTTAGTTCTCCATTACCAAATGAATGGATCCAAGAGGAGCCTCCTGACAGTTGGTCCAATGGTTCTTTTAAGGGAATAAGACTATATAAGGTTGCTTGACTTGTTTGAGTGTGTTGGAGTGACCCAAATGCTCTAAGAAGTTAGAGAAAATGTTTTCACACTCCATCCACCCTCTCAAGTCATTCAAATTCACATCCAAGACTCTTAAGGCCGACCTCAATATGTCACTGTCATGTGCTACCTACCACACTTGCGAACGATTGCCATGGACACATTTGCATAGCAAAAGTTGTTGTCGCTATATAAGTGGGAGAATTGGGAAGGGGGTGTAGTGGAGGGCTTGTGCACTCACCTCCTTTGGTGTGGTCTGTCGTGGATGATGGTGTGTCAAGTAGGCGATGGCGATAGAAACATAGAGGAGTGAGGGGAGAGGGAGATAGAGGCAACGATAGTGAGCTAAGGAGCAGGAGAGAGATGGACTATCTTAAACGTGGATCTATGCTAACATGTGGACGCAAACAATTGGAAAACCACCAAAACCAAGCGGAGAGACCGAATTTGACAGTTAACATGCAAAATTTACTCAGATTCATGACTAATGGACCAAATTAGACAAATGTGAAGGGCTAGAAAGGGACTTTGCTCCTTCATGGTAATTATAAAGCATGTTTCATCGGAATCTGTGTGAAAAGAATTATGAATTTAGTAATTTACTATAAGACCGTCTTAGTGGAAGTTTCATATTAATTTTATTTACATTAAATACATTACTACATAAATATTTTTTTATGACATGGCAATGTTTTTAAGAAGAGAGAATAAATGAGTTTTATCAGGCATGATTACCAACTCTCTATAAGTCATGAATTAAATGTCTATGAAACTATAAAATAAAAAATTACATGAGAGTGGGTGTTTCATTCAAGTTTAATTTCATTCTATATGACATTACAATCTTGGAAATAACGTCATGAAACTGTTCATTAAAATTCAAATTGCGGACACAATGTATACGTGTGTTCGTCTAGAGCCTACATAAGGCCTAGAGTTTTATGGACATTAAATACGCTGACTTCACACTATATTGATGAGAGACAGATGATAAAATTTCATAGAAGTAGAGAGTTTCATGGATATAAAAATATTATGCACTGTTTTAAAATATGAATGTGCTGAAGACGAAACTCTCGTTGAGGGTGACTTGTACGTGTCGGCTCACAAACACAAACCGACATGGATAATCAAAAGTCAAAAGCGAATATATGCCTGTTGGTAAAACAAGCGCTGTCTTAATTACTCATGGATGCATCTCTATTGAACAGTGATATTTATTTGTGAAAGATCGGTGAATAATACGAGTGCGGTTGTTGTTACGCATACTGGCACGCACTTGGCATAGATGTCTTGTCGGCGTACTACAGGTTGCTACCTCGTTTTCGATCAGTCGATTGAACAATATATAGGATTGCCAACCTTATATGATACTACTATCATATATACTGTGAACAAAATGTGTACACCTCGCTTGGATCGATGTTATGACAATTAAATGTACGGAGCAGCAGCTAGCTAGCAATCTAAGCATCAAAACGCTGTACGTGCGGTAACCTGTAGTACGTACTAGTTTCTAGAACATTGTGAAAAGCTGAAAGGTACCTCTGGCATGAAAGCTAGTAGGTGGAAATCACATAAATAACCGCTTCTGTCGCATCAGCTGCAAGAAAAGCTTGATATGAAGAGATGGATCGATTGGAATAATTAACCGGGGGGTCCCAGATAGATTCTCCATATCACAGCAAAACAAGCATTAGCAGCAGCTCCAGGTCATATGCACGCACGCACGCACGCACCTGACAATAATCGTTCGTACGACGAGTAGAATAGAAAGGGAAAGTGCGATACAGGTGTTCAGTTGTTCTTCTACGAATCGATTCTGCTCGTCGTTGCCTTGAGGGTGCCGGCGATCGATCAATTGCGCAATCATTCAGCGTTCAGTACACTAAAAGCGAGGGCCGAGGGCTCTGATCACACACCAAAGCTGCATCATGCAGGAGAGAATCCGCACTTGGCTCGCACGCCAGAAAAACAGAGACGCCCAAAGTTAGCATGCATATACTTATGATGGAGCGCGGACCTCGTGTATGCCAACTTTTTTTTTTTTTTGGGGGGGGGGGGGGGGGGGGGTCCGCTGTTCTTTAATCAGTGAGTGCAGCTGGAAACTGAACTTGTCGTGCAGAGCGGAGCATGCAGACCTTTTTTTTCCTTCTCTTCTTCTTATATGAGAAGATCAGGCGATCGACGACACTATTATTGTTACTTGTTCTTCACAATATAAACAACGTACAGTATTAGTTATTGTCACGAGGGGAAACGTACACGCACGAAACATGCACACACGACCGAACTGCGCCGTGCGCGCTGTATGTAGCTGCTTTGTTTAAGAGCGCGGTTCAGTACAGGGATTAGCTAGTATGTACCCGCCGTCGTTAGTGTAACTTGAAGACTAGTGCCAAATGATGGCACCCACCAGTGTAGCTAGTGTAGTGTAGTAGTATGGGTGTGCCATGACAGAATGAAATGAGTTGCCAGGGGGGGATCGGCTCCGGGCCTGCAACCGCAAGTGACCGTCGACAATGATGTGTGTAGCGGCCGGCCGGAGGGGACGATGGGTAGCTAGCTAGCGTGCGTTGGAGAAAGCATGCATGATGCACAGGTTAGCGTAGCACGGAGACCACCCGGCCGGCCGGTGTAGCAAGCAGCACGGGCACGCCGTGTGTGGGCGTTTGGTGACCTATCAGTCTCGCGCTTAGCGTCTCTCCAGCCTGCTGATCTGTGTCGTACTTCTCCATGGATGATTCTTCTTCTACCCCCCCCCCCCCCCCCCCCCCCCCTTATATTTTTAAGAGGCGATTTCCGTCAGGGACCTAGCTAGGGACGACTCCGGCCTCCCCTAAAATGAATGCCTAACGGTTATGCACTCGTGTGCTCTCTTTCTCAGCTCAGCAGCTGCTACTGCAAGCCTGCAACTGTATGCAATGCATGGACCGAGAAGTACACGTACGTACCCATGCATTTGCATTCGGTCACTTATTGGACAGGGTGACCTGTTTCTTCTGATGCTAGCTTGGCGACCATTTAATTTCTGCGCAATGTTATTTGGTTGAGGATTTTGACTTCGGTACATACACAAATGCGCGCTGAACGAAGCAGTGCGAACTGCGAAAGCACTCGTTCACACCAATAATTGTCTACGTATATATATTTGCCATTTGTTATCGCTCAAAGAAAAATATTTGGCATTTGTTTCGCAAGAAGCAGGGGGGCAAAAAATGATATTCGGCATTGCCAGATGATGTTATCAGGTAATTAATATAAATTAATAAACCTGCATGCTGCATGCATGAGTGAAACTCAAGGCATATGCATAAAGAATTTGCTGGATCTGGTACTTTCCCGCTTGTACCGTTCGGAACTACTGATAGCTTCTTTTGTTCCTGGCCAATTCTTCTGACGAATTGAAGTTACCTCGATCGTCATATGGCAACCGACAGCTATGGTTTCCCTTTCAATGGAGGTAGCCGCACCAGTTGTGTTCAAGACAAGCCGGCCGGCCTCTTTCACCCACAAGGGGGAGAAAGCGCAGGCCAGGAAAAGAGGCGACAGTTACATGCATGTACGGAGTATGTATATAGCATGTTGGACTCAACACAACTTGTGTGTGTATCTATCCTATGCTTTCCCCCCTCGATCTAGCTAGCTAGCTTTTTCCTTTTGTACCTGTTCATTTCTTCAAGGAAACTCCAGTTTTAAGGAAACTCCAGTTTTAGTACCGAACTGGTAGCCGGACGACACAACTGCTACGTACGTCTCGTCCAGTATGCTAACTGTACTGGTAAGGGTGTGTTTAGTTGGAAGAATTTTGGGTGTAAAGTTCCTGTAGCACTTTCGTTGTTATTTGACAAACTTTGTCCAAATATAAACCAAGTAGACTCAAAAGATTCGTCTCGACATTTACAAACAAACTGTACAATTAGTTATTGTTTTTACCTACATTTAATACTACATGCATGCGTCTAAAGATTCGATGTGATGGAGAGCCTTGTAAATATTTGGGATCTAAACAGGCCCTAAGTCTGGTATCTGACGTTGATTCTCTCGTTCGGACTAGCTAGAGCTAGAGACACGTAGCCGACAGAGAAAGGTCAGACGAAGACGTACTGTACCATGCATGCATGCACTTGTGAGTATTGCAAGCTATCACGTCCGCAATTTGCACACGGTCGTCGTTGTTGCATTGCATTACTGACTACCACAGGCCGGGTAGTACGTACGTACGTACGTGGTATAGAGGGGTGAATCATCATATATAGTAGTATCGTGCATGAGTACGTGCTGCATGCATGACACGATGTAATAATATAACCAGAGATTTAATTACCGTGATGGAGTAGTTAGTGCGCGTCTCTATCTATCCCTGTCGTGGGCAAAAATAATGAATAAAGGATTCTGCAGGATATAATTCGCTCCTGCATGCATGAGGCTTTTGATCCTGCTGTGACAGACATATATGCCTGGCCTCTAGAAAGGGAAGCAACGCACAGATTGATCGAATATATATTGAGTGAAAAATAAAGGAGATCTCTGCTGCTGCTGGGAGCCTGGGAGTAGTAGTAATAAGCTAGCGAGCGAGCGAGGGAGCGAGCGAGCTAGGCGTGCCGCGCGCGGTGGGGGGCATCATGGTGGCTCCTCTTTGAAGTTATGCAATCCCAAAGCGACGCAGCTAAGTGGCCACATTACACATCAGATTACGCGCGCACGAACGGACGGACCAGCGCAGCCGCAGCCACACGTTACTTATTATTGCTACTAGCTACTACATACTCCGTTGTGCGTACGTACTGGTAGTTGATTCTTCATCGCGACGGGCGACGTCCATCATATCGATCGCTGCCGGCCGCCCGGCCGTGGCCTCGCCTCGATGGCTCGATCTCCCGCGCGGCAGGCGAGGAGCGAGCCCCAGTAGTAGTACAGAGCCAGAGGGGTGGTTGGCTCGACGACGACGAGGACGACGACGAGGAGGACGACGGATCGGGGTCGGAGGTGATCGTCGGGCGGGCCGCGGGCGAGGGGGAGTCAGAGGCCGTCGCCGTCACAAAAAGCAGATGGCGTGATGTGCACTTGCCTTGCATGAGTAACCTGCATGATTGAGCCGGCCCGTTTGCTAGCCCACGCCACGCCACGCCACAACGGAAAAAGCTAGCGCCTCGCTCTCGCCCCGTCTTCAAGCCATGCAAAGTTGCCAACCAAACCCCCCGTGCACTAATTAATTCCCCCACTCCACCTAATCTCTAGGCTGCACTTTTCTCATGCATTAGCTAGCTATATAGAGGAACGAACCTTTTTGTTCAAATAAAAAAATAAAATAAAATTGACCTATATATATATATATATATAGTAGTAGTAGTAGTAGCAGCAGCAGTGCAGCACTATTCATCTTCCTGCATCTCTTTCTTGCTGCTGTTCTCATGCGCGCACGCAGGGCACATTGATTAGATTAGATTAGATACGGGCTACCTAGTCGGTAGTTAACGGTGCAGGGCACGCAGTATGTAGCTAGCACGCAGCAGCAAGTTTTTTTTTTTTTTTTTTTTTTTTTTTTTTTTAGCTAAACACGCAGCAGCAAGCTAGCTGCAGGCATGGAGGTCGTTGCGGAACAGGACCGAGCAAATAAAATAGCGAGCAGTGCGTGCTCTGTTTGGTTTGGACTTTGGTGTATCAGAGAAATTTTTTGATCAGGGGTTATATTATTAGCTAGGACGGATGAGGAGTAATCGTACGTGCAGAGTACGTCGATCTGTTGGGTTCTCGTTTTTCTCAGAGGAAGTTTGCTTGTTAATGAGATATGATCGCCCGCCTTCCTATTGTTATCCGATGCATGCATGCATGGATTGGAGTCAACAACCAATTCTTCGGTGAAGCGCGCGCAACGGGAAAGAGATTATCAATCATGACGCGGTCAATAATCATGTATCATGTATACATTGCGTCCTGAAATTTACTGGTGCACACAGAAGAATTCGCGGACACGCCCATCATAGGTACGTATAACGTACCAAATTAATTACTAGCGCGCTAGTATATTCCGTCACACAGCGCATGCATACACATAAAGTGTATAAAATTAAACTTACGGCGAAAGCAATAGCTGGACGACGAGACCGACGGCGATAGTACTACGTAGTATATAGTACTTGTCCCAAATTATATGTCATTCAAAGAATCATCTTTGGAGAGTTTAAGTTTTTAAAATTTAACCAAATCATTATAATAAGCTAAAAACGTTTACAATACCAATTAAATATCATTATATTTTTCATTAGTCATACTCCCTCTGTCAAAAAAAAATACAATTCTATCACAGTGTCACGTTTAAATATCTTAAGTTTAAATAATTATAGATAAAAATATATTCATATTTATGATATCAAATAAACATCATTGTATTAATTACAAAATGTACTTTATAGTATATTTTATTTGGATTAATAAATATTAATATTATTCACTAGAAATGTGGTCAAACGACACAAATAGTTGCATGTTCTTATGGACGAGAAAGTATTTTCATAGTATATCTATTTGTTTCCTATAATTTTGTTAAACTTAACAAAAAAATTATGACTCTCTAAGATTTTTAGAATGACTTATAGTTTCGAACAGAGAGAGTAATACTGCTACTACTAAGTACGTCCGTCGTCGTTGTTGTGCGTGCCACAAATTTGATTCGATTTGTAGCAAATATGTGCAATATTTATATCTCTAATAATTTGTTAAAAAACTAGATCTAAAGATTTTTCCAATCGTACTAATTATGTAGAATAAATATTAATATTTTTTAATATATATTTAAGCAAAGATGTTTCTCGAGATGCAAAAACGACAGTTTATTTAGGGACGGAGAGAGTACTGTACTTACTACGTAACAAACTGCGCATGCATTTCATAACTCATAACATGCTTCACAAACTGCCATGATTTGGTCAATCAGCACAGCTTTGTTCACTCCGGTCGCTCTGGGAATAAAAACAACTTAACGCGCACATGCATGGCGAGAAGGCTTTCTCCGTCCTCGCGTGAAGCTTGAGGGGCCGGGCCGCCGGGTCCGGGTGGGCATCTCGGAGAGGAGCTAGCGACGAATATATCTGACTTGTGATCATTGCGGAATAAGTGAAGCAACAAGAAGCTAAGGTGCCGTGCTAGCAAGCCCAGCAATGGCAAATAGGCGAACGGGGAAGGCGCACCATCATCAGGCATGAGTTCCTGCCTGCTGTCTGCTGCACTGCACACTCTTCATCCGCCTGCCTCGAGGCGTACTGTTTTGTGGTAGACCGACATGCGTGAGCCACTACTATTTGCATGCTCCTCTCCTGATGATCTCTCCTCTGTCGTGTTTGGTGTTAATTTTGCGCAAGGATTGTTACAGTACATTTTTCTGTTCTTGAAACCTTGCAGGGTCGGTCAGCAGCACACCAGCACCTCAGTGGCGCGTGATATTTTTACATTTTAGTTTTTTCTTAAAATATTTTTTTTTTTACAAATGGACCTGTTTAGAAACTTTGTTCAAAAATGGGACAAAGGGATCGGCGTCGGGGGACATGACGCCGAGTTATAGGCCTTGTTTAGATGGAAAAATTTTGTTGTAGCGTTTTCGTTGTTATTTGACAAATTTTGTTCAAATATAGACTACGTAGACTCCAAAGATTCGTCTCGACATGTAGATACTAAAAGTACAATTAATTATTTTTTTAACTACATTTAATGCTCCATGCATACGTCTGAACATTGATGTGATGGTTGATGTGATGGAAAATTTTGTGAAATGGGGGGAACTAAACAGGGCCATAGTGGCTCGGTGTTGTGGGACATGACGACGAGTCACCATAGCTCGGCGTCATGTCCCATGACGTTGACCTTTTTATCCTACTTTTTAACAAAGTTTCTAAACGGATCCGTTTGCAAAAAAAATGTTTTAAGAAAAAGAGGTAAAATTGGCGCTGAGTTTTCTTACTTTGGTTGTAAGAGAGTTGAAGGTGCACCTAAGGATCACTAATTTACACATTTATTTTCCGACTGACATGACTCTTCCTTTTTGTAGTGTGCGGGCGCGCGTGTATATACTACTCCCTCCATATTGAAAAACTTGACGTTTCAGACAGCGACACGGTCTTCAAAACATCACTTTGACCACTTGTTTTTTTAAAAAATATTTATTGGAAAGTGGTATATGTATATTTTTATGAAAGTACTTTTCAAGACAAATTTATTTATATGATTTTTACATCTCTAAACTCAATAATTTAAAAGTTATTTGTGATTTATATTCCTAAAGTTCGACTCAAATCTTGTCCAAAACGTCAAGTTTTTTAACATGGAGTGAGTATATGAGCAAAAGTTGCCGGCTCGTACTACAGTATTTCCATGCCCCAGTCATGTCAATGAGTCATTATTACATCGCTGAAAACTTTAAAAGTTTAGCGACTAGTGAACCAGCTAATGTGATTGCTAATGTGATTATGTGAATAATATCATAAATATTATATTTACTACCGCCGAATGGAGGAGCTAGGAGGTGGTGGGGTGGTAGAATCTTGCGTGCTACAGTACTAGTCTACTACCAGCTGCCTGAACACAAGATTGCTTTGTTTTTCCTTCTCAAAGTACATCTCGGGAGCTTTGCTTGCTTTGTTCAGTAACACACACACACACAGAGAATTCCGTTCAATTTTCTGTCTGAGTGAAACTATTTGTTTTTCCTGCCTGTCGCAAATGGAAGGGGAAAAAAAGTGTCCTTCCTATCTGAATTCAGGGCAAACAGTCCGGGCGACGCTTACGTCCAACAACTCTGCAATAATCCTGTTACGACTACGATGCTGCTCTACTCTAGTACTTTTCAATCTCTAGTACATGACACTCTCGGAGACGGAGTACGTGGTACAGCCTTCCGTACACGGAGAGGGAACCGTCAAAGCGTCACGGATCATCGGTTGATGATTACGTCCGCGTACAGCAGTATATACAACGATGCGTCAGCTACTACTGAGAGTAGTCCGCAAGGCAGCGAGCGCAGGTGAGGATCATATTGGAAGATGCATGGAAGCGAATGATGAATCGATCGATGCATATATATTAGGGGGAAAAAAAGAAAGAGCATACAAAAAATAATACTCTCCCTGTCCACGAAAGAATCAATTCTTAGAGTTGTCTTAAAGTTGTCTTAAGTCAAACTTTTAAACTTTAACTAAATTTCTAGAAAAATCTATGAAGATATTGATGGTACCAAATTTACATTATTAGATATATCTTTGAATATATTTCATAATATGTCCATTTTATATCATAGATGTTATTATTTTTTGTATAAAGTTAGTCAAAGTTAAAAAAAATTGACTGACACGGATTCTAGAAAATTGATTCTTTCACATACGGAAGGAGTCAGTACTGTAATAGCATAACAACAGCTTTACCGGCACACGGTATTCTAGTTCTTGCTTAGAACTGACACCTGACGAAAGAACACAAATAAACAAACTGCTCCCATCTATATCCATCCTCTTGGCGTCGCTCAATTCGCCGTGCGTGCGCTTCGCTTCCGGCCGCGCGCGAGCATGGGACGAAAACGACGGCGCCCCGGCCGAGACGACGGTGCAGCGCAAGCTTGTCGCGCCTCCTGTGCTACTTGCTCAGGCAGCAGTTGTCTTCGTCACGGTTTCACACGAAACCCCACCCACGTACCGGTAACGGTAAGAGGCGTCGTCGGTGGTGTCGCGCGTCGCGCGAGACATTCGTTGCCTGCGGACTGCGGTCGCGACTCGAGAGGGAACGAGGGATTAGACTACCCGCACTCACGTTCCTCTATTTTCATCCTCTATACTGCCTAGTCATCAAGATTCTCTCCTCTATACTCATTTGTCCCGCATCCATCCATCCTCTATATCATCCTCTATCCACTGTGGGCCCACTTATCACTTTATCTAAATATATCCATGAAAGATCTAGTTTTGAAGAATTAATTGCAATGAATTTAATGGTGCAATCGGAATTTAATTTGGATTTTCGGTTTGTAAGATATAGTATTTTTTTTGTTATAAAAGAAGGTGGGACCCACCACTGCAGCACTGCAGGCGAGCACTCCCTCTCTCCGCTAAACAGAGCTCCCTCCGCTTGCTTTGGCGTGCACGCGCGCGTACAGGACGTGATGCAGTGCCCCGCTGCAGCCATTTTCTTCCTGGAACTACGATAGCGGCTCATTTACAGTTTGGCGCTGCGGTCAGTCTTATGGTCGCGGACCGCGACGCGTCAACTTCTACTCGGGTGACGGGCCTGTAGCCCACGACCACGCCTACGGACGCTTGTGCAGCACACGGCCCACGCACCTCCGTCTTCCGCCGTTATCCAGCCCACGAACACGCGAGCAGCAGCAGCCTTACCCATTTGGTCCTGCGTGTACAACGGTCGTGTGTGGGCTCTTTTCGCTGTCATTTACTCTCTCTCCGTTTTTTTTAATTATCGTCCGAAAAACATGTTTATAAAAGAAATATAGATTTTTTTTAATTATTGTCCGGAAAACATGTTTATAAAAGAAATATAGATTTTCAAAGACAGTTATTTAGGAACCTTGAAACCTCGATCGCCTTGTCCACCGCCGGCCGTCGCCATCGCGCCTTGTGCGATAGGTATATATAGGGAGTACTAGCTTTTATATAGGGTCCCACACCGAGGTGGCGTGGCCGCGTGGGGATGTCTCTCGACTCGACTCACTACTGACGCGTGGTACGCAGACGCAGGCCTGTGTACTACAGAACGAAGCTGCTAGCGTCGCGTTCGCGTCGTGGCACCGGCGGCCGGGCGCCTTTTTGACGTGTCGGGGGCCGCAGCCCCTGCATGGCGCACTCACGAGGTTGACCTTCGGGGCGGGGAACGGCCCGCGCGCCGGGAGTGTCGGCACGACACCATGAGACTCCAAAGCCGTACCACGCGGGCCGGCGGTGTGTTTTGCTTTTCCCGCCAGTCTCGTTCGGTCTAGTGCGTGGCGCGCGCTGGCCGTCGGCCGTCGGGCGACACGCCCGGCCGGCCCCCGCCCGCGGCCGCAATCTTCAGTTGCTGACTTGTTGCCTTGCCGCACAGGACGACTCCGCCCAGCCGAGCCGCGCGTGCCAGCAGCTCCAATTCCGCGACCGCGGTCGGCGACTCTCGATCTGGCGAAGCATGCACCGCCGCTCTCGTCCATCTCTCAAACGCCCGGGGGTTTGCGAACGCGCGGTGTAGATGCGTCCCCCAGAAAGCCCGCCGCCTCGGGGGAAAGAAAGAGGTCGATCGATCGCACCATAAGGGCACCCGGCCGTAACAGAGTGTCAGAGCTCGTATATACAGTATTAATTAATTAAATTATTATAAGCAGCAGCAACCTGCTGTGACATGGAACTGAAGAAGGACATCGATACGACTGTGGGCTACGTCGTCATTCGATCGAGTCTCCACGTGAAGTTATTAGCAGCTTACTGTTTGCAAGGGATCGACAGCGTCTCTATCACTACTGTGATATTACATTCCTGACGATGAGATGAGATTATATTTAGTCGAGTAGTCTCGAGTGCTCGCCTTTGACGGATCGGCGTCAGATGGGATCCGCATCAAAGAAAAGCGGGCCGCCGGGGGGCTGGCTATACACATTGGCCGGCCCTAACTAATTAATCCTCCGATAATCGCATTGGATTGCAGATCCTACTCAACTCAGGAGGGCCCACACCGGCCAGGATCCAAATCATTGACTTGGATGTCACGTTAGGCGCAATTTCGTAATTAAACAGCCACATGTACGTCTGTCGACCATGACGCGGGGGCGGGGCTCACTGTACTGTACCGAAACACGGATAGCACGCACATATACATGCATCAGCAGCATGCATGGGCTTGGACCCGCTCGTGTTACTGTCGGTCTCGTCGTGGTCTCCATCACCCAATCAGCGTTGAAACACAAGACGTGCTTTTTTTTCTACAAAATTCCCATTTATATTTTGCGGCACAGCTGAGTTACAGCGAGCGCGGTGAAAGCTGATAGCTCAACTTTATTTTATCAATGCTCCCTTTTCTTTTGCGCTAGACGTGGTATGAGGGAGACGCACGCGTCGGTAAGGATTACACCAACGTATACGTTTCCGACGAGGCTCACAAACTTATTACGGCGAGAGCGCGCAGCAGAGAGATAAAAACGTAATAAAAAAAATGGTTGCACACCTCAAAGCTTAACGTATACAAGCACATTGCTATATTAGCTACTACTCCCTCCATCCAAAAATTATAAGGCATTCCAAAAATTTTGGAGAGTCAAAGTTTTCAACTTATTTGACCAAATTTATATAATTAGATTCTTCATTAGTTGTATTTTTATAATATACATATTTGATGTTATAAAATCTTTGTGTTTTTCTCTATAATTTTGGTCAAAGTTAAAAAACTTTAACTCTTTCAGATTTTTGGAATGCCTTAATTTGGGATGGATGGAGTATACTTTATAGCCCAATAGTGGTCCACGCGGATGGTTTTCGAAGCAAAGTATGTATACAAATATTCTCAAGCACTATCTTGTCCCCGTTCAGCAGATGATGGTGTACACGTTTAAACGTTTTCTTTTCTTTAGGGAAAAAGGAAATATTGCTCAGCTGATGTACACATGCAAGCTGTAAAGACCAGCTTCAACCGTCATTCTTCCGAGAACCCCAGCTTTCTCCTTGCAAGTGCAAACCTGCAGCAGCAGTGTGCATATGTCAAACCTGCTTTCTGGGAAGTCGTTTTCCCTGGGCCTAGAGTATGTTCCCCTGTCTAAGACTATCCGCACTCACGTTCCTCTATTTTCATCATCTATACTGCCTAGTCATCAAGATTCTCTCCTCTATACTCACTTCTCCCGCATCTATCTATCCTCTATATCATCATCTAACTACCGTGGACCCACTTGTCACTTTATCTAAATATATTCATGAAAGATCTAGTTTTGAAGAATTAATTGTAACGAATTTAATGGTGCAATCAGAATTTAATTTGGTTTTTCAGTTTGTGAGATATAGCATTTTTTTTTGTTACGGAAAAGAGTAGGGCCTACCTACTGTCACCTCTGTCCCCTTTTCTTCTCTCTACAAGCACTGCACGCTGCTTCTCTCTGCCATCGGCAAGCCGACACATTTGGCGGATGAAAGCAGCGTGAGAGCAATTTAGCATACACCGGTGTAGTCTTTTTTTCCTCTATACCTTACTCTATATTTTTTAGAGGATGATATACAGTCAGCGCTGCGGTTCGTCTAACGAGAGTAGCTAGGATGCCGCTTTTGCCTTCTTCCTACTGCCTCACTGAACGATCAACGTCTCCGGGGATCATCTTGGCTCGCCATTTCAAGAGCAGATTTGTGGCTGTGCCATCTCCCTATCAGGGATTCAGGGCACACGATGTACTGTGCTGCACATCTGACATCTGTACTGTGCAGTGCAGCGGGGAAATACAGTGCCAAATGGGCATGTGGTCCAGTGGTAGGCCTTCAAACCCCGGTGATCACACATTTTCTTGATTTTATCTAGAATTTGCAGGGTGCACGTATGCGTGCGCGTTTCCCGCGCACTAGAGGCGACGACTCTCTCAATCTCTTTCTTTGCGTGTGTACGGACGCGCACGCGTGTGTGTGCGTGTGGTGTTAGTGTGGAGTGTGTGCGTCCAAGTTGTACCCGATAAAAAAAAATGGACATCAGAAAAATCTGCTTGTTGGCCAGCCACCTGCCGAGATCCAACCAGTATTGCTCTCGCTGTGAGAATGACACTAGGAAATTTCTAGGAAGAAAAAAAGAAAAGAAGATGGAAGGGCGAAGCAGTGAAGAAAGTAGAAACGTCGGCCCAATGGCCCATCTGGACCCGCTGCCAGGAGGTGGCCGTTGCTGGGCTAAGCCCAGTCCTTCGCGGGCGCAACTTCTGGCTTAAGTTTACGCTGCAAAACAAGCTATTCGGGCCCTGTGCCCCCTGTCGCATACCATAGGAAACAGAACAAACGCCAACATTCGCATGGGCTGGACCATTGGATCGCGAGTACTTTGTTCTCTTGGTGGATTAGTTGGGCTCTGACCCGACGCAGTGTTGTTTGTTACTCCAGAAAAAAAGGAAAGAAAGAAAGAAAGAAAAAGAGCAAGCCAGAAGACATATACAGGCCTTTTGCCTTAGCGTAAAAGACTAGCAGATGAACATCTCACTAACACTTTCTACTATATACTTGCATTGCATTGCCCGTGCACCACGACGAAAAATAGTGCAGAGCACCAAACGGAAAGCCTGCACAAGTACGCAGGGCAGGTGTGCTGACACTGTAAACACAGATGTTGCAGGCGATATACCGAGCTGCCGGTCGTACACGTACCACAAAAACACCTTGGCTGTGGAAATATTTGACCAGATTCTCGTGGAACCTGACAATTCCTTCTTTCTTCTATTGAAACCTGAAAGTTCCAGATAGGCTACATAACTACTAGCGTCGTGTCAAAGACAGGGTTTCCCAACCAAAAGGACAGACCAGAACGAGCCCGTGTGGTAGCTGCGTACCACATCTACAGATCGAGACGTGCAACCTATATACAGGCGATCTGCTTCTCGTGTTGGGTGATGTGCTTCGTCAGTTCAATTCAACAGTAAGATGAGTGTCATTTGTGCTTCGTCAGTCACATTAATGAACAAATAGGATGAGACTTTACCATCTGATGACTCCTGCCACCGTCCTTGAGTCACTCTGCTTGCCTGACACAGCATCACTAAACAATCAGATAATTTTTAATCTTTTCTTCAACCAAACACCAATATGGCACTGCAGTTTCAAAGTGCTGGAATAAATTGTCCTGTCCATCCAGTAACAATAAGATTGGTAATCTCTAATCTGGATCGTTAATTAGCAAAGGGACAAAGTCATGCATGGCATCTGGTCGCCATGACACCAGACTCCAGAGCCGCGCGGCCCTTGTTGCTTCCCACCTAAACAAAACCAAACACAAGCCAAGCCTCAGACCGGAGGGACTCGCAAAGAGCCAGGAGGAAGGAAGCATGGCGACGAGAAGGAGGAGACGGTTAGGCCAACCGTTTGTATCCTCCACGGCTCCACGCACCACCTCCCCTACTCTTGGCGCCAAAGCAAAGCCGTTAGATTATTGGTCACCATCTCGAACCCAACCCGCGCTCCCCCCTCCCACCATTTATCCTTGCCGGAGAAAAAAAGCGCGCCATGCCAATGCCCCCACCGCCCACCGCCCTCCCATCCGGCATCGCACCACGGCAGCAATGCGGCCGCCTTCTTCCTCATCGTCATCGACGGCGCTGCCGGGTCCTGGCGGCGGGCGGGCGTCCGCGTTCACGATGCGCGCGGTGGCGCGGATGTCGAGGGCCCCGTGGTTCATCTTCCTGCGCCGGGTGTACCAGTACCAGAACGGGCCGAGGTCCGACCTGGGCTCCAACCCGTTCAACTCGCCCGGCTGGCTGGCGCTCGAGCTCGGCGTGATCGCCGCGCAGATGGTGCTGACCACCGCCGTCGTCGCCACCTCCCCCGCGGAGCGCCCCGCGTGGCCGCTCCGCCTCTGGGTCGCCGCCTACAACGTCGGCAACGTGCTCAGCCTGCCCCTCCTCTATTGGCGCCACCGGCATTCCGCCGCAGCCGCCGGCCGGGGCGGCGGCGACGCGCTCTCGGCGACCTCGAGATGCACGCGGCGCCGCGAACGACGCTCTAAGGTAGGATTGTACGTGCGAATTAAATCAAATTCTTCGATTCGCTGTTTGCGCGCGGCAAAAGTACGTGAAACTAATTTGATGCCGGAACGGCCGGACAGGCTTCTTTTAGTTGTTCTTTGTTGGAATCAAACAATGAGGAGATTGATTATTTATAATCAATACATGCGATCGATGTGATGCAGGAACAGCTCGTCGTATCTGATGAACAAGGCGCGGGCGTTCCTGGAGCTCTTCTTCGCCATGTGGTTCGTGATGGGCAACGTGTGGGTGTTCGACGCGCGGCTGGGGTCGTTCCAGCGCGCGCCCAGGCTGTACGCGCTCTGCATCAGCCTGCTGGCCTGGAACGCCGTCGTCTACTCGCTCCCGTTCCTCCTCTTCCTCCTGCTCTGCTGCTTCGTGCCCGTGGTCGGCTACGCGCTCGGCTACAACATGAACTCGGCCTCCGCCGGACGGGGCGCCTCCGACGAGCAGCTCGCCGCGCTGCCGCGGTGGCGGTTCAAGGAGCCCGACGTGGCAAGGGACCGAGACCACGATGATGACCAGGCGAGTAAACTAGATCCGTCTCTCTCCAATCGCAACTATATTGTACCTAGCAGCATTTTGAATTTTTGATTGGTATATATCTATAAAAATAAAAAAAAACGAAGTAGAAAAAGGGAGGCCAGGAAGAAATTCGCCAAACAAATGATTGGTGAACTCAACAGCTGCCCGCGGCAGGTCGGGCGAAAGTGGGAACGTGCGTGCAAAATTAGAACGTGCTCCCTTTTTGGATGATATGATACACTAAAGATAACAAGTCCTAACTTTGCATGTCGGATGGCGCTGGCCACTACGAAGCCCAGTCCGTCGGTTCATGCTATTGTTGTGACCAACAACCGATCAGCAGGCGCAGGCCGCAGCCATGGACTAATCCTAGCTCTGCAGACAACTACCATGATCGCTGTCATGTTCAAACAAACAACTGCGATCGCCTGCATTGAACTGATGAACTACTGCTTCAAATTAAGCATATTGTTTTGCTACGAGTCTGATGAACTTGTCTGAACTGCATGCGACTGCAGGAGTGCTGCATCTGCCTTGCGCAGTACAGGGAGAAGGAGGAGGTTCGGCAGCTGCCCTGCACGCACATGTTCCACCTGAAGTGCGTGGACAGGTGGCTCAGGATCATCTCCTCTTGCCCTCTCTGCAAGCAAGAACTCAAGTGATCATCATTTGATGCCTACTCCACTCCAACAGATTATATGTATATTCTCTTCACTGATGACTGCGCCCGCGCGCCGATCGATCAGCGGGGCTTGCACCCTAAGCCAAGGAGACTGGCCGGATGTGCCACCTACATATACCACGACCGCCGGGCGACGAGGATCGTCACAGGCGATGCGTGCGTCGCACCTCTCTCGCGAGGATTTCGACGTCGGGCCCGTGCTGTGCTGACTAGTAGATGCTGACAAACGATGAGTACACTTGCAGCATGTAGAAGATACTTTTTTTAGTTTATACTAGATAGATCAAAAGGGAAATGTGTAAAGCAAAAGAAGTTTTTTTTTGTATGTAATAATGTGTTGTGCGCCCTGCTTGCTTCATATACAAGACTGAATGCACCTTTTTTTGTGCTAGAAGAGATCAAATGGAAATACCAAGTTTTCTTTGTTGTGACATGTATGTGTGCGCGGCTCGCTTCTCCTGAAGTCCTGAGTCATCAGTCATCACCGGGCCTCGCTAAGTTTTTTTATGAAATAGATGGTATAGTTCTCTAATTATTTTTTTTGTTTTTCAAAAATTGAAATATACCACATATATATATATATATATGGAAATTATTTTCTACTCCTAGGGAGTAGTTACTCCCATGTTTATATCTCTAGATTTATGGTATATATGACAGAACGAATTATATTTACATGAAGTATATGATCATACTAGACTATCTATGGAAGTATATACATCAAGTATGCATGCATAGATAAAGTATGTGGATATACTTATTTTATATACTGCAATGAGTGGTATTTTCGTAATATATTAAAAAGTATGGTTCCTTTGAAATTTTTTAGTGTATTAAGACATGGAGTATCTTAGCATGAGTATATAAACATACTCAGAGTGATAAACAAGTATGAACACATACACAACATGGTTTTTTGAAGATGGGAGTAACTACTCCCGGGAGTATATTCCTCTAATTGTCTCCTAGTGTAGGAGGTAATAGGGGATCCTAAGCATCTCCAACAACTTGGTATAATTTACTTGCTAAATCTTGAGTTTTAGCAAGTTGCTAATTTATTCTCCAAGTGAAAAAAGACTTCTCTCCAACAACTCCCTAAAACACACTTGCCAAAACGAATGAACGAAGAGCCGGGTCCGCTAGTCATAGACACCGGTATAAAATTTTCAGGTAAAAAGAATAAAAAAAAGAGTAACTTGAGGGGAGGGGAGGTGTAGGCGCGCGGGGGGAGGGGGCGTCCGCTCCGGTTCCGCCAGTGGCGGAGCTAGAGCAAATCTGAGAGGGGTGCGTCTTGTCTTATGGGTGCAATGATCTTTGAATTGTGGGTGCAAATATGGTAAAAATTTGGTACTTTCCACTGTTTTTTAAATTTTGTGTGGGTGCGGCCGCACCCACGAGGAGCAATATAGCTCCGCCCCTGGGTTCCGCAGTGCGGGAAATTACGCGCGCGAGGGGGTTGTTTACCAAGTTTGGAAAAATACCAAGTTAGTTTAGGGAGTTGTTGGAGAGGATTTTTTGAGTTTTTGTCAAATTTATAAGAATACCAAGTTGATTTAGGGAGTTGTCGGAGATAACCATGCAGATCTACCTAAACGGACGTTATTACCTTAGCAAATCCCGTCATCACCATGACACCCATCCTTGGATGCATCCAATTAAAAGTAGTTCATCAAACGTGGTCGGGCCCAACAGGATTTGGTGCGATTGAAGGGCCTTTGGAACAGAAGCCTGATCTCCTTATCGGATTAGGCTTGGCCCGTTTCCGTACGTGCTCGGTCCGATTTTCGTGCCGAGTAGCCTGGCCCAATAAGGCAGAATACATTCGGGCCTTTTTAAATTTGGCCTGACTGGAGACGACGACTTTCAGTAATAAGGGTGCCACACACCCACACCACGCTACGCTAGCCGAGTCCTGGTCATTCACACGTGGTTAGCGAATAGCGAAGTCAGCAGCATGCATGCTTCGCGCCGGCAAATTATTTGTGCGGTGAAGTTGCGACTGAAAGTTTGTGGGAGTGAGGCAGCCCGTACGATTGTTGTCAAGGGTAAACGTTTTCCATGCGCCGGCTGACCTGCAGTTTCGCGCGTTCACGTTTTCCCCCCACTTCCCCCTCGTGTATGGACGAGCAGATCACGTGAATGACACAGCACGGTGGACGAGCACGTACATGGGGAGCATGCCTGACTGAGACTGAGTGACTGATGAGAAGTTGAGAAGAATCCATCGATCTCCGCCTCAAAAATTCCTAGGCATATGCATGCATGTGGATGCCTCATCTTTTCGGGGCCATGAATGTGCTGCTGCGGGCGGCGGCGCCACGAAAGAGGGAAGAAGCTCAGATTCATATCTAAAATTTTAGTTCTATCGTATCAAATGTTATTATCCTAATTTAGTTTATTAAAAAAACTAGTTACAAAACTAATTTGTCGAAGGCTAATTTACGAGATCAAATTTATTTTTTTTGAGGTAAACAGGAGGGGCTAGCCCTACTGGAATTTATTAGAAAAAAGTTTTGAATACAGAACAGTCAAGTCGCTCAAATCGCTCAAATTTATTAAATTTAGTTATTCTATGATTTGATAATATGGTGTTATAGTAAACATTTATTGGTGACAGATTAACTTAGCTTAATAGATTCATCTTGTTAAATTCATATAACGATGTAATTAGTTTTATAATTAATCTATTTTTAATAAACTAAATTAGTGTCATAATAAAAATATGATACGGCTAAAATTTTAGCTAGCGAAACATTCTCATTGAATTTGTTTTGGACTCTCAGACGTTGGTGTAGCGGAGAAGAGGACAGACACGGGAGTACACACTAGTAGAAAAGAGCTCTAATCTGATTTTTTTTTACAGGCGGTTTCAGTTTATGGCCTACTGTGTAAACAAATGGTAGGCCACGACTTAGTAACCGCCTGTGAAAATCTATTTCCACAGGCGGTTTGTTAAGAAAACCGCCACTAGAAATTGTGCATTTCCACTAACAGTTGACTTATGACAACCACATGTGGAAATGGATTTACATAGGCTATTGTCATAAGCCAACTATCAGTGGAAATACACCATTTCTAGTGGCTCTTTTCTTAAGGCTACCGCATGTAGAAATCTATTTCCAGTGACGGTTTTTCTTAACAATCCGCCTCTGAAAATACACTAGAATTTTAAAATTTGAATTTTTAAAATACCTCCGATGCAAAAACAGCCAATATGAAAGTTGTAGATCTCAAAAAGTTATGAAACTTTGTAGTTGATAACTTTTTGATTTGAAGTCATCTTGTCAATGAAAACTATGTTTCAAAATCTCAAATTTGAAATTCAATTTTTTTATAAACGGTCTCGGATGGAAAAACTACCAAAATAAAAGTTGTATATCTCGAAAAGTTATGAAACTTTGTAGTTGACAACTGTTTGATTCGAATTCGTTTAGGGCCTCAAATAAGTAAATTATACTCGAATTAGTATAATATGTGGGGAACCGAAACGGAGTATAGACAAATGTGAGTGTGTAGTGCAGTGGTAGAGGAAGCTCCGCTCGAGAGAGAGGTCGTGGGTTCGAATCGCCTCGGCCGCGTTAGCCGCGAATTTTGCGCAAAAAAATGTCGCGACTTGCGACTTGCAATGGAGACGGGCAGGTGGTGAACTACCTGTAGAAATTGATTACCACAGGTGGTTCTATTTTTACTAGACTTCAACACAGATGGTGAACTACCTGTCAAAATTGGTTACCATAGGAGGCTTATAAGCAACCGCTTGTATTCTAGTTCTATTTTTACTAGACTTCAACACAGACGGTTTTGAAAAACACCATACTAAACTTCAACATAGACGGTTTTGAAAAACGCCAGTCGTCTGTGTAGTATTGTACCAGTGACATTAACATTTAACATCCGTTGTCGCCTCATAGGGCACGTACAGCGCTGTAAATGACATTAACATTTAACATCCGTTGTCGTCTGTGTAGTATTGTACCAGTGACATTAACATTTACCAGTCATAGGGCATTCAATGGATCTGCAAAAAATCAGTAAGCAAAAACACTAAAACAGATTGTAAGGCTCATTTTGATCTATCAGTATGCTAAACGGTTGTATGTAAAGTTTCTGAATTTTTAGAGCTATCTGATTGTCATCCTATTAGCTTTCTTGCAAACAAATATTAATCTGTTAGCCTATCCTTTATAGTTTCTGAATTTCCAGTTAGTGTGAATGTGAATGCTATTTTTCTAAAACTGTGTTCTGCTTTCCGATCCTTTTTTGTACGTCTGTTTTTTGCTTCCTTTATATGAAGGAAAATTTGTACCGGAGCTTCCTTCATATCAAAGCATGATTGTCACTATAAGAAAGGACTGCAGGCCAACTCTATTCAAAGAACTGAATTTTGCAGCTAGACTGTTGGTCCTGTTCCATTTGTAGTTAAGATGCAGTAGAAGATTATTTCAACCTGATGATGGAACTAGAGCTTTCAGTCTTTTTATTTAGCAATCACTTGCAGAGTTAGTTTCTTTTATTTGTTATACCATGGACATGGAAGTTGAGCAATCTGATTGTATAGTTCTTTATTCTAAAAACTGTAACACCAATTAGTTTTTCCTTGTTTCTACTTAGTTCATCGTTCTGAAACCTGTTATGATTTTTGTTAGTGAAGACTTGCAGCTATGATTTTTGTTAGTGAAGAGAGCTATTTTCTGAATTTTGCAGCAACTTTATCCTAACTGTTAGTGAAGAGAGTCATTTACTAAATTTTGCAGCAACTTTATCCTACCTGTTACTGAAGACATCTATTTCCTGAATTTTGCAGCAACTTTATATATCCTATCGAAGATATTTATCTTTGATACATTTTCTATCAAATAGCCACACAATAGTACACAAATATTTATTTATAGTGGATCCTAGCTGCATACAAAAACATTAAATAGCTTGCAGACAATGAGATAAATTATGGGCTGTATGACCTGTCTTTATATTTGTCTTTATGATAAATTTGAGACGCTTAGAGACAGACCTCCGTCTTTGGGTTGTACATGCCCTAATTCACATGCTGACCTGGTTTCACTGGAAAAGCGACATCTTACGTGTCGCACTCATAGTCGTACCATATGGTCCCGCTAGCACTCCATCTGTGCCGATAGCCCATTAGTCCGACACATCGGCCCGCTTGCCTGCCCCGGATCGGTCGCAATCGGCGCGAGAGACCAGATACCTCGGCGGCAACTGTCTGCCGTCCCCGGCCTACTCCGTGCCCATCCAAAGCGAACTCTGCAGCGGAACAGTGCACAGATGGCTCAGATCACGATCACAATTCACAAGCAGAGGTAAGACGTAAGAGGTTCTCCGCTAGGCGCTAGCCAAATGTTTTACGGACAGAAATGCTCTTGTATCTGTACTAGTACTACTACATACAGTACGGAGTACCAATCAACAAAACGTGGGCGTCCAAGTCAAGCACGCCAGCAGCCGTCAGCGTGTCGCTACTGACCACAGTAATGGCCACCCGCGTAGAACCTCTGTAATTAAGAACGTACGTGTACTAAGGGTTACACGCTTTACTACAACTGAGGTACGTAGTTAAGAACGTACAGGTACTAAGGGCTACACTTTACTACAACTGAGGTAGTGTTTGGTTGTGCAAAGAAAACACAAACGTCAAAGCAATGGAAAGACAGTGCTAACATAAACAATATAACCCATTACTTGATTTGTTTGATTAGGCTTTGTAATGATAATAAACTAATCAGAAAAGAATAACGGACCAGGGAAAGCACGAAATCAAATATCCGCTCAAATATCCGCTCGTCGTCGACCTCAACCTCCGGCACCGCGGCGTGGCCACACATCGCCAGCTTTCTGCGCGCTCCAATGGTACATCCCGACATCGACGTCTGCGAGCTCGCAACAGCCGGCAGGGGAGGATGGGCAGCCCGGGTGCGTTTGCTACATGATCTCCCTCGCAATGGGAACCACAACTGACGGGTAGATGGGTGTTTGGGCGTGGGAGAAGTTGCTGGAGATCGACCATGATGCTCGCCGCCGATCTAGGGGCTCGTGTGTCATAGCCTGTGCTGGGGGTGGAGCCAGGACGAGCTCCTAGTCTCCTCGGCTATCTTGACAAGCGCCCTTCTGCGAGGTTGAGCGGTGAAGACGATATCAGATTTGCTTCTCTCTTTTTTTTAATTGGTATATAGATAGGTATTGAATTGCGTTGGGTGGAGACGGTATCAATTTTATATGGTATGGTATCCGATAACAGTGTGAGTTGATTACGTGTGGGCTGAAACAAACAGAAGCAACGAATATCTGTTACCCGTCCGTAATGAAGTCATAATACATTCACTCGAACCAAACGCGTCGTGAAATGTTTCGTCGGGGAAAAGGACATGGCGGGATGGGGTGTGGTATGAATGTATGATATCGTAGTACAGATTTTCTTGAAGGAGTGAAGAAGCTCATTGAATTCGTTTTGGACTCGCCGGCGTTGGCACTTGGCAGTGGGGGGGCGTCGTGAAATGTTTCGTCGGGGAAAAGGACATGGCGGGATGGGGTGTGGTATGAATGTATGATATCGTAGTACAGATTTTCTTGAAGGAGTGAAGAAGCTCATTGAATTCGTTTTGGACTCGCCGGCGTTGGCACTTGGCAGTGGGGGCAGAGGAGAAGAGGACGGACACGGGAGTCCATTAACATTTTAACAACCGTTATCGCCTCTAATTCACATGCTGACCTTTTTTTTTTGCGAGACCCAGTTACAGACGCAGACGTTCACAAACACGAGCACGCATTCACCCTACCCCTACTATGAACGCACGCACGCACACCCTACCCCTATGAGCACCTCCGAAGAACCGAGTTAGACCGGCAAATCTCGAGATTGACGAAGTCACCACAGGCGTCTCGCTGTCGATGGGCACGTCGCCTACCACTGAAAGAATAGCGCCGTTAAATCCTGGAATAAATTCAGGAAAATGCGAACACCCGTATCAAGTCGAGGACTTGAACCCGGGTGGACAGGTTCCATCACAAATAACCCAACCAGCTGAGCTACGCTCAGTTCGCAATTCACATGCTGACCTGGTTTGACTAGAAAAGCGACATCTTACGTGCTGACCGGCGTTTAACACTCCAAGAAATCACGTGCTTTGCCGAACTACACATGGTTTCAAAGTCCGAGCACACATTGACAAAGGGGCCTGGCCGCTTTCTTCTCTGGGCTGTCTTTGTCTAACGTTCGGTTTTTCAGTTTAGATGCAAAAAAATTTGCAAAATTTTTACGGTAGTTTTTTCGTTGTTATTTGACAAACTTTGTCTAAATATAGACTACGTAGACTCTAAAGATTCGTTTCGACATGTACATACTAGAAGTACAATTAGTTATTTTTTTACCTACATTTAATGCTTCATGCATACGTCCGAACATTGATGTGATAGAAAATTTTGGGAAATTTGGGGAACTAAACAAGGCCAGATCTATGGTGCCAGTGCCACGCCAGTAAATATAGTAAGGGTGCCAGTGCCACGCCACGCTAGCCGAGTCCAGGTCATTCACACGTGCCAAAGGAAGTCAGCAGCATGCAAATGCATGCTTCGTCCTCCCGGCGAATGTGCGGTGGCTTTGTTCGGTAGCGGCACGCACGGTGAAGTCTGTGGGAGGGGACACGAACACGACGAGTAGGAGGCGGCTACAACCCGTACGTTTGTTTGTTGTCAAGGGTAATTAAGCGTTTCCCCCACTTCCATAGTTGTCGCCGTCACAGTGTTCGCGGCACCTCCCGTCCATAAATAAACGTATACCCACAAAACTGTTCGCTCGCAACCGCACCATACCCGTGCGGCAGCGGCACACGCACAAGAGCGCCCGCCTCGCTTCTCCTCTTGCCATTCCGCTCCCTCCACGTCTCCTCCTCCCGCGCCGGCGCATCGTGAGGTGAGGTGGAGTTCCGACCCCGGGGCCGCAATGGCGACAGCGGAGGTGGTGGTGGCCAACGGCTCGGGCGGCGCCGACACCAAGGCCGCGTTTAGGGAGACATACAGCAAGCTCAAGGAGGAGATGCTCGAGGACCCCGCCTTCGAGTTCACCGACGAGTCGCTCCAGTGGATCGACCGCGTAATGCTCTCTTCCCCTCCCCTTAGTTTTGCTGTTGGTGCCGGGTTGAATTGATCTCTGGCGGTCCGTCAGCTCTCTCAATTTCTACAGAGTTTTATTTTATGGGCTTTCGATGATTCCGAGGATCTGGCTATCTGTTGAATTCTTCCGGTTGAGGGTTATGAGTACTAATAAAGTCAGAATACTCTCTCTTACTGAATAAATCAGTTAGCAGAGTTGTTTTAAGTGCTTGACCGAATTTATAGAAAAGAGCACACATATTTATGTTAACAAATGATCACGATGCTAATTTTAGTTTCATAAATCTTGATGCTTTTTTTTTTCTATAAATTCGATCAAACTTGAAAAGGTTTGACTCAAAAGACAACTCTAAGAATTGATTTATTCAGAGGTGAAGGATTCTGTTTAGATTAGTTTAAACGTGTTAGAATTACTAGTCTGCCTGGGTTGATTAAAAGAGTGAATGATCTCTTAATCTCTCTTTGTATCTGTCACGCAAAAATGGAGACTTAGGAAACGTTAAATAAGTGATGTGTTTTCTACTTTGGGTTTAGTGTAAGCTATCAAAGGATCGATCAATTTGTCGCAAAAGGCCTGACAGGGTTGAAATTTGCTGTTACCCGTTACTAAAGTAACTTCTCTTACTAATAATTTGCTCACTGCAGTTTAGTTAATCTCTGGTTTTTAGCTGTTGGTCCTGATATTTCACACTACTTCCGGTTACAATGAGAGGATGTTTTGGGTAGCAAATTAGGCTGGTGATTAGTTACTTTTAGTGTCCAAAACCTCACCTGATTTAGGACCATAGTATAATGGGTATTTAATATGTTTCCATTGGAGCATAGCTTCTATACAGATATAGGGCTTGGGTAAACTTACGCAGGGGCGGCAGAGGGGTATGCTTAGGTATTTCATGGAATACCCATGTTTTTAGTAACACAAGGAATATGTATTTTGTATACTAGAATGTTTATTTCTACTAGTACTATTATTTCTTGTTGTTTTGGAGAAAATTATTTTTGGAATACCCTTGCATGATATCCTGCCTCCGCCACTATTACGGGTTCTGCCTGCAGAGAAGGAAATCAACAAAAACTAGAAATCTACATAATGGATCCCATTGTTTCTGATGATATCTTTCTTTCAGTTTCTTTTGTTAAGATTGGAGAATAATATATCACTAGCTCGGATAACTTTTTTTTGACTTGTTTGTTTATTCTGGAGTAGATGCTGGATTACAATGTGCTCGGAGGAAAGTGCAACCGTGGTCTCTCTGTCATCGATAGCTACAAGATATTGAAGGGTGTTGATGTTTTGAGCAAGGAGGAGACATTTCTTTCCTGCACCCTTGGCTGGTGTATTGAATGGGTACATCCTTGTGGTGTTGTTTTCAAGCATTTTTAATGGTAATAGATTGGATTTACTGCTAACTTGGAATTTTAAATATATTTCTTATCTTGCAGCTTCAAGCTTATTTTCTTGTGCTTGATGATATTATGGACAACTCACAGACACGGCGTGGCCAACCTTGCTGGTATAGGGTGCCACAGGTTAGATGAGAAGCATCTATCATTTGTACTCACCAAATTATTTCTATTGGTTCTTGTTTTAATGGCTGTACTAAGGTCTTACTTGAGAAGTTTGGTGGTAACCCGAGTCATATAAGAATCCATCCATCAGTTTTTTTGTTAAGCCATATTTCTGTCATATCTCCTCTTAGCTAAGTTATTTATGTTCCATGATTCTGTTTCATTTCCTCGTAGGGAGATCATCTGTACTGGTGTGTGTTGAGATTTTGCAGATTGTTTTAGGCTTTTATAGCTTCTAAAGTATGAAACCTATTGCTCACCTTTTGTTTTGCAATAGGTTGGCCTCATTGCTGTAAATGATGGGATTATCCTTCGCAATCATATTTCACGAATCCTTCAACAACACTTCAAAGGAAAGCCATATTATGTTGATCTTATTGACTTATTCAATGAGGTAATCATATCTTACTGACATAATAATTTATTCATTCTATGTATATTGGATGCTTCTTACAAATGACTGATATGCTTTTTATGTTTTCAGGTTGAGTTCAAGACAGCTTCAGGACAAATGTTGGATCTTATCACTACTCACGAGGGTGAAAAGGATCTAACTAAATATAACTTGACAGTGTAAGTTCATGTTCACAGTATCAGTAACACAATACACATACTTTGTCTTCTTGCATGATTTACTGCGTTTATTTTTGTAACCAACTGTAGTCAAAAAGGTATTTACCACTGCCTGTGTAATTTTTAGAATAAGTTATTATGTGTTTAGCACCTCAAATTTGGGACATCATCTTTATTTCTGCTAATTTTTCTCAATGATTTTCATTTTGCACAGTCACCGCCGCATCGTTCAGTACAAGACAGCTTATTATTCATTTTACCTTCCTGTAAGCATTATTTCTCTATATATTCCTCTCATTTACCTGGATGTTAGTGGATGATTGTGGTAACAAGTTTCTACTCCACTCAGGTTGCATGTGCATTGCTGCTGGCCGGTGAGAACTTGGATAACTATGGTGATGTAAAGAACATTCTTGTTGAAATGGGAACATACTTTCAAGTCCAGGTAATGCTCTTGTTTTTTGAAGGCCAAATGATATGAGTTTGCTATTTTGTACTACCTCTGATTATTGATATTTGTCTACAGGATGATTATCTGGATTGTTTTGGTGATCCTAAATTCATTGGCAAGGTTAGGTGTTTGCACCTTTTCTTTTTACTAACTAGGAGTAGAATGAGTGTTACTGTCTGGCCAAGGCCCTATTTTCTTGAACTTCATCTCATCAGTATTTATTCTTATCACAGATCGGAACTGACATTGAAGACTACAAATGTTCCTGGCTAGTTGTGCAAGCTCTTGAACGTGCTGAGGAGAACCAAAAGAGCATTCTGTTTGTAAGCACTATTAAATTGAACAATTTTTTCGCAACAAAGAAGACAAAGTAAAAAAAATCCTTCATGTCTGTTCAAACAGGAAAATTATGGAAAGTCTGATCCAGCATGTGTTGCAAAGGTGAAGGACTTATATAATGAGCTTAAACTGGAGGTTTGTCTGACCATCCCACGTTCTTATGATCTATTGTTTTGAGTCCACCATGTATGCATCACGGTTTGTTGTTATTATATCTGAGAACAATTAAGGGGGTGTTTGGTTTCCACCCCCTAGAGTTTAGCCACTAAAATTTAGTGGAGGTCACTAGAGTTGTAGTGTTAAAAATGACTTTTAGTGGGGGTGTTTGGAACTTTAGTGACTAAAAGTGACTAAATTTTAGTGGCTAAACTCTAGGGGTGGGAACCAAACACCCCGTAAATTCAATATATGATTGTCTTGATGCACTAACCTGGTTAAAGGCACTGAAACAATGCCCATATTGTTTGCTTGTGGCCGTATGCATTTATATGTGGATGATTGTCTTGATGCACTAACCTGGTTAAAGGCACTGAAACAATGCCCATATTGTTTGCTTGTGGCCGTATGCATTTATATGTGGCTGATCACCAACATTCTGTTTTCGTATATGGACTGTTTTGTTGACGTCCTTTCCTGATTGATATAAATGCAGGAGGTTTTCCATGAGTACGAGAGGGAGAGTTACAGCAAGTTGATAGCCGACATCGAGGCCCAGCCGAGCAAGGCAGTCCAGACTGTTTTGAAGTCCTTCCTTCACAAGATCTACAAGAGGGACAAGTAGACCCAGATCGTGGACAAGCTGCTCCATCGACGCTTGCATCAACTTAACTTGATTGATGCAGACGAGAAATTTGTACTATGTTGTTTTGTGTTTTCATTTTTATGCTCCTGTTGTACTGTACACCTTATATAGATATAATATAATAAAGCACAATGTTATTAGAGCAAGACTAATAATACATACGACTTCTAGCTGATTTCTGGCTGCAAGGATCTTTGCAGTCTACTTCTCAACCCATCTATATAGTAGTTAGCTCTTTATCACAAAGTTTTTTAGTTATTGTCTCACTTGTCTTTCTCATAAAGTTTTTTAGTTATTGTGTTTAAGTCAGTTGTAAATTTACAACCCGTTTCTCTTTTCTCTTATCCATCTCAACATTTGGTATGTTTATAGCATGTTATTATACTTGCTCTCATGGATGTGTTAACCATCTTATATCGTCGCCAACATATACACAGTTCATTCATTGTCCGTCTTGCTCAACAAAAAAAAGAAGCACCCTAAAAATATAGATATGAAAAAACGCATTCAGGAGAGCACCAGAGTGGTGGATCGGAGCTTTTTCGTGGAGGCAATGGAGCTCACGATGGGATCACCTAGTCTAAGGTAGGTTTGGAAGGAGTGCACGACATTATTTATGCATAGAATGATACGACAGAGCCATTGCACTAGTGGTTCAGAACAGGAGAGAGCACCAGAACTCTCTAGTGTGTGCATCAGAGTAAGAACCCAAGTTCAATGTTGTATCCAATGAGCAAAGACAACCATGGACAAAGTATCAGACGTCTTTAATGATGCAATAGAGAAACCATCGGGGAATGAAGTTTTCAACAGTCGACAGGGACTAGTCTACATGCTAGGGCACTAGATGATTTTGGTGGTATTTTTATATTTTAGCCCTTTTTTAAAACAATTTTTTTAAAACAGACTCGTTTAAAAACTTTGTTCAAAAATAGGCTACAGAGGTCGGCGTTACGGGACATGACGCCGAGCTATAATGGTTCTGCGTCGTGTCCAAGGACGCCGAGCAATCCTTAGCGTCATGTCTCATGACGTCGACCCTTGTGTCCTATTTTTAAATAAAGTTTTTAAACGAGTCTATTTGTAAAAAATATTTTTAAAGGGCACATGATTTCTTTGATGTGGTCACCAAAGCTATTTAGTAGTCATCGTTGCTCTTGCAACCTGAGCTTGCAACGCATAGGTTGGGTTTATACATACCCACATACCTGACCACTAGTATAAAGGGCGCGCCCCTGCGCGCCGCGCGTGGGCGTAAGTGAGATAAATAGGTTAGATACACTGATAATGTATATAACTAAGGTATATAATTGATGCATACAACATGTAGAGGATATGGGTCCACCGTAGTGAGGACAATAATAATGATATGCAAATATATGTCCACAGATATACGGTCGCATATTACATACAATATTTAACATTAGAAAATATGAAGACCAGTTCTTTAAAATGAGAAAGTAAATTTGTCATGTAAAAAGATATACTCTGGTCTCCTGAGCATTTTGATAATTCACTATATGTAAGTATGACTCGAACATGTACATATCCTTCAGTCTGATGGTAGGAGTCATGGAGGGAATTTGAGGCCCATCTTCTCTGCCTTTGCCCCCAAGCAGCTAACATGATGCTTCCTCTTGTTTGGTTTAACTCTGAAAAGTATAGTCTTTCAAAAGGTAAGACGTACTCAGATAATACAGTCGTGAAGGGAATAGGATGTATCAAAGTGGACATGACAGCTAATGGGATGTTGTTCTTTCTTCACTAATATGAAGACACTAATCTAAGCATGAAAGGGAATTATGTTAGGTACAACAGATATATTGGAGCCCCAATAACTATGTCTATGCTGACAGTTACAGAGAAAATATTTTATCAACTGAGATAAAGCACGTAGGGAAAAATCATTGAAGATCACATTGTGACAGGGAGGGAACTCACCAAGATGTCATGGTCCCAAAGGCAATGGAACCTCATGCAGTGGAAGGGCTCGATGAATGGAACCAGGTCCATTCTGGCCCTTGTACCTCTTCCGTTGCACACCCAAACAGTAGCTGGCACTAGCTCTGCAACTGTATTAGACGCTGGATGAAGCCCTTTTTCCGTCTGAAACAAAAGCAGGGAATTACCATGAACACAAAGGTTGATTATTTGTTTTCATTGTACATATGTACAATAAGGTAGAAAATCACATGGACATCAAAATAATGTTAGAGACACTCATGGTAGGTAAGTAGTACTGGCCATGATAGGTATAGGTGATGGCTGAAGGACATTAAGAAATCATGGGTCATACTTTACAAACTATATCCATCCGTTCAAACAATAGGGTTTCTACAATCATTAGACTTGGCACTATGAGGGAAAACAGAACATTTCGTCAACCTAAGGGCATTAATAAA
The DNA here is from genome assembly GCA_009763385.1 of Coix lacryma-jobi var. lacryma-jobi. Classification (NCBI taxonomy): domain Eukaryota; kingdom Viridiplantae; phylum Streptophyta; class Magnoliopsida; order Poales; family Poaceae; genus Coix; species Coix lacryma-jobi. The sequence goes on along the minus strand of CM019827.1, from coordinate 30,241,119 downwards.
CACCCACGCCCTCTGTAACTTTAGAGCTAGCAAAATACATCATGGAGCACTCATCTAAATTCGGGTCTCCGAAAATACATCATGAGATTAGTTTGAACCTTGTCACCTAGATATAGTATGTGCTAATATTGAGAACGTTCACATGAATTCAGGTTTCGGGGAATAATAAGGGGATTTTGCTTGCTATGCAATGACACTGCACATGGAGGTCAGAAATTGTTCTAATTCGGATTACAATTTAGTTACCTCTGGATATGGACAACACTATTTAAGCCTCACATAGGAAAGCACAAGCACAACATAGGAAGTTAGCTGAACTGCACTTATACAAGAACCACCACAGAGCAGTAGCAAAATGAGTAACGGTAAAGTACCATAGGCAGGTAACTGTTGTCACAGCGGCTGCTTGATCTGCACAGTGATCACTGACTGACGTAACTGCAGCCATCAGCTGGAACAAAACGCTATAAATCAGTACTGATCAGAGCCTATGTTCTAAGACCAATAATAATAAGCACGTCATTTGTTAACACTCGAAACAAATATGTTGAGGTGTTCTCTAGCAACCAGCTAAGTGAAGAAAAGGACAATGGTAATGAGTAATCTTAACTGATTTATCTAAACGTTATATATCAGTAGCATCCATGGAACAAAGAAGTCTGTAGCTTTTCTTTTGTGTTTGCAGTCATAAAACACAACTCATGTATGTAAAGGCACATAAAATTTTTAAAAATGTTCCTATTGTCTTCCAAATCAATTGTGCATGCTCTAGGCAACATGTAAGATCATGTAGCTGCCGAATAACTGCAAAAGCATTCATGGCTGAAACTAATTCATTTTTACAATAAGGAAATGTAATAACGATAATAATACATGTCTCTGCAATCAATCTGATAAAGGTATATATGTGAAGGAAATTACAAATTTGCATAAGAAAAAATAGAGAATATAGCACACAGATAAGGGTACGATAGGGTACCTGTCAGTGTCAATGGTGGCGATGGAGGGCGTACGTGGAGATGTTTGGGTCGATGACAAAACAAAGTGAATGGCGGATGGCGGAATCGCAGTTCACCCGGGCGGATGGCTTGTAGGATGCTGCCATCGATAACTTCGTCACTGCAGAAGTCTTGTCTGAAGGTGTTGTAATGCTGCTGTGCTATAATATATGCCTTTTGTCAAAACAACAACAACAACGGTTTGTTATGAGCTCTCGAACACAAGGTTACATGCGGTAAAAAGGACCAAGAAAAAAAACAATTTTGCAGCATCACACTTCACCTTTTGGGCACCATATAGATAGATAGTGAAAGGATCAAGATGCCCAAGAGGGGGGTGAATTGCGCTTTTCTAAAACTTCTTGCAATAATAAAACCTATCAAGCCCCAATTAACCCCCTAGTGCCTAGAAGTGTGTTTGACAAGAATCAATCGCACAAAAGACTATCGCTAAACCAATTCTACTCTAGCATGGCAATTCAACTTATGAGAGAACAACAAGTAAATACGAAATTGAATTGCTCAAAGGTAAATGCGTAGTAAAGAGAGTAGAGATGACACGACGATCTTTTTGCCGAGGTATCGAGGTGTCGGCACACCCCCTAGTCCTCGTTGGAGCACCCGTGCAAGGGTATCGCTCCCCCTTGATCCGCGCAAGGATCAAGTGCTCACTGCGAGCTGATTCTTCGCCACTCCGGCTCGGTGAATCGCTCGCTACCGGTCACAACTTGGCTTGGGTCATCCACAATGCCTCCGGATGATCACCAAGCTCTCCGATCGCCACCAAGCCGTCTAGGTGATGCCGATCACCAAGAGTAACAAGCAAGAACTCTCACTTGACCAATGCAAGGCTAATGAGATGGGTGGATGCACACTTGCTACTCTCTATTCACTAATGAGGTGTTTGATCACTCAATTATCAAATCTCTCAACCTCACTAGGCCTCTTGCACTCACTTGGAATCACAATGTGTTTGGCAACCTTTCAAATGAGCAAGAGAAACAACATGAATGAGGGGGAGGCATATTTATACCCTCCAACTCAAAACATGCATGAAGGGGTAAGTCCAGCCAGTTTATACACTGACCGGACGCACTGTCGGGGTGACCGGACGCGTCCGGTCAGTGCCCAACGGCTAACTGACGTTAGCACTGACACTCGTACGAAGTGCTGATCGGACGCTTTCATGCGTCCGGTCACCACTGACCGGACACGTCCGGTCAACGAAATTCTTCTCTAGAACCTCTCTGGACGCGACCGGACTCACCACCCTGGTGCGTCCGGTCGATTGCTGAGGAGCGTCCGGTCACAACCAGGCCCACCCCTCAGCCAACACTACTGACCGGACGCATGCCTCAGTGTCCGGTCACTAGGGTTCGAGCGTCCGGTCGTATTTTGAAGTCCAAAACGACTTCGGTTTGCGACGCTCCCTTCACGAACTTTCTTTCTTATGATCTTAGTGTCCTTTCTAAGCTACCTAGGGCTTTGGTTAACAAGTGTGCACCACACCTAACTCAAAAGTCTCACCTAGGTCAAGCTACCCATTCAAACCCCTCTTAATAGTACGACCAAAGATAAAACAAAGACTTATGCTACTCTAAGTGTCCTTCAACACCAAATGACACTTAGAACTAGCCTATCACCGTCTTCGTCGTCCATCCTTTGAAAACCGAACGAATTCCATCAATAAGGGGGCATGAATACCATAGTGCCCTCAAGATCATCATTACCATGACCTAACTCAACTGTTTCTGCAAAACACACGTTAGTCATAGTAATTTACCGTTGTCATCCAATCACCGAAACCCACTGGGGGCCTAGATGCTCACAGATAGATAGAAAAGGGAAATGAGAATATGAGCATAATTGAAGAGAAATCAGACAGATAATAGGCGTCTTCAATTCCTAAGCAATTTAAAGTCACCAATCAAAGTAAACCAACATGTTTTTAAGTTTATTTTTTGGAAAGGGTAAAAGTTTTTTTAGGCCTCATAAATATAGTACCAATCATCATTTGTTAAGCAACTTGGAGCTTCAAGGCATGTTCATAATTCGGTTACTCGCTACTGGACGTGAGAGGGAGGAGAGGGAAGAGATAAGGCAAGTTCATTTTTTTATTTGGAGGAGGAGAGGTAGAAGGCGTGTGTATGTTCATTTGGACGATTTCGGATGAGAAGACGAGAGAGACGGCGAGGAGGCATGAAGAAGCTGGAGAAATCAAACAGAAGCCGAAGAAGTCGTTCCCGGCCAGAATAAAACAAAGCCCTGTCTGTAGTACCGACGCCGTGAATGAAGGAAAAGAGAAGGGAGCGAATGAGGAGCCTTGGAGGTACCGCGATGCGTATGTGGACCAATGGGGGAAAACGGGGCGACGTGGCCCTTGCGAGCGCGCAGGGCACCATCGGTGAATGTAAGAGTAAATTGAAGGGAAGGGAAATTCCAGTAGCCGAGTAACTCCTATGCATTGCACAAGTAACAGGTCATGCCCAGTACCACACAAGCGGATTAGCATCCGATTATATCCTTCAGAGTTGGATATATAATTTTCATCATAGGCCGAAGAAAGAGAAAAAAATGGGAGGAGGGCAGTCCATAGATTAATTTTGAAAATTTAAAGCAAAAATTAAGCTTGATATTGCAGCTCATGAAGTAATAAATTACTTTGATAGAAAGGTGAACCGAAAATAAATCATTGGCAATGGGAAGAACTTAAAAAGCAAAGAGTGAAGCTACTTATCTGACTACTCACTGAAGATCAATATGACTTGTTGAACAACACCAAGATGCAGAAATCATTAACTATAGTTTAAATTTACCTTATTCAATCGTCCTGTAACAATCATATTACTGAGATTAATCGAGTACAGTACGAATGGGACAGTAAGCAATTTATTATAACGGGGAATTTTGATTTGATACAGGAATAGTAAGGTACATATTACAGTGTTACAGGAAAGAGAAGTTAAGAAAAATAAAATAAGCTGAAAATACCTTTATCATAATACATTTGCTGGGCTGGTCCATGAAGGCAGGTAAGGAGCATTTGTTTTAGGTAGGAAATCATTGATATTAATGGTAACTGGGATATATACGATATTTTTAGAACCACTAAAGATTTTGAAGTATGTCAGATAAAGTTGTAGTTGGTGTACGTAATATTTGTCTTAAAAAATTAGTTTGCATAATTTAGAAAGGAAACACCCTTGGCAGAAGCATTTAAGGAGGAAGTCATAGTGGTTACTTGAGGCATACATATTATAGAGGTCTAAGATCAGTATGTAAGCATACAGGAAACGATATTTGAAGCATTGCAGTCTTCAGAAGGAAAAAAATGAAATGAAGTAGTTGGCCTGAGTGTACACGTAGGCATCGATGGCAACACAATCTGATTCGTGGACTGTAAATGGAAATATGAATTAGTTTGTCCTGAGACGTGGAAATATGAATTAGTTTGTACTGAGGCTAAACCAAACCGTGTTCTCTTAGCTTGAGCAGAAAACTATTGTAATCAATTTGTATGCATCCTGCAAAGCAAAGAATCATGTATTAAGAAGATGAAAATGGATATAATGTTTCAGTATTGTAGAGCAGTAATGATGGAGAAAAAGTGGCATAAGAAAGACATAGGAACCACTTAAAAATTTCTGCCATCAAGATGTGGAAATGATCTAGGTGTCTTCAAGGTGATTAGAAAATAAAAGAATAAAGGTATACCAAAGCATGAGAATCAGTGGTGTAAAACAGGTGGAACCTACTGTTTAAAACAGGTAAATTCAGTTCTCTAATAATGCAATTGTAAAATGTAACATATTTCTGCAAGGATAAGCCATGTAAGTGACAGACATATTTAAAAGTAAAGCAGGTAAAGAAGTTCTATGAGGTATCACAAATGAGGAAATAAAATAACAAGGAATCTAGCTAAATTGTTGCTTACCTGAAGGGAAAAGAATGTGAGCACATTCTATATCCAGTGAGATTAATTCTAGAGTAAAAGATCGGCAGGTCCACAGGTGGGCGCAAACATAATATGAGTAAAAGATAATACTTTAGTACTCCGGAAGCAAACAACCATGTAGCTAAGCAATGGATATAGAGCTGTCATCATAGGCTGAGAAAGGGCCCAGATGATACGTGACAGGCCGAACATAAGTATTCGTATGATCAGTTGTGTCGAGTAAGATAGATCTTTAAAACTGATATGTAGTAATAAAAATCTGAATAAATCACATGATATTTATAATAAAGATTTGATTTTAATAAACCTGAACGTCCACGCCAAAAAGGCTCACTATTCAATTGAAATGGTATCTATATTTGTAGAAACTGTTTGGATTAGCAGCAAAAGAAAGCAGAACCTAAAAAATCTATAAAACAGTGGTCCAGAAACTGTAGCGCGCATAACAATTGTACCGAGACCTCTCAAAACAGGAGAAAAAAACTATTGCAGAATGGTTGATGTATTTGGCAATGTAATATTTAGGAATAGGTCATGTGCTCAGAGACCACAATAAATAATCAGACATGAGAAGCAATGATGACAGGCTTGGAATGGGAAAATATATCTATGAAAAACCTGCTGCAGAACATTTGATGTATCTGGCAATGTAATATTTAGGAATAGGGCATGTGCTCAGAGACCAGAATAAATAATCCGACATGAGAAGCAATGATCACAGGCCTCGAATGAGGAAATATATCTATGACTTCATAGGCAATGAACCGAACCTTAGATTGAATAGTTCTGTGTTATCGACATCATAGGCAATGACCATAAGCAGTGGACGCAAAGCGAAAAGCAATGATCAACAAAGGAAGAAATCATCTGAAGCAATTTACTCTTACATTCACCGATGGTGCCCTGCGCGGTCCCATTGGTCCACGTACGCATCACGGTACCGCGAAGGCTGGTCATTCGCTCCCTTCTCTTTCCCTTGATTCACGACGTCGGTACTATGGACGCATGACAAGATCAAATATGGTAACTAATTCCAGTGGCGTAATAGGTGTCTGAATAGGCAAATAAATAACACCTCTCATCGGTGCCTCCGAAGTACCCAAAAAAAAGAACAAGCATATAGATATGTAAAAAATAGGCCCAAGCAATTGACCATTGCCTCAGGTATTCTGTTCCAGGTAGAAAGAGGTGGAAAAAATAGAAGCAACACTGCCCATGATCGATGCCTCAGTCTGTGAATAATCATCATAGGTTATTGACATTGCCTTAGTCATTTTAAAAAAAGAAAGCAATGTAAACTGCAGAAACATGGCCTATGAGCACTGCATGAAACATGTAATATAATTTAAGGTGTCATCATCACAACATCACCCCATTCCCGATGTCACCATCACAACATTGCCCCATTCCGTCATCGAAATGTGTCGTGAAAATGTAACAAGACCAAAGCGTACTCATCACTGCACATGGCCACGTCCAGCGATATGGCGCAGCCAGGCCGCTGAAACGGTGGCGCCGTGGCCTGCTTGGAAAGGAGAGAGAGAGAGAGAGAGAGAGAGAGGGAGGGAGCTAGATTTGATAGGGAGAGACATGGAAAGGAGGAGGGGGAGGAAACCGAAAAGCGGACAGGTCAAAGAACAACGGAGACACACGAAGCACCTGCATCAGGCCGTGCCTGGGGGAGGGGCGCAAGCACCGGTGATGGTCGGCAGAGCTTGCACTGCACCGTGGACAGGCGACATCGCGCCGTGGCAGGAGGGAGCAACCGGCAGGGTGGCCGACGTTTGCCAGAGGGCGGCCACGGCGCTGTCTAGGACCTCGACCCCCAGATCTAGAGAGAGGGAGATCGAGAAGATGGAAGGAAGAGCGAGACCGGGAATCCGATTGCGCCGTCGCCCTAGGTGTCGAGGTCCCGACAGATCTGGGGACGACTAGAGAGGCGAAACCCTGGCTCGGCACCACGGCCCGATGTGGGCGGCAGCGCGCAAAGGCCATCGGCGCGTAGAGGCGAAACCCTAGGCTGGCACCGCGGTCCGCTGTGGGTGACAACCGGAGGCAGAACCCGTGCCGACGCCCCGCGCCGGCACAACAGGCGGGCGAGGATAGCCGTCGGCCCACCGAAATCGTCGGTGCTCGGGGCCGGATGGCACGCCGCTCGGTCGGAAGACAGGGAGAGAGAGAGAGAGAGGGAGAGGAAGGGGAAGGGGGAGAAGAGGGCGAGGCACCGTTACATCCGGCGTCCGAGCTGAGCCGCAACGGTCATCGGTGAGGAGGGGGCGAAACCCTAGCTCGACGTGCGCGGCGGCCACGCCGAGGCTGCCCGCCCTGGTCGATGTGTCGTGGTCCATGGACGAGCGGAGAGGTGGTGGCCTCATGGCCAAGCAGCGTCAGCGGCCGGTGGCGACGTGCTGCTGCACCACCCGCCACCGGCGTCGCCGTGTGGCCCCGATAAACGGCCGCAGGAGGTCGTGGGAGGGAAAGGGAGAGGGAGCCCGTGGGGGGAGGTGGCGGGGTGGAAAGGGGGAGGCGTGGCGCCGCGGGGGCAGGAACGGTAGCGCGGAAGCCGCAACGGCGGCGCGGCGTCTGCGCGGGCTCACGTTCGCGGCGGCGCGGAAGCAGCAGTCGCGGGTCGGCCGGAAGGCCGGAAGGAAGAGGAGGCAAGCACCGCCGCGGTGGGTGTGACACCCTAGTGTCAAGCACTGCATTAGGAACCACATTTAGCTACCAAAATGCATAAGCAATACATTGCATCATTTCATGTGCATATGAGTGCTTTTTGCCTTTTGCTTATTTATTGGATTTTGGATTCCTATTGGACTTGATAGTTTAAGTGGATTTCTATCTTTGCAAATAAGTTTATAAAATAAAGAATATTAAGTAGAGTGCTTTTCATGTTGGCATTTTGACCTAGTTCAAAATAGTTTATCAGATAAAAATGAGGCAAGCAAAATGGTTTATGTTTCAAAATTGGCTTTATTTATGAGGAGGTTGTAAAAATGGTTTTCAGAAAAAGTGTCTTATATGAAAGTTGTAGAGAAAATTATTTTGAGCAACTTTTATTTTTGGGTTAAAGTCTAGTTTAGAGTTTTTGAAACTGTTTTTGAATGGTCAAAGTTTGAAAAGTTTTTGGAAAAAGAAAAAGGAAAACAAAATTTTTCCCGCGCCCTCACTTTTGGCCCAGCCGGCCTTTCGGACCAACTCCGCACCGCGCCGGCCCACGCTCGCCGGCGCCGCACGCGCGCGCCGCGCAAGCCGGCCCCGACCGCGCGGCCGCGCCGTACGCCGGCCGGAGCGCCACGTGGCGGGTTGCCTCTGCGCCGTATCCACCTCCGCCACTCCTCGCTCGATTCTTCTCCACCCGATCACGCCAGCGATCCCCGCCCGCAAGTCACCGCTTGCCTCGCCTGCCGCGCCGCTCTCGCTCGCCGTGCCGCCGCTCACCGCACGCCACGCCGTGGCCCCCGCCACGACCGGCCGTCCTTCGCCCTACCGAGCAAAACCGAGCACCTCCCTTCGCTCGTTCACTCACCCGCTCATTCGAACACCCCCACTAGCTCTCTCCCTCTCCTCTCCGCAAAGGAACGCCAACGCTCGCCCGCCGCCATTCGACACCGCAAAACCCCTTCGCCATTCCGGCAACGCCGGAGCCTCGCCGTCCGATTCCTCGCGCAAGCCACTCCGCCTACACCCCGGACACCCGGTGCTCACGCTAGCACCATCTCCCGAGCTCCACCGACGCCGGAGTCCGAGGAGCGCCGCCGCGATCGCCATCAGCGCCGCTCGGAGCCCGGAGCCGTTCGTCCCCGACCAAGCCTCCGCCGAGTCCCCTCTTCTCCGTCGAGCCTCACCGAGCCAAGGCAAGGTGAGAACACCACATAGCCTCAACGCTACCGCTCTCTCCCACCTCTTCTTCCCCGACCGAGCGCCGCCACCGTCCGCCATGGCCGCGCACGTGACCAAACTCCATCGGAGCTCCTCCAGCCAAACCAAGCCCTCCGATAGCCTCCCTAGGGTTCATGTAAGCCTTTGCCTACCCCAATTTCACCGGCGACTGCCGGACACGGCCTAGCCGAGCGCCACCGCCGCCACCGTGCGCCATGGCTTGTCGCCGGCGAGCTACGACCACCCTCTGGCCAAACCATCACCACCGATGGGTCCGCCTCGTCGAGACGAACTCATCAAGCCTAGCCTCACCGCCGGCAACCCCACCGGCGGCGAGCAATCGCCGGTCAACCCCTCTCCCCTATTTCCTCTCTCTGACGGGTGGGTCCCATTGACCAGCGGACCCCGCGCGTCAGCCTCACCAGGTCCATGGACCGAGTTCACGTAGGCTCGGCCGGGAAATTCAAATGTTTTTCCTTTATTGTTTTATTTTCCAGTAAAGCTTGTTATTTTTGTGTAGCTCGTTTTAAAAGTCCAAATGAAGTACTTTCAGTTTTGCTAGCTTGTTTATGAGTAGATCTATCATGGAAAAATATGAAAGTATTTTTGGTGAAAGTTTATTTTACTGTTTTTATTTAATTCAGTTTAAGTGCTTTTGTTTGAATAAATGGAGATAGGTGTTTTCTGGTTGAGATAATTCATGGAAAATTTTGTGTAGGTTTCTTATTATGTTATATACCTGTGAAAATCATATAAGGCACTATTTATGTGGAAAAAGTTTCTGTTATGGCTTAAAGTCCTTTTTGGCTGATTTCTTGGAATAAGTGTTATGGTGTTTTATAAGTCAAAATAAAATGTCAGAAAAATTATACAGTCTCTGTGTATAATGTTTTAGTGAGGAAAAATGTAAGCATGGGTTATTATGTGAAGAAATATGGAGTTGCTTTACAAATGTACTTTTCTGTGTTTTTCTTAAGAAATTCATATAGGATATAATGTAATGTTTCTGTTCATGGAACTTTCTTGATAAATATGAAATATGGAGTAGAATCTGGAAAAAATATAAATCTGAGTTTAGCACCCCTTTCCAGTAGGGTTGTAGTTCAATGGGGTTATTTTGGAATAGATTTGTTTATTTTGTGTAGGGTGATATATTTATGTTTTAGCTGTGCATTTTCTACAGTAGAATGTTTATGAGTAATGGAAGCTAGAAAAATTATGAAATCTGCTGTTTGACACATTTTGTGTGAAAAGTTAGTTCAAAGCGCCTTTTGAGCAGTTTATTTGTTCTTTTTATATCTGTTGTTCTGTATTTTATTTCTGGCTCAAAATTGTTCAGTGAAGTCCAGCAGGTGTTAATTGCCTTTTGGAATTTTTGTGGATTTTTATGAGTTCAGAAAAATGCACTTGCAGTTCAAATCTGAGTTCTTTTGAATTATTAAATAAGAAATAGGTGAATTAATGGATTTTGTTACGAGATAAATAAGTATTTACCTCAATGTCAAAAGTGGTTCAACAAGTTGGTTTTGTTGGTTTGCAAGAAATGTTGCTTCTCTGATCGCCATACCTCGCACCCCGTATTATTTATTTATTTATTGTTCGTCGCATGCAATAGGATCGACCGTCCCAGAGACAGACCAGGAGCCGGAGGCAGACGACGAGCAAGAGATCCAGGAGCTGCCGAGAACCGAGGAAGTCGACCCCGCGGCCGACACTAACCTGCCTGAGTGCCCCTCCCACGAAGCCTCAGTCTTCTCCCAAGGCAAGCCCCGGAGCATTTTAAGGCTCCTATCTTTTGCAATTAAAATTACTTGAGTCCTTTTATATTGTGATGCATTAGGTATAGGAGTTGATTGAATCCTATTTGATGCATTATCCTCCCTTGATTACTGTTTACACCTCCCTTGTTATCCTGTACTTTTTTTATCATATAGAATTGCTTAGTCTGCTAAATAAAAGTAGTAGTTAAGGATGTTTTCGTATTACCCCTGGTGGGTATTTACCGGATCACGGTTGGCTATATTTGCTATCATGGAAAAGAACCTGAGTAGTGATGAAATACGGTCAACTGGAAGGCAACGCACAAGTTTGGAAACTTGGGGCAGTCCGTCCGTTGGATCATGTAGGTTTTGTATCGATGTTGGCCCTCGTTCATTTTTGAACGCGCCCTTTTACTTAGGGATATGTCGGTGCTGTAATCATCGACCCCAAAGCCGGTTAGAAGCTGTTCGGGCCGGTTTCGACCCGTGTCGCGCCCTCTAGTATGGAAATGCGATCTGCCGCGTGAGGCCATCGCCAGGTTCCAATTGGGCGGTCCGTGCTTGAACCGCGACGATTACCACCACGAACAAGCGTCGAGCGATTGCCCAATGCATGGACCCGACGGGGAAAGTGTGGGCTGGTATTAAAGGTCTTTCACCAGCTGGTTTGGAATTCGATTCGAGTCGCCGTCTCCCCCGGTTAGTGGGAAACTATGGCGAGCTTCACCACGATGCAACTCCATGTGATGTTTAAAGGTTCAACTAAAATATAGATAAGTCAACTAGATATGGTTATACTATTGCTTGTTAGACTCAAGTGTGTGTAATAGTTCAGGTGCAAACCTAGACTAAAGAAATAGGTCTAAAACTGACAGCTCATCTATGTCATTTAATACTTCTTATCTTAATTATGAGCTTTCCGCAACTAAAAGGTCCCAGATCCACCAAAAAGGCCTTGCATACCCTTGGTGTCTTTATTTTCAGTTGGACGGGTAAGTCTAGCTGAGTACATTCCCGTACTCAGGGTTTATCCCGTTTGTTGCAGATGGCCAGGTTTACTATGGCTATTGTAAGCACTGCCTCTACCCAGTGGAAGGTGATGAGGAGTAGGCCCAGGGCAGGGTCGTCCAGAAGCTTCCCCTTTCCTTTTGCTGGTCTGAGACTTCTAGTGGCACATTATCTAAAAAGGGAAGAGTGAGTTGTGTTGAGTTGGATTTATCAAACAATGTTTTATTTGGACCACATGTGTTGTGGTCGTGTTTCAAACTTATTTAAGCTTCCGCACTTTTAAATCTGGTGTTGTAATAACTCTGTCTTAAATTCATACTCTGATGTTTTAAATTCGGTTTCGTTTCTCTGTGATGTATCTTTACGAATGTAATTCTTGAACAATGCGATCCTGTATGTGCTTGATGATAGAAATCCTTCGAGATTTCCGGACTACCGGGGTTATATGGGTTCAAGTATGAGTCGATGTCAGACGAATTTGACTAAGATGGTACTTAAGCTCTTATAATCAGGACAGTTCCGCCACAGCTGGTATCAGAGCATGGTTCAAGTGATTACCTCCGTAAAGAGCTATTTTTCAAACTAAATGGGTATTTCAAAACTATTTTCAAAACTATTTCCAATTACTAAGTGTGCCCAGTCTCGTCCTTAAGCCCTATACTAGGATTCAGGTGGCTTAACTGCTAACAGGGTTCAGGGATTTGCTTCATGCTGGATCTTTATTTGCTGGTCCATTCTCGGGGAAAAGAGAATGTGTCGATTGCGAAAACCTGCATAAAATAATTTTGTGAGATATGAGAGCATTCTCAGGGTTTTAGGGTCTAGGTGAGAGTTCTTATACCAAGTATGTGCGAGCTCCATGCGAACATATACGAGGGTATCAATGTTTTGAGGGTGTTTTTCCCTTTGGTGCATAGTGTTTAGTGTTGGCTTCTATGCATTTTGCGCATATTAGCCAATGCTCAGTTGTTTTACCATTGGGGATTGTTTTGGGCTGAAATGAATCTTCTGCAGGTACACTAACTATGTGATCGAATAGAACGTGTAGATAACGCATGAGAGATCGTTCTTGCCACCGACTATAACGTTAGGACTTACGAGTCATGTTAGTGAGTGAGAACGTAAGTACGATCATGCATCATGTTTAAATTCTTGCATTTACATTACCTCCCCTTAATTAAAAGCTGTCTCTTTTCTATAAAAATTTGCCAACTTAATATCCGTCTCACGAGAGTTCGAAATCCTTTTGTTTCTACAGATGGCCCGGACTAAGCTGACTGCTCGCAAGGCCACCGGAGGAAGAGGAGTTCCACGTCACCGCTTGGCCACCAAGCTGACCCGGAAGACGTTCTTGACCTACTTCGGGTTGCCGACTATCCTTTGGAGGATTCTGCAGGCCGTGGGCTATGAGGAAGGACAGGAGCCCAGGTACTCGTGGCAGAAGGAGATCTACGGACAGGATTCGTTGGTCACGGTGGAAATCAAAGTCAAAGCTTTGCCCGCCAAGCCCCACTGGACAGGATGGACAGAGATCACCAGAGGCACCTGTGCCAAGGATGGAGCTAACAGGGCAGCATACCTGGTGTTGAAGGATATCATCGCCCGTTTTCCCGCCGACCTAGCTAGTGCTATGGTAGGAGTGTTTCCCCGTGGATCACTTTTTCCATTGCGCTGGAAGCAGACTTTGGAGTCAGTCTTGACATGGAGCCCAGAGGAAAGGTTCTACTGCGAGACGCCTGCGATGAGCGCCACCGGAGCTTTGTTAGGTGTATGTGAGAGTTTGGAGCACACTCTCGAGAGTGTGTCCTTCACCCTCACAGCCACCTACTAGAGCAAGAGGAAGCTACAGGAAGAGTTTGACGCTGAGGTAGCCCGTCTTCAGGAGAAGATTCAGCAGATCACCCTTGAGCGTGATGATGCACGTGCCACCGCAGGTGCAGAGACCACCGCCAGGACCATCGCCGAGCAGATGTACCTAACTACCGCCCTTCAGAGGGATGAGGCCCGCACCACGCTCGACCAGCTCAGAGAGGGAGCTCACCTCTTGATACAGCAGATCCATGGACAGCAGGCCTATATCGACCAGCTCCACGAGGCAGTCCATCAGATGCACCATGCCGCGCAGGAGGCCGCCGCCCCAGCAGCCGAGGCCCAGGATTCCCAGGACGGAGATGTCTTTGGTCCCGACGCCCCACCGGAGGAGGATCACGCTGACGAGCCGATGTTCGACGCCGACGCAGAGGACGCCGCATCCGCCGCTGGAGACGCCTGAGCGTTAGTTTCGTTAGGGATCGTTTTCTTTTGTATAGCTTGAGCATGCTCACTAGTGATGTAACCCTCAGACATGTGTTGGTTTATGTTTAAGATGTATGTGGCATGTATGTCTTTTGGACAAAGTCCGGACTCCGATCCGGCACCTTTTTATGGAAATCTGTCGTTTGCATGTCTAATTTCGAGTGATTATTCTGTGATGTTGTATGGAAATGAGTAATTATACTTGGTCGTGTGCTAAATTTTCGAATTACGTATAGCGCAGTATTTATTCATGATCAATGTGACATCACCTAATGGTTGCTTCTTAATGGGATATGTAGATGCCGGTACACACTCGCAGCCAACGCGGACAGGGGGCAGGACAGGAGGAGAACTTGCCACCTCCCCCACCGCCGCCGATGACACCGGAGGCATTTTTCGGCCAGTTCTTGGGCAGCCAAAGGAACATGGAAGAGATGTAGAGGCACATGGAGGCCACCCTCCGCAATATCACTAACAACACTGCGCAGCAGCATCATCAACGCCAAGGCCCAGAGCCCAACCAGTACAGCTCCTACCGTGACTTATTGGACACCCGTCCCCCGGTGTTCAAGGAAGTCACCGAACCGCTTGAGGCTAATGAATGGCTCAACTCCATCACCCAGAAGTTCTGTCTGCTTCATCTGACAGAAGAGCTCAAGGCGGAGTACGCCGCCCACATGTTGGAAGGACCCGCAGGTTTGTGGTGGGACCAGTACCGTGCATCCTTGCCTGCGAATGCACGTGTCACTTGGGATCAGTTCTCGACTGCTATGCGCAACCACTACATCCCTAGTGGTCTGATGGAAATGAAGACTACAGAGTTCATGAGGTTGTCCCAGGGAACCAGGTCCATGTCAGAATACCTGCACAGCTTCAATAACCTAGCTCGCTACGCTCCAGACTTTGTCAACACTGAGGCCAAGAAGGTCGCAAGCTTCAAACGTGGCATGAGTGCCGCCATGCTTTCAAAAATGGGCAGCAGTCACCGCACTACCTTCAGTGACTTCGTCAGTGACTGCCTAAATCAAGAGGCCAATGACAGCAGGCTGGCGACAGAGACCCGTCGCCGTGCAAACGAAGGAGGTTCGTCTCAACAGAGAGCCCCTTTCGGAGCACGCGCCCCGTATCACCCGCCAGTGGCTGGAGCAAGGTTCCGTCCCCCGCAGAGGAAGATCACTACCAACCGACCCCGTCCCAGTTTTCAGAAGCCCTACACCGCTCCCCTGATGCAGAACAAAGCTAAAGCAGGAAGTGCATGAGGTCCCAAGACCCCGTATGTGATCGGACCGTGCTACAACTGTGGTCAGACTGGACACCTGTCACGCCAGTGCCCTCAGCCGAAGAAGTAGTACACCCAGCCCCAACCTCGCACCGGCCATGTGCATTTCACCACTGTTGAGGAAGTGCCAGAAGGAGAGCCTGTCACCGCTGGTACGTTTCTTGTTAATCAATGCCCCGTCGTTGTGCTGTTTGATTCTGGAGCATCACATTCTTTCATAAGTGAGAATTTTGTTATAAGGAGTAATCTTGAGTTGGTAGAGTTAGACCGGGGATATCAGATAAGTTCCGCCAGAGCTGTTCTCTCCGCGCGTAAAATGGCTAAAGGAGTGGAACTGACCTTTGGGGATAAACAGGCCATAGTGGACCCCATAGTCATTCCTGGTCTAGGTCTGGATGTAATCTTGGGTATGGGTTGGATGAAACTCTGGAAAGTCAATCTAGACATCGCAGAGAGAGTAGTGTCCATGGTTAGTCCCAGAAATGGGTCTTCTTTTCGGTTCAAGTTACCTCGAAACCCCCATGAGATCGGAGTGTTGTTCAATATCACGGCAAAGCAAATAGCTGAGATCCCGGTAGTATGTGAGTTTCCAGATGTCTTTCCTGATGAGTTGCTAGGACTACCACCAGACAGAGATGTGGAGTTTGCTATAGAGTTAGTCCCTGGAACGACACCAATTTCTCAGAGGCCGTATAGGATGCCAGCTAATGAGTTAGCAGAGCTCAAGGCTCAGTTGCAAGAGCTCTTGGATAAGGGGTTAATTCGTCCTAGTTCGTCACCTTGGGGATGTCCCGCCATCTTTGTGAAGAAGAAGGACAAAACTTTAAGGATGTGTGTGGATTACAGACCATTAAATGCAGTAACCATAAAGAATAAATATCCCTTACCCCGAATCGACGTCTTGTTTGATCAGTTATCAAAGGCAAAAGTGTTCTCCAAGATCGACTTGAGGTCAGGATACCATCAGATTAAGATCAGAAGAGAGGATATACCAAAAACAGCCTTCTCCACCAGATATGGACTCTATGAGTATCTAGTTATGTCCTTTGGATTAACCAACGCACTGGCACATTTCATGTACCTGATGAATTCGGTCTTCATGCCCGAGTTGGATAAGTTTGTTGTGGTGTTCATCGATGATATCCTGGTATATTATGAGAATGAGAAGGATCATGCCGAGCACTTACGAGTTGTTTTGAACCGGCTTCGAGAGCATAAGCTATATGCTAAGTTTAGCAAGTGTGAGTTTTGGCTTAAGAAGGTACCTTTCCTTGGTCACATCCTTTCAGAGGAAGGAATCTCTGTGGATCCCACGAAGGTACAGGAAGTTATGGATTGGCAAGCACCCACTACCGTACATGAGGTACGCAGCTTTTTAGGATTAGCCGGATACTACCGTCGGTTCATTCCGGATTTCTCGAGGATTGCAAAGCCTATGACTCGTCTAACTCAGAAAAATAAGAAGTTTGAATGGACTCCAGAGTGCGAAATAGCTTTCCGCACTCTGCGAACTTTGTTGACTTCGGCGCCAGTCTTGGCTCAACCAGATTTGGAGGAACCTTTTGATGTGTTTTGTGACGCATCCAAAATCGGACTTGGATGTGTACTCATGCAGAATGGCAGAGTTATCGCCTATGCTTCCCGCCAGTTGAGACCACATGAAGAGAATTACCCTACTCATGATTTGGAATTAGCAGCCGTCGTACATGCACTCCAGATCTGGAGGCATTATCTTATGGGTAACCTATGTCATATATACACAGATCACAAAAGTTTGAAATATATCTTCACCCAGCCAGAGTTGAATATGAGGCAGAGGAGATGGTTAGAGTTGATTAAGGATTACAACCTAGAAGTGCATTATCACCCCAGAAAAGCTAATGTTGTAGCAGATGCCTTGAGTCGCAAGACTCATTGCAACTCCTTACAACCACTTTTGGAAGATGGATTCAACCTTATGCACCCCGTTATGCTGAATAATATCACTCTTCAGTGCACCTTAGAAAGTGACATCATTGAGGGACAAAAGAAAGATGAAGAGATCTGTCAGATTAAGAAGAGGTTGGAAACTGATAGTTCTTTGAACTTCAGAACAGATGAACAAGGAATTCTGTGGTATAATCAGAGGTTGGTTGTTCCTAAGGATACAGAGCTGAAAGAAAGAATTCTGAACGAAGCTCACAATTCAAAGTTATCTATCCACCCAAGGAGCAGTAAGATGTACCAGGATTTGAGAACGAGGTATTGGTGGTCAAAGATGAAGAAAGAAGTTGCAGCTTATGTCGCAAAGTGTGATACTTGCTGCAGGATAAAAGCTATACATCTGAGACCTGCCGGATTGTTACAGCCGTTGTCCATTCCAGAATGGAAGTGGGAAGAGATTAGTATGGATTTCATCACATGTCTTCCCACCACTCAAAAAGGAAATGATTCTATCTGGGTTATCGTGGATCGGTTATCTAAAGTGGCTCACTTCATACCAGTTAAGACTACCCACCGACCGCATCAGTATGCAGACTTGTACATTCAGAACATCTTGAGGTTACACGGAGTTCCAAAAAGAATTGTCTCGAATAGAGGACCCCAGTTCATAGCGCATTTTTGGGAACAGTTGCACAAGGAGCTAGGAACTAAGTTGGTAAGAAGTTCCGCTTATCACCCCCAAACCGCAGGACAAACAGAAAGAGTGAATCAGATTTTGGAAGATATCCTCAGAGCTTGTGTTCTATCCTCAGGAGAATCATGGGAGAAATGGTTACCCCTTGCCGAGTTTTCTTATAACAACAGCTATCAAGAAAGCATAAAGATGGCACCGTTTGAAGTATTATATGGACGAAGGTGCAGAACCCCGGTAAATTGGGTTGAATCAGGAGATCGAGGATTTTATGGGTCAGATTATGTAAAGGATGCTGAAGAGATTGTGCAAACAGTACATCAACACATCAAGGCAGCACAATCCAGACAAAAGAGCTATGTAGACACACGAAGGAGACCCCTGGAATTTCAAGTAGGAGACTATGTTTACCTCAAGGTCTCACCCATGAGGAAAGTCCAACGTTTCGGAATCAAGAAAAAGTTAGCACCCCGATATGTGGGACCGTATCAGATCGTAGCTAAAAAGGGAGAAGTAGCCTATGAAGTGCAGTTACCCCCAGAGATGAGCGCAGTTTTCCCAGTGTTCCATGTGTCCCAGTTGAAGAAGTGTCTTCGAGTTCCAGAACAAGAAGAAGTTCAGGCCCCAGATGTCACAATCAGATCAGATCTGGAGTACTATGAACAACCTCAGGAAATAATGGATACCAAGACTCGAGAGACTCACAACCGAACAGTGAAGACTTACAAGATTCTTTGGAGCAATCACGGACCCAACGATGCGACTTGGGAAACCGAAGAGTACTTACGTGTAAACTATCCCGCTTTTGTTAAGAAGTGGTACGTAACCCAAATCTCGGGATGAGATTTCTTTAAGGGGGGAAGGGCTGTGACGGAACCGTCCTAATTATAAGAGCTCAAGTACCGTCTTAGTCAAATCCGTCTGACATCGACTCATACTTGAACCCATATAACCCCGGTAGTCCGGAAATCTCGAAGGATTTCTATCATCAAGCACATACAGGATCGCATTGTTCAAGAATTACATTCGTAAAGATACATCACAAAGAAACGAAACCGAATTTAAAACATCAGAGTATGGATTTAAGACGGAGTTATTACAACACCAGATTTAAAAATACGGAAGCTTAAATAAGTTTGAAACACGACCACCACACATGTGGTCCAAATAAAATATTGTTTGATAAATCCAACTCAACACAACTCACTCTTCCCTTTTTAGATAATGTGCCACTAGAAGTCTCAGACCAGCAAAAGAAAAGGGGAAGCTTCTGGACGACCCTGCCCTGGGCCTACTCCTCATCACCTTCCACTGGGTAGAGGCAGTGCTTACAATAGCCATAGTAAACCTGGCCATCTGCAACAAACGGGATAAACCCTGAGTACGGGAATGTACTCAGCTAGACTTACCCGTCCAACTGAAAATAAAGACACCAAGGGTATGCAAGGCCTTTTTGGTGGAGCTGGGACCTTTTAGTTGCGGAAAGCTCACAATTAAGATAAGGAGTATTAAATGACATAGATGAGCTGTCAGTTTTAGACCTATTTCTTTACTCTAGATTTGCACCTGAACTATTACACACACTTGAGTCTAACAAGCAATAGTATAACCATATCTAGTTGACTTATCTATATTTTAGTTGAACCTTTAAACATCACATGGAGTTGCATCGTGGTGAAGCTCGCCATAGTTTCCCACTAACCGGGGGAGACGGCGACTCGAATCGAATTCCAAACCAGCTGGTGAAAGACCTTTAATACCAGCCCACACTTTCCCCGTCGGGTCCATGCATTGGGCAATCGCTCGACGCTTGTTCGTGGTGGTAATCGTCGCGGTTCAAGCACGGACCGCCCAATTGGAACCTGGCGATGGCCTCACGCGGCAGATCGCATTTCCATACTAGAGGGCGCGACACGGGTCGAAACCGGCCCGAACAGCTTCTAACCGGCTTTGGGGTCGATGATTACAGCACCGACATATCCCTAAGTAAAAGGGCGCGTTCAAAAATGAACGAGGGCCAACATCGATACAAAACCTACATGATCCAACGGACGGACTGCCCCAAGTTTCCAAACTTGTGCGTTGCCTTCCAGTTGACCGTATTTCATCACTACTCAGGTTCTTTTCCATGATAGCAAATATAGCCAACCGTGATCCGGTAAATACCCACCAGGGGTAATACGAAAACATCCTTAACTACTACTTTTATTTAGCAGACTAAGCAATTCTATATGATAAAAAAAGTACAGGATAACAAGGGAGGTGTAAACAGTAATCAAGGGAGGATAATGCATCAAATAGGATTCAATCAACTCCTATACCTAATGCATCACAATATAAAAGGACTCAAGTAATTTTAATTGCAAAAGATAGGAGGCTTAAAATGCTCCGGGGCTTGCCTTGGGAGAAGACTGAGGCTTCGTGGGAGGGGCACTCAGGCAGGTTAGTGTCGGCCGCGGGGTCGACTTCCTCGGTTCTCGGCAGCTCCTGGATCTCTTGCTCGTCGTCTGCCTCCGGCTCCTGGTCTGTCTCTGGGACGGTCGATCCTATTGCATGCGACGAACAATAAATAAATAAATAATACGGGGTGCGAGGTATGGCGATCAGAGAAGCAACATTTCTTGCAAACCAACAAAACCAACTTGTTGAACCACTTTTGACATTGAGGTAAATACTTATTTATCTCGTAACAAAATCCATTAATTCACCTATTTCTTATTTAATAATTCAAAAGAACTCAGATTTGAACTGCAAGTACATTTTTCTGAACTCATAAAAATCCACAAAAATTCCAAAAGGCAATTAACACCTGCTGGACTTCACTGAACAATTTTGAGCCAGAAATAAAATACAGAACAACAGATATAAAAAGAACAAATAAACTGCTCAAAAGGCGCTTTGAACTAACTTTTCACACAAAATGTGTCAAACAGCAGATTTCATAATTTTTCTAGCTTCCATTACTCATAAACATTCTACTGTAGAAAATGCACAGCTAAAACATAAATATATCACCCTACACAAAATAAATAAATCTATTCCAAAATAACCCCATTGAACTACAACCCTACTGGAAAGGGGTGCTAAACTCAGATTCATATTTTTTCCAGATTCTACTCCACATTTCATATTTATCAAGAAAGTTCCATGAACAGAAACATTACATTATATCCTATATGAATTTCTTAAGAAAAACACAGAAAAGTACATTTGTAAAGCAACTCCATATTTCTTCACATAATAACCCATGCTTACATTTTTCCTCACTAAAACATTATACACAGAGACTGTATAATTTTTCCGACATTTTATTTTGACTTATAAAACACCATAACACTTATTCCAAGAAATCAGCCAAAAAGGACTTTAAGCCATAACAGAAACTTTTTCCACATAAATAGTGCCTTATATGATTTTCACAGGTATATAACATAATAAGAAACCTACACAAAATTACACAAAATTTTCCATGAATTATCTCAACCAGAAAACACCTATTTCCATTTATTCAAACAAAAGCACTTAAACTAAATTAAATAAAAACAGTAAAATAAACTTTCACCAAAAATACTTTCATATTTTTCCATGATAGATCTACTCATAAACAAGCTAGCAAAACTGAAAGTACTTCATTTGGACTTTTAAAACGAGTTACACAAAAATAACAAGCTTTACTGGAAAATAAAACAATAAAGGAAAAACATTTGAATTTCCCGGCCGAGCCTACGTGAATTTCCCTAGGGAGGCTATCGGAGGGCTTGGTTTGGCTGGAGGAGCTCCGATGGAGCTTGGTCACGTGCGCGGCCATGGCGGACGGTGGCGGCGCTCGGTCGGGGAAGAAGAGGTGGGAGAGAGCGGTAGCGTTGAGGCTAGGTGGTGTTCTCACCTTGCCTTGGCTCGGTGAGGCTCGACGGAGAAGAGGGGACTCGGCGAAGGCTTGGTCGGGGACGAACGGCTCCGGGCTCCGAGCGGCGCTGATGGCGACCGCGGCGGCTCTCCTCGGACTCCGGCGTCGGTGGAGCTCGGGAGATGGTGCTAGCATGAGCACCGGGTGTCCGGGGTGTAGGCGGAGTGGCTTGCGCGAGGAATCGGACGGCGAGGCTCCGGCGTGGCCGGAATGGCGAAGGGGTTTTGTTGTGTCGAACGGCGGCGGGCGAGCGCTGACGTTCGTTCGCGGAGAGGAGAGGGAGAGAGCTAGCGGGGGTGTTCGAATGAGCGGGTGAGTGAACGAAAGAAGGGAGGTGCTCGGTTTTGCTCGGCAGGGCGAAGGACGGCCGGTCGTGGCGGGGGCCGCGGCGTGGCGTGCGGTGAGCGGTGGCACGACGAGCGAGAGCGGCACAGCAGGCGAGGCGAGCGGCGACTGGCGGTCGGGGATCGCTGGCGTGATCGGGTGGAGAAGAATCGAGCTAGGAGTGGCGGAGGTGGATACGACGCAGAGGCAAGCCGCCACGCAGCGCTCCGGCCGGCGTACGGCGCGGCCGCGCGGTCGGGGCCGGCGTGCGCGGCGCGTGCGCGCAGCGCGGTCGAGCGTGGGCCGGCGCGGTGCGGAGTTGGGCCGAAAGGCCGGCTGGGCCAAAAGTGAGGGCGCGGGAAAAATTTTATTTTCCTTTTTCTTTTTCCAAAAACTTTTCAAACTTTGACCATTCAAAAATAGTTTCAAAAACTCCAAACTAGACTTTGACCCAAAAATAAAAGTTGCTCAAAATAATTTTCTCTACAACTTTTATATAAGACACTTTTTCTGAAAACCTTTTTTACAACCTCCTCATAAATAAAGCCAATTTTGAAACATAAACCATTTTGCTTGCCTCATTTTTATCTGATAAACTATTTTGAACTAGGTCAAAATGCCAACATGAAAAGCACTCTACTTAATATTCTTTATTTTATAAACTTATTTGCCAAGATAGAAATCCACTTAAACTATCAAGTCCAATAGGAATCCAAAATCCAATAAATAAGCAAAAGTCTAAAAGCACTCATATGCACATGGAATGATGCAATGCATTGCTTATGCATTTTGGTAGCTAAATGTGGTTCCTAATGCAGTGCTTGACACTAGGGTGTCACAGTGGGGGGGGAGGGGGTGAGCTGGAGGGGGAACAAAGGGGAGGGGCATGGCGGCGCGAAAGCAGCCGCGGCGGCGGCGAGGACGCAGCGGCAGGACGACGGGTGTGCGACGCGGCAGCGTGCGGGCGGCGAAGGAACCAGAAGGTATGGTCACGCCCGAGCGTGCGTCTGAGGATAAGGACGAGGACGAGGCCGGAATAAAACAAAGCTCCGTTCTTAGTACCGACGCCGTGAACGAAGGAAAAGCGGAGAGAGCGAATGAGGAGCCTTGGCGGTACCGCGATGCGTACGTGGACCAATGGGGGAAAACGGGGCGACGTGGCCCTTACGAGCGCGCAGGGCACCATCGGTGAATGTAAGAGTAAATTTGGAGTGGATTAGAGCTTTTTAAAGCTATTGTTGAGTTGAGGCTCATTCCTTTCTACTATACCCACCATATTTCACTTAAGAGAAGATAGTCGATTAGCAAAAAAGTGCTAGGATTAGTGCTTAGGCTAGTTACAACCATTCCAATGGTTGTTCTAGATTTAAGTCTAGTGTTTAGTGAGGTTTACATACCTCTTTGCTATCGGTGTCTGCGTGCACCAAGAGTTATACATATGGGGCTTGTAAATTTCCACCGGTGTTGTAGGTTGTCTAGACTGCCGCTTTTAGAAGAGCCATTTGGCTCATTTCAGATCTTTAGCTTCACCATTGTTGAACTTTTGATGCTTTTAGAGTGGTCGGAGTGAAACCCGTTTATATAAGTGGTTTTTTGTCATAGTTTTTATGTGACCTAATTTTCCTCATCTTAGGCAATATGGTCCCTATAAGTAATATTAGAGTCGATTGCCTCATTTTAGATCTTTGGCTTCACCACCGTTAAACTTTTGATGAATTTAGAGTGGTCGGGGTGAAATCTGAAAGCATCTAGCCCCTAGTGGGTTTCAAAAATTGATAGCAACATAAGATATTGTGACTAACGTGTGTTTTGCATAAACAAATGGAGTTAGGTCACAATAATGGCGATTGTATGGGCAAATGGTATTCATGCCCTCTGAAAGGATCAAGATGCCCAAGAGGAGGGGTGAAATGGGCTTTTCTAAAACTTTAGCAAGAATTAAAACCTATTAAGCTCAATTAACCCCCTTGTGCCTAGAAGAGTGTTTCTTTCTATTCTACAGCACAAAAGACAATGTCTATGTCACTCCTACTCTAGCAAAGCAATTCAATAATGAATGAACAACAAATATATTGCGGAATTGAATTGCTCAAAGGTAAATGCGTAGGTAAAGGAGTAGAGATGACAAGACGATCTTTTTGCTGAGGTATCGAGGTGTCAGCACACACCCCTAGTCCTCGTTGGAGCACCCGCGCAAGGGTATCGCTCCCCCTTGATCCGCGCAAGGATCAAGTGCTCACTATGAGCTGATTCTTCGCCACTCCGGCCCGGTGAATCGCTCGCTACCGGTCACAACTTGACTTGGGTCATCCACAAAGCCTCCGGATGATCACCAAGCTCTTCGATCACCACCAAGCCATCTAGGTGATGCCGATCACCAAGAGTAACAAGCTCTAGAACTCTCACTTGACCAAGACAAGGCCAAAGAGATGGATGGATGCACACTTGCTACTCAATTCTCACTAGGAGGTTACTAATTCTCTCAATTAGCTATTCTCTCAACCTCACTAGGGCTCTTGCACTTTCTCACACTCACAATGTGTCTCTCAACAGATGGAAGTGGCAAGAACACTCTAATGGAATAGGGGGAGGAGTATAAATACTCCCCCAACCGGCCATCCAAAAGAGCACTGAACAGGTGCTTCTGCGGGGGCATCGGACGCTTTGATGCCTAGCATCGGACGCTCCGATGACCTCGACCAACGGTCGACTGTACAACTTGTCAGACAACTTAAAGGAGCATCGGACGCTGGGCAACGTCCGATGCCACCACAATGGATGCGTCCGATGTGATTTTACCCTCTCTGGATCCTCCCTGCATGGACATCGGACGCTGGCCCTCAGCGTCCGATGCCAGCGTCCGGTGCTAGCTCAAATTCACTCGCACGTGAATAGTGGCACAAGCGCGCCCGATGCCACGCACCAGACTAAACCCTAGTCTGAGTGAGCATCGGACTGAGTGAGCATCGGACGCGTCCGATGCCCACCAGGCTAGCGTTTGATGCCCTTCTCAAGGGCAGAACCAACTCGTATCGCGACGCGACCTTAATGACTTTTCATCCTCTCGACATAAGGCATCTCTCAAAGCTACTAGGTCTATGAAATAACAAGTGTGCACCACACCTACCTCAATAGACTCATCTAGGTCAAGCTACTGATTCACGCTCCCCTTTATAGTACGGCCAAAGGAAAAACAAAGACCTAAGATTACCTAAGTGTCCTCCAACACCATGTGACACTTAGCCTAGCCTACCACCGTCTTCGTCGTCCGTCCTTTGAAAACCGAAACGATTTCCATCGCCAGGGGACATGAACTCCATATGCCCGTATCATCGCCATTACCGTGACCTAACTCAACCCTGTTTCTGCAAAACACACGTTAGTCACAGTAATCTTGTGTTTCATCCAATCACCGAAACCTAGTAGGGGCCAAGATGCGTTCACCCTCTAGCAATGAAAATTGATTTAGTTTTCAAAGGATGGACTCCAAGGATGGAGATAGCCTAGTTCTAAGTATCGATTGGTGTTAGGAGACACTTAGAGTAGTTTAGGTCTTTGTTTTTCCTTTGACCATATTATTAAGTGTGGCAGAACCTCCTGAATTAAGTGGCCCACATGCACCCATCATTGTCCTAAAGACTTCTGATTGGCGTGCACGAGTTCCAAATGACTCAAGAGATCTGTCGGGTGTCCTCGGGAAACCCGAATCATCCACGTTACATTCTTTTCAGGATTTCCCTCATCAAGCATCACAGTATTACAACAGTTTTATAGATAAGATAAATCAGAGTAAAGCGGAAAGAGTATATAACATAGATTGAAACTTAAGTTTAAAAGTTTACAACCCATAAGAACTTATTACATAAAAGGTTCGGAACTCTATATTACATATACCACACAAGTTTTTGTTACTTGCCCAAGGTCAAACATCAGAGTCATTATCACTCTCCTCCACAAGAGTGAAGAAACATTGACCACCAAAAGGATGATCAATGAACTCACCTGCAACAAAGGTTAACAAACCCTGAGTACAAAAGTACTCAACAAGACTTAACCGTCTAGAAAAGAGGAGAAGACTCAGGTATGAAGGCTATAGGGATTCAAGGTAAGGCTTTAGCAAGATCAAAACATTTCTGTTGCATAAAAGCTTACTAATAGTAAAGCCTATTTTCAAGTTTTAACTCAAGATTAAACTTTATAACTATCCAAAGATTCTCAAACCTTCATAAGCATACCACATCTTTCGTTCTCATCTCATTAAGCTTCCATTCATTACTACGGTGCGGGTCAGTAGATTGAGGCTCCATATCCGAGGAAACATGGCGATTCGAATCGTTTAAACCCAGCTGGGGATTCAGTACCACACGACATATGTAGAACTTAATCTTGCATACGTCAACCCTATCTATAGATCCTCCCATACAAGAACGGGTCCAGCGTCACCCGAGAGTACAGTACACCTCGAACCCGACTATCTCATAGCCCCGAGGGTACACGCTACTCCCGCCATCTCTCCACTCCCAGTACGCGGTTGGCCGTTCTCAGTATCGGAATAGCTATAGACGAGGCTTACTGTGGCAGAACCGCCCTAATTATAAGAGCTCAAGTATTATCTTAGCCAAATCCGTCTGATTTTGACTCATACTTGAACCCATATAACCCCGGTAGTTCGGAAATCTCAAAGGATTTCTAACACCATACATCATACAGGATCGCATCGTTCAAGGATTACATTCGTAAAGATACATCATAGCAAAAACGAAACCGAATTTAAAATATCAGAGTGCGAACTTAAAACGGAGTTATTACAATACTAAATTTTAAAAGTGCGGAAGCTGGAGTAGTTTAAAACACGACCACCACACGTGTGGTCCAAATAAACATGGTTTGATAAAACCCACTCAACATGACTCACTCCTCCTTTTTAAGATAATGTGCCACCCACAGTCTCAGACCAGCAAAAGAAAAAGGGGAGCTTCTGGACGACCCTGCCCTGGGCCTACTCCTCATCACCTTCCACTGGGTAGAGGCAGTGCTTACAATAGCCGAAGTAGACCTGGCCATCTGCAACAACGGGATAAACCCTGAGTACGGGAATGTACTCAGCTAGACTTACCCGTCCAACTGAAAATAAAGACTCCAAGGGTATGCAAGGCTTTTGAGGTGGAGCTGGGATCTTTCAGTTGCGAAAAGCTCAGATTCAGATAAGAGGTAACTAATGATAAAGATGAGCTGCCATTTTTAGACCTATTCCTTAACTCTAGGTTTTTCACCTGTACTAGAGCACTCACTTGAATCTATCAATCAATAATATAACTATATCCAGTTGACTTATCCACATTTTAGTTGAACCTTAAATCATCACATGGAGTTGTATCGTGGTGAAGCTCGCCATAGTTTCCCACTAACCGGGGGAGACGGCGACTCGAATCGAATTCCAAACCAGCTGGTGAAAGACCTTTAATACCAGCCCACACCTTCCCCGTCGGGTCCATGCATTGGGCAACCGCTCGATGCTTGTTCGTGGTGGTAATCGTCGCGGCTCACAGCACAGACCGCCCAATTGGAACCTGGCGATGGCCTCACGCGGCAGATCGCAATTTCCATACTAGAGGGCACGACACGGGTTGAGACCGGCCCGAACAGCTTCTAACCGGCTTTGGGGTCGATGATTACGGCACCGATATATCCCTAAGTAAAAGGGCGCGTTCAAAAATGAACGAGGGCCAACATCGATACAAACCTACACGATCCAACGAACGGACTGCCCCAAGTTTCCAAACTTGTGCCTTGCCTTCCAGTTGACCGTATTTCACTACAACTCAGGTTCTTTTTCACGATGGCAAATATAGCCAACCGTGATCCGGTAACTACCCATCAGGGTATTACGGAAACATTCTTAACTATCACTTTTATTAAGCAACTAAGCAATTCTACATTATAAATAAGTAACAGGATAACAAGGTAGATATTAATCAATAACCAAGGAATGGTAATGCAGCAAGTAGGATTCATTCCAACTCCTAACCTAATGCATCACAATATAAAAGGACTCAAGTAATTTAATTTGCAAAAGATATGAGGCTTAATATGCTCCGGGGCTTGCATTGAGTGAAGACCGAGGCCTCGTGGGAGGGGCACTCAGGCAAGTTAGTGTCGCAGGTGGGGTCGGCTTCCTCGGCTTGCGGGAGCTCCGGGATCTGCTGCTCGGCGTTTGTCTCTGGCTCTTGGTCGGGCTCCGGAGGGGTCGATCCTATTGCATGCGATGATTAATAAATAATTACAATGCGGGTGCAAGATGTGTGGTATGAAAAGAGCATTTCTTGCAAACCAACAAACCCAACTTGTTGAACCACTTTTGACATTGAGGTAAATACTTATTTAATTCATAAAACAAAATCCATTTATTCACCTTTTTCTTATTTAATAATTCAAAAGAAACTTAGGTTTGAACTGCAAGTGCACTTTTCTGGACTCAGAAAAATCCACGAAAATTCCAGAAGGCAAACAACAGTTGCTGGACTCCACTGAACAAATTTCAGCCAAAAATAAAATACAGAACTGTAGATATAAAAATGACAAGCAAACTGCCCAAAAAGGTGCTTTGAACTAGCTCCTCACTCAAAAAGTGTCAAACAGTAGATTTCATAATTTTCTTGGCTTCTTCTACTCATACACATCCTACTGTAGGAATATTGCTGGCAGAGCATAAACATACAAGCCTACACAAAATAAACAAATCTATCCCAAGTTAAACCATTTGAACTACAACCCTACTGGAAAAGGGTGCTAAACTCATTTTCATATTTTTCTCATATTCTACTCCACCTTTCATATATATCAAGAAAGTTCCATGAACAGAAACATTATATTATTTCTTACATGAATTTCCAAAGGAAAACACAAAAAAGTACATTTGTAAAGCAACTTCAGATTTCTCCATACAACAGCTCATGCTTACATTTTTCTTAGCTTGAACATCATGAACAGAGACTTCACAAATTTTCTCACATTTTATTTGGGCATATAAAACACCTTAATATTTATTCTAAGAAATCAGCCAAAAAGGACTTTTAACCATAACAGAAACTTTTTCTATCTAAATAGTGCATCATATATTTTTCACAGGTGTAAAACATGATAGTAAACTTACACAAAATTTTCCAGGAATTATCTCAACCAGAAAACATATATAACCATTTATCTAAACAAAAGCTCATAAACTGAATTAAATAAAAACAGTAATAAAAACTTCTACCAAAAATACTTTCATATTTTTCCATGATAAATATACTCACAAACAAGCTAACAAAACTAAAAGCACTCCATTTGGACTTTTAAAACGAACTACACAAAAATAACAAGCATTTACTCGAAAATAAAAGTAAAAGAAAAACATTTCAAACTCATCCCGGCCACTACGTACACCCGGACCATAGACCAGTGAGGGGCTGACGTGCGGGGTCCACGGGTCAATGGGACCCACCTGTCGGTGAGAGCCGAACAGGGGACGGCTTTGACCGTCGATTCCTCGCCGACGGTGAGGTCGCCGGCGGGGAGGCTAGGCTCGATGAACTCACCTCGACGAGGCGCATCGAGTGGTATAGGTGGTTTGGCCCGCGCACGGCCGAAGCATGCCGGCGGCGAGCGGCGGCGCACGGTGGTGGCGGCAATACGTGGCTGCGCTGTTTCCGGTGGTCGCCGGTGAAATTGGGGGAGGCAAAAGCTCCCACGAACCCTAGGGAAACTACCAAGGGGGTTGGTTTGGCTCGGATGGCTCCAGGGGAGCTTGGCCACGTGAGAGGTCCGCGGCGGCGGCCATGGCGTTCGGCCGGGGAGAAGAGGGAGATGGGAGGCGGTAGCGTTAAGGCTTGTTGGCGTTCTCACCTTGCCTTGGCTCGGTGAAGCTCGAGGACGAAGGAGAGGAGGCAGTGGCGCTCAGGTCGGGGAAGAACGGCGACGCGGGCTCTGCGGCGGTGATGGCGTCCGCGGCGGGGCTCTTCGGGCTCTGGCGTCGGTGGGGCTCGGCGAGTGGCGCGGAGGTGCGCACCGTGTGGTCCAGATGATGGCGGAGCGGTGGCCGGGGTTAATCGGCCGGCGGTGGCTTGGCTAGGGCGGAACGGTGGTGCGGGCTCTTGGTGCCGGACGGCGGCGAGAGTGCTCGGCGCGTTCGCGCGCGCGAGAGAGAAGACGGAGTGAGGGCGAGAGCGAGTGGGAGTTGTGTGCGCGGGTGAGCGAGGGAGTGAAGGGGGTGCTCGGGGTTTTGGTCGGCTTGACCGACCGGTGGTCGTGGCGGGCCACGGCGGCGCGGTCGGCGAGGCAGCGCGGGCGATGCCGTGCACGGCGAGGGGGCGCGGCAGGCGAGGCGAGCGGAGAGTGGCCGGGGAAGATAGCTTGCGTGATCGCGCGGGCACGATCGGGCGAGGAGTGGGCGAAGGAGATATGGAGCAGGAGACAGCGGCCACGTGGCGCAAACGCCGGCGTACGGCACGGCCGTGGTCGGGGCGAGCGGCGCGGCGCGCGGGCGGGGCGAGCGGCACGCGCGCGTGGGCCGGCGCGGCAGGCTGCAGCGCGGGAGCGGGCCGGCGCGGGCGCTGGCTGGGCCGGCGCTGCGGCGCGGAGCTGGGCCGGCGCTGCGCGGGCGAGCGGCGCGCGCGGCCGAGCGGGAGCGGGCTGGCGCGGCGCTGGCCGGGCCGAAAGGCCAAATGGGCCGAAAGTGGGGCGCGGAAGAAATTCGTTTTTCTTTTTCTTTTTCCAAAAACTTTTCAAACTTTGACCACTCAAAAACAGTTTTAAAAACTCCAAACTAGGTTTTGAACCAAATACAAAAGTTGCTCCAAAAATTTTTCTCTACAACTTTCATATAGGACACTTTTTCTGAAAACCATTTTTAAATCATCCACATAAACAAAGCCAATTTTGAAATATAAACCATTTTGTTTGACCTATTTTTATTTAACAAACTATTTTGAACTAGGTCAAAACTCCAACATGAAAAGCACTCTACTCAATGTTCTCTATTTTATAAAACTCTTTGCCAAAACAGAAATCCACTTAGATCATCAAGTCCAATAGAAATCCAAATCCAAATAAATAAACAAAAGACAAAAGCACTCTCATGCACATGAAATGATGCAATGCATTGCTTAGGCTTTCTTAGTATCTAATTGCAGTGCCTAATACAGTGCTTGACACTAGGGTGTCACACTTACCATCGCATGTGGGCTGTACTCAAAGGTCTCAATCACAGCAGTCCAACAACGATAAGGTCCTAGGTTGAGTAACACTACAACAAGACTCCATTCTTGATGTAAGTTACTATCATTATAAAGTTGTCTCAAGATTCATTCTTTCCATAACATAACAACCATTTTTAAAAGCACCTACTACAATGAAGTAAGTAAGCATGACTAAGGCCCTGTTTGGTTGGGCTGTGGCTTTTGCAAAAGCTGCTGTGGGCTGTGACTTTTGTAAAAGCTGCTATGAGAAAGCAGCTGTGGGATAAGTAGAAGCTTGTTTGGTTCGATAGTTGTGGCTTTTGGAAAAGCTAGTATCACTTCCATCTGGACCCCACATGCCATACACACGAATCTTCTTCTTCCTCTCGCAGGGAGGTCGTGTTCACGTCACAGGAGAGGAAAGGGGCGGGGGAGATCAGGGCTGGGGCTGGGGCTGGCCGGCTCGCTTGGAAGGGCCGCGCCGCCCGCGGGGGCGGCCATGCCATGGGAGGAGGGAGCGCCACCCGCCGGGGCTGGCCGCGCCGCTCGCCTGGGAAGGCCGCGCCGCCCGTCGGGACCGGCCGCGCCATGGGAGGAGGGAGCGCCGCCCGCCGGGGCCGACCTCGCCATGGGAGGAGGGAGCGCCGCCCGCCGAGGCCGACCGCGCCGCTCGCCTGGGAGGGCCGCGACCAGCCGCGCCGCCCGTCTGGGTGGGCCACGGAGCCCACCGGGGCCGGCCACGCCATGGGTCGGAGGAGCTGCGCCATGGGAGGAGTTCTGGCCGTGCGCCATGGTCGGGGTCAGGTCGCGCTCGCGAATGGGAGAAAGGAGGCGGATGAAAAAAAAGAACGAATAGTTTTCTTTCATAACTAGTGGCAGGTGGGTAATTTCTAGACCCAAAAGCCAGTGAAAGCAGGGGGAGAGGTGCTTTTGCATTTGTACTACAGCAAAAGCTGCTTTTGGGTAAAAGCAGTTGTGGCTTTTTACCTCTTTGGTTAGCTTTTGGCTTTTGCAAAAGCAAAAGCAGGTTGAAAAGCCCAACCAAAGGGGACCTAAGCATACTAAGCATTTTCATAAAACGGGTATCAAGGTTAAGTGTTGGAATCATCAAGGTTGGTAATGCATCAAATAGGGTTCACTCAACTCCTATTCACTTAATGCATCATATTAATTCAAGTGATATCAATAACTTTATAAAATACAAGGATAGGTTTAATGTCCGGGGCTTGCCTTGGTGATCAGCGAAGTCTGGAGATTCTGAAAAAGCAGAAGGATCCACACACTCAGGAGAAACCCACTGAGGATCAGGTCCTTCCGAAACGAGATCTACACGTAGAAGTGCATATGCATGATCAATGAGATGCTTATGACATGATCATGGTAAAGATGAAAATTTTCTAAGCTGTAGACATATATTCGTACAATCTTTCATCACGGTAAAGTTGCAAATCAACGAAACCAAATTAGCTATTAAACTATATATTATTACTAAGCAAATTTTATTATCTTTATTAAGCAAGATTAGGTAACTATCAAGCAACAAAAGGTCATTAGCATAAAGGAATCCATAACCAGGGAGCAAATCTTGCTAGTTTTCCACTGGTTGTCAAACAATTCCAAAAGTCACACAAATCTAAAAGGGATTAACTATTTCTTTTTATTTTATAAGTCATTTTAATTAGCCCTTTATTTATACACAAATCATACTTATTCAAACAGAGCTGAAATTAATCATGAAGGTAGATATTAGTGACATAAACTCACATGTCAAATTTCATAATTTTTGGAGAAACACAAAATCACATAATTCATCAAAGTTGCATTTATTAATTAAAGCACAAATTTTATTGGCATAGTAAAAGTGCTCCAAACACAAGTTTCATAATTTTTATATTAGCACAGACATGCTATCATCTATCATGTCAAATTTCACAATTAACAGAGCTATAGAAAAATTATAGCAAAAATAACAAAATTAGCTACTGTGCATAAAGCCAGAAAAAGAAAAACACAAAACTAGCCCAAACTGGGCTTTCGGTCCAATCCAGCGCAGCCCAACGCGCGTGGAAACTGGCCCGGCCTGGCTCCCGCCCGCGCGCCTTGGCAACTTTGCAGAAAAGCCCTTCGGCTTAAACGAAACTAACCCGCACTCCACAGCGCTATTCACATGAGTCACGGGCTTTGCAACCAGCACCCCGCACTTTCTCGTCTTTACAACAGCGAGGTCCTCGACCCTGGCCAGAACGGACGGCGGCGTACCGAGCGCCGGCGAGTCTTACGCCGGCCAACTCCGGCCAGAAGAGACCTAACGGACGCGAGCACAAGCACCGACGAGTCACCCGCGGCCGATAGAGCCTCTAACCCTAAACGCTACTGCTCCGGTGAGGTCTGGCCACGCACGGCGGCGGACCGAACCGCGGCGGAGCTGTTCCGGCGAACCTAGGCTAGCAACAGAAGAACGGAGGGGCTAGGAAGCTCCAGTAGCTTACCCTGCTACTGCCTGTGTAGCTGGTTCGAACGGAGGATGCACGGAGAGAAGGAGTCCACGGAGCAGTGGCTTGCGGCGGCGAACTCCGGCGAGGCAAGCGATGTTCCGGCGAGACCTGAGCACCAAACAAAGAACCATCGAGCCGATGAGCAACCTGGGGTCAAGATGAAACAGAAACACGAGATAGGAAGAGAAGAGGAGTGCTCGGTTGAGCTGACCACGACGAGGTCGAGCTCGGCGGCGTTTTTGCCCGGCGGGAAGAAGAACGGCGAGTACGAGCTCTCTGATGCAGTAGAGGTCGAAGGG
Source organism: Coix lacryma-jobi var. lacryma-jobi (assembly GCA_009763385.1). Classification (NCBI taxonomy): domain Eukaryota; kingdom Viridiplantae; phylum Streptophyta; class Magnoliopsida; order Poales; family Poaceae; genus Coix; species Coix lacryma-jobi. The sequence continues at coordinate 30,207,085 of CM019827.1, read as the reverse complement.
ATGGGCTCTGGAGATGCGCAAGGAGTTAAGGAGTTTATAGCCGCGGTGAAATTTGGATGAGGACGCTCGGGTGCGGTGAATTTGGGATTGAGTTGGGATTGTTCCCGTCGGTGCCCTAGGTGGCAAAACGGCGACGGCGAGGTCTAGAGAAAGCGCCACGACGCGAGGGAGAGCGCCAGCAGCTGCTTCACTTTGCCACGAACACGGTTGCGAGTTCAAACGAGAAAGATCGACGACCTTTGCGCTGGCAGTACCGATCAAAGATCGGCCTCTCACCGCCATGAACAGGGAAACAAGCTTATCCCCCTCTCCTTTATACCCTTTCGGAAAATTTGAAATTACATCAGATTTTTGAATATAAGTTGAAAATATGTTAAAATATCAAATGTTCAGAATTCAATACTGAACATCTTTTATTTTTGCAATATATGCAGAATATGCTCAGATTTTGAATTAGGGTTTGCAAATCAAAAGGGGACAATTAGGGCAAAAGGGTATTTTCACCAATACTTCTGATTTTGCATAAGAACTTAAAAAACTTTATACATCAAAGTTGATCCTTATCAAAAATGGAGCAACTTTGCTTTTTGAAACATACTCAAATTCTTTTTAGATTTTGATTAATAAGAAAGGGGATAAAATAGGGTTTTTAGATTAATTAAACCATTTAATTGAATTTCAACCCAATTTGAATTATACCTCAATGGTGACTTGAAACATGTTCCAAATACACCTTTGAGACATAATACCAAAATTTGGTAAAGATTCCATTACTATATTAGAAATTACCATAATACCCTTATATAGCATAAAAGCATTAAACACCACAAAGAAAACATAAACTAGGGTTTCAACTTAAACACTCCTTATCAACTAAGCACAAGCATGATGACTTAAACTTGTTTTTAGTGAATGCATAATTAGGTTATCAACTCAAATGAAATGCCAGTGCTTATGATGACATATCAAGTTTTAGTCTGCTTAACACCAGAGTGTTACAGCTCTTTCCCCCTTAAAGAAATCTCGTCCCGAGATTTAACCTGTAGGCTAACTAATGGAAAAGGAAATGTGTCAGACACTTTCATTACTAACCTTTACATAAAGCAGGGGATAAGTCATCATATTACAGATCATAAGGACTAGATAGAAGAAAGAAACTCAGGAAAACTTTCTAAGAGGAACTCTTCTGATTCCCACGTGGCTTCATCTTCCGTATGCTGATTCCATTGAACCTTGTAGAACTTGACAGTTCTTTTTCGAGTGACTCGATCTTTTTGGTCCAGAATCTTGATAGGATACTGAAAGGTCCTAGTTTGGTTTTGGTAATTGAGTGACAACTTTAGGTGGACTAATGGTGTTTGAAGTGAATTACACAGGTGATTAGTCCATAGGTGATCATGTGTGAGCAACATATGCCATAGAGGAGAAATGGCTTGGAAGATATTGCAAGGCTCACACATGTGAAGAAGGATCTCATTGCATATGTGACATGACATGTGGTCATGTGGCTAAGATGGTGAAGATCAAGGCAAGACTTGGCTTGACGAACCGGTTGCGAAGGTGAAGGGCAAGTTGAGGCTTTGAAGCCGTTGGTACCGAGTGTCGGGAGGCTTAAGCAAGACTTGGCGCTGAAGGACCGAAGCGATGGTGAAGAGCAAGTGATGTCAAGATCGATGGACCATGGAGGCCATGTGATGATATGAAGTGGATCATATCATTTGATGAAGAGGTTGGTGCATCAACACCGGAGGAGATGGAATGGAATGCGCAAGGCAAAGGTATATTTGTAGGGCATTTCATTTCACCGGTCATAGGTGTGTAGAGAAGATTATGACCGGGTTTAGGATAGATGGCCGTACTATTAAGAGGAGCAAACTTGTTTGCATATCGGTCATCTAGTGCCACTTGAGCGATCTAACTTTGCGATGTTACTAAGATCGAGTGGCGTGGTGAGAGCAAGTGAAAATCCTTTGAAAATTGTTTGTGAAAATGCTAACACACATGCACATGATGGTGTACACTTGGTGGTGTTGGCACATTTGCAAAGGAGAAGGTGTTGGAGTTGATTTGGATCAACTCGGAGAAGTTTCGGAGAAAGCTTTGGTTCAAAAAAAAGCGATGGATCTTGGATTGGAATTCTGTTCTAATCCTTTGTGATTTGGATCTTGAAATTCATGTGGGATGTGTAGCCCTCTGAATAAGCTTTCCAAAATGTCCAAGATCATCGAAATCGGAGTTTGGAGTGAAGAGTTATGGCCGTTCTAGCGCGGGGAGTGCAGGCTGGTGTAGTCGGTAGTACCGACCCTGGTGGTCGGTAGTACCGACCCAAGAGGGCTGTTTGCAGCCTCTTTGGATGTGGCTTGGTTTGGCCTAGCGGTAGTACCGCCATAACCTCGGTACTACCGCCCGCGGTGGTACCGACCTATGGCCGGTAGTAACCAAGTTTCGCGAGGCTCTCTGTAGAGTTGAAAATGGCCTGGCGGTAGTACCGCCATTACCTCGGTACTACCGCCCGCGGTGGTACCGACGCAAGGTCGGTAGTAGCTTGTTTTTCGCAGAGCTCTCTGTTCGCGGCCGATTTTGGCTTGGCGGTAGTACCGCCATTACCTCGGTACTACCGACCTCGGAGGTACCGACCAGAGAGTCGGTGCTTCGCCTTAATCAGCAGGATGTGAGTAAACGACTAGTTTGACTAAGCCGGTAGTACCGCCCAGGAGGGGTCGGTACTACCGACCAAAGCGCAGAAAAGGGGAAACGGCTAGTTGGCCGCTCCCCTCTATATATAGTCGTTGGGGCCGGTTTTGGGAGAGCGGCTAGAGCACTCCAAAGCCTTGGTGGCTTGTGTGGATGTGCTTGTGAGCCCTCTAACACACATATGCTTTAGTGCTCATCCGATTGTGTGAGAGAGTGATCCTAGTGCGTTGCTTTGAGAGATAGCATCGAGTGGCACTAGGTGTTCGTGTTGCAAGCCGGTGGTGCTTGTTACTCTTGGAGGTTGCCACCTCCTAGACGGCTTGGTGATCGAGTCTCCGTCGTGAAGCCCGCGTGAAGATTGTGCGTGGCTCCGGAGAAGGATTGTGAGGGGCATTGTGCTCGCCCCGCGGGGATCGCGAAGAGCAACTCTAGTAGAGCGTGTCATTGAGTTACCCTCACTTGTGGGTGAGTTCTTGCGGCGCTCGAGTGTCGAGCTAGGTGTGGTGCCTATTAGCCGCCGAACTACCAAAGTGTGTGGTCGACACAACGGGGACTAGCTTGGTGGCAACCAAGTGAACCTCGGGAGAAAAATCACCGTGTCAACTTTGTGTTCATCTTCTCGGTGGTTTGCAAACTCCTTTCACTAGCTTGTATTTACTTGTTCATATACATGTGCTAGTGTAGTTGCTCTTATGATTAGTTAGCTTGTGTAGCTTGCTAGTTACCTTCCTAGCTTGTGTAGCATAGAAGTTGATCCCATGAGTGACTAGTTGACTTGTAGTCTTGCTAGTCACATTGCTTAGTTTGTGTAGCTAAGTTGAGCTCTCTAATTTGGCTTGTGTAGCCTTGTTATTGAGCATTGCTAGTGAGCTTAGGCTTTGTGCTTTTGCTTAGTGGCATGTGTAGGAGCTCCCCGGTTGATTGAGTACTAGTTGCTTAGGTTTGTGTAACCTTGCAAGCTAGAATTGTTTAGGTGAGCTCTAGCTAGCCCGACACCTTATTTGCATTGTTTAGGATTTTTTATAAGGTGTCATAGAGTATAAGTAGAGGGGTGTAGTCTTGGCTAGACCGATAGTTTTAATTCCGCATTTGTTTCGGTTAGCCGGTGCGATTAATTTTAGAAAGGACTATTCACCCCCCCTCTAGTCCGCCATCTCGACCCTTCAATTGGTATCAGAGCAAGGTCTCTCTTTTGTGGTCTTCACCGACCCGAGAGGATGGCGTCTAGTGGGCTAGATGATGTGTGTGATACACATATTTTTGATGGCACACACTTTGCACAATGGAAACACCATATGCTTGATCATTTTCGTGCAAAGGGGCCAAAGTTTTGGTGGATTATCACTAGTGGTCTCACTCATGTTTTGGACCATAGAAATCTCACCAAAGCTCAAAAGGAACTCTTTGAACTTGATGCAAATGCTTATTGTTATCTAATCGATGCATTGAGTTTTGAGTTGTTTTATAAGATAAACTCCAAGGGGACCGCCCATGAGATGTGGGAATCCATCAAGCACACCTTCGGTGACTCATCTACATGGCATGATGGCAAGTTCAAGGAGGATGAGACCAAGGTGGTGGCACATGAGGATGTTGAGCATGACCACAACTTGGTAGTTGTGGAAGATTGCTCCACCTCATGGTCAAGTGATGATGATGATGATGATCGATCTTCAACAAGCTCACTTGACAAGGTTGATGGTGATGATTCAAGTGTTGCAAGTAATGATTCTACTCCAAGCACACTTGATGATGTTGATGGCTCATGCTCGGGTGATGATTGTGATACTACTACAAGCCCATCACCACATTGCTTCATGTCACAAGTTGACACCAAGGTATCTAATGCTAATGTGGTTGATCATGTTGATTCATATGATGAGCTTGTTAGTAGACTTGCTAGCATGACCATGTCTTTAGAAAATGAGAAAAATAAAACAATGAAATTAGCAAATGAAAACTCATTTCTAAAGAACTCATGTGAAGAACATAAGCGCTTACTTGATGTTCTTAAAGCTTCACATGATGATTTAATTGAAAAGTATGGCTCTCTCATTAAGGAGCTTTCAAAGAAAATTAAAAATAATGAGAGCTCATCACATGGATCAAATGATCAATTGCAAAATGTTGCCAACCCATGTGATGTAGGCAAGAAGAATGTATCCACCTCTTGTGATGATTTATTAGCTATGCCATGTTCTTCACATATAGATGCTTGTTCTACTTCTATGTCTTGTGAGACTAACATTTTGAAGGAGAACAATGAGCTCAAAAGTGAAGTGAAGAACTTGAGCAACAAGTTAGAGAGGTGGTGTAGATCAAAGGTCACCCATGAGCACATGATGAAGAATCAAAGAAGCTATGGTGACAAGAGTGGCATTGGCTTTAACAAAAGCAATGTCAAAGGCAAGAGATGGGGCAAGAGAAGACATGAAAGAGAAATGAAGAAGCAAGAACAAGAAAAGCTATCTCATTTCATGTGCTATCAATGCCATGAGATGGGACATCTTGCAAATGCTTGCCCCAACAAGAAGAAGCCTCAAGTATTGCCACAAGAAAGGAAGCCCCAAGTTCATATCAAGAACAATCATCATGATGGTGACTTGATGATGAAGAAGAAAACAAGAAGGGGCGGAAGAGCAAGGCATCTAATTCATATCCAAGATGCCAAGATGATGATGAGCAAGAATGAAGAAAAGAAGAAAGATTTGGCTCACATCAAGTGCTACAAGTGTGGTGACATGGGACACTTTGCCTCGGAGTGTCCTACCAAGCTTGAGAAGAAGATTCAAGCAAAAGAGAAGAGGCAAGGCAATGAGGAGCAACACATGAGCAAGGAAGAAAAGGCTCAATCAAAGAGAGTTTGCTACTCATGTCGGGAAAGGGGACACATGGCAAATTCATGTCCCCTAGGTAAAACTTCTAAGCCTATTTCAATTGATGATAATATTGTGCTTAGAAAGGATGAAAATGGTACCTCTAAGGATACTATTGCAACTCATCCCGCTACTCATACTAAGGCTATGCCTAAGTATGTTGCTCCTAACTTGAGAGGACCCAAACTAGTTTGGGTACCATCAAAAAGTGGATGATTGTGTGTAGGTACCATGGCATTGGAGGCTTGATTCAATTTGTTCCATGTTGATCATTATATGATTGAGTCAAGTAATGAAGCTTAGTGCTATCCAAACCCAATGCCAAGACAAAAGAGTGAAGTCCAAGTGCTACAACGAACAAGTGCAAAAGATCAAGTTGTGGTGGTAGATTGGAATATTCGAAGGCTTGCAATCAAATTGAGTTGAAGCTTGCTTTTGGATGATCATGGGCTACTAAGGTATATCTTAGTTGATCATATTCATTTGGATGCATATGAGTTGATTGAATTGGATATATATATATGCATATGTTGCTTGCTATAAGATGATTGAATGGATTTGATGCTTAGTGATCAAAATTGAGTTAGTTTGAATGGATATGTTCATGAGACTTCTTTTAGTAAGTGATTTGAATGGATATATGTCTTGTGAGAATACTCAAACAAGTTAGCTCAAGTTTGATTCAAATTGGTAGAGTATAGCTCAATTGCTCAAAGTTGTTCAATATTGCAAAATCTGAGTGAGCTGAGAAGATAGCCATGTTTGAGTGATCAAATCTTTTTGGATTGGCTTGAAATTTGGTACACATGCTCTACACTTATGGTATTAGTTGCTGTGCAAAATTCATAATAATTGGATAAGTGATGCTTTGGTTTTGGAGTAGATCTTGTCAACTATAGTGCAGCAGTTTTCAGCATGTAGTACTATGGAAAGAATTGAAATCTGGTAGCAATCTAGAAAGCCAATGAAGCTCAAATTTTTATGGCTGCTAGAACACTTAGAGAGGCACATCTCCACCAAATTTCATAGTCATTAGACTTATATTTTGGGAGATATGCATGTTTCTTTGAGAAGGACAGAATCTGCCAGAAAACTGACAATTATTGGATTAATCTAGAGTCACTTTGATTGAAAGGCCCTCAAGTTGGAATCATGTTTATAAGTGGTTGAGGGACCTATGTTTGGTTTTGAGATGAGCTAGAAGCATGAAAAATATGAGTACAAGTTCATTTGATTGGGAAGTATATTTGGCACACATTTGGTACTCAAATTGAAGATTAAGACCGACATCAAGATGAAGATAAAGATCAAGTTCTAGTATCAAATTGAAGATCATTAGGAAGAAAGAAAAAAAACTCAAAGAAGGATTCAAAATCACATTTCTAGAAGAGTTCAAATGGATCAATCAAACAAAGTCAATTCAAGTGAGTATCAAGGATGATTCTTTGGAGAGAGGTCACTTCTCCCTTTTGTAGGGGCTTGCCGCCTTTTGTAGGTTAACCGAGCATGATGCTTGGAAGGCTAACATGGAAGTGGTGATCTAGAGTATCATTGGAGATGCTTAGTTGGAGAAATCAAGAGATTGATCAAGAAAGAAAGCAAGCAACACCCAAGATAGAGAAGCAAATCATGAGTGACATTCATAAATGCAAGCAAAGATCAAATGAAGAAGCAAGCCAACCACAACAAGATAGTGCACTTAATCGTATGGGTGAAGATTTGTTCTATCAATTGGTATATATTGGTCTTCACCATGGACTTCACATTGCTATTTGGAGCTTAATTGGAATCAAATGACTATCCTCTACTCCAAGATAGCAAAGGTATCATTGTAATGTGCATGATCATTTCATCCCTTACTAGTATGCGGTTAGTGCATATAGTACATGCTCAATAGGATCATGCATAACAATTGAAAAGTTTAAATTCATAGCCTACCACTATTGCTTGTTTGATTATATGATCTAGTGGTTAGTATATGAGTTTGTTCATGAGCTAGTGAACCCAAGTACTTGATCTAGAAGATGAACATTAAGTGTCTAATTCAACATGAGTAAGATAACCATTGAAAGATGTGTGAAGAAGCTTACTCTAGAGCAAACCGAGTTAGATATCTTGTGCAATATTGCCTAGATCAAGTCACAAATGAGAAACTCATGAAGATGACAAGAGTTCAAAAAGAAGCTAATAATGCAAATGGATATCAAGTTAAATTTTCATTCAAAGTGGTATCCTACAAGACTTCAAATGATCCTCAACTATAAGTGATCAAATCAAGCAAAGCATCCCTCACCAACAAGAGCTTAAGCTTATCAAGTGGATGACCCATGCTATGACATAGGGGAGGTGCCCCACCTATTGGTATCAAGGTCAAAGATCCTACACATGGTGTCATTCCAACACATATGGTGGTGTCCATAAAAAATGAAGACTCAAATGTCAACCATCTACCCTAGTGCAACCCTTTGTATCAAGAGAAGCATGCCTTTTATGGTCATTGATGACAAAGGGGGAGAAAGTGAAGTGCCAAAGATATGATATGATAGGGAGAGAAAACAAGAAAAGAAGATGGACATGGATCAAGAGGGAGCAAGATTGGATAATGCGTGTCGGTGGTACAAAAAAGGGGTACCCCTGATTAACGCAAACACGCGAGCACTCCATCTCCGTCTCGCCCGAGCCCTCCCAGCCAGGCCTCGGGCGAACGCTCCATCTCCGTCTCGCCCGAGCCCTCCCAGCCAGGCCTCGGGCGAACGCTCTATCTCCGTCTCGCCCGAGCCCTCCCAGCCAGGCCTCGGGCGAACGCTCTATCTCCGTCTCGCCCGAGCCCTCCCAGCCAGGCCTCGGGCGAACCGCTCTATCTCCGTCTCGCCCGAGCCCTCCCAGCTAGGCCTCGGGCGAACGTTCTGTCTCCGTCTCGCCCGAGCCCTCCCAGCCAGGCCTCGGGCGAACGCGCTCCCACACCTCGAGCCTTAACGCGCGGACCTCGAGCTGTACAGACAGCTGCACCAGCCCATACCACGCATTTAACGCCTTCACCTACTCCGGTCATGTCCACTAGTGCACGGCATGTGTAACACCCTGATTTAATTTTTCCCCAATTTAATAAAAGGAATTAGAAATTAAATAGGTTGGCTAGTTTATTAGAGGAGGAAAATAAAATTTATTTATCATTTTTCATGTTGCATTCATGCCATGGCATATTTTTATTGTGTGGTAAATGATTTATTAAAACCCGTATAGGGCGAATCGGATTTATTCTATTTAGAAAGCAAATAAAAAGGTTTATGAAAATTTTACAAAATCAAAATCAAGTTTTACTTCCAAAACCTAGGGAAAACTTTTTGAAAAGTTGCAAACTTGGTTTGGTTTTAAACTGATTTGAAATGAATTTTCAAATGAATTTGTAAGCTAAAAAAAAGGGGTTGCCTTGGACTCTCCTCTCCCTCTCCATTTCAGCCCACCCCCACTCTCTATCTCCCCTTCGCGCCGGCCCGCCACCTCCCGCGGCCCAGCGTAAGCCGCGGCCCAGCGCACCCCTCGGCCCACTTCCCTTTCCCCTCTCCCTCGCCGCTCCGGCCCAACAACCCGCGTGGGCGCAAGCCGAGCCGCCAGCCACAGCGGTCCACCCCGCGAGCACGCCCCTCTCTCCCCGTCTCGCTCTCTCAACCCCGCACCAGACCGCCCCGCCCTTCGCGCGCAGGCGATCGATCCCGGCTCCGTTTTCCCCGGATCGATCCACACCACCTCAACGCGCCGCCACCCTTCCCTCTGTCTACAAAAGCTGAAGCATCTCCACGTGGGACCTTTCTCGCATCTCGCCGAAACCTCGCCGCCACCGCCATAGCCGAGCCAACGCAAGCTTGATTCTCCCCACCGTCACAGCTGCTCCGACCCCTCTTCAAGCGCCATCGTGCTCGCGGAGCCGCTCCGCGACCGGGGGATCCCTCACCAGCGAACGCCTACGTCGGGAGCTTCGCGACGTCGATCACGCCGGAGCTCCGAGCCGCGGACGTCGCCCCACCGTCGAAACCACCCTGCCGAGCCCTCCCCGTCGTCGGAAAACCCTCCATCGGATCCGCTGTAAGCCCCTCTGTCGATCCCGTCGACCCCTCTGACTCTACCGCACCATAGGATAGCTTCTAGAAGCGCCGGCGAGCTCGCCACCGCGGGATTCATGGCGCCGCCGCGCACAGTCTCGTGCCGCCGCGCTCGGCCCCGCCGGTGGCCAAACCCCGCCACCGTCACCGTCCGATCCAAAACGGACAGCCCAGATTAGATCCGGGTGTGAACCGGTATACACCGGGCGCATAACACCGTGGACGCGGTCCACCAGCGCCACGTCAGCGGCCCACGGCCACGTGGAACACCACCACCAACCACCACGCGCCACGCGGCGCCACGCCAGCACCACACGCACCGCAGCCGCAGTTTTGCAAAAGAGACCCCGCTCTTTCCTTGAATAAACCCGCGCTACACATCCACTGTACACTGAGTCACGCGGATCTTGCAACCAAGCCCCTCCGTTTCTGTGTAAATGAGGCGCGGTCCACACCACGGCCGCCCGCTCAGATCTAATCTGAGCCGTTCGTCGCCCGATCAACGGCTGACAGCCCTTCATACCGCTTCACCCCTGCAACTTTGCTAAAGAGACCCTGCCTTTTTACGTAATCAACCCGCGCTCCTGATCCACTGTGCGCTGAGTCTGTGAATATTCCGATCCAGCCCATGCGCTTTTACCAAATCGAGGCCCAGTCCAGCCGCATTTTCCTTTTCTGTTTTATTTATTTAAAATCCGAAAATGAGTTCAGTCTATTTACGGAATTGCCACTCAGATTCAAATGCTTATAACTTTTTCGTTTTAACTCCGTTTCGACCCATTCAACTTGCGTTAGATTCATAATTTAGTTCTCTACGCAGTAGATCTATTTACGTTCTGTTTTCATACTGTTTGTTGTACTGTTATTTATTTCTATTGTATTGTGCCATGTATGATGATTGGGCCAGAGAGTGCGGAGTACGAGGACGCTCCAGACCATCCTTGCGACCCAGTTGATTCGACCCAGTCCGAAGGCAAGTGTCCTTGAACATCTTGCACCTACTTTATTTTATTTTTGGTACTAGAGTAGTTAGATCTTGTAGATGCATGCTTGTCATTAATTTGAATCCCATGTTATGGTTTATTAGAAATTGTACATATTATCCTTGTCGCCTGTTTTGGGGTGTTTGGGTAGGTGTCTTGCTTAGCCCTGCAGTCATGGTTGGGATGGGAGATTAAAATGTTTATAATCTTGATTAATGAACTATGGAACGAATGTGGACAGGGTAATTTTGTAGCAACATGGTTATTAGGTAAATCCGGCAGGATGGACCCGTATTGGTGGTTTTGTGCCGTGGGACTCGGCAGCTGCTTTTAGTTTTTGGTTCTGGGCGAGTGCTAGACATATCCTGCCTGGATCCCTAGGACCCGGTTCTTGGACAAGTAACCCGGCAAAACAGCGCAACCATGAGATCTGGATGGGCTGGACCTGGCTAATTAATTAGTTTCCTCCGAGTTATGCTACACGGGGTTGGTTTAGTGGCTCAAGAGGGGGTCCCTGGGGTCGCTGACTTTGTACGTGGATGAAACCTATAAGTACGTGTACACAGGCTTTGAGAGGCTTTGTAAAGGCCTTGCAGTGCAACCTGCTATGCACCTTGGCAGTGTTTAGCGTGACGGGACCTGCACGACTCATGGGTAACGATGTGCAACCTCTGCAGAGTGTAAAACTGATATATCAGCCGTGCTCACGGTCACGAGCGGCTTGGACTTCTTTGAGATTAGTTGGTTACTGTTTACTGTTTCGGGTCATCTGATGGACTTCAGGTGCGGTTGCCTGATGGACTTCAGGTGTGGGTACTTGGTGCGACTCCAAGTGCGGTTGCTTGGTGTGACTCCAATTGTTGGTTACTCGGTGTGACTCCGAGTGGGTCTTGCTCGGTGTGACTCCGGTGTTATTACTTTTCCACAGTATCTGTGTCTATAACCTAGTAATAGGTGCATAGATTAATAGGCTTAATAGGATGTTCGCTTTAGGCGCTTGAGTCAAACAAAGTCAGCCTACCTTTGTTATATCCTCATAACATATATTTCCTACACTTGTGAGTACATTTCGATGTACTCACCCTCCCTCTTTGTCCCCCTGCTACCCCACCCAGACGCTGGCGATTACGGAGAGCGCCTGGTGGCCACGTTCACACGAGGAGCCGGAGTATCCAGAGGACGGTGGCTTCGACCCTGACGACCTGTACTAGATGGCGCTACCCCCCGGTCGCCTTCCTGTGGAGATGGAGTCCAGACTTCCGTGACTCTTCAGAGTCTTCATTAGAGTTAGACGTCGAGAGAGTCTGTACTTTTCTTTCAGACCCGAGGGTCATTTATGTAATAAAGTTCGATACTATTAATAAAGCATTGTTTTGATATTTACTATGATGTGGATATATGTATGAAAATTGATCCTGGCATACATATATTGTGCTCCAATTTTGTTCTTAAATTGGGGTGTCACAGAGTGGTATCAGAGCCGTGTTGCCGTAGGACGCTACCTAGTCGTCCGTCGAGTTTACAAAACTATTTTTAAAACCCCATCTCTTTTCTCACTTCTGTAACCCTTTCTCTGCTGAAAATTCAAACTTTGTTTCAAAGTAGGTCCTCCCATAGTAGGATGCCCACCATAAATGTTTTGAACTCGTAGCACGTTGATTGACATGTACTTGTGCACATGTTTTGATTTGGTTCTTTGTAATGATTGTTGGTGTGTTGCGACCGTCAGGTTGCAGCAACATCATTTGTTTAAATGTTTTACTAATCAAATTAACTAACCAAATCAGGGTTCTATATACCTATCTATCATATCTCACTCTTACTCCTGGAAAATGTAACAGATGGTTGACACCAGGAGCAGCGCGGGTAACGCCGGTAACGCTGGCGGGAGCGGGGCAGGTGGCAACCAGCCGCCTCATCCTCATCCACCTCCACCTCCGCCTCCGTACGACCCGCTCCAGAGGCCCACAGGTGCAGAACCAGATGATGCAGAACATGGCCCAGATGATGCAGCACATGCAGCAATGGCGCAGGCTGCTCAGGGTGCTCAGGTGCAGAGCTGCACAGCCACCCCGACCGGATGACACCCTTAGGCTTCATGAACGACGCGCCCTCCAGTGTTCCACCACGCCATAGAGCCATGATGCAGATGAATTGGCTCGAGACGATACAGGCAATTTGCAGCTTGCTCATGTCGGGGACCTTGATAAGGCCCTCTACGCCCGCACCGCTTCAGGGCCCGGCGAAGAACTGGTGGACTGCGTACACCGCAGCTCATGCGGCCGCCGACTCGATCACTTGGAGGAGTTCCGCAGGGCATTCCGCGACCAGTACGTCCCTTTCGGCGAGATCAGGGTGAAGCGCCGCGAGTTCCAGGATCTCAGGCAGGGCGCGATGACAGTGCGTGAGTATCTCACGCGGTTCAGCCAGCTGTCCCGTTACACCCCAGATGACGTGGACACAGATGATAAGAAGCAGGAGTGCTTCAGGCAAGATCTCTGTCATTCTTTCATATTAAATATAATCTTCATATACCCTTGTTTCATTCCTTTTGTTACCGTACCTGATCAATAATGAAATTGTTATCTGCTTCAGGCATGGGTTAACCCAGGACTCCGCTATGCCCTAGCTTCAAATGAGTATTCCTCATTTCAGAAGCTGGTTGACCGTGCCTTCGCAGTGGAGAAGGAACGGAAGGACCTCGATGCCGATCGCAAGAGGAAGATGACGTTCCAGGGACAGTCCTCCGGCAGCTCTACTCGTCCCCGCTACGCCTCCCCTGCCTCAGTTTCCAGGCAGATTCCCAGCAGCAGCAGTACCGGCCGCCCCCCAGTCCCGGCAGCCCGCTCCTCAGTACAGGCCCCAGCTCATAGTACCAGGCTCCACCTCAGCAGCAGCAGCAGCAGCAGCCGCCGCGCCAGGCTCAGGCACCTCGCCAGGGTCTTCCAGCTCCGCAGCAGCCCCGTTCAGCACAGGGGCAGGTCAGATTGGTCCCTGCTACAAGTGCAACCAGATGGGACACTTCGCCAACAAGTGTCCATTGAGGCAGCCAGCTCCACCGCAGTCACGTCTCGCAGGCCAGCCTCAGAGCTACACTCGTGGTCGTGTGAACCACGTGACGGCGAGTCTGCTCAGACGGCACCAGACTGGTGTTTGGTACGTTCCTTGTTGACTCTCACACCCGTTACAGTCTTGTTTGATTCCGGAGCATCTCATTCGTTCATATCAGCACCCTGCGCATCTAAATATAATATGAATAGAGTGTTATGAAAAAGCATCTGCTAGTGAATCTCTCCTGAGGAACTGATATCGAGGCATGTGTGCCCGAATGTGAGCTTAACCATAAGGGGGGTAGTCCTTTCCCACCTCTCTTATTGTTCTGGATTCCCAAGTATTGATGTCATTCTGGGAATGGATTGGCTACGCAAGTACCAGGGAGTCATGATTGTGCTCAGAGGCTAATCACAGTGCAGCATCCAGATGGCACGGAGATTGGTATCGAGCACCGACAAAGATGATTGAAGAAGCCAGAGCAATATGAGGCTGTCGTGGTACCTGATATCCGAGTTGTCAAGGAGTTCCCTGATGTCTTCCAGAAGTGCCAGGTATGCCACCTGATCGTGAGATTGAGTTCTCTATTTTTAGTTCCTGGCACTGCACCTATATACAGGCGACCATATAGAATGGATGCCGAAAAGCTAGCCGAGCTGAAGACGCAGATCCAAGAGCAGTTAGAGAAGGTGCTATTCGTCCTAGTACATCCCCGTGGGGAGCCCCTGTGATCTTTGTTCCGAAGAAGGATGGAGGTCTGCGGATGTGCGTTGATTACCGCGCATTGAATGAAGCTACCATCAAGAACAAGTACCCCGATTCCTCGCATTGATGATCTGTTTGATCAGTTGAAGGGTGCTCATGTGTTTCTCGAAGATTGACCTGCAAACAGGTTATAACCAGCTGAAGATTCGGAGGCTGATATTCCCGAAGACGGCATTCGTAACTCGATATGGGCTATATGAGTACACAGTGATGTCCTTCGGCTTGACTAATGCCCCAGCTTTCTTCATGTATCTGATGAACAAGGTCTTTATGGAGTTTTTAGATCTGTTCGTCGTGGTGTTCCTTGATGATATCCTGATATTCTCGAAGACTGAAGAAGAACATGAGAAGCATCTGAGATTAGTGTTGCAGAAGCTCAGAGCATCGGTTGTATGCAAAAGCTGAGCAAATGCGAGTTCTGGTTGAAGAAGGTTGCATATTTGGGGCATATCATCTCAGAGGGTGGTGGTATCAGTGGATCCAGGCAAGGTCCAAGATATATTGGACTGGAAGGTACCTGAGAGCGTTACTGAGATTCGGAGTTTTCTCGGTATGGCTGGATATTATCGCCGCTTCATTGAAGGATTCTCCAAGATCGTGAAGCCGATGACGAGACTGACTGAGAAGGGTGCCAAGTTTGTATGGTCCCCTGAATGCCAAACTGGTTTTGAGGAGCTGAAAGCGAGATTGACCTCTGCTCCTATTCTTGTCATGCCAGATGTCCCAGAGAACTTCACACGTGTATTTGTGATGCTTCGCGACAGGGTCTAGGATGTGTGCTTATGCAGGAAGGTCTGATTGCTTATGCCTCGAGACAAGCTCAGGAAGCATGAGCTGAATTACCCTACTCATGATCTGGAGTTAGCAGCAGTTGTTCATGCTCTGAAGATCTGGAGGCACTATCTGAGGGGAAAAGACGGAGATATATACTGATCACAAGAGCTTGAAGTACATCTTCACCAGCCAGATCTGAATCTCCGCCAACGGAGGTGGCTAGAGTTGATCAAAGATTATGATCTGAGTATCAACTATCATCCGGGCAAGGCGAATGTTGTTGCAGATGCCTTGAGCAGAAAGGTCTACTGCAATGTGCTTGAGATCAAGGAGCAGCAGCCCGAGTTGCATGAGGAGTTTGAGAAGCTCACTGGGTATTCTTGGTCATACTGATGCAGTGCCTTGGAGGTTGATTCGACCTTGGAGCGTGATATTCGAGCAGGACAGCTCACTGATGAGTACTTGCTAGAGATCAGACAGTTGGTCAAGGAAGACAAAGCCCCTGGATTCACGGAGGATGATCAGGGTGTTTGTGGTTCGAGGCAGGATCTGTGTTCCCGATGTGAAGGCTATCAGGAGTTGATTCTGAGGAAGTTCATGATCAGCCTACTCTCTCCATCCAGGCAGTACCAAGATGTACCAGGATCTAAAGCAGTATTACTGGTGGTATGGGATGAAGAGGGAAGTAGCGGTATGTGGCTTTGTGTGACACATGTCAGAGGGTTAAGGCCCAACCAGAGACCAGCTGGTTTGCTACAGCCCTCTGCAGGTTCCAGAGTGGAAATGGGAACAGATCAGCATGGATTTTATCACTGGTTTGCCCAGGACACAGTCCGGATATGATTCCATTTGGGGTCATAGTTGATCGCTTGACCAAGGTTGCTCATTCATTCCAGTCAAGGAGTCATATCGTGGACCACAGCTTGCAAGTTGTACATGTCCCGCATTGTGTGCTTGCATGGTGTGCCGAAGATCATAGTATCTGACAGGTACACAGTTTACCTCCAGATTCTGGAAGCGGTTGCATGAGTCTATGGACACCCGCCTCAGTTCAGTTCAGCTTATCATCCTCAGACTGATGGTCAGACAGAAAGGGTGAATCAGATTTCTTGAGGACATGTTGAGAGCCAGTGCGCTTCAGAATAGCCATAGTTAGATTGGGATAAGAGTCTTCCCTATGCAGAGTTCTCTTATAACAACAGCTATCAGGCCAGTCTCAAGATGTCACCCTTTGAAGCACTGTATGGCAGGAAGTGCAGAACACCTCTGTTCTGGAATCAGGTTGGAGAAAGGAAAGTCTTTGGCCCCGAGTCTATAGAAGAAAGCTGAAGAACAGTCAGGCAATCAGAAGCAACCTGAAGACAGCTCAGTCTAGACAGAAGAGTTATGCAGATGTCAGACGACGAGAGCTGGAGTTCCAGATTGGGGCTATGTCTATCTGAAGGTGTCACCTTCAGAGGTCTTCGGAGGTTTAATGTCAAAGGGAAGCTATCTCCGAGATTCATTGCCCTTTCAAGGTGATTGACAAGAAAGGTGCAGTTGCTTATCAGCTGGAGTTGCCTGCACGTCTGGCAGGTATTCATAATGTGTTCCATGTATCCCAGCTGAAGAGATGCCTCCGAGTTCCAGAGGAGCAGTTGCCACTTGAGGAGCTTGATCTGAGAGATGATCTGACATTCTCTGAGCCGATCAAGATCCTAGACACGATGGAACGATGTACTCGCACAAGAGGATTAAAATTTGCAGGTGCAATGGAAGCATTACTCCGAAGAAGAAGCAACATGGGAGAAGGAAGATGATCTTCGGGCAGATTTCCTCACCTCTTCGCTTCGCCGACTCTCCCTAATCTCGAGGACGAGATTCTTCTAAGGGGGGTAGGTTTGTAACACCCTGATTAATTTTTCCCCAATTAATAAAAGGAATTAGAAATTAAATAGGTTGGCTAGTTTATTAGAAGAGGAAAATAAAATTTATTATCTTTTTATGTTGCATTCATGCCATGGCATATTTTTATTGTGTGGTAATGATTTATTAAAACCCGTATAGGCGAATCGGATTTATTCTATTTAGAAAGCAAATAAAAGGTTTATGAAAATTTTACAAAATCAAAATCAAGTTTACTTCCAAAACCTAGGGAACTTTTTGAAAAGTTGCAAACTTGGTTGGGTTTTAAACTGATTTGAAATGAATTTTCAAATGAATTTGTAAGCTAAAAAAAAGGGGTTGCCTTGGACTCTCCTCTCCCTCTCCATTTCAGCCCACCCCCCACTCTTATCTCCCCTCCGGCGCCGGCCCGCCACCTCCCGCGGCCCAGCGTAAGCCGCGTCCCAGCGCACCCCTCGGCCCACTTCCCTTCCCCTCTCCCTCGCCGCTCCGCCCAACAACCCGCGTGTCGCAAGCCGACCGCCAGCCCAGCGGTCCACCCCGCGAGCACGCCCCTCTCTCCCCGTCTCGCTCTCTCCCCCGCACCAGACCGCCCCCGCCCTTCGCGCGCAGGCGATCGATCCCGGCTCCGTTTTCCCTCCCCGATCGATCCACACCACCTCAACGCGCCGCCACCCTTCCCCTGTCTACAAAAGCTGAAGCATCTCCACGTGGGACCTTTCTCGCATCTCGCCGAAACCTCGCCGCCACCGCCATAGCCGAGCCAACGCAAGCTTGATTCTCCCACCGTCGCAGCTGCTCCGACCCCTCTTCAAGCGCCATCGTGCTCGCGGAGCCGCTCCGCGACCGGGGGATCCCCACATCACCAGCAGCGCACGCCTACGTCGGAGCTTCGCGACGTCGATCACGCCGGAGCTCCGAGCCGCGGACGTCGCCCCCCCGTCGAAACCACCCTGTCGAGCCCTCCCCGTCGTCGGAAAACCCTCCATCGGATCCGCTGTAAGCCCCTCTGTCGATCCCGTCGACCCCTCTGACTCTACCGCACCATAGGATAGCTTCTAGAAGCGCCGGCGAGCTCGCCACCGCGATTCATGGCGCCGCCGCGCACAGTCTCGTGCCGCCGCGCTCGGCCCCCCGGTGCCAAACCCCGCCACCGTCACCGTCCGATCCAAACGGACAGCCCAGATTAGATCCGGGGTGTGAACCGGTATACACCGGGCGCATAACACCGTGGACGCGGTCCACCAGCGCCACGTCAGCGGCCCACGGCCACGTGGAACACCACCACCAACCCCACGCGCCACGCGGCGCCACGCCAGCACCACACCGCACCGCAGCCGCAGTTTTGCAAAAGAGACCCCGCTCTTTCCTTGAATAAACCCGCGCTACACATCCACTGTACACTGGTCACGCGATCTTGCAACCAAGCCCCTCCGTTTCTGTGTAAATGAGGCGCGGTCCACACCACGGCCGCCCGCTCAGATCTAATCTGAGCCGTTCGTCGCCCGATCAACGGCTGACAGCCCTTCATACCGCTTCACCCCTGCAACTTTGCTAAGAGACCCTGCCTTTTTACGTAATCAAACCCGCGCTCCTGATCCACTGTGCGCTGAGTCTGTGAATATTCCGATCCAGCCCATGCGCTTTACCAAATCGAGGCCCAGTCCAGCGCATTTTCCTTTCTCTGTTTTATTATTAAAATCCGAAAATGAGTTCAGTCTATTTACGGAATTGCCACTCAGATTCAAATGCTTATAACTTTTTCGTTTTAACTCCGTTTCGACCCATTCAACTTGCGTTAGATTCATAATTTAGTTCTCTACGCAGTAGAGATCTATTTACGTTCTGTTTTCATACTGTTTGTTGTACTGTTATTTATTTCTTTTTGTATTGTGCCATGTATGATGATTGGGCCAGAGAGTGCGGAGTACGAGGACGCTCCAGACCATCCTTGCGACCCAGTTGATTCGACCCAGTCCAAGGCAAGTGTCCTTGAACATCTTGCACCTACTTTATTTTATTTTTGGTACTAGAGTAGTTAGATCTTGTAGATGCATGCTTGTCATTAATTGAATCCCATGTTATGGTTTATAGAAATTGTACATATTATCCTTGTCGCCTGTTTTGGGGTGTTTGGGTAGGTGTCTTGCTTAGCCCTGCAGTCATGGTTGGGATGGGAGATTAAAATGTTTATAATCTTGATTAATGAACTATGGAACGAATGTGGACAGGGTAATTTTGTAGCAACATGGTTATTAGGTAAATCCGGCAGGATGGACCCGTATTGGTGGTTTTGTGCCGTGGGACTCGGCAGCTGCTTTTGGTTTTTGGTTCTGGGCGAGTGCTAGACATATCCTGCCTGGATCCCTAGGACCCGGTTCTTGGACAAGTAACCCGGCAAAACAGCGCAACATGAGATCTGGATGGGCTGGACCTGGCTAATTAATTAGTTTCCTCCGAGTTATGCTACACGGGGTTGGTTTAGTGGCTCAAGAGGGGTCCCTGGGGTCGCTGACTTATGTACGGGGATGAAACCTTAGAGTACGTGTAACACAGGCTTGGAGAGGCTTTGTAAAGGCCTTGCAGTGCAACCTGCTATGCACCTTGGCAGTGTTTAGCGTGACGGGACCTGCACGACTCATGGGTAACGATGTGCAACCTCTGCAGAGTGTAAAACTGATATATCAGCCGTGCTCACGGTCACGAGCGGGCTTGGACTTCTTTGAGATTAGTTGGTTACTGGTTACTGTTTCGGGTCATCTGATGGACTTCAGGTGCGGTTGCCTGATGGACTTCAGGTGTGGGTACTTGGTGCGACTCCAAGTGCGGTTGCTTGGTGTGACTCCAAGTGTTGGTTACTCGGTGTGACTCCGAGTGTGGTCTTGCTCGGTGTGACTCCGAGTGTTATTACTTTTCCACAGTATCTGTGTCTATAACCTAGTAAATAGGTGCATAGGATTAATAGGATTAATAGGATGTGTCGCTTTAGGCGCTTGAGTCAAACAAAGTCAGCCTACCTTTGTTATAAGCCTCATAAGCATATATTTCCTACACTTGTGGAGTACATTTCGATGTACTCACCCTCCTCTTTGTCCCCCTGCTACCCCACCCAACGCTGGCGATTACGGAGACGCTGGTGGCCACGTTCACGAGGAGCCGGAGTATCAGAGGACGGTGGCTTCGACCCTGACGACCTGTACTAGGATGGCGCTACCCCGGTCGACCTTCCTGTGAGATGGAGTCCAGACTTCCGTGACTACTTCAGAGTCTTCATTAGAGTTAGACGTCGAGAGAGTCTGTACTTTTCTTTCAGACCCGAGGGTCATTTATGTAATAAAGTCGATACTATTAATAAAGCATTGTTTTGATATTTACTATTGTGGATATATGTATGAAAATTGATCCTGGCATACATATATTGTGCTCCAATTTTGTTCTTAAAATTGGGGTGTCACAGCATGTACCACAGTAACTCGGTGTAAAGGTCAAGTCTCGTTTTCACCACAAGCATGGGCAAAAGGGCACCAGTGCAGCACTGTTCAGCCATGCCAGGCACTGTAACCCCTCGAGGCCGGCTACGCGCCCCTCGAGCCAGGCACTGTCACCCCTCGAGGCCGGCTACGCACCCCACGAGCCCTGCACTGTAACACCTCGAGGCCGGCTCCGCGCCCTTCGAGCCCCTGGCACCACCTCGAAGCCGGCTCCGCGCCCTTCGAGCCCTAACTACTTTCGTGCTATTGGAGGACAGGTACCCCAAGACCCAGAGGGACCTCACCGTGTACTGTACATTCCGGGATGGGTGCTGTACGGCTCCCGCCTTGTCGCGCCCCCACGTCCGCGCCCGGGATGGAAGCCACGACTCAAGGACGCCTCAACAGCGACGATCACATCGGCTCCAGTGGCCCCGACAAGACAGGGTTCCTACCCTTCTCCGTATGGGGCACCAAGCGCCCCGACACCTGTAATACTTTTTGTAACCCTGGCCTCCCCTTGCTCTATAAAAGGGGACGCTAGGGCCCTCGTTCGGGACGACGGACACAACGCACGAGTCCACGCACAGACACAAGTCCGGACCCCGGTCCACGCTCACTGAGCTTGTATTCTCCCCTGTACAAGCACTTAGGTGCAAGTAATACAAGAACATCTCCCCCCCCCGCCCGCTGGACGTAGGGCCTTCTTTGCCCGAACCAGGATAAATCCTTGTGTCCCCTTGCATCACCATCCAGGAAGAGAAGCACGCGATCATATTACTTGTTGGTGTGACACCCCCGGGTACGAAACACCGACAGTTGGCGCGCCAGGTAGGGGACTTCGCGTGCCCGAGCCGATTTCTCGTTGGCTCCTGGATGGCTTCATCCCCTCTTCCGTTCTCGGCTGGTGCCGTCGTCTGGTTCGGGAGCCTCGAGTTCCTGGCCACAGGCAACGGCAACGAGCTGACTTTGCTCTCCACGGAGGGCCTGGGCGGAGTGCGTGTCACGCCACCCGCGCGGGGGGCGTGACGCGTCGCCCGCACCACCACACGTCGCCACGGCGCGAGCGGCGCCATCGTCACCGTCGTCGTCGGGCCCAGGCGGTGCCCGCGGCAAACACCTACGCCCCCGTAGCCGGTGCAGGGGCCCCAAGGGAAACCCGCCCGGCGCACGGCCGGAGACCTCCAGGGCACTCACGCCCGTCTAGCGACTTCGCATTCGTCATGCGTACGGACCAGGAGCCAGGCCAGAGGCCTCCGGCCGAGCGCCGTCGATGCCGCTCAACCTCCTCCCGCACGGGTCGCGCCGCGCTCGACGCCAGCGGTTCCCGGTCGGCCTCGACAGCTCTGCGGCTGTCCACGCCCACCGCCTCCGAGCGCCATCAGGGCCAGACGGTGGCGGACCGGGAGCAGCGTTCGGGCACGCTGCTGCAAGCCATGGCCAGCCTGGAAATCGTCCACCCCGCCGTGCATCGACCGCGACTTCCTGCGACCCTTCGAGCCACCTCGGCGAGCTACCGTCGGAGAATGGTACCGCGAGGCTGGTCCCAGCATCGGCCAAGGCGGCGTGCCGTCAGCGGCTCCGACTCCGACGAATACGACTACCACGACCCCGACCTCTGGGATCCCACCAGGGAGTGCTTCCAACTCGAGGGAGTCGTATGCGATACCGAGGACGAAGGCGACGACGACAGGCCGGCCCTCGACCTAGAAGGACCTAGCGACGTGGCCGCGGCAGGCGGATCACGCGTCCTGGGAAGGGACGAACCTCGAGCACCGGCTGTGCCGCCTAAGCACGACGATGGCCGGGCGGCACAACTCGCACAAGTGCAAGAGGCAATCACTAAAGCCGAGGAGGAACGGCAACACCTGCTGCAGCTCCGGCAAACCCTGATGCAGGAACCACCCCAACCCGAGGAGCCGGAGCTCGAGGCCGGGCTCGAGAGGTCCACCGGCGGATCCTCGAGGACGGGGCACCAGCACGCCCTGAGGTATGTTTCCCACGAGCTGGGCAGAACGTGGTGGCGGCGGCCATGATGCTCCGTGACCTGCCCGCCGTCTCCAACCCGACGCCAGGCGCATGCTCGGAGAAATGAAAAACCTCCTCGAGACAGCCACGGTGCAGCAGGCCGAGAGCTCGGCGTCACGCCGACGCGGGGCAGCCTCGGGGAAACCGGCGGACACGCCCCACGACGCTCGCGAGGCATCCGTCCACCAGCCGGACGCCTCTCGAGCTAGGCTAGTCCGCGAACGGATCGTCGACAACCGGCCGCCTCGAGACCCCAACGACGCCCGCAACGACATCAACCGACGGCGCAAGGACAAGGGGGCCCAAGAGCGTGGCTATAGCGCCCATCGAGGGGGGCGCTACGACAGCGACGAGGACCGGCAGGCCCTCGAGCCCCGGGCCCCCGAGTCTTCAGCCGGGCCATCCGCAGCTCGACCCTCCCCGACCGCTTCCGACCGCCGACCAACATCGTGAAGTATGACGGGGAGGTCGAGCCCAAGCTCTGGCTCTCGGACTTCCGCCTTGGCTGCCAACTGGCGGAGCGAAGAACGACGACCGCGTGATCATCCGTCAGCTCCCACTTTACCTCTCGGACACCGCCCGCCGGTGGCTCGAGGGGCTCCCGCCGGATCGGATCCATGACTGGCCGACCTAGTCAGGGTCTTCGACGGGAATTTTAAAGGGACCTGCGTGCGCCCAGGCAACCCCTGGGACCTACGGCGTTGCAGGCAGGCGGCGGACGAGCCCCTCCGCGACTTCGCTCGACGGTTCTCGAAGCAGCGTCTCGAGCTCCCCCACGTGCCTGACGAGGACGTCATCTCAGCGTTCCTC
Source organism: Coix lacryma-jobi var. lacryma-jobi (assembly GCA_009763385.1). Lineage (NCBI taxonomy): Eukaryota > Viridiplantae > Streptophyta > Magnoliopsida > Poales > Poaceae > Coix > Coix lacryma-jobi. The sequence goes on along the minus strand of CM019827.1, from coordinate 30,183,650 downwards.
GCAGGCACACATGCCAAGAGCTTGTTCATGAGCTAGGACGCTACCGTCCCGGGACGGTCGAGGACCTGATGGATCGCGTCACCAGCTTTGCTTCGGGCGACGAAGCAGTGGGGGCCTTCTTTGGCCGTTCCACGGACAAAGGCAAGGCGGTGATCGCGCCGGAGGGCTCCAGCAAGGGCAACGACGCCAAGAACGACAACAATGACGGCAACAAAAGGAAGAAAAACAAACGCAAGGCCAGAAGGCGAAGCGTGGCGCCGATGACGACGACGACAAAGAGGTGCTCGCGGGCGCCCTCGAGCCTAAGAAGCCTCGAGGACCCCCCGATGGGGCTGTTTTCGACCAGATGCTCGAGGATCCCTGTACCTACCACAGGGGCCCCGTAAACCACAAGTTGAAAGACTGCCGACTGTTGAAGGGCTACTACTCCAAGCTCGGCGATAAGAAGGAAGACGCGCCTAAGGGAAAGGATACCGATCGACGCGGCGCAGAAACGCAGATGGCGACTTCCCCCCGGTGCGCGACTGCTACATGATCTACGGGGGGCCGACCGTCGGGCTCTCAGCTCGAGAAAGAAAGAAGGAGCGCCGGGAAATCTTTTCGCTTGGCCACGACGCCCCCCGGTATCTTGACTGGTCCGATGCGCCAATCACGTTCGACCGTGACGACCATCCGGACCAGGTCATAAACCCGGGGGCTTACCCCCTCGTCGTCGACCCCGTCATAGTCGACGTTCGGTTCTCCAAGGTGTTGATGGATGGGGGCTCGAGCCTCAACATCATATACCTCGAGACCCTCGACCTCCTGGGGATTTCAGAAGGACAGCTCCGACCCAGTGTCGGGGGTTTCCACGGAGTAGTGCCAGGAAAGAAGGCCCACCCCCTCGGGCGCATCGACCTGCCGGTCTGCTTCGGCACGCCGGCAAACTTCCGACAGGAAACGCTCACCTTCGAGGTGGTCGGCTTCCAAGGGACCTACCACGCCATCATCGGCCGGCCAGGCTACGCCAAGTTCATGGCGATTCCTAACTACACGTACTTGAAGCTCAAGATGCCGGGGCCGAAAGGAGTCATCACCGTTGACACCTCCTACGAGCACGCATACCACTGCGACGTGGAGTGCGTCGAGCGGGGGAGGCCAACGTCCACCTCGACTCGCTCGAGGCCTTGGCAGCTCTGGCCACCGAGGGGGCCCCAGAAGCAAAGCGTCACGCCGGCACCTTCGAGCCGGCCGAGCACACCAAGCAAATACCCGTCGACCCGACCTCGGCCAATGGCAAGACGCTGACCATCAGTACCAGCCTCGAGCCCAAATAGGAAGCAGTGCTCGTCGACTTTCTCCGCGCGAACATCGACATGTTTGCGTGGAACCCCTCGGACATGCCGGGCATACCGAGGGAAGTCGCCGAGCACGCCTTGGAGATCCAGGCCGGGTCCAGACCGGTGAAGCAACGCCTGCGCCGCTTCGACGAGGAAAAGCGCAGGATCATCATCGGCGAGGAGGTGCACAAGCTTTTGCGGCCGGATTCATCAAGGAGGTATTTTACCCAGAGTGGCTAGCTAACCCTGTACTAGTTAGGAAAAAGAATGGAAAAATGCGGATGTGTGTAGATTACACTGGTCTGAATAAAGCATGTCCAAAAGTTCCATTTCCTTTACCTAGAATTGACCAGATCGTCGATTCCACTGCTGGGTGCGAAGTGCTTTCGTTCCTTGATGCGTATTCCGGCTACCACCAAATTAGGATGAGAAAATCCGATGAGCTCGCGACCTCTTTTATCACGCCATTTGGTATGTACTGCTATGTTACGATGCCCTTCGGCCTTCGAAACGCCGGGGCAACGTACCAGCGATGTATGCAGCACATCTTTGGCGAGCACATAGGCAAGACCGTCGAGGCCTACGTCGATGACATCGTGGTTAAAACTAAAAAAGTAGGGAACCTCATCAGCAACCTCGAGACCACGTTCGAGTGCCTCCGGGCCAAGAATGTGAAGCTCAACCCGAGAAGTGTGTCTTTGGTGTGCCTCGAGGCATGCTACTTGGCTACATCGTCTCACAACGGGGGATCGAGGCAAACCCTGAAAAAATCTCAGCAGTCACGAGGATGGGCCCGATTCGTGACCTCAAGGCGTACAGAAAGTAACAGGCTGCCTAGCCGCTCTCAGCAGATTCATCTCGAGGCTGGGAGAAAAAGCACTACCCCTCTACCGCCTACTAAAAAAGACGGAACACTTTGCGTGGACCGCCGAAGCCGAGGAGGCCTTAACCAAGTTGAAGGCTGCTGACTTGTGCACCAATTCTCGTGCCCCGCGACCAGCGAGCCGAGGTGACGGTTCCCCCGAGCCCCTCCTCCTCTATGTGGCCGCAACCACTCAGGTGGTTAGCGCGGTCATAGCCGTCGAGAGGCACGAGGAGGGTCATACATTGCCGGTCCAGCGGCCCGTATACTTCACCAGTGAGGTACTCTCCGAGGCCAAGGTCCGGTACCCGCACATCCAAAAGCTGCTCTACGGCATCATCGTCACAAGGCGCAAGCTCCAGCACTACTTCCTCGCTCATCCCGTAACGGTGGTGTCATCCTTCCCCTCGGAGAGATCGTCAACAATCGGGAGGCCACGGGGCGCATCGCCAAGTGGTCCGCCGAACTAATGGGGGAAACCATCACCTATGCCCCGCGAAAGGCCATCAAATCGCAAGCGTTGGCGGACTTCGTTGCTGAATGGACCGACACTCAGCTCCCGCCGGCACAGATTCAGGCCGAACTCTGGACCATGTACTTCGATGGATCCCTCACGAAGACGGGGGCAGGAGCAGGCCTGCTCTTCATCTCACCCCTCGGAGTACACATGCGCTACCTGCTACGCTTGCACTTCCCCGCCTCCAACAACGTCGCCGAGTACGAGGCCCTCGTCAATGGGCTGCGCATCGCCCTCGAGCTCGGGGTCCGACGCCTCGACGCCCGAGGAGACTCGCAGCTCGTCGTCAACCAGGTTATGAAGGCTTCAAGCTGCATCGATCCCAAGATGGAGGCATACTGCGGGGAGGTGCGCAAGCTGGAAGACAAGTTTTACGGCCTCGAGCTCAACCACGTAGCTCGGAAGTACAACGAGGCCCGCGCAGACGAGCTGGCAAAGTTGGCGGTAAACGCGGGGCAATGATTACCGCCAGACGTCTTCTCGAGGGACGTCTTCGAGCCATCCGTCGAAATCGACCCGGGGGCTGGCCCCTCGACGCCACCCTCGAGCAGGACACGGGGGCTCGACTCTCAACGCCACCCCTCGAGAAGGACCCCTCGACGTCCGCAGAGGCGATGCAGGTCGACACACACGCCCCTTCGTCATCACGGCCCCTCGACTGGCGGACGCCCTACCTCGACTATCTGACGCGAGGCGAGCTACCAGAAGACAAGACGGAGGCCCGACGCATCGCTCGAAGGGCCAAGACCTACGTCATCTACGGCGACGAACGAGAGCTATACCGACGAAGTCCGACTGGGATCCTTCAACGCTGCATCCCACTCGAGGAAGGGCGCAAGCTCCTCGACGATATGCACTCGGGGGCTTGCGGCCACCACGCGGCGCCGAGGGCCCTGGTTGGCAACGCCTTCCGACAAGGCTTCTATTGGCCGACCGCCATTAGGGATGCCAAGCGTTTGGTCCAAGCATGCCATGGGGTGTCAATTCTACGCCAAGCAAACGCACCAGCCCGCAACACGCCCTGCAGATGATCCCAATCACTTGGCCATTTGCCGTTTGGGGGGCTCGACCTCGTGGGTCCCCTCAAAAGGACAAGTGGAGGGTACACACACATGCTCGTGGCCGTCGACAAGTTCACCAAGTGGATCGAGGCAAAGCCGATAGGAGACCCCACCTCCGAAAGGGCCGTCGAGTTCATCGCCAACATCATGTACCGGTTCGGGGTGCCAATGTCATCATCACCGACAATGGCACCCAATTCACGGGCAAAAAGTTCACCAACTTCTGCGCGACAACAACATTCGCGTAACCTGGGCCTCGGTCGCATACCCCCAATGCAACGGGCAGGTCGAGCGCGCCAACGGCATGATACTCATGGGCTGAAGCCGAGGCTGTTCAAAACCCTCAATAATTTCGGAAAAGGGTGGGCTACAGAACTCCCCTCGGGCTGTGGGGCCTCAGGACTACGCCGAGTCGAGCCACCGGGTTCACTCCGTTTTTCCTAACCTACGGCGCCGAGGCCGTCTTACCTACAGACCTCGAGTACGGCTCACCTCGACTTCGAGCCTACAACGAGCAAACCAGTGACGAAAGGCTCGCCAACGCCAAGGACCAGCTCGAGGAGGCTCGAGACGTGGCGCTCATCAACTCTGCACGCTACCAGCAAACACTTCGATGCTACCACGACAAGCACGTGCGCAAAAGGGACCTGGCGGTGGGGGACCTCGTGCTTCGACGGCTGCAAGATAATCGAGGGCGCCATAAGCTCACCCCTCCGTGGGAAGGCCCATACACCGTGGCCGAAGTGCTCAAGCCAGGCACATACAAGCTCTACGACGACCAAGGCAGGATCCTGGCGAACGCGTGGAACATGTCTCAGCTACGTCGCTTCTACCCTTAAAGGCCTCGAGGCCTCGTTCATTTATCACTTTGTACAAACATGTCAACATGAATGAACAAACTCGTGCATTATCGTTCATGTTGCTTCACACCTTAAGGTAGCCTCGACCCTGCCTAGCTCAGGGTCGAGCCTCCCTCGGGGGCTGACAAGGGGGTAAACGCCCCCAGACTCCGGAAAAAACGCGTGTTTTCTTTTCAAAAATTTGACCCTCGTCTCGACTCGCGCCTCGAGTGAACTAGCGACGTCTAAATCTTAAAGTACCTCGAGCCTCCAGGGTCGGGGGGCGTCGACGTAGACGGCCGCCTACGCCCCCGGGCTACGGTGCCCTACCTACGCCTCCCCTCGAGGGGCTCGCGACGTATCAAAGGAACACAGACTAAGTTAGCAGAAACCCGAGCTTGCGACAAAGAGAAGCGGTCAAACGCATTTGAAAAGAAAACAACTCTTTTCATAAGCAATTCACGTATACATTCGGGTCTCGACGTACCCTCCTTTATGTCATAAAATTCTTACAAGGGCCTCGACGCCCAAATTTGGCACGCAGGCCTCAGTCCTCGTCGGTGCGGTACTCCTCCCCGAGGTCCACGATGGCAGGCTCGACCTCGACGCCCGAGCTCGAAGGAGGAGGGCTCCGACACCGCTGCTGGCGTCAGGAGGCAGCACGTCCTCCTCGAAGATCTTCGCGAGCGACGTCCCCGGCCTCTCCATCTTCTCCAAAATTTTGTCAACTCGGCGGTTGTTCCACTCCTCATCCTTCCCCTCGATCTCGATGAAGCCATTCGCGACAACATGGACCGGGAAGCGGAAACCGGAGCGAACAACCGCGAGTGTCTGCTTGACGCCGTGATGGAGAGCTTGCCGGACGGTCCCGTGCGGCTGCGTCGAAGAAGCACAAGGCGTCGACCAAGGCATCGCCCCGAGCCATCGCACCCTCCCCGCGGCAACAGAAGGAGCACCCCACATGGGGCCGAGCGGTCGAGAGAGAGAAGAGCGAGCCCGCTCCGCCACCATCGTCTCGTCTTGGAGATGGTCCAAGAGAGCCTGGTTCGTCTCACGGAGCTCCTCGACCGTCTTCTCGACCCCTGCGCAACAAACAAGGAAGAGTGAGCCTGCGGCGTAACAAAGAGCTTCGAGAACCAAACAAGAACAAGGTGTAAGCCTCACCGTCGCAGTGTTGCCCCAGTGCGGCGAGGTCGCTGGTCAGGCCCTCAGCACGCTGCTCCAGCCTGCGCTTCTCGGCCAGCGTGAGGAGCTTCTCGGACCTAAGGTCCTCGATCAGCCGGCCCGCCTCTACCAGGGCCAGATCCTTGCGGATCACCTCCTGCCGCGCCGCCCCCTCGGCAGCTCGGGCGCTGGCGGCACCACTCACGGCGTCTTCGGCCTCTTTTCTTGCCGCCTTCGCTGCGGTTGGGCGGCGGCGGCCTCGCCACGGGCGTCAGCAGCCTCCTGCTTCGCTGCCTCGGCTTCAGCCCGGGCAGAGGGTGGCCTCGCTTCGAGCATCCGCGGCCTCCTTCCTCGACGCTTCGAGAGAGCGGCGGCGGCCTCCTCCTCCTGGACCGGGCGACCTCGCCTCGAGCCACCGGACCTCCGCCTCCGCCTCGTTAAGCCGGCTCGCCATCTGGGCGTTCCGGCTCAGCTCCGCGCGGAGATCACGAAGCTCCACCTCGCCCGCTCGAGGGCGGCTGACACCTGTGCGGATCGGCCCGCCTCCTCGGAGCAGGAACGCTCCGCCTCCGCCATAAGCGCGGCCACCTCTGGAAGATGGACCGCACCTCGCGCGGTGCCCCCGCTGGGCCGGCAGCTCGATGGGAACCACGGCAAGGGGCGGGCTCAGTGGGACGGGAAACGGCCATATCGGCCGGTCGATCTCGATGTCGGGCAGATCCGCCTCCGCCTCGAGCTGCCCCGACAGCGACCCGCCGCCCGACGGCACGAGCCCCGACTCCCTCCGTCCCTCCGCCGGCGCTTCCTGTTGCGGATCGGTCGAGGGAAGGCTCGACCCGCGTCCTCATCCCTGGCCGGGCCCTCCGGCGCCTTGTCGGCGCTAGCCGGCACCTCGGGCGCCGCCGCCATCATCGAGCCCGCGGAAAGGAGCGGCCCCTGCTCCAGCTCGTTGAGGAGGTCCTCCACCGTTGGCTCCTTCTCCGCCGACGCCTCCCCCCTTTCCCTCCTCCGCAGCCCGGCCCGTGCTGGTCGGAGCCACAAGGGGCGCGGCCTCCTCAGCCCCAGACGCCGGCGGGGCCGTGCTCGCCCCAGGCGCTTCCCCCGGAACAACCGTCATGGTGAGGGGAAGGATGGCGCTCCCAGTTGGCACCATCGCAGGAGGAGGAGGGGGAGGAGGCAGCGCTTCGGCGGATACGGTGGTGGCAGGCTCGATGCCATGAGCTGAGGCCCCTGCAATACGAAACAACGGAGAAGTCAGAACCAAGAAGAGTACCTCGACCCCTATGGTCGATGGCGACGGCCTCACCAAAATTTGCGACGATCATCCGACCCCCTCGAGCCATGGCAGCTCGGGCCTTCTCCAGCCAAGCGGCCTCTCTAGCAGAGGAAAGTGCCATACCTCGAGGTGCCTGTGCCTCGACGGGGCTCGAGGCCTTGGCCCGCTTGGACGAAGCGAGGTCCACCTCCTGGTAGGAGCGCTTCCCCCTGAGAAGATGGAGATGGCACGCGTCATTAAAAGCAAAGAGGTGAAGCCTCACTACCGACGAGACCCAAGGAAACTACTCACCCGAAGCGGCGGCTGGGCTTCTTCCCGGAGTCACCGGACCCACTCGGGGGCTTCGAGCCCACCCCACGGCTCGAGCCCTGCGCCTGGGCCGTCTCCTCAGGGCTGGGATGGGGGGAGGTCTCCCGACGCCTCCCATGGCTCGACCTCGAGGGAGAGCCCTCCTTCCGCCCCACATCGCGGGAGGGCGATCGTACCGCCCTCGTGCTGACGTCGTGGCGCTCGCCCCGGCGCGGGCTCCGGGACCTGCTCCGGTGCCCGCGCTGGTGGTCGCGCCCTCCCGCGTCCGCTTTCGCGTCCCGGCGGCGGTGCGGCGATGGACTCCGAGGACGCTCGCGCCCCTGGTCACGAGGCGCTCGGGGGCTCCCTCCCCGACGCTCATGATGGCGCGGGCTCGACGCCTCTTCTTGGCGCCCACTCCTCCGCGGGCTCGACGTCGCCCTTGGCGGCTCGTGGGGGTTGGGCACCGAACCCTTCTCGACCTGTCGGCCGCCTCTCGAGGCCCGACCCCTCTCGAGACCCCCCGTCTGGGCTGACGCGGGGGCGGCCTCCGTTGGCGCTGTGGCAGAGGCGCTCCGGGTCCGGGGCTTCCTTACGACCGGGGGCACATCCGGCGCGGAGCTCGACGGACCTCGGGCCCCCGACGAGGCAGAGATCGGCGCCGCCTTTCGCGGCTGCGCCCCGCGCACCCCTTTTGACGGCGGGACCTCCAGTGTACCCTCCTGCACAGAGGAGCGGTCAGCCCTATCATCGACGAGCCCCGCGCGCATCAAGCGCGCATCCATCCCCTCGTCGTCGTCCTCCTCCTCGTCACTACTCTCCTCCTCCGAGCTCGAGGAGCTCAGCTCGGGTGACCCGTCCCTAGGCTGACGGTTACGACGAGCCTTCGCCCGCCTCTGCTCCCGAGCTAAGCGACGCAAGTTTCTATCTTTCTCTTTCTTCTTTTTGGCATCCTTGCTCTCCTTGTCCTTTTGAGCAGAGAGGCGCCTCACCTGAGCATCCGCGGCGTCCTCCCTCACCGGGGGCCTCGACGCGCGACAAGTAAATGCCCCCTGAAGAAAGGAGAAGCGTGATGAGACAAACCACAAGACGGACGCAAACGGGTCAAAGGAGGAAGAAGGGGGAGGAGGCTCGAGATAGCTCGGCTCGAGGGAGGCTTACCAGGTCAAGACACCCCTCGTCGGGTGCCATCGCAACCAGGTTGGAAGTTCAGGGACGAACGGCCCCTGGATCGTGATCGACACCCGGGAGACGCCCTCGTTCCGGGACAGCCTCTCTTCGGCCATCCTCGAGCGGTTGAGCGCCTCGAGCTGAGCCTGCGGGCCCATCTCGTGCATAAGAAGGGGACGGTCCGCCAGCGGAAGGACTCTTCGCTGGTGGAACGCCCAAATGACCGCTTGCACGGTCAGCTTCTTCTCATCCACCAGCGTCTTCATCATCTCCATCAGCGGGGCCAGGTGGCGTTGCCTGTCCGCAGCGACGCCCCAGGTCCACTTCTCCGGGCGTCGAGTAAGGACCCTGCCGGTGTACTGCGGAAGGAGGCCACCTTCGTTCCGCAGATAGAACCAATGGTCGTCCCACCCGGCCTGGTTGGTGGATAGCTTGTATCGCAGGTACTCGCGGGGGACGTTGGCCGACGAGGTCCCCGCCCTCGCGGTGATGGCAAGGGAGCCCATGCGTACGGGCCGCCTCCCGCTGGGCTTCAGGGACTTGATGAAGAGCTCGCCCCGGAAGAGATGGACGAACATCTCCCAGTGCGGCTCCATCCTCAGGTACCCCTCGCACACCGCGGCGAAAATGGCGGCGTGCGAGATGGAGTTGGGGGAGAAGTGTTGCAGCTCCACCTCGAAATGGTGGGCCAGCCCTCGCAGGAAGCGGCTCGGAGGGACGCCGAGCCCCATGCGGTGGTAGCGCGTGAAGCTCACCACGTACCCCTCCGGCGGGTGCGGCTCCCGGTGCTCCGCCGACGGGATAACCCACCATGCGGGCCCCTCCTCCGGGTTGGGGCGCAGAAGCCCCTGGGCCACCAGCGAGTCCATCTCGCTCTGCGTCACCTTCGACGGGCTCCAGTCCTCGGCCGGCAGCATCTGTGTCTGGGCGGCCATGACGGTGGCGCGGCACGGATCCGAGCAGCGGACGGGCGGCGGCTAGCTCGAAGGAGAGGGCGCGTAAAGGCAACAGCGGCGGCGAAGGCAAAGGCAAAGTAAAGGGTTCTCTTTCCCCTCTTTCGATATTTATAGGGAGAAATCCAAACGGGCGGGATCTCCCACGACGTAAAAAGGTAACAGAATGCATTCAATGCGCCTACCTAACCGCGTCTCGAGCCGGGTGCAGGTTACACGCGTTACCTCTCCATTCGCTCCACTACCCGGGCCCGCCACGACCGTCGCTCCGGCTTCGCGCCCGTCGCTCTCCCCGACAGTTTCCGCCTAAAAAGGCGCGCCCAACGGGCAGAAGGACTCCCAGACGACGGAGGCTTCTTCATAAAGGTAAAAACGGGCCCCGGCCCTAAGTCTCGAAGTAGCGAAGGCTGGCCCTCGAAAAGGGTTCGACAGCCGGCTTCGAGCACCCGAGTCAGGGACACCAAGGGGCGCCACTCGCGGCATTACTCGAGGGCCGAGCCCTCGAGGCCCCTCACGTGTATCCAAGGCAGGGAGCTCGACGTGCAGTGAGATCCCCTCCGAGGGAGGCATCGAGCCACCGGGTCCTATCGAATGGACCCGGCACTCCTGCAGACTGAGCACCCATGCTTTATGAGACCGCCTCCGGGCCACAGTCGACCCCTAACGAACGGGGCACGAGCTCTCACTTGGATTCCCCGTTACCAGCTCACCGGGAACCTCGATACTCGCCCACTCGGGGTAGTACGAGGCATCCCCCCTCGCATCCGATCGAAAGGACTCGCGGGATGACGAGCCAGGGTAATCGGCATGCCGGACAGCTCGAGGAGCCGGCCAGTCGGTTCAGCCTGGCACCCCTCGACGAAAGAGGGTCTATAAACTCGGACAGTTGCGACTAATCTCTTTTCTTCGTGTGAGCATGAGATTTTCAGGACTCGGATGAAAGCTCGACCCCCATCTCGCCTGAGCCCTCGAGACCAGGCCCAGGACAAACGCTCATTCTCCGTCTCGTCCGAGCCCTCCGAGCCAAGCCTCGGGCGAAGTCTCCCGCGGCAAAGGAAAGGTTACCGCGAATATTTATATTACTACCAAACCACATTTCGAGCATGATTGACAGGCACACACGGCGCCGCAATCTCCGCTCCCTGACGACTCCCGCCTAAAAAGGCGCGCCCACTGGGCAGAAGGTTCCCTAGCGACGGAGGATTCTTCGAGAAGCCCACGAGGGAGTTCTAACCACTCCCCCATGGCCTCGGGGGCTACACCCGCGGGTGTCGCTCGCACGACACCCACGGAGTCAAATCGACAAGACCCTCGAGACCAGTCAGCTACCCATCGAGATCCCAACCTGGAGCCCCTGCTCGAGTGCAAGCACTCAAACAAGGGCTCGGGGGCTACTGTCGGTGGTACAAAAAAGGGGTACCCCCGATTAACGCAAACACGCGAGCACTCCATCTCCGTCTCGCCCGAGCCCTCCCAGCCAGGCCTCGGGCGAACGCTCCATCTCCGTCTCGCCCGAGCCCTCCCAGCCAGGCCTCGGGCGAACGCTCTATCTCCGTCTCGCCCGAGCCCTCCCAGCCAGGCCTCGGGCGAACGCTCTATCTCCGTCTCGCCCGAGCCCTCCCAGCCAGGCCTCGGGCGAACCGCTCTATCTCCGTCTCGCCCGAGCCCTCCCAGCCAGGCCTCGGGCGAACGTTCTGTCTCCGTCTCGCCCGAGCCCTCCCAGCCAGGCCTCGGGCGAACGCGCTCCCACACCTCGAGCCTTAACGTGCGGACCTCGAGCTGTACAGACAGCTGCACCAGCCCATACCACGCATTTAACGCCTTCACCTACTCCGGTCATGTCCACTAGTGCACGGCATGTACCACAGTAACTCGGTGTAAAGGTCAAGTCTCGTTTTCACCACAAGCATGGGCAAAAGGGCACCAGTGCAGCACTGTTCAGCCATGCCAGGCACTGTAACCCCTCGAGGCCGGCTACGCGCCCCTCGAGCCAGGCACTGTCACCCCTCGAGGCCGGCTACGCACCCCACGAGCCCTGCACTGTAACACCTCGAGGCCGGCTCCGCGCCCTTCGAGCCCCCGTGGCACCACCTCGAAGCCGGCTCCGCGCCCTTCGAGCCCTAACTACTTTCGTGCTATTGGAGGACAGGTACCCCAAGACCCGGAGGGACCTCACCGTGTACTGTACATTCCGGGATGGGTGCTGTACGGCTCCCGCCTTGTCGCGCCCCCACGTCCGCGCCCGGGATGGAAGCCACGACTCAAGGACGCCTCAACAGCGACGATCACATCGGCTCCAGTGGCCCCGACAAGACAGGGTTCCTACCCTTCTCCGTATGGGGCACCATGCGCCCCGACACCTGTAATACTTTTTGTAACCCTGGCCTCCCCTTGCTCTATAAAAGGGGACGCTAGGGCCCTCGTTCGGGACGACGGACACAACGCACGAGTCCACGCACAGACACAAGTCCGGACCCCGGTCCACGCTCACTGAGCTTGTATTCTCCCCTGTACAAGCACTTAGGTGCAAGTAATACAAGAACATCTCCCCCCCCCGCTGGACGTAGGGCCTTCTTTGCCCGAACCAGGATAAATCCTTGTGTCCCCTTGCATCACCATCCAGGAAGAGAAGCACGCGATCATATTACTTGTTGGTGTGACACCCCCGGGTACGAAACACCGACAATGCGGAAGGATCAAAATTCTTGGACAAAGAGAGCACACAAGTAGGGGGAGCAAGCTCATGAATACATGTTTGATGCATTTGGTTGTGCATTACATTTGCTTGCTTGCATTGCATATGTTCTAAATTCTTATATGCTTGTGTGCAATATTTGCTAGAGCTAAGACTTGAATGATGATTGTTTTCCTTTATTTGGTATCTAGAGCATAGTCTTAGCATAGCAAGTGGTAACTAGAACTATGTTTATAATGTTGATCTCACGTGGTATCTAGTTTCACTTGTTTCTAGCAAGGTCGATGCTAAGGATGAATCAAAATGTGGTATGCACGCTTCAAAGGTAAAATTTCATCATGTATACCTTAGCATCACTTAGTAGTGCTAACACTCCCACAAATTTCATATTTATGCATGTGTGCAAGCTTGAAACCAAACCATTTGAGCACACATGTAGGGGGAGTTAACACTACAAAGTCGGGTTGTATGGTGCTTATCCAAATTCTCTCATATGTTCTTAATGTTGGATAAGTAACATAGAATCCAAAGAGCTTAATTTCCATATCTTTGTAGAGTTGTCATCAATTACCAAAAAGGGGGAGATTGAAAGGTCCTAGTTTGGTTTTGGTAATTGAGTGACAACTTTAGGTGGACTAATGGTGTTTGAAGTGAATTACACAGGTGATTAGTCCATAGGTGATCATGTGTGAGCAACATATGCCATAGAGGAGAAATGGCTTGGAAGATATTGCAAGGCTCACACATGTGAAGAAGGATCTCATTGCATATGTGACATGACATGTGGTCATGTGGCTAAGATGGTGAAGATCAAGGCAAGACTTGGCTTGACGAACCGGTTGCGAAGGTGAAGGGCAAGTTGAGGCTTTGAAGCCGTTGGTACCGAGTGTCGGGAGGCTTAAGCAAGACTTGGCGCCGAAGGACCGAAGCGATGGTGAAGAGCAAGTGATGTCAAGATCGATGGACCATGGAGGCCATGTGATGATATGAAGTGGATCATATCATTTGATGAAGAGGTTGGTGCATCAACACCGGAGGAGATGGAATGGAATGCGCAAGGCAAAGGTATATTTGTAGGGCATTTCATTTCACCGGTCATAGGTGTGTAGAGAAGATTATGACCGGGTTTAGGATAGATGGCCGTACTATTAAGAGGAGCAAACTTGTTTGCATATCGGTCATCTAGTGCCACTTGAGCGATCTAACTTTGCGATGTTACTAAGATCGAGTGGCGTGGTGAGAGCAAGTGAAAATCCTTTGAAAATTGTTTGTGAAAATGCTAACACACATGCACATGATGGTGTACACTTGGTGGTGTTGGCACATTTGCAAAGGAGAAGGTGTTGGAGTTGATTTGGATCAACTCGGAGAAGTTTCGGAGAAAGCTTTGGTTGAAAAAAAGAAGCGATGGATCTTGGATTGGAATTCTGTTCTAATCCTTTGTGATTTGGATCTTGAAATTCATGTGGGATGTGTAGCCCTCTGAATAAGCTTTCCAAAATGTCCAAGATCATCGAAATCGGAGTTTGGAGTGAAGAGTTATGGCCGTTCTAGCGCGGGGAGTGCAGGCTGGTGTAGTCGGTAGTACCGACCCTGGTGGTCGGTAGTACCGACCCAAGAGGGCTGTTTGCAGCCTCTTTGGATGTGGCTTGGTTTGGCCTGGCGGTAGTACCGCCATAACCTCGGTACTACCGCCCGCGGTGGTACCGACCTATGGCCGGTAGTAACCAAGTTTCGCGAGGCTCTCTGTAGAGTTGAAAATGGCCTGGCGGTAGTACCGCCATTACCTCGGTACTACCGCCCGCGGTGGTACCGACGCAAGGTCAGTAGTAGCTTGTTTTTCGCAGAGCTCTCTGTTCGCGGCCGATTTTGGCTTGGCGGTAGTACCGCCATTACCTCGGTACTACCGACCTCGGAGGTACCGACCAGAGAGTCGGTGCTTCGCCTTAATCAGCAGGATGTGAGTAAACGGCTAGTTTGACTAAGCCGGTAGTACCGCCCAGGAGGGGTCGGTACTACCGACCAAAGCGCAGAAAAGGGGAAACGGCTAGTTGGCCGCTCCCCTCTATATATAGTCGTTGGGGCCGGTTTTGGGAGAGCGGCTAGAGCACTCCAAAGCCTTGGTGGCTTGTGTGGATGTGCTTGTGAGCCCTCTAACACACATATGCTTTAGTGCTCATCCGATTGTGTGAGAGAGTGATCCTAGTGCGTTGCTTTGAGAGATAGCATCGAGTGGCACTAGGTGTTCGTGTTGCAAGCCGGTGGTGCTTGTTACTCTTGGAGGTTGCCACCTCCTAGACGGCTTGGTGATCGAGTCTCCGTCGTGAAGCCCGCGTGAAGATTGTGCGTGGCTCCGGAGAAGGATTGTGAGGGGCATTGTGCTCGCCCCGCGGGGATCGCGAAGAGCAACTCTAGTAGAGCGTGTCATTGAGTTACCCTCACTTGTGGGTGAGTTCTTGCGGCGCTCGAGTGTCGAGCTAGGTGTGGTGCCTATTAGCCGCCGAACTACCAAAGTGTGTGGTCGACACAACGGGGACTAGCTTGGTGGCAACCAAGTGAACCTCGGGAGAAAAATCACCGTGTCAACTTTGTGTTCATCTTCTCGGTGGTTTGCAAACTCCTTTCACTAGCTTGTATTTACTTGTTCATATACATGTGCTAGTGTAGTTGCTCTTATGATTAGTTAGCTTGTGTAGCTTGCTAGTTACCTTCCTAGCTTGTGTAGCATAGAAGTTGATCCCATGAGTGACTAGTTGACTTGTAGTCTTGCTAGTCACATTGCTTAGTTTGTGTAGCTAAGTTGAGCTCTCTAATTTGGCTTGTGTAGCCTTGTTATTGAGCATTGCTAGTGAGCTTAGGCTTTGTGCTTTTGCTTAGTGGCATGTGTAGGAGCTCCCCGGTTGATTGAGTACTAGTTGCTTAGGTTTGTGTAACCTTGCAAGCTAGAATTGTTTAGGTGAGCTCTAGCTAGCCCGACACCTTATTTGCATTGTTTAGGATTTTTTATAAGGTGTCATAGAGTATAAGTAGAGGGGTGTAGTCTTGGCTAGACCGATAGTTTTAATTCCGCATTTGTTTCGGTTAGCCGGTGCGATTAATTTTAGAAAGGACTATTCACCCCCCCCCCTCTAGTCCGCCATCTCGACCCTTCAGATACTCTGCGTATGTCAGATCAGGCTCTAACTCAATCTCTTCAACATGAATGACATGATCAGGCACTTGAAGACATTTCTTTAACTGAGAGACATGGAACACATTATGAACCAATGATAGCTGTGGCGGTAAATCAAGTTGATATGCCACCTTTCCACATCTTTTAAGAATCTGATAGGGACCTATATATCGGGGTGCCAACTTTCCTTTGATTCCAAATCGAGTAACTCCTTTCATTGGTGATACCTTGAGATAGACATAATCACCAACTTTGAAGGCAAGAGACCGTCGTCTCTTATCAACATAACTCTTTTGCCTGGATTGTGCTTTCTTCATGTTCTCTTGAATCAACCTGACTTTTTCTTCAGCTTCTTTAACTAAGTCAACTCCAAAGAGACTACGTTCTTCAGGTTCCGACCAGTTCAAAGGTGTTCTGCATCTTCTGCCATACAGAGCTTCAAATGGTGCCATCTTAATGCTCTCTTGATAACTATTATTGTAAGAGAACTCTGCTAACGGCAAACATTCATCCCATTTCTCTGAATAATTGAGTACACAGGATCTTAACATATCTTCTAAGATTTGATTAACTCTTTCAGTTTGGCCCCCAGTCTGTGGATGATAAGCTGTACTATGCAAAAGCTCGGTACCCAAAGACTCATGTAAGTGCCTCCAAAAAAACATTAACAAACTGTGTCCCTCTATCAGACACGATAGTCTTTGGAATGCTATGCAGACTTACAATTCTGTCAAAATATATCTTGGCATAGGTAGATGCTGGATATGTTGTTTTAACAGATATGAAATGAGCTGATTTGGTCAGACGATCAACAATGACCCATATGGAATCAAACCCTTTTGATGTCTTGGGCAGACCCACTATGAAGTCCATACTAATGTCATCCCACTTCCAAGATGGAATTGGCAATGGTTGCAATTCTCCAGCAGACCTAAGATGAACTTCCTTCACTTTCTGACAAGTATCACATTTAGCTACATAACCAGCAATTTCAAGTTTCATCTTAGTCCACCAGAATCTCTGTTTCAGATCATGATACATCTTATTACTGCCTGGATGTACTGAAAATCTTGTTGCATGAGCTTCATCAAGAATCTGCTTTCTGAGTTCAGGAACCTTTGGAACCACTAACCGATCCTTAAACCAAATCACTCTAGCTTCATCTATTTTGAAATTGGAATTCTGGTCAGAGTGAATCTTTTCTTTCAGATGGATCATACCCTTGCTTTCCTTCTGGGCTGCAATGATCTGATCTTTAATGGATGATTGAACAGTCACATTTGCAAGATTTCCTTGTGGAATCATTTCAAGGCTTAACCTTTCAAACTCATGGCACAAGGTAAGATCTATCGGCTTGACTTCCAAACAATTGCAATGACCCTTTCGACTGAGTGCATCTGCCACTATATTGGCTTTACCTGGGTGATATTGCACTTCAATATCATAATCTTTTATCAGTTCTAACCATCTTCTCTGACGCATATTCAACTCAGACTGAGTGAAGATATATTTCAAACTTTTATGATCAGTGTATATGTGACAAATATTACCCAACAAATAATGTCGCCAGATCTTCAGAGCATGGACTACAGCTGCCAACTCTAGATCATGTGTTGGATAATGTTCTTCGTGTCGCTTAAGCTATCATGAAGCATAGGCAATGACTCTGCCTTCTTGCATCAGTACACACCCAATGCCTTTGCCTGAAGCATCACAATAAACGTCAAAGGATTTTTCAATGTCTGGCTGAGCTAATACTGGTGCAGTTGTCAATAACTTTTTCAGAGTCTGAAAAGCTTCTTCACATTCTGATGACCACACAAACTTGGTGTCATTCTTTAACAGTGTTGTCTTTGGTTTAGAAATCTTGGAGAAGTCAGGGATAAATCTACGATAATACCCTGCTAATCCTAAGAAACTCCGAACTTGATGTACTGACGTTGGTGACTTCCAGTCAAGAACTTCTTGGACTTTGCTTGGATCTACTGCAACACCTTCAGCTGACAGAACATGACCCAAGAATTGAACTTTGTCTATCCAGAACTCACATTTACTGAATTTAGCATATAACTGATGTTCTCTCAGGCGAGTCAACACTATCCTGAGATGTTCTGCATGCTCTTCTTTGGTTTTGGAATAGATAAGAATGTCATCAATAAATACAACCACGAACTTATCCAGCTCTGGCATAAACACTGAATTCATCAAATACATGAAGTGTGCTGGGGCATTGGTCAGACCAAAAGACATGACTAGATATTCATATAGACCATATCTGGTAGTGAATATTGTTTTCGGAATATCTTCTGGTTTGATCTTGATTTGATGATACCCTGATCTCAAATCTATCTTCGAGAATACTTTTGCACCAGCAAGTTGATCAAAGAGAAGATCAATACGGGGCAAAGGATACTTGTTCTTGATTGTCACTTCATTCAAGGGACGATAATCAACACATAGCCTCAAGGTATGGTCCTTCTTCTTCACAAAGATGGCTGGACAACCCCAGGGTGATGAACTAGGTCGAATGAAACCTTTATCTATCAAACCTTGCAACTGAGTTTTCAATTCCGCTAACTCTTTTGGTAGCATTCTATAAGCTCTTCTGGCTATTGGTGTTGTTCCTGGTTTGAGTTCTATTTCAAACTCCACATCACGATCAGGTGGCAGACCAGGTAAATCTTCTGGGAATACATCAGGAAACTCACAGACCACCGGAATGTCTTGGATTTCCTTGACAGAGGTAGCACACACTTGCTCAACTGCCCTCTTAAGAGTAGGAAGATGGACAAGAAGTTGAGATTTGCTATTAGGTAAGTTGAGCTTGATGGTTCTATTCAAGGTGTCTATCACCGCACCTCTCTGGTTCATCCAGTTCATACCCAAGATCACATCTATACTTGGATCTTTTAAAACTATCATGGAGGTTGGAAATATATTTCCACCCAGATCTATAGGTACCTGATGTACCATTTCCTTAGTACATAGTCGACCCCCAGGTGACTGTATAAAGAATTTACCTTTGGTTTCACCAATAGGTATATTATACTTCTCCGCAAATGTTCTATTCATGAAAGTATGTGATGCACCAGAATCAAAAAGTGTAAGTGTTGGGTATTGAGCAACAAGGAACATACCAAGCATAACAGGTTCTCCTTCAGGAATAGCTTCTATCTGAGTATGGAAAACCTTTCCTGTTTTCTGAGTACCATTACCCTTCTGATTGTTCTGTGCATTTCCTTTGTTCTGGTTTACTTGCCGATTTCCCGCTGGCCTTGGTACATTGGCATTGGGAACATTCTGCCTTGGATAAGGACATTCACGAGAGAAATGACCAGCCTTTCCACAATTGTAGCATGGAAAACTTGTAGCTTGAGGCACTGGTGGACGAATAGCAGGAACATTCGGTTGACGTTGAACATTGAAAGGCATAGCAGGCCTTACAAAAGTCCTCTGAAGATTCTGCTGCTGAGGCGGACGGTACGGTGGACGATAAGATGGGTGGAACTGCTGGACTGGATGATATACAAGCCTCTGACGCTTCTTGTTGCCGCCAGATGATCCAGACCCTGACGCAAATCCCTTCTTTTTCTTAGCCTCCTTATGCTTGCGATTCTTTTCTTCACTAGCTATAGCAACATTCACTGTCTCATGATAATTCATATTACCACAAGTTGTCATCATAGACTGAAGCTTTGTATTCAATCCTCTCATGAAACATGCCTTCTTCTTCTCATCAGTGTTGACCTGGTCAAAGGCATATTGGGATAGATGATTAAACTTCCCAATGTACTGCATAACTGGCTCATCTCCCTGACGGAGAGCTAAAAACTCTTCCAACTTCATCTTCATAACTCCATCTGGAATATAATGAGCCCTGAAGTCCTCCTTGAATTCAGCCCAAGTGATTTGGTGACCGGCTGGTTGAACAGCTAGTAAATTTGCCCACCAAACCCCTGCGGCTCCTCGAAGTTGTTGAGCTGCAAAAGCTGGCTTCTGAACTTCAGTGCAATTGATAAGACTGAACTTTTGTTCCATGGTGCGAAGCCAATCATCAGCTTCAAGAGGTTCATCAGCTTTTGTGAACACTGGAGGACGGGTGTCAGTGAAATCAACATATGTTGTCTCTTCCCTGTTATTACGGCCACGACCATGTTGACCACCATTCTGATTTTGTGCTAACAGAGTTGTTGCATTGACCAACACTGCAATTGCATCAGCCAAAGAGGGTGGAACTGGTGGTGCATTAGGGACATCATCCCCACCATGGAAAGAACTAGCACCACGAGTATTAACAGGCATCTGTTTTAAAACAAACCAAACCTTGATTAACATTCATATATATACATCATAACATGCATACCATGCTCAACTTATTTATCATACAAGCCCGCTCTGGGGCAGGACTACTGAAACCACTATCTTACATATCTGACCGTACCAGAGGTTTTCTGACTAACTAGGTTACAAAGTCAGAAAGATCACATTGTGATACATCTCAAGGTTACTCAACCTCTAGATCTATCACTCCCCCTCAGAGACAAGCTCATACTCCACAGGTTCTAACTCCTCATCTTCTTCTTCTTCGGCTTCCCCCTCAGATTCATTTTCAGGAGTAGATGGTGTAGCAGGTTCTGGCTGCAACCGTGCAGTCAGCTCCTCCACCTGCCTATGAAGGTCAGCATGATGGATCTGCATGAGGTTCTGATTATCCCTCATTACATCTACCCGTGTTCGTGCCCGATTCCTCTGCTCGACGGCCTTCCTCCATTTGCACTCATACTCTTGATGCTGTTCGTGGTGGTACTGCAACTGCTCACGCAACTCTTCCCTTTCTCTGGTGCCCCTCATCCTTTCTCCATTCGCACTTGCCAAGTCCATGTACAGGCGGTCTACTTCCACCTGAAGTTGTGATGAGGCACTATTACTACCTTCACCTTCTTCATAAGCAACCACTGGCTGGTTACTTCCCACACTATCTGCGGGTTCATCATCTCTTGGGGCAAGAACGTGTCGCGGAACACCTCGAGGTCCGGTACACTTGCGTGCAGTCTGCTTGATATGGGCCATCTGCTAAAATATATTTATTTTGAATATTAGAACTATATATGTTCCAAGATTAAGAGATAGAGTTTTATAATTAGATAGATATATTAACTCTATGTAGATACAACTTTTAAGAGGGAAAGTTAATTATATGTTATCAATCATGATGCATGAATCGTACTTACGAACAAACACACATCAAACAAATAATTAACTTTAAAGTAGTCACTTATTATAAAAGTGGATAAACTTTCTTTTCACAATTAGGGCAATATTATATTGTTATAAGCATTGTTCCTTAGATATAAATATCACCATAACTATACTAAAAACATACCCATTTAGATAGAAGGATAAGTCTAAAGAATGAATTAAGGCAAGTCAGAAGAATAAGACAAGTCTTAGAAGCAATTTGGACTCAAACTAATTCGAAATTTAGTTTGACTCAAAACTTTTGAAGTTTTCAAAAATGAATACTGTTATACTTTCTAAGGGAACCTGCTCTGATACCAGCTGTGGCAGAACCTCCTGAATTAAGTGGCCCACATGCACCCATCATTGTCCTAAAGACTTCTGATTGGCGTGCACGAGTTCCAAATGACTCAAGAGATCTGTCGGGTGTCCTCGGGAAACCCGAATCATCCACATTACATTCTTTTCAGGATTTCCCTCATCAAGCATCACAGTATTACAACAGTTTTATAGATAAGATAAATCAGAGTAAAGCGGAAAGAGTATATAACATAGATTGAAACTTAAGTTTAAAAGTTTACAACCCATAAGAACTTATTACATAAAAGGTTCGGAACTCTATATTACATATACCACACAAGTTTTTGTTACTTGCCCAAGGTCAAACATCAGAGTCATTATCACTCTCCTCCACAAGAGTGAAGAAACATTGACCACCAAAAGGATGATCAATGAACTCACCTGCAACAAAGGTTAACAAACCCTGAGTACAAAAGTACTCAACAAGACTTAACCGTCTAGAAAAGAGGAGAAGACTCAGGTATGAAGGCTATAGGGATTCAAGGTAAGGCTTTAGCAAGATCAAAATATTTCTGTTTCATAAAAGCTTACTAATAGTAAAGCCTATTTTCAAGTTTTAACTCAAGATTAAACTTTATAACTATCCAAAGATTCTCAAACCTTCATAAGCATACCACATCTTTCGTTCTCATCTCATTAAGCTTCCATTCATTACTACGGTGCGGGTCAGTGGATTGAGGCTCCATATCCGAGGAAACACGGCGATTCGAATCGTTTAAACCCAGCTGGGGATTCAGTACCACACGACATATGTAGAACTTAATCTTGCATACGTCAACCCTATCTATAGATCCTCCCATACAAGAACGGGTCCAGCGTCACCCGAGAGTACAGTACACCTCGAACCCGACTATCTCATAGCCCCGAGGGTACACGCTACTCCCGCCATCTCTCCACTCCCAGTACGCGGTTGGCCGTTCTCAGTATCGGAATAGCTATAGACGAGGCTTACCATCGCATGTGGGCTGTACTCAAAGGTCTCAATCACAGCAGGCCAACAACCATAAGGTCCTAGGTTGACTAACACTACAACAAGACTCCATTCTTGATGTAAGTTACTATCATTATCAAGTTGTCTCAAGATTCATTCTTTCCATAACATAACAACCATTTTTAAAAGCACCTACTATAATGAAGTAAGTAAGCATGACTAAGCATACTAAGCATTTTCATAAAACGGGTATCAAGGTTAAGTGTTGGAATCATCAAGGTTGGTAATGCATCAAATAGGGTTCACTCAACTCCTATTCACTTAATGCATCATATTAATTCAAGTGATATCAATAACTTTATAAAATACAAGGATAGGTTTAATGTCCGGGGCTTGCCATGGTGATCAGCGAAGTCCGGAGATTCTGAAAAAGCAGAAGGTTCCACACACTCAGGAGAAACCCACTGAGGATCAGGTCCTTCCGAAACGAGATCTACATGTAGAAGTGCATATGCATGATCAATGAGATGCTTATGACATGATCATGGTAAAGATGGAAATTTTCTAAGCTGTAGACATATATTCGTACAATCTTTCATCACGGTAAAGTTGCAAATCAACAAAACCAAATTAGCTATTAAACTATATATTATTACTAAGCAAATTTTATTATCTTTATTAAGCAAGATTAGGTAACTATCAAGCAACAAAAGGTCATTAGCATAAAGGAATCCATAACCAGGGAGCAAATCTTGCTAGTTTTCCACTGGTTGTCAAACAATTCCAAAAGTCACACAAATCTAAAAGGGATTAACTATTTCTTTTTATTTTATAAGTCATTTTAATTAGCCCTTTATTTATACACAAATCATACTTATTCAAACAGAGCTGAAATTAATCATGAAGGTAGATATTAGTGACATAAACTCACATGTCAAATTTCATAATTTTTGGAGAAACACAGAAAATCACATAATTCATCAAAGTTGCATTTATTAATTAAAGCACAGATTTTATTGGCATAGTAAAAGTACTCCAAACACAAGTTTCATAATTTTTATATTAGCACAGACATGCTATCATCTATCATGTCAAATTTCACAATTAACAGAGCTATAGAAAAATTATAGCAAAAATAACAAAATTAGCTACTGTGCATAAAGCCAGAAAAAGAAAAACACAAAACTAGCCCAAACTGGGCTTTCGGTCCAATCCAGCGCGGCCCAACGCGCGTGGAAACTGGCCCGGCCTGGCTCCCGCCCGCGCGCCTTGGCAACTTTGCCGAAAAGCCCTTCGGCTTAAACGAAACTAACCCGCAGTCCACAGCGCTATTCACATGAGTCACGGGCTTTGCAACCAGCACCCCGCACTTTCTCGTCTTTACAACAGCGATGTCCTCGACCCTGGCCAGAACGGACGGCGGCGTACCGAGCGCCGACGAGCCTTACGCCGGCCAACTCCGGCCAGAAGAGACCTAACGGACGCGAGCACAAGCACCGGCGAGTCACTCGCGGCCGATAGAGCCTCTAACCCTAAACGTTACTGCTCCGGTGAGGTCTGGCCACGCACGGCGGCGAACCGAACCGCGGTGGAGCTGTTCCGGCGAACCTAGGCTAGCAACAGAAGAATGGAGGGGCTAGGAAGCTCCAGTAGCTTACCCTGCTACTGCCTGTGTAGCTGGTTCGAGCGGAGGATGCACGGAGAGGAGTCCACGGAGCAGTGGCTTGCGGCGGCGAACTCCGGCGAGGCAAGCGATGTTCCGGCGAGACCTGAGCACCAAACAAAGAACCATCGAGCCGATGAGCAACCTGGGGTCAAGATGAAACAGAAACACGAGACAGGAAGAGAAGAGGAGTGCTCGGTTGAGCTGACCACGACGAGGTCGAGCTCGGCGGAGTTTTTGCCCGGCGGGAAGAAGAACAGCGAGTACGAGCTCTCTGAGGCAGTAGAGGTCGAAGGGATGGGCTCTGGAGATGCGCAAGGAGGTAAGGAGTTTATAGCCGCGGTGAAATTTGGATGAGGACGCTCGGGTGCGGTGAATTTGGGATTGGGTTGTGATTGTTCCCGTCGGTGCCCTAGGTGGCAAAACGGCGACGGCGAGGTCCAGAGAAAGCGCCACGACGCGAGGGAGAGCGCCAGCAGCTGCTTCACTTTGCCATGAACACGGTTGCGAGTTCAAACGAGAAAGATCGACGGCCTTTGCGCTGGCAGTACCGATCAAAGATCGGCCTCTCACCGCCATGAACAGGGAAACAAGCTTATCCCCCCTTCTCCTTTATACTCTTTCGGAAAATTTGAAATTACATCAGATTTTTGAATATAAGTTGAAAATATGTTAAAATATCAAATGTTCAGAATTCAATACTGAACATCTTTTATTTTTGCAACATATGCAGAATATGCTCAGATTTTGAATTAGGGTTTGCAAATCAAAAGGGGACAATTAGGGCAAAAGGGTATTTTCACCAATACTTCTGATTTTGCATAAGAACTTGAAAAACTTTATACATCAAAGTTGATCCTTATCAAAAATGGAGCAACTTTTCTTTTTAAAACATACTCAAATTCTTTTTAGATTTTGATTAATAAGAAAGGGGATAAAATAGGGTTTTTAGATTAATTAAACCATTTAATTGAATTTCAACCCAATTTGAATTATACCTCAATGGTGACTTGAAACATGTTCCAAATACACCTTTGAGACATAATACCAAAATTTGGTAAAGATTCCATTACTATATTAGAAATTACCATAATACCCTTATATAGCATAAAAGCATTAAACACCACAAAGAAAACATAAACTAGGGTTTCAACTTAAACACTCCTTATCAACTAAGCACAAGCATGATGACTTAAACTTGTTTTTAGTGAATGCATAATTAGGTTATCAACTCAAATGAAATGCCAGTGCTTATGATGACATGTCAAGTTTTAGTCTGCTTAACACCAGAGTGTTACATTAAGCGGAGTATGAATGAGTAGCTTGACCTAGGTGAGTCTATTGAGTTAGGTGTGGTGCACACTTGTTTTCATAGCACTAGGTAGCTCAGAGATGACCTATAGATCGTGAGGATCGAAAGTCATTTAGGCAGCGTTGTGATTCAAAGTTATTTTGGCCCTTAAATGGACATTGTACGCTGCCCTTGCAGCTATTGGACACGCGTCCAATGCCCACAGGAAGTGCATAGTGAGTCTGCTTGTGCATCGGACGCACCAGAGGGTGGTGTCGGACGCACAAGTTGCACTATTCACTCAGGTGTGTGTTTCACCACTTGTGCACATGTAGTGAAACACTAAGTGAACAGTGCAACTTGTGCGTCCGATGGGGTTCTAGCTGACATGTCTGATGTGTTCGGGCGCTCTCTGGAACCTCTTTGGATAGCCATCGGACGCAGCGCTTTGTGCGTCCGATGGGTGCATCCGATGTAGTTACAAAAGGTGTTGAATCGAAGCAGAAGGCATCCGACACATTTGATGTCAGGGCATCAGTGCGTTTGATGCCACATTAACCAAGGCGGGAAAGAAATAGTCGTTGAGATTGGGCAGATCTCGTTCAAAGGGCTCAAACACGTGGCGTCAATCGGAGCATCGGATGGTGGGGCAGCGTCTGATGCCCCGACCAAGCGCGTCTGATGCCACCTAGAAAAGGCCAACGACTAGCCCTTGTGTGGGGGCTATTTAAAGGGCTTGGTCGGCTTGTGGGTGCTCTCTCTTGCATATTTTGATACTCTAGCATCCTTGTGAACCTTGGCAACCCTCCCTACTCATCTCTTGACTTGATTTGTTGATTCCAAGTGAGATTGAGTCATCAAGTGCTAAGATTTGAGAGTATTCAATCTAGTGGCACTAGTTCTTCGTATCGGCTTTGAGTTTATTGTTACTCTCGGCATTTGTCGATGCCTAGATGACTTGAAGCTGTTTGGTGGAGTTGGCAAGAGTTGGTGATTGTTCTTGGCCACTACCGATTGAGTTGTCCTCCTCGGAGTGGCAAAATGCACCTTTAATGGATTGCCCGTGTTATTGAACTACCTCTCTTATGGTAGATTTTTGTGGCGCTCATGGAGCTTGGCGTGGTGCCAATTAACCACCGGATCACCAAGAGTTGGTCGATACAACGAGGAGTAGTGTGCCGACAAGCACGTGAACCTCAAGATAAATCATCGTGTCAATTGTGCATTTGATTCTTGTGGCGATTGTCTTTTAGCATTCTTGGTGTTTGAACTTCATTCATATTCTTGATGATTGGCTTTACATTTGGAATATTCACTGATGATTGGTTGGCTCGGTGAAATCACTCATTTACTTGTTGCATTCATATTTAAATTGAGCTAGCTTCTTATGTACCTTTTGTGAATATTTGTCTTGTGTTATCTATCTAGTGTAGTTAGTTTATTTATCATTTTCCTAGTCATTTTATATTTGTGCTAAAGCTTGTATTTATTCTTTGTATTCTTGTATAGCTCTAATAGACTAAGTGACATAGAATTACTAGGTAAAATTATTAGATAGGTGGTTTGCAACAATCTTTAGACTAGTGAAAAAGCTTAACCATTTGTGTTGCTAATTACTTTGCCTAAGTGTTTTTATAAATTTTAATTAGGCTATTCACCCCCTCTAGCCAATTTGGACCTTTCACTCTTGGTGATCGACATCACTTAGACGTCTTGGTGGCGATCGAGAGCTTGGTGATCATTCAGAGAGCTTGTGGATGACTCAACTCATCTTGTGACCGGTAATGGGCGATTCACCGAGCCAGAGAGGCGAAGAATTAGCTTAGGGTGAGCACTTGGTCCTTGCGTGGACCAAAGAGGAGTGATACCCTTGTGCGAGTGCTCCAACTTGGTCCTAGGGGGTGTGCCGACACCTCGATACCACGGGGAAACATCAATGTGTTCCTTTTCCTGTTTACATTCCACATTTACTTTGAGAATTCTAATTCTTGCAATCTGCATTCCTAAATTTACCATGATTGGAACCTAGGTGCAAGTCCTTTTGTGCGGTATAGTAACTAAAACACACTTTTAGACACAAGAGGTGAAATGGGCTAGTATAAGTTTTAATTCTTGCGAGAAAATTTAGATTAGTCCAATTCACCCCTTCTCTTGGGAATCTTAATCCTTTCAAAACCCTTTACACATCTACACTTTGATGCCATGAACTCCTCCAATTGGCATGCTAGAATGTCTCGTTGTCTATAAAGCCTATTTTTTATAATTTAGTCCTTTTTCTGTTTACGTTTGAACCCTTGAAAAAGTATACCCATTTCTGGATCCTGAGCTTGGCGCCGTGACCTACAACATCGAGGTAACATAGCTCGACACCATAGATCATGACGCCGAGCTAGGAGGGTCTAATTGACATGGCTGGCGACATGGCAAACGACGTAAAGGTCAGCGCCATGATTCACGACGTCATAAACCCTAACGCTGAAAGGTCCTAAATGGCTAGAGGGGGGTGAATAGCCTAATAAAATTTCTACAATACACTTAGAGAGACTTGTTAGACAATTACAAAGCGAAGCTTTTTGCACTAGCTCTACTAAGTGATGCAAGCCACCTAACCAAACAATTCTAGTATGGTATTATCTCTAAGGCACACAATATCTATGTCACTACTCTCTACTCTAGTAAGTGTTGGTAGTTCTTAACTACACCTAGGATAGGGTAGCTAAAGTAGCTATCTACTAATGCCAAGCGGGGTTGTCAGTCCCGACACTAGTAGGAGCTAACTAGCGAGAATGCAATCTACCAGGAGGAGATTCTGCAAGCGCACAGAACTATCGTAGTAGCACTTCTCTGGGAGTACCAGGTGTCGATTTATTTGATCCCAAAGGAAGGCTAGGGTGGTGTATGAGTCGAGTCAAGAAGGGGATGAGAGTCGAAGAATAAGAAAAGGGAAAATGAGAGAGGAGAAGAGAGGAGATGAAAGGCTAGAAAGAATATATGGGTGGATAGGTAAGGATGAAATGAAATGGCTAAGGTAAGGAGGATAAATAGGTAGATAGATAGAATGGGATGACTAATATAACTAACTACTCCTAGATAACTACGAAGCAAGATAGGCAAATGTCAATTAAGCAACCAAGTTAAGTATAGTTTTATTCCTATCTTATCAAGTATCGAGGCGTACTAGCCTTTACCACTGACTTAGGTTGAACGCTAGCATAACAAGCCTTACTGTTAAACTGGGTCAACTACGTGGTGGAATTCAAGGCGCACAGGGCTGTCACCACCTGCTTGCTACCACAGCTATCCGGGGGTCCAGCCGTATCTGAAGGTAAGTCTATAACTAAGCACCACACTTAATTATATTCTAACTATCTCTACCCTAGCTTTGAATAGAGACACCCTTGCGGACGTCAGAGTAAATACTTGACTTAATAAGATAAACACTAAACTAACTAAGCAACCTATTGGCAAAGATCAAACACTAAGCTCACTAGAGATTAACTACTATGGCTAAGTGAATTGAACTGTAGGATAGCTAGGCACTCAAGCAATCAATCAAGTATACTACTCAATACTGATAAGTAGAATAAAGTAATACTTGAAATGATGAACTAGAATATAGTAAAGTGCTTGAGTAACAAGAGCAAAACCTGAACTAGAGACGAAGGAAGACTCTTCCCAGCTCCAGGACCGATCACTCGCACGCCTCTACTCTTGAGCTAAGCCTTGAGCAGCGCTTCCGCGAGGGCAATGAGGCAAAGATGCCTTGCTCTACTAGCTACCTACTTGCCTAAGCTTGGCTAAACCCTAAGCTATTAGCCTTGCTTTCTTTGCTTCCTTGCTTTCTTGTGTGTGTTTCTTCTGAAGTGATGCCTCCAGGGGGGTATTTATAGCCTTGTGGAGTGAGGGGGGTACTTATAGGGGGCAGCCAACCGACCTAGGGCAAACCCTAGTGGTGGGCGCCAGCCCTAGGTGGCGGTCGCCACCCCACTGGCCGTTGGATGCACCGTCATTGATCCTACGGCCTCCAGGGACTCCTCCAAGGCGGTGGTTAGGTCGGTTGCATGTCCAGATAACCGTCATTCGGTCATGATCCACGCCACTCCCCTCATGAGCCCTCCGATGCCACTGACCTAGTGACCAAGGGTCAAGATTTGGCCCTGGGGTGGTCACACGGATCAGTGACATGGCAGGGGGAGGTTTGGGCCTCTCCTTGTGGCGGGCGCCACCTAGGGGTGGCGGGCGCCACCTAGGGGTGGCGGGCGCCACCCCACTAGGGCCCAAATGGGCCCTGCTGAGTGGTCTCGGCCCCTGGTGGGTTCATGCTCCAAATTTGGTCCAAATCCTGCATTCAAATCAAAATCTATGGACATGTGGAATTCGATTAGTTTGAAACCTATTTGACTACATTTCATGCCTTTTTGGTGAATTTTAGGGTAACATGTTGATGGTAAAACAGGTGTTTAAGGACCATCAACAGTAAGCTAGCAAGAACTAAATACAATGAACCAGAGAGCTAATCACTAGCAAGATAAACTACCACTACACAAGAAGTAAATAATGTAATTCAAGTGGTAGAGAGATATACCGACGTTGACAAGATATGATCAATCACAATATGAATACCATGAGACTTCGGGAGATGTCCAAATGGGCAAGAGACACAATGATTTTCTCCCGAGGTTCACGTGCTTGTCGGCACGCTACTCCCCGTTGTGTCGACCAATCACTTGGTGGTTCGGTGGCTAATAGGTGTTCACAAACCTAGCTCAACACTTGAGCCCCACAAGAACCGACCCACAAATGGAGGTAACTCAATGACACGCGCAATCCACTTGAGTTACCTTTTGGCTCTTCACCGGGGAAGGCACAATACCCCTCACAAATCACCGGGAGATGGCCACGAACAATCACCAACTTGTGCCAAAGCTCCTCCGCTGTTCCAAGCCATCTAGGTGGCGGCAACCACCAAGAGTAACAAGAAAACCGCAGCAACAACGATCCCCAAGTGCCACTAGATGCAAACACAAAAGCAAATGCACTTGGAATCACTCAATCTCACTTTGATCTGCGCTATCAAGCAAGGAGATGAGTGGGAGGGAGTATGTTTAGCTCAAAGGGATGTCCAAGATGTTAGAGTGCCAAGAGAGACCTCCCAAAGCCGGCCAACTCATATTTATATAACCCCTCAAACAAATAGAGTCGTTACCCCTTTGAATGAGCTGTTTACGGGACGACCGGACGCGTCCAGTCATTGTTTCAGTAGCGTCCGGTCGTTGTTTCAGTAGCGTCCGGTCGTTGTTTCAGTAGTGACCGGACTCTTGTTTCACTAGCGTTCGGTCATTGTTTCACTCAGCGTCCAGTCACAAACAGAGAGGTTCCAAAGGCGTTTTTCATCGACCGGACGCGTCCGGTCAAGGGTGACCAGACTCACTTAGCGTCCGATCATTCTAATTCAACCGTTGCCTCTCGTGAACAGTGGTACAGGCGAGTCCGGTCACTTGTTTCAGTAGAGTCCGGTCACTGTTTCAAGAGTGACCGGACGCATGTTTCAACAGTGTTCGGTCGCTGTTTCAGCGTCCGGTCAGGCATGAAAACCTCATTTTCAACTCCGGTTTCTTCTCCTTTGCAAATGTGCCAACACCACCAAGTGTACATCACCTTGTGCATGTGTGTTAGCATTTTCCAAATATTTTTCAAAGGATTAGAGGTTAGCACACTAGGTCCTAATGCATATGCATGTATGAATTCACCTAGTGGCACTTGATAACCGCAATCACTGAGATAGTCCCCTCTTAATAGTACGACTATCGATCCTAAACACACTCACACCCTCTATGGTGTCTTGAGTGTCAAAAACAAAATCCTTATTTATACCTTTGCCTTGACCTCCATAGGGCTTTGCTTTTCTCTTCTTCTCTTTCCAAATGTGGAGCACTTGATCCATCTTTTGGTCATCACCACCAACACCATGGTCATCATCTAGCTCCCACACTTGGTGTGTACCAACCTAACTTATGAACACTTCATAACAAAGGTTAGTACTCTAGGTGACATCAATTATCCAAAACCAAACAAGGACTTTCAGACGCCAACCTCCACATCGTAGATCTTGGCAACGAACTGTTTTCCTATAGCTCTGGTCTTTGGACTAGAACAATTAAATATTTCTTCCTAAGATTAGCACAAGCGTGTTGTAATGTAATTGGTTAGGTCTCACATCCTTCATTCTATATACTTAGGTTCAAATCCTAAGATACCTATTTTTTAGATTAATTTTTGTCTCTTCTTTTTCAACTTTGATTTGCTAGCTACTAATTTCAGTTGACTAATCTTAGATCAAAAAACGGATATACTTTTCTTAGGGGTCCAAATGTGATTTTTTTAACAGAAAAAGGACTAAATTATAAAAAATGAGGTAAGACCTAGATATTAGAAGAATACGAAAAGATGGGTAAAACCCCTTAAGAATTCTAAAAACCCACAATTAGCCATACAAAATTGATAGACCTCAGTGATAGACATATAAATTGCCTTTTTAAATGCATTAACATTGGTGTGTTTAATCAAAGTCTACACACAGAGTAAAACAATTGAAATTTGATCAAAATTATAAAAGATTCGTTGTAATAGTTTTCATGAACAGAAATATTGCCTAGTCAAACAAACTATTAGATATGTAACAATTCGAGGTAGTGTACCATAAGTCCATTTCTCAAATTAGATGAAATAACTCTAATCCATGCTAATATTAGTTATCATCCTCCGTCCTAACAATTTTAGGTTATTTTGGTCTTTTCAGTTACATGACTTCTACTGTGTACCTAAATATACAATATGTCTAAATACATAATAAAATTTGTATATTTATCGAATAACCTACTACTTAAGTATTAGCTTGTAACGAATTGATGAATGATCAACCTGTTCCATTTTACAAAACACACACAAAGATAAAAGGAAAAAGTCTATATAATTCCCTCAACTATTGAGCATAGACTACTTCATCTCAAACTATAAAATCAGATATTTTACCCCTGAACTTTCCAAAACCAGTCAAATAACCCCTCGAATGGTTTTAGACAGTGGTTTTCCTACAATAACGTGGTTTTGTCCTTTTCTTTTTATTTATTTTAGCTGATTTTTTATAAAATCATAGTAAATCGTAAAAAAATTATGAAATAGAAAATCCAATTTTGTTGGACTCCACATAAGTAGATCTAAATAGTGAACATATAATATAGTATACTTTACTATAAAGTTTTTGCTGTAGATTTAGATCTATGCTTTTCTATAATTAATTAGAATAATTCATATATGCAATTTTTTCATCTAATTGTGATGAAATTTTTGTGGTGAGCTAATTATTGTATCCTTGTGCTGTAGTAAAAACTTCATTTTAATCGGATCCAATGAGTACGAAATTTTTAATACAATTCAAGCATACAACAACGAGCCCACAATAGAAATTTCACCACAATTGGATGAAATAAATTGCATCTATGAATAATTTTCTACATAGATCTAAATCTACAGTAAAAACTTTATTCTAAAATATACTATATTATATGTTCACTGTGTAGATCTACTTATGTGGAGTCCAATAAAATTAGATTTTCTATTTTATAATTTTCTATGATTTATTATGATTTTTTAAAAATTTAGCCAAAATAAATAAAAAAGAAAAAGACAAAACCAACCAAAACCACCGTCTAAAACCGCATGAGAGAGTTATTGACCGGTTTTAGAAATTTTAGAGGGTAAAACATCTAGTTTATAGTTTGAGGTGTGAAGTAGTCGACCCTCAATAATTTAGGGGGTTATGTAGATTTTCTCAAAAAAATATATAAAAATGATATTAAAACCGACACCCTATTTATTCAAATAAAATCATGGTATGATCTAGATCTGCCTGATGAGTGATGATTCATGAAATGCTTCGCTCGGACCAGGGGGCTACGGCCTCTGCCTCCGAAACCTGCCAGCCAGCAGAAAGAGAAGCTCTCCACATCGGACAGCATCCGGGCCCCACCGTCCAGTGGGACGTAAGAAAGACACCCGGATCCTGCCCTCTCCTCACCCTCGCCACTTCCGTTTCCGGATCCTTGCGTTTCCGACTCCGATCCAACCCAGCACCGCACCGCGCCGCGCGAGCACGTCGGGCGCCGGTGCGGCAGGCGAGATCCAAGAGCACTCCTCCCCCGCGCCCCCGCACCCGCATGGCCGCCGCTGGCCGCAGATAGAGAGGCGCAGGCGGGGGCGTGCAGATCCAGATCCGGTGGGCGGCGAGGACGAGATCGCCCCCCACCACCATGGCAGGCGCCGTGTCGGCGCTCTTCCTGCTGGACATCAAGGGCCGTGTCCTCGTCTGGCGCGATTACCGCGGCGATGTCTCCGCGCTCCAGGCCGAGCGGTTCTTCACCAAGCTCCTCGACAAGGAGGTAAGTGCCCGATCAGCCTTCTCACCTCGCCTGCTATCTATTCCTAGATCCTTGCGGCTCTGGTGCTGAGTTCTTGTGGAATGCGTAGGGCGACTCGGAAGTCCACTCGCCTGTGGTCTACGACGACGCTGGCGTGACGTACATGTTCATCCAGCACAACAATGTCTTCCTCCTCACCGCCGCTCGCCAGAACTGCAACGCGGCCAGCATCCTGCTCTTCCTCCACCGTGTCGTAGATGTACGTGCCCTCGCCCCCCCTGTTTGCAGAGAATCATTGATGACATTGTAGCGCCTGTTGTTCATGGGACTTGTGCGTGAGTACAGGTGTTTAAGCACTACTTCGAGGAGCTGGAAGAGGAGTCCCTCAGAGATAACTTTGTCGTTGTGGTAAGCAAATTTCAAGTACTTCTTCTGTTTGATGTGCGGTTACTGGGACTTGACAGAATGGGGCGCCCATTTTGTGCTTACAGTATGAGTTACTTGATGAGATGATGGATTTTGGGTACCCACAATACACGGAGGCGAAGATCTTGAGTGAGTTCATCAAGACAGATGCATACAGGATGGAGGTCACACAGCGTCCACCCATGGCCGTGACGAATGCTGTGTCATGGAGGAGCGAGGGGATCCGGTACAAGAAGAATGAAGTATGTTGATTTACTACTATATCCTTTTTTAATGCGGGCAATCTCAGTTCTGTGATGGTACTTGACAAACCGCCACACTTTGTATCTACAGGTCTTCTTGGATGTAGTGGAGAGTGTTAACATTCTAGTTAACAGCAATGGGCAGATTGTGAGATCAGATGTGGTTGGGGCACTGAAGATGCGAACATATTTGAGGTGAGTTTGCATTGTCAGCTTTATGGCATCATCTGGCTAAACATTATTAAAGACTTAAAGCAACTTATCATGTGATCACACAACTAAATAAGTGTGACCTATAATTTAAGCCCCTGTAGAATACTGTTATTCAAACAAGCGATCAAGTTATTGTTGATCTAAAAATATTTATAGAAATAAGAAAACAGCTTGCATTGCTATGGGCAAATTTGTTCCTGAGACTACTGTTTTATGCTGGATTGGAATAGCACTCCAGGGCTTTTATTACCATGGCATCTCTTTGTTATGATGTAGCTCAGTGATAGAAAGATATGAAAATTTTAAATTGAAAGTCAAGGATGTTACTTGCCCCGTGTTACTAGTTCTGATTCCAGTTATCTTTCTTGCTAGCTTATATGCTCAAATTTTTGTTCAGGGTATTTATTTTGTGATTCTATTTCACTTCTGCTGGATTTTGTGTTTTCCTTTTTGATGGATCCTGGTTGGAACTTCTGTTTTACATGACTTAATTGCTTCATTTTTGTTTCTTTTCTTTTGGAAGCTTGTATATTTCCCTAGCTTTGAAAAGTCTCCATCTTTATTTTCCTTGCAAGCTATTGATGTTTTGTCATGCTTATGGGTACAAGTTTATAACCATACAAGTCTTGAAATAAGTCACATATAACACAATTAATACCTTGGAATTGCAGTTATGCAAATTATAGGGATGGAATTTTATAAATGTTTCATTAGGTAGCAATTGCTTTTGTCAACTTCAAAGTTTACTTAAGCAGAGAAATTGTGTCCTTCACTGTTATCTTAGATAATAGATATGTATATTGATCTTAGGAGCTATACATTGTATTCCCTTTTGTAAATACTTGTATTGATAAAATGATAACTGGAAATACTATATATTCGTAAGCATGTTAACAAAGGTTGAAATCTCAGTCAGCAATCAGTCCAATCACTATCTAACAATAAAACGTCAAAAGAAGGTTTAGATGTCTTTACCAGGGTGAGTATACTACAGGAAATTACTAGTTGTGAGGTCAATAATTTATTTATGTATTTTGCCCTAAAAATATTTTAATTATTTTTTTATATCAAGTATTCAGATAGAGGTTTACCTGTCGATCCATGAATTGAGATAAACTTGAAAGGTGCAAAACACATAGTTTATGCTCCTAATGTTTGTACTGCACCTAATTCTTATTTGTGGTACTATCTCTATCTCCAAAAGAGTGTCGTTCTCATTTTTCCAAGAGTCAATGAATCAAGTTTGAGCACCAAATATATAAAAAAGTCCTGATATTTATTAGGTGTAATAACTATAATTATTAAATTATGTAATATATTTTCATAATTACTCTTTTTTGGAGATATAAATGTTGATAATATTTTCTATACATGGATGTTCATTTGATGTATTGAGTTAATAGATGTATTTAGTCCAAACCTAGAATGACACTCATTTTACTAGATGTTGTGTTTCTGTTTTAATAGATGTTGGTTGTGTTTCTGTTTTAATATGTTGAGAATAGCTGGACTGAAGACTCATAGCCTATACTTAAAAAACAAGCTGTAGACAATGAGAATGGTTTTTTGATTTTCATTTTATGTATTCTTCAAACGAACCTGCCAGCTAGGGTTTTTGAACTACTCATTTTACAGTCACACTTAATATTCTTCTTGCATTCAGATATACACATGTGTAGCCCTAACAGTGAGACATTTTGAAACAGTGGAATGCCGGAGTGCAAACTCGGCTTGAATGATAGGGTTCTCTTGGAGGCTCAAGGTAGAGCAACAAAAGGAAAAGCGATAGACCTTGATGATATTAAATTTCATCAGTAAGCAAAAAATATTGCTCTTTTCTTCACTAAATAAATCTGTTGCATCACTAATTCAGCGTGACCATTCTCCCTTCTCCTTTTCAGGTGTGTACGTTTGGCTAGATTCGAGAATGATAGAACTATATCGTTCATACCTCCTGATGGATCTTTTGATCTAATGACATACAGGCTTAGCACTCAGGTTCTCTTCCCGATCAATTGTGGAATGCTTTATAGCTGATATGAAATGTTTTCACTTTATCGTTTTCACATGCATGTCTTTATTTGATGTCCTTTAGGTAAAACCTCTTATCTGGGTCGAAGCACAGATTGAGAAACATTCCAGAAGCCGTATAGAACTCATGGTGAAGGCAAGGAGTCAGTTCAAGGAAAGAAGGTGAGCGTTGTTTACAAAAGCAAGATTTACTTGTATGACAGGAATGGGCTTTTTAAAGAGTGGGTTTCTTTTTTCCGTTTACAGCACAGCAACAAATGTTGAAATTGAAGTGCCTGTTCCTTCAGATGCCACAAACCCAAATATAAGAACTTCAATGGGTTCTGCTGCATATGCTCCTGAGAGAGATGCAATGGTCTGGAAAGTAAAATCATTCCCTGGTGGCAAGGTAATTACTATCAAATTCTAAATTAATTCTTTTTTCCATGTTCATTGCTATTTTGAAGTGTGCTAATGTGTTGAAGCAATCCATCCCATAGGAATACATGTGCAGAGCAGAATTTAGTCTTCCTAGCATAACAGCAGAAGAAGGGGCCCCAGAAAAGAAGGCGCCGATACGAGTGAAATTTGAGATACCATATTTCACCGTATCAGGTATTCAGGTAATAGGTTTGCTGTTTGAAGATATTTGTCTATTGTTGTACTTCCTCCGTTCCAAATTATAAAACATTTTAGCTTTTATAGATACATTGCTTTTACTATGTAGCTAGACAGTGTACATCTAAATCCATAGCAAAAGCTATATGTATCTAGAAAGTCCAAAACGTCTTATAATTTAGAATGGAGGGAATAGCATTCTATCTATTTTATCTTATCAGGAATCTTCAGCCACTGAATGGTGGGCTATATTGTATATTGTGTAGGTCCGTTATCTGAAGATAATCGAAAAGAGTGGTTACCAGGCACTCCCATGGGTTAGATATATCACAATGGCTGGCGAATATGAGCTGAGACTTATATGAGTTTTCTCTTTTCTGGCTGCTGGAAGACATTTATGAAGCTGCAAGATACTATTTGCTCGAGACACAGGAACCAGTTGGCATTTGGATGTTAGCCTGGAAGTCTTGTGCCGACCATACAAGGTTTCCCCCCCTGGGGCTGTTGTTCATCTTGTTAGGCTCACCTTACCTTGGTTATTGTAAGTTACCCATCATCAAGTATAGTTTTGGAAAAAAAAGGATAATTTTAATTTTCAGTTCACTTGTATTATTATTGATTTATTTTTGTGGGTACCAAACTTGGATTTGTTTCATTCGTATTACACGGGCTGATTTGAGTTCAACAAAACACTGCCATAACTGGGTGATGATTCTGAACTGCAAGGTTGAAACAATTTAGCCCTTCTTTACTGTAAATGTCGTTGTCATGTATCCAGGCAAAAGAAAGGAATTATGACTTTGGTTTTATTTTTGTTTCCATTTTGAGAGGTTAACAAATAACGACAATGATTCGTTGGGTACTATTTTAAGTTCCTATTATGCCAATTTCTGCATATTCTAAGGCCCCGTTTAGTTTTTCCAACTAAAATTTAGTCCTTGTTATATGCCGGAGGTTAATTTGCGAGATGAATCTATTAAGTCTAATTAGTCTATGACTTGATAATGTTATTCTATAGTAATCATTTTCTAATAATGGATTAATTTGGTTTAATTGCCTTGTTAATTACTGTGTGATAAGGTACTTAGTTATAATTAATCTATTTTCAATAGACTAAATTTGTGCCATAAGACCTCGATAAACCTTTATTAATCTTTGTTAGCGACATGATATGATGACGTATGCATGTTTCTCCTAGGTCTGTTTTGTTGGTACAGGTATATCGACAAAATAAGTCATCACAAAAAGACATTACAATAATACCTAGGTTGTGATGGTCGTGCTTGTTCAGTTCCAATGCTAGTAGAGAGGGAATTTGGAAAGTGCAAAAGATTATACTCGATCATAATCATTATGTTGCTAGTCGAAATAAGTTGCACAAGCTAGAGTCTTAATGATGTGTTACATAAGTAGATATGATGCTTAATGGTCAGATAAAGGAAGACAGGATGAAGCCAACCTGGGTATATGAGTAACGACGGAGTTTTATGGAGGCATCATATCAAGAACGCGACATGCCGACATCATTCATCTAGGTCAAGAATGGACTGTAATAATGAAATTGGTTACAAGTGCAAGAAGTATTTAGAATCTAATGATGTGCAAACATTGTTGGAAAAGCAAATAGAGGATCCTATATTTTTTAATGATATTGAAATATATGAGGAAGATACATGGATAACTAATTTCTTTCGAGCAGATTGTCAATCTATCATGGATTATGCATGCTTTGGTGACGTGTCAGTTCATTATGTTTCAAAATAATATGTTACTCTGTGTTTGGATTGAGGGATATCTCGGGTTGTCCCGTGTTCGACCCAGATGGCCTACTGTTTTGATTGGAGGTTGAGTGATATGGAGTCGACCGAGTTGGCATATTCCCGCCTTTAGATGTGGGTTCTCATGGCCAAATCAGGCGTACCAACTTGACCTAGATGAACGATGTCAGCATGTCGCGTTCTTCGTCCCCTTCTCCTTGTCCCGTGATCGCGACCTCCATCATCCCCGACGTCGGCACTCGCGAATTTGCTTCTCTAGATCTAAGCACGGGTGCAGGCGAGCTTGGGGCGCAGCAGGGTGGCGGTGACACCATGGCCATCGGGGCCTCCTGCACGGGGCGGGGAGGTGGTGGTTGCGGTGGCGGGGCTAGGAGGTGGCGGCCATGGCGATGTGCGTGGGCTTGGGTTGGGGAACATGCGAGCAGAGGAAGAAGACAGGAAAAAAACAAAGAAACTAAAGAGGATGACACGTGAGCCCCACTAATAATACTATTAACGGTGTCAAAATGACATCCATTTCATCCCTCTCTAATCTTGGAACCAAACAAATACTGGGTTCAACCTACCGCCTTAACCAAACATGAGGTGGGTTCATCCCATCCCAAAGAATAGCTCTACAAAAATTAGAGTTTCTAGAGCACCTACAATTCCACTTTTCCCTGGAACAGAGTCCGTGGAGCTGCGTCTATGTTTACTGAAAAAACATAAAGTAGAGCTGAAAAATATAAAGCGAAGTAGTCATTAACACCCTCTTATTCCCGAAAACACCTATATATGTTGGAAGGGATTTACTATAAACACAAGCCTAATATTATAAACGCACTGCACCTCCCCATATATAGCAAATGTACAACAGAGCAATGTACACTAGCAGAGATACACATAAATTAATAAACATACATGTATATGCTTGCACTGACAATGCATGCATGCAAGCGGCCTGGCTACAGTGTCCACGTCATATATAGGCGTGTCTAGGGCTGCTCCTTGATGGTGGCTGCCAGGTCGAGGCAGTTGCTGATGAGGCGGTTGACGTGGCGCTGCGCCCCGGGTATGGGCGATTTGAGCTCCGGCCGCTCTTCGAAGGCGTCCTCGCAGTCGGTGGAGTAGGTGGCCGCCGCGGACAGCTCCGTCATGAGGTCCGCGTTGCTGCCGCCGCTCTTGAGCGTGTCCCGCGAGGTATTGATGGAGTCCACCATCGACGTGTAGCTCTCCTTGCACGTCTCCAGCGACGACACCATCGGGTTGCCCTGGCCGCCGCCCGCCTTTATCGCCACGTCCAGCTTCATCGCCGCCATCGCCGCCTTCACCGCCGTAATCCGCAGGGACGTGTCCAGCAGCTGCTCCGGCGTCGTCACCCCGGGCAGCGTCGTCATCGTGGTGCACAGCGTCTTGTAGTGCATCTGCAAATGCCATCGTCATCATGCGGCGTTGCGTGCACGCACTGCAATTATATTCGTCTATACTGCATGCGCTACAAAATCAGATTCATTCGTGTCTGCATGCACTGCATGCTGTGCTACCTGTTGGCATAACGCCACGAGTTCATCGTGGCCGGCGGTGATGATGCCGATCAGGCGACGGCCGTCGGCGGCGGCGGCGGGAGATGGGGCGGCGGCCAGCTCGGGGTCGGGGCTGACGATGGGGTGAACCATGCGGGCATCGACGACGGACTTGTTCGTAGACGCCGCCAAGGCGGCGACGAGAATCAGGGCAGCGATCTGCAGGTATCGGAACATTGCGTGGCCGTCCTTTCGAATTTGGAATGACCGTGAGGGTAAACAAGAGAGACAAGGGCGTGAAATGGCTATAAATGGACGTCGTTTGGGTCCCAAAATTTGTGCTGCTGCTAAAGAGGCCGGGAGTTGACTGCAGGCGAAAATTGGCCGTAAGTTTTTCCGGGGTACTCTGGTTGGTTAGCCTTGATTGTAGGTCGCCTCCTCCCTGCTACCCTCTTGCTGCCTTGCAGTTTTTATTTTCTGGCACTGAGCAGCAACTACCAATTTTTAAGAAAATATATAGATATAACACAACTTTGTGTTCGCATAAACAAAAACTAACTTCAGAAATAATGTAACCTCATTTAGAGCATCTAAAAAATATTTCATAAACTCACTCTTTTAAATCGTCGTTTAAAGAGTCATCTATCCCTGTCCCTAAAATAAGAAAGAGCCAAAACTTTCGCCTTTTTTACCATTATTTTGGAATGATCACCTCTAACTAACTCTGTAAATATGAAAGTTGTCTCGGTTCGTATATATTTATTGGAAAAACCATAACTATATGTAAATATGAAAGTTGTCTCGGTTCGTATATATTTATTGGAAAACCAAGATATAGGTATAGTAAGTGGTGTTTGGGACTACTACACTCTCGTTTTTGCTGCTCGACTCCACGAACTCCACTATGGAGCAGCTCCAGCTGCTCCTGCTCTAGAAATAAGTTGTTTGCATATAAATAGTTCATTATGTCTCTAATTAAAATTACAATTTATATTTTTAAGAAAAATATAAAACAAATGATAGAACATTAACTGGGGCCAGAATTCAAATATAAATAATTATCTGGTAAATTGTAAATGATAGAAAAGTTTGACACGTACTTACAAGAGTCAAACAGATTAGTAGATGAGTAGATAATTAATCAATGACAATGTTGGTAATTATCTCACAATTCCATGTGGGAGTATAAAACTCCAAAAACTGGAGTACCCGTTGAGGTGCTCTAGAAAAAACATGAAGTTGGCCTCTGGCTCCATTTCTTTTGCGGAGCGGAGTTATTGGAGCTAGATGTGTTTGACACTATGGAGCTAGAGTGAAGCAGCAAAAACAGGAGCAGAACAGTCTCAAACACTTTGCTAAAAGAGGCAAATTTTCTCTCTTATAACTACCTCTGTAGTAGAGAGCTTCATATATGAGCCAGACTCATGATACAAAATTATACGAGTTAGGACAACTCACGTCTAACAATGATGAATATAGAATCCAATTCCAATATGTAATTGATTAAGTCATACGTATCCTATACGTGACTTAGACTCATCACAATCAATGGTATGAATCCGATTCACAATAATATGAATCAATCCACATACATATTTGCTAGTTTGAATAAAAATCACTCTTTATCTTTTCATGCTCCAATATATTTTCTATTTCTTGTGTGCATCCAAGATCTTAATAAGTCTGCCTCTAAAAATGATTTTTGGAGGTGGATATTTTTCTGGTGCCCCCCTGACTATTTATGGAGACGGCCGCTGGGTGTGTCTGTCTTCGTTAATCAAAGAGCATGTC
This sequence comes from Coix lacryma-jobi var. lacryma-jobi, assembly GCA_009763385.1. NCBI lineage: Eukaryota > Viridiplantae > Streptophyta > Magnoliopsida > Poales > Poaceae > Coix > Coix lacryma-jobi. The sequence continues at coordinate 30,141,854 of CM019827.1, read as the reverse complement.
CTATAAAATTATTTTTCTAATATTGAATATGGGGTCGGTGATTATTGGACATACGGTTACTTCAATATTTGGTGATGCGGTGTAGGAGTGGAAGGTCATCCACACAAAAGGAACAAAATCATGTGGTCCATCAACTAACATATACTCCCTCAATATAGGAAAAGAGAGTCGTTTTGGACAACGACACGAGCTCCAAAGTATAACTTCGACTCCTTATTTTTATAAAAAAAAAATTTATTAAAAATGATATATATATATATACTTTTATGAAAATATTTGTCAATACTAATCGATATTCATATAACTTTTATATTTTAAAACCCAATAACTTAAAAGTTATTCATGATTTATATTGTCAATATTTGACTAAAACCTTGTTCAAAATGACCTCTTTTTCCTATATGGAGGGAGTAATTGGCTATGCGAAACAAGCATTCCGGAGTGTGTTGTTTCAATATGTTAGGTTGTGTCGAGCATATCATTATTTAAGTTGTAATAACATTAACTTTTCTGAGCAATATAAGACTCTTTTCCTAGGAAGAAAAAAAAAACATTTGAAGCCTTGAAGGAGTACTTAGGCTTTGAAAACTTAAACAGCACAAAAAAAATGTCTACTTTTCAATATTTCGGATTTGAAAACGTAAACAGCACAAAAAGACTTCGGCTTTGAAAATGTAAACAACACAAAAACATTCTTGGTGCTTAATAGATCGGTGCAAATCTTCTTTTCTTACAAATGGGGCCTAACCATTTAGCTAAAAAATATTTATGACTAGCCAATGAAGGGTATATATACTCCGTACATGGGTAAGGTGGGAGGTTATTAGTTCTACTGATTCAATCTAGCCAGCTCCTGTGTACGTATTAAAGTATTTAACTATGTTAAGATATCATCATAATGACTTGAGGCAGCTGCAAGATTCTACCAGCTAGGAACCCGGCACATATACCAACACAAATAAAATACAAAGGAAAAAAAACTAAAGTCGTCTCAAAGTAGACAGATAAAATAATGCTGAAACGGAATCATGAATCTTTGTACACGTAGGTCCAGAGCAAGGGCAACCCCTGGTATCCGGACCTATTTTCATCCTCTATATTGCCTCGTCATCAAGATTCTCTCCTCTATACTCATTTTTTCTGCATCCATTCATCCTTTATATCATCATCTATCCACTATGGGCCCACTTGTCACTTTATCTAAATATATCCATGAGAAATCTAGTTTTGAAGAATTAATTACAACAAATTTAATAGTGCAATCGGAATTTAATTTGAGTTTTCGGTTCGTGAGATATAGCATTTTTTTTGAGTGTTAAAAATGTGGGGCCGGCACTTTATTCTCTCACCTCCCTCTCCTCTCTTGACGTGATTGGCCGGCGTAGCTTTGGACGTGATTGGTTTGCGTATCAGTCTAGCCTGGCTCGTATCTAGGAGCCAGGCTCAGAGCATGCAACAATGTCATGTTTGGTTGCTTGCACCTAACTAGCCTGGCTGAGTTAAAATGGTGTTTGGTTGCTTGCACAAGAATACATTGCATGAGATAAACCATTATTGTTTAAGGTTAATAAACATAATTACACAATTTATTATGTGCAACTATTTTTCATTGCTCTTAATTTACATTATTATTTCTTAATATTTTTGAAAATATATTAATATCAATTAATATATGCTAATTATGCGCTAACAATATCATTAACTGAGTAATCGCTTGTATCTGATGAGCCTGGCTCTGGAGAAACGCTCAATTCCTACGTATCCGGTGAGCCAGGCTGAGGAGAGCCTTTTGCATGAGCAGAGCCAGGCCCAGAACACCATACAGGCAACCAAACATTAGCAACCCGCATCTCATGAGCCTGGCTGAAGGATACGCAGGCAACCAATCACACCCTTTACCGCCGGTGCGGTACCTCGCTCAATTCAGCGAACGGACAGCCGTGCTGACTCGTTTCTACCGCGCTGCAGGCCGAATTACGGGAAAGACTCCACTATATTTTTACCGTATAGGATACAGGAGCCCGTGCAGACAGTCTAATAACTACTCCCTCCGTCCCTAAATAAGTGTCGTTCTCGTTTTCCGAAATAAATTGCCGGCAATTATATATTAAAATATATTAATATTTATGCTAAGTAATTAGTATCATCGGAAAGATCTTTACATCTAGTTTTTTAACAAAATTATTTGGAGATATAAATATTGCACATATTTTCTACAAATTGAGTCAAACACGTGACACGCACACCAACGGCGACACTTATTTAGGGACGGAGGGAGTACTCCCTCTGTATCACAAATAGAAGTCCTTTAGGACAGCGACACGGTCTCCAAAACATAACTTTGACCACTTATTTCTTTAAAAATATTTATTGTAAAATGGTATATGTATATTTTTATGAAAATACTTTTCAAGATAAATTTATTTATATGATTTTTACATCTCTAAACTCAATAATTTAAAAGTTATTCATGATTTATATTCCCAATGTTCGACTCTATTTCTAATACGGAGGGAGTACTCCGTAGCTTTATAATGACGTAATAGTGACACTCATATGCTGTAGGAGCTAAGGAATCGGCGAGGAATTCTGAAGCTGGCCATCGAATCCGAATTGCCACGTCCAGCTGCTGGGGTCACCACTACGGTGGAGTTGAAGGCCAGGGCCATCCCGTCACGTCCATAAAAATGACTAGTGGTAACAACTAGCGACCAATTAGATACGATCCGATCGAGACAGAGGTTGACATTTTGGCATGAGCAAGTTGGCTGTTGGCTGCGGTTATGCATCACATCGAGAGAAAACTTGGTACAAGGCGTACGGCCACCAAGTATCCGGTCTGAACGAATCATTTCTTTCGATCAGTGTGAACTATTTGTAGTCGAAAAGACTGCTAGAGCCGCATATTCTCACACGATGTTTTTTTTTTTTAAGAAATGACAGACAAAGGCAGTTTGGCCATTGTGTGTTGAACTTAGAACCAGGGCAATATCAGAACCGTCAGTTTCGCATGCTTGCACTCTTTTCAATTTGGTTTTGATTGCGGGGTGCTTTGGCCCGCTTGTCTTTAGATCAATGCGGTAACCATTCTGCATGCATTTGATCGATTCTGTGATAATAATGCTCTAATGAGGCATATCGTCTGCTTACTTCTGTCTGTGCCGTAAGATGTGAAAAAGAATGAAGGAAAATGCATGCTAGTGAATCCTGCATACAATCTCAAAGTCATGTTGCGAACTTGCAGCATATCGATGGATCTGCAGGTGATATCTGATTGCTTACCAGCTGGCTACCTGGCTGTTAGCATACTGCAATCCACAATGAAATCTTTTCTGCAGTACCCCATATATATACTGTCCTGGCTGTAACTGCGCTTACAGACACTGCGCAGAGCTCAATGTCTTCCTAGATCATGACTAGAGCATGCAGGCCATCGTCAAGCTGCAAACAGTTCCGTCAAAGACTGATCCATGTTCCTATCTGCATTGATTATTGATTGCGTCCTCCACAGATCAGTAGTATACCTATGAACAGGAAATGTACAAATTAGCGCATTGTTAATTAGTTGTACAATTAGTTTGATTTGCCGAATACACGGAACTAAATGTAACACGCATATATTGTGCCAAGGCTATACTGAATCCAGAATGATCAAGCATATAAATGGTTTTTACGTCGGCGTATAGCTTACTTTATCACATATTCAAGATTTAAGAAATTGATCCATGACATATCCATGCTGCGTCTGACCTGTGTGGGCTAGTTTCAAATGTCCATGGCTCCTTTATATTCTGCTGTATGTATCTATCAGACGTTGACTATTCTTGTTTTTAGTACTTCCCCATCTCAAAAGGCCAAGGTGGTATTGCGAGATCTCAAAGTCAGATGGAGAATCCGCCTGCATATTCTGACGAAAACCCGCAGTCCGCGGAGGTGGCACAGGTATTACTTTAGGCTGCTAGTTGATACAAGTACAAAAGAATCTTAATCTGGTAGTTGCCCTTGTTACAACCCTAGGACCTTCTAGGTGTAGATCAGTGGGGCTTATTTCTCGTACATGATAAGAACAGAGCTTATGCACTAGATCTGAGAGGGAAGGGGAGGAATAGGGACACATACCATCGGAGTTGGAGGAGGAGCCCGCCATCACGTTCGTCGGTGAAGATCTGCGCATGGGCAGCGACGTTTGATGAAGAGGGTCGCCGGATCTCGCTGCCGGGGAGGGAAGACGGTGACAGCGCCGGTGGTGCTTCCCGCCGCTCGCTGCGCACCCTCTGGATCGGATTAGGGTTTGTAGGTGGGTTTAGCGGCTCCGAGGAACCTCGTGTCTAGAGCCCGCCGACCCCCACCCCTTTTATATTGCGCAGTGCGACGGGGGCCCACCAGCCAATCTCGGGTTGGGCGCCCCCGATCAGGGCGCGAGATTCACGGGTTCCAGGTGGCCGTTGGGCCTCTGGTGGAGATCAACCTAACAATCTCCCCCTTGATCTCAACTGTATACTGTACCTTTATCTTTAACTTGACTTTCTCATTTCTTCACAGATAGTGCATAGAGCATGCTTCATCGTCACGGTCGGTTGCCGATAGATTCAACAGCTACAACACACATCTCTGTTCCGAAATAGTTTCATTGCCTTTTGGGCCCCTTATAGTCCAGGAATCATAGGCTTTCCCTTAAACCCATGCCGGCTACATGTTCCCTGAACACGTTGGGTGGTAAGCCTTTTGTCAGCGGATCCGCGAGCATCTTACTTGTACTAATGTGCTCAAGACTAATAGTTTGATCCCGGACTTTATCTTTCACAACATAGTACTTTATGTCAATGTGTTTGGCAGCACCACTTGACCTATTGTTGTGAGCATACTGTACTGCTGGATAATTATCACAGTACAACTTTAGTGGTCCATGGATGTCGTCAACCACTTTCAAACCGGGTATGAACTTCTTTAGCCAGTTCACCTGCCCCGAGGCCTCGAAACATGCAACAAACTCGGCATACATTGTGGACGATGTAGTGACGGTTTGTTTGGAGCTTTTCCACGAAATGGCTCCGCCTGCGAGAGTGAAAACATATCCAGATGTGGACTTCCTATCATCTCCCGCATAATCAGAATCTGAGTACCCTTCTATGCGCAAGGATTCTGATTTTCTATATGTCAACATGAGGCCTTTTGCGCCTTGCAGATAACGCAAGACTTTCTTTACAAGTTTCTAGTGTTCTAGGCCTGGATTGCTTTGAAATCTGCCAAGTAACCCGGTAACAAATGCTAAGTCAGGGCGTGTACAAACTTGAGCATACTGTAGGCTTCCGACAGCTGAAGCATATGGAACAACTTTCATTTGATCGATCTCATACTGGTTCCTGGGACACTGAAAGTCCCCATATCTATCGCCCTTGACTATGGGTGCAGGTGAAGGTTTACTTTTGTGCATACTGAATTTCTTTAGAACCTTTTCCAAGTATGCCTTTTGTGATAGTCCTAATACCCCTTTTCTTCTATCTCGATGAATCTCGATCCCTAGAACGAACGAGGCTTCACCAAGATCTTTCATATCAAAATTTGAGGACAAGAACTTCTTTGTCTCCTGCAGTAGACTGACACATTACTAGCTAGTAGGATATCGTCCACATACAGGATTAGGAAGATATACTTTCCATTCTTAAACTTTGCATAAACGCAATTGTCCTCAACATTTTCTTTAAACCCAAACTTCTTTATTGTGCCATCAAACTTCAAATACCACTGTCTTGAAGCTTGTTTTAATCCATAAATGGATTTCTTTAGGCGGCACCCCATTTGTTCTTTTCCTTTTATGACAAAACCTTTCGGTTGTGCCATGTAAACATTCTCTTCTAAATCCCCATTTAGAAATGTTGTCTTCACATCCATTTGATGTAACTCTAAATCATAATGGGCTACAAGAGCCATTATGATTCTGAAAGAATCCTTACATGAGACTGGTGAAAAAGTCTCATTGTAATCAATTCCTTCCCTTTGCGTAAGGCCTTTTGCCACAAGTCGCGCTTTATACTTTTCTATATTCCCTTGGGAGTCATACTTGGTCTTGTAAACCCATTTACAACCCACTGTTTTGGCTCCTTTGGGAATTACCTCCAAGTCCCAAACCTTGTTGGTACTCATTGATCTCATCTCTTCTTCCATGGCCTCAAGCCACTTGGATGAGTGTTCGCTTCTCATGGCTTCTTCAAATGAGGTGGGATCATCCTCCATTTGAAACTCCTCAGTGTTATACACTTCATAATCATCGGGAATAGCAGATCTCCTAACTCTTTGAGACCTTCTAGGGGCGACCTCAGATGGCCCCGGTTCTATAGGGGGCTGTTGCTGCTCTTCCTCATGCGCAACAATGGTTTCCACGGGCTCCTGAGGGACAGGTTCCACATGTTCACTCGTTGTTGCCATGGGAGGACATACAACAGGTGCTGTCACTACAGTGTCATGCACTGTTGGTGCAGCAGGAACAGGCAACACAAAAAATGGTTCCTGAATCATTGGAGTGGGCACATATACCCGCTTCTCCTCAAGATCAATTTTTCGTGTTGTCGTGCTCCCCCTGATCATCTGCTCTTCCAAGAAGACATCATGTCTCGTTTCTACAAACTTTGTATATCTATCTGGACAGTAGAAACGAAAGCCTTTTGACTTTTCAGGGTAGCCAATAAAATGGCAACTCTCCGTTTTGGGATCCAGCTTCCCAATGTTTGGGTTAAACACTTTAGCCTCAGCAGGACTGCCCCACACACGTAAGTGATTTAGTGAGGGCACTTTTTCTGTCCACAATTCATACGGTGTTTTGGGCACCGACTTACTTGGAACTCTATTGAGAATGTGAATGGCGGTTTTCAGCGCCTCCATCCACAGACTCAACGGTAAGGTGGAGTAACTGACCATACTGCGCACCATATCCATCAAGGTACGATTACGCCTTTCAGCTACTCCATTCTGTTGAGGCTCGCCCGGTGTAGAATACTGGGCAACTATGCCATTCTCCTGGAGAAACCTTACAAAAGGTCCAGGCACTTGTCCATACGGTGTATGCCGACCATAGTACTCCCCCCCATGGTCGGATCTGACTATCTTTATCTTTAAGTCATGCTGATTTTCAACCTCAGCCTTAAAGATCTTAAATTTATCCAATGCCTCTGATCTTTCTTTGATTGGATAAATATAACCATATCGGGAGTAATCATCTGTGAATGTTATGAACGAGTCATAGCCATCCACACTCTTTACAGAAAAAGGACCGCAAATGTCTGTGTGAATGATCTGTAAAATTCTTGTACTTCGTTTAGCATTTTTCTTTATTTGCTTTACAAATTTACCTTTAATGCAATCTATGCATTGCTCTAGATCTGAGAACTCTAATGGAGGAAGAATTTCATTCTTAACTAATCTTTCTATTCTCCCCCTCGAAATATGGCCTAAACGACAGTGCCATAATTTCGATGACTCATTTAGAGTTCTCTTTCGCTTTCTATTTTCATTCACACACGAGGATGTATTATCATTCACATTGCATATGGAGTTCGCTTTTGCACGAAGAGACAATAAATAAAGCTCGTCTTGTTGAAAAGCGAGACCAATACATTGATCATTAAACATTATTACACATTTTCCATGTCCAAAATGACAACCATAACCATCATTATCCAAACGTGATACACTTATTAAGTTTCTCATCAAAGATGGAACAAATAAAACATCTCTAAGCAGAAGTACTACGCCATCTGGAAGCTCTAATGAAAGATCTCCAACAGCTTCGACGTCTGCCCGAACTCCATTTGCAACTTTAATACATCTTTCGTTTCTTTGCAAAGCCCTCATCGAAGTGAACCCCTGCAAAGAATTTGCAACATGAACAGTTGCACCTGAGTCAATCCACCAAGTAGATTTAGAATACTGTATATACAATGATTCATTTGCAAATGTAATAATATTCTCACCTCTGTTTGCCATAAACGTTTTCAAGAAGTCAGGACAATCCTTCTTGAAGTGGCCCTTCTTCTTGCAGTGGAGACACTGATCTTTATCAACAGTGTACTGCTGATACTGCTGGGGCTGATACTGCTGGTGCTGAGGCTGATATGGAGTCTTTCCCTTGAACCTTGAAGAGAAAGGAGCATTAAAATTTCTTTTCTTATTATCCCTCACATGGTTTATAGATCCACCATGTGAGGCCCTAATTCTCTCCTCCTCTTGCACACACATAGCAATGAGCTTCTCTAAGTCCCACTTTTTAGGATGAATGTTGTAATTAACAATAAAAGTATCAAACTCTTTTGGCAAAGAAGCAAAAATCAGATGAATAAGGAACTCATCCTTGAGTGCCAAATCCATTGGTTTGAGCTTGGATGCCAAAGTGCTCATCCTCACTATGTGCTCTCTTATGCCACTACCACCTCCATGGTACCTCTCTGTTACCAGCTGCTTTATCAGCTGGGTGGCATAAGTCTTTGAAGAGCCAGTAAACTGACTCTTAATCCTGTCCAGGTACTCTGTGACAGTGAGACACTCTGGGATTGAGCCCACAATAGCTGGCTCAATCGTGTTCTTTACCACGGCCAAACACTTCTTGTTTGCCATGACCCATTTCCTATGCTCCAAGTCATAGGACATCCGTACGGGAGCAAAGTCCCTCTGTCTGGTTTGCCATGCGGCATCAACCTCATTAGCCTCCCGCACCGGTTCCACAGGCTCTGTGGGACACGGTTCGGTCACTACCCAGTCCACCTCAGCCAGGGTGAAAGCCAGGTCTATCTTCCTCCTCCATTCCCCATAGTTGTCTCCTTTGAGCACGGGGATATCCTTGATGCAGCTCATCAAGGAGAAACCACCTGAAACCACAACCATAAGTCATATATAGTGAGAATAGAATAAACCATAATAAGTGCATGCCTTATTTTCAACGTTGGTCAAAATTAAAACATACAATTAATTATACATTAAATCTACATCACCGTTGGGCAGAAATAGACAAAATGCATAACAAAAACATAACATCATAATATTGCTATTAATCAACGTTGGTCAGAATAATAACAATATTATAATAATCTGAAAACAATATCTATTTTTCAAAATTAAACTCTCCCGTTGGTTCGAATTTAATAATGAAAATAATAATCGTAAGTACGCAGCGGAAACATGAAAAATTGTTTATTTTTCAGAAGCATTATAACTGTAAATTTTTTTAACCTCTGGAAAAATAACACGTTGGTGCAAAATTTACAGAGATCAAAAATCAAATTCTATGGAATTTATGCGAAATTTGCTTCTGAAAACGAATAAAACAAATACTTCACTGTGCTTAAGGCCATTTGGCCTTCGGCGGCCCACACGGCCCAGCAGGGCGCGGTGCGCGCGCTCCCCCGCGCCCAGGCCGCAACCTGGGCCTGGGCCGGGAAAACGGCCACCCGCCTGGGCCTAAAGGTGGCCCGACCAGCGCCGACCGCCGGATCTCATCCGACGGCCATCCGAAAAAGCCGCCCGGACAAAACCCGCCGGCGCCTTCTCCTCAGAACCCTAATCCCCATTTCTCTTCTCTCCCTCTGCTCTCCACCCCCAGCCGCACAACAACAACGAACCGGAGCAAAACGGCGACCTCCTCGCCACCGCCGGAGAAGAAGGATGGCGCCGTCGTGGGCCCCCTCGCCGGCGCACGCGTGCAGCTTAGGCCGCACGCGGTGCCGTCGAGTGGCTCCCCGGTGGTGCCCTTTAGCCATAGATCCGACGCGCGGAGCTTTAGTTCCGCTCGACGGCGGTGGAGGAGCGGCGAGGACCGGATCTGGTGAGTCCGATGAACACCGACCCCTCTCTTTTGATTTGGGTTTGGGATTTCGTTAGGGTTTGGATCCAATCCTCCTCCTCCTTCTTTTCCCGAACGTCGGCAAAAGCCGGCGGCGGGCATTAGGGTTTCCCCTATTCTCTGTGTCCGTACGTCGGTAAAACCGGCGTCGGTACTCCCCATCTCGATCTACACACTAGATCGAGGCGTCTGATACCATTGTTACAACCCTAGGACCTTATAGGTGTAGATCAGTGGGGCTTATTTCTCGTACATGATAAGAACAGAGCTTATGCACTAGATCTGAGAGGGAAGGGGAGGAATAGGGACACATACCATCGGAGTTGGAGGAGGAGCCCGCCATCACGTTCGTCGGTGAAGATCTGCGCACGGGCAGCGACGTTTGATGAAGAGGGTCGCCGGATCTCGCTGCCGGGGAGGGAAGACGGTGACAGCGCCGGTGGTGCTTCCCGCCGCTCGCTGCGCACCCTCTGGATCGGATTAGGGTTTGTAGGTGGGTTTAGCGGCTCCGAGGAACCTCGTGTCTAGAGCCCGCCGGCCCCCACCCCTTTTATATTGCGCAGTGCGACGGGGGCCCACCAGCCAATCTCGGGTTGGGCGCCCCCGATCAGGGCGCGAGATTCACGGGTTCCAGGTGGCCGTTGGGCCCCTGGTGGAGATCAACCTAACAGCCCTATCAAAAAGAGCTTTTGGGTGGATCCATTCCATATAATCTTAGAGCATCTCCAGCAGCTCCTCTATCCCCAATCCAACTATCAGATTGGGGGAGTTGGCTCAAAAACATTGCTCCAACAGCTTCCCTTTCTCATCCCATTAATTGGTGATCACCAAAAATCACCCCAACTCCCCCAAAATAGAGGGGGAGATGCAACTCGCCCAGTAGCTCGCTCCAATCCCAACCGCTGCACTTTTCTTCCCGCGTCTACCGGAAGTCATGTCTCCGACGAGATGCCGCTCCTCGTGGCGTCTGGCAGTTGACGAGAAAAGGTGCGAGGAGGGGAGGGGTGGCGTGGTGATGGACGGGGATGCATCCGGCGACCAGCAGTGGAGGCGGTTGAGCTCGCGCGAGTGGACGGTCATGGCGCAACTTCCTCGAGCTCGCAGTCGTAGTGAGTGCCTCTCGCCAGCAATAGGTGAGCACATCGAGCTTGCAGGATCTAGGCTGGGGTGGATGGGGTGGACAAAGTGGGGGGTGTGCCATGGCCAGGGGCGGAGGTGTGCCATGACTGGGGCTTGGGGTGGAGCGGGCTATGGCTGGGAAAGAGATGGATCTAGCAGAGAAGAGGTACGGGAGGGACGAACGGGAGCCGGGAGCTGGGACCCCGGTCCGATTTGGATCTATCTAATAAAGAAGATAATAAACAAATAAAGGAAAGAGAGGAAAAAATAAAAAATAAACTAGCACACTTACATGTGGGCTCCACCTGTCAGATTATGTATTGAGGACGAGATATTGGTGATCTGCTGCAGCATCTTACTCAATGATGTTAAAATATAGTATTGGTGATCACCAATGCCACTCTATTGGGGATCAATTTTTGGAGAGCTGCTGGAGATGCTCTTATAAAGATCATGGCCTGTACTACAGGTTTTCCTGTTTATTTATTATACACCCATATATATATAGTCTTCTCCATATATAGTAAATAGTTCGTAGCGCTCCTTTTTGTTGTTCCAAGCAAGCTTCATAAGTCAATGCTTCCACAACAATTATCCTGGAAAATGTATATCCTAGCAAACCTCATTTATCCTAAGACAACATAGTAGTTAGAAATTTTCAGGACGATTTGATACACAATCAATCAATTTGGACTTTAGAACTGTTTAAAGAAAATAGAAAACTACAAGGGGGTCCACTGGTCATTTTTCCTAATAATAACTAGTTTTTGGCTAGCCTAACCTTTCGCTTTTTCTTAGACCTGCAGCAGCTAGTTTTGTTATGTTCTCATGTATGCTGTGAGTGAATTCCTTAAAAATTCAAGTTGTGTTAAAAAATCATCTGATTCCCATTTTTAGAAAAGTTTAATGAATATTAAAGACTCTTTCATGGAATTAGAATCGTTTAAAGTGAAAGACGGATCTCAAACCAGGTTATGGTTTGATATCTGGCTAGGTAATAAATCTCTAAAAGATAAATTTTCTTCGTTGTTTAACATTGTAAGACGAAAACAAGATTCGGTAGCGCAAGTTCTTAGCGGGCGCCAACTTAAGGGCGTGGCATAGAATTGTGGCCTCTTTACATGATTTAAACTTAACAGAACAGAGGGATGTTTTTGTCTGGAGTCTCAATGCGTCTGATAATCAATTCTATGTACGATGTGTTAATCAATAATGGAGTAAGAGTGTCACAGGATTTAAGGCACATCAAAGTACCTATGAAAATAAAAAACATTTTTGTGGTACTTAAAAAAGGGTGTCATCTTAACTAAGGACAACTTGGTTAGGCGAAACTGGGATGGAGATAAACACTGTTGTTTTTGTCACTGTCCAAAAACCATTCAACACCTCTTTTTTGACTGTGTGTATGCTAAATTCCTATGGTGTTCGGTTCATATGCTTTTTGGTCTTATCCCCCCAAGATGGTATGAATGATTTGTTTTTAAGATGGTCAAAAATTGGAGATAAAAAGTATAATTCATTGTTATTAACTGCAGCAGCAACACTTTGTTGGGCCATTTGGATAACAAGAAATGAAGTGATTTTTGATAAGTGTAGACCAAACTCTTTGTTGCAGGTTCTATTCAGAGGAACGTATTGGCTTCGATATTGGAAAAGTCTGCAACAAAATGATGGTCGGCGAGATCAACTGATCCATGTTGGACAGTACCTAGAGACATCGTCATTGTATTTTTTTTAGTTCCAATGGATGGTTATCGTCAAGATACATTGGTCATGCTTAGATTAAACTTTATTTCACTTCGGTTATTTTTGTTGGCAGCATGCTAGTGTTTGCGGTTGAAATATTTTGGAACTTTTTGTAATAATTGGTCTGATTCTATCGTTCGATAGATGAAGCCGGATTTTTATCCTTTATCTAAAAAAATCCACCCAACTGCAATATGTTCCAACAGAATTAAATTCACCTACCGTTCAACTCTTCACTCAGAAGTTTTGGCCTTTGAGAACCCAGAGGTGATGCGTACTCATTAGAAAAAAAAAAACTACAAAATGTCATTTTGCAAGTGTACAAACAGAGAGAGTAGTTATTAGTTGGTTTTTGTGTGCTAGGATTTATCATGTTTGCCTGGTTGCATCTATATATGAACCTGGGCATTGGTTTATCCAGACTCTTGAAAGTTTTAGCTGTTGTCCATGCATCGTTGCAAGTATATACACGTAGTTTCCAACCTGTGGTAAAGGATCTCCAACTGTTTATGTGGAATATTTTCATTTTGTGTGAAGCATTATCCCTCTTGCTGAAAACCATATGCTGCCGTCCCCGGCCTTTTTGTTTTCTTTTATGCAAAGCATATGCTACTGCCTTTTGGGCGGCTGACATAATAATCTTAGCTGCGGTAGGTCCATAAAGCCACTTAGTTTGATTTTTTCAAATGTATCATTGGTGTGACCAATAGTTTGACATCTTAATATGCCTCTCCCATCCACTCGTGTGATTTTCCTTTCATTTTCATATGTCATTTGGACGCAAACACCTGTTTCTAGCGAAACAGCGGCTAGCTCCAGTTCCAGTGTTTGACAACTACGTAGAAAGCAACAGTACAAGTAGATGTACCACATAACAGAGAGACACGCCGGATGTGTTCCACGACAATAAGGTCCGTCGCATCATGTTAGACTATGAACTTCTGCTCCAAAAGTTCCTCGAAAAGACGCTCTTTTATTAAAAGGAAAAAAAGGAACATGTCTGATATGTGATGGTACTTTTTATTAGAGGGTGTTTGGATCCTTGACAAAAGTTTAGTCCCTATCAAATCAGATATTCCAGGCTAATTAGAAAGATTAAATATGAGCTAATTATAAAACTAATTACATCAAATTTCTAATAACTATGGTATTGATTTGCATGCATTGATCAGTTTAACTCATACTTCCTTCCCAAAATATATCGATCAAATTATCTTTAAGTTCGACGAACTTTATCGGAAAAAATTAATATGGTAGCAAATAAGTATATCATGAAAAAATATGTTTTATGATGTATTCTAATAATATTAATTGAGTTTCATAAATATTGATGCTCTTCTCTATAAATTTGATTGAACTTAAAATATTTTTACAAAACAACTCTAGAAGCTCATCGTAGTTTGGCAAGATAACTCTACATGTTCCTTTATAATATGGGTTTGGGACGGAGGGTACGAGTATCATCATCATGTATCCAAAAAAACTGACGGTCCCAATCCTAAAAGTCTTCTTTGCTCGCCAACAGTGGTAGTTCCACGGGCCAAGGAACTGACGACGTACTACTACTACATGGTACGTGCTACGTGGCCTCCAAGGTCAGAGGTCAGAATCTTGCTTTAGCCAGCGGAGCTCGCTTGTCCACCCCGACAGCGACGAGCGACCCCAACCACAACCAGCTCGCTCTGCTCGTGCTCGTGCTCGCCAACAAAAGTTTCGCGCATCAGAAAGAGAGAGCCGCGACGCCCGAGAGCACCGGCGAGGGAGCACTCCGCTGCCGTGCGCACCGGCCGACCGGCCTTCCACTGGATCGCTCCACCTCATGCTCCCAATCTTTATTGGTTTCCGCGTTGCCCCCTCGCCGTCTCCAACCATCGCGCCCCGGCCGCCGCGCGCCGCAGCCGCAGCCGCAGCTTGCAGCTAGCTCTATATAAACGCCACGTACGCGCCGATCGAGAAGCATCAGCACACAGCCACAAGCCACTGCACGTACCGGCTTCCGGCGGCGAGAGGGAAGAGGACACCGGGTGAGAAGCACGCAAGCACCAAGCAGGGCGGGCGGTGAGTAGTCATGGCGGCGGCGGCGGCGATGCACGTGGAGGCCGCCGAGGCGGCGTCCAAGCCGCGGTTCAGGATGCCGGTGGACTCCGACAACAAGGCGACCGAGTTCTGGCTCTTCTCCTTCGCGCGGCCGCACATGAGCGCCTTCCACCTGTCGTGGTTCTCCTTCTTCTGCTGCTTCCTCTCCACCTTCGCGGCGCCGCCGCTGCTCCCGCTCATCCGTGACACGCTGGGGCTCACGGCCACGGACATCGGCAACGCCGGGATCGCCTCCGTGTCCGGCGCGGTGTTCGCGCGTGTGGCCATGGGCACGGCGTGCGACCTGGTGGGTCCCCGGCTGGCGTCGGCGGCCATCATACTCCTCACCACGCCCGCCGTGTACTGCTCCGCCGTCATCGACTCGGCGTCGTCCTTCCTGCTCGTGCGCTTCTTCACGGGCTTCTCGCTGGCGTCCTTCGTGTCGACGCAGTTCTGGATGAGCTCCATGTTCTCGCCGCCCAAGGTTGGGCTGGCCAACGGCGTCGCCGGCGGGTGGGGCAACCTGGGCGGCGGCGCCGTGCAGCTCATCATGCCTCTCGTGTACGAGGCCATCCGCAAGATCGGGAGCACGCCGTTCACGGCGTGGCGCGTCGCCTTCTTCATCCCGGGCCTGCTGCAGACGGTGTCGGCCATCGGCGTGCTGGCCTTCGGCCAGGACATGCCCGACGGCAACTACCGGAAGCTGCACAAGTCGGGCGACATGCACAAGGACAGCTTCGGCAACGTGCTCCGCCACGCCGCCGCCAACTACCGCGCCTGGATCCTGGCGCTCACCTACGGCTACTGCTTCGGCGTGGAGCTCGCCGTGGACAACATCATCGCGCAGTACTTCTACGACCGCTTCGGCGTCAAGCTCAGCACCGCCGGGTTCATCGCCGCCAGCTTCGGGCTGGCCAACATCGTCTCCCGCCCCGGCGGCGGCCTCATGTCGGACTGGCTCTCCAGCCGGTACGGCATGCGCGGCAGGCTCTGGGGCCTGTGGGTGGTGCAGACCGTCGGGGGCATCCTCTGCGTGGTGCTCGGCGCCGTCGACTACTCCTTCGGCGCGTCCGTGGCCGTCATGATCCTCTTCTCCCTCTTCGTGCAGGCCGCCTGCGGGCTCACCTTCGGCATCGTGCCCTTCGTCTCCCGGAGGTCGCTGGGGCTCATCTCCGGCATGACCGGCGCCGGGGGCAACGTGGGCGCCGTGCTCACGCAGTACATCTTCTTCCACGGAACCAAGTACAAGACGGAGACGGGGATCAAGTACATGGGGCTCATGATCATCGCCTGCACGCTGCCCATCTTGTTCATCTACTTCCCGCAGTGGGGCGGCATGTTCGTCGGACCGCGGCCCGGGGCGACGGCGGAGGACTACTACAACCAGGAGTGGACAGACCACGAGCGCGAGAAGGGATTCAACGCCGCGAGCGTACGCTTTGCGGAGAACAGCGTGCGCGAGGGGGGGCGCTCAGGCAGCCAGTCCAAGCACACGACTGTCCCCGTCGAGTCCTCGCCGGCCGGCGTGTGAAGAGGACACACATGTGTAATCAAAGGTCCCGCCTCCCGAGTAAGCAGTCATATGTATACTGTGTTCCTGAGTCCTGGTGTGTTTTTTCTTTTTTTGAGAAAAATCGTGGTATTTATTGTGCATCCGTGTGGTGAGATTTCTGTGTGAAGGAAAAGCCGGTGGTCAATTTCAGCAAAGTCAGAGTGATAATATTATAATTATAAGAGATTGTTCATTTTTCTAGGTGTTTCATTTTTTTTCTGAAATATACTATAAATTAACTCTTTCCATCCGGGTCAAGATCCAATTTTAAAGATTGTTAAGTACTTATCTTAATACAAACCCTGGATAACAAAAGCGGCACAAACTCAAGCAACGAATTAGGCGGGCTATGAATAATAGCAAATCTGGTCAGGACAAAAATAAATAAAGATTTTTTTTTGCAATAATCAGAACGTAAAATGTCTGGCATTTTGCTGCTTCTTATTTCTTTGTGTGTGTCGCTAGCTGCTGCCCAACTTCTGTTTTTTCAACTTTTTATCTTTTCGTCACAGCATGCTGGGCAATTTTCCCATACTTTTAAGAAATAGAAAATCTTACCTTTAATTTGGTATCAAATAATAACCCTTGATTTGTTGCATTTTCTATAAATTACTCACCTCTATCATTACGACAAATAATACGTAAAGTAACCTCCTACATATGTATGTAACTTAATCACTACTATTTTTTATGAAATTTAATCACTATTATTGTGAAAAAATAATTTAAGTAACCCCCTATTTACATCTAAAGTACCTATCTGTACCACTATGAAAGCTAATATAAACTAACTCCTTTAATTTACATCTAAATTCTAGCCACTGCCATTATAAAAAAATAAACTAAATATCTCTTCAATCTATGTATAAAATACTAGCATAAGTTATTATATTTAAATGATTATAAATTACATTATATATGTTTCTAGATTACTGATTTTTACCACTATTATTTTCCAAAGTAAATATATCAACTCATTTCGGGGAAGTATTCATAACCAACCCTTTTCTCCTCCGTTGTCATTCTCCTCCTCTCTTCGTGTGTCATCTTCATATATCTAGCACCCTTCCTACAACCGACCTCCACATATGGCTGCTCTTGCTGCCATCATTGCTTCAGTCACCCTGCCTCCGGCCATGGAGAATTTTCTCTTGGAGAAAGTTCGAAAGTTCATATGACCTCCCTTAACTACCACAAATGTTCGATTTGCCTTCCCTGCATAAAACGAGACTTTTAGATGTCCCTAACTTTTGAAATAGTATGACTTACCTCTCTTGGTGGTTCTAAAAGTGACTTAGCTGACGTGACACCATGTTGTCTGTCCTGACTAACATGATACTCCCTCCGTTCCAAATTACAAGTTATTCTAAAAATCTTGGAGAGTTAAAGTTTTTCAACTTTGGCCAAATTTATATAATAAAATAATAATATTTATGATACGAACTAAGTACAATTAGATTCGTTATTGGTTATATTTTCATAATATACATATTTGATATCATAAATTTTTGGATTTCTCTCTTAAATTTTGGTCAAAGTTGAAAAACTTTGACTCTCCAAGATTTTTGGAATGACTTATAATTTGGGACGGAGGGAGTATTATACATGCTGACATGCATGGCAACTATAATTGCTTTCAAGATCACTCTCAAAAAAATCCGACATTCGATCTGAGAGAGGCAACTTTTTCCGCTCGGAATACCAATAACAACTTTAGAGCACTCCAACCGGAGAATTAAGCACTTCACACAGATCTTCATCAATCACACGGAGCAAAGAAGCACATGGATTTTCAAGATAAAAAGAAACCTAAATCAAACTGCAAATATTTTAAAAAATAGAGTGTTTTAGACTCATAGTTTTCTACTCTGAATTTTTCTTCCTCCTGTTCCAACGGAGCTCATGTATCTCTCCGTCCGCTAATGGCAGCTCTTCAATCACTAGTCATGGACTCTGTAAAGCTCTTCAATCACTGCATGCTGCTGAAAATAAAGTTGTTTGATGTTAAAAAAAAAACAGCAAAACCTACTGTAACGGGCCTATCGAGCTCACAGGGTCACAGCCCACCGATTGAGGTTCGTTCTCAGGCCCTCAGCCCAGCCACGGCCTCCGGTTCACATTCCCGAAAAAAAAAATACACCCATGACAGTTTGGGCCCACAGACCAAGGTTGCTGCACTTGTGTTCTTGACTTCTTGTGCGGCAGGCTAGGCGACCACCAAACGGACCAGGCCCCCCAGCTCTGCGACTGCGACTGCGACTGCGGTGCGCCGGTGCCCCGTCCCACCGTCGACCGCCCAACCTGCTGCGCCCCAGTCGCCCACTACTGCAGATAACAACACAGCGGAAGGCGGAAGCCGACGATGGCCGCCGTGGCAAGCCCCGCGCTCCGGCTCCGCCCGAGGTCCGCCTCTACGTCGGCGCCCTCCTCCTCCGCCCCTCCTCGCTGTCGCTTCGGCTCCTTCTCTCACTCCTGTTTCAAGGCAATTCCTCCCCGCCCCTCCTTGTACACCTATAATTTTTTTTATAACAGAAGTTTTCCTTTAAATGTTGCTTGTTTAAGTACTCTATAATATTTTGTTTGTCTGGGAATTTGGTAGGGTTTTGTTTACTTGATTTTTCCCAAACCCTCTTCCCTATACACATGATCTAGCCGGATGGAAGGAAGACTCGAATCTCTCTTGGTGCGGTGGCCATGTGTCAATGTGTTTGTCATGAAAGCTCGGAGAGCATTCAGAATTGGCTTTAAAAAGCTCGGCAGTCATTAGGTGTCCTTTTAATCATAGAAGAATAGGCACCCAAATTCGCCTCAAGGACTTTACTTGGCTGGCATAGGCTCAGAATTTCCTTTACATGCCCGCAGTCACAAGTGCCTATCTATACTCCATATACCCAGTGTAGTTGTGCACGATATTAGCTCGTAGAGATGCTTAAACTTGTTTGATTTTGTTATATTGACTAGTGCACTGGCATGGCTTATATATATCTCAGTTTGCGAGGCCATTTCCAATTCAGAGAGTCAATGAAAGTGCGATGCAGCATTTAGGTACTCTAAAAGGTAAGTGCTTTCCATTATCCATCTGCTTTTCCAGAAGAACTTTGTTAAATTAGAGTAGCACTCTGTGCTGATCTTTTACTGCGTGCTAGCAGGTCAGGTTCTAAGCAGCATCGGCGACCATGATGGGCGATTTCATATTAAGAGGGGTATATGCTTCGCAGCTACCGACAAGCAAGAGCCAGTCGCTTCACTTACCTCAGACATGCCGGTTTCGCAAGAGACAGAAAGTGGTACTAAAGTTACCCCTGCATCTGAAAACTCCTACTTTGCTGGCAGCAGAGGTGCTGGTAAACCAGGATTCATCTCTTTTCAAGGAAGCAGCTTCCAAAAGACAACTGTGGAAAGTGTGCCACATCCTGGCAAGGAAGCGTCTCGATTAGTTTGGTTTATTGGCCCTACTATCCTCGTGTCTTTCTTGGTTCTTCCATCTCTTTACTTGCGCAAAGTACTCTCGGCAGTGTTTGAAGATTCCTTGTTGACAGGTATGCTTTCTTCGATAGTTTCATGACTGTGGTGTTTCCTTTCTAGATTATGGATGTTTCATAATGACTATAGCTTCTCAATCATTTTTTCATAAATTGCAGACTTCCAGTAGTAAACTTAGATATTACCCCTCAGTGTTACAGTATGTTGCCACAATTACCTATCCTGTCATCTTTCACATAATTCATTTTTTTACAATTCATGTCTTTTCTAAAAATCAGCAATATCCCCATCACTGTCAGGAATATGCAGTACTTGATGGATTTTGTTTTTCTTGTTTGCAGATTTTCTTATACTATTCTTTACCGAGGCTTTGTTTTATGGAGGAGTTGCGATTTTTGTCTTCTTGATTGATAAAGTCTGGAGACCTTTGCAGCAAGTAGCACCAAAGAGTTACATTTGGTCAAAATCCAGATTCTTCCGTATTTCCTCAGTAACAACAATGGTTCTGAGCTTGATAATACCTCTTTTAACAATGGGCATGGTATGGCCCTGGACTGGACCAGCAGCATCAGCGACTCTTGCCCCTTATTTGGTTGGACTCGTTGTACAGTTTGCATTTGAACAGTATGCACGGCATCGGAAATCACCTTCTTGGCCGGTGATTCCTATTATCTTCAAGGTAATTTTCTTCTTTGTATTGGTATGATTGCATCATGAACTATTAGCGTTATTAATTGTGCTTTCCAGTTATACTCATGTTCAAATGTGTGGAAACTAGATCCTTTTATAGTTTTATACTTTTATTCCATCTCTTTAGTTTGTGATCTGATCAATCATACCTGATATTTGGGATCTGGGACTTGGGATTGGCTATCATTATATAAATTTGAAGAATCTATGGCAACAACCAAGTCTGGGAAATGTGGAAGAAAATAATCCAGCGAAGTAGTCTAGTAAATAAGTTTCTGGTATTTTTATTTCTACAAAGTGGAGCCAAATGATGTTCTCTTGTTTGTCCTTTGGATATGATGCTTATGGGAAGCAATTTGATGATCGGACATTATATTGTTTTGTTGATGTAAGTAAATAAGTTTCTGGTATTTTTATTTCTACAAAGTGGAGCCAAATGATGTTCTCTTGTTTGTCCTTTGGATATGCTGGGACCACAAAGGTTAAAAAAATGATGCTTATGGGAAGCAATTTGATGATCAGACATTATATTGTTTCGTTCATGTAAAAGTTTGTATCCTGATAGAGGATTTAAAGACACAAAAGAGAATTTGAGAATGACATATCTATCTAAGGCATAGGTACATCCAATATTTCCAAGGATGGTTTAATAATGTGCACCAGAATGCTATGTTCTGGTTGCTTGCAGTCATTATATTGGTTCTTGAGAACGACTGCTGCTTCTCCGACTCTGCTCTTGTTCATTTCGATTTTCGACCAATGAAGCAATTACATATTTATGTTTTACATGAATGGATAAGTGCTTTAATGTTCCATGATGCTCTCAGGTCCTGCTAAATGCTTCGGTTTGTTCTCATCATGTGATTTCCCCCTCCTTCCAGGTATACAGGCTTCACCAATTAAACAGGGCAGCTCAGCTGGTGACGGCACTCACATTTTCTGTCAGAGGAACAGAGACAACAAACCAAACTCTGGCTATCATGAACTCATTGGGAGCATTGCTGACTGTTCTTCAAATTCTTGGCGTTATTTGTGTTTGGTCTCTCTCAAGCTTTCTGATGAGGTTTCTTCCCTCTTCAGACATTCCTGATCCCTGACTCCTAGAAGCTTTGGTAGAACTTTGGAACATGGGCATAGCATCCCATTGTAAATTGGTAATTGGTTACACGGAACCAGCTCACATGTTTGCAAGGTTTAGCATTTCTCTCGGGCTTGTTGATGCGATCTTCGGCTGAGTAATTGGAGACAAGTTTGCACTGGAATCAAATAAACAGCAAATAAAAGGTCTGAGCAAAAAAAGAAGAGGTGGTCTGGGGGCATAAGGGTTTCCATGCTGTGGTTGCGGATCAAATTCTGAGTCTGCAAGTGGATCAGTTTTGTAAGAAGGTACGCGAGATTTAGTTAAATTTAATTCTCCATAAGGCCCTTGCAGAACACAATACAGTTCACACACAAGTTGATGGCAATCCTGTATATCATTGCCAAATTGGCCAGACCCTGCTGATGCTAGGATACGTGGAGCTGGATCCAAATGATTCAAACTTCTCTGTCCGTTTTGCTTTGGAAAACATATTTCATGTGTGCCACTGTATTCAGTGTTCCCTTATTGGGTGCGGCATGAGTCGCTTTTTTGTGATGACTTTGCTGCTCATGGCCACTGTATTCAGTCGCCCCTTAATTATGTGTGAGGCAGCGAGCAATTTCAAAATACATGATGCATCGTTTCAATCATGTCAATCAACTGTGTGCATCAGATTTCTCCATGCAGAGCTTCTTCGGTTCGAGGAGATTGTTTTAATCCACCAATCCCTTTGGAGAAGGGATTAGCCAAACAAGCACGCAAGATCACGAGCCATTCCATCCCCCAGTCTCTATCAAGATGTCAGCTTCAGACCATGAAACTTTCGTCCTATCCATTGCTAATGTAATCATCTCGTAGAAAAAGGGCATGTTTCTTTTTCTTAATTAATTAATGAAACTAGAACGTTTTCAAACGTGCAGCTTCTAGTTCACATTCACCGTAGCGGGCTAGCGGTTTACTTCTGCTAAAAGGGGTACATGTTACATGTTGCAATTTGAGTTTATTTCATTTCAACTCCTGTTCATAATGTACGGAGTATTTCGCCCGGGCATCATTTCGTCCTAGAACACTTTTCAGTTCTGGACCCTTGACCTTGAGCACGCACGCCACATAAACCATGATAAACTCGCAGATCCAAAAGCCGACCTTCCGTTTGAACACGAAAACAGACCCCATTGCAGGACTTCCAAATTTGCAGAGCACAGAAAGAAAGAAAAAAAGAAAAGAGGCGGGGTAAAGAAAACCAAATGATGTGCGCCCGCTTCACCGAGAGGATTGGAGGCAGATGAACTCCAAGCCTCAAAGCAGAGTGAATCGGGCGCTTCGCCACTAATGTTCTAACACACGTAGCCCATCCTTATGTGCAAAAGGTGGCCGGGCTGCCCAGACGAGATTCGTCGCAGCCGGATTGGAAGATTTTGCACGAGAATAGAGGGACATAAATGTCCCAAAATCAACAGTCCCAAGGACAAGAAAAATGAAAGCTCAAACCATCATCACATGAAGAAACCATTGAGAAAACAGAGCAAGCTGCCAAGTGCCAAGCTCACTGCAAGAAAGCACAACCTCACTCGGACGCAATGCAAAAGAACACGAGAGAACAAGTGAAACCCTACTTTAGTAGCTATACCAAGAACAACGGCGCCCTGAAGGTATGGATGAAACTCTGAACTTGCCCTGCATTTTATAGGGAGGCTGCCCTGCGCCCCCAATCTTCTCCTTGTGGTGATGGTTTGCTCTCAGGATTAGTCGCTAGGGTTTCGGGCGGGCAGCCCGGGCAGCGGGCAGTGCCCCAATTGGCATTAAATTATGAATTCATGTCTGCACCTTGTCTGGAACGATAATTATCTTCTTCTGAGAAAAGTCTCAGGCTCTCAGCCACTTGGCTCTTGTCAACTTGTACTACTGCATTAAATTGTTACCAGGTCTCGGTGCGTTAATTGGCCGTAAAAAACTCGAAATTATTATCTCCTTTGTTTGGAGAAACTGTCAAATTTCAACATCATGTTAGGACTTAGGAGCAGTTCTTTTAATTGAGTTTCATCCTGATTGCTCATGAACTCTGGTGGTAGCATAAGCATATCTGTTTTGTTTTCGAGATCCGTTCTTTCTACCGAAAAAGTGTCTGTTTGGATGTTCCCAACTAAAATTTAGTTAGCTAAAATTTCAATCAACTAAACTTTAGCAGAGTGTTTGGATGCTCTAGCTAATAGACTCAGTTAATTTTTTGCAGGATTTAATTGAGTTGGAATAGTTAAACCTAGCTAAACTTTAGTTGGGTCGTTTAGATATCTAGCAGCTAAATTTAACCAGCTAAAATTTAGTTGGTGCATCCAAATAAACTGTAAGATTCAATGTTACACAAATGGGACTCAACGAATCGGTCCGCCAAAGCGGTGGCCATACCTTGAAGTCAACGGGTGTCCTTGTTTTGCAACGCGGCATTCTCTCGGAAAACATCGAGTCATGGGCACAGACAGTTTTGCCCGTCGTCAATAGCCATGGTCTCAGCAATATGCATCGTCTCTGGCTCCTTGCAATCCTGCTTTGCGGATAGGCACTGAGCGTCTTGAAGCTTGAACTTGACGTAGCATTGACGAATTGCACTACATATCTACCGCCTTCAATCCTTCATTGACTCATGTTTTAGGTTTTCACGGTAGTGTAGAGGCTGGAACAGTGAAAATTGGTGTGGGTGGATAGAGTTGATATGTATCAGAATATAGGGTTTGTTGGGATGCATCTAACTAAACTTCAGCTAGCTAAAATTTTAAAGTAAAAATTTTTTTTTAGCTAAAAAATTTTCAGCTAAAATTTAGGTAAGATGTCTAGATGCTCTACCCGGCTAAATTTTAATTGGATTAAAATAGCTAAACCTAGTTGGTCCTATTGGTGGACTGGGTTGGTTTTTAAGGTGGTTGGGTGTTGGTTCGGATCGGATTTCACACCATTAGCAGGTTTAGGTGCGACCATAGTTGGTCCATTTCTTTGATAGAAGCGGATAGTCAGTTCGCACAAATAGGGAAGTTGATTGAACACAATCTCATTTATATGTTTCGATAGAGTCCCAGGAAATGAGAAGAAAACAAACATTTGTAATGAGCAACTGCAACCGCTGGAATCTCCACAGGACGTTCGAGGCACCATATAGCTTATTTTCTCGTAAAATTTAAAACTAAAAGTAGGATATTATTTTTGGATGTCTTAGATAGAGGGATTGGTGATAGATGGGGCCATGGGTGTGGACACACACATCACATGGGGATGGGATGACATCGAACATCAGGGACGCGCCAGCGCCCGCTTCCTTCGCCGTTGTTCTCGAAGCTGCAAATTTATATCACAGTTGGAGAAGGTGGGTAGTTAGAAACACGAAGCATTGTTTTTTAGAAAATTGCTATTTTCACTTTTCACAAAAAGCTTTGTAGAGTGTGGTACATACCATGTCGTGGATCAATAAAATTTCTCAAAGTCACGTGAAACGGTACTTATTAGTCCTTTCATCAGTCATATATAGAGTACTCCTTTCATCGGTCATATATAGAGTATTGTTTGTAGGTGTACGTCGTCAATATATCAAAACACTTTTGTCATATGTTAATACAGTACAGATGTAGAAATCTAAATACACTATCCACCTTTAACCTGTGAATGCAAATAAACACATTTAGGAGATTGAGCCTATAAATTTAAGATTGACGAAATTATTATAGACTAGCATCGGCGGATAATTCTACTGCCACTAAAATGTTAGTTCATTCCCTTTTGGAATAAAACCAAAAAAAAACCCACGAATATAGGAATCCGTACAAGTTGAGAACATTGAGATTGAACATATACAAATGATATAAATCGGGTTTTCACAAAAGGCAATTCTACAATTTTACTATAGTTCATCAACATATTACAATAATAAACTTTAGGAGTTAATATGTTTTGAGAATCATGTACGTGTTAAAGGGTTGGATGCAGATCCTAATCCAATGGTGGGCCAAAGAGATCAGGGTAGCATCAATTAGTAAATCAGTTTTAGATAATGTCAATTTACTGTTATGAGAAAACGCCGCCTTTAGCGTATATATAGCTCGCTCATTTGAATAGCTCATCACCGATCAAGTGGCGCCTTACGCGCCTTTTGAATCCTCTGAATTTTGTGAACCTGAAAAGAAGAAATCTTAGAATTTTTAGTGTCTCATTCAAATGGTCTATATTTTAGAAGGATCTGAACTCTCAACTTTTAAAATCTCTAAAGGATTCTTTTATATGGATTCTCGGAATCCCTTTGGATTCAAACGATACCTTAACTGTTAACAATTAATGCATGACTATGGTGCTTATCTCTGCCGTAAAGGAAAGGGTAAGTCCATTGTGACAAGAGTGGGTAAGGTTATATTTCATTTGTTCCCACGATTTAATGAAGAAACATATTCAGGTACACTATAAAATTTCATCTGGCTATATGGATCTGCATTTTTTCTTTATTCAGACAAATTAGTAACATCCTCGTTGCCTTTTTAATTGCTTATATTCCCCTAAGGAGAGGGTGAAAGGTCCTAGTTTGGTTTTGGTAATTGAGTGACAACTTAGGTGGACTAATATGTGTTTGAAGTGAATTATACAGGTGATTAGTCCATAGGTGATCATGTGTGAGCAACATATGCCATAGAGGTGAAATAGCTTGGAAGATGTTGCAAGTTGGAGGCTTTGAAGCCGTTGGTACCGAGTGTCGGGAGGCTTAAGCAAGACTTGGCGCCGAAGGACCGAAGCGATGGTGAAGAGCAAATGATGTCAAGATCGATGGACCATGGAGGCCACGTGATGATATGAAGTGGATCATATCATTTGATGAAGAGGTTGGTGCATGTGTTGCATCAACACATGGAGGAGATGGAATGGAATGCGCAAGACAAAGGTATACTTATAGGGCATTTCATTTCACCGGTCATAGGTGTGTAGAGAAGATTATGACCGGGTTTAGGATAGATGGTCGTACTATTAAGAGGAGCAAACTTGTTTGCATATCGGTCATCTAGTGCCACTTGAGCGATCTAACTTTGCGATGTTGTTAGGATCGAGTGGCGTGGTGAGAGCAAGTGAAAATCCTTTGAAAAATGATTGTGAAAATGCTAACACACATGCACATGATGGTGTACACTTGGTGGTGTTGGCACATTTGCAAAGGAGAAGGTGTTGGAGTTGATTTGGATCAACTCGGAGAAGTTTCGGAGAAAGCTTTGGTTGAAAAAGAGAAGCGATGGATCTTGGATTGGAATTCTGTACTAATCCTTTGTTATTTGGATCTTGTATTCATGTGGGATGTGTAGCCCTCTGAATAAGCTTTCCAAAATGTCCAAGATCATCGAAATCGGAGTTCGGAGCTAAGAGTTATGGTCGTTTTAGCGCGGAGGTCAGTTTTGGACTAGAGGTAGTACCGACCCTGATGCCGGTAGTACCGCCATAACCTCGGTACTACCGACCCCTCCGCGACCAGATCGCAAAACTCTCTGTTCGGGAGAGTTTTTGGCCTACCGGTAGTACCGCCATAACCTCGGTAGTACCGGGCTCGGTAGTACCGACCATGGCGTCGGTAGTACCGAGGTTCGAAGTGGTTTTTCAGGCTCTCTGTGTAGATCTAGTTTTGGCCTAGAGGTAGTACCGCCATAACCTCGGTAGTACCGACCCTACTACCGACCCTGAGGCCGGTAGTACCGACCCTACTACCGACCCTGAGGCCGGTAGTACCGACCCTACTACCGACCCCTCTACCGCCCGTGTTAGAAAGGCGATTCTAACGGTCCTTTTGACCGCCGGTAGTACCGACCCTTAGGTCGGTAGTACCGACCGAAGGCGTGGAAGCTCGGGAAAAGGGGAAAACGGCTAGTTTGTGGCTCCCCTCTATAAATAGAGGGGTGGCCGGCCCTTGGGATAGGTTGAGCACCCTAGGGACTTTGTGTCCATGGTTGGGAAGTGTTTAGGAGTCCTCTAACTCACATATGCTTATTAGTGCTTATCCGATTGTGTGAGTGAGCGATTCTAGTGCGGTGCATGAGAGATTGCAAGAGTTGGCACTAGGTGTTCGAGTTGCAAGCCGGTGTGCTTATTACTCTTGGAGGTTGCCACCTCCTAGACGGCTTGGTGCGTGTCTCCGTCGTGAAGCCCGCGTGAAGATTGTGCGTGGCTCCGGAGAAGCTTTGTGAGGGGCATTGTGCTCGCCCCGCGGGAGATCGCGAAGAGCAACTCTAGTGGAAAGAGGCGTGAAGAGCGCCAAGTGGTCCGGCCGGATCAAAAGCTAGAGCTCTTGGGGAGCACTCCATCGTGGAGAGGTTGGCTTAGTGTCACCACTAGCGAGAGGATCGGCGGCAACCTTGGGCTTGCTTCAACGGGGACTAGCTTGGTGGCAACCAAGTGAACCTCGGGATAAAATCTTGTGTCCCCGTCCCTTGTTGCTCTTATTATTCTTGTTTCCTTGCATATTACGTTTGTTCTTGTGTTCTTCGTGTTCTTCCTCCCTCTATCACTCTAATTTAGGTTGGGAAGGCTCGATCCACATTTTGGCAAGGAATCAAGACGTGAGGAAGTTACAATCGTCATCTACAACATCTAGGGAAGTGGGGTAATTGCTAGATCTGAGATTGCATCTCACCCCCTTCGATTTCGTAGCTTCCTGCAGGTGCTCGGTAGCACCGGCTTGGAAGCCCGGTAGTACCGGCATCGGTAGTACCGGCCCTACAGCTCGGTAGTACCGACTGCCTGCTGTTTGCACTAGCTTGTATTGCAATATTTATTCTTGTGCTAGTGTTTAGTTGCTTAGTTTGTGTAGCTAAGTTGAGCTCTCTAATTTGGCTTGGGTAGCCTTATTATTGAGCATTGCTAGTGAGCTTAGGCTTTGTGCTTTGCTTGCTAGATTGCTTAGGAGCTCCCCCGTGCTTGAAGTACTAGTTGCATAGGCTTGTGTGACCTTGCTTCTAGAATTGGTTAGGTGAGCTCTAGCTAGCCTGACACCTTATTTGCATTGATTAGGATCTTTTGTAAGGTGTCATAGAGTATAGGTAGAGGGGTGTAGTCTTGGCTAGACCGATAGTTTTAATTCCGCATTTGTTTCGGTTAGCTGCTCCAATTAAGTTTAATTTTAAAAGGGACTATTCACCCCCCCTCTAGTCCGCCATCTCGACCCTTCAGTGGGTTATCGCGTGATGGATCACACGTTTGGGAAATACATGAGCCGTCTTCCTCCTCGCATCTGCTTCCACCTCTGCTGTCAACCCTCATTCTTCACCCTCTTCCTCTCGCATCCACCACCTGTCCCACTTACCTTTTGTCGCTGCCTCCTCGACCTGCCCTCCCCTAATGACATGTGAGCTCAGCGGTGGTGACGTCCTCATCCTCATCCTTACCAGTTACCCCCGTCCCAGTGGCTCGTGCCGCCTCGATGCTCCGCTGCCAACCTCGACCAGCCTCGGCCCCCACCGCCGACTGCCCTGCCTGGCCACCGTCTCGCCGCCACCATCGTCATGTCACAACTGCTACTCCCCAATTCCCTTTTACATTTGTCGGTGATTGGATCCCCTAGCCCCAAACCCTAACGCCGGCGATAGGTATGGGCTTCTAGGCCAGGGGATGCGTCGTCCGTGTTGCACGCAACAAGTCATATATATAAACATTGTGTCACCTCAATCTAAACACGTCTAAAGAGAAAGAAACATATGTCGCTTGTCATCAACGGAGCAATTAGCATTCCTGCCGAGTCAAAAGGGAGAGACGCAAATGGTGCCACTTTGAGTAAAGAGCAAGTCCTCGCAATCAAATGGCGGTTTTACAAAAGCTATGGTACAAGAATATCCGTTTTCCTTCCACGACTTCGCTTGCGAGTGGCAAACAGCGGTTGTTGCTCCACTTTGATTCGGTGTGTCGTGCCGTGCGTCAGCGTGGGCCCCTTGCACCAACGGCCAACGCCAGCTCATCCAGCCCCACCGGCGAGCAGGCCAGGATGGCACGGCCCATCGGCTGGTCCTGCACGACTGGTGCGCAGGGCACCCAGTCCCAGCGCGCCACAGCGGTGGCGCTTCCCGTCGCCTTCCCCTCCTCCCACAGCTCGTAGAGCACCGCGCCGTTCGCCGGCTCGGCCGCATTGTACACGTACCCGCCCGTGGCGTTGCCGCACACCCCGATCGACAACGACCTGTCGTCCAGTTCCTCTTCGTCGTCGTCGTCATCAGTGTCGTCACGAGGAAACAGCCTATCGGACAGCTCTGGCGGCATCGCATCGCTGGATGCGGAGGGGATCGGCTCCAGAGTGTCGCCGTCCACCTCCCATGCCCGGACGACGACCGTGCACTCTGCCTCCTTGTCTGCCCGCTTAGCCCCGAACAGAACGAGGCGCTCCTCGGCGCCGACGCGGCCGGGCGCGACGCCCCAAGTGGTGACGGCGGCGTCGGGACCGAGGCGACGGGTGGGGCCCCACTGCCGGTTCGCCGGGTCGAACCAGCTCGCCCACCCGGTGGTCCTCTCCACGAGGTACACCCGCTGGTCCGTGGCGGCCGCGGAGAGCCACGTCGCCGCGGCGGAGTCCCTGAGCGCGTTTGGCATCGGGTCGCACGTGGTCCACCGGCCGGCCTCGTGGACCTCGACCGCGGCGGCGTCGCCGCCCTCGGCCAGCGCCAGCCGGCACGCGCCGCCGAGCGCGACGACGCGGTCGCCGACCGCGGCGAACACCGGGTCGACGCGCCACACGCCGGGGGCGTCCAGCGCGACGCAGCCGGCCGTCCCGAGCGGGTCGGCGGCGACGGCGAGGCCCGAGAGCGAGAGCGCGCAGACGCGGTCCCCGCGCGCGCCGCGCAGGAGGCGGACGTGCGACGGCGTGGCGTGGCGCGGCGACGGCACGGCGATCCAGGCGCCCGAGCACGGGTCGTACGCCGCGGCGCACCGGAGGCCCCCGCCGCGGTGGCCCTGGAGGTGCACGACGAGCCAGGGCAGCCGCCGCGGGCGGCGCCGCAGCGCGGCGCGCACCGCGCGGAGCCACTCCCGCGAGACCCGCGCCGTGGCGGCGAGGTCGGCCGCCGGCACACGCTCCACCACGGACTCGAGCACGTCGCCGTAGAGGTACATCGCCGCGAGCGACGCGCCGTCAGGCATGCCCGCCTCCTCCTGGTGGCGCTGGTGCTTCAGGTCGTGAGCTCCAGCGCTGATGCCCATTCCTTTACCCCGCAAGGATTCGCTGCGAGACAGCTCACAAGTCAGCGCAGCAAGCTTCGCTTCTTCTGTGCCGGCGTTGATCGCTCTCCTTCTGATTTGGGCCCTGCGCTGCGGTCATCTGAGGATAAATAAAGAGGACAGAGGAGTGGCCAAGTGGGGGTGGGGGAGCTGCTTTGGAAAACCACGAGCGGTGCCGTGCCTGTGCCGCGGGGTCAATAAGTTTTTTTTTTAATTTCATCAAAGTTCTAACTTTTTTCGTACTCTCTCCATCGTATCAATATTTGATATCAATATTTGAACGCAGGATGAAATATTAATATATTGATAAAAATAAATAACTAATTGAACAGATTAGTTATAAATCATGAGACAAATTTTTTAAACCTAGTTAGCACATGATTGAATAATATTTGTCAAATACAAACGAAAGTGCTACAATAGCAAAGTTAAAAAAAAGTTCAGCATCTAAACAAGACCCTAGTACAAATAAAGTGATCCGCGTAGAGTAACATATAATTTGCTACACATCATATGTTTTATTTGGGTTCTTGGATTAGGAATGAACGCTTCATATTAGGTTGAGCATTGTTCATCCTCTTCCTTAGGATACTCTGCCGACACTGCTTCCGCTTTGACCAAAGTGTCCGCACTGGTCTCCTTCTGACCCCCGCCCTTTCGTAGGAGTTTTACTACCCTGACTTGGGTCGATCGCCTCTATCTACCGCTGCAGTGTCAGAGTTGAAGAAGATGAGAAAGATAGCTTGCCAGAAGCCTAACTTAGAGACCCAGGAGAGGGCAGAGAAGGAGGAGGCCTACATTGCCACCGTTGGATCTGCCGAATTCTCCATGGTTGGCGCCAAATCTACCATGGACGTTGTTGTATCTTCCATGCATGACTGACGCATGGAGGCGGTGTGGCACAGGGGGGCGGGGGGACAATCTCGTCGGGTGCTAGGGAAGATCTCGCCGAATAAAGGGGAGGAAGAGAGAGGTGCAGTCACATTGGGAGAGTTCACGTGCGGGAGCGTCGCCTGAACAACGGCTTCATTTCAAGCGTTCGAGAGATAAGAAATGTAAGGAAATATTGAGACTACTATTCACACAATGCAAAACTACATGTGGTTTCCAAGGTAATTTTTTCTTTCATCATGTGTCATTTTCATTTCTTGTCCCTATTCTTTTTAAACATGGACCACCTTCTCTCTCCTTAACATATATAGCTTCTGCATGCCACTATGACACTTCTAGAATACATACTCTATCCATCCCTAAACAAATGTCGTTTTCGCTTCAGAAAAAACAATTTTAAATAATATACTTTAAGAAATATTAATATTTATGGTACATGATTAATATAATCAGAAAGATCTATAAAACTAATTAGAGATAAAGATTACATATACTTATTTGTATTAATTTAATTAAACTTGTGATATGAAAACTAAAAACAGTATACATTAGAGAAGGTTTAAGATAGAATACCCTGTTCGTTTGAATTTATCGATTGTTCGGTTTATTCTATACTTCGACTTATTTTAAACTAACAAAGGCACTAGTAGTACGAGATAGGGCGGCAGGGGCAAGGCGACCAAATTAGCAGACGTCGATAATTGGTCCCTCCGAGCAAAAACGACGTCAAGACTTATCGTTTTGCTACTCAATATAATCCACAAATGGAGCGGAAGCCGGAACCTTCGATGTTAGTCCGTCGCGAGCTTTAAAAACGTGTTGTCATCCGCCTCGGATCTGGGTTTTCATTGATACTCCTTCTGTCTCTAATAAATAAATAAATAGATTTCTAAAGTTATCTTCTTATATCATATTTTTTATTGGATTTTTAGAAAAAAAACACATCAAGATTTATAACATAAAATTAGTATAATTAAATGATATACCATAAAATATATATTTATAATATATTTATTTTGTGTCATAGACGTTGTTACTTTTTCATATATAAAATTAATCAAACTTAAAGATAGTTTGAAGATTCTAACGTTGTTCGTTTAACTTATCCGTCTGGTTTATCGGTTATAATATTGTTTTTTTTATCACAATGAAACAGTATTAGCCGGTTTATCGATCAGCCAAACGGGGCCTGCTGTAAAGAATTGATTTGTTTGGAAAACAGAGAGACTGTAGCATATATATTGTATAGTAAATTTTTTTTTTTGAAATACTCTCATGCGAAAACCCGCTCTATCTCATTCTTAAATGACAGCGCATTGCTCGTGCAAATCATTTTAGCTCATCTCTCCACATGCCATACGAAACCGGTCTGCTATCATTGTTAAACCATAGAATATCCACGTGGCTCACAATTATTAATAGATGGAGAACACGATCCATCACTCTAGATAAGCAACAGCGGGTTTTGTGATCGATAGGTGCTATCAGGTACAACTATGCTGAGAAGAGTGAGAGATATTTTGCGTGCACAATAGATGTTTGACGAAGACCTAGGCAGAGAGAAACGGTAGGCGAGCCGCCGCGGGCGGACCCACGAATATAATCCCGGCGAATTAATAGTTCCGGTGAGGTATCATATCAGATCGGCGGCGATGGCTCGCTGAAAGGTTTTCCTGACAGGCCGCTGTTAGAATTGATCTCATCCGTCCTGACCCAACGGTCAAGACGGACCCCTTGACCGCGTCCTGATCGGGGACGCACAGCCCAATAGAAAGGCTGGTGGGCCCCTGTTGCACAGTGCTATAAAGAGGAGGTGGGGGCTAGGGCTCAATATACGAGGTTCGCCACAACCGCCAGTCCCCACTGTCCTAACCCTAGTCCGATCGAAGGGCGCACTGCCGGCAACGGGAAGCCGTCACCGGCAGCTGCCATCAGCGCGACCACAGTATCTCGCCGACCTTCCCGCCGGCGCTCCTACACCGTCTGGGAACTCCGTCGTCCTCGGTAACGAGTTTTTATATCGAGTTGCTTTATTCTCCGCTAGATCTACTTCTAGTCGATCCAAAGAATCTATCAATGGTATCAGAGCCGGTCTAGACAGTGGATCTAGACGGGGAAGAACAACGAACGAATCGACGAAGAACGAACCGATTTAGATCGGGATTGAATCGGGGAAGAACCGAATCATGAACATACCGATCTGTTTTTCTTGGATTTTCAAATTAGGATTGAATCAGACAATGAAATAGCCGATTTCAATTCGGTTTTTGAACGCAAACTGTGAACGAACGAACCGATCCGTTCGGATCGGGGAAGAAAGAACAACGAACGCATAGAACCTGAACGAATTCGACCGATTCCACGCGGATCGGGCAAGAACCGAACCCTAACCCTAACTGAAGATCTCACCCATGAAACAAACCGATCTTGGATTGAGATTTGAAGAACTGTGAATGAAACGCCCGATCCGACACGGATCGAGGTGAAGAACGACCTACCGTGCATGAACCAACCGATTCGGATTGAGAAAATAACTCAAAATCGAACCCTAATTCGGATCGGATGAACCCGAAGAATGAAGAACCCTAACCCTACCCGAGAAGAACAAGAACGAATCGACCGATCTCGGATCGGGAAGAACTCTCAACGACGAACCCTAACCCTAATCGAGGCATGAGAAGCCGAAGATGGGGAGCCGGTGGCACTTCAGCGCCAGTTGAAACGCAGGCCCCGGAAGGGGTGGTGCGGCTAGCCACTCGACGGTGGCGTGCTCAGCCAGAGGCGAGCACGCGCACCGGCGAGGACCTCGCAGCGCCACTCGGGTCGCCTCGGGTGGTCATCGTCGTACTCCTGCCGGCGCCCGTCTCTGGGGGGGCTCCGCACCGGTGCCTCCACCTTTCCCTCGTCCTTCTCCGGCTCCGGTCGCGGCCGCCATCGGGTCTCTGCCTCATGCGTTGCGCTCGCCGGCAGTGCGCTCGGTGCTCGGGTGGGAAAGAGAGGGAGGCGGAGGAAGAAAGGCGGCCGGGGGAGGAGAAAAGTGACCTAGGGTTTTGGGGTGCGGCCGACGGGGAAGGATTTTGTGCCTCCGATCCCTGCTCCCCGCCATCGGATGAAGATCGACGGCCGAGGATCGTCCAGGCCGAATTGAGCCCAGGTGAGCGCGCGCGAGCTCTCGCTTTCCCGGCCCAGGCCCAGGTTGCGGCCTGGGCGCGGGGGGCGCTCGGCCGAGCGGTAGCAAAGGCCGCCATGGGCTGTGTAGTGTGCGTGCGCGCTAGCAGGCCGAAAAGGCCTTCGGGCCAAAATTGGAAAACAAACAATGAACCTATTTTCTTTTGTTTATTTATTTTCCAGAAGAAGAATTAATGCAAATTTGAAAGAATTTTAGTGAAATTTGAACCAAATTTTCTGTGTAAAATTTATCCAACGATAATTTTATTCAGAAAACAGAAGAATATGATATATGTTTCTGGAAAATTATTATGAGATGAATTTATTTGTTTCCGCTGCGTATTATGACTCTTATTGTTTTCATTATTAAATTCGAACCAACGGGAGAATCTAATTTTGAAAAATAGATGAAAGTTTAGATGAATATAATGTTGTTATTAGTCAACCTTGATTAACAGTTTATTATGATGATATTTTGGAAGGAGTATTTTCACGTTTTCCACTGCAAAGTTGATGTTGATTATCTTCTCATTAAATTCGAACCAACGGGAGAATTTAATTTGAAGAACAGTTATAGAATTAAAATTGATTTATGATATTGTTATTTTCTGACCAACGTCGATGATAACAATATTATAAATTCATTTTTTTTGTGAGTTTAAATTTGAAGTTTGAATCTCTGGTAAATTTTTGCGTCAACGTGACGAATTTTTCCCGAGACTATAAGAATCAAGAAATGTCTCTGATAAAGTAAAAGTATTCCGCTGCAATGATGTTGATTATCAACGAGCAATTTTGAATTTGTCTACGTTAATTCTATTTCTGCCCAACGGTGATGTAGAATTAATGTAAAAGAATATTATTTTATTCTATTTCTGCCCAACGGTGATATAAAATAGAATTGGAATTTTTTTTTAAAGTTCAATATGCATGTTTTAACCAGACCAACATAGGGTTATTTCATGCTATTATTATTCATTATTGTTGATTAATGTATTTCAGACAAAGAACTTTATGCTTCCATTCTTGGAGGCAGAAAGAAAAGAGCTGGGGTATACTTGTGACTCGAAGAAAGAAACTGCAAGTTTCGCAGGAAAGAATATCATTACATAAAGGGACGGTGCTCTCTTTATAGAATGGTTTGAAAAGAAAAGAATTCAGGGACATTAGTCCAAAGTAAGAATTCGGTACATGAAATGTATTTTATGTACTCTCTATGAAGAAGAATTTGTTTTAAGTCATTATGACAAAAGTTGTAATAAGAAAATATGCATATTTAATTTGACCAACGTTGGATTAAATGTGTATGTTACAGAATATTCAGATTTAATTCTGAATTTGATGATTGAATGTGAAAGCCAATTTTGGCTTAATGACCCTTATGGGGAACTATCCCGTACGGCGGGAAAAAGATATGATATTGAAATTATCCTGCATGACAGTAGAAGATGATGATGGCTCATGTGCTTTAAGTGTATCCCACACGGGGGAGCAGTTTGGGGTAGCTCTTACGTTATCCCATTACTGACAATATACTTCCATTTTATCATGGTCGTTAAGCACTAAATGAGTTTAAGAACAATAAAAAATCGCATACGAACCAAAGATAAGAATAACATGCGAGTTTGACTTATAGAAGAATAAAGGACCTCGTTTAGATAACGAAGTGAGATGAGGAAAGTTACTCCCATACAGTTTAAGAAATAATTTTGTTTGCATGATATAGTCATGTGAATGAAGTAATGAAAGATTCCTCATTCACAAGAATTATGAATGGTTTTGAAATTTTGGCAATAAAGTTTATGCCTCATTTCGAGGGGGAGGATTGAGATATGAACAAGAGAAAGAAAATTGAAAGGTATTGAAGGAAAGAAATTGAAAATTTTTGAACAAAACTCCCAAATCCCTAATGTACAGTGTGCATATAGGGAAAGAGTGATCTATAAAAGATGAATTTGATCGTTGAGGGAGTATAACGGTCATGATAACGATACCCCTAAATAAATAGCTAAATTCCGATTGGAAGATAGCAATGAAATTCAGAAGTACTAAGATGGTACTAACACGATGCTTAAAGCACCATATGAGATAAGAATAAACCCAAAATCAGAATAATCTGGGGGAGCATGGTATATAAATACCTGTTGTTTTTGTGTTGTATAAGAAAACTAAAGAACAAGAAGTATCTTGTGATACAAGAACCCATAGAATTAATTGCCTCTTGGCAATGAAAGAGCAACAAGAGCCCCATATGAAAGAAGTGCTAATTCATTGAAGTTGCTTGAAGCCATGTAAGATGAAATGAGATTAATGAGTACCAACTGATGTTTGGGACTTAGAAGAAATTCCTAATGGAGCCATAACAGTAGGCTGTCAAGGGGTCTACAAGGCGAAATGTGACTCCAAAGGGAATGCATAAAGATATGAATCATGGCTTATAGCAAAAGGCTTTATGAAAAGAGAAATAATTCTTTACGATGAGAGATGTATTTTATGTCTCTCGTAAGGATTCTTTTAGAATCAGGATGTCTCGAATGGCACATTACGATATAGAGTTGCATCAATGGATGCAAAGATGGCATACCTTAACAGAGTTTTACAGGATGCACTTACATGGCATAACCTAAGGGGTTTTGTCATGAAATGAAAAGAAATTAAGAAATGCCACCTGAAGAAATCCATTCATGGATTAGAGCAAGACTCTAGAAAGTATTTGAAGGACCAATAAGAGAATTTGGGTTTTGAAGAGAATGAGAAGGACAATAGTGTTTATGAAAAGTTTAAGAACCGGAAATTTATTTTCCTAATCCTATAGGTGGATGACATCTTACTTGCTAGTAGCGATGTTAGTCTACTGTAAGGAAAAGAAGCAGTCCTTATCCTCTCGATGAGAATAATCTCGGTAAAGCGTGATTTGATCTAACAATTAGAAGTTACCGAGATACAAGAATATGGGGGTATGAAATAATACATACTCAGAAAAGATTTCAAAGAAATGAAGTATGTATATATGTAAACATACACCTGATTCTATGGTCATGGGTAACCGGAAAGGAATGTGAAATTGAAATAGATGGACGTCCAATATGCTTCAGCTGTTGGAAGCTTAATGAATATAAAGACAAGATTTTACCCTGACATAGTTTATGAATCCGGGACATTTTGGCAGAAGTCCAGTCCAGACATAGATCACTGGAATGGAGTTGAGAATATTTTGCATTTGTGCAAAGTTTTATATGCCTCATGATGAATAACAAAGAATGAGTGCCCTCAGAAGGTTGTGGGTACAAACGTTGATTTTTGGCGAGATGTGTAGTGAAACCCACATTAGTAACTAACACTCGCGATTGGGGTTTTATTGTGGAAAAGCTCCAAAGAAAGAAAGAAATAGAAGTGGTGCCATCGATGATGGATACCTATGAAATAACTTGTTATGAGGCTTGAAGGACAGGCGAATTGGTTAAGAAAATCTATACCCGGGGTTGATAATGGTAAACAACAGCAATAACCATTTAAGAATTTTTGCTCCTAAGACAACGGGTCAAATGTGCTGCCAAACACATTGACATTAAGTTGTACGTTGTGAAGGAGAAAGTCCAGAATCATACTTATAGAATGTGAAAGTATTGAGGATCCATCTTTTCAAAGGCTTACTGCCCAGTGTGTTCAGAGAATACACAGTCGATATGAGTTAATGGTAAGACCTATGATTTCTGGACAATAAAGGGCCCAAGAATAAAGAATCTATTTCAGAACAGAGAGGTGCATTGTAGCTGTTAAATCTATCGGCAATTGACCGTGACGATGGAGCATGCTCTATGCACTAATCTGTAATGAAACGGAACAGAAAAATGAAAGGTTGGAATTTGAATGAGAAGTTAAAGAATGAAAGAATGATGAGATGAGATCAAGGGGTAGAATGTTAGAATTGATCTCATCCGTCCTGACCCAACGGTCAAGACGGACCCCTTGACCGCGTCCTGATCGGGGACGCACAGCCCAATAGAAAGGCTGGTGGGCCCCTGTTGCACAGTGCTATAAAGAGGTGGGGGCTAGGGCTCAATATACGAGGTTCGCCACAGCCGCCAGTCCCCACTGTCCTAACCCTAGTCCGATCGAAGGGCGCACTGCCGGCAACGGGAAGCCGTCACCGGCAGCTGCCATCAGCGCGACCACAGTATCTCGCCGACCTTCCCGCCGGCGCTCCTACACCGTCTGGGAACTCCGTCGTCCTCGGTAACGAGTTTTTATATCGAGTTGCTTTATTCTCCGCTAGATCTACTCCTAGTCGATCCAAAGAATCTATCAGCCGCTGCTCCACGTACTGTTGCTTGGTGCCCATACGAGTAGATCAGATCATACCGCCACGGCGCGTGTCGGTAGCAGGCAATAATAAGACCGCGACGAGAGCGCCACCACTTGTTTCTAGAAGGATTTCGATCATGAACGGACGGACGCGTCGCTGTCAGATTTTTGAGTGGCGCGCGTCTTTCTTTGTCCCTCCCTTTTCATTTTCATTGTGTGTAAATCTAGACGCTGCAATTTGGGCTTGGCACATTACAGTATGTAAATCTAAAGTTATCTTAAATCAAACTTTTAAATTTTGACTAAATTTCTAGAAAAAATTATCAAGATGGATGGCACCAAATTCACATCATTAGATGTATTTTTGAATATATTTTCATAGTGTGTCCATTTTATATCATAGATGTTAGTACTCATTTCTATAAAGTCACTCAAAGCTAAATTTTTTTGACTAACATAGATTCTAGGAATTGATTCCTTCGTGGACAAATAAAGTACTAATTAATTTGATGTCCAGAATAATTCAGATAAGCCTCTGTCTACTTATCTAATGTGTAGAGCTGCCGCATTGCATTGACTGCCGCTCCAGGAAGACCCCGCGGGGCGGCCACGGGCCATGTGTTACTCCTGCAAGAGCGAGACGACTCCGTCTATGGTGGGGTGCTGGTAACTGGCATGCAGCTGCTGCAGCGCTCGCGGTCGCGGGTGGTTGGAGCCGCAGGCCGTAGCCGCCACAGCCCACAGCGTTGTTTATGACTCTCTCCATATATATACGGAGTGTCGCAGTATATATGTTCACTGCGCAAATTCATTAATCAAAGTCATCAGTCGTTGCTGGTGACTGGTGAATGCCTTGGTCTGGATGCCGAAAACGAAGTCTGATGGCCGGATGCTACTAATAAGCAGTAAGCACCTACTCTCGATCGCTGCAGCTTCCTACTCTTCTTCCGTAGCAGCAGTACCATGTCAACAATTTGTCAATCCTTTACGTCATCTCTTTTATCGTTAGAGGAGAGACAGCAGTACATTGTGTAGTTCCTGGGCGCTGGGCGGTGCAGAAGTTCCTATCAGTATCAGGGGGGCGGCCCAGGGATCAGGAAAATTACATTGATCAGGAATCAACCATGGCATAATCAATCGATCAATCCGGCTTTTCCCGGCCCATGACGGTCTCTTCATCATCAAGAAAGCTAGTTAACCTTCTCCTCGTCATACATACTACTACCAAATCGAGAGGCCTGAAACAATAATTTAATGAAGCTCTCGCGCGACGTACACTACTTCCTCTTGTTCTTGGAGGCGAAGCGGAGGACGAGGTAGAAGAGGACGCGGTAGAAGACGGCCCAGCCGAGGAGGTAGAGCACCATCCACCACTTGCGGTCCTCCGCCACGCTGATGCCCATCCGCTGCAGGATGGCGTTGCCCGTCAGGTTCTGCTCCGGCGCGAACACCCGGTCCCCGTCGAACTCGTTCATCAGCAGGCCCTCGTACGGGTACTTCATCGTCGAGATGGTGTTCATCCACTTCCACGCCACCGGGATGCTGTGGCTGTCCAGGAAGTAGCCGCAGAAGAGGAAGAAGAGCGCCGTGAACGCGATCACCGCGGCGTACCTGCATCACCCACCGCGCCATTCAGAAATTCAGAAACGGCGTTTGGCTGGCCCAGGCATCAGG
Organism: Coix lacryma-jobi var. lacryma-jobi; assembly: GCA_009763385.1. Taxonomy (NCBI): domain Eukaryota; kingdom Viridiplantae; phylum Streptophyta; class Magnoliopsida; order Poales; family Poaceae; genus Coix; species Coix lacryma-jobi. The sequence continues at coordinate 30,101,030 of CM019827.1, read as the reverse complement.
CATGGGCTCTTTTCCTTAATGTTCATGCAGGCCGGCCCATATAGTCTTGTAATATGCTAAGCTTGATGGGCCGTATTTGACGAGTACTGGGCTGCTGCTCTGAACAAGAACAGGTTCTAATTTTTTTTCTAAAAAAATACTAGATTTTTACAAAGAAAATTGCAAAAAAAAAATAAAAAAAATCGAAACAGGTGGTGAGCTTGACCTACCCAAGGATGAAGTTTGGCACGACGGAGCTGATGAAGACGACGAAGGAGTTGGTGGACAGCAGGGACGCGTAGAGCATGACGAGGAAGTAGAGGAACTGGCCGTGGAGGTTGAGCGCGAACCAGACGATGGCGGCGTAGGTGGCCGACTGGAGCAGGAGGAACGGGAGGTAGGTGATGACCCCCGCGACGACGTAGGCGGAGGCGCGGTACGCGTTGTGCGAGGTCTCCCTGATGAAGATGAAGCGCTCCTGGATGAAGGCCGGCACGGCGTCGTTGGAGGAGAAGAAGAAGACGCAGACGGTGAAGATGAAGAAGCTGATGCGGTTGGTGATCCCCTGCGTGTTGTCCTTGGGCTTGGTGAACATGGTGGCCATCAGGACACCCATCACCGTCAGCACCATCAGCCGCGACAGGAACAGCTCCGGCGTGCGCCAGATGTTGGTGAAGTTGCGCCGCATCAGCGCCCACACCTCCACGGCGTACGAGTTGGCGAACTTGCCCCGGTGGCCCAGCGCGTTCACGCCCACGCCGGGGGCGCCCGTCGCCGCACGGTGCGTCGGCGTCAGGTAGTCGTCCTCGTTCACCGTGTACGCGCTGCTCAGCGGCGTCGGCGTCCCCATCACGATCTCCGGCGTGTACCTGTGGTTGCTGTGGGGGGCCCCGGGCCCCTTGTGCTTGGGACGCCGGGACGGCGTCAGGCGCACGCCGCTCCACGGCGACTTGGAGTGCTGGCTCCTCAGGCTGCGGTCGAAGTCGTCGTCGTCGCCGCCGCCGACGCCAATCGGCGTCTGGACGATGCTAGACACGGTGGACAGCCCGTCGGCCCCGCCGTAGGTGGCGGTGAGCTTGGGCGGCTTCAGGCCGGTGAGGCAGAACTCGGCCAGCGCCTTGACGCCGAACTCCGACTGCTCGTACTCCTGGATGACGTCGAGGAGGTTCTCGATGGAGTTCTCCCCCTTGGGCACCTTGCGCCCCATGCGGCCGAGGTGCGCCGTCACCTCCTTGGGCCCGCCGCTGTACATGAGCTGCCCGCGCGCCAGGATGATGAGGTGGTCCAGCAGCAGCAGGATGCGCGACGACGGCTGGTGGATGGTGAGCACCACCGTGCTCCCGGCGCACGCGATGTCGTGCACCTTCTCGATCACGCTGTGCGCGCTCGTCGAGTCCAGCCCCGATGTCGGCTCGTCCAGGAACAGAAGCACCGGCCCGTGGATGATGTCCACGCCGATCGAGACGCGCCGGCGCTCGCCGCCGGACACCCCCCTCGTGCTCTCGTCTCCGATGTGCGTGTTTCTCGAGGACTGCATGCAGAGCAGCACGGTACCGTCGTTAGTGCTGTACGTGTTTTGAAGCAGAGTTTGCAGGGGGTCCATATAACTTACGGTGAGGCCGAGCTGCTCGATGAGGTTCTCGACGCGGAGCTTCTTGTCAGAGGCGGAGACGGAGGAGCCGAGCCGGAAGTCGGCGGCGAACATGAGCGTCTCGTAGACGGTGAGCATGGGGAACAGGCGGTCGTCCTGCATGACGTAGGCCGAGGAGCGCTTGATGAGGCTGGGGCTCATCTCGACGCCGTCGAGCGCCACGCGGCCGTCGAGGCTGGCGATGCGCCCGGCGAGCGCGTCCAGGAACGTGGACTTGCCGGCGCCGCTGGGGCCCATGACGGCCGTGACGCACCCCTTGGGGGCGTACCCGGTGATCTCATGCAGCAGGTCCACGTCCTTCTTCTCCCACTCCCCGCCGGCGCCGCGCTGCTTCTTGACGACCGTGTACGTGAGGCTGGTGAACTCCAGCCCGCCCGTGAAGCCGAACCGCCCCGCGCCCGCCGCCTTCTCCGGCTGCTGCCGCGCCATGTCGATCACCGTCTCCAGGCGGTGGCCGCCGTGCCGGCCATTGTGCTGCTGATGGTGATGGTGATGGTGATGCGCCATGCTGTGCACGTACGACGTGTACGCACCGGTGTGGTCGCCTATTCTCGAGTTTTATTTGTAGGCAAGGCATGCAGCTTGTATACTAGAAGCATATAAAAGCGTTACCCTTCTTTGTCCGCGAGTCACTACCACCAGCTTCGTTATTTTGTCTGGTTGGTAGGTGCCTGGTTGCGGGCGACGGAAATGAGGATCGGCAACGCTGTGTGTCATCGGAGTGAACGTTTGTTGCGGTCAGTTTTTGTTTTCGACCGTCGATGTTGACTCGGTGCAGTTCGTCCTCGACAGTATCATGGCCAGATGGAAACAAACTTTGTTGTGCAATGAGGCCACGTTCAGTTCGCGAAATGTCCCCAAATATTTTACGCAGTACCCGTTTTAGACGCATGCATGGAGCATTAAATGTAGGTAAAAAAATAACTAATTGTACTTTTAGTCTGCCCATGTCAAGACGAATCTTTTGAGTCTAATTGAGTCATGTTTGGACAAAGTTTGTCAAATAACAACAAAAGTGCTATAGTAACTTTCCGCTAAATATTTCGCGAACTGAACAAGGCCTGATTCTAGAAATGGTGAAATTTTTAGATTTGAAGGTTATATTCTACGAGCAACAGTATGTAGGAGTAAGTAATGTTGCCTCAAGTTCCCAAGATAAAGCGTCAGCTGGCAGCAGCACTGTCTACGTTCAGGGTTCAGGCGCTCAACTCCCCGGATTTGGGCCAGGCCCGAGATCTGCAGTCTAGCACCGCCAACGTCCTGACCTCCTGGGCCCATCTTTGTTTTGCAACGTGCCAACGCGCTTGTGCGGCAGGGGAGAGAGAAAGCGAGGCTCCGACATCCGAGGAGGATAAACGGGACACGTCGCGGGTTCACGGCCACCGCAAAAAGGAGCGAGAAAAAACGGCTCCCTCTCCTCCTGCGTTGGGAAAGGCCAGGAACTCTGAACTCGGAGGAGCAGGCGTTCGCTTGGCTGCGTGCCGTTTGTTCACTTGTTCCTCAGCGCCCCTTTGCCTTCGCGAGCCAGCGGCCCAGCGCCCAAATCACGATTCACGAGATGATGAGAATGAGATAGCCCGTGAGCGATCGGAGCACCCATGGCGCCATCCCCCTCCTCCAAGCTCGTCCTCCTCGCCTCGCCCCACTCCCCGCCCACTCTCCTCAGGCTCCGCCGCGCGGGCGGCCGCTCCCTGGGGCTGTCACGTCGCGGCGGGAGCGCGCGCCTTCGGGTCGTTCGACGAGCGGCGGCGGCGGAGGAGGAGGAGGGCGGGGCCGCGCGCGGGGACCAGGAGGAGCCAGTGGCTGGTCGCGACCTCGTCACGCTCGCCGCCTGCCTAGTGGGCCTCCTCACCGGCGTATCCGTCGTGCTCTTCAACCTCTCGGTACGGTAGACCACCTCGCGAGCTCAACTCTGGTTTCATGGTTTGATTCGCCGCGTGAAACGGAGTCCGTGGTAAGTTTTACGATTTGAACTTCGGAGGTGATTTGGCTGAAGGCAACTAACTGAAGAGTGGGTTTGTCTTACAACATATACCATGCTTCCGAATTCTGACATCCGGCATTACTGAATCAGTTGGCTATGCTATTCAGTCACATTATATTCTGACGGGTCCTCGGTCGGATTTTAAAAAGCATTAGTTCCCACCTTAAAGGTTACACTTATCATTTGTCTTCCGAACAACCTGGTTCTGCCTTGTTTATAATTTACAGTCGCTCTTTCGGTCTTTCGTACGTTGCATGGACTTGAAGTTGCCTGTGTCAAGTTTAAATGACACACTCGGAAATCTTTAACATACCGGGTCCATTTTATTTTAGTACTGAAAAGTGAAGAGACATTGTTAAATTCACATGCTGTCCATTTGAAGTACTTCATACTATTACATATTTACATACTGTGATTTAAGATGGCCATGTTTCTTGACATAGGTTCATGAAATACGTGACATATTTTGGGACAGTATTCCTCTGCGAGGCGCTTCATGGCTGAGGGAGGAGCCGATTGATGAAGTCTGGCAGAGAGTGATATTTGTTCCTGTCAGTGGAGGTGTTATAGTAGGTGGATTGAACGCACTAAGAAGTTATAGCAAAACTAACTCAAATGCCCCTGTGTCCAAGATAAAGAGTGCATTTAGACCATTCTTGAAAGCTGTGGCAGCATCTTTCACACTTGGAACTGGCAATTCACTGGGTCCCGAGGGTCCCAGTGTGGAAATTGGTTCTGCAATAGCCAAAGGATTTGGTAATGTGTTTCAGTGGGAGGGTGGGAAAAGGCTGTCTCTTGTGGCAGCTGGATCAGCAGCTGGGATTTCATCCGGTAACTTTTATTAACTAGAGTTATTATTCTTGTTGTTAAGTTGAACATGCTCTGTGTTAAAGAAAAAAATCAACATGCTCATAATGTTTTCTGAATTTTTTTATGTCAATGATTGCCACCAACACCAACAGGACACCTCAACATTATCATTTCATCACCTTACCTATGGCTATTGTTGATTGTTACCCCTATAATTTCTCATCAAAATGCTGCTGTATGATAATTATTTAGTGACCTTGTTGAATAGATTGGTGTGCTGATAGCTATGCATGATGTAATACCCAGTAGCTTGCATTAGATTCGCCTTCCATGGATACTTGCCATTCTCAATAACTCAACATGTGTGCAATTTTCTGTCTTCTTTCTGATTTCATTTTACTTATATACTAGGTTATTGCCTTGTATTTTAGGTTTTAATGCTGCTGTTGCTGGGTGTTTTTTTGCCGTGGAATCTGTTTTGTGGCCTTCTCCTGATTCCTCATCCCTTGCCAACTCGACACCTATGGTGATACTCAGTTCAGTGATAGCATCTGTTGTTTCAGAGATTGGTCTAGGTTCTGATCCTGCTTTCACTGTTCCGGAATATGATTTTCGCTCCCCAACAGGTATTATGAAATTTGTAGCACTGTTGATCCATTTACACATAATTTTTAGTGATGAAATATGATAAAATGTAATATTACTGTAAGCTAGATGATGTTTGCATTAATTAGTTTCAAATTGCACATGCTCCTGTCCTGATAAGTTAGATGGGGAATTGGAGGTGGTGTATATTGTCTCAGAGAGCGTACAAACCCTCCTTTGTGTCCATACAAATTTACAGAAAAGTCCTTCAAACCCATATTACACCAACAGGATACTACTAAATAATAAGCTGTCCTACCATCTTTTGCCTGATACAGTCACAGAATGCCTTTACAATCCTCCTGATGGTAGGGTAGTTATGGTGTTTGTTTAATGATATCCTCTTTTACATTTTTTTTCTCATGCTCCAGAGATTGAAAGTATGAGGATATTTACATGACTTCATAAATGTCAGAACTTCCTCTATACATTTTGCTGGGTGTCTTCTGTGGGTTGGTGTCAATTGCATTATCAAGATGTACATCACTTGCTATGGAGGCAGTTGAAAGTTTACAAAGGGCAACAGGATTACCGAAGGCTGCATCTCCGGCTTTAGGTGGTCTCATTGTTGGTCTCCTTGCACTTTTGTACCCTGAAGTATTGTACTGGGGCTTTGAAAATGTTGATATCTTGCTGGAATCACGACCATTTACAAGCGGCCTCTCAACGACTATATTAGTTCAGCTTATTGGAGTGAAAATATTAGCAACATCTTTGTGCAGGGCTTTTGGATTGGTTGGCGGTTACTATGCACCATCTCTTTTTATTGGTGCAGCTACAGGGATGGCATATGGCAAATTCATGAGGTTTACATTTACTGGTCCTGAACCACTGCTGCATGTCCCATTCCTAGATGTGGCATCACCTCAAGCATATGGCCTGGTAACATGTCTACCAAATTCAGCTCTTTCATCTGCATTTTTGTATTCTCAAATCCATTGATATCCATCATTTTATAATACGATAATATTATTGTTTTGCAGTTGTCCTCTGTTCAAGATTGTTATTATCCGTATAGTTCCAACTGTTAGAAACCCCACCATACCATTAGCTTGTTACCCGTATAGTTTATTTACTCACAATACCACCTGCTATCAACTGTTCATTCTAAAAACATCACCGGATAATTGCTAGTAGCTTAATGACCTATTTTATTTTTCAGTAAAAGATAAATAGTTGTGAAGATAGTTAATAGGAAATTAACATTATTTATTGGGGCTTATTAGATTTCCGCTGCAACTTACAGGTACTATATCTAGTGTTAACTAGCTTTCCACTCCCTGTCACAACTTATTGCCAATGAAACTTGCACATTATAATCTTGGACAGCAATATTAAGCAGAAAATATGATCGCTGCTTATGTTTTCTTCCTTTTTGGTTAATCTTCACAGGTAGGTATGGCAGCTACCCTCGCTGGTGTATGCAAGGTGCCTCTGACATCAGTCCTACTACTTTTTGAGCTTACACAAGACTATCGTATAGTTCTACCTTTGCTTGGGGCTGTTGGGTTATCATCCTGGATTGCTTCTCCTCAAAGGTTCTCTAAAAGAATTAGGAGTAAGCTGGATCCTCAGGAGGATAAATCAATTATTCCTCAACAAGCAAACAACATGCTCACTCAAAGCAAACAGGCCACTTCCATGGATACAGCTGATTCATCGCTAGAATTATGTAAAATTGAAAGTTCCCTTTGTGTCTATGATGCCAACAATGACAATATGTTTAAAAATCTTACTGTCGCAGAGGCCATGAAAACTAATTACTTCTCCGTCTCAATGACAACTCCAGTAATTGAGGCACTAGATCTTATGCTTGCCAAAAAGCAGCCTTTTGTTATGATAACTGAGAATAACACATCTGTAAGAGGCTTGCTGGCACTAAAGAATATCCAAGATTTTTGCAGAGCTGCAAAAACTGCCAGAGCACAAACTGAGGTAAAATGTGAGAATAACACTGGTTTTTCAATCATCTTTTGATTGATTTTGGAGTTCTGTATAATACATAGGCATGCTATAGGTCCGGTAGTTTTTTTCCAGTTATATGGATCCCTTGCTGTCTCAAGTCTTGTCTTATGTTATTTTCCTTATTTTTATCAACAGAGCACACCACCTGCACCAGTTTGTTTAGATATACCCACCTTACATAATAATTGCATCCATCACAACTCTCAACTGTAGCATCTACTCACTTGGATTCTAATATAACTCCATTTAGCCTTGTGCCTTTGTCATAAGTCAAACTTTTTTTGGCTTGCACGAGTTTGTTTAGATATACCCACCTTACATAATAATTGCATCCATCACAACTCTCAATTATAGCATTTACTCCCTTGGATCCTAAATATAACTCCATTTAGCCTTGTGCCTTTGTCATGAGTCAAACTTTTTTTTGGCTTTGCCATAAGTTTTGCATGCCACATTATGATTCAAATGCACCAAAACAAGCAGGTGTGGAGCAAATTACACTAGGCACCATATCGTTTGTGTTAGGAATGTATCAAATAAAAAAAATTGACAGGTTTTGTTAGTTCCTGGGGCCATGATCAATCTTGATCTCTCAAGTTGCTCTGGTTTTTGCTGTGCTTCCAAGTTTTTCTTTAATATATATAAAATAAAATGGATTTTACATTTGTTCAGTGAGGTCAATGGCAATTTAGAAGATGTCTATACATAATAATATTTATTGTCATATGGTCTTTTTTGTTTCTTAACCTTGATACAGGTAAAGGAACTCCTGATATCTCATGTTTGCCAAGCAGGCAAGTGTAAATCGTGGTCTGTAACACCTCAGATGCCACTTACTACTGCAGAGCAGATTATGGACTCTCATGGTGTGGATCACCTTCCTGTAGTTTCTGAGGATGCTAATCCCCAGGACAGAGGACTTTTGATAGGTTTTGTAGACAGAGAATGCATTACCATCTTTCGAAGGTATTTGGATGATTCTTCTAAAATAGATATACTATTATTGCTTGCGTTTCCAGTTGCCATATTGTACCAACAGTGTTCATTTGTCTTTGTTGCTGTGTTTTCATTCAGGGCCATGGCAACAAAAGAAAATTTCAGTTCTATGTATGAGATCAGGAATGAAGAGAGGTAGCACGGAGGGAAGAAATGAGGCGACACAGAACTCAGAAGCACTCCCTAGTCCCTACTTAGCAGGTCTGGCACCTTTTCCTGGTCAAAGGTTATTAGTTGCTAACTAAAAACGTGCTTCAGGCATGTGGTTAAGGTGAGGTGGTGAGCCGCCATTTTTTTTGAATTATCTCGCTTACCAGTTACCACCACCACTGTCTGCTATATGTTTGATACGCAGCTCACTAGCTTCGCTACTAGTTCTCAATCATTGTAACTGATAAACTGAATAGCTAGTGAGCTGCTTATTATCAAAATATATAGCTGCTCAGAACCGGGAAGATAAGGAAAAAGATCAGGCTTTGTAACATTTCTATTATTCTTTCCACTTCTTTCGGATATAGACACTTAAAGTTAGAAATACAAGAATGCTCGTTGCTCGAATAAAAACGGATGGATATGAAAGCATTCAAGAGCTTTTGCTCTGTCCGTACCATGTCTCTATGCGACAGGGTTTGTGAACTACCTGTGCAATTATGCCTAGTCTGATCAAACGAACGCTGAGATCTCGATAAGCATTTACATGAGTAAAAGACCAATCTAGGAGGAAATAGGTGTCTTTTCAGTTAAGAAGAAATAGCCACCTAAATTTTCCTCGAGGACTTAGGGTGGTTTGGGTTGGGTGTACACCCACGTCTTCGACCAACTTGAGCTAGGATCAGTTACTTACACGAGTACAGTGAAAAGTACAAAACTCAATGCTATGGTCAAGAATAATAGACCGACCTGATATATAATTAGAACGTTTTTTTTGGTAAATTTTAATTAAAATATTCTAACTAAAAAAATTGCTGCTTCAATGTATGACCAAATGATTGTCTCAAAGCGACATTTCAGTTGCATTTAGTTTCGTGGCAAGTTGAGGGCATGATGCTACCGTTTGAATGGGAGAAAATCTGTTCTGCGTGGTTGAATAAAGAACTGCAAAGTCTGAACTGTCTGGGGATTCAAGTCAAGTCTAACCTTGTTACAATTATTAACTCAGGAAAAGTATAGCTTATCATATTACATTATCTGCTGGTGGCGTAGAGTTGAATAATAAACATGGAGCTGATTTGTTCCATATATATACGGATAAGAGAAAAGGCAGCACGAAAGGGATATGAGGATACATACAGTTAACATATAGAACACTACAGGCGAGTCTAACTGTCTAAAGGCTACAAGAGCAAAGAAAGTCACAAGCAAAGAGCCAGAATGTTCAGAATCCTTCAGCTAGGTGTTCGTACGTCGCCTAAATTAGTTTTCAGTATATGCGCGACTAGGCGATCGATTTCGTGTGATGGAATCAAAAGGTACACAATCCACTGTATCATATGAGAGAAGAGGGAAGAACCGGTGCACAACGCGATCCATTTCGTACGAACATGAAACACAAGTTTTCAGTATTCTGTGACCGGCCTCTGAATCTCTGATCATGTATGTATCTTCTAAGTTGCTACCATACCACTACAAAGACCGAAGCCGAAGCTAGTAGCTGCAAGAAAATACTAGCTAACAGGAGTATAGTGTGCATGAGCAGAGAGCTTGGACCGTTGCGGACGCCCGCCCCGCCCGGCCGAACTCGTCATCTGCGCCGGCCCTTACCGCCGGCGCCGCGGGGCGGCTGAGGCTTGTCCTTGCCGAAGAGGCTGCAGAAGCCGCAGGCGGCGACGCGCGGGGACGGCGGGTCCAGCGCCGGCTGCACGTGGCCGGTCCTGTACCCGCCGTGGCCGCTGGAGCCGCTCCGCTGCTGCCGCGCATCCTTGCTGGGCCGGGCCGGCTTGGCGGCGAGCTCGCCCGACGCCGACTGGTGCTTGTCCTCCCACACCGTCCCCGACGACCCGGACCGCCGGAACGTCTCGCTCGACCGCTGCAGCCCGGCCATATGTTTACGCGCGCGCGGGCGCGGGGCTCGCTCGGCCGAGCACGGCCTCGATCCCCCGCTCTCTCTCTTCTCTCTAGCTAGCTACCACATCTGGTCTGGCCGGCCTGTGTGAACTTTATTTTCCGCTTGTTGCTGCCGTCGGCGCGGCCGGTGCACCGCTTATATATGACTGTGCAGGCGAGGATGACGTACGGAGCTGGGCTGCTGGGGTTTCTGCGTGTGTACGGGACTCGCTCGGCTTGTGCAGAAGTGCAGATACGACAGGGGACAGAGAGCGCAATGGCGGTCTCACTCCGAGAGAGACCGGCCGCTTGGTCGTGAACTGCGATCGGACTGCATTAAATTAGGCGGGAAGAAATGGTTATTGGATGACTTTGACCAGAGAAACAAGAGTAGCACTAGTACCGTTGCACGGATAGATCAATGGGGCTGTGTCAAGGAATGTGGTGTGATTTTTTCTGAATTCTGATTTATTATTATTTGCTCACGCCGACCGGCATGCAATGGACTATTATTGGACTGACTGATGAACAGGTGGAGACGCGTTCAAGTCTTTGAGAGATTATTAGTGATCTGCTGGTCTCGCCTGGGTTGCTTAATTAGCGCGCCTCGTCGATCTCGCGAGTCCTGGGTACTATACTCAGGTCAGGTGGACTTTGAATCGTTCTAAATCCGCATGACTCAGGAGCCGGTCGTGATTGTTTATATTCTAAATTTTTTTACTTGACGGCTGAAGCTGCTGTGGTAAGGAATGATTGATGCATGCCAATAATAAAAACTATACCTGCAGGAGTTTTGCAGGCCGTGGAGGCCCTCCACGTCTTTTGTTTTTTTTTTCCACTTGGAGTTTTGTTTTGTTTTTTATTTCCTTTAGAGTTGCACATAATAATAAAAACTTTACATGCCGATCCTAGAGGCTCTCTATGTTCCATGAAAGTGTTCATTGAACACGTGAGGGGTGTTTGTTTTCTGAGCAAAAAAATTAGCCCTGACACATCAGATTTCGCGGTTCTAATTTAATCTATTAAAATAAAGTAGTTAAAAAACTAATTTATCAACCAAAAGCTAATTCATGAGACGAATCTATTAAACTTAATTAATTCATAATTTGACAATATGGTGCTACAGTAAATATTTTCTAATGACATATTAATATATCTTAATAGATTTGTTTTGTTAATTACTATATGACGGTGTAATTAGTTTTATAATTATTTTATTTTTAATAGATTAAATTAGTACCGGAATATCTGATGCGACAGACTAATTTTTTTAATCAGAAAACGAACACCCCTTACGGAGCATTTTTTCCCGCGAATGACACCTTCGTGGGCTCCGTGTTTGGGCTTGACTGAGTTCGCTCCATTCATTTAGACCTATTTGTTCTCAGCTTAAAAACTTTTTACCTATCACATCGAATGTTTAGACACATACATGAAGTATTAATTGTATATTAAAAATAACTAATTACACAGATTGCAGTAACTTTACAAGACAATTTTTTAAGCTTAATTAATCATGATTTGATAATACTGTGCTACAAATTAGTTTTAATAAATTCGTCTCATGGTTCAAGATGAACTGTATAATTAATAGACTAAATTAGTGTCACAATATTCGATGTGACACCTAAAAACTATTCAACCTCTTACTAAACATCTTTTAATAAAAAAATCTCTCAGAAAAAGCCTTCATGGTGTGCTGGCGTACTTTTTTGTAGACCTCACATGCTCTGTACGCTATCGTTTGATATATTTGTCTCGTTCCTTAGGCTCAAATATTGTACACATCAAACTATTAACTGATTTTTTTGTATTACAATATGAAGCCAAGTCAAGCGACTTTGTATGTGTTCTTTTAGATAATGTAAGTTTGATTACTCTTATCACGTGTAAAACAATAATCCCCGCTATCGGTCAGCGTGTGAAAAACGACGGCGCAGCGAAACGCGCATATCTATCTTGTACAATACAACTGGCGACCTTTGGCTTTGGGAGAGAAGACGAGCGTGAGAATGGAATCATGCTTACACAACGACGCTAAATATATAACCGCACGCGTATATATGCATGGATTTAGGTTGAATGTTGTTGTGCGATTATTGTTTTTGGGTCGTCGTTGCATGCATGCTATGTTCAAATTATATTATTGTGAACCCCCTAAGATATTGCTGACTAGAACCCGTGTTCACAGTGAGATTCTGGATTAAGAGCATCTCCAACAACTCCCTAAATCGACTTGGTATTCTTATAAACTTGGCAAAAACACAAAAAACCCTCTCCAACAACTCCCTAAATTAACTTGGTATTTACTCCAACTTGGTATAACGGGGTGCCGCGCGCGGATATATCCGCACTTCCTATCGCTCGCGAATCCGCGCGGAGAGCAGGAATCGCGAAGAGCTCGTGCAGCACCGAAGGCCACCGGAGCGGACTCGCGGCGGCGGAGCGGACCCGCGAGCGACACCGATGACGCGGCGGAGGAGGAGGACGCCCTGCTGTGGCGCGGCAGCGCGGCCTCCACTGCCGCGATGTCCTTGACGGAGAAGCGGAGGTCGCGCGGTGGACGGCAGGGCGGCGGGCGAGCTGGAGAGCAGAGGATGCCGTCGGCATGGCTAGCTCACCTCTGCAAGTCGTGCTCGGCAGCAAGTTGTTATCCTCTCGGAAGAAGAAACAGGCAATGACAGGCGGGTCCCATCTGTCATCCTCTATTTTTACCAAGTGAGAGCAGCAAGTTGTTGGAGTCACATCTTTTTTTCACTTGCTATAACTTAAGATATACCAAGTAAATTTTAGGGAGTGGTTGGAGATGCTCTTTGACCACGTTTGTTTGCTACCAAACTACTCTCTCCGTCCCTTTTTAATTGTCGTCCGAAAAACGTGTCTGTGAGGGAAATTTTATTTAGGTGTATGGCCTTCCGTCCATTTAGACATGTAACGGTGTTAACTCGGGTGGTAAAAAGACCATATTACCCCTGACAGAAAAAAAGTTTTATTTGTTTATTGTATATTTTCTTGTACATTGATATATCCATATTTATATATATCCAATTGTCACGGTACAACGTATAATTAATTTTCACATAACCACATATATATAAATATAGGTATTATTACCCGAGTTAACACCATTACTAGCCTGAATGGACGGAATTGAAGGCCATACACCTAAATAAAATTTGATTTAAGGCCATAGAACTAAATTCAAAAAAAAAGGTCAAATAACTAAACTGATTTTTTTTAGGGTCATACACCTAATTCTCCCTAATAATTATGTGCCAAAACGACTTCTAAAACCTATACCGAAGGAAGGAGTACTTTGGAGTTGGAGGCCTAATGCGGGCCGTTTCCATGCTTTTATTTTGGTGGGCCTGGAGTTGTAGTGCCTCATTTCGCGTCCAACGGAGGCCCAGATCTTTGGCTGACACGGACAAGCCCAAAGCTGTGCGTACTGCGCTGGCAGCTCCGCACGAAATTTAACAAATCCCCCTTACCGACCAGCCGTCCAGCTGCCCGGCCGGCCGGACTCAAACCTGTTCAACTCTCCTGCGAATCCAAGTGGAAACGTTCCGACGAAATGGCAACAGATACCACCAGCGCCAAATCGATCAGGACGAGCAACAGGACCACTGCTTCGGCAAAATAATCCTATAAAGTGTTAGGTTGCCTTACTCACCAGCTCCGCAGCTCGCGTCCATCACTCATGCACGCGCTTTGCAGACCCAGTAGCGATGCCGCCGGCCGGCCGCCTGCATTCCCCGGGCATCACACCGTCCACATCATCTCCAACCGTGCACGCACTTGTCAGCCTGCATCTGCATGCTATATATATTGCCCGATCGATCGCTCAACAACGACACAATACAAGAACACAACGCCAAACAGTAGAGAGCACATCGTTCCATCCATTTTAGTCAAGAAGAAGAAGCACTGACGACGTTCTGATATGGCTTCATCGGCAGCTCGGTCCCTCGTGCTCCGCGCGCTGCTGGTGGCGGCGGCCGTCGCCAGCGCCCTCTCGGCGGACCCGACGGCGCTCCAGGACATCTGCGTGGCGGACCTGCAGGCCGCGACGGCGCTCGACGGGTTCGCGTGCAAGCCGCTGTCCGCCGTGACGGACGACGACTTCTTCTCCGGCGCCCTCACGGCCGCGGCCAGCACCAGCAACCCGTTCGGCGTCAACTCCACGCGCGCCACCGTGTCCGCGTTCCCGGGGCTCAACACGCTGGGCGTCTCCATCACGCGCACCGACCTCGCCCGCGGCGGGCTCAACCCGCCGCACTCGCACCCGCGCGCCTCGGAGCTCGTCATGGTGCTCAGGGGCGAGGTCCTGGTCGGCTTCACCACGGCGGCCAACCGCCTCTTCTCCAAGGTGGTCAGGGAGAACGAGCTCTTCGTCGTGCCCCGCGGCCTGCAGCATTTCCAGCTCAACGCCGGCGCCGGCGACGCCGTGTTCCTCGCCATGTTCGACAGCCAGTCGCCTGGACTGGTCGTTCCCACGCTCGCCATGTTCGCCACTAAGCCTGCCATGCCCATGGAGGTGCTCACCAAGACGTTCCTCATGGCCGAGGACGAGGTCAGCGCCATCAAGTCCAAGTTCGTTGGCTTCTGACATGCAAATATATATATACACTTATCCGATTCAGTCACGTCAGTGCGTGTATTCATTCGTTTTTACATATTAATGCTCTGTTTCTGAAACTGTTTGTGAGGACAATGCAAGTTTGTGTTTCCGCCAAATGTGTAAACAGATTGTTAATCCTATTTCCCCCCTTACAGTGTGAATAATACCTGCATTTTGATCAAAACCTCCTACCAATCGAGCACTGCAACAAACACACGTTTTCATGTGCCACAATGGCAACGGCACAATCCAAGAACATCATAGCATACAAATTCATTACTCCATTTGTCCCTTAATAAATAGATTATTAGAGTTCTCGGAAAACCTGTCAAGATTTATTACATTAAATTAGTCTATAATGGAGATCCAACGACATCCATCTCTTCTTCTACCTCTAGCCCTTCTTTTTTGACGCCACTCCCTGGCCGCCCATGCATCGTAGCTAGCTCCGACCGTGCTGCCCGGCGAACGCTCCGCCTCTAGCACTCACCCAGTCGTCGGCGCATGGCCCGCCTTTCCTCCGGTTTCTTTGGCACAGATCACATTTTTTTTCTCTCACAAATAAAAAGAAAGAAAGATGGACACCGGCTTCGTGCGGAAAACTATCGCTACGCCCGCTCCGCGCAGGTCGTGCGACCCCCAGTGAACACCCAGCCAACGATCCCTTGCCAACGCCTCAAAGGAAACACAAAACCAACGAGCGACCTGTAAGCAAGGAAAGAACACGCCCCTGCAAGGAAACAAAATCAATGAGCGCTCGCTGATCCGCCCACCTCCCACGATCCGCCCGCGAGCCGTGCCCATGAATCGCTCGGTTAGTGTCGCGCCTGCTCCCGGAATCGGTTGGCGTCCGCTGGCCGCTTGCCGCGCCGCGACCGCCGCCAGTGAAGCCCGCTGCTGCGGAAGGATCTGGACCCGCTCAGTCGGCGCCTGCTCGCCGTGTCGCAAGCGCCGCTGGTGAAGCCCGCTTCCGGGGAAGGATCTGGAAGCACGGCGTCGAGGTTCCGGAGCTCCCGCCGCCGGCGGACCGACGCCAGTCGCCACCCGTTGAACACCCGCGCCGTGCACCCGTGCCATCGCCCTTGCCAAGCAGATGATGAAGGAGGTCAATACTGGATCCTCAGCGCACGAGCCACGACGGACAAGACATGAGATCTATGGTGCGACGACCATCCCAGCAACGGGATCCATGGCCCCAAGCCATATCTTCGACAAGCAGGTCGAGCGACGAGGTTAGTTTTGTGTGCCATGGCCTCAGATCCGTTTGTTTCCAGCGATGAGGTCTCATTCCATGTCATCAAACTGCCCACTGCAGGTACGTGTGCCCCACCCCCTTGCAGCGCCAAGCAATCCAGATCTCACTGGTGTGCTAGGACCTCATGGCCTGCGCGCAGACCGGCTCCGAGAAGACGACGACCTTCTGCTTCCCCATCAACAACATTGCACACGGGAATACCTCCTTGTAAAACTGGTTCACTCATATAACTCATGTGATGGATTATTATTTATTTGCTGATGCAGTATGCAAAGCTCTTGCCTTTGGCTTTGATCCACATGCTTGGAAATGTTTACAACAAGAAAATTCCCGCTCTTAAACAGGTAAGCTTTTTTGCTCTTATAATATTCCCTAACCGTGGATTCACAACAGTTCAGCATGATTGATGTTATGCACACTACACCTCATAGCAAAATTTGTTCTTATTACAGTACAATTTGGATGACATAAATCTCTTCTCGATAATGATTGTCGTGAGTGAATGACTGTCATGGCATTCTCTTTATCCGCTCTGCTCTGCTAATGCTATCTTCAGAAGGCATCAAGTTTGGCCCATCATATCTACGGAGTGTTGTAAGTGTAGCCAGCTTAGAAAACAATTTTTTTCGAATATTTAATTCTTCACTGATTTGAAATTTTGGAATACTAAATTTACTATGTTAGTAGGGAGTTAATATTAGAAAAATATATGTGTAAGAGCGGCACTTGCTGGCACATGTTTCCATTTTTACCAACACGTGAGGTCAGTCTTCACTAGAAAACATTTTCTGTGGTCTCTCGGAGTTGATAAAATTGTTTGTTGGTTGCTACTGCAGTTGGCTACTTAGATCCAAATAAACAACTCACTATTGTTTAACCAATAATATATATATATATATATATCCTATTTTTGCTCATTGTTTTACTTCTAGGATCAGGCTTTTCCAGTTAAATATGACATTATCTTCAGCTATAAGTTATGTTAAATATTTTTTTAGTTCTCCTGTGTCATCCGATAAAAAAATTGTTGAATAAATTATTCCCAGAAGTAAAATGTTGCGTGCACTCCATCGACAATTTTAGCTCTGGCCAGCGCCTACACCCAGTAGGCACGAAAAAGTTAACATTATTTGCTTTTTACTCCTATGCTTGCTCATGCTACTATGGAGCTGTGTGAAATTGAGCACCCAACCCTAACTTAAGCTAATTGGCTATTTATATTCTGATCTAATATAATTATATGTGTGTACATGTATTATGCCTGCTAATAACTTCGATCCCTTCCAAAGATTATCATACGTACATGTGCACACCCATGTTTACTAGATTTGCACCTGCAGTTCTGTGTGCTTTGTACTCCGTACTAAACATTCCTATCCCTTCTTCTCTTCATCCTCCCCACCTTGGTGGCATTTTGATAGGCAGTGCAAATGGGATCAGGATATGTGGTTTTCTGGCTTGGGTGCAAGTACTAATGTTGAAATTTAGGCGGACATTCTTCGATTCATTTTTTCTCAGCACAGATTCAATGCGTACCTATATTCCTGTAATCTAAAGGGGTAGCTGATTGAAATATGCCTTTTCAATTGTGTGTTGATAAAATAACTTGCATAGTTCCCATTTTCTATATGTCTTGATAAGACTATAATCCTTCTCAACCATTTTATTATGCACAGTTGAACCTTAGGGCATTGAAAAAATTTAGTCAAAGTTCTGGGGGGCGCTTATAACTCCTTAAACAAGGAGAGTAAATAGACCACCAGTTCTCAGACAGCATTTTAAATAGAGACAATGCGCCAGGGACAATGAAAACTCACGCTGTTGCATGTATATTTGCTTAAAATGGGAGCAGTTTTGATTAAAATTTGTAGCAATGTGTGATACACTTTAGGTTTAAGGGACTTGTTTATTGTTGTGAAATTTAACTGGAGGGAAACATAGTCCTGATCATATGAGTTTCAAGTGAGTAGTGCTGTCTCACAAATCTTAAGGACATCATCTATCGCAAAATTTGAACAAATGTACCTGACCATTTTGATAGCCTGAATATGTAAAATGCAGATAATTAGTGGGTTCAGAGCTTCTTCCAGAGACTAGACAAAAAGTTGTTGGCATTCGAGGTGCACTAGCCAAGTTAACACAACTTGTAGCAAAGTCTGATGGAGAACTGCAACATTGGAAATAACTACAAAAGAAAGTCTTTACGTGCTGCATACGCCAAGCTACTTGTCTTGAGGATTGTTTTGTGTTTGGCCTTCCAGATCATTGACTTGAATTAAACTTCAAATTTTTACCAGCATAATCCCTTCCAAACATACATAGTGGCAGCCATAATTAGACTTCTTCGTATATCAACCGTTTCATGGCTACTACCTGTTGTCTTAAGGTTCTTGTGTGTTATTGTGGTTATTGGTGCTTGTTTTTTATCTGATTTGTTTGGGATGTGGGTGTGAGCAGGAGGATGTCGTCACTATAAAACTAGATCAACCCCACTGAAGAGTCCGCGAAGGCTTGCTCAGATTTCAGTTGTGTGCAATCTATGCCTTGCAGTATGAGGTGGCTGTCCAATCTGTTTCCAAATTTTTAGGTATGATTATGTATGAATGTGCAATGCATGCCATTTTCTTTGTATAGAAGACCTAGCAGTAAAGGATTTTGGAAGAATAATCATGAGTGTAGCAAATTATTTGTAGACTTTCTCGAAGGGATTAATTATTTGTCTCTGAGATCATTGTGCTTTGGTGGAAAGTGGTCATGGATATTTAAACTGGAAACTTGGAAATTGGCCTTGTTGTTTGCAAATAAACTCGAGAGCTTGACTTGCTGCACTTTTTTTAAAAAAAAAGTGCTAAAAATGAGGTTCACCTGTTATGTATATTTTTTCTCTTATTATCAAAGCAATGCAATGATTGTTCGTTGTTCATGTAAGTAAATTCTTATGAAAGAAATTTGTATCACATCTACGTGAAATCTATGAATAATGAAATTAGAGTCTCATTTGCTGTCAAATTAAATTTAGGGCAACTTTTCAGTCTCCTATTTCATATTAAATTGGTGTGTCCACGCTAACCTAGATTGCTTGTTTGAACATTGTACAACTTGTGGAAGAGGTAATACTGCTAGGGCGGCTATGGATCGCGGAGGTGGTGGTGCCGGAGATGGATGTGGACGAGTTGCACCTCCTACTCTGGCACTAGAGGGAGTCAGCCAAGGTATGGAGATGGGTTTGGTGGTCAATCACCATTGCGTGAGTAGTTCTCTATGAATTCTTGGTTGTAACAAATTTTGGTCTGCTTCTGTCGTTTTGCAGATGAGGGGGGCAGCCGTCCTTGCGGTATGGAATTGGATGACTGTTGGTCATGCCACGGAGGACACTGCAAGGAGTGGGTCACATTGTTGGTGCAGGGCGATTCTGCTGCAATATGACTAGCGTCTCGTCATCACTGCAAATTGAGCTTGTAACTGGTCTGAAATACTCGTGTGACTTCTAGCTATCTATTGAGTACTTAAGGCTCGATGCTTACTGATATTTGTTTAATGCTTATTGGCATAAGCACCCTATTTCTATATCCATGGTAGTGCTCTTTTAAAATTAGTTGTGATGAGTTTATTACAATTGGATGACTTTGCTTTATAGAAAGAAAATACAAGGTCATATCTCATAAGGCCATTTTTAGTAGGGAAGAGCTTGTGTCCTATGTGTAGATATTTCTTATTTAATCAGTGTCCTAAAAAATTCATCACCAACTGTCCTGGTTTATATGTAGGTATCTTGCCTTCGAGATAGTTGTGCATATATCCTACATGATGTTGATACTGGAACGGTTGGAGTCGTGGATCCTTTTGAGGTTATGCCTATTATAAATGCATTGAAAAGAGAAACCAGAACTTCACTTATACATTAAACACCCATCATTGCTATGATCATAGGTACAAACATGGAATTGAAGGCAAAACATGGTGCAAAGGTATAGCTTTGGGCTATTTTCTTTGTTCTACCTTTTCCTGTATCATTGAGTGACGCTGATACAGTATGTGACAGTGACACAATCAATATGTGTATTGCTATGAAATAAAGTCAAGCCAATAGAGTTATACGCAAGGATGGACTTATTATGAGTATTTTGTACAACCTATATTATTCTTATCGATAAAGTACATGTTAAATGCAACAAGATGTATAACTTGAGCAGTAGTGCGACTTATGTCTACAGTAGCAAATCTAAGTTTCGATGATTTTCAATGCAATTTGAAGGAAAGTGTTTGATGCAAATCTTTTTCTTTAGGGCTTGTTTGTTTGGACTACTTTCAGCTTGTTTTGACTTATTCTCTCTTGCGGAATACTATTGAATCAGCCAAAATCAGCTGAAAACATATCAGCCAAAATAAGTTTCCATTGTTTCTACACTGTATAAGTTCTGAGAAGGATAAGGACGCAATACCTGGCAGTCACATCTCCCTTAATGAAACTGATTTTTTGCTTCTTTTTTTTTTGCACATTTCATCTTATTTGCAATGTACATGGACTATGTCTTCTGTACAAGCGGGCCGGGTGGAGGAAATATGTAGTGCAAACAATAAGAACTTATAAAACATTGTATTTAGATTGTTCTAAAAAAAAGAGATGCATCCATATCTCAAAAGTGTTTTTTGTTTCAATAGTTGAAATCCCTCAAAAAAATTAAATAAGAATAATAAATTTAGTGATTTTTGCCATTTTATATGTTTTTTTATAAAACAAAATTAATCTTTAACTTTTGCGACAAAAGTACATCTATCCTTTTTTAACATGAATTGCTTAAAATTTTTAGAGCCATAGAAATATGTTTTGATTGAATTTTAAAGCAATTTGGATTTCATGTAATTAGCTTTGAACTTAATATAGCCTATAGCGTCGGCATAGAAAAATATATTAGAAATGAATATAGGAGAGTATTTCTTCCTATCGATATAAAATATTATCTCAGTCACATCACGAAAAGATCGTATAGTAGAGTTTGTGAGTCTACGAACTTCGTGCTCTTCTTGACTATGTTAATTTCACAGTTTTCTTTCTGGATTAAATATTTTTTAATGTTAGTATTTAATCTCACAATATTGTTATTTTATCATATGATTCATGTGTTTGTAGTACAAACATTTATTTGTCCCGTAGCAACGCACGGACACGTTACCTAGTTCTATATAAAAGGACAAAATAAAAAATTTAGTCGCAAAATCGGAGTTGGGGAAGAAAGCCCAACAGAGTTGGGAAGACATCGGTCGCACTGGTGGCGCTAACACAAACCCTGCATAGATCAAGGGAGGAGGAGGGGAGGAGAGGGAGAGGAGGAACCGCCTACCTCACTGCTGTCATCGGCAGCACAACCCGCCGCCATCCGAGGAGCGTGTCTGCGAGCGCGTCTGGGAGGGTGCGTTTGCGTTGGGCGGTGGCCCTATACATCAGATGCACATGAAAAAAATCAGGTGTAGCTGGTTCCTAAAACACCCGAGTATGTTATAACATTACTCATAGATCATTAGATATACCATGTAATTTATTTTTATAACATGCTTGTTTTATGTCATATATTTTGTTACTCTTTCGTATAAAGTTAATTAAACTTAAGATTCTAGAAATTATTTTATTTACAAAGTGAGTATCTTTATATACTCTCTTAATATATCGTCTATTAAAAAAATTCATTTATACTTGATTAAAAATAGATTTTAGGTCATGCATTCTACCCTTATTGTTACTACAATACTACAAACAATTATTTCAGGCACTTTTTTTTGTCAAAGGCTGGCTTTATTGGAATAGTCTATTAAAATTTTCCGTTTATATTTGATTAAAAAAAAATAGATTTTAGGTCATGGATTTTGCTCTTATTGTTACATACTACAATACTACAAACAATTATTTTAGCCTGTATACCATGGTACTTGACCTCCTCCAACACAAAACGTGGGGTTACCAGTCCATAATGCATGCAGCAAGATCGAGCAACAAGCGAAAAAAAACTTCTAACACAACAGACAGACCCACTCGACTCACCTGCTGCTAACAAAGGCCAACAAAAGCTAACTACAGTACAACATACTTGCGCGTTGGGCATTCTCTAAAAGCGGTTATATGGAAACAAAAAGGCACATTCTTCGTTTCACAGCTAGGGGGAAGGGAAGGGAACCCTGGCGGGCAGCCCGGAGTCTATTGGATGCGGTTGGAGGGATCAGGATGCATATGTTCAGCTTTGCAGGCTCAGGCCAGGAGACCGGAGGATTGGTAGGACCTCGCATCACACGTCCTGAGTCGTGACAACGCCACAACGGCCACGCCATCAGCCCTCTACTAGCTTTGATCTCGGCCAACCCGCATCGTGTATGTACCCCGTACGTGTCAATAAGACCCACATGTTTTTAGTTGAGTCCATGGTTAAAATTAAATGACACGTAATTAATGTAAGCATGGGAGGTACTTAACGTAAAGCACAATTTGGCATTTCCACGTAATGTAGGCCCCCACCGAATAGTGCCAACAGGAAGTTAGCTTGGCGGACAAGGCAAAATGGAATCTGCAGGAGCCTGCGCTCTGGTGGGGTAAAAACACAAACAGCCCTGGGCGCGGGGTCCACTCGGAGCTGGGTTCTCTGCTTCTTTGTCCACTTTGCTTTCACAGGGAAATCGGCAGAGAAGAGAATGAGAAAGGAAAGGAATGGTCAGCTTTATACAAAGGAAAACTCTCTTCAATCCTTCACCAACTAGTTACCCTTCGTCAACTAATAAAAATATGTAAGGTATCCAACAAACAATTTTAGGACAAAAAAAAAGAATCTGGCAAAACACTTGCATGTCTGTCATTAATTAGTTAGTTCGATTTCTGAACTTGCTTATAATTTCAGTAACCCAAAGTTTGAAAAGGCATGCATGACTTTCACGATTCCAGCTACCAATGCAAATATAGGAGTTTTTTTGTGTGTGCATGATGATGTTTAAAAGGCATGCATAGTTGAGGTTTTAAAATTTATAAGCAGACATGCATGCATGGATGAACTACAAGGATGTTAAATGCGATTAGGGCAGCATTGCATGGCCACGGGATCTCGTAACAGCATCTTCAATAGTTTGGAAAAATGACTTGCTATCCTTATTTTATTGGAAAAAGAAGAAAAAACGTTCTCCAACATATTGGTATATGACTTGCTAAATTTTTCCAAGTTGGAATCGGAGGCCATCTACTTGCTAGCATCTCCAATTGTTTGGAAAAATTGACTTGGGAAAAGTTATTATTTAGCAACTTGCTAAAACTTTTAGCAAGTATATCTTTCATGTATCTCCAATAGTTTGGTAAAAATAACATAGAAAAGTGGCGCGGGAGAACTGGTGGCGGATTCCAACTTGGTAAAAATAACATAGAAACGTCGGATAACAAGTGAAGTTGACTTGGTAAATATACCAAGTAGATTGCCTCTGATTCCAACTTGGAAAAATTTGGCAAGTCATATACCAATCTGTTGGAGAACGTTTTTTCTTTTTTTTCCAAAAAAACAAGGATATCAAGTCATTTTTCCAAACTATTGGAGATGCTCTTAGAGCATCTCCAATAGTTTGGAAAAATAACTTGATATCTTTATTTTTTTTTGGGAAAAATAAGAAAAAACGTTCTCCAACAGATTGGTATATGACTTGCTAAATTTTTCCAAGTTGGAATCGGAGGCCATCTACTTGCTAGATTTACCAAGTCAGCTTGACTTGCTATCCCGCGTTTCTATGTTATTTTTACCAAGTTGGAATCTCTCGCGCCTACTTTTCTATGTTATTTTTACCAAACTATTGGAGATACATGAAAAATTTACTTGCCAAAAGTTTTAGCAAGTTGCTAAATGACAACTTTTCCCAAGTCAATTTTTCCAAACAATTGGAGATGCTCCAAGTCAGCTTCACTTGCTATCCGGCGTTTCTATGTTATTTTTACCAAGTTGGAATACTTTTCTATGTTATTTTTATCAAACTATTGGAGATACATGAAAAATTATTTGCCAAAAGTTTTAGCAAGTTGCTAAATGACAACTTTTCGCAAGTCAACT
The DNA here is from genome assembly GCA_009763385.1 of Coix lacryma-jobi var. lacryma-jobi. Taxonomy (NCBI): domain Eukaryota; kingdom Viridiplantae; phylum Streptophyta; class Magnoliopsida; order Poales; family Poaceae; genus Coix; species Coix lacryma-jobi. Next base: position 30,077,015 of record CM019827.1, on the reverse strand, counting down.
TTTCCAAACAATTGGAGATGCTGGGTGCTCCTAGGGTGTCTTAGAGTACATCTACCAAGGTAAATTACATTAAACTATACTAGCCGATCATCTAAGCTGTTGGGGATGGTTTGTAGCTGAGCGCTAGTCCTATATTATATTGGTCTCTAGCGTGAGAATAGACAACCTGCAGAGACTTGTGGTATTTGGATTTGGATCATTGAGACTTGGCAAAACAGTTAGAGAGGATGTTCTATGTTGAACGTTCAATAATATCGACTCTCTCATTCATCATGTATCCTATTTTCTATATTAATTTATTAGACATGCAGCCCTAAAAAGGACTATTAGACAGGTACTATTCTTTAATTTTGGTGTATAAATAAATTTGGACAACCGGCCTGGCACGAGGTTAGACAATGCAAGGGCAGAGGCAGCAAATTAAAGGACCAAATAATGCAAGCACCCATATAACGGCGCACGAGTAAAATCGAACTCTGATGAGGTGCGCAAGACCAGCATATATAAAAGAACTACAGTATGTATCATCCACAAACATTGCAGATAACAAAGGCGTGATATGATTAATTGCACAAATCTCAGAAGCGACATATATAACAATGTGACTGATCCATCGATACTGTGATTATTACAGATCTAGATAGGTAAATGAGGTAGCCATACAGCAGCTTGAAACTAATTATTAAGAGCCAAATTAAGTACTGTAACTAGTAGCAGTAGTAGTAGTGGAGCTAAGATAACTGGTCCATTATTCAATAACCCGTAACACACAGCATAGCATCTAGATAGAAACTCAAACATGAGTGGCAAGTACTACTACTAGGGCCTAGGGGTACTACGACGATCATCGCAAGAACAAGATAGAGTGGTGCGTGACTGGTAACAAGAAGGCTGGAGTAGTTGTCGATCCCCGACGACGATGACGATCCCTGTAGACATGCATGAATCCTAAGACGAAGCAGAAGTACTTGTGGCGTCACTGGCGGTGATCATCTTGTCAATGTCAGACTTGACGGTGTTGTAGGTGAACTCCACCAATGCGAACGGCACCACCTGCTGCTTCATCAGGAAAGGAATCACGAGAAGACACACGTTCATCAGCAACTAGCACTAGATCATCTCTTCCCTCAATCTCATTGCATTACTGTATTAATTATGCATCATCAAAAAGGTACTATACTCCCTCCATATCTCTTTTAGAGTTCGTTTTGGAAAAAGTTTTGGTCAAACATTGGGAATATAAATCATGAATAACTTTTAAATTATTGAGTTTAGAAATGTAAAAATCATATAAATAAATTTATCTTGAAAAGTACTTTCATAAAAGTATATATACTACTTTATAACAAATATTTTTAAAGAAATAACTGGTCAAAGTTATGCTTTGGAGACCGTGTCGCTGTCCAAAACGAACTCTATTTGTGATACGGAGGGAGTACATGCATGAATGAATGAATTATAACGACACAAGAAAGATAGGCAATTAATGGTAATATAACAGGATTAGGATCTTGCTCAACGACGACGACGTACTGGTGGTAAGTTGTTCCTGTTGGCGGTGGCGCCAGCAAGGCCGAGGATAGCCTCCTTGACAAGGAGAGGAAGCAGGGACGACACCTGCTTCTGCTTGCCCGTGTCGAGAGGAAGAGGGGCGCCGCAGGCGCTGGAGACCATCCTGCGCACCACGTCCAACTTGTGGACGATGAGAAGCGATGACACCCCCCAGTTGGCTTGCCCCTCCGTGGCTTTGGCTTTCACGGACGCAAATGCGAGATGCGTAGCCCGGAACAGCTACACACACACACATGCATGAACAACCCACACCCCGTCACACAGCAGATCGAAGAAGAATATATAAGTACAGTACGTGGGTGGTAGAATCAGAATTAATAATCAGATCGAACGAAGCATGCATGCAACAGATTTTCAGCGACGATAGATAGATAGATAGATAGATAGATCAAGTATATATATACGCATGCAGAGATCAAAATCGGAAGGAATAACCAAATTAAAAAGCACAAACACACCAGGTACATTGGGCGCCTCTGTTCCGGGCGGAGGCGGCGCATGGCATCAGCCTGGAGGCCCATGCACATCTCGGCGATCTCCTTGAGGTTGTTCTGCAACGCCGTCTCCTCCTCGGAAATCGGAATGGGTTTGAAAACGAACAGACCACCAGACAACATAGCCTCAGTTTCGTCACAGAGAACAGCATAGTACTTGTCAAACTCCTGCAGAGCGAGAGAGAGCGCAACAGGGAATTAATCATCAAATCAGCAAACGGACCCAAAAAAGTAGAACTAGCTAGCTATAGCTAGTATCAACTTAACGTACATCATCCTCATCTCCAAAGCTGCGAAGACGCTCGACAGAGCTAGTGTCAAACTTCTGCAGGCGCACGCATCAGGGAATCGATCAGCATAGCCGCATATATATGATCAAATATCCAATCATCGAACCCAAATATATATAGCAACAGAACTAGCTAGGTAAATAATAGTATATCAGCATAAGTACATACGTAATCTCCGATGTTGGCAGAATACTCGTCGCGCTCGGACCACTCGGGCAACTCGCCGGTAGCCTTCTTGGCGCACGCCAGCTTGGTGACCTTGGGCTTGCAGGGTGGTGCCGGTGCCGCCTGCTTGATGATGAGAGAGGCATCACATAAGAAAGAGGAAAGGAAACAACTCGACCAAGCATATCGGTGATGAGACAGCAGTGCAGTGCAGTGCAGCGAGAGTAAATCAATCGATCCATCAAAAAGGTTGACGAAGAAAAGGAATAGCAAAAGACAATCATAAAATCCACAGAGAGAGAGAGACGATCATCGGACCAGACGATCGACATCGATCGATCATCGGCCTCCCTCCAGCGCAGAGAGTCCAGTCCGGAGCAGCGATTATATTCGATGATGATGCAACAAGATCGAGCACGCACGCATGCGCGCGGCCGGCACAAAATCGATCTACAGCGAGCGACCGACCGACGACCGAGCGAAGAAGGAAGGCATCATGCACGCGAACAAACGATCGAGCAGAACTGACGACGTACCATCGACAAGCAGCCGGTGAAGGTGATGAAGCCGACTCCACGGAAGCCGCCTGCGGAAGCCGCTGCCGCCCCGCACCCCGGGAGACGACGCTCACCGCCGCCACGAGCGCTGGGAGCGGCGCCGGCGCCGGCGCAGAAGAGGGACGTCGACATGGCCGCGCGCGTTCGGATCGGACGGAGTTGGAGTGGAGATAGAGAGAAAGGGAGGCGGACGGGACGGGAATGGATGTGCGTGGGTACTAGCAGCGTATGCGATGGTGGTCTTTATATAATCGAATCGAGGCGGGGTCTAGACTCTAGAGTCTTCCACTCTTCCTTCCGCCTCGACCCCTCTCTCAGTTCCGCCCTAGCATCTCTCTTCTACCACCAGTTCGAAACGCAGCGTGCTGTGCGATGTGGTGGCCCCCACTCCGCAGTGGCCCAGGAGGAGTTGGGGTGGGGGACGTGGGAGCAGTGGGCTGCGCCTGCGAGCGGGTACGCCCGTGTCTCTGGCGCCTCCTGTCCCACTCCACAGGGAATGTGCATGCATAGCTTGCATTGCAACACCAACTCCCCGGTGATATTTTTCTCTTCTACCTACTAGGATAGGATGCAATCTGCTGCTTCTTTTGTAAAAATCAGTTACTCTGGAAACAAAAGAAGGCAGAGGGATTTGGCACGATGCGGAGAATGCTTTACTGCACTCGTCGTCGTCGGGGTCAAAAAGATGCCCAAGGATGAAAGATGCGATGCAAATACCTACAGTACGTACTCTTCGGTTGTGATTATGTACGACCCTGTGTGTGGGAGTAAAAAAAAAAAAAACAGAAACAGATTCAAAATGCACTAGCTACTGGGGTTGCATTGCATTCCATGCCGATCGCCGATCGTACGTCCTACAACAGCATCCCTGCAAAAGTAGAGCTGCAGGTTCCTGCACTGCAAAAGTAATAAAGATATCAGATTGAAACAGAAAATGCACAAGGTGGGAAAAAGGATATGGAAAAGCACGAGTGCTTTTTGGATTTGGAGATGCTCTTAGGCTCGATCGGCCCCACATCGCCAGAGCTCACCGTTTCCGTTGAGATGCCACCATGGCACCAATGCACCATGGGTCTGGGTGTTCGACCGCCACGCCATCCGCCGCGGCCCGCCCTCAGATGCCCTGCCGGTGTCCATCCACAAGCCGGTTCCGACGCCTGCATGCCTTGCCCTCGCTGGCCCGGGTCCCGTCTCTCTCTGCCTGCCCTGCGGGCGGTTGCAGACTTGTGACCAGGGTTGTTTCAGCTTTGCAGAAGCAGAATTGCAAGTTGCAGTCGTCCTGCCATTGCCAAAAGGCCAAAATGCAACTCCACTATAGTTACTCCGTACTTCTTCTTTGTTGTCTCTTTTAACTAAACAATGCACATCTAAGAGGGTGTTTAGTTCCCAAAATTTTATGATTCTAACCTTGTAGCGATTTCGTTGTCATTTGACAAACTTTGTCCAAACATGGACTAACTAGTTTAAAAGATTTATCTCGACATTTTGAAACAAAAAGTACAATTAGTTATTTTGTAACTTACATTTAATGTTCTATGCATGCGTCTAGAGGTGTTAAAGAGTCCTCTAATTTAATCTAGCAAATTTAAAGATCGAACTCGATAAGAATCAGATCATAATACTATATGATTTGAACTAAAATTAGAAAGAGTCAAATTGAATCATGAAGGAGAGATAAGAACCATGATCCATTACGACTCTACATGCGTCTAAAGATTCGATGTGATGGAGAATCTTGTAAAATTTTTAGCAACTAAACATGACTTTAATCAGATTGTTAGTGGTCTAATGATCAAACAGGCCGGCTCTAGATAAAGCAGCACCTAGCAGGCAGCAGGCCGCACACAGCAGAACCACGGCACGAGAAAAACAGCCGCCTATATCTGGTCTCGATCTATAGGCAGGCACTACCTCTGTCAAGAAAAATTGTAGATAAATTTTTAATTAATAAAGATTTATGATGCCAAAAAATATATAGCATAAAAATATATCTCATTGCAAATTTAGTAATACTTATTTAATATTATATATGTCTTGCAAACTTCTTAAGACATTTAACCTGATACTGTGATATAATTGTATTTTTTTATTGGAGGAAGGGAGTGCTAAACAAAGCCACGTTGGGTGTGGTTGGAGTGATCAAGATGTTCCGAGTAACCCAAGTTTTTACATGTTAGTGTCAGTGGGGATTTCATCTCTCAGTTTTCAATACACCTAGATTTTGGAAACAGTGCATAAGAGTTTCATAGAGATGAAACTATCTCTACTCTCATGAAACTCTTGTCATTTCTCATCATTAATATAGTGTCATGTCAGTATATTAAATGTCCATGAAACTCTATAAAACTCTCACTGAGACTTACCTTATAAAACAAGGTCCTTACATGTCGAGCTGGGTGAGATGCTTTGTAGGCTCCATTAGAAAATTATAAGACATTTTAATATTTTAGATACACAGACTTTACTATGCACTTATAGATATGTAACAAAAATAATATATTTAGAAAAACTAAAATATTTTATAAGTTGGAACTGAGGGAGTAGTAAATAATAACGTGGATTGGGTTTGTTAATGTTAAAAAAATAATTGGAGCCTATTTTAGACAATCTGACGTGGCATGTTACTACTTTGGACTAAATTGTGTTGGCGAGATTTTTTTTCCATAAATATTCTATTTTTCCTATATAAGTATGATCTTAATAGGTTGGTTCTCCCAAGAAGAAAAAAAAGGCGGCGGCGTCCAAAACTCGTCGTTTACGCGCAGATGGCAGCGGCGCTCCCGCTATGCGCGTCCTGCAAGTTTCCTCCCTCGGGCGTCGCCGTTGCGTCGCGTAGCGCGCGGCCGGCCACGGCCACGGCCACGGCTAGCAGGGCCACGATCACGCACATCCATTCGCTGGGCCGGCAAGGCCCCTCGCCGCTGCCGATCAGGATTCAGGCCCGCATGCATTTGCACTCCCCAAAGGCCGCCGCCGATCGCGATCACGACGGGCTGGAGCCGCAGCCGAAGCCGGAACTAGGCGACCACGAACAACCCGACGCGGTAAATTTTTTTTTATTAATAACCCAATTAAATAAAAAATTTTAAAAATAACACTGTCCATTTTTTTTTTTGCAAAACTAACCCTTTTGCCGCGCCGTCCCCAATGGCGCGGCAAAAGCGCTAGCCGCGCCATGCATGGCGGCGCGGCAAAAGCGCCACCGTGGCACCGCCCGGCCACGCAGGCCCGCGTGGGCCCCACTTGTCAGTTTGCCGCGCCAGGCGGGCTGGCGCAGCTAGTGCGTTTGCCGCGCCAGCCGGCCTGGCGCGGCCAACGGCTTTGCCGCGCCAGGCGGGTTGGCGCGGCCAACGGCTTTGCCGCGCCAGGCGGGTTGGCGCGGCAAAGCCGATCTAGATCTGGGCGCACCGCTTTCTTCCTCCTTTCTCCTTCCTCGCCGCCCGCCCGCCCGTCCCGCCGCCGCCGCCGTGCCCCGCCCGTCCCGCCGCCGCCGTCCCGTCGCCCGCCGACGTCCCTGCCTCGGCTGCCCGTCTCCCCCTCCGCCTGCCCGAGCACCCCGCCCTCCAACCGGCCGGACAGGGCAGCTCGCCGGCGGCCAGTGGTGCTCGCCGGCGTCCAGTGGAGCTCGCCGGCGGCCGGCTCCCTCCCCCGTTCGCTCTCCCCAGCTCAAGCACACAAATCTCAGGTTTGTTTGTTAGTTCATTTTAGTTTTTTTTTTGCAAAGTTAGTTAGTTATTTAGTTAGCAAAATGTTAGTTAGTGAGTTAGGTTAGGTAGTTTAATAAGTTAGGGTTAGTTAGTGACTTAGGGTTAGTGAAATAGGTTAGTTTAGTGAGTTAGGGTTAGGTAGTTAATGACTTAGGGTTAGGTAGTGAGTGACTTAGGGTTAGGTAGTTAGTGACTTAGGGTGTGGAGGTGTGGAGGCACCCGGACACCCGACCCACTGCTCTGTTTGTCTGGTCCACGGCAGAGGCAGTTAGAGGCAACCCCCAGCGCCGCTACCACCTGTACACGGACTTGCTGGACATCCTGACACAGCACCAGGTAATTCCGGAATGAGTTCAATTTTTTATATTGAAAAAGGAACATGACTAACTATGTTTGTTCATTACAAACAGGTCAGTTGGGACCCCTGAGACCTGTACGACAACGTGTTCGATCCCGCTACGGAGCTGGACCGTGTAGATTGGCGTTGCACCGTCCCTCTTATCTGCTTCTACGTGGTCGAGATGCACTTGCCCATCAGGGTGATGCGTCAGTTCGGCCTACGACAGGAGTTTCCTCCACCTCTGATTAGCACGGATCAGAGGTTGCACAAGTAAGTATCCTCCACAGTGTTGTTGTATTACTCTAGTAAATTCTATCTTATGCTCTAACAGATGGGTTCCTTTGCAATGCAGGGTGAAGCGCCTAAGCAGACGGAAGAATCCCGTTGATTGGCGCGCGGAGCACGCCGATCATGTCCTGAGTTGGACAAACAGGTACCAGCAGGACGTTGACGACGGCGAGCCGTACGACCAGTACCTACAGTGGCTGCACCGGAGCACCAGGTTGCACATTAAGCCACCGTACTACGAGGCCACCGCTGAGGACGAGTCGGACGACGACGAGGACCCGTACGATGCTACCACTAGGGCTTCGACTCAGCCTGACAAAGCCCCTCTACAAAGCTACGTGGTAATACCTGCAGCCCTTCAACTATTGTTTGTGTTTCTGTACTTGGTGCACTTACCCCCTGGTCTTGTGTCGGCAGGCGTCGCAGCTGTCTCGGTACTCCGACGAGGCAGCGCAGCTTATACACCACACCAGCTCTACTGGGGACCACGGCCCGGTACAGGCTTTTCTGCAGGTATCATAATACATTCGAACCGCACTTGTAAATCTTAAGAACTCATAAACTGTACTAATATATATTATTATTATTTTCTTATTTGCAGAAAATCAGGAAGGGCTGCAGGAAGCTTGCTCAGAAGCTTGGGTGCATGGACACAGCGTGGGCCCCACCGCACCTTCCTCAGCCTTCGAGCCCTTTGGTGTCCGACACTGTCCCAGCAGCAGCAGGGTCGTCCGACGCCCGGGGGGAGGCACTTCTGCGGATCCACGCGGAAAGGGCCCCACTACAGAGGAGCAGCCCGAGGAGGAGGGGGAGGAGGAGGACGAGGAGCAGTACGTCGAGCGCACGACACCACCCTACACGGCTAGTGCAGGCTACATGGCCCTCGGCCATAGCTCGGACTACGCTGGAGGGTCCTCCTCCAGAGGTGGCCTGGACGACACGGCGTGACAGGTAGCTGGTGCTTACGACTACCCTAGTGGCTACTACACCGGCCCTGGCTGGCAGCATTGGCCAGAGCAGGGCGCAGCACAGGAGCTGGGGTACTCACAGCTAGGTGGAGCTCCACTACCTACTCAGGAGGACGTGCAGGTACATAAGTTGACCGCTATACATTTAAGTTCGTCAGATATATTTAAGTTGTTTGCTAACATTTATTTTGAATGTTGCAGGGACCTAGTCAGACGCAAGGGTCACCACGCCGGCAGCCACGCGCCCGAGACCGCACGGACGTCACGTTCATGCCGAACATCGACCTGTCACAGCCGAAGCGTCGGAGGCGGCCTCGTCAGCCGTACACACCTAGCTAGGCTTAGTGTTAGACTATATGGATATGTGATGTATTTGTTAGATAACTTGTTTGAGAACCCTATTATGTACTTCGTGGAGCTTGAGCCACTTTGTTTTTTTATGACCGCTAATACGTTTTCATTTATTCAAATTGTGTCAATGTTTGGTTCCTTGTTATTGCTTTTACGGAAAAAGACAGGAAAAACGGAAAAAACACATTCGATCAAACAGAGACAACACATTCGATCAAACAATATTGTTTGTGTTGCCGCGCCAACCCTGGGGCGCGGCTGACGCTTTTGCCGCGCCAGGCGGGGTGGCGCGGCAAATGCATTTGCCGCGCCATGCCTACAATCATCAACGCAATAACAAATGAACATAACACAAAATTACTTCATTAAAACAGACAAATAAATCAACAATGTACCGATCTTACCTTGCCTTACTAGCTTTGCCACGCCGCGGCATCCTAACAATAAAAAATATGTCAACGCTACACATACATTCATGATTAATTATAAATCTACATAATGACGTAATAAATATTACACAAAAAAATGTACACAAAATGAACAAAATATTAAGCAAAACAGATATAAAAAGTCTAATACATGAACAAATCCATCATTAATTAACAACTAACGTCACGACAGTATCAAAATAAATATTGTCTACAAACCCTAACTTACAAAAATATGGTTCAATCCTACATTGCAAATATGGATAAAGAACAATAATATGGATCAAAATACCTCTTGTAGACAAGTTTGATTGAGGGAGGGAGATGAAGAGAGGAGGAATGAAATGAAATGAAATGGATTGGATTGAATTGATTTGGGAGGAGAAGAGAGGAATGAGGAGGAGCCTGCTGCTCGGCGCGGCGGCCAGATCTAGATTGGCTTTGTCGCGCCACCCCGCCTGGCGCGGCAAAGCCGTTGACCGCGCCAGCCCGCCTGGCGCGGCAAACGCACTAGCCGCGCCAGCCCGCCTGGCGCGGCAAACTGCCGAGAGGGGCCCACCAGGTCCTGCGTGGCCGGGCGGTGCCACGGTGGCGATTTTGCCGCGCCGCCATGCATGGCGCGACTAACACTTTTGCCGCGCCGCGCCATTGGCGACGGCGCGGCAAAAGAGTTAGTTTTGCAAAAAAAATGGACAGTGTTATTTTTGAAATTTTTTATTTAATTGGGTTATTAATAAAAAAAAATTCACGCGGTAAGCCCCAGTAGAACTCGATCTTTTGCTGCGCAACAAATTAAAGCACCTCCTCAACCTTATTGTACGGTATATAATATACTAGACGGTGCCCCGTGCTTCGCACGGGACAGTAAAATAGACTAAATATTAAATAGAATGATGTGCATTAGAGAATAATAAATCTAACGGTGACGCAATTGCGAGAGCGCCTGGGCGAGTGGTGGTTGCTAGCCCCGCGCGCGCAGGGGTGCGACGCAGTGTGACTTGTGCTCGCGGAGGCTGGCCTGGTACGACATGGCTGTTGGAGCCTGGAAGTGATGGCAGCAGTGCGAGAGGCTTGGTGATGAACGCGGCAGCATGAGGGCGAAGCGGGCCGGAGGAGCGCGAAGCCGGAAAAACGTCGCAGCCCCAGGCGACGATAGCGAGGAAGTTGGCTCCGCCGACCGCGAGACTGCACTTTTTTCTTCTCTTTTTATTCTGCTCTATTCTATCGGAAGGAGGCAAGGAGGTGGGGATGGATGAGTCTGACTCAATCTGGGGGAGGAGTGCAGCCGTTGGTTCCAGAAACTCATTTGCGTGGATGGCATCCGATCGAAACACGTGTACAAGCGGAGGAAGGGAACGGTCAGGATGGAAATACTGTAGATGAATAGTAGAACGTGAGTATTGAATGCAGTTACTGTAGGTACATCACCAAAAATAAAGATCTAGATACGCTTCTCTTACTTCAGGTTCAGGCAGCAAGCACGGAAGAAAAAGAATCCGCCGTTATTGTCGATTTCCAGCTACGCGACTTCCGTAAGGCGTTTTGTGCTGCATGGCTCCCGGTACGTTCTGCTCGCAGTGATCTCCGATCCGTCGTTCAATAGTTTAGCATCTCAACGAGTGGTGATCAATAGCAGTGCTCCTCCATCCGTTCCACAGTCACCTCAGATTTAGATTTGTTCTATATAAACTGAACTATTTAAATGTACCAAAAAAAAGTCAAAGTAGCTTATAATTTGGAACGGAGGAAGTATTAAATTTTGTGTCTTTAAATAAATTTATTATAAAAATATATATTTTATAATTCATCTATTAGTATTTATTTTATCTCACAGAGTGTTGGTACTTCTTCATATAGTTTTATTCAAAGTTTGCATTGTTTCACTCCTCGAAATACGAGAATTGCATTCTTTTATGAACGAAGGGAGTCATGTATTAACAATTAATGAGAGGCAAATTTTACGATGGGTTAGAGGCGTGGAAAACAAAGCACGGAAAATAAGACAGGGATAGTATGTTACATACTCTGCAATAGATTAAACGACCATGTTTAGATGCCATTTTAAATTTTTTTACCTATCATATCGGATATTGAAACAAATGCATGAAATAATAAATATAGATTAATTATATAAAACTAATTTGTCAGTCGGAGTCTACTTCGCAAGACGAATCTATTGAACCTAATTAGTTCAAGATTCGATAATGTGGTGCTACAGTAAACTTATGCTAATGATAGATTAATTAGACTTAATAGCTTCGTCTCATTAAGTACTGTGCGGCGGTGTAATTAGTTTTATAATTAATCTATTTTTAATAGACTAAATTAGTTCCGCAACATCCAATGTGACATCCTAAATTTTTTTACCCTAAATCTAAACACAACAGATGAAGAATGTGTATTGCTATCATTATTGTCCTCTTTACATTGTTATCAAATCATGCTAATTCTCTCTAATGTGCATTTTTTTTGTTTGTTTTTCAAGCGCGAAGCCCCTGATATGTTCCGTCATGAGAAGGACGAAATTTTGAACCACACAAGGATGTCTCCCCGTGCAAAACCTCAGGTCAATCATGTTTCTGTCATGTCAGCAACCTGTTTGAATTTTTTTATCCTCGAAGTCAAAGCAAACAAAATATGTCTTGCTCAAGATGTTCGGTGCTAGTAAAATTCATTGTCTTTCTAATTAACTAGAAGTATACCCCGTATATTGCCACATGATTTTCTTAAAAAGAATTACTATAGTTCTGTTTACCTTTTTTCCATCTTTACTTGACAAAATATAGGACGTGCTCAACAAGTTACCGGCCCAGTTTGTATGTGCAGCAGCAAAAGAGGCTCTAGATTTAGCTTCAGTGATCATGGTATGCGGCAGTAATTTTGCAGCAATGTTGTCTACATTATTCTTCATCTTTAGCTAGCATTTGTCTTTAACTTATTACCACTTTACTTGTGTTATTACAACAACCCCCACCCAGGGTCTTACGTATACTGAGAGTTCAGACCGTGGTAGGACTCAGTTATTTGACCAACATATAGCAGACCAGGTAATTAGTTCTCTCTTCCAAGTCAATATTCTTGGCGCTTTTGTTATTAATAAAATAAAATAAATGGCACAGTGAACATGTTAATCTGAATCTGTAATATGGTCTAAACTACAGGTGATTAGAATGTACGCGCCTATCTTTTGTGACGCCGCCAAGGCTGCATGCCTCAATAAGACAATCGAGACGGACACTGTTCTCTCGTTTCTCGATGCTCTAAGAGGCTTGGGGGTGTTTTGTGATGCGCTGTTTCTGCAGATGGCGTTTAAGCTCAACGATAGTCCTCTGAGAAACAGTGTGTTAGTAATTATGGCTACACATTCACGTAAGTTTGACAAGAAGATGAAGAGCTTGAAAGAAGAATTTATTCAGTCAACGAAGGCTACGGGAGTCAATCGCGCGGTAATAATCTTGGTTTGCTATATAATACCATCATCATGTACTTCTACGTTCATTTGCTCTTCTTTTTTTGATAATGAAATATATGAATGATTCGTGTCCGTTGTGCATATCCTCTCGCCAAAACCAAACAGGCAGTGCTTACAACGCTCCCTCGTGGAGTGATGCAAGCACAATCGTATATTCTTCAGATGATCCCGCACTGGTCCCTCCTCGATCGCCTAGGTTCGTTAACCATTTCCGCCGCACTATTAGCTCCTTAATTGTATTTGATTTGATTTGAGTTGAGTTCATGTATAATTATAAATATGCATGTGTGTGTTTGTGTTTGTTTGTAATGATTTATTTATTGACTTCCCATTGTGTTATGTTATCTGTTGTTGTAGCACAAGAGTATGGTGGTCGGAATCTTGATTGCTGGAAGTAAAGCGTCGAACATCCCGCGCTTGCCTGCCGGTTCCTCGAGCAGATATTTAAAATAAATCATATTCAGTTTGCTTAGCAGTTGAGCATGCCAGTTTCGTGTGTTCAACTTGGACCATGCTTCGATATTCGGGACTTGACCATGCTTTGATATTCGGGACTTGCTAAGACGTCCATAAATCTGGGTAACATATCGGCATGTTTTTCAGTTACTAGAATCGTCCGTGTGCTCCAGTCACTCATTTGTGTGTAAACTGAACATTCGTTCGGTTTGCTTTTTTGTCAATAAAAACGACAGCTTTCAGCTTTGCAACGAGACGAAAGCACGGCGGAGTGCGTCAGTTTGCACAATGTCACCCCTGTCAACGTGTCAAGTGCCTCGGGCCGGACCGCACAAACACATTTTTGGCCGTCGTCCACCAGCAGGTTTTTTCTAATAGTCCCTGCCAGGCTTGCGGGTGCTGGCCGGTGTCCTTGCCGGCCGGCGCTTGTGGTGGTGCCGTCGTTGCTCTCGCCGGCCATGCCGAGCGATCAAGTTCATCATCGCTCCCACGGCCGTGCTCACGACCGTGTCCTTGGCCCCCACGGCCGTGCTGACAAGCGTGTCCTTGGCCCCCGCGGCCGTGTTCTGTTCATCACCTTAGCTTCTCCCCTGCCTGAACAGCCGAACGACGAATGCACTTTGAGATCCAAGGCCAGTTTTTGCAGTAGTGAAGATGGAGAGAGAAGTTAACGACGACTAGTAGCAGCACGTGCATCGATCTCGATCACCTGCTGCAGGAGGGCGCCGGTCTTGTCCTTGGCGTGCTGCGCGGCGCCGGCCTCCTCTCTGCCTGGCGGCCTCGGCCGTCTGCGCGACGTAGCTCCCGGTCTGCTGGGCGCGGTCCCCGGCCGCGCTGTCCCTGGCCTCGCAGGCCTTCTCCCTGGTGGCCTTCTCCCTCGGAGGCCGCGTCCTTGGCCCGGTACGCCCATGTCCTTGGTCGCCTCCTTGGGCCCTTGGCGTCGTGGCCAATCCCCATCCGCATGGTCCGGTCTGCGGCGTCGCGCGCCTTCACCCTATTTTTTTTTTGCAATTTGGCCCTTTTTTTTTTTGAAGAAAATTCACGTTTAACCCCCTGGGCGGCATATTCCCGTCTTTAGACCCTGAGGTTGGCGCCATAGGTCACGGCGCCGAGGTTATACGGCTCGACGCCATGACCCATGGCGCCGAGGTCTCTGCCTCCGTGCCGCGCTGACGCTTACGTGGCGGGACCTCGGCGCCATAGATCTTGGCGCCGAGATCCCTGCAAATAGCCCGCCCGAGCTACCCGAGGGCAAGGCTGCCCTCTCATTTGTTCTGAAACGTTTCGGTTTCTTCCTCTCCCCAACCCGTCCAATCTCTCGAATCGGTCATTTTCACCATTAAAACTCGAATTGGATCCATTCATCTTCGGGATTTAGGTATTCTCTTTCCCCTCTCCATTTTTTTCATGCTGATTTCATACATATTTGTTGTACGAACCAACCCTAGAAATAGTACTGCTTAGTATTTGTAATGATTTTTATACTTTGTATGATATTATTGTAGGATGCCAAGACGTGGTAAAGCTAAGCAGGGGAGGTATTACATTATCATCTTTTTACCGTATGTTCGTATTTATAAGTACGAAATCAAAACCCTAATTAGGTTTAATTGCAGTTATCGACGGGTTACCGGGAATGCCTTTGATCTATTGCCTTTGCCTAGTGGTGTTCCTGTGCCTATGTGCTTTTGCGGTGATCCTTGCAAGGTAGCTGAGTCCGATGAAGATAACACGTACAGGCATAGGTATTGGATGTGCTCCAATTTTACATTTGAGCCTCCACTTCGTACGCGCCGCATTAACTTGTTGGTGAGGAATTTATATTGCACATAGCGATTATTTTGTATTGTTTTAGGTTTTTCATGATCTAACTAATTTGAAACAATTGCAATTATTTCAGACTCCTCCACCGCTATGTGATTTCGAGCATTGGATTGACACTGAGATCAAGCCTGAAGACAAGGAGTACCTGCAGAATCTACTGCGTTGGGAGGCGGAGGACAAGGAGAGGAGAGAGAAGAAACGCAGAGAGGAGGCTGCAGAAAAGCAACACAAGGAGGAGGAGAAAATGAGGCGTGTTGCTACGTATAGGGAGGAGAGGGAGAGGAAGCTTGAGCGTGCGCGCCGAGCGAAAGAAGCGATGGAGGAAAATCCCGATGCTCAGAGGAAGGGAAAGTGGCCTCGTTGCACTCAGTAGTTCTGCAACATGATTTGCTAGTTCTATGTTTGATTTCAAAATAATGTTGTTTAGTATTGGACTTCGTATTGTCGATACTCTGTTCTCTAGTTTGTACGCATGCACTGTTGTTCTCGTTGTGTTGGTTGATGTGACCTAGTCTTGTTGGTTTGATTAAAGCTAGTCATAAATTATTTGTCAGTTTGATCTTGTTTACTTAGTGCAAATGAAACATACCACCATAGTTTGATTAGATAAATCAACATGCACAACACATGATATGGCATGATAGAACATGTACCAAACTTGGTCACAGAGGTCCTAGACTAAACCTAACATGCCTTAGGTAATTTAAACAAACAACAAGCACAAGCAAAGACATGCGAGAACATGTGTAACACCTCTGGTGTTTAACTGTAATTAACCTGACATGTCATCATCATTAGTCATTAATCATCCTTGCCTTGCATTAATGTTTGCTTAGTACTTGTGTAGCAATCTCTTTTCAAAAACCCTAAAAGCCCTAACCTTCCTATAAGGGCAAAAATGGTAATTTCACCTCTGTGCCTAGCTTTGTGTAATTCTTGTTCAGTTGGATGTCTTGAAGTTTTGTTGTGTTGGCCAAAGTTCAAAAACCAAAATCAGATTTCAAATCCCTTTGCAAAATCCTGATTTCCAAACCCTGGATTTTATCCCTCTTTTTGGTAATTCAAAAATTATTCAAAATTTGAGGTTGGTCCAAAAAGCAAAGTTGTAGATCTGGCCAAGAGAAACAACTTTGGTATTTACAAATTTTCAAGTTTCTGTACAAAGTTTGGAGTAAATCCAAATTCATTCAGATTCCAGTTTTTGTCCCCTTTTCAGTTTTCAAAATTTATTTAAAAACTATTGAGTTTCAGAAAAAGTGTATATTAGCAAAGTTGTAGGTTTTGTCAAATGGAACAACTTTCATATATAAAGATTTTCAAGTTTCAGTTTGAAATCCAAAGTAATTTTGATTTGAATCAAATTTGAAAAGTGTCCCCTTTTCTGTTTTTGAGTATATTCAAAAACTATTTGGAATTTGAAAATGTTCATATTGACAAAGTTGTAGATCTCTTTTTTCTAAGCAACTTTGGTATTTTGAGTTTTTGTCGCACAGTTCAAATTTTGGGAGAAATTTGCAAAATACAGATACTGGCCAAAAGTCAAACCCTAGCCCCTACACTGTTCTTCTTCCCCGTAGAGCCAGGGGGGGGCCGGCCATGGCGCCGGCACTGCGCCTGCAGCGCATACGGCTGCTCCCCACGCGCCTCTGTCCTGCCCCAGCCGCTCCTTGGTCCCCTCCGCACCCGCACGCGAGCGCTGACTCCATCTCTCGGCCCCTACTGCTCCTGCTCGCCGCCGCCGCGTTGCCATTGCCGGCGCTGCCTGCGCCCGAGCCCCGGCTGCACGCCAACACCTCCGCCAGAGTGCAATCGAGTGCGCGTGCGCTCGCCGAGCTTATCCAGCCATCACCACGGCCTCTACCGGCCGCTATCCGCGGCTATATAAGCCCGCCGGAGCTCCGAGCTCCTCACTCACCTCCGCCACCGTGGCCAGACCACTCCGAAGCTCCCGCCGCTCAACCAACTAGCCCAACAGCTCCGTCTTGAGCTCGTGAAGCTTTCCCACCCCTCAATTTCATCTCTACCGCCTCCTATCGCCCGGCGTAAGCTCGCCGTTCCCATCTCCGGCAGAAACCCGGCGAGCTCGGGTTCGTGAAATTCGCCGTCTCCGGCCATGATCATCCCTCACCGACCCCCGTGTCGTGTTCCTTGGTTCCGTGCGACTCTGACCAGGCCCTTGCGGTCTCGTGTGTTGCGCAGGGTCGTCGGAGCGCCGCTCGCCGCTCGCCGCCGAAAGAGCTCCACCGAACCACCGCCCCTCGAGCACGTGTCGAGCCTCCTTCCTCGAGCCTCACCCTCGAGCACGTGCCGAGCCACACCCTCGAGCCCTGCCTCCGATCCGTGGTAAGCACCCGAAGCCTCCGGCCTCTGCTTCCACTCCGTTTCGCCCGAGCCCAAGCCTCGAGCACACGTTTCCGTCTCGCCCGAGCCCAAGCCTCGAGCACGCGTTTCCGTCTCGCCCGAGCCCAAGCCTCGAGCACACGTTTCCGTCTCGCCCGAGCCCAAGCCTCGAGCACACGTTTCCGTCTCGCCCGAGCCCAAGCCTCGAGCGGACTCATGCACCCTCCGCTTCGTCGAGCTAGGCCTCGGACGAAACGTTTGTTTCCGTCTCGCCCGAGCCTCCGAGCCAGGCCTCGGACGAAGCAGTCGCTCCCGTTCGCCCGAGCCTCCCGTTCGCCCGAGCCTTGCGAAGAAAGAGCACAGTGCCCTTTTCCTTTTTGGGAGTTGTGAATAGTGTTCTGTTTTCTCCTTTTTGTGTGAATTAATCTGTTGTTCCTTAAATCTTGAGAAAAATATGGTATGCTCGTTGCTCTGTGTAGAATTTTATAAAAATATGAAACTTGACTTTTCTGCAAGAATTTAAAAATGTAAAATCCCTCTTTTAATTAATAAATGGATAGTTTTGGATTTTTAGAAAATTATTTATAACTCCAAAAATCATGAGACTAATTTTTGTGAGCTTCCTATGCCATGTTTAGTCTCTGGTGATATTTTGAAGTCTTTTGGAACAAGTTGATTTTTGAGCATTTATCTTTAATTGTTAAATAGTGCCTTTTGTTAATAAATGTCTGGAATTATTTAAGCACCTTAATGACCTCCAAAAATTATGAAATTTGTTTTGCCATCTATCTACACCATAATGAACTTATGTGATTAATTTGGTAATTTTTGGAGCAACTTCATAAAATGACCTTTTTAAATAATTAAGGAAAATAGAAAGAGTGATTAGGGTTCATGTTGTATGCCCTGTTTTGCATTGTTCATGCTAGCATACTCATGTGCATGCATCATTGCATTCGTATAGTCACCGAAGAAGGAGTCAAGGTCGAGGCAGCCGCCGACGAACCTGTCCCCGAGGCTACCCCGAGCTCCGACAACTGCTCCGCCGCCTTCGAGCCTGCCCTCTTTGCTCTTCAAGGCAAGCCCCGGTGCATTTAACCTTTTCCTTGAATTTATAAAATGATTTCCTTAAATGCTTTTGAGTTAAATTATTGCATTAGGTTTATAGGAGT
Organism: Coix lacryma-jobi var. lacryma-jobi; assembly: GCA_009763385.1. Taxonomy (NCBI): domain Eukaryota; kingdom Viridiplantae; phylum Streptophyta; class Magnoliopsida; order Poales; family Poaceae; genus Coix; species Coix lacryma-jobi. The sequence goes on along the minus strand of CM019827.1, from coordinate 30,058,591 downwards.
TGTGTGCTATCCTAATTGATGCACTATCCACCTTGACCACTGATACACCTGATACCTGCTTTTCAAAAGTATTTGAAAAATGCTTAGCAATGCTTATTGATTTAGACCTTGCAATAAAATGCCAATTTCAAAAGTGTGATCACTTAAAGAACTTTTATGGGAATTTGGTCTTACTCCCCGGCTGTTGGCTAGGTATCTGATCCGTACCTAGTCAATAGCGAGGAGAGGTTGTCCGAGCGTACGGTGCCGTCATGTTGTAGTCCGGGACTCAACAGTTGACACCGACCGGGACAGGGTTGAAAAACTGACAGGACTATTACGCTTGGGTGAGATATAACCAAGGTGTAGTTCTGGCTGGAAAATTAGGGACCATCCGTATGGGGGCCTGCTGGTCAAGACTTGTAACTATTCACATACTACGGAAAGCTCTGGCTCCGAGGAATCCTTTATTGGACCGACAACCGCGCACTGGGAGTGGAGAGATGGCGGAAGTAGCATGTACCCACGTGACAGGACCTGTACTCTTGGGTTAGAGTCCCGAGGTACTTGTCGCTGGCGGAAAATTGGAGTGGTGTACTGTACTTCCGGGTGGCGTAGGACCGGGCCCAATCTTGGAGGAATCGTGGTAGACGAGTTGGCATATGCAAGCTTGGGTGCTACATATGCAGTGTGGATAGGGATCCTCAGCTGAGTATTATTTATCCAGATTAACGTTGCTCCTCGGTTATGGAGACTTGGTCCACTGACTGTCAACGGAGAGTGGTTCTCAACTAGGAATGTTTTGAAATGTAAAATGAATCATGAACGATGAAGAATTGAGGAATACTGAATCTTTCAAAATAAAATAAGGTTTACAAAAATGCTTTTCTGCAAAATACTTATCGTGCTTAGCCTTACCTTGACTACCTAAGCCTCTCATTCCTGAGTCTTCTCCCTTTTCCTTTAGTCGGGTAGTCCTTGTTGAGTACCCCAGTACTCAGGTTTGTTACCCATGTTGCAGGGTATCCTGAACCCCCGATGTGTCTCGCACCCTGTTGCGTGACCTTCGTCCAGGAAGAGGCCGATGAGGCCGATGAGTAAATGTCACCCTCGGGCTGGGTGTTACATGTATCTTTATGTTAATGTTTCCGCTACAGTTGTCTACTTTGAATTTCCCGAACAATGGTTCGTAATATCGTACTCCTTACCTCATTTGAAACCTCGGTTTGTAAAACTATTGTTATTGAAGGAAGGTCTTCCGCTCTTTATTCCGATGTATTTGTAAAAGTATGCAATGCTGGTAACCGAATTGTGAGATGATCGTGCGGACATTGGGCACTGATGATCTTGAGTTAGCAGCAGTGGTTCATGCCTTAAAGATTTGGTCATATATGTTGGGCAGTACCTGCAATGTGTACACAGATACAAGAGCCTGAAGTATATCTTCACTCAAGAGGAACTGAACATGAGCGAGAGAAGATGGCTTTGAGTTAATAAGGACTATGATCTTGAAGTGCATTACCATCGGGTAAGGCGAATGTGGTCGCCGATGCACTCAGTCGCAAGTCTTATTGCAACTGTCTGATGAAGAAACCCTATGATTCTTTTGTGTATGAGGAAAAGTGTGAATATGAAATGATTCCACAAGGAACTCTGAATAATATCAGAATAGAAAACCTATCAGAGAGCAGATCATAGCTGCACAGAAAGATAACCCCGGAATCAAGCACATCAGTGAAAGGTTCGAGCTGGAAAAGCCGACTGTTTCAGATTGAGATGAAGGAGTGGTATGGTTCAAGAACCGTCTTGTAGTTCCCAAGGTACCTGAGCTGACAGATAATCCTTGATGAAGCACACTAACCGATTTGCCATCCATCCTGGCAGCAACAAGATGTACCAAGACTTGAAGCAGAAATTCTGGTGGACAAAGATGAAGATCGAATCGCTCGACATGTCGCTCGTTGTGATACATGTCAGAAAGTCAAGGCTGTGCATATGAAGCCCGGAGGAGAGCTGCAACCTTTGTCAGTACCTGGTTGGAAATGGGAGGATATCAGCATGGATTTATCAATGGATTACCCAAGACTCAAAAGGGATTCGATCCATTTGGGGTGTTAGTGACCGTCTCACGAAGCAAGCTCAATCCTCCGGTCAAAACAAGTTTATACGCCCCAACTTATGCCACCTTGTACAAGAACAAACATAGTGAAGCTCCATGGCATACCCAAGACCATCATCTCAGATCTGTGGTACTCCGTTTGTCGCTAAGTTCTGGAAAGCGTTCCATGCCTCACTTGGAACCAAGATCTTGCATAGTACGGCATATCATCCGCAAACAGATGGAAAACTGAGAGAGTCAACCAAGTGCTAGAGGATATGTTGAGAGCATGTGTGCTCACTTCGCAGATACTGGGATGACGTTTGCCTTGGCAGAGTTCTCATATAATAACAGTTACCAAGAGAGCATCAAAATGGCACCCTTGAAGCATGTACGGCCGCCGTTGTCGACACCTCTCAGTTGGTCTGAACCCGGAGAAAGGGAATTCTTTTGAGTTGACCTAGTAAAAGATAGGAAGAGAAAGTCAAGCAAATACAGAGAACATGAAGATTGCACAGTCTCGACAGAAAAGTTATGCTGACAGGAGACGTCGACCTCTGCAGTTCGAGATCGGGGATTAGTGTACTAAAGGTCTCACCCCAAAGGAGTCACTCGTTTGGAGTCAAAGGAAAGTAGCACCCCGTTACATTGGTCCGTTGAGATTCTGGATCGTTGTGGCAAGGTCGCTTAAGTAAGTTTGCCCGATCATCTTTCAGCAGTTCATAAGTGTTTCATGTCTCCCAACTCAAGAAGTGTCTCCGAGTACCTGAACATGTGGTTGAAGTTGAGGCGTTGAGCTAGAACCAGATCTGTCATACACTGAGTATCCAGTTCGCGTGTTGGATCACAAGGATCGTGTTACCCGAAGAACCACCACAAGATGGTACAAGATCCAGTGGAACCAGCACTTGAAGAAGAAGCCACCTGGGAATCGAAGACTTCTTAGCAAAGAACTATCCCGACTTTCTCGAATCTCTATAGATGTAAGGTTTTGCCTTTTCCTTCAAGAAGTGGAATCTCGGGGCGAGATTTCTTTTAGGGGGGAAGGCTGTGTAACACCTCTGGTGTTTAACTGTAATTAACCTGACATGTCATCATCATTAGTCATTAATCATCCTTGCCTTGCATTAATGTTTGCTTAGTACTTGTGTAGCACATCTCTTTTCAAAAACCCTAAAAGCCCTAACCTTCCTATAAGGGCAAAAATGGTAATTTCACCTCTGTGCCTAGCTTTGTGTAATTCTTGTTCAGTTGGATGTCTGAGAGTTTTGTTGTGTTGGCCAAAGTTCAAAAACCAAAATCAGATTTCAAATCCCTTTGCAAAATCCTGATTCCAAACCTGATGTTTATCCCTCTTTTTGGTAATTCAAAAATTATTCAAAGTTTGAGGTTGGTCCAAAAAGCAAAGTTGTAGATTGGCCAAGAGAAACAACTTTGGTATTTACAAATTTTCAAGTTCTGACAAAGTTGGTAGTAAATCCAAATTCATTCAGATTCCAGTTTTGTCCCTTTTCAGTTTCAAATTTATTTAAAAACTATTGAGTCAGAAAAAGTGTATATAGCAAGTTGTAGGTTTTGTCAAATGGAACAACTTTCATATAAAAGATTTTCAAGTTTCAGTTTGAAATCCAAAGTAATTTTGATTGAATCAAATTTGAAAGTGTCCCCTTTTCTGTTTGAATATATCAAAAACTATTTGGAATTTGAAAATGTTCATATGACAAAGTTGTAGATCTCTTTTTTGAGCAACTTTGGTATTTTGAGTTTTTGTCGCACAGTTCAAATTTGGGAGAGAAATTTGCAAAATACAGATACTGGCCAAAAGTCAAAACCTAGCCCCTACACTGTTTTCTTCCCCGTAGAGCCGGGGAGGGGGGGGGGCCGGCCATGGGCCGGCACTGCGCCTGCAGGCATACGGCTGCTCCCCAGCGCCTCTGTCCTGCCCCAGCCGCTCCTTGGTCCCCTCCGCACCCGCAGCGAGCGCTGACTCCATCTCTCGGCCCCTACTGCTCCTGCTCGCCGCCGCCGCGTGCCATTGCCGGCGTGCCTGCGCCCGAGCCCGGCCGGTGCACGCCACACCTCCGCAGAGTGGAATCGAGTGCGCGTGCGCTTGCCGAGCTTATCCAGCATCACCCCGGCCTCTACCGGCCGTATCCGCGGCATGATGACGACGAAGAGTTGATCTTCATCGATGACGACTAGACTCCTTGTGTCTGTACCATCTGCTTACCTAAAACCTTAGTCTAGGTTTGGGGGTGTTAGTCTGTCTGTTGCCAAGTCTGGCATGTATCTTTCTTTTCGCATCTTTTCCCTTTATCGGCCTGTATCATCTGTCAGTCACCTTATCAAGTCATCAGTCTTTGTATCAGAAGAAGCTATCAGTCTGTTGTTTTCAGAACTCTATCTATGAATGCTAAGTTCCAAGTTGCTTAAACAGATGCCTGTGAACACTCGCACTGGAGCTGGAGGTTCTGATGATGCCAACCTCCTAAACCCTCCACCTGTCCCAACTACCCTAGCAGATGCCATTGCAGCCTTGGCCGCCGCTGCCAACCTAATGGCTCAAAACCAAGGACAGCAGAACTTTCACCGTGGTCGCCACAACATCAACCAAGAGACCACCTTTGTGGAATTCACCGAAACTCGTCCACCGGTCTTCACCAAGGCCGATGAACCCCTCGAAGCTGATGATTGGCTCCGCACCATGGAGCAAAAGTTTGGTCTTATCAACTGCATCGATATCCAGAAGCCACGGTTCGCTTCCCAGCAGCTTTGTGGTCCGGCAAGTGCTTGGTACGCCAACCTGTTGGCTGCCCAGCCAGAAGGTCATCGGTTGACCTGGGAAGAGTTCCGCACTGCCTTCCGTGCTCATCACATCCCTTCCGGATTAATGAAGATGAAGCTTGATCAGTTCCTGGCTCTCCAACAGAAAGACTCCACAGTCATGCAGTATGTGGGTCAATTCAATCATCTCAGCCAGTATGCCTCAGAGTATGTCAACACAGATGAGAAGAAGAGGGATTGTTTCCTTAGAGGACTGCACCCGAAGATCCGCAGGAGCTTGTCCAATAACCTGACTGGGTCTTATCACGATGTTGTTGACCGGGCTGTTGCTTTTGAAGAAAGCAATCGCCAGTACCAGGAAGAGAAGAAGAAGAAGAAGAAAGCAGGGTCAAGCAGCTTCTCTGGCGGTCACAAACGCCAGAGAATCATCTATCACCCCAGCCACCACCACAATCGTCTACCTTACCCCAACCAGCAAGTGGTCGTCCGTACCGCGGCCACCACCCATAATGCCAACCAGCAGAGTGCCACACAGCCGAACGCCCCAGGTGTTCGTATCACCACTCCGCAAACAGCCTACAACCATCCCTGCTACAATTGTGGTCAGCTTGGTCACTGGTCTCGTGAGTGCCCAAAGCCCAAGAGGTATGCCCAGAATGCTCAGAAGAATCCTGGAGGATCTCAGCAGCAGCAGCACCGTGCACCGCAGCAGCATGCTCAGAAGGGCAAGATTGTCAAGAAGCACGGACAAGTCTACTACACCGCTGTCAGCGATATACCAGAAGGGGAGCCCGTCATGATCGGTAGGTTTCCTGTTGCCAATCACCCTGCAGTTGTGTTGTTTGATTCTGGTGCATCGCATTCCTTCATCAGTCGTACTTTTGTCATCAAGCATGAGATATCAATTGAGGATTTAAAAGAAAGTTTCTGCATATTTTCGCCTGGAGGGCGTATAAGTACTAAGGAAGTGGTTCGCAGTATACCAGTAATGTTGGGGGAACATGTATTTCCCACCACCATGATAGTGCTTCATGATCAGGAGATAGATGTCATCCTAGGCATGAATTGGATGTGTCAGTATAAAGCCATGATCGACATCCTGAATAGAGTTGTGAGAGTGGATATTCCTAACAGTACCGCCAAACTCCTTCTCCAACTTCCAATGCCTCAAAAACCAGCAGCCACTCAAATAAATACCGCCTATGTTCTGGAAACCCGGGACATCCCCGTGGTTTGTGAATTCCCTGATGTTTTTCCTGAGGATTTGCCTGGTCTGCCTCCTGACCGTGACGTTGAGTTTGCCATAGAGCTAAAGCCCGGGACTGCTCCTATATCCCGCAGAGCTTATCGAATGCCTCCCAGAGAGTTGGCAGAACTAAAAATCCAATTACAAGATTTGTTGGACAAGGGTTTCATTCGCCCAAGCTCGTCTCCTTGGGGCTGTCCTGCAATCTTTGTAAAGAAGAAAGACAAGACTCTCAGAATGTGCATTGATTATCGCCCACTCAATGAGGTCACCATCAAAAATAAATATCCCTTGCCTCGTATTGATCTTCTCTTTGACCAGTTAGCTGGAGCCAAAGTATTCTCCAAGATCGATCTCAGATCCGGCTACCACCAAATAAAGATTCGTCCTGAAGATATTCCTAAAACAGCTTTCACCACCAGATACGGCCTATATGAGTACTTGGTCATGTCCTTCGGTTTGACCAATGCCCCTGCTCATTTCATGTACCTCATGAACTCTGTGTTCATGCCAGAGCTTGATAAATTCGTGGTCGTGTTCATTGACGACATCCTTGTCTACTCAAAAACCCCTGAAGATCACGCCGAGCATCTTCGTATCGTTCTATCCCGTCTCAGAGAACATCAGCTGTATGCCAAGTTCAGTAAATGTGAGTTCTGGTGAGATCAGATACAGTTTCTTGGTCATGTCCTATCCGCTGAAGGTGTGTCAGTTGACCCTGGTAAAGTGGCAGACATTCTGGATTGGGAGCCACCTACCACTGTTCATCAAGTCCGCAGCTTTATGGGAATGGCAGGATATTATCGTCGATTCATTCCGGATTTCTCCAGAATCGCCAAGCCTATCACTGAGTTAGTAAAGAATTCTGTGAAGTTTGTCTGGTCACCAGCCTGTGAGCAAGCCTTTCAAACTCTGAAGAAATTGTTAACTACATCACCAGTGCTAGCCCAGCCGAACATCGAAAAGCCCTTTGATGTCTACTGTGATGCATCTGGTACTGGTTTGGGCTGTGTTTTGATGCAAGAAGGTCGAGTGATCGCTTATGCCTCCCGACAGCTTAAGCGACATGAGGAAAATTATCCAACTCATGATCTTGAGTTAGCAGCAGTGGTTCATGCCTTAAAGATATGGCGTCATTATCTGTTGGGCAGTACCTGCAATGTGTACACAGATCACAAGAGCCTGAAGTATATCTTCACTCAAGAGGAACTGAACATGAGGCAGAGAAGATGGCTTGAGTTAATTAAGGACTATGATCTTGAAGTGCATTACCATCCGGGTAAGGCGAATGTGGTCGCCGATGCACTCAGTCGCAAGTCTTATTGCAACTGTCTGATGAAGAAACCCTATGATTCTTCTTTGTGTTATGAGCTGGAAAAGTTGAATATTGAAATGATTCCACAAGGAACTCTGAATAATATCAGAATAGAAACCCCTATCAGAGAGCAGATCATAGCTGCACAGAAAGATAACCCCGGAATCAAGCACATCAGTGAAAAGGTTCGAGCTGGAAAAGCCGACTGTTTCAGGATTGATGATGAAGGAGTGGTATGGTTCAAGAACCGTCTGGTAGTTCCCAAGGTACCTGAGCTGAGACAGATAATCCTTGATGAAGCACACTCAACCAGATTTGCCATCCATCCTGGCAGCAACAAGATGTACCAAGACTTGAAGCAGAAATTCTGGTGGACAAAGATGAAGATCGAAATCGCTCGACATGTCGCTCGTTGTGATACATGTCAGAAAGTCAAGGCTGTGCATATGAAGCCCGGAGGAGAGCTGCAACCTTTGTCAGTACCTGGTTGGAAATGGGAGGATATCAGCATGGATTTTATCAATGGATTACCCAAGACTCAAAAGGGATTCGATTCCATTTGGGTGTTAGTGGACCGTCTCACGAAGCAAGCTCACTTCCTACCGGTCAAAACAAGTTATACCGCCCCAACTTATGCCACCTTGTACAAGAACAACATAGTGAAGCTCCATGGCATACCCAAGACCATCATCTCAGATCGTGGTACTCAGTTTGTCGCTAAGTTCTGGAAAGCGTTCCATGCCTCACTTGGAACCAAGATCTTGCATAGTACGGCATATCATCCGCAAACAGATGGACAAACTGAGCGAGTCAACCAAGTGCTAGAGGATATGTTGAGAGCATGTGTGCTCACCTTCGCAGATACTTGGGATGACTGTTTGCCCTTGGCAGAGTTCTCATATAATAACAGTTACCAAGAGAGCATCAAAATGGCACCCTTTGAAGCACTGTACGGCCGCCGTTGTCGTACACCTCTCAGTTGGTCTGAACCCGGAGAAAGGGAATTCTTTGGAGTTGACCTAGTAAAAGATATGGAAGAGAAAGTCAAGCAAATACAAGAGAACATGAAGATTGCACAGTCTCGACAGAAAAGTTATGCTGACAGGAGACGTCGACCTCTGCAGTTCGAGATCGGGGATTATGTGTACCTAAAGGTCTCACCCACCAAAGGAGTCACTCGTTTTGGAGTCAAAGGAAAGTTAGCACCCCGTTACATTGGTCCGTTTGAGATTCTGGATCGTTGTGGCAAGGTCGCTTACAAGTTAAGTTTGCCCGATCATCTTTCAGCAGTTCATAATGTGTTTCATGTCTCCCAACTCAAGAAGTGTCTCCGAGTACCTGAACATGTGGTTGAAGTTGAAGGCGTTGAGCTAGAACCAGATCTGTCATACACTGAGTATCCAGTTCGCGTGTTGGATCACAAGGATCGTGTTACCCGAAGAACCACCACAAGATGGTACAAGATCCAGTGGAACCAGCACTCTGAAGAAGAAGCCACCTGGGAATCCGAAGACTTCTTAGCAAAGAACTATCCCGACTTTCTCGAATCTCTATAGATGTAAGGTTTTGCCTTTTCCTTCTTAAGACGTGGAATCTCGGGGCGAGATTTCTTTTAGGGGGGAAGGCTGTAACACCTCTGGTGTTTAACTGTAATTAACCTGACATGTCATCATCATTAGTCATTAATCATCCTTGCCTTGCATTAATGTTTGCTTAGTACTTGTGTAGCAATCTCTTTTCAAAAACCCTAAAAGCCCTAACCTTCCTATAAGGGCAAAAATGGTAATTTCACCTCTGTGCCTAGCTTTGTGTAATTCTTGTTCAGTTGGATGTCTTGAAGTTTTGTTGTGTTGGCCAAAGTTCAAAAACCAAAATCAGATTTCAAATCCCTTTGCAAAATCCTGATTTCCAAACCCTGGATTTTATCCCTCTTTTTGGTAATTCAAAAATTATTCAAAGTTTGAGGTTGGTCCAAAAAGCAAAGTTGTAGATCTGGCCAAGAGAAACAACTTTGGTATTTACAAATTTTCAAGTTTCTGTACAAAGTTTGGAGTAAATCCAAATTCATTCAGATTCCAGTTTTTGTCCCCTTTTCAGTTTTCAAAATTTATTTAAAAACTATTGAGTTTCAGAAAAAGTGTATATTAGCAAAGTTGTAGGTTTTGTCAAATGGAACAACTTTCATATATAAAGATTTTCAAGTTTCAGTTTGAAATCCAAAGTAATTTTGATTTGAATCAAATTTGAAAAGTGTCCCCTTTTCTGTTTTTGAATATAGTTCAAAAACTATTTGGAATTTGAAAATGTTCATATTGACAAAGTTGTAGATCTCTTTTTTTTGAGCAACTTTGGTATTTTGAGTTTTTGTCGCACAGTTCAAATTTTGGGAGAAATTTGCAAAATACAGATACTGGCCAAAAGTCAAACCCTAGCCCCTACACTGTTCTTGTTCCCCGTAGAGCCAGGGGGAGGGGGGGGGGCCCGGCCATGGCGCCGGCACTGCGCCTGCAGCGCATACGGCTGCTCCCCACGCGCCTCTGTCCTGCCCCAGCCGCTCCTTGGTCCCCTCCGCACCCGCAAGCGAGCGCTGACTCCATCTCTCGGCCCCTACTGCTCCTGCTCGCCGCCGCCGCGTGGCCATTGCCGGCGCTGCCTGCGCCCGAGCCCCGGCTGCACGCCAGCACCTCCGCCAGAGTGCAATCGAGTGCGCGTGCGCTCGCCGAGCTTATCCAGCCATCACCACGGCCTCTACCGGCCGCTATCCGCGGCTATATAAGCCCGCCGGAGCTCCGAGCTCCTCACTCACCTCCGCCACCGTGGCCAGACCACTCCGAAGCTCCCGCCGCTCAACCAACTAGCCCAACAGCTCCGTCTTGAGCTCGTGAAGCTTTCCCACCCCTCAATTTCATCTCTACCGCCTCCTATCGCCCGGCGTAAGCTCGCCGTTCCCATCTCCGGCAGAAACCCGGCGAGCTCGGGTTCGTGAAATTCGCCATCTCCGGCCATGATCATCCCTCACCGACCCCCGTGTCGTGTTCCTCGGTTCCGTGCGACTCTGACCAGGCCCTTGCGGTCTCGTGTGTTGCGCAGGGTCGTCGGAGCGCCGCTCGCCGCTCGCCGCCGAAAGAGCTCCACCGAACCACCGCCCCTCGAGCACGTGTCGAGCCTCCTTCCTCGAGCCTCACCCTCGAGCACGTGCCGAGCCACACCCTCGAGCCCTGCCTCCGATCCGTGGTAAGCACCCGAAGCCTCCGGCCTCTGCTTCCACTCCGTTTCGCCCGAGCCCAAGCCTCGAGCACACGTTTCCGTCTCGCCCGAGCCCAAGCCTCGAGCACGCGTTTCCGTCTCGCCCGAGCCCAAGCCTCGAGCACACGTTTCCGTCTCGCCCGAGCCCAAGCCTCGAGCACACGTTTCCGTCTCGCCCGAGCCCAAGCCTCGAGCGGACTCATGCACCCTCCGCTTCGTCGAGCTAGGCCTCGGACGAAACGTTTGTTTCCGTCTCGCCCGAGCCTCCGAGCCAGGCCTCGGACGAAGCAGTCGCTCCCGTTCGCCCGAGCCTCCCGTTCGCCCGAGCCTTGCGAAGAAAGAGCACAGTGCCCTTTTCCTTTTTGGGAGTTGTGAATAGTGTTCTGTTTTCTCCTTTTTGTGTGAATTAATCTGTTGTTCCTTAAATCTTGAGAAAAATATGGTATGCTCGTTGCTCTGTGTAGAATTTTATAAAAATATGAAACTTGACTTTTCTGCAAGAATTTAAAAATGTAAAATCCCTCTTTTAATTAATAAATGGATAGTTTTGGATTTTTAGAAAATTATTTATAACTCCAAAAATCATGAGACTAATTTTTGTGAGCTTCCTATGCCATGTTTAGTCTCTGGTGATATTTTGAAGTCTTTTGGAACAAGTTGATTTTTGAGCATTTATCTTTAATTGTTAAATAGTGCCTTTTGTTAATAAATGTCTGGAATTATTTAAGCACCTTAATGACCTCCAAAAATTATGAAATTTGTTTTGCCATCTATCTACACCATAATGAACTTATGTGATTAATTTGGTAATTTTTGGAGCAACTTCATAAAATGACCTTTTTAAATAATTAAGGAAAATAGAAAGAGTGATTAGGGTTCATGTTGTATGCCCTGTTTTGCATTGTTCATGCTAGCATACTCATGTGCATGCATCATTGCATTCGTATAGTCACCGAAGAAGGAGTCAAGGTCGAGGCAGCCGCCGACGAACCTGTCCCCGAGGCTACCCCGAGCTCCGACAACTGCTCCGCCGCCTTCGAGCCTGCCCTCTTTGCTCTTCAAGGCAAGCCCCGGTGCATTTAACCTTTTCCTTGAATTTATAAAATGATTTCCTTAAATGCTTTTGAGTTAAATTATTGCATTAGGTTTATAGGAGTTGTGTGCTATCCTAATTGATGCACTATCCACCTTGACCACTGATACACCTGATACCTGCTTTTCAAAAGTATTTGAAAAATGCTTAGCAATGCTTATTGATTTAGACCTTGCAATAAAATGCCAATTTCAAAAGTGTGATCACTTAAAGAACTTTTATGGGAATTTGGTCTTACTCCCCGGCTGTTGGCTAGGTATCTGATCCGTACCTAGTCAATAGCGAGGAGAGGTTGTCCGAGCGTACGGTGCCGTCATGTTGTAGTCCGGGACTCAACAGTTGACACCGACCGGGACAGGGTTGAAAAACTGACAGGACTATTACGCTTGGGTGAGATATAACCAAGGTGTAGTTCTGGCTGGAAAATTAGGGACCATCCGTATGGGGGCCTGCTGGTCAAGACTTGTAACTATTCACATACTACGGAAAGCTCTGGCTCCGAGGAATCCTTTATTGGACCGACAACCGCGCACTGGGAGTGGAGAGATGGCGGAAGTAGCATGTACCCACGTGACAGGACCTGTACTCTTGGGTTAGAGTCCCGAGGTACTTGTCGCTGGCGGAAAATTGGAGTGGTGTACTGTACTTCCGGGTGGCGTAGGACCGGGCCCAATCTTGGAGGAATCGTGGTAGACGAGTTGGCATATGCAAGCTTGGGTGCTACATATGCAGTGTGGATAGGGATCCTCAGCTGAGTATTATTTATCCGGATTAACGTTGCTCCTCGGTTATGGAGACTTGGTCCACTGACTGTCAACGGAGAGTGGTTCTCAACTAGGAATGTTTTGAAATGTAAAATGAATCATGAACGATGAAGAATTGAGGAATACTGAATCTTTCAAAATAAAATAAGGTTTACAAAAATGCTTTTCTGCAAAATACTTGATCTTGCTTAAGCCTTACCTTGACTACCCTAAGCCTCTCATTCCTGAGTCTTCTCCCTTTTCCTTTAGTCGGGTAAGTCTTGTTGAGTACCCCAGTACTCAGGGTTTGTTACCCATGTTGCAGGTATGCCTGAGACCCCGATGTGTCTCGCACCCTGTTGCGTGACCTTCGTCCAGGAAGAGGCCGATGAGGCCGATGAGTAAATGTGCACCCTCGGGCTGGGTGTTACATGTATCTTTATGTTAATGTTTCCGCTACATTGTCTACTTTGAATTTCCCGAACAATGGTTTGTAATAATCGTACTCCTTACCTCATTTGAAACCTCGGTTTGTAAAACTATTGTTATTTAAGTCTTCCGCTCTTTATTCCGATGTTATTTGTAAAAGTATGCAATGCTGTAACCGAATTGTGAGATGATCGTGCGGACATTGGGCACTGATGTAGCCCGGTGGCGAACAGGTCTTAATCACATGGAACATGGGTTCGGCTGTCAGAGGTTGACAGGGACACGTGGGCCATGGGATTAGGGTCGTTCCGTCACAACATGTACCAAACAAGGGTACATAGTTCTTTCGACTAACCCTAACATCGATGCGGTGGTGGTGATAAGGTGCCACCTAGTAGTGTGGCCACATAGCAAATTGTGTTGCTCCTTCTCCAAAGTATCCTCCCATTATTGGTGGTGGTGGCGGTGGCGACGATGGCGGCGTCTGAGGCCCCTTGTTCCTGTGATTAGGGCAGGTGCAGTATGGATCATTGCATACTGCTCCTTGTGCACCCGCACTATTGTTATTGTCATCCTCGTCATCGTGCTTGTAACCGCTACTGACCTCCCTTTCTAGATCGAAGATACGGTCTTGCAAGTAGTAGATGTAGTCCGAATAGGGATAAATAGGTCGAGGATCGACCCACCTAACAAACCCACAGTTCTCTTTCGTCTCGGAAGTCTGGAATTATTTTATAATATTAGTTACAGTATAGATCATGACAGTATTGGACAAAGAAATAGTTACATCATTTACCCATGCATATGGACATTTGAAGAAACGACGACCTCCATCTATACCTTCGGTGAACATTTGCACTAAACAATCCTCACCATGCATGCATTTTGGCCACGCCTCCTTGCGGTCATCGTATAGTCTCAGTGGTGCTTCTTTAGTGAAGTCACTCTTGCTCTCAACTGGAAATCTATCATATGGTGGCTCATCAAAGAAATCAGGACCCAGACTTCCCTCCCACACTATGGGTGCTCCCTTCGCCACGCTCTTTCCTTTCCCACTACCAAACCCCCTTCCTCTTGACGACCCACCAGACATTTGAACTACAACACAAAACAAGCTCTGAGTTCTGTGGTGAGTAGCAAGCCTTGCAACACTCCTTTTATAGGAGGCTCGAAGTGTAGTAGCCGTTGAAAAGGGTGCAAAGGTGCATAGCCCGGAATCTGTTCCTGTACGGCGCTGAGTATACCCTGGTGCCTATCAGATATGACACCAACCTCTCTACCAGGGCCTACAACATGTATGCGAACAAGGCGCATGAACCAACCCCAACTATCTTTGTTCTCCTTGTCCACCAACGCAAATGCCAAAGGAACCAATGCGTTGTCTGCATCAACTGAGATGGCTATCAGCAGTGTGCCCATATATTTGCCTAGCAGAAAAGTACCATCAATGGAGAACACGGGACGACAATGCCTGAAGGCCTCTACACACTGGGGGAAGCACCAAAATGCACGGAAAAATATCTGTCTCCCATCCTTCCATTCATTTGGTTTGGGCAAATACTCGTAATGCATCCCTGGATTTGCTGCTTTCATTGCATTAAAGAGAACGGGCAACCGCTCATAGCCCTCCTCCCAATCCCCATATATCATCTTCCATGCACGTTGTTTTGCCCTCCATGCTTTGCCATACTTGATCTTGTATCCAAATATCTTCTCTGTCATTGTAATAATTGTCCTCACCTTCAAATTGGGTTCTCCCTTAAGTATTGAGAACAATGATTTGGCAATAAGGGTAGATGTCAACTGTCGGTGCCTCTGATCTAAGCTTGTTGATGCACAAGTGTGTGGACCAACAATTTTTGTGATCTTGAACTTCCCTGTGTCCTTTTGCTTCCTAGCACAGACTCTCCAGTTACATTCATCCTTCTCACACACCACTGTGTACCGTCGCTCTACATAGGAATGCCTCACCTTGAAAGGTCGGTTACGTTTCACAGCATACTCCTGTAACCACCTTCTCAATGTAGGCAAGTCCTTAAACAACAGGCCCTTCTGGATTTGAATGCTATCGCCTGCCTCGGGAGCATCTAGCAACTCATGATCCCTGCCTTCTGCATATGCACTATGACAATGACTAAGATCGCTGTATTCATGAATTGTTGGATCACGATCAGGGCAAAAGCGTCTGATCAACTCAACGTCTTGCTCAGAAAGTGCTCCAAGAGGGTGGTCGTCATCCGAATCAACAGCTCTTGCCATCCCATAAGGCTCCTCTTCATCATCAATCTAAACATCCACACTATTAGAGGCCCTACAATACTGCTCCTCATTGACTGCAGGGGCCACAGGTGTCGGAGCAACAATATCAGGAATATCTCCTGCATGGCAAGGAAACAACATCTAGAGCATTTAGAAAAAGGAATGAAAACATGGCAAAAGCCAGAATAACATGAAGACAACAACGAAACCATGAACCAACACTTACTTGGATGGTTCTGGGTCAAAGGGATCTCCTGAGGGGCCGCACCACCCGGCTCATTCGGCCCGGATTGCGCATCAGGCACCACAACATCTTCCACCTCCACCTCAACATTAGGCAACGGGTCACCAAAAGGGGTCGGGTCATCATGAGGGGGTGAATAATCAGGAGGGGCGGGATCATTGGACAACTTCCGCACCACCAAATCCAAGTATTGGAACTCGTTCTTCATCACAGTTTTCACATACTTATCCCACTCACCCTCACATGCAATTGGGACAAGCCGCCTAAAAATACGGTCCGATTTACCGTAGTGAACTAATCCCTCAACTGAGATAGCATCATCTGAATTCCAATGAAGGCCACATTGAGCCCTACCAAACAACTCGCTAAACGATGGACGCTCATCGAATAGCAGAGGCACCCTTTTCATTCCAACGAAACTGACATTCCCAAAAACATCTTCCTCCACACTCCCTCCATGAAACAATGTCACTATATTGTCCATCTAGGTGCAATGCAAAACGAGAATATAGTCACTTGGAGAAACAAACATCTAAATTATTACTAAAATCACTAACTAACTAAGTAGCTATCTATCCATATAACTAACTAACTAGTTTGAAACTATCTAGGTTACTAACTACATAACTTAGCTACTAAATTACTAACTATCTAGGTTACTAAAATCACTAACTAAATTTTCTAACTAAAAAACTAAATTCGGTATGTAACTAAATTTAATAACTAACTAAATTTTCTAACTAAGAAAATAAATTAAATTACTCACTACATTCAATAAGTAACATAATTAATAGCAAACCAAATTTTCTATCTAACTAAATGAACTAACTAAATTTGCTAACTAAAATACTAACTAATTACTCCCTAGATTTAATAGCAAACTAAATTTTCTAACTAACTAAATTAACCAAATTTCCTAACTAAATTTCCTAACTAAATTACTAACTAAATTTGCTAATTAACTAACTAAATAAACTAATTAACTCAATTTAATTAATAACTAAATTTTCTAACTAACTAATTTTAAGTAATGAACAAATTTGAAAAAAAAACTCACTTGCCCGAGGCGCCGGCGGGGGCAGGCGGGTGCAGGGGACGGAGGCGGGGGTAGACGGGGGCAGGGGACGGAGGCGGACGCGGGGCAGACGCCGCCGGAGGCTGAGGGCGGCTGCGGCCGAGGCGCCGCTAGGGGCCGAGGCGGCGGCCAAGGCACCGCCGCGGGAAGAGGCAGCGGCGGGGAATGAGGCGCCGCCGGGGGCCCAGGCGCTGCCGGACGCCTGCACGCGGACGTCCTTGGTGGCGGGCGCGAAGGCCGACGGCGGGCGGACTGGCGCGTGGAGGCAGACGGGCGGGCGCCGGCGGTGAGCGGGCGCGAGACAGTGAGGGCGAGAGACGAGCGCGGGAGTGAGGGAGAGGAAGGCGCGGCCGCGGTATAGCGGGAGCTCGGCGCCACAGATCTTGGCGCCGAGGTCCCTTCCACGTCAGCGCCAGCGGGGCACGGAGGCCGGGACCTCGGCGCTATGGGTCATGGCGCCGAGCCGTGGTACCTCGGCGCCATGACCTATGGCGCCGACCTCAGGGTCTAAAGACGGGAATACGCCGTCCAAGGGGTTAAAAGTGAATTTTGTTAAAAAAAAGGCTAAATTGTAAAAAATTAGGTCGGACGCCTTGTGCTTGGCCTCCCGGCTCCCGCCCTTTCTCCTGCGCCGCCCCCATCACTCGACCCGTCTTCTCCTGCAGTGCAGCAGCAACCGACAACCAGCAAAAACCATCGTTAGCGTCTCTACTGTTTAGAGTAGGCAAGTGCAACGACCGGGCGTGGAGTCGCCTTTGGAAAAAACTGCAATCGACCGGGCGAAGAACGAGCACGCGGGCTGGACGCGCGGTTATTTTTTTCCATTATAGTGTAATTTGATCCATACGACACTCTCACATGATCTTAAAATATGTGTATATACTATAAGTCTAACTTTTGGTCAAGAGCTAGTTTTTCTCTTTCTTATATTATTAAAATATAAAAACAATGTTTATAAAGTTAGCTTAAGAGTCAACCATTGCGGCTCTTCTAAGATGTGTGCTATTGGTGTGATTGGTTGGCTGCACTACCCCTTAGCCAGGCTCCACAGATGCGAGAACAGGCGTTTGTTTGGTTCGCGTATCTGTCTGGCCAAGCTCTGCTCGTGCAAGATTCCTTCCGCAGCCTGGCTCTGGAGGAACGCAGAAATCGGCCGTTTCTGCCGGGCCAGGCTCGCGTGGTGCAGATAATTAGTCATCTAATGACGTTATTAATATATTATTAGCATATATTAAATGATATTAATATATTTTGAAGTATATTAAGGAGAATTAAGGTAAACTAAGTGTTATACGATAATAGTTGTCCGTACTAAATGTCATGACGATGATTATTTATATATTTTTATCTCATGCAACTCGTTCTCATACGAGCAACCAAACAGCTTCTCAGCTCAACCTGTCTCGTGCATACAGACAACCAAACACCACGTTCTTGTATGTATTGGGTCTGGCTACCCAGAACCAGGCTCCTTCTATGCGAGTCAGGCTAAGCTCGTCCGCGAACAAACAGGCCCTATATGAATGTGATGTGCATGCATCTCTCTCGCCATGGTGAGAGTGTAACGTGGTTAGTAAAACTTTGTGTTGTGTTTATTGTACATACTACGCCCACATCTAGTCACACTAGCTTTTAGATAGATGACACATTCCTTGACAATAAAACGTCCATGGTGACCTTATTAATCTCAAGATTTATCGGTCCAACTCTTTAAACGTATACCTACATAGGACATGTTTGTATATATAAGTGTTTACAGGTGTAAGTGTATATTGTGTATTTAAGCGTCTATGTCTGTTTGAAAAAAATTAACCACACACTTGGATAATAGTGACCATTTTAATTATAACAACGCACCGCATATATATCGTAGTTTTCTATTTTGGCATCTTATTTTTTTTTAAAAAAAAAGTCATTAGATAGATACTTATAAACAATATAAAGTTAATTGGATATTCAAATGCTATCCAAATTGTTTTAGTACTTAGGAATATCAGATCATACCCATACCCGACCAAAAATATGGTGAATAATGACATTCATATCGGTTCCGCGCATATCCGATGGTTTCCGCCCTTGCTCCCAGGGTGTCGATCAAAGGGGACGCAATCACTCAAACAATTGCCAACCCCACCGCCTCCACGCCCGGATAGAATCATGCAAGGATGCGTCCAAACTTTTCCATGACAGAACAGGAGTGCACCCATTATTTGGTCGGGCATGTCAAAAGTTGAGTTTGAGATATGCTTGTTTCATAAAGAAGAAGCAAACCTTCACTGCATAGATTCCTACCAAATGGGAACAATAACAGAGACCAAATAGCCCATAAGGTTTATCAAAAAAAAAAAAAATCGATGAGGAATGGCTACTGGTCCAGCTTTCACATGGTTCTCGCTGCAGATCGTCATTTTAATGCTTGCTTAAGCAATATGGTCTCCTGTTAGTACTGAAGCAACAAATACAACCGCCCAAACAGAAAGGCTTCGTTGTCTTCGCTTTGCATTAATATTAAGATGTTATTGCAACACTTCTGACATCTACCACCTTGATTTCAAGTTTTCCGGGCATTTGATTACGCAATATATTTCAGACAATTCTTGATTTCTCCCAACTGTAGTGTATAGTGTATACAACATGACTAAGCCCTCCAGGACCGCTTCCTTCTGAAAGAGGCTCCTAGCTTGTGCTTCATGATCCTGCACATGTATAAATGTAATGATGTCAAATTAGAAGCCATAATCATGGCGTCATGCATTAGTGATGTCTCTTTAATCCACTGCACCCAGTGATTTCCTGTGAGGAAAAGAAATCCCAAAATAGAATACCACAAAGACAGCAGTAACAGTGACACACGAGTATACTGCTATCTCCCTATCAGAAATACAGGAGACAGAAAGTCAGTCACCATCAGGGAACTGCCTGAAGGCAACAAAGCTACCAACGTATCTGCCTTGTGTAGCCTGAGCTACATGAACTAGAAATTTGCCTTTCACAGGAATTCTAAAAATAAAAGTATGCATCTAAAACTAAAAGGACTTTTAGTTAGGGCATTCCAAACATGATACTCTTACTCCATTCCAAAGTTTGCACCAAGGGTAGGAGATTGCTTTGAACTTCAGAAATGCACATGTTGCTTTGCCCAAAAAATGCTGTGCGACAAACAAATAAGAAAGGGAGTTGCCTCAATGCCCAATAGAAGGCTTCTAAATTTAAATAAGAACGAATAAGTAACCACTGATAATGACTTTAACTGTTCTAATCTTATTAATGCTATGGAGTGGTTAAGAACAATCGGACACCTCTTGTATGAAACAACTTTGGACAACTAAGCACTAAGTAAACAGGATTATCACCATGCTTTTGCCTGGAGTCAATAAGAATGTCCAATCATTAGCTCGTGCTCCACATCCCTCCAACTCTATTTGGAGTTTCTTATTTTACTAAGTAAAGAGCTGCAGTCAGGTACAAAAGTCTTGATCAGTCTAAGTCAAATACTTGCAAGGTCACCTATGCATCCTCACATATGTAACACCAATGAGGATATGGTATGATGCTGACATTTTCAGGTCACGATATATCCGCTTTGCATGTGCAGTCATGTTGTTCAAGACGACCTTTGTACGTGGTGTCACACAGCATGACAACAAGGTAGTGGGGTTTCCAATTTCTAAAATCCAGCCGCACTTGGGCTGTGAACAACTAGTGGCTAGTCTATAGTAAAGTGGTGACTCCGAAATTGGTTTCCAGTTGCTTGCATTTTACTCCTGCAAAATCTCATAAGTGAACAAATAGATGGTCAACTTCAGAGGTGCTCGCTGCCTAGGATGACATAATGAGCGGCCAACAACACACCTGCATCTTGGTTGTAATCTTCCTAATTTGCACAGTGGATATGTGCGTGGTTAGGTCATAAAATCTACCATAAAAAGGAGCATATGATACATAGCAGAAAGACAACCTAGACGCACAACATGACAAATCCACAGAATATGCATGCGCATATGTCGATGCTATAAGCAGCACATGATAGGGAAGATCTCAAACAGGACTCCCCACAACCAAAATTAACCAGTAATTTTTTCTTTGATGAGCGGGCCTTTTTTATTAAGGTGGAAGGGCATTATTGGGGGGTACTATTGCACTTGCAGTTCCCTCCATTTCCATTATGTTCCCTCACTCCACTTATCCTCTTACACACTGTGGCATAGCAGTCAGTGTGCACTCACTCCACTTACTATTCCAGATCCTTTTGTATGCATTTACCATGCAATAGTGGGTACACTATACATTTTTGGCTATTTGATATGTTGTCACTCTTTAAAACAGATGCTATACTATTATACCAGTCAGCAACATTTTGGTAATCTGATACATTTTGACTCTTAAATGGATACTCCAATTTTATACTGGTTCTTTTTGGTTATTTGATATGATTTTGACTTGTTAAAACGTATGTGCTAACTGTATAATAGTATTCAAGTTTTGAACTACTAAAAAATTGTACTCCCGTCATGTCAAATCACAAGACATTTTGACTTTTCTAGATATATAGTTTTTACTATGTACTTAGATATACATTATGTCTAGATACATAGTAAAAGCAATGTATCTAGAATCTAGAAAAGATAAAACGTCTTGGAACGGAGGGGGTAGTTAAATGTAACCCTGATGAGATGCAGAGTCCTGCCAGAACAATTAGTAGTATAGAGGCCTGTCGTGTAACCATCATTGCATCATTACGGAAAATGCTTTAATGCTTATAAAATAATAGAGGCCCATAGAAGGTAATCTAATCATCCAGTCACGACAAAAGAACTACAAGCATACCCCATGCTATGAAGCCTTCTAAGACTAAGGTGTCATTTCTTAATCTGGTACAAATCAGAAAAGTAGAGTAGGCATAGAAAATGTATCAACTACTAGAACGTGATAGGTTTTAGTTTACTTTGGCTTAATTACTAGAAAGGCAGTACAACTTCTAAAGTAGCTACTGCCAATTGCCAAATGTAGTTGACCTTGTGCTGTGGGATAATGTGTTTCATCAGAACCCTGTAGAGAAATCATTACTGGTAGGCCATATTTACAACTTGTTTTCTTTTCAGCTATCTGAGCCAGCATCCATGTATAAAAGGGGCAGAAGTGTGATAGCTCGTCCCCACGAATCCTCCTAAGGCAATATCATACAAGTAGAAGAGAACAATATGCCTAAAGACACTTTTGCAACCGGTGTCATCCTTTTAATTCTTCTCTTCAATGTACCGGCAGGTATGGGTTCGCTCTTGCTTCTGTGCAATATACTAATCGCTAGACCATTAATAACATATGTGAACATGTTCTTTTGTCCTAATGCAGGCCAAACTATAGTTGTCGAAAATGATAATGCTGTTACTGCAAGGTTAACAAAGGTCTGTCAATTGTCCTCCTTTGCTATTATTTAAATTTGAGGTATGGAATCAGCAAAAAATTTGTTATCTTCTCTATAGATAGTAATGCTTGTAAGAATCATATAGCAATATCTTATAAACTGACAATAATGATGAGGCCTGCTGAACCCTAAAATCATGTCAACAAATATCAGAATTTTTGTGTTTAGGTTTCTTTGCTCATTAGCTTAATCAATGTATGTTTTTATCGTCTGAATACAGGGGCATAGCAGAAAGGTTCTTACAGAGGTTCAGGATTATGATTACGGAGGGGCAAACTCTAGGCATGATCCACGCAGAAGGCCTGGAATTGGGGGCAAGAATGGCTAGACCACTAAGCTCCTTATTATACAATCTGCATATAATTGTGTGAAGATGCTACTACACGAATGGGGTTATATGAGGGAGACTATTCTCTTACTACAGCTAACCTACGATACAAATATCTGGATCCCTGTTGTGTGTCTTTACATATCCAATTGGAACAATGAGCCATATAGATACTCGGATCCGTCTTTCCGATAAACAGTCTAGCGGGATGGAGTTGGGACTAGCTCATATAAATGGCACCTATGTGTACTTTTTTGGCACCCGAAAATGCGAACTGATAAATTAGCATGAAACTTGTCAGTTCACCCATTTTTCTTCAAATTTTGACTAAACAGGCCCTCTATCCTTAAGTCCCTATTGCATGTTGATTGCCACCACTCATCTCACAGGTACAGCTGATGAAACAGACAGACTGAAAAGGCAAAAGGAAAAACTGTACAAAAAGGAAAACAACTGATAGTAAATTGTCAAATGCGCTTACCAAGTAGCACGTGATTTTACTCAGTTTCCCTCCTCCTTAATGAAATAAGGACCAGGCTTGATAGGATAAGGATAAAGGTAACCCTCAGGCCGAGAAAACCCAGCTTCATTCATGCGGTCACTGAGAACATGCAGTATAGGCTTCTTCAACCCATATTCATGCCTGTTCTTCTCAAGATAGGCATTAGCTTCTTCAGCCACCTCCATGGTGAATGCAAATCTATTCTCTTGAGACAACATCAGCTGATTAATGTCCAGGCATATGATCTTCCCATTCTCCCTTACTTTTCTCACCTTCTCTTCTAAGAAAGGGATACGATCCAACTTGTAACGCAGCGTGTCATCCTCTTTGGTCTGCAAGTATGATACATATTTAAGTGTGATGCATAGAGGAATGTCAGTAAACATTGTGAATTGAAAAGGGTGATAAAAGATTGTCCCGCGCACATAACCAAAGACAGACTCACAGACGTGACTGCTACAGGAATTCATTGCAATTTGCATTCTATTGTTTGCATAAACAACTGTGGCGCATGCCATATTTGTGCCTGTCTGTTCACTTAAATGAACCAATGGTGAATAACGCTACAATGTTAACCCAAAAGAGAAGTGGGAATTGTCACTCGGAAGTCGGAACAGCTAGTGCAATAGTACTGATGATCTTGGAATACACCACCGACGATGCTTTTCAGACCTCCGAAACTGCTAAACACAATTGTTTCCCATCCTTCAACTACTAGTTTTCAGACTTCAACAGGGAATGTCGCCATCAGATCTTGTATAGATTGCATAATCTTCTACTACTTCCAAAAATTGATAGCAAACTTCTCCTTCTAGCGTGCTAATTGAGTAATTGGCTACCATGCCGAGTGAGATAATTCCAAGCATTGTTTGGTTGATGCACATACCAGTTTCCGACGACGCCACACTCGCCGCCCGCTGCTGGCCCGCCCGTCCCCACCCCCGCTACTGCTCCCAGAGTCACTATTGGTCTTCTTCTTCTGCGAGAGAATGGAACAAAACAAAAGAAGGGCAAGTGTGTGTGAATTGGGGGAGGAGTGGAGGAGAAACAAAGAGAGACGGAGGAAGTTAGCTCCGGTTGTGCGTCCACCTGGGCTCTCATGGAGATGGTGGCGCCGCTGCGGCCAACGCTCCTGCCTGCTCGCGCGGAGGTGGGGAAGCCGGCGGCCAGGTGGCTGCCGTAGTGGTGCGAAGCGGCGACGAAGGAAGCCATCGCCATAGCCATTTTGCAGGAGAGGCTGCGGCAGGCGGCCGCGACGGCAGGGCGGGGCTCCGGCAGGCGACTCCTCGCTTCGGACGCGACCTCGCCGGCGCGTGGCGCGGGCGCGTGCTCTGTCAGCACGAGCTCCCCGCCGCGGACTCCCCGGCACGGGTGCGTGCTCCGCCGGCGCGCAGCGCGGGCCCCCAACGCGAGCGCAAGCTCCCACCGCCGCGGGCAGCCCTGCATGCGAGCGCAAGCTCCCACCCCTCAGGAGCGAGATCCACGGGAATGGATAAGGAAAGGAGGAAGGAAAAAATATATAAATATTGACAAATGGGCCCCAATTGTTAGTGGGTAATCTCACTTTTGTTGTCCCTGCACCAAATAAAAAATGGGTTGGTCTCACCCCTCCTCAACCAAACAAGAATCAGAATTGTCCCATCCCCATCCCATGTCAGAGGTCAAGGACGGAATCATCCCACTCTACTTTGACTCCCAAGTCCCAACCAAAGCCTCATCTCGTTTCTGGTTCACGAGCGGTTTTGGCGTTGGCTGCTGGTGCTGACAAACGGCACGGGTCCGTTGGGCCAAAGGTGATAGCACCGGGAGAGTTTCCCTTGGGTCGGCCCACAACGGTGTCGCGCTGGAACCATGGGCCGGACAAAAAAAAAAAAAACTACCAGCGTCGGAGTGGTCGAGGCGTCGCGCCGAGTCGACGGAAGGACTGCGCATAGCCGATCCCCAATCCCATCCATCTCGCCGAAGAAGAGGAGCAGCCGCAGCAGCAGCGATGGGCGTGATGGGGAGGCTCAGGATCTTCGTGGTGCAGGAGCCGGTCGTCGCCGCCTCCTGCCTCATCGCCGGCTTCGGTAACTCTCTTCCCACTTCCCCAGTCACGCCTTCAGCAGGAATCGTTGATCCACTGCTCTGTAGCCTTGTGTGTGTGTGCGCGCGCGCGCGCGCGCATTACCAACCTGACCTCCCGGATGCAGGTTGCGTTTTTACTCTTCTGCCATTCAAATCTGTTTCGTGTTAGATGCTTTTTGTTGGCTCGGTTTGTGATAATCCGAAATGAATGCGCGTCAGGATGTTCCTTAGTTTGTTGTGCGTCTGCAAACTTCTAGATTTACTGAGTAGCGTCAATTGAGGATGCCTTGCATCGGGGGATTCGGGTCATATTTAATACGTATAATGAACAAGAAACTTCACTTTGAACCTGAAAATAGAAGAGCCAATCGTAATTGCGTTTTTCAGGCACAATGCTTGTTCTGTGATTCTAGGCATGGCAGGTGTTCCAGCATGACTTGTGATTAGTGGGGTTTTGAAACACGTTTTTCTTTATGGATTTAGATAGATACTAGTTTAGTTTCATTTTATGCTGCTAACTGTAGGGTACCAGTACCACAGTTACTCCGTAATTATGTGTTCTGAATCGATTCTTTAAGATGGTTCGTTTTTCAGATGAACATATTTATGACCTTTCGCTGCCTCAACTGGCAAGGCGACTTCCTTCATACACCCTGGTAGTGCTTGTCCAGTAGCTCTTGGTGTGTTAGTTGATGTAACATGCTATTTTGTGCATTAGGACATGATTGCAATTTGGGCAGAAATAATGTGTATCAAGGTTGCTGGCAAATTTCTTTCTTCATCCATTCTATCCATGTGTTCATGAACATTTTCTTTTTGATGGTAATTTTTCATATGGTCCAGTCATACTTTTTGCTGTCTTAATTTACTTGATGCTTGTTCTTTCTTTTATCGGTCAGGAAAACTTTTGGTAAAAGTCAGGAATGAAAAAATATTCCCCTTTCAAGGCTATGTCAATTAACTATCCTAATACAAATTTGATATAGTTACAATAGATTGATGTATAATATGCCTGTCTAAGGGGTACATATATATGGACCAGGAAGAAGTCCAGGATGACGTGAGAAGACGAGAAACAAGGAGAAGAGTCCTAATCTAACATCCTTCCCACAGATGGAACGGGGGCTGGACCGATGTTCACACGGGAACGAAACTCAGTGAAAACCGTCATAGGTGACTCGTTAGCAAAGATACCTGCATACTGAGAGCTCGTCCTGACATGAAGGATGTCCACAGCAGCGGCTAGCCTTGTCGCAAACAAAGTGAAGATCAATCTCGATATATTTGGCCCTAGGGAATCGCACCTTGCTCTCATCAAGTAAGGTTTGCGCTATCTTTGTGGTACTTTGGATTATGGCTTGAAGCTATTTCGTACCACTCCATCCTCGTTGGTTGCTTACTCTGATACCATGATAGAGTTACAATAGATTTGATTTATAATATGCCGGACTAAGGGTTACATATTAAAATTTATAACCGCAGGAGGATTCGCGTCCATGCAGCCATCTCCGTGCCCTGACCAACGCGTTTCGACGTGTGCCTCCGTTTTGCCCTTGCCCTCCACGCGTGTTTTGATGGGCTTTTAATTGACACACAAACAACATCAGACTAGAAGGCCCAACTCACATATACAAACACACAGCATCCCATTTGTTTATCTTTTCTTTTTTAAAAAAACACCCTGCTATACCATACGCGGCCAGCGCAGCGAATTCTGCCTATCTGTTTTGTTATATATGGACCAGGAAGGAATCCAGGAAGATGTGAGAAACAAGGAAAAACAGTAATAGTCACTCTAAATATGTCATTACCCACATGATCCCCCACCCCCTGGGTTCTATCCTCCTATGCTAACTAACTAGTTTAGCATGCATTTTTCTCAGTATTTGATCATATGACTACACACTTTATTCATTCAAAGATATTTAATCAAAAGGTACCTTTGTTCGAGGGAAATTATCAGAAATGCAACTTGCCTTGCTTAGAGGTTTTACCCCTCGGGCTTTCTACACTAGGCTGAGCACCAGATCACTAACGCATCTGGCCATTTCTTTGCTTAGAGGTCTTAATCTGCTCTCTAATCTGGCCAATAAAATAAACTGCTTGCACTGCATGTTAGAACTCATTAAAGCCCGATTCACATCGTTATGCTCAATGAAAGGATTGAGAGAACCTCCGGTAGAAAAATATTGGAAAGGAAAAATACTTTTAACATGAATCTGTTCCCATGCGATAGTTAAGAATTCTTGACAGTACTTGAACAACCTATTCTTCTTGAATACCCTTATTTAAGGGCATAGAATTTCCTGCTCTCCACAGTGCCTGGCCCTGGCCCCTGGGTACTCGCTGTCTGGCTCCTACTGCTCTTCGATGAACATCATGAGAAGTTTCCACCGTCTATGTTTATTTGCTTTGTGACAAGCCTGTATACAAAATCTCAACTCTCAAGGGTAGTGTATTTTAAGTATTAAAGGTTCAATTAATTAAATGTTTGGATACATTATTTGTAGGAATTGTGGAAGTGTATTCTTGATCACTTGGGTATGGTCCAAAGATAGTCATTTTCTGTCCTTTATGCATAAGTTACAGTTAGCATGTTCGACAATTTTAGAGTTATTTATTCCATAAAATAAAATAAAAATGAAGCTATATCTTCTTTTATCCCCCCCTACCCCTAAAATGAAGTTATTTGAAAGATCCGTATTTATTATGCATGTCATTTACCAAACTGATGTATTCCAGGTTTATGATTGTTTCTCTCTTTTCCCCACCTTAATTTCAGGTCTTTTTCTTCCAGCCGTTGTCAGGCCCATCTTGGATTCTTTTGAGACTGCCAAACAAGTGCCCCCAACCAGCTCTAATTGATGTATGCAACTTTGTCCATAACAGATTCAATTTGTCACATTTAAAATGAAGTGTTTTATCTTGACGTACCAAAATAATGGCTTAGGGTCCCCATTTTTTTCACTGAAGATGAAGTTGTGTAATGCTGGCTATTTCCCAATTCTATCTTCCAAGGAATTATTTTCGTTCTGTACAATACCATGCCTGCGAAGAAGCCTATATCATGGCTAACAAATTAAATTGAATGGCACATGATGTGTTCAGAACTTTATTCTTCTTAACTCGTTTGCCTAAGTTTAGATTTGGGCTCTACATCATAATTCACCTACACCTAGTTTCACTATTCCTACTTTCTACTCAAGAATCTTGGCATGAACCGAATCGTTGTTCTGTTATGCTGTTCTTAGGCTATCTAATCTACTGAGATTGCTGGTTCTTTTTGCACAGTACTGATTATTTGCCCTTTGTTTTGCTGTAGATGATTGTTGCTGACGCTGTAAAGGAATAAGAGTTATTTGAAATGTTCCCTCTTTCATGTGCATCTGATGTTTTACAGAAGTTCAAAGACTAGCAGAAGTCGACATATGTTTGTCAATAATGACCGCAGCCAAAAGAATTTTTCAGCACACTGTGGTAAAGTTGGTAATGAAAATGATGAGCCTTAGTTGCACTAGCCAGATGTTTGGCTGTTTGAGCGAGATGGTTTTGTCCAGTCCAGCTTTGAAGTTTGAATTGTTGAAAATTATTTTTTAGTGATGGCGTTGGTCCTTTTTGTTCCTGTGAGCTTTTTATATGGACTACCAGTCTGATCAATCGTGGATTCTGTGGTCCTTGAAAACGTTGAACATTGGCTTGGACTGCGGCATCTGTTCGTAGTTAATCAGCTTCTAGGTTCCTGGGGGGTCTTCATTTTTCCAAAAAAAATAAAATAAAAAGAAAAGTGAACTTTTTGCTGGTCCATAGAAAACAGAACAATTTTGAACCTCATGTTGTCCTTTCCCCGTGTAATTTAGATTCCTAATTTTTTAGCTCCGCCTAATTTCGTTTAGGAAGATGTCCATAGCTTGACTCAGCATACATGCCTGATAGATCTATGACACGATGACTGGACATCCATCTAAACAGGCCCTATAAAAAAAACTGCGAGTCTTCACGGCACGTATGTCACATGCGCGTCAAGAATTCCAGATTCGTCTGTCGGATGAAATTGAACACGTTGCGCTGGTGGGAGGAGGCAGGAGCCTGCCTGCCTGCCTGAGACCCTGAGTGCAAGTGCCTGCTCACCTACAGGCTACAGCAGCAAATGTGGATGATGATCGTGTGACGAACGAATCGACCGTTTGATGCCGATAGAGGTTGACTATCGGGACGACGCTTGAGAACGAAGGATTCTGCAATCCCGAGTGTTGGGGTTTGACTTCTATATCTGTAATAATATTATATTACTAAATAATACTCCCTCCGTCCATAAAATAATTAATTTCTAGAGTAAGTCAAACTTTTTAAACTTTGACCGAATTTCTAGAAAAAACTATCTAGATTGATGGTACCAAATTTACATCATTAGATATATTTTCGAATATTGTTTGTTTTATACCATAGATGTTATTACTCTTTTCTATAAAGTTAGTCAAAGTTAAAAAAAAACTGACACAGATTCTAGGCATCTCCAACAGTTTGGTAAATGACATGTCATCCTTCAAAATTTAGCAAAACAATCAAAATTCGTTCTCCAACAGTTTGCTAAAGTTCGTTGCCAAATTTCTCAACTTGCCAAATCTCGTCGCCGCACGCGTATACTCCTCCCCATCGCGGTGCGGCTGTGCAGGCGCTCCTGCATGCGCATGTGCGGCGGCCCGCTAGACCGCTCCTGCATACGCCCGCTCCTGCTCGTCACCAAATTTTGTATTTTACCAAGTCTAAATGGCAAACTCTTGGAGAGGGAACAAATTTTAACTTGCCAAATATTTTAGCAATTTACCAAAACACAAGATTTAGAGCATCTCCAACAACTCCCTAAAATTTACTTGGTATATCTTGAGTTATAGCAAGTTGATATTTTATTTAGCAAGTGAAAAAAAGATGTGTCTCCAACAACTTGCTGCTGTAACTTGGTAAAAATAGAGGAGAACAGATGAGACCCACTTGTCATTGCCTTCGTCGAGCGTGAGTCCGCTTCGCCGCGGGCGCCTGCGTTGCGGGCGGGCTGCTCCGCTGCGTGCGAGCGCCTCCGTCGTGGGCGCGAGGACGCTCCGCCGCGGGCGCCTCCACCGAGCACGAGGCCACTCCGTCGGACGCGACCGCCTCCACCGAGCGCGAGGCCGCTCCGCTGCGGGCGCCTCTGCCGGGCTCGAGGCCGCTTCGCCGGGCGTGACCGCCTCCGTCGAGCGCGAGTTCGCTCTGTCGCAGGCGTCTCTACTGGGCTCGAGGCCGCTTCGTCGGGCGCAAGGCCGCTCCGCGGCAGGCGGCTCCGCTGCGTGTTGGTCAATATCTCCCATCGGTCTCCTGAATGCCAGAACAGAATCGACCATGCATGCATACGGCATACCTGTTGGGAGAATCGACGATGCATGCATACCAGAATCGACGACGGCGCGGAAGACTTCGCGGCGGAGAAGAAACGTCGCACAGGGAGAAGAAAATTTGCGATACAAAGTCCAGGCCGCGCGCCGAACAATACGCTTGCGGGGAGGGTGAATAGCAAGTTGGGAAATATACTAAGTTGGTTTAAGGAGTTGTTGGAGAGGGATTTTTGTGTTTTTGCCAAAATAATAAAAATACTAAGTGGATTTGAGGAGTTGTTGGAGATGCTCTTACCAAGTGAATTTTAGCAAACTCTTGGAGATGTTTTGTATTCATTGCTTTGCAATTCGTTCTTTTTTTATCGAAATTCTGACTCATATTTTATTTCCCATTAAAACCAGAGCAGTTTTCTAAAATAATTTCTAAAAAAAATTGTTTGAAGCTCGTTCCTTTATTTTATCTTATCCGTTGGTAGCGTAATTTACATCACGGATTTCATTTCTCCTGTGTCACAGTATGTTCATAGATCCATGCATGTGGCCATGTACGGACACGGCCTTTTCGGGGTCCTTCTCTCCTTGGCAAAGATTGTCATAGATCCATGCATCTACAAACAGGTTCCGTAAAAATATCATGAGTCTGTACTGTACGAGTTTTGAGGCCACAAATTTCACGTGCGCGACAGGGATAATACGCACAGGTTCGGCTGCTGGGAGAAGAGAAACGAGCCGATCAGCCGGATAAAAGCGTTGGCTAGCTTAGTCATCAAATGAGGACTGAAGAACCTGCTCGCGTACAGTACAGCAGCACCAAACATGCATGCATGGCATGTATGGTTCGATGAATGAATCGGCCTCTCTGATGACGTCTGCGGAATAGACAGAAAATCGCTCTATAAGATGTACTACAGGGTATGGTATGGCTGATAATCCCACCACAACACGTGACAACACAGTACGTACACCGTCCGCGGGTAAAGTTGCCTTCATCACACTTCACGTCACACGTCACAGAGGTACGTATCTAGCATGTACAGGATGGCTGTACACGTTCATGAGCACGAGATCTGGCCTTGTGAGTCGTGACAGGGAAACGAAGAGAATTTTTTTTATTAATAACCCAATTAAATAAAAAATTTCATAAACAACACTGTCTTTTTTTTACAAAACTAACCCTTTTGCCGCGCCGTCCTCAATGGCGCGGCAAAAGCGTTAGCTGCGCCATGCATGGCGGCGCGGCAAAAGCGCCACCGTGGCACCGCCCGGCCACGCAGGCCCGCGTGGGCCCCGCTCGTCAGCTAGCCGCGCCAGGCGGGATGGCGCGGCTAGTGTGTTTGCCGCGCCAGGCGGCCTGGCGCGGTCAACGGCTTTGCCGCGCCAGGCGGGGTGGCGCGGCCGTGGCGCGGCAAAGCCCATCTAGATCTGGCCGCCGCTGGCCAGCAGCAGCCTCCTCTTCATTCCTCTCTTCTCCTCCCAAACCAATTCAATCCAATCCATTCCATTTCATCCCTCCTCTTTTCATCTCCCTCAATCGAACTTGTTCTCTCTGCACTAGAGGTATTTTGATCCATATTGTTGTTCTTTATCCATATTTGCAATGTAGGATTAAACCATATTTCGGTAAGTTAGGGTTTGTAGACAATATTTATTTTGAAAATGTTGTGACGTTAGTTGTTAATTAATGATGGATTTGTTCATGTATTAGACTTTTTTTTATCTGTTTTGCTTAATATTTTGTTCAATTTGTGTACATTTTTTTGTGTAATATTTGTTACGTCATTATGTAGATTTATAATTAATCATGAATGTATGTGTAGCGTTGACATATTTTTTATTGTTAGGATGCCGCGGCGTGGCAAAGCTAGTAAGTCAAGGTAAGATCGGTACATTGTTGATTTATTTGTCTGTTTTAATGAAGTAATTTTGTGTTATGTTCATTTGTTATTGCGTTGATGATTGTAGACAGCCTCTCACGGGCAATGCCTATGCCCGTTTGCCATTGCCTAGCGGTGTTCCGGTGCTCATGTGCTACTGCGGCGATGATTGTAAGGTCGCAATATCTGATGAGGAGCACACATACGGTCAGAGGTATTGGATGTGTGAGAATTATGCCTTTGACCCTACACCTAAACAGATCCGTATTGGACTGATGGTGAGAAGCTGATGGCTTGTTCTATACATGAATGACAAATCATTTATATTTTATTACCTAATTGACTTAGTCGTATTTTGCAGGAGCCTCCACCACTATGTGACTTCGAGCAGTGGATCGACACTGAGATGAAGCCGGAGGACAAGGAGCACGTAGAGAGGATGAAAAAGTGGGCTGCGGAGGACAAGGAGCGTTTGGAGAAGAGACGCAAAGAAGAGGCAGCACAAAAGCAGCATGAGGAAGAGGCAAGAATGAGGGATGCAGCTAAGCGTAGGGGGGAGAGGGAGAAGAGGCTTGAGCGTGTGCGCCGTGCCAAGGCTGCCATGGAGCAGGATCCGGATGCTGTGAGGAAGGGAAAATGGCCTCGTTGCACTCAGTAGTGTGGTAGGTTCAGTAGTCATTATTGAGTAATGAACATTGTTGTCATTTGGTGGACTTGTTAGTGTATTGTACTGTTAGTTTGTACTTCGGTGTACCGTTTATTTCGGATCCTCGATTATGTAGTCTTGAATTGCACTTTGTTCGACTTTTTTATATGTTGTTGGATTGTTTGCGGTAGTTCATGTGTTATCGATTTATTCTGGGATAAAGTACGAGAAATAGAATAGAGCAAACCAGTACACGAACAACAAACTAGTACATGGCATGTGAGGACCTTTTACCGTAACTTGGTTAAAAGGTCCTAGACTAATCCTTACATGCCTTAGGTAATTGATTGACACAACACAACACACATAGTGGTCTAAGTAGTCTAGAAACCGTCCCACATAGCAAACTGAGTAGACCCTTCTCTGTAATAGCCTCCCATTGCGGGTGGTGGTGGTGGTGGCGGTGGTGGCGGCGGTGGTGGAGGCCCCTTGTTCTTGTGATGCGGGCAGTTACAATATGGATCAAGGCATATTGCTTCATCTGAACCGTCTGCTTCGTTGTCGTCGTCATCATAGTCCTTGAGCATGCTTTTAACTTCTCTTTCAAGATCGTCGATACGACGCTGCAGATAATAGATGTATTCCTGATGCGGCCATATTGGAGGAGGATCCACCCATCTGGTGAAGCCGCGGTTTTCTTCGGAAATAGAAGACTGACATTCACAAAATGACTAAGTATTAGCAAACATGAGAGGCATAGCAACAACAATTAAATAAAGTTACCCATGCTCGCGGGCATTTGAAGAAACGTCGGCCTGCCTCCAGGTCGTCGTGGAGCATCTGCACCAAACAGTCCTCACCATGGCGGCATTTTGGCCAGTCCTCTAAACGGTTATCGTATCCCCTAAGAGGACGGTCCCGGCTGAAATCCTTTTTGCTCTCAACGGGAAAGTCATATAGTGCCTCTAAGAAGAAATCAGGACCAAGAGATCCCACCCACACAATGGGAGGTCCCTTCCTCCCACCCTTTCCTCTCCCGCCTTTGGACGAACCTCCAGACATCTCTACTACGAACCTCGCAAGCTCTGCTGAAGTTGTTGAATATGCAAGGCGCTGATGGGTTTATATAGGCGGAGCCCTGGTTTTGAACTTTGTGAATTATCTCAGCTGCATTGTGAGTGTGTAGTTATTGCAACTAAAAAGGCTATTCACTGAAAAATCTAATCACTGAAAAGCCTATACACTAAAAAGCCTATACACTGAAACGTCTATGGGAATCAAAACTGCAGAGCACTTATGAGGACAAGACACGACACTGAAAAAGCTGTGCATCAAGATGCCAGCTTTTGCCGCGCCAACCCTGGGGGCGCGGCTGACGCTTTTGCCGCGCCAGGCGGGATGGCGCGGCTAATGCATTTGCCGCGCCAACCCTCCTGGCGCGGCAAAAGCGTCAGCCGCGCCCCCAGGGTTGGCGCGACAAAGCCTCAAGGAGTTTTGCAGCAGGCAAAGCCCCAAGGTTTCCCGCCGACCGATCGAGTTCCCGATCGATCTTTGTTCTAATGTGTTGTCTCTGTTTGATCGAATGTGTTTTTTTCGTTTTTCCTGTCTTTTTCCGCAAACGCAATAACAAGGAACCAAACATTGACACAATTTGAATAAACGAAAACGTAATAGCGGTCATAAAAAACAAAGTGGCTCAGGCTCCACGAAGTACATAATAGGGTTCTCAAACAAGTTATCTAACAAATACATCACCTATCCATATAGTCTAACACTAAGCACACGCACGCAAGAGGTATGTACTTACGGCATCCTCTCGTACATGGGGACGACCCACAGGCAGCCGCTGCCAGGCCCAAACCTGGAGCAGGGGCAGACACCCTCCCAAGCTAGAGGAGGCCTGCCTCCGCCGGCACTTCTCGCACAGCTGTCTGTACAGCCATGCTAGAACAGCGCTCCCCCAGCTGTAGCCGGCGATGTTCTCCCACGGCTGTGCGAGGATGGGGACGAACATCCAGCTGATGGTGTTCCCCGATGAGTCGGGAAACAGGAAGGCCCCAATAAAGTGCCACAGCCACACTCTGGCATACCTCTCGACTACCTGTGGGTCAGCGTTGAGGGGGCAATACGAAAAGTGCTGGGTGATCCACGACGAAGGCACCCCAGTAGTCTTCCTGTTTGTTTACAAAAAGTAAAAGTTAGGAAATGATAGTAGCAATCGTATGCAACTAAATTAGAAAAAAAATTTAGCTTACTTGTTCCTCTTAGCGTCAGCGTCGTCGGGGGGCCTACGGCCACAGAACTGGTGGACGGTGTCCATCCACGTGTCAGTGTCAAGAATCCCCGTCACGGGGAGGCCGCCCAGGCGTAGACCAAAAATCTTGGCCACGTCCTGTAACGTCACGGTCATCTCCCCACAGGCTAGGTGGAAGGTGTGCGTCTCGGGACGCCACCTGTCCGCCAGCGTGGTGAGGAGCGCGGGGTCGAGCTGCAACAGCACGTCGTTGGCAACGCGGGCTAGCACCAAGAAGCCCGCGCGCCGTAGGAAGGGTGCGTAGCGCTCGTCCCACCGGTGCCATAGGTGGGTGCGCGGCCTCAGCAACGACAACCTCTCCGGAGGGGCGTAGTCGGTGAGCCTGTGCGCCCGGTGCTCGCCGTCGTAGAACGGCTCAAGGAGAGGGTACGCCGGAGGGTTCGCCATCCTGTTTAAACAAAACACGGTAACAGGTTAGTACAGCGTCAAAAATAATAAAGCATTAAAACAAATAAAAGACATATGTACAATAATAGCAAAATTATTCAAATAATTAATATAAGTGAAGATAAAAAAAATAAAGCATTAAAAGAAATGAAGACATATGTACACCTGTTGTGTTTGTCTACGATGGAAGGCTGCATTATGCCGTGGCATGTGGCAAACAGAGCATAGGTTCGTGCTCGGTGTCTGGTCGAAGTCCCCCCCGCCATACCTATCCATATTGTCTATGTCACCCTTTAGTCTCTTCTTCCTCCTCCTACCCTTACCTAACTTCAGCAGCTCAGGATCAGGCATGAAGTCTCTACCCAAGTATGGAGGCCATTGATTGGGATCAAGGTAAGGCTCGAAGCTGCTCTGCCATATTGCGACGGTGTTGCTCCGGCGATAGTACTCGGACATATATGGTAGGGCCTTGTAGTTATATCCGCGCGCTCTACAGGACGCAATCATGTGAGAGCAAGGGGCATGCATTATCTGCGGCACGTTACAACTGCATTCCACTCTTTCAAGATCGATCCGATAGTTGCGACCACCATAACGTTCCCCGCCCATGGTAGTTCCACCCTTTGCTCAAACATTATAGATTTGTCTGGTTGGTCCATAAGCCTCACAAGTTAGCTGCGTTGCCCAGATCTCATTTTCCTGAATGTGTTCCTTTCCCGCCTTTCCAAATTCACCATCCGTTTGTAGGTTGTCTTGAGCAATGGACCACCTTTTCACGAAGTACTCGTTGGTCTTGTGAAACGAGTACTCAACGATTCCAGAAACGGGCAAGGCTCTAACACCGGTGAATACCTTGTTGAAAGATTCCGATGAGTTGGTGGTCATTATGCCGAACCGGAAACCGCCCTCATCGTAAGCAAGCGCCCACTTCTCCTTATGTTCCATCTGTCTCTCGATCCAGGCCCTGGCAGCACTGTTTAACATTTTGTCCAACTGTTCCATTGTTTCCTTGAATTTGTGCTCAGTTTTAACACAACATAGCTCTTTCACCTTGGCACAAACCTCCTTTTTTCTCTGCCGACGCCAGAAATTGGCGGCAAAGTGACGCATGCACCATCTGTGCACTAGAGGAGGACAACCCTCTATCTCCTCCTCTGCGGCACGAAGTAACCCAACATGACGGTCCGAAATCAAACATATTGTCCGAGAAGGCCCTAACACTTGTATCCGTAGCAGGGCCATGAACCAAGACCAAGACTCAACGTTCTCCCCCTCAGCCAAGGCGAAAGCAATTGGAACTATCTGGTCCTCGGGATCAACAGCCGCCGCCATCATCAACACACCCTTGTACGCTCCGGTCAAGAAAGTACCATCCACAAGTATGACTGGACGACAGAACTGGTACGCATGCTCTGTTTGTGCAAAAGACCAAAATACACGCTGAAGCACATGTGTAACCTTGCCGGTGTTGCGGTCCATATACTGCCCATTGGTGTGTGGAAACCATTTTAGGCCAGGGTTATAGTATGCCATTACACACAAAATCCGTGGAATCCTGTTGTATGCTTCATCCCAACCACCCCAACGAATTGCAAGGGCGATCTGCTTCGCACGCCACGCCTTTCCATAAGTCACCTTATAGCCTGTGAATCCAAATATGGAGATCATCAATTGTGAAACAGATACGTCGGCGTCATCATCAACAAATGCCAAAATGCGTCGTGCAAGGTATCTTGCCGTCAATTGAGGATGTTTTTCTTGTCCCTTATTTGTAAAACAGGTATGCGGTTGTACTACTTTACTGATCCTCCACTTGTCATCAGTTCTCTTGCGAGCATTCAGCCTCCACGGACAACCAAGACTCAAACACCTGATGTGGTACCTCAAACTAATATCAGAATGGCTGACCGTGTACGGTCGATGATGATGCACAACATAGTTAGGAAAAGCTTCAGCTCAGTCATAGTGTTGAAAATCATACCCTTCTGAAGAATCCAATCTGTATGGTTATGCAGTGTTTGCTTGCACAGATTCAATCCAGTATCACAAACTGTCTGGTCCACCATACTGACATCCCTATAACTTGGAACGCCTCTAAACTGCATGTTCACCGACCTCAATTGCTGCAACTCTGTCTCAGTCAAAGGATCGGGCGGAACATAATACCTCGCTTCGCTGAAACGCCGCCAGGCATCAAAATGTGTATGATCCTCTGGTATATCAGTGACTAGTCTCCCTGGAGGATGCATATTCTGAGGAACCGGTTGTGGCATAGCACGAACCGGTTGTGGAATACCACGAACCGGGTCAGGCATAGCAGAAATATAACTGTCCTCTTCTTCGTCATAATCTGAATCATCATCAGAATCATAGTTTTCATCAAACAATTGTGCCTCCTGCTCCTCCTGCTCCTGCCGCTCTATGTCGGCCACATCAAAATCATTGTTTATTTGACCGACGTCAGCGTGGGCATTTTCAGATGGATACACCGCCTCCTGCGTGGGGTGACCATCAACGTCCATACTCATCGGAGCTGCATCGTCATCATCCCCTACCTCCTGTGCTTCACCTTCGTTGCCATCATTGGACGCCTCTGCCTGCTTCCTCCAACCATCCTCTACCACGATCTCAGCCATGGTCGAATTGGATGCCATAACGATCGTCTGGTATTTTGCCCAGTCAGCCTGGTTGCGCAAGGGCATCAACGCATAGTTCGCCCTAATCTTGCCACTGTCAAATCTCCCTTTCAACGAGAAATCACCATCAAACTTCTTCTTCAGACGCAACATAAGCTCCGTAAAAGGAGGACGCTCATCAAATACTTCGAGTTCTTGTTCCATGTTATCATCAAACAACCCATCTCGTTTACTAACTGTGCCTCCATAAAACAATCTGAATACAGTGTCCATCTACAAAGTCAATAGTGGAACTAAGGTCAAGTGATGGTCTTCTCAAAAGTAAAGAATGACGTAACTACTTACTAAGTTGCCTTCACTAACCTAACTAACATATTAACCTAACCTAACCTAACCTAACCTAACTAAGTAACTAACTAAATATCCTAACTAACTAACAAACAAACTAACTAACTAACCTAACCTAAGCTAAGCTAACCTAACCTAACCTAACGAAATAACTAACTAACTAACTAACCTAAACTAAACTAAACTAACCAAGTCAATAGTTTAACTAACTAACTTACTAACTAACTAACTAAACTAACCTAAACTAATAAACCTAAACTAAAAATGAAAACAAAAAAGGAATAAAGTTTGCCTTCCGGTCGTGGAGGATGGTGGAGAGGGTGGTGAAGGGTGGCGTCGGTCCGGTGGCAGCCGGCCGACCACCGCCTGGCCTAGCAGAGCCCCTCTGCGGGCGGGGCGCTCCGGGGCGGCCCTGCCTCGTCCGGGGCGGCGCGGGGCGGGGCGGGTACAGGGCCGGGTCGGGGCGGCGCGGGCACAGGGCCGGCGGCGAGGCGGAGCGGCGGCGCGGCGGCAGCAGCGCGGCGGCGCGGCGAGGCGGCAGCAGCGTGGCGGCGCGGCGAGGCGGAGCGGCGGCGTGGCGGCGGTGCGGGCGAGGAAACAGAGGAGGAGGAAGGCGGGCGCGGCGGC
Organism: Coix lacryma-jobi var. lacryma-jobi; assembly: GCA_009763385.1. Classification (NCBI taxonomy): domain Eukaryota; kingdom Viridiplantae; phylum Streptophyta; class Magnoliopsida; order Poales; family Poaceae; genus Coix; species Coix lacryma-jobi. The sequence continues at coordinate 30,019,560 of CM019827.1, read as the reverse complement.
CAGATCTAGATGGGCTTTGCCGCGCCACCCCGCCTGGCGCGGCAAAGCCGTTGACCGCGTCAGGCCGCCTGGCGCGGCAAACGCACTAGCCGCGCCAGGCGGGATGACGCGGCAAACTGACGAGCGGGGCCCACGCGGGCCTGCGTGGCCGGGCGGTGACACGGTGGCGCTTTTGCCGCGCCGCCATGCATGGCGCGGCTAACGCTTTTGCCGCGCCATTGGGGACGGCGCGGCAAAAGGGTTAGTTTTGTTAAAAAAAAAGACAGTGTTGTTTATGAAATTTTTTATTTAATTGGGTTATTAATAAAAAAAAATCAACGAAGAAACGCACCGCGCCTTTACTTTGAAAGAGAAAAAAAAACAGCTCGAAGAAACGTCGGTCGGTTTCTTTACTGACTGACTGAAGCACGTTACACGTACGGAGTACGTGGCGGGTGGATAGAGCTAGCCCAAAAGCCCCCAAAACAGCGAAACAGCTGTAGCATCATCACTCTGTGTGCCCGCTGGCTGTTGGCCGCCGCCGGCCGGCCGGTGCGCCTCCCGTGCCCGCCCGCCCCCGCGTGCGCGCGTGTCCAGTGGTGATGCGTCGCGGGTAGGGTATGGTCGCAGTAGGGTTCACAGAACTGGGACGATTGCGATCGCGCACGTGGCGCTGTCGGGTCGCAAAGGGACGGACGGACGACTGCGAATTTTTTTTTATTAATAACCCAATTAAATAAAAAATTTCATAAATAACACTGTCTATTTTTTTTTTGCAAAACTAACCCTTTTGTCGCGCCGTCCCCAATGGCGCGGCAAAAGCGTTAGCCGCGCCATGCATGGCGGCGCGGCAAAATCGTCACTGTGGCACCGCCCGGCCACGCAGGCCCTGGTGGGCCCCCCTCGTCAGTTTGCCGCGCCAGGCGAGCTGGCGCGGCTAGTGCGTTTGCCGCGCCAGGCGGCCTGGCGCGGTCAACGGCTTTGCCGCGCCAGGCGGGGTGGCGCGACAAAGCCGATCTAGATCTGGCCGCCGCGCCGAGCAGCAGGCTCCTCCTCATTCCTCTCTTCTCCCAAACCAATTCAATCCAATCCATTCCATATCATTTCATTTCATTCCTCCTCTCTTCATCTACCTCCCTCAATCAAACTTGTCTACAAGAGGTATTTTGATCCATATTATTGTTCTTTATCCATATTTGCAATGTAGGATTGAACCATATTTTTGTAAGTTAAGGTTTGTAGACAATATTTATTTTGATACTGTCGTGACGTTAGTTGTTAATTAATGATGGATTTGTTCATGTATTAGACTTTTTATATCTGTTTTGCTTAATATTTTGTTCATTTTGTGTACAATTTTTTGTGTAATATTTGTTACGTCATTATGTAGATTTATAATTAATCATGAATGTATGTGTAGCGTTGACATATTTTTTATTGTTAGGATGCCGCGGCGTGGCAAAGCTAGTAAGACAAGGTAACATCGGTACATTGTTGATTTATTTGTCTGTTTTAATGAAGTAATTTTGTGTTATGTTCATTTGTTATTGCGTTGATGATTGTAGGCAGCCTCTCACGGGCAATGCCTATGCCCGTTTGCCATTGCCTAGCGGTGTTCCGGTGCCCATGTGCTACTGCGGCGATGATTGTAAGGTCGCAATATCTGATGAGGGGCACACATACGGTCAGAGGTATTGGATGTGTGAGAATTATGCCTTTGACCCTACACCTAAACAGATCCGTATTGGACTGATGGTGAGAAGCTGATGGCTTGTTCTATACATGAATGAAAAATCATTTATATTTTATTACCTAATTGATTTAGCCTTTGACCCTACACCTAATTGATTTTATCATCATCAGAATCATAGTTTTCATCAAACAATTGTGCCTCCTGGTCCTCCTGCTCCTGCCGCTCTAGGTCGGCCACATCAAAATCATTGTTTATTTGACCGACGTCAGCGTGGACATTTTCAGATGGATACACCGTCTCCTGCGTGGGGGTGACCATCAACGTCCATAGTCATCGGAGCTGCATCGTCATCATCCCCTACCTCCTGTGCTTCACCTTCGTTGCCATCATTGGACGCCTCTGCCTGCTTCCTCCAACCATCCTCTACCACGATCTCAGCCATGGTCGAATTGGATGCCATAACGATCGTCTGGTATTTTGCCCAGTCAGCCTGGTTGCGCAAGGGCATCAACGCATAGTTCGCCCTAATCTTGCCACTGTCAAATCTCCCTTTCAACGAGAAATCACCATCGAACTTCTCCTTCAGACGCAACATAAGCTCCGTAAAAGAAGGACGCTCATCAAATACTTCGAGTTCTTGTTCCATGTTATCATCAAACAACTCATCTCGTTTACTAACTGTGCCTCCATAAAACAATCTGAATACAGTGTCCATCTACAAAGTCAATAGTGGAACTAAGGTCAAGTGATTGTCTTCTCAAAAGTAAAGAATGGCGTAACTACTTACTAAGTTGGCTTCACTAACATATCTTCAGTAATATTTCGTCATACCCTAACTAAATACCCTAAAACCCGAACTAACATATCTTTACTAACAACCTATGTCACTAAGTAACTAACATAACTGAAATCACTAAACTAACTAAGTCTCTAACTACCTAACCCTAAGTCACTAACTACCTAACCCTAAGTCACTAACAACCTAACCCTAACTCACTAAACTAACCTAACCCTAACTCACTAAACTAACCTATTTCACTAACCCTAAGTCACTAACCCTAACTTATTAAACTACCTAACCTAACTCACTAACTAACATTTTGCTAACTAAATAACTAACTAACTTTGCAAAAAAAATAAAAACTAAAATTAACTAACAAACAAACCTGAGATTCAGGTGCTTGAGCTGGGGAGAGCGAACGGGGGGAGGGGGCCGGCCGCCGGCGAGCTCCACTGGCCGCCGACGAGCTCCAATGGCCCCCGGCGAGCACCACTGGCCGCCGGCGAGGTGCCCTGTCCGGCCGGATGGAGGGCGGGGACGGGCGGCCGAGGCACGGACGTCGGCGGACGACGGGACGGCGGCGGCGGCGAGCTGGAGCGGCGGCGGGACGGCGGCGGCGGCGGGCTGGAGCGGCGGCGGTGGCGGCCGTTGCGGGCAGCAGAGGGAAGGAGGAGGAAGAAGGGCGCGGCGGCCACATCTAGATCGGCTTTGTCGCGCCACCCCGCCTGGCGCGGCAAAGCCGTTGACCGCGCCAGCCCGCCTGGCGCGGCAAACTGACGAGGGGGGCCCACCAGGGCCTGCGTGGCCGGGCGGTGCCACGGTGGCGATTTTGCCGCGCCGCCATGCATGGCGCGGCTAACGTTTTTGCCGCGCCATTGAGGACGGCGCGGCAAAAGGGTTAGTTTTGCAAAAAAAAATAAACAGTGTTATTTATGAAATTTTTTATTTAATTGGGTTATTAATAAAAAAAAAATCACGACTGCGCCCCGAAAGCAGTTTTCTGGTGTATACATGCTGGGCATGTGCGCCCTCGCCGGTCTCGGGTGTTCGTTTCCCTGACAATTTTTTTTCAGCCACATCGAACGTTGTGGCACTAGTTTAGCCTATTAAAAATAAACTAATTATAAAACTAATTACAGGGTCATATGCTAATTACTGAGACGAATCTATTAAGGTAAATTAATTCATCATTAGCGAATGTTTACTGTAGCACCACATTGTCAAATAATGGACTAATTAAGTTTAATAGATTCGTCTCGTGAATTAGTCTCTGGCTGACAAATTAGTTTTTTAATTACTATATTTTTAATAGGCGAAACTAGTGCCGCAACGTTCGATGTGACTGGAAAAAAAAATTTGCCAGTGAGACGAAACTCCCATCAGTTTCTGGAGGCCTCGGCAACGTAGCTAGGCTAGGCGCGCTGGCCGCGGGGTGTTCCGCTTCCGCTTCCGCTTCACTCTGCGCTGCCGTACGTTTTCCATCCGCCTCCGACTCGCCTCGTTTCGTGACCGGATGCGGTGCACCAATGGCCCCCGAACGCCTCACGTGTCCAAACGCAAAGTGGCACATGTGGCATTGTATTTGCGCCTCCGGCTTCCTGGGGACCCTGCCGGACCGCGCGGTACGTGCATGCATGCACCTCGCCAAGTTGCCATGGTACGCGCATCGGCCTCTGTCCTCTGATGACTCTAGGGGAGGACTAGCTAGAGGGAAAATCACATAATCAAGTCATGGCATGGCACGCGAGACAAAATTACACTACCAATTTCAAAACACACACACACACACTACCTCATTAGTAATGACACACGAGCCCCAAGCTCCAAAGTCATGGCCAAGCTTGACATGGGATATTGGGATAGGTAAATCTAGTTTGCCACAATACTGTGAGTCTGTGATCATCACATGACTTAATACTTTCTTGAGACAACAAAGTTGTCAAAATACTCTAAATTAAATTTAATACTCTCTCTGTCCCTGAATAAATAACTTTCTAGACTTATATTAAGTCAAATTTGAAACATTAACCAAAATTCTAGAAAAAAAAAGTCAAGATTTGTACTAACAAATTTGTATCATTAGATGTAACATAGAATATATTTTCATAATATGCTTATTTAATGTCATAGATGTTATTTTTTTTATAAATTAGTCAAATTCTAAAAAAATTTGGTCAACACGGACTCTAGGATTTTTTTTAAGGACGAAGTGAGTATGTGTCACTTGGCTAGTTGCCTGAAAACCGTTTCAAGCACAACTACAAAGATTGGTTTATTTGCTTAATAAATTACTCATATGTCTCAAGCAAACGCACATACACCCTCGGGCTTAAAGCAAACACACAAATAACCCCCGGTAAGTAAGAATCTTAATAAATAGGATTTGTTTTGAATAATCAAAAACTGAAGGCCACCTGAACAAGTCAGATTATTTAACAATTTGTGACTACTAATATTTGTAAATTGTTTTATAAAAGAGAACCAAATCCATTATTATCTACTCCCTCTGTTCCAAATTATAATTAAGTCGCTTGAAATTTTTATACATAGATTTTGCTATTTATCTAGGCAAATGTTATATCTAGATACATGGCAAGATTGAGGTGCCAACAAAGTCAAACTGCATTATAGTTTGAAACAGAAGGAGTAGATAAATATTATTAGAAAACTTGGGTAAAAATAGTTTATTTGGCTCTGGTTGCCCAACCTAGAGAAAACTTTGGCTCAGCACTAAACCATAACCCCCTTTCAGCATGACCGGTATGACTATACGGCTAGCAAATGAAGGTACGCCTTGGTTCTCTTCTCCTTTCTCACACTACTTATGACCCATTCGACACACCGTCACTATGCCTTGCCTCCCTGTCTAGTCAATTCCATCACCTCCTAACATGTGGTTTGGTCTTGAAGAAAATGTCTTTACGCCCTCTATTCGAGGCGCCTCGCTATGATCAAGCTTAGAAAATTGACCCATATGGTTGTACCCAGGCCATCACCTTAGTCGCCCATTGTAAGCTTTGATGATCCTTTGTCCCCTCGGTCTTGTCCACATTATGTGCGGCCAAGATGCCACCTTAGGACATCCTTAATGGCAAATTATAACAACTAGTTAGATGAGACTGGAAATAAAAAAAATAGCATTACAGTGGAGGGTTATGAGAGATTAGTTTTTGGACGATCATGTTACACTAGGTGTTCTGGAGCCGTTAGCTTTTTATCACGTTTCTTGATAGCTAATAGAATCCTTTTTTGATTAGGTATTTAGGAATTATTGGGACACCCTTATCCTGGATTATTAGGATTGCTAGGCCCAACCCTAGCCCCAAAATCCATGGCTTTGGGTGGGTATGGACAACTGTGCCGCCTTCATTGACCCACACTGTCGGGGGACCGCAAAAGGGGTACCCCCAATCAACGCAAACAAATAGGTTAAACCTAGAACACCAATTAATAACAAATCTAGCAAGTCTAACCTTCTAAAAAACCAACCCCTCGAGGCCTACAACGCTGGCCCACCAAGCCGAAGCCCGAAAACCTTTTAAGCGGAAAGTAGGCTGTGTCAGCCCTCCAAACCAGGCCTCGGGCGAACGCTCGTTCTCCGTCTCGCCCGAGCCCTCCAAACCAGGCCTCGGGCGGACGCTCGTCCTCCGTCTCGCCCGAGCCCTCCAAACCAGGCCTCGGGCGAACGCTCGTTCTCCGTCTCGCCCGAGCCCTCCAAGCCAGGCCTCGGGCGAACGCTCCTTCTCCGTCTCGCCCGAGCCCTCCAAGCCAGGCCTCGGGCGAACGCTCATTCTCCGTCCTGCCCGAGCCCTCCAAGCCAGGCCTCAGGCAGATGCTCAATCTCCGTCTCGCCCGAGCCCTCCGAGCCAGGCCTCGGGCTGGCGCTCGTTCTCCGTCTCACTCGAGCCCTCCGCGTCAGGCCTCGGGCGAGCGCTCCACTACCCTTCAAGCCTCCCGCAAGAAGGAAGCTCCCTGCTTCTCAGCTCTGACAACCGTACTAGCCCCATACTGCGCATTTAATGCGTCCACTTACTCCGGTCACATCCTCCGGTACACAGCGTGTGCCACAGTGAACCGGAGCCAGAGTCAAACCTCGTTTTCACCACAAGCATGGGCAAAAAGGCACGAGTATAGCACTGTTCGGCCATACCACGCGCTGTAGCACACTCGAGCTTCACCCCGAGGCCTGGGTTCCCGCTGTACGCCAGGGCGTTCCGGGACTTGCCCATACCTGCGGGGGCTGGAGCCTCCCGTAGGCGCCACCTCGAGGCCAGCCCAGCGCCCCTCGAGCCCGGACTGCTTTCACGCTATTGGAGGACAGGTACCCCAAGACCCGGAGGGACCCCGCCGTGTCCTGTACGTGCCGGGATGGGTGTTGTACGACTTCCACATCGCCACGCCTCCACGTCCACGCCCGGGATGGAGGCCACGCATCAAGGACGCCTCAACAGCAACACCCACGTTGGTTGCAGTGACTTCGACAAGACAGAGTTCCTACCCTTCGCCATATCGAGCGCTGTACATGTCAATCCTGTGTAAACCCTGGCCTCCTCTTGTTCTATAAAAGGGGACGCCAGGGCCCTTCGCGCGCAAGAGACAACGCACGAGTCTACGGTTACACACGGGCTTGCGCGACACGAGTCCACACACACACACGAGTCCAGACTCCGGTCCACGCTCATTGAGCTTGTATTGCCCCTGTACAAGCACTTAGGTGCAAGTAATACAAGAACCTCCTCCCCCAGCTGGACGTAGGGCTTTCTTTGCCCGAACCAGGATAAATCCTTGTGTCATCTTGCATCACCAACCAGGAAAAGAGCACGCGATCACATTACTCGTTGGTGTCAGACCCCCGGGATCGAAACACCGACAGTTGGCGCGCCAGGTAGAGGCCTTCGCGTGTCCGAGTCGATTTCTCGTTGTGTCCTGGATGGCTTCTTCCACTCCTTCGTTCTCTGCTGGTGCCGTCATCTGGTTCGGGAGCCTCGAGTTCCTGGCCACCGGCAGCGGCAACGAGCTGACCCTGCTCTCCACGGAGAGCCCGAGCGGAGGGCGTGTCACGCCACCCCGCGCGGGGGGCGTGGCGCGTCGCCCGCACCACCACGCGACGCCACCTCGCGAGCGACGCCGTCGCCACCATCGTCGCCAGGCGCAGGCAGTGCCTGCGGCGTGCGCCCACTTCCCCACGGCCGACGCAGAGTCCCCGAGGGGAAACCTGCCCGGCGCGCGGCCGGAGACTTCTAGGGCGCGTGCGCACTCTCCCAGCGAGTTCGCGTTCGTCACGCGCACGGACCGGGAGCCTGGCTAGAGGCCCCCGAGCCGTGCTCCGTCGACACCACCTGGCCCCCTCCCGCACGGGGTGTACCGCGCTCGACGCCAGCGGTTCCCGTTTAGCCTCAACAACTCCGTGGCTGTTTACGCCCACCACCTCGACGAGCGCCGTCAGGACCGGGCGGCCGCAGAGCGGGAGGAGCGTCCGGGCGTACTCCTACGAGCCACCACCGACCTAGAGATCGTCTACCCCGCGCGCGTCGATCGCGGCCTCTCACGAGCCGTCGAGCCACCTCGTCGAGCCACCTTCGGGGAGTGGTACCGCGAGCTGCAGTCCCAGCACGAGCCAAGGCGGCGCGACGTCAACAGCTCTGACTCCGACGAATACGACTACCACGACCCTGACCTCTGGGATCCCACCAGGGAGTGCTTCCAGCTCGAAGGGGTCGTGGACGATGCCGAAGACGACGGCGACGACGACACCAGGCCGGCGCTCAACCTCGAAGAGCCCGGAAACGTGGCTGCGGCAGGAGGATCACGCGTTCAGGGGAGGAACGAACCCCCGGCACCGGCTGCACCATCTCAGCACGGCGACGACCAGGCGGCGCAGCTCGCGCAGCTGCGGGAGGCCATCGCCAAGGCTGAGGAGGAACGACAGCGCCTGCTGCAACTCGAGAAAACTATAGCACAGGAACCAGCCCAGCCTCGAGGCGCCGGTGTCCGTGGCCGCGCTCGAGAGGTCCACCGACAGATCCTCGAGGACGGGGCACCAGCACGCCCCGAGCTGCGTTTCCCGCGAGCCGGGCAGAACGTGGTGGCGGCGGCAATGCTGCTCCGCGATCTACCCGCCGTCTCCAACCCTGACGCCAGACGCATGCTCGGGGAAATGAAGAACCTCCTCGAGACAGCCGCTGTGCAGCAGGCCGAGAGCTCAGCCTCGCGACGGCGCGGGGCGGCCTCGGGGAAACCAGCAGACACGCCCCGCAACGAGCGCGAGACGTCCGTCCACCAGCCGGACGCCTCTCGAGCTAGGCCAGTCCGGGAACGGATCGTCGACAACCGGCCACCTTGAGATCCCAATGACGCCCGCAATGATATCAACCGCCAGCGCAAGGACAAGGGGGCCCAAGAGCGTGGCTATAGCGCCCATCGAGGGGGGCACTACGACAGTGACGAGGACCGGCAAGCCCTCGAGCCCCCGGGCCCCAGATTCCTCAGCCGGGCCATCCGCAGCTCAACCCTTCCCGACCGCTTCCGACCACCGACCAACATCATGAAGTATGACGGGGAGGTCGAGCCCAAGCTCTGGCTCTCGGACTTCCGCCTAGGCTGCCAACTGGGTGGAGCGAAGAGCGATGACCGTGTGATCATACGCCAACTCCCACTTTACCTCTCGGACACCGCCCGCCGGTGGCTCGAGGGGCTCCCGCCGGATCAGATCCATGACTGGGCCGACCTAGTCAGGGTCTTCGACGGGAATTTCAAGGGGACTTGCGTGCGCCCAGGCAACCCCTGGGATCTACGGCGTTGCAGGCAGGCAGCGGATGAGCCCCTCCGCGACTTTGCTCGGCGATTCTCGAAGCAGCGCCTCGAGCTCCCCCACGTGCCTGATGAGGACGTCATCTCAGCGTTCCTCGCGGGCACGACATGCCAAGAGCTAGTTCATGAGCTAGGGCACTACCGTCCCAGGACGGTCGAGGACCTGATGGATCGTGTCACCAGCTTTGCCTCAGGCGATGAGGCAGTGGGGGCTTCTTTGGCCGCTCCACGGACAAAGGTAAGGCGGTGACCGCGCCGGAGGGCTCGGACAAGGGCAACGACGCCAAGAACCGCAACAACAACAACAACAAAAAGAAGAAGAACAAAAGCAAAGGTCAAAAGGCGAAGCGCGACGCCGACGACGACGACGATGAAGAAGTGCTCATGGGCGCCCTCGACCATAAGAAACCTCGAGGCCCCCCTGACGGGGTTGTTTTCGACCAGATGCTCGAGGACCCCTGCCCTTATCACAAGGGCCCCGTGAATCACAAGCTAAAAGACTGCCGACTGCTGAAGGGCTTCTACGCCAAGCTCGACGACAAGAAGGAGGACACGCCTAAGGGCAAGGACAACAAACAACGTGACGACGGGGACGCGGGTTTCCCCCCGGTGCGTGACTGCTTCATGATCTACGGGGGCCCAACCGTCGGGCTCTCAGCTCGGGAGAGGAAGAAGGATCGCCGGGAGGTCTTCGCACTCCGCCACGACACTCCCCAGTACCTCGACTGGTCTGACGCGCCGATCACATTCGACCGTAATGACCATCCGGACCATGTCGTAAATCCGGGGGCGTACCCCCTCGTCGTCGACCCCGTCATCGTCGACGTACGGTTCTCCAAGGTGTTGATGGATGGGGGCTCGAGCCTCAACGTCATATACCTCGAGACTCTCGACCTCCTGGGGATTTCGAGGGATCAGCTCCGACCCAGCGTCGGGGGGTTCCACGGAGTCGTACCAGGGAAGAAGGCTCACCCCCTCGGGCGCATCGACCTGCCGGTTTGCTTTGGCACGCCGGCTAACTTCCGCCGGGAGACGCTCACCTTCGAGGTGGTTGGATTCCAAGGGACCTACCACACCATCATCGGTCGGCCAGGCTACGCCAAGTTCATGGCGGTTCCCAACTACACGTACTTGAAGCTCAAGATGCCGGGGCCAAAAGGGGTCATCACCATCGACACCTCCTACGAGCACGCGTACCACTGCGACGTGGAGTGCGTCGAGCGTGGGGAGGCCAACGTCCACCTTGACTTGCTCGAAGCCCTAGCGGCCCTGGCCACCGAAGAGGCCCCTGAAGCGAAACGCCACGCCGGCGCCTTCGAGCCGGCAGAGCACACCAAGCTGATACCCGTCGACCCGACCTCGACCGATGGCAAGACGCTGGCCATCAGTGCCAGCCTCGAGCCTAAATAGGAAGCAGTGCTCGTCGACTTTCTCCGCGCGAACATCGACATGTTTGCGTGGGGCCCCTCGGACATGCCAGGCATACCGAGGGGAGTCACCGAGCACGCCTTGGAGATCCAGGCCGGGTCCAGACCGGTGAAGCAACGCCTGCGCCGCTTCGACGAGGAGAAGCGCAGGATCATCGGCGAGGAGGTGCACAAGCTTTTGGCGGCTGGATTCATCAGGGAGGTATTTCACCCGGAGTGGCTAGCTAACCCTGTACTAGTTAGGAAAAAGAATGGAAAAATGCGGATGTGTGTAGACTACACTGGTCTGAATAAAGCGTGTCCAAAAGTCCAAAAGTACTTTCATTTCTCGATGCGTATTCCGGCCACCACGACCAGCCCAGGGTGACGATCCCCCCGAGTCCCTTCTCCTCTATGTGGCCGCAACCACTCAGGTGGTCAGCGCGGTCATAGTCGTCGAGAGGCACGAGGAGGGTCGTGCGTTGCCGGTCCAACGGTCGGTGTACTTCACCAGTGAGGTGCTCTCCGAGGCCAAGGCCCGGTACCCGCACATCCAGAAGCTGCTCTACGACATCATCATCACGAGGCGCAAGCTCCAGCACTACTTCCTCGCTCATCCCGTAACGGTGGTGTCATCCTTCCCCCTCGGTGAGATCATCAACAATCGGGAGGCCACGGGGCGCATCGCCAAGTGGTCCGCCGAGCTAATGGGGGAGGCCATCACCTACGCCCCGCGAAAAGCCATCAAGTCGCAAGCGTTGGCGGACTTCGTTGCTGAATGGACCGACACCCAGCTCCCGCCGGCACAAATCCAAGCCGAGCTCTGGACCATGTACTTCGACGGATCCCTCATGAAGACGGGGGCAGGCGCAGGCCTGCTCTTCATTTCACCCCTCGGAGTCCACATGCGCTACCTGCTACGCTTGCACTTCCCCGCCTCCAACAACATCGCTGAGTACGAGGCCCTCGTTAATGGGCTGCGCATTGCCCTCGAGCTCGGGGTCCGACGCCTCGACGTTCGAGGGGACTCGCAGCTCGTCATCAACCAGGTTATGAAGGCTTCAAGCTGCATCGATCCCAAGATGGAGGCACACTACGGGGAAGTGCGCAAGCTAGAAGATAAGTTCTACGGCCTCGAGCTCAACCACATCGCTCGAAAGTACAACGAGGCAGCGGACGAGCTGGCTAAGTTAGCATCCACGCGTGGCACCATCCCCCCGGATGTCTTCTCGAGGGATATCTTCGAGCCATCCGTCAAAATCGGCCCGGGGGCTGGCCCCTCGACGCCACCCCTCGAACCAGACACGGGGGCTCGACCCTCAATGCCACCCCTCGAGAATGACCCCTCGACATCCGCTGAGGCGATGCAGATCGACGCACCTGCCTCTTCGTCATCACGACCCCTCGACTGGCGGACGCCCTTCCTCGACTACCTGACGCAAGGCGTGCTACCAGAAGACAAGACGGAGGCCCGACGCATCGCTCGAAGGGCCAAGACCAACGTCATCTACGGCGACGAACGAGAGCTATACCGTCGAAGCCCATCGGGAATCCTTCAGCGCTGCATCACCCTCGAGGAAGGACGCTGGCTCCTCGACGACATGCACTCGGGGGCTTGCGGCCATCACGCAGCGCCAAGGACCCTGGTAGGGAACGCCTTCCGACAGGGCTTCTACTGGCCAACCGCCATCGGAGACGCCAAGTGCCTGGTCCAAGCTTGCCAAGGGTGTCAGTTCTACGCCAAGCAAACGCACCAGCCCGCGCACGCCCTGCAGATGATCCCCATCACTTGGCCGTTTGCCGTCTGGGGGCTCGACCTCGTGGGTCCCCTCAAGATGACAACTGGAAAGTACACGCATGTGCTCGTGGCCATCGACAAATTCACCAAGTGGATCGAGGCCAAGCCCATAGGCGACCCCACCTCCGAGAAGGCTGTCGAGTTCATCGCCGACATCATGTACCGGTTTGGGGTGCCTAACGTCATCATCACCGACAATGGCACCCAATTCACGGGCAAAAAGTTCACCAACTTCTGCGACGACAACAACATTCGCGTGACCTGGGCCTCGGTCGCGTACCCTCAATGCAACGGGCAGGTCGAGCGCGCCAACGACATGATACTCCATGGGCTGAAGCCGAGGCTGTTCAAGACCCTCAAGAATTTTGGAAAAGGGTGGGCTGCAGAGCTCCCCTCGGTGCTGTGGGGCCTCAGGACTACGCCGAGTCGAGCCACCGGGTTCACTCCGTTCTTCCTAACCTACGGCGCCGAGGCTGTCCTACCTACGGACCTCGAGTACGGTTCCCCTCGACTTCGAGCCTACAACGAGCAAACCAACGACGAGAGGCTTGCCAACGCCAAGGACCAGCTCGAGGAGGCTCGAGACATGGCGCTCATCAACTCCGCGCGCTACCAGCAAATACTTCGACGCTACCACGACAAGCACGTGCGCAAGAGGGACCTGGCGGTAGGGGACCTTGTGCTTCGACGTCTGCAAGATAATCGAGGGCGCCACAAGCTCACCCCTCCATGGGAGGGTCCATACACCGTAGCTGAGGTGCTCAAGCCAGGAACGTACAAGCTCTACGACGGTCAAGGCAGGATCCTGGCGAATGCGTGGAACATATCTCAGCTACGTCGCTTCTACCCTTAAAGGCCTCGAGGCCTTGTTCATTTTGTTGCTTTGTACAAACATGTCAAACATGAATGAACAAACTCGCGCACTGTCATTCATTTTACTTAGCAACTTAAGGTAGCCTCGACCCTGCCTTGCTCAGGGTCGAGCCTCCCTCGGGAGCTGACAGGGGGACCCCCCCAGACTCCGGAAAAAACGCGTTTTCTTTTCAAAAATTCGACCCTCGTCTCGATTTGCACCTCGAGCATACTAGCAGCGTCTAAATCCGTAAATACCCTGAGCCTCCAAGAGTCGGGGGGCGTCGACGTAGACGGCCACCTACGCCCCCAGGCTACGGTACCCTACCTACGCCTCCTCTCGAGGTACTCGTGGCGCGTATCGAAGGAACACGGACCAAGCCGGTTGAAGCTCGAGCTAGCGATAAAGAGAAATGATCGAATAAATTTGAAAAGAAAACAACTTCTTTAAATAAACAAGTCATATACACATATTGACCTCGACGGGCCATAAGTCATGATTTGAATTCTTACAAGGGCCTCGACGCCCAAATTTGGCACGCAGGCCTCATTCTTCATCCGTCTGGAATTCCTCCCCAAGCTCTTCTGCCGAGGGCTCAGCCTCGACATCCGGGCCAGGAGGAGGGGGGCCACCCGCACCACTGTTCGCATCGGGAGGCAGCACGTCCTCCTCGAAGAGCTTCGCGAACGCCGCCCCCGACCTCTCCACCTTCTCCAGGATCTTGTCGACACGGCGGTCGTTCCATTCTTCATCCTTCCCCTCGATCTCGACGAAGCCCTTGGCGACGACGTTGACCGGGTAGCGGAAACCAGAACGGACGGTCGCGAACGCCTGCTTCACGCCGTGGTGGAGAGCGCTCCGGACGCGGTCTCGCGCGGCCACGTCAAAATATCACAGGGCATCCACCCGGGCGTTGCCTCGAGCCACCGCGCCCTCTACCGCGGCCACCGGGTCGACACCCCACATGGAGCTGAGTCGGTCGAGGGTGCAGCGCGCCCGTTCCGCCACCATGGTCTCACCCCGGAGTTGCTCCACGAGAGTCTGATTCGTCTCACGGAGCTCCTCGGCGGTCTTCTCGACGTCTATGCAACAAACAGAAGGGGGTAAGTCCACGGCGTGGCAAGAATCCCGAAATCAAAGCAAGACAGGGCATGAAGATTACCTTGGCAGTGCACGCCCAGAGCGGCGAAGTCGCTGGTAAGGACCTCAACGCGCTGCTCTAGTGCACGCTTCTGGGACAACACGTCGAGCTTTTCGCCCCTAAGGCCCTCGACCAGCTTGCCCGTCTGCGCAAGGGCCAGATCCTTCCGGACCACCTCCTGCCGCGCTGCCTCCTTTGCAGCCAGGGCGGTGGCGGCCTCGCTCTTGGCCTCCTCGGCCTCTTTCTTCGCCGCCTCCGCTGCAGACCGGGCGGTGGCGGCTTCGTTTTGGGCGTCGACGGCCTCCTTCTTCGCCGCCTCCGCTGCAGACCGGGCGGTGGCGGCCTCGCTTCGGGCGTCGGCGGCCTCCTTCTTCGACGACTCCACCGCGGACAAAGCGGTGGTGGCCTCCCTCTTAGCTTGGGCGGCCTCGTCTCGAGCCGTCTGGGCCTCCGCCTGCGCCGCGTTGAGCCGGCTCGCCATCTGCGCGTTCCGACCCAGCTCGGCGCGGAGCTCCTGAAGCTCCCCATCTGCCTTCGCAAGGGCGGCCGCCACCTGCGCGGACTTCTCCGCCTCCTCCGAGCAGGACCTCTCCGCCTCCGCCACGAGCTCGGCCACCTCCCTGAAGATGGACCGCGCCTCCCGCGGAAACCCTGCCGAGCCGGCCGCTCGACGGGGATCATGGCGCCGGACGAGCACGGCGCGTCAGGATACGGCCACGCCGATCGATCGATCTCGACGAGGGGCAGGCCCTCATCCTCCGGCTCGAGCGGTGCCAGCTGCGGCCCACCAACCGGTGGCACAGGCTGCGGCTCCCTCCGCCCCTCCGCCGTCTCCTCCCGAGGCGACGGCGCGGCCTCGCGTGGAGGCGGGGACTCGAGCGGTAGCGGATCGCTCGAAGGGTGGCTCGTCCCCAAGCTCTCCTTCCTCGCCGGGTCTTCCGGCGTCTTGTCGACCCCGGCCGGTGCCTCAAAGGCTTCCTCCAGTGTTGAGCCCTCGACCGGGGGCGACACCTTGTCCACCGACACCTCTCCCTCCTTCCCCTTCTCCGCAGGCCGGCTCGCGTCGACCGGGGACTCGAGGGCCGCCGACCCTTCAGCCCTAGACGCCAACGGAGCCATGCTTGTCTCGGGAGCTCCCCCCGAGATGGCCGTCGCGACGAGGGGAGGAGTGGCCCTCTCGATAGGCGCCACCTGAGGAGGAGGAGGAAGAGGAGGATGCGGTGCCGCGACGGACGCGGTGGCGGTAGGCTCGGCACCAGGAGCCGTGGTCCCTGCTGAAAAAGGAGAACAACGTCGTCAGAAACAGGAAAAAGCTTCGACCCCCGTGGTCGACGGCGTCGGCCTCACCAAGATCCGCGGCGGCCATCTGGCTTCCCCGAGCCATGGCTGTTCGAGCCTTCGCCAGCCAAGCGGCCTCCCCAGCGGAAGAAGGAGCCATACCTCGAGGTGCTTGGACCTCGGCAGAACTCGAGGTCTTGGCCCGCTTGGACGCCGCGGGGACCATCTCCTGCCGGGGGCGCTTTTCCCTGAAAAGCCAGAAAACAGCACATATCACCAAAGGTAAAAAGGTAAAGTTTCCCTACCAACGAAATTAAGGAGACTTACTCACCCAAAGCGAGAGCGGGGCTTCTTCCCTGAATCGCCGGACCCGCTCAAGGGCTTCGAGCCCGCCCCATGGCTCGAGCCACGCCCCTGAGCCGTCTCCATGTGGCTTGGACGGGGGGAAGGTTCCCGGTGCATCCCGTGGCTCGACCCCGGCGGAGAGCTCTCCTTTTGTCTCCCGTCCCGAGGTGGCGACCGGGTCTCTTTCGAGCGGTCATCTTGACGCCTTTCCCGCTGCGGGCTCCGAGACCTGCTCCGGCGCTCATGCTGACGGCCGTGCCCCCCCCCCCCCCCCGCACCTGCCTCCTTCTCCCGGCGGTGATGCGGCGACGGGCTCCGGGGTCACTCGCGGCTCTCGTCACGGGACGACTGGGGGCTCCCCCCTCGACGGTCATGGTGGCGCGGGCTCGATGTCACCCTCGATGCCTTGCGATGGTCGGGCCCGGAGTCCTTCTCGACGTGTTGACCGCTCCTCGACGGTCGGCCCTTCTCGAGACCCCCCGCCTGGGTCGACGCGGTCGCGACCTCCTTCTGCGCCGCAGCGATGGCGCTCCTGGTTCGAGGTTTCCTCGCGTCAGCGGGCACGTCCGGTACGGAGCTCGACGTGCCCTGGGCCTCCGACGAGGCTGGGCCTGACGGAGCCTTCCGCGGCTGCGCCCCGCGCGATCCCTTCGCCGGGGGGACCTCCAAAACATTCTCCTGCACAGAGGAGCGATCAGCCCTGACGTCGACGACCCCCGCGCGCCTCAAACGCGCATCCATCCCTTCGTCATCACTCTCCTCCTCATCGTCATCCTCCTCCTCCGAGCTCGAGGAACTGAGCTCGGGGGACTCCTCTCCAGGCTGCCGGTTACGACGAGCCTTCGCGAGCTTCTGTTCCCGGGCCGACCGGCGCAAGTTCCTCTCTTTTTCTTTCTTCTTCTTTGCATCCTTACTTTTCTTATCTTTCTGAGCAGAGAGGCGCCTCACCTGTCTTTCCGCGGTGTCCTCCCTCACCGGGGGCCTCGACGCGCGACATGTGAACCCCCCCTTTAAGAAAACAAACTTGATAAGAAAAACCATAAGGAGAATAAAACAAGATTCAGAAAAAGAGAAAGGAGGGGAGGCTCGAGACAACCTGACTCGAGGGTGGCTTACCAGGTCAAGACACCCCTCGTCCGGCGCCATGGGGACCAGGTTGGTGTCCTCGGGGACAAACGACCCATGGACTGTGATCGACACCCGGGAGACGCCCTCGCTCCGAGGCAGCCTTTCCTCGGCCATCCTCGACTCGTTCAGCGCCTCGAGCGGGGCCTTTGGTCCCATCTCATGCATGAGGAGGGGGCGGTCCGCCAGAGGAAAGACCCTCCGCTGGTGGAACGCCCAAATAACCGCCTGGACGGTCAAGCCCTTGTCCTCCACCAACGACCGCATCGTCTTCATCAGCGGCATCAGGTGGCCCTGCCGGTCCGCTGCGACGCCCCAGGTCCACTTCTCCGGGCGCTGGGTGATGACCCCACCGGTGTACTGCGGAAGGAGCCCGCCCTCATTCCGCAGGTAGAACCAATGGTCGTCCCACCCCGCCTGGTTGGTGGAAAGCTTGTAGCGGAGGTATTCGCGGGGGACGTTGGCTGACGAGGCCCCAGTCCTCGCGGTGACGGTGAGAGAGCCCACACGCACGAGCCTCCTCCCGCTAGGTTTCAAGGCCTTGAGGAAGAGCTCGCCCCGGAAGAGGTGGACGGACATCTCCCAGTGCGGCTCGATCTTCAAACATCCCTCGCACACCGCGGCGAAGATGGCGGCGTGCGAGATTGAGTTGGGGGAGAAGTGTTGCAGCTCCACCTCGAAGTGGTGAGCTAGCCCCCGCATGAAGCGGCTCGGCAGAACGCCAAGCCCCATGCGGTGGTAGCGCGTGAAGCTCACCACATACCCCTCCGGCGGGTGCGGCTCCCGGTGATCCTCCGATGGAAGAACCCACCACGCGGGTCCCTCCTGTGGGTTGGGACGAAGGAGCCCCTGAGCCACCAGCGAATCCAGCTTGCGTTGCGTCGTCTTCGACGGGTTCCAGTCTTCGGCAGGCAGCGCTGGAGTCTGAGCGGCCATGGCGGCGACGGCGCGGATTCGAGCTGCGGACGGGCGGCCGGGAAGATTCCCAATTGCAGGCTCGGGAAGAAGGCGTGCGGAGGCTACGGCGGCGGTGAAGGCAAAGGCAAAGTAAAGGGTTTCTCTCTTCTCTTTCGATATTTATAAGAGGAAACCCCAACAGGCGGGGTTTCCCACGACGGCGGAAAAAGTAATCGCACGCATTTAATGTGCTCACCTAACCGCATCTCGAGCTGGTCGACAGGTACACACGGCAACTCCGCACTCGCTCCACTCCTCCGGGCCCACCACGGCCGCCGCTCCGACTTCTTGTCAGTCGCCCTAGCGCCACGATCTCCACTACCTCGCCTAAAAAGGCGCGCCCAACGGGCGGAAGGTTTCCAAGCAACAGAGGCTTCTTCAGGAAGGTAAAAACGGGCCCCGGCCCTAAGTCTCGAAGCAGCGAAGGCTGGCCCTCGAAGAGGGTTCGACAACCGGCTTCGAGCACCCGAGTCAGGGACACCAAGGGGCACCACTCGCAGCATCGCTCGAGGGCCAAGCCCTTGAGGCCCCTCACGTGTATCCAAGGCGGGGAGCACGACATGCAGTGAGATCCCCTCAGAGGGAGGCATCGAGCCACCGGGTCCTATCGAATGGATCCGACAATCCTGCAGACTGAGCACCCATGCTTTATGAGATCGCCTCTGGGCTACAGTCGACCCCATCGAACGGGGCACGAGGTCTCACTTGGATTCCCCCGTTACCAGCTCACCGGGAACCTCGATACTCGCCCGCTCGTGGTAGTACGAGGCATCCCCCCTCGCATCCGATCGAAAGGACTCGCGGGATGACAAGCCAGGGCAACCGGCGTGCCGGACGGCTCGAAGTGCCGGCCGGTCGGTTCAGCCTGGCACCCCTCGACGAAAGAGGGTAAAAAAACTCGGGGGCTCGACACTCCCGAACCTAAAAAACACACAACTAACACTCACACTCGCAAAAAGCCCTACGAGGGAGTTCTAACCACTCCCCCGTGGCCTCGGGGGCTACACCCTGCGGGTGTCGCTCGCACGACACCCACGGAATCAAAGCAACCAAACCCTCGAGAACCGGCTAGCTAACCCTCGAGATCCTAGTCGGGAGCCCCTGCTCGAGTGCAAGCACTCAAACAAGGGCTCGGGGGCTACTGTCGGGGGACCGCAAAAGGGGTACCCCCAATCAACGCAAACAAATAGGTTAAACCTAGAACACCAATTAATAACAAACCTAGCAAGTCTAACCTTCTAAAAACCCAACCCCTCGAGGCCTACAACGCTGGCCCACCAAGCCGAAGCCCGAAAACCTATTAAGCGGAAAGTAGGCTGCGTCAGCCCTCCAAACCAGGCCTCGGGCGAACGCTCATTCTCCGTCTCGCCCGAGCCCTCCAAACCAGGCCTCGGGCGGACGCTCGTCCTCCGTCTCGCCCGAGCCCTCCAAACCAGGCCTCGGGCGAACGCTCGTTCTCCGTCTCGCCCGAGCCCTCCAAGCCAGGCCTCGGGCGAACGCTCCTTCTCCGTCTCGCCCGAGCCCTCCAAGCCAGGCCTCGGGCGAACGCTCATTCTCCGTCCTGCCCGAGCCCTCCAAGCCAGGCCTCAGGCAGATGCTCAATCTCCGTCTCGCCCGAGCCCTCCGAGCCAGGCCTCGGGCTGGCGCTCGTTCTCCGTCTCACCCGAGCCCTCCGCGTCAGGCCTCGGGCGAGCGCTCCACTACCCTTCAAGCCTCCCGCAAGAAGGAAGCTCCCTGCTTCTCAGCTCTGACAACCGTACTAGCCCCATACTGCGCATTTAATGCGTCCACTTACTCCGGTCACATCCTCCGGTACACAGCGTGTGCCACAGTGAACCGGAGCCAGAGTCAAACCTCGTTTTCACCACAAGCATGGGCAAAAAGGCACGAGTATAGCACTGTTCGGCCATACCACGCACTGTAGCACACTCGAGCTTCACCCCGAGGCCTGGGTTCCCGCTGTACGCCAGGGCGTTCCGGGACTTGCCCATACCTGCGGGGGCTCGAGCCTCCCGTAGGCGCCACCTCGAGGCCGGCCCTGCGCCCCTCGAGCCCTGACTGCTTTCACACTATTGGAGGACAAGTACCCCAAGACCCGGAGGGACCCCGGCGTGTCCTGTACGTACCGGGATGGGTGCTGTACGGCTTCCACATCGCCACGCCTCCACGTCCGCGCCCGGGATGGAGGCCACGCATCAAGGACGCCTCAACAGCAACACCCACGTTGGCTGCAGTGACTTCGACAAGACAGAGTTTCTACCCTTCGCCATATCGAGCGCTGTACATGTCAATCCTGTGTAAACCCTGGCCTCCTCTTGTTCTATAAAAGGGGACGCCAGGGCCCTTCGCGCGCAAGAGACAACGCACGAGTCTACGGTTACACACGGGCTTGCGCGACACGAGTCCACACACACGAGTCCGGACTCCGGTCCACGCTCATTGAGCTTGTATTGCCCCTGTACAAGCACTTAGGTGCAAGTAATACAAGAACCTCCTCCCCCCGCTGAACGTAGGGCTTTCTTTGCCCGAACCAGGATAAATCCTTGTGTCATCTTGCATCACCATCCAGGAAGAAAGCACGCGATCACATTACTTGTTGATGTCAGACCCCCGGGATCGAAACACCGACACACGCAGACTTATCCACTTCGTTCTAGTTCTCTCTAAGATCTAGTGCATCTCTCTCGTCTTCCCTATATATCTTGGCTTGTCTTGGGGTCCAAAGTCCTACCATCGGACACTCAGACGTGTCTTTTGGGCTGACACGACACGAAAAATAAGCTAACGTGTTATGCTTGAGACAAAACATCTTGTGGATAGACATACTGACATGAGCCTATAAAAGTATGATCCGATTTCATCGAGCTAGACACAATAGGTAGGCAACCCATTTAATTATTTATTGGAGTGACTTTTAGCAAGACATTGGTTGAGAAGTACCAAGGTTGAGATGAATGTGCTATACAAATGGGAAGGTTGGTGCATACAAACAATTCGATTTCAACATGTTGGGAAAATAACTTTGAAGAATTGATATGCTTAAAAATGACGTGTCATATGTGAGAGTGAAGTGACGATACTTTTCTTTTTGTGCTAGGACGATAGATCTGTGTTAGGTTTTTTTAGAGGAAATGAGTCCGCAAAAAGAAGCAAAAATAGAAAAAGAACAAAGAACAAAGATAAAAAAAAATAGTGCAAAATAGTGGTTGATGTCCCTGGAGACTAGCAATTTTGGATACAATAAAGGTTCAGTTATTAGTACGTAAACGAGATATCTGTGGTGACTTAAATCCGTAGCAGGTACCTACTGCTGCTGTCTTGTGAGGGCAGTCCCAACAAAATAAAGCGTTATAGCTACACACATGCATTTTTTTTTGTACGTATCACGTTTAGGGCAGGCTAATTAATCTGATTTCTTGATTGATTGCACGAGAAAAAAACGAGTCATCCCGACCATGTCATCCCATAAACATCACCTATAGCTATAGGTATAGAAATAATAATCTTGGTACGTACATACTCCCTACGTATAGAAAAAGAAAGTTGTTTTGGACAAGTTTTTGGTCAAACATTTTGAGAATATAAATCATGAATAACTTTTAAATTTTAAGTTATTGAGTTTTAAAATATAAAAGCTATATGAATAGATTTGTATTGATAAATATTTTTATAAAAGTATACATATATCATTTTCAATAAATATTTTTTATAAAAACTATGAGTCAAAATCATACTTTGGAGACCGTGTCGTTTTCCAAAACGACTTTCCCTTCCTATATACGGTACGGATCACTGGAGACAAGGACAATCTCTTGGAGCAAGCCATGATCAAACATTGTCGAGGCCCCTCGGATCTGAGCTCAGATCTGAGCGAGGAGGCCGGACCGTACCAACCGGCACCGGCTACCACAGTCGCAGGGTAGATCCCAGTCGCGGCAAAGGCTGAATTGAGAATTGAACCCCGGCGCGCGCAAAAGCTGCGTGCGAAAGCAAGACACATGCATGGGTTCACCATCATCAGGGTCAGGTCCGGTCCGGTCCGGTCCGCCCCGATCGTATCCTCATTGGCGCGCGGACGCCGATCGAGGACAGTGCACGAGTCGCCGTACGCGGGCGGCGCTTGAGGCGTGGACTTCTCGTTCCCAGATCAGCGGCAGCGATGATGCGCCTCTGCCTGGCCCCGCCCCCGAACGTGCCGCGCCGGCCATGCCATGCCAAGCGGGATGCGGCTGGCCGGCCCCCGGCTCTCGCTCGCTCGTTGCAGGCGTGTGCGTGCCAAAACAGAGCAGCATGCACGTAGAGTAGAGTACTCCGTACGCGGGCGTCACCCACCCCGGCCGTGCTCAGCGAAGCAATGATGACGCATGCCAGCAGAACTGTCAACTGTGTGGTCCATGGGGTCATGGATGGAGAGACTGGGGTGGGGAGTGTGGAGCCCCCTGTGAACCGGGCAAGCGCGTGATGGGCCAGTAACGCAAACCTTCTTGTAATACGCGTATTACTTGAGCAGGCTGATGCAATGCAACCAGAATCTGGAACTACCATTACGGCTTGGCTTCAATCGGTCTGAACTTGTAATGGTGGGTTGGTCGAGTCTCATCGGGACCTAGTACTTACTACTACACGCACGGCACAGGATGGAGCCCCCTGTGCTGTTGGTTATTGGCATTCTCTCTATTCTCTGGAATGAAAACGGTTCGAGGTTCCTCCTTTCAGAGCATTGTTTGGTTGATCGAGTCCGGGTTTCCGTGCTGTCCGCGTGCTCTCTCTGTCTAGCTCCAGTTCATGCCACGCCGTTTGTACCTCGCCCAACGGCTCAACCTACCTCGCCGTTTGTCCATCCGGAGCCACAAATGCAATTTGCCGGATGCCCGGATGGCTGCGCAGCATGCTGCTACTAGCACGCACTCGGCACTCGGCGGTAATCACCAGCGGCCGGCCCACGAAGTGAGCAACCAACTGCTGACTAGTCAGCACACGCCCTCTCCCGACTTCTGACGCGCCACTGCCGCATCCTGCCTGAGCGCCCCACAGCGGCGGCGGCAGAGGCAAGTCGAACATCCACGTTCGATATCAATTCCTCCCTCCATCGGCCATCGCCTCTTTTCCCTGTCTGTCTCTCTGCAAATTGCAGCCAACAACAACAAGGGCCGGAGCATGATTCACATGCGGCAACGCGTCGCTCCAAAGACTGTCCCCCCCGGTCCCGGTGCAGCGAACCCACCCCCGGCCTGGCCCACGCCCTCTTCCGTACGTACCCGCCCCCGTTTTTTAACGAGGCCTCTCGCTCGCATCGCACACCTCGTATCACAGACCGCAGAGCAGCAGCGCACGGCGACCGCTGGCCGGCCTCGGGCCTCCTCTCTCTCTCTCTACGCTCGCGAGTCGCGACCCGCTCCCGTGATCTGCCGTCGTCCTCAGCTCCGCCTCCGCGTATAAAAAGCGCGAGCCGGTAGAACCCAACCGAGAGTAGTCTTGGCTGCGCCAGGCCAAGTCACGCTCACGCTCACGCTCACGCACGCGTTTTCTCCTCTCTCGGTGAGGAGGAGTGAGGAGCCGCCGACCCGGGCTAAAACTGTCTGTCTGACTCTGACCACGCGGCACAGCGGCGTAGGCTGCGTAGCAGTGCGCGCGAAGCAAAGAGGCATCTAGGCGGCGGCAACGCATGGCGTGGTCGGAGACGGACGCCGCGCTGTTCGCGGCGGTGCTGGGGCGGGACGCGGCGCACCACCTGGCCACCACGCCGCCGCACCTGGACGGGCCCGCGGCGTCGGCGTCGGCGCCCGAGCTGCAGGCGCGCCTGCAGGACCTCGTCGAGCGGGGCGGGGCCTGGACGTACGGCATCTTCTGGCAGGAGTCCCGCAGCGCCGGCGGCCGCGCCGTGCTCGGCTGGGGCGACGGCCACTGCCGCGACGGCGCCGCCCCGCACCCGCACCCGCACGACGACGAGCGGAGCGTGGCGCGGAAGCGCGCGCTGCTGCGGCTGCATGCGCTCTACGGCGGCGGGGACGACGAGGGGGCCGACTACGCGCTCCGCCTCGACCGGGTCACCGCCGCCGAGATGTACTTCCTCGCCTCCATGTACTTCTCCTTCCCGGAGGGCGCGGGTGGGCCGGGCCACGCGCTCGCCTCCGGCCGCCACGCCTGGGCCACCGTGGAGGCCGGCGCGCCCGGGTGGTACGTCCGGGCGTCGCTCGCCCAGTCCGCGGGGCTCCGCACCGTCGTCTTCCTCCCGTGCAGGGGCGGCGTCCTCGAGCTGGGCTCCGTCGTGCCCGTCCGCGAGACTCCCGAGACAGTGCGCGCAATCCAGACAGCACTCGCCGTCGCGCCCCCGCCCCCGGCGCGCGAGGAATGCATGAGAATCTTCGGCAAAGACCTCTCGCCGAGCGGCCGAACCCCGCGCAGCAGCGACAGTAGTTGGGCTCCACAGCCACAGCTCGGCGCCCAACAACAAGCCACGGCGGCGTCCAGGTCCAACGAAGCCGCCGCGAGGCCCAAGGCTCCGGAGCCGCCCAGGAGCATAGACTTCACCAACCCGGGAAAGCCCGAGCAGGCGGCGGCCGCGGCGGCGGCGGCCGCCGGTGGCGAGGAGCGGAGGCCGCGGAAGCGCGGGCGGAAGCCCGCCAACGGGCGGGAGGAGCCACTGAACCACGTGGAGGCGGAGCGGCAGCGGCGGGAGAAGCTGAACCAGCGGTTCTACGCGCTGCGCGCCGTGGTCCCCAAGATTTCCAAGATGGACAAGGCGTCGTTGCTCAGCGACGCCATCGCGTACATCCAGGAGCTGGAGGACCGGCTCCGCGGCGGCGGCTGCTCGGCGGCGCGCCCGGAGAGCCCGGCCGTGGAGGTGAAGGCAATGCAGGACGAGGTGGTGCTGCGCGTGACGACGCCCCTGTACGCGCACCCCGTCTCCAGGGTGTTCCACGCCATCAGGGACGCGCAGCTGAGCGTGGCGGCGTCGGACGTGGCCGTGGCGGACGACGCCGTGACGCACACGCTCGTGCTGCGGTCGGCCGGCCCCGAGCAGCTCACCGCGGAGACGGTGCTCGCGGCGATGTCACGGGGGATGACCAGCGCCACTCCGTCCCCGTGACCCCTGTAGCGGTAGCCGTAAGTCGTCGTAACCGCACTCGCACCCGCCTCGTGCGTGCAACTGCCAGTCGTTAGTGCAAGTTTTTTTCTCTTCTTCTTCCTTGTGACTGCATGCCGGCCACGTAGTAAAGCCACAGAAAATGCAAATGGCCGGTTAATTTTACTGCTCGTTTCCTAGTTTCACGTTTGGACGAAATGCGTACACGTACTAAGGGAGGCACAGTTTGTTGTTTTTAGCTACTCCTACGTTACGTGTAGATAGTTTCCTTCATTGTTCATTCCTATAGCTACTCCTAGTGGCTGACTGATACTGGTAGTGTTGTTTACACTTGGCTTGTCGTAACTCGTTTCTGGAGATAAAAAATCTACTCCATTTGGTAGTTTGATTTGGTGTGCAAGAATAAGTGTGCCACTGTATGAATGTTCCCTGTCCACTCCTACTCCTACCTTGTGGGAAGCAAAGCAAAGCAACCGCGGAGTTCCAGGCACATCAGCTCGCTCACATCACATGTGCTCATGTTTTGCTTTGACGAGCCGAAACCGAGTATCACACTGGCTGACCGGCAGCGCGTTTTCTGCATTTTCACGTCGCCATCGCCATCGCCAAGGCGCGTGCGCGCGCGCGCGGCACCGGTCCGAAGGTTTTCTTGTTCCTCCACGAAAACCCGCGTGGAGGTCAAGCCTGGGCGTCGCGTGCGGACACACACGTCGATTCGTCGAACGGGTCTCCCCTCCAAAGCGCGGCCGGCCCGGCCCCGCCCCGCCCCAAGTCGCCGATGGCTCCCGCGCCGCTGGTCGGCAGGTGGTCGTTGTTCGCCGCGAGGCCAAACTCCAGAGAGCCCCGCGTGGCGTCCGCCCGCCCCCGGTGGTCCGCCGGCCCGAGCGGACGCGGGACGGCGGGAGCCGGGAGTGCGGGACGCCCCGGCCGTGACCCACACGCTTTGGCGGCTGGCGGGGACGTGTCGCGGCGCAGCATACGAGCGGGACTTCCGTGTAAAGCGACGCCGCGCGAATGGACGCCGGACAAGCGCGACGCCCTGTCGGGGCCCCTTCCCCGCGCTCGCGTGTACGGACGGCTGATGGGCAGAGGAGGGCCGGAGGGGCGACATGACGTGACCGGCTGGGACTGGGGCCGCCGCCGGGGCGGGGGGGGGGGGGGGGGGGGGGGGGGGTCGCCGGCGTAAAGGTACCTCAGCCGGACGAACCAAACGGAAGGCGCCGTCCGGTCCGGACGATGGATCCATCAGATGCGACGTGCCAGCAAACAAACCTTAACCGGGGGCAGCCTTTATTTCAAGGGGGTCTGTGTTTCGGTGTTTCCTGTTCGCGTGCGTGTCGTACTGGTGCGTTTCATGTGTCCAAGCACTGTCGCGCAATCGAAAGACTTCAGACTTCACCCTTTCCGGCGGCCGATCGACGCGTGTCCGGCTTTAACCGAGCAACTATACACGGGGTCTCGACCGCCGCAGAAATTGAAGAAAAAAAGAAAGGTAACGCATTGGATTGGCTCGGGTTTACGGTACTTTTGTGCGGTGGTTTCGTTGATTAAGAAGCAACGGTTATTGGTCCCACTCCCATCCACCATCCTACACAGTACCACTAGTGCGGTTTCTGTACAGTAGTGTATGTTGTTAGGCTGCACCTACTGTTCAGTATTCATTCTCTCTGAGCTGAGCCCCTGGCCTGCTGGCCAATTTGGACAAGGAAAACCGGAAAACAGACGGCGCCCAAGGAACGCGAGACAGCAGCGTACGTCCCGTTGCACGTGCACTCGATCTACCCTGCAATTTGCATGCCCACAGGCCTACGCGTAGGCGAATTCGACAATCGCAGCACGGCCGTCGCAACATTCATGGTCCTTGCAGTCGGCTACTGTTGACACGTACACGAGGAATCTATCTCAGGGTCGTGACTGTGCGTTGCGGCATGATGCTGCGAACCACGGAACCAAGGTCCTGTGCATGGTACACTGTTGTACCGGAGGAAAAAAGGAACGCGCCACCGCCAACAGTGCGTACATAGCTTGGTACACGCTGGGACAGTAGTAGAGGGCTCTCGTTGATAGGAATGGAAATAGACGTCTGAAAATTCGATTTATTACTATAACTATGTACGTACGTGTACAGGAAAACCAAAACAACTTATTATTAATTTGATGAAATGGAGGGTGTAGAAAATATGACAAAGAGTGACACTCACGCTCCTCCTATGTGCAGCATCCGTTTCCATCTCTCCTCGTTCATACTAGATCATAGTAGTACGCCGGAGTTACAAGCTAGGATGGGTCCGTGAGTCCGTCCGATCTATCAGCGCACGTCATGTTTGCATGTGCGACGATGGCGCCAGGACGGGGGACACGTGAGGGAGCTGAGTTAGGTGGGCGGTCACTCCTCAGTGCCCACTCGCTCGCTGTGTACGGCCGGGCCGAACTCGTGCACGTTATCACTCCTTTCTATACTCTGTATATACTGTACGTACAGGTTAAACGTACCGGTGCGGCGGTGCGCAGGGTACGAGAGCGCATGTGGCGACAACGCTGGCCGCCTGGCCAGCTAACGAACGCTACTAGTAGATGACAGGCGACCCTGGTACTACTAGTTGCTCTGCGCTGTTGTCTGTCCGGATCCGGAATTGCCTTGCATGGTGGTGATGGCGTCATCTTGCCTTGCATTTGCACGGGACTCTGCCGCCGAAAGCTATAGTACGTACGTACTCCGTACATTATTAGGTTGACTGTGGATAGTCTTGCTTGTGCCCGCTGCACCTGCACACTCAGGGCATGTTTGGTTGGCGGCCACACTTTACCACGTCTAAGGTTAAGTATTTGCCACATCGTGGCTTGCCACACTCTGTGGCAAAATCAAACTGTTTGGTTCAGTACTTAATTGTGGCAAAATTGTGTGGCTATTGTTTGGTTATTTGCCACAAAAATTTGACAAAGTCACTACATTATGTTAATATCAAGTCACAAACTTATAGTCCCTTCATTCCAAATTATAAGACGTTTGACTTTTTATGCTCAAGTTTGACCATTCATCTTATTTAAAAAAAATCATATGAACAAAGACAAATTTAAGTTATTGTCGAAGAATTTTTATTAATAAACAAAGCCACGATAAAAGAAGTGATATTTTGCACAAAATTTTGAATAAGACGAGTGGTCAAACTTGGTGTCAAAAAAGTCAAACGTCTTATAATTTGGGATGGATTGAGTAAAATGTTTTTAATAGATTGATAATAAATATGAAAATTAATACTAAAATAGTAATTAGTGATATATAATACCTTTCTATTTTTTTCTATTTTTATTATTCTCTCTACCCCATCCACCATCGCACGCACATGCAGCCTTATCTTCTTCTCTCATCCACGCACGCACGCAAACAACCTTATCTTCTTCGTTCATATCCACCACTCGCGATATGCCCAAGCGGTCGGTGATGGCCTTGCGTCCCACGCCCAGTGGCCCGGCATCCCGACGGCTGCGCGCCAGCGCTCGCGTATCACGGCGACCCGACGCCCGCGCGCCGGCACTCGCGCATCTCGGCGGCCCCGCATCTCGACGTCTGCACGCCGGTGCTCGCGCATCCCGACGCTCCGGTGACCTCGTGCCCTGTCGGCATATCAGTCGTGCTCCCCCGATTTTGCAGTCTTCTTCATCAAGATTTTGCAGTCTTCTTCACCATGTTTGCCTCCTCAGACTCCGTCCGCTGCGCTCGTCGACTCCTCAGACCTCGGTGGCGCGATTGGGACTGCGGCGAGGACTGCCTGTGCGGCAGCGTGCGACCACGGGCACCCTCACATGCGATTAAGGGCGGTGATGGCAACAAATTTGTGGCGGAGGCGGGGCAAAAGCTCGCCACATATCTGCGGCAAAAAGTTGTGGCAATTGCTTACAGCGAATGTGGCGAGCCTTACCTTGGTGAGCAACCAAACGTCTGCCAAATCAGTTGTGGCGAGACTAAAGTTAGGTGTGGCGACCTGTGGCGGCCAACCAATCAGGCCCTCAGACCTTTAATCACCAATTCACCATCCGTCACAACTTAAGGATGGTGCAGAGTGAAGAGGAGATGAGACAAGTAGTGATGCATGCATGGGATCAGTCCAGGAACCAAAAACACGGATGATTGCTTTTGGTGGCCAACAATAATATCTACTCCTAGATAGGTGGCATAGCAAAATGAGGTCGCTTCAGTGCTTAATTCACCACCTAAAGATAGCCCACGTGTTACGTGTACATTGCAAATTCGCTGTTTACCAATAATCTGTGCGTCCCTGTACGTGCAATAGAGCAGACATTCAGACGGCACTGCACAACTAGACATGCATGCATCTCGGTTTGCCCTCTGGGCTTCTGCACCGATCCGTTTCTGCATATGCAATGCGTGCGACTGGACCGCTATTTCCTTGAGAAACCCTTTATCCATCTACAGTACAGTACTACCTCTATGTGCATCTGGACACAAGGGAATGGTAAAATATCTGCTGACGCCATAGCTTAACGCCATAATAGTTGACCGTACCACCAGTGACACAGCGCACTCATCACTCGTCAGCTTCTAGAGTGCGTTCAAACTTGTCGTACTTGTCCTGTTCAACAGCAGGCTCCCAGCCGTAACTGAAGACTTGTAGGGCGCTGCAGATCAGCAGGAATACTAGCAATCGAGATGCAAATAACGAGACATGGACAGCTACCGCCTAAGGTCCTGTTAACTTGAGCTATATAAGTCAGTTTTAATTTATATAAATCAGCTGTAGAACGGTATTTTTTCTCTCATAATAAATTAGTCGTTTTATCTTATCAGTCGACTTATAAGCCCTGCCGAACAGAGCCACACTATATATACTACAACGTTTTAAAAAAACAACAGTGCATTTCTAAATTACATAAAAAAACTAAAATAAAAAGATATAATATTTTACCCATATCATTCCATCACACTTTTCTATAGTATTTTTTGTCCATGCAGCACCCATGCCTAGATAAAAAAGAGCCCAATTAAATAACAAAGGCAGGGTACAATCCTCGTGTTGAATCTACCAACTAACCCTAAAACTTTGGACATACCATACCATAAAATATAACATTTTAGAAGCGGAACAAAATACATGTGAATCGATGAAACAACGTTAAATCGTCGGATGAAACAGAGGCTATAAATTCAGCATTGTCAGCATTTGATCCATCAAGTTAGACACCTGATTTTCTCTCTGCGATATCAACCACCGTGAGTTTGACAACCCAACCTAGAAGTTAATATCACCGCTGGGAGTGCCTATGAGCAACATTTCCCTTGCACTCAGTGACAACTAACGATAAATTGACCTCCTACCAATGAAATCAACTATAGGAACGACGACCTTGTCATTGTCATCGTCAAAGTCATCACAAGTAACAAGGTTCTTGCCAAACGTCAATGATGATGTCACAAGTCGATGTACTTTTCCATAAAATATATAAATAAAGAGTCCATGTAATACATAATTAGTAAAGACAAAATTTGAAAAAAAAAACAAAACGTTAAAAGTTTAATCTCCAAATGAAATAAAATAAATAAATAAATAGTCTACATAAATTGTAATTAGTACATAGTTAAATTCAAAATTAAAATTAACAAATAGTATTTTGATTTTCTTATGTTGAAAAAGGCACATAAATAAATAGTAGAGAAATAATTTTAAAAGATCATCTCTTTCACTCTCATTGCCTAAAAAGTACTACACTTATCATGCTACAAAGTCTAGGTTGTAACGATCTAGATATGTCAGAAGATATATGAGGAACAGTCTCCAATAAAAATGGAACAATATTGAAAAATAGTAGTGTAGAATTTAGTTACGTTACGCCTAGATATAAAAAAGAAAACCTCCATGAGCATTTATACAAGGGGGTGTACTTAACACATGATCTTCTCGCTTCTCTGAGCTTGTTGAGTTGTCCTTTTCAATGTTATTTGATGGAAAATTTTGCATCACAGTTAATTGACGTCAATAATGAAGGGGGAAAACGACCAAAATAGCCTTTTGTGGATTCAGTTAATCCAGTGAAAATACTCTCTCTGTCCCTGAAAGAATCAATTTATAGAATCCGTGTCAGTCAAACTTTTTTTAACTTTGACTAACTCCGGTGATCTCCTTCTCCATTGTCCGGTGGCTCTTTCATTAGCCATCCCCGGCGAGTTTCGATTAGGGATAGGGTTTTATGGTTTCGGTTTTTGGGAAGACCTCCAATGGTTTGCAACCTTATAAGGGAAAAGGGACCTAGGGAAGGTTGCTTGCCCAGTGGTGGTGGCGGTTGGAGAGGCGACAAGTGAGGCGGTAAGGGCTCTGCTGGCCGGGAACAACGGGCGAGATGACCTTGATTGAAATAGGAGAGGCTAGGGGTGGAGCAGCGGAGGTGGGTCATTTTGCAGAGGTGCGGGCAAGCAACAATGTAGGATATGGTGGCAGGGTGACAGGTGGGGAGATAGCTCATGGTTGCGTAGAGGAAGGTAAACAAAAGACGTCTTTGGGAGGAGGGCTCTCGCGAAGTCGCGATTGTGTTAAGCCGAATAGGGTCTTGGAGCAGTTGCGTCATATCTAGAATTTGTGTAAAAAAACACGTAAATATCACGTGTCTAGTAAAGCGGGTTATGTTTAAGTTTTCAAGCCTCAGTGTCCTTATTATTATAGTGCCTTTTGCTGCTTTCAGGCACGCCCTTGTTGGTTATTCCTTGACATGACGAGCAGTAGTTTTATATTCTCTTAATCAGCAACGTGCAATTTGTGTGGCGACGTTAGGCACGGGCCGGGTGGGTGGGGAGTATATGCGGCCTATATGGGAAGATGTCGTTGCGACTTTAGTCACGGTTCTCTTCGGTCCTTGTCTGTTGCAACCGTATGAGAGCATTTTGTGTGATTTTTTTTAATGAAAAACGAACCCCCGAAGCCCGGTATTTTCAGTACTTTGCTATAGTAACTTGACATCAAGATTGTTAGTGACGATGGCTGATGCGTAAGCATGTAATTAATGGATGTTTGTTTCTTTCATTCAACAATCAATTTGTTTTTTTTTTGAATTAAACGGGGGAGCTTCCCCACCAATTTCATTTCATTTTTTTGAAAGTTCTCACGAACGTGACTGGTTAGAATTATTACAAGACTGGAGATAACTCTGCCAACCATGTAGGATTGAGCGGTTACATGGATTTTTGAAAGGATTTCGCCATAGAATGAGGTCGTCGCACACTTTAGTGATAATTCTTCGACTTGATGAAGTCTCATTTCTGAAGATCTCGCCGTTGCGAGAATCCCAGATTCTCCAGAGGATTCCGAGACGTACAAAGGGCCACATCTTCCTGTTCACTTGTCCTGGAGTGTTGATGTACAAAATATCCTCGTCGGTCCCCGTTCATGGTGATACCTTGTAAGCCTAGCTGTTGCCAAAGCTTTCTGCTAGAAGTGCAGCCGAAGAAAACATGCTCCCTATCTTCTATGTGACCTGTGCACCGCTCGCATTATTCATTCCTGACCACCTGCTTTGTAAAAAGATTGCATCTTGTGCTTAGTCTATCTTTGAAGAATAACCATGCGAAAATCTTGACTTTTTTGTTTGGTAATCTAGTCCTCCAAATGTGGTTGCCATTAGGATCCTGTGAATTCTGATCTGTCTTCAGGGAATCATAAGCAGCACGGACGGAGAACGGTTTGCTGTTGAGCTTCAGAAGCCTTGTGTCGGGGCAGTCATTCAGATTCACTTCCTGCAAGCATTGAAGAACAGCAGCTAGTTGGGAGCTAGCAGCGTTAGTTAGCCGAGGCCGTAAGCGCATATCAAACACTGATTCTGGAAAATGTACTGCACTGAGACATTTGGCAGTTCAATCAATTGTGGTCAAGGAGGCAGTTGCAGTTCAAATCAAGGCGAAAAAATGGTCCCAGTGTCGTGCGGCCTATAATAAGGCCATATACAGGCTCAATATGGTTGTATTTAGTTCTCAGAAGTTTTTGAGAAAAGTATTATAGCACTTTCATTGTTATTTGACAAACTTCATCTAAATATGGACTAACTAAGCTCAAAAGATTCGTTTCGACGTGTACATCCTAAAAGTACAATTAGTTATTTTTTTACAAATATTTAATGTTCCATGCATGTATCTAAAGATTGATGTGATGATGAATATGAAAAAAAATTGGAAAATTTGAAGAAACTAAACATGGCCTATGTCAAATATTGTTGTACAACCTCTTTTTACGAGGAGTAAACTAGCATAGCTTACCAAGAATCTTGCAGAAGTTCACGTGAAACAATGATGCTCCCGTAGAAATCATGAAGCTACCTATATATTCCCTATTTATTTTCCTTTTCAGAAAGAGGAAGCTAATATTACAGGGATCTCACGTGAAGCAATAATAGTGCAATGCAACGCCCTAAGGGAGAATTAGGGACCAAAGCACACTGTGCTTCAGTCCTTGGCTAGCGCAAAGCTCACACCGCGATTCCCTGTAACTCGTACGCAACTAATTGATGGCCTTTTGTTCGTTTCCTTTGATAAGCTCTTGTGGTCAAGGAAGCAGTTCAAATCAAAAGGGTAAAGATGATTCCAGCCTAGAGGCCCTAGACACAAGAGGGTCCGGGACAACAGCGGCTTCATTCCAGCAGGTAGCAGCGAGCTTGTCCCTGGCATAGTAGTGGCGTTGCCAAAATGTTTATGTTATTATAGTTGGTAAATGATCATAGTTGTTCGCACGTCTACTCACGCAAAAGAACAAAGATTGCTTAGAGCTAAATAAACTTGTAGTACGACCCCTGAGAGAAAACTAGCTGGACAGTGCCATTGCTGACCAAACATGACATGAAGCTCATCTTGTAGTGACGATGACGAGGGAGGTTGCAGATAAGATAATCGGTTGGATATTAATTTCAATCCACGAGAGGTTATGTTAGCTACACCTGTGAGACCGTCCGCACCGGGAGCCGGTACGCCATCCTCTATATGTATTTAGCGCAAACACGTCAGCACAGAGAGGTGCAGCGGGAGCCGATAAGCCATCCTCTACCTGCGTACGTCATGTAAAGCTAACGGAGACAACAGCATGTAGCGGAAGAGAAGCAGCATGCTAGCATGAGAGAGAGAGGAGGGAGGGAAGGGAGTACAACATGGGCCCCATCTAATTTTGTTTTAAAAAAATGTTATATCTCATAAACCGAAAATCCAAATTAAATTCCGATTGCACCATTGAATTCGTTGCAATTAATTCTTCAAAACTAGATCTCTCATGGATATATTTAGATAAAGTGACAAGTAGGTCCACAGTAGACAGAGGATGATATAGAGGATGGATGGATGCGGGAGAAATGAGTATAGAGGAGAGAATCTTAATGACCAGGCGGCATAGAGGATGAAAATAGAGGAACATGAGTGCGGATAGTCTGACGCTGTGACTCAACGTGACGGAGACATGCAACACATGCAACACGAACGCGAAGGCGGCTGTGACGGAGACATGCAACACATGCAACACGAACGCGAAGGCGGCTTTTTCTGAAGGGTGGCTTGTGTAGGTCACTCTTGACAGAGCAAAAAAAAAAAGTCAATGGGCTGACATGTGACATGGAACACTACGTCACTACCAAACTTTTATAATTCAGACAGCCGCTACAGCGACCCGCACTCTCTCTCCCTGAATAAATTGATTCCTAGAATCCGTATCGATCAAATTTTTTAAAATTTAACTAACTTTATACAAAAGAGTAAAAATATTTATAATATAAAATGAATATATTATAAAAATATATTCTATGATATATCTAATGATACTAATTTGATATCATAAATCTTGACGTATTATTCTAAAAATTTGGTCAAAATTTAAAAAATATGACTTAGGACAACTCTATAAATCTATTTATTCAGGGACGGAGGGAGTATAATATATCACGTCCAGCTCTCTGACTCGAACGCGTTTAAAAAATTTCGATGTACAATAGAGAGCCAGGTTGCCTGAACGGCTACAGTTCACAAAATGTTATTGTTGTACTTTTATTGTTATTTGACAAACTTTATCCAAATATGACCTAACTAAACTCAAAAAATTCGTCTCAACATGAGCAGACTAAAAATACAATTAGTTATTTTTTTACCTACATTTAATGCTCCATGTATACGTGTAAATATTCTACTGCGCAACATTTATAGAGTAATTTCATGAACTGAACAAGGCCTAAGGCAATTAGACTTTGCATCATGTCAGCCTTTCTATTAACGGCAGCACACATATATAACAGATGGGGAAAAAAACCTGGAGAAAAATTTCATGAACTTGCTAACACACATTCCCAATTACTGTACATAGCATGGGAACTCCAGGCCACCATAATGGTGGATTACTTGTTAGTAGCAAATATTCCGAACTGTATACAGTCGTCTACATCCTACACATGACACAAGTGAAACCTCTTACAGAACTAGGAGCTCTTGCAAGCCACATATGGCCCTCGTTAAAGGGTCAGAAATAGGCCTTTTGATTTGATACAGGCAAAAGAAGAGGCTCCTAAAACAAGTTCTCAGTCTGAATCTTCAAGCTTTTTGATGGCATCCTCTATTGCAGGTACAGCATTGCAAAATGCTTCCCACTGCTCCATCGTCATACTAATACCTGCACCGAGAAAATGTTAGTAAAGAGAAAGAAAGGAGATAAACAATGAAACACAAAAAGCACACCACAACATAAAACAAAGAAGAAATGACAGAAATCCAAAACATTGGCACCAGTATAAATAAACACATAATTTTGGTAAGGTGACATTAGCAAACACCTGATAAATCTTAATTTCTTTAGAAACATGCATTATAGCCATGTGGAAACAAATGACGGATCATAATTAGATACAGAATGCATAGAATCGTAAGTATAGCTCTACATAATTCTAATTCTACTGCTCCTGTTGGGGATGTCTGTTTGTTAATTGATGAAGCTTGCATATTTTGCCACCATGATTTCCTTTCCCTCTGAATCACAATCACCTTTAAGATGGTCTTGTAACATGTTTATCTGGTCAGAGCTGGTATGAACTGAACCTGCTTCCTTATTTTGCTACCTCAACTTGCCTCCTATTATTGGTAAACTTGACCTCAATGCTTAGCACAGTATTTATTTTCTGTTACAGGAAATGTTTGCTGGTGATGTTAGCCCATTACTTGATGAAGATTCCATACCATGCCGCTGTAATTTGACCACTGAACTCCATCAGCCTTCTAGGCATCTTGGACAGTAGCCGCGTCTAGTCGTCTATCTGTTCAGTCAGCTGGTATGCTCACTATGCTCCCTTCCTATATTTATTTGGTGGCTCTCACCTTGCTTTCCATGCAAATTGGATAATTGCGTTACTATTTGGGACCTTAATCAGAACTACCACAGGTTGATACTGTTAGTTCTATTCAATCATGTCGAAAGCATGAAACATCTATACTGAACACAGATGGCTCCCAATAAGGTTGATTTCCCTTTGTTTGGTTCTATTTATACATTACCTACATGCTTCACCTCTGTTCGGTGTTGGGCCATTGCTCTACATTATTCTATGTCAGATTCCAGTGCATGCCGACCAGAAGCGTAATTTCTGATATTGATTCAGACAACTGGTCAGAGCAGTTAGCTTAACGTCTGCCCTCTATGATCACTGATCACACAACTGAATCAGCAATCCATATGTATTCATTCACCTTAGGCCAACAAGGTCTTTGAGGACATTTGGGGTATGGATGGATGATGCAATCAAGGTTCCTACTAGAGATTAGAGAAGAATACAAAATTGAGTAGTGGCTGGTGGGCGTCCTTGCTACAAAATGAGAACACAATACAAAAGACAAGAACAGCTAAAATTCTCATATGTACCTCCTAGAATGTTTGGAAAGAACATAGCAGAAAAATCTTCGATGGCAAGACCCTTATGCCATGGTCACTACTTTTTAAAGTAGTGAACACAGGTTTACCAGTTATGTATTTTTTTTTTTTTGAAACAGTCTTTTTGTTTCTTTCTCCAATATGACTACATAGCGCCTTTTGTACTTACATGCTCTCTGCCTAGGCCTGCGGCATTTGCTGCAGGCATCCTGCTAGTTTACGGAAATATGGATGCATAATAGCCACAGGCAGAAAATAACGAGCTATTCAGTTCTAAGTTCTAAGACAAATTGGTGAATTAAATTCAGGAAAATCGAGACATTCTTTACTGTAAGAGTGTAATGGAAAGCTAAAGGCTGCGCAATATCTAGCTGACATTGCAGATTAAGGTCCATTCGAGTGAACATCACATCTAGCATGCATTCAAGCAGTCCATAGCGAGGTCACCTTTGGCAGAGGGCATCTCTTTGCCATCCTTCATGTAGAACTCGCGGATGGACACCAGCGCCCTGCCCTTGAACTCCGTCAGAGTGACCCTCCTCTTGCTCGACAGCTGCACGCACAAATTCACGTCACGCCACAAAACCCTAGCATAACATCTGGATCGGCCGAACAAGCGCGAGAGAGGAGATGCGGGAGAAGAACTCACGCGGCACAGGATAAGGTCTCCGTGGTCGTCGTACTCTCTCTTCCCGCCGCCCTTACCTTCATCCTCCTCGTCATCTTCCTCCTCTTCCTCCTCCTCCTGTTCCTTGTCCTTGCTCTCCCTGCCAGCGCCGCCCTGCTCCTCCTCCGCCTCCGCCTCCTCCTGTGAAGAGAGTGAGCGTAGGTAGTCCTCAACGACGCCGCGGACGAAGAGCTTGCGGTCGGGGATGGAGAGATCGATGCCGAGGCGGTCGGCGGCGGCTTTACGGACCTTAAACTCCGTTACGGACTCCATATCGGAGCCCCGGAGGATCTCCAGCACCTTAACCTCCACCTTCTTCTTCATTGCCTCGTCCATGCCGACGCCGCCCGGCCCACTGACGCCGACGCTTCTGCTCCCTTCGCCGGAGTTGGGGAGAGTCCTGGCCGCACTTCGACTCTGTGCGACACCAACGAGAGGTTTCGGGGGAGGACGAGCGGATTCGTGGGCTACAGGTGACAGTTGGGTCGTACGGCTGTTAATCTTGGGCCGGCCCGTCCATTTTGGTTTGTTCGGCTTGTATCGTCCTTTTGGGCCTTCTTTAGGCTGGACTCCCACCCAACTTTTCTTCCCAAATAAAAAGATTAGCATTTGCATTTTTTGATCGGCTAATAAAAGGCACGCACCGGATTACCGGAAGAAGTCGTTGTCTTTATAAATTTTGTGGTTCCAACAACTCCGCCTGTATCAGTGTTGAAGGGGGCTATCATCATTGGTCAAGTTGGCAACCTTAATGCTTTAACGGGCTAAGTTTGTTGGATTCTGTTACATGTCCATGTGATGGATTAGGGCATGGGCGGAGCTTGGTTAAGACCAAGCTGGGCCATGGCCCCCCCTACTCAATGCAATTTCCATTGTGTATATAGTAATTATAGTATTGTTCATCAATAAATTACATAGTCTGTCCCCCTTTAGTGATCAATTATATAGTCTGCCCCCCCTGTTCTTTGGCTCAAGCTCCGCCACTGGATTAGGACATGTACAGCCCGTCTGTATGAGACGTCTATAAGCTGAGTATTTTGCGAAAAACACCCTACGATCTTGAATTGAATGATGAGAGAGAGCGCACCCCTCGTGTCACCAGACGACGAGCTTGGCTCGTGCTCCCAGGTTTCGTCGACGGCCTAGACCAGCGTTGTACGGAGCGTGTTGTCTCTAAGCGATGGCGTGAGATCCAGGTGCGGCGCATGCTATTTCGTTTCTTCCCCGCCAAAATCAATCCCGGCAAGGAGGCAACGCCGGTCGACTACGATGCAAGGAGGCGGCGCGTGGCGCAGCTCCTGCCGCCGCCCAGCAACATCCACACCGGCACCTGGGCGACCGCCCGCCTCCATGCCAACGCTCGCCTCCATGCTGCGGGCCGCATCCATGCCAGCACTTCGCCTCGTCCTCGCCTCGCGGATGGACGCAAATGACGCATCGTCCTCACCAGTGCCTGCATCTTGTGGTGTCCTGTGTGACTGCAGCTGGACTAGTTGTTCCCAGATGCACATGCCTATGTAGTACTAGCCCCAACAATGTTGTACATGTGTGTTTGAGGAGCTTTGTGTGTGTTGGAATTTGATTTTCATTTTCTCCTTTTGAAACTATGAAGTTGTTGCTCAATAGAGGTGATTCAGTTATACTAGCCGGTGCTATATAAAAACTCAGATGATGTGGATTTGATTTATCTATTTAATTAGCTATGTCATCAGATGAGTTACTTATTAGAAGGTTCAGTCATAGCTCATTTTGTTTTCTAGTCTCTGAATGTTTTATATATGCAGAAAGATCATTGTAATATGCAGAAAGCTCATTTTGGTTCAGTCATATCCACAAATTTTATCATCTATATTGATGGATTAAAAAAACACAATCGTATTCAACGTGTTTATGCTTGATCTAATTTTATCAGTTAGCAATACAATGGTATACAAAAATAATGTTCATAATTGATCATAGCTATATGTAAGCATTAAATAACTTATAGACAAATAAATAAACAACTCTTATTTGTGGGCTGTATGACCTGTCTATTTAGCTGTCTGTATCATTAATTCTAAGAACTTACAAACAGTCCTTTGTCTATGGACTGTACATGGCCTTAGTGTTTGTCCAGTTGGTAAGGCACCGTGTACATCTGTAGCAATGCGATCATCCTGATTAGAGTTAGAGCATGAATCTACTTTAGTATTTGGGATCTTGGCTTCAGAATGGCAACTTTAGATAAGCTCTCTTTTGAAACGCAGAAGATTTAATAGAAATCAGTTTAATTTACACAAAAAATTCCACATTATGAAGATAGCTAAAGAGTAGCGAATCTCGAAGGTTTAATCATGCCCATGCACATCTAGAGCCTGGCAAATCCGGCTCCACACCTCGTTTCCTTACCGACTGCCGACTGATAAACAAAGGTAAAAAAATATTAGTATCCACGAGCACAAGTACCATACACGGTCACATACAAAACGCAGAACGCATGGCACGCTTTTACCATCAACAAAACAAAGGCATGGAGTCCAAAGTTCCCAACTCCCAACTAGGAAAATTAGGCCATAACACAGCAGAAGGTTAGAACTTAGGACACTTCCAATCATAAAACTAGATGGTTTATATCTTCATTAATTACGGTGTCAACCAAGCAAAAAGATGATGTGACACTCTAATTAAAGAAGAGAGATAAAGAAATGATTTCTTAGGTCAATTTCAGTTGTGAGTTTCATTGCGTTGTTTCCAAGACCGTCATATCATACAAAATAAAATGAAACTTGAATGAAACTCTCCTCTATAGTTTGATATGCATTTAATTTCATGACTCATAGAGAGTTGATAATCATGTCAATATAGTTTCATTTCTTCTCTCACTTCTTAAATACATTGTTATGTCATCAAATATGTCTATGTGGCAACCTATTTAATGCAAATGAAACTCATATGAAACCCCCATTGAGATTGATCTTAGACAAGAAACCACGTCTACACGAGAACCAAGATATGAATGAGATGTGATTGGTAGAGAAGGGAGAGAGAAAATATGTGATTGAACAAAAAACAATTCTATAAAAATCATCTATTGAGACCATAGTTTTTATATATAGTGTTTATATATAAATTAAATACACATAGAAACCATATGTAATTTTAGCATTGGGCCACGGAAAGTTCGGTGTCAACGCAGATGCAGGCACGTCACCAAGTAACCCTGGACAAAAATAACCGAGAACCGAGAACCGAACCGAATCCACTTCTCACGAACCGAATTTAATCAGGTTAATTCGGTTCCCTACCTTGGTTAACCGAAATAACCAAACAGAACTGAATTTTAGAAGCAAGCTTAATAAACCTTATAACCTAGGCCTAATACCACCTTAACCCTAGATATAAAATGTGGATAACACCCCCCTCATAGCCCTATCGACCTCACTTTTTTAAATTTTGGTATTGTGTTTTTTTAAAAAATACCCTATTTTTCTATTATTTTTTTACTGTTTGTGTAAATTTTCGGTTAGTTCGGTTCGAACCGATCAGTTTCTATTTTTACGAAACTAAATTTGTGTCAATAATCAAACCGATCGGTTGTAGTTAACCGAACGTCCAGCTGACCACCAAGCCGTGTTTGTACCGAAGCGGCGAGCGCCTCGAACCCGTCGTGCAAGGCCATGACCGGCCAGGTCAATCCACCACCATGCCAGCGCCCCCAAATCGACAACAACGCGGAAGCGAAGTGGCGAGGAAGGCCCCGCTCCCGCTGCCCCTGCAGCGCCCGCACGGAATCCACCCCTTTTTTCCAACGAAGAAACGATACGATTGCTTCGCTCGGCAAAAAAGTCCCCTCCTGCTTCCTTCCCCCTGTTCGGTTTCCCCTTGGCGGCAGGCGGCAGGCGGCAGCGGCAGCGCGCGCCTTCCCGCGTGAGAGCCCCGAGTCTTTCCATATTCCAATCTACCGCAGCGACAAAAGGAGGCGCCCCATAGGTGGAGGGG
Organism: Coix lacryma-jobi var. lacryma-jobi; assembly: GCA_009763385.1. Taxonomy (NCBI): domain Eukaryota; kingdom Viridiplantae; phylum Streptophyta; class Magnoliopsida; order Poales; family Poaceae; genus Coix; species Coix lacryma-jobi. Next base: position 29,977,777 of record CM019827.1, on the reverse strand, counting down.
TTGGCAGGTGGTAGATACTCGGCAGCGCGCCTGTCTCGCACGGGGATTTCGTTGGATTCGAATCAGGCCGGAGAGGACACACAAGGCTGGTTCGTGCGGCGCCGCGGCGGAGGCGGAGATGCACAAGAGCAAGGGGAAGCTCTCCGGCGTCCTGCACAAGGGCTTCAAGCCCGACAAGTGGTCAGTAGAGTAGAGATCGATTTCTGTTGCTCCCGGGGTGCCGGAGCATCGGGGCAACCTAACGTCTGCTTTGTCTGTTTTTCCCCCTCCGATGATTTCCCAGCAAGACGGCGCTGCGGATGGCGGTGGCCCGGATCAAGCTGCTGCGGAATCGCAAGGAGGTGCAGATACGCCAGATGCGCCGCGAGGTCGCGCAGCTGCTCGAGGCCAACCAGGACATGACCGCGCGAATCAGGGTACGTGCCTGCCTTTCGCCGTCGCTTGGCTCCCTCCCCAATGGTGTTCATCTCATTCGCCATTTCACCCCGCCCCGCCCATTGGTTGGAATTGACTCGATGCGCCTCTCAGGCTCCCCCACTCGTGATAGCACAGTTGACCTCATATAATTGTAGAGTTTGATAATATGTTCGTGTATGTCGCGTGGACTTGACTTCTGAAGCTGTACCATTTGTGGCCTAGAGTTGAGTACTACTTAGTTGCCTGCTGCATGCTAGGTGTTTATATATATGTGAAAATGGACAGATTGGCTGCAATTTGGGTTGGATGTGCATGCTTGACTCCTAGATTGGCCTTGGTCTGTGATTGTTGGACATGTAGCCATTTTGCTACATTGCGAACTGCAGTGACTTTTGACAATTGACTTGTTTGATACTGAAACTTTTTGTGTTGGTTATTCCATGTTATGGTGCTTTCCCTGGGCACGCTGGACCATACACTGGCGGTTATTGTCTAGGAGAGAGCTTTTGCTTCTGAATATTGCAATTGAGCTTTTGCTTCTGAATATTGCAATTTTCTCTAACACTGATATACGTGTGATTTTCTTTCCTGGTCGATGTAGAACCAATATCAGCTGATTATACTTGTTTCATCTTTACTCTGGCATGCCTGTTTCTGCAAACGTCTGTGCAAAAGCATAGAACATGACTAGATTATACACAAACTTTCTTCTTGTACTGCTGTCCTGGTAGGCAAACTCTGTTAGGTTCCAACCTACAAGCCATAGAACATAGAACTTGACTAAATTGTTTGGAGTTCAGATGAAATGTGTGCAGACAACAGTTGTGACGTGTCTTAATCGTAATATGTCAGCACGGAGATCACTATTTCTTACTGGCTCTGTTTTATTTCTCCCACAGGTTGAACATGTTATAAGGGAAGAGAAGTTCATGCAAGCATATGACTTGATTGAAGTATACTGTGAACTTATAGTAGCACGTCTGTCCATTATTGACTCACAGAAGTAAGGCGACATTTTCTTTCTATTATGCAAACCTATATTTGCTTTTCCGTGATTTTAGTCGTATCGTGTTGTTTCTTGATCTGAGGTTATAGAAGCACACTACATTAGGTGGTAATGTAACTACCATTTTATTATTCTGGAATGATTTCATTAGTTCATTAGAATTATTTATTTTTCCATGACGGCGAGCCGGGGCACGAGCCCGGCGGGGGACACGGTAGAGTGGGACCTGTAGGGTAAAACAATAAAGGTGGTTGGGCCACCGCGTTAGTGGGAAACAGGGAGGAGAGGTCAAGGTCAGGGGTGGGAGGTGGAGTGGAGGTGGGAGGAGAGGTGGGGGTGGAGAAAGGAAAATCGGACTCGTTGAACACAACATGACGGGAGATGAGTACGCGACGAGAGGAGAGGTCAAAGCAACGGTACCCCTTGTGATCCGTGGAGTGCCCAAGGAAGACACACCGAGTCGACCGGGGAGCCAGCTTGTGGGGAGCAGTGGCAGTGGTGTTAGGGTAACACGCACACCCGAAGACACGGAGGTGGTCGTAGCGAGGAGGGGTGCCGAAAAGGGCGTGGTGAGGAGTGGGAGCAGGACAGGCAAAGAAAGGTAAACGGTTGAGGAGGTATGTGGAGGTGTGAAGACCCTCGGCCCAGAAGCGAGCAGGAAGAGAGGCCTGCAAGAGAAGGGTGCGTATGGTGTCGTTGGTGGTGCGAATCATGCGCTCGGCCTTGCCGTTCTGGGAGGAGGTGTAAGGGCACGACATGCGCAACTGCATGCCATGAGAGAGGAAGAAGGCACGAGACGTGGAGTTATCGAACTCACGCCCGTTGTCACACTGAACGGCCTTGATGGTGAGGCCGAACTGAGTGGACACCCAGGCAATGAAGTGGAGGAGCGTGGAGAAAGTGTCAGACTTGGCACGAAGAGGAAAAGTCCAGGAATAGTGAGAGAAATCATCCACCAACACAAGATAGTATTTATAGCCAGAAATGCTAGGGACAGGAGATGTCCACAGATCGCAATGGACAAGGTCAAAGATATGGGCCACGTAGGAAGAAGTAGGAAAAGGAAGACGAACATGTCGGCCCAGTTGGCACGCATGACACAAATGCTCATCGCGAGCTCGAGTACATGGTATGGCAGAGCTACGACGAAGCTGTGTCAAAGCATCGCGGCCAGGGTGACCAAGGCGACGGTGCCAAGTAGTAGAGGAGGTGGTGGTGGTGGTGGTGGCGAAAGCAGCTGACGGAGGGGAAGGTGAAGACCATGGAGCAGAAGTAGGAAACCGAAGAGTGTAAAGGGGCCCCGTGCTGTCACAGCGGAGAAGAGGATGCCGGGAAGCCAAATCCTTTACAGTGAGACCAGAAGGGTCGAATTCAACAGAACAGGAGTTGTCAACTGTGAAACGACGAATAGAAAGAAGATTGTGAACCATAATGGGAGCAACAAGGACATCAGGAAGAAGAAAGGAGCCATGAGTGTTAGCGGCACCCATGGACGTGACTGGAAGGCAAGAGCCATTCGCGATCATGACGGAAGAAGGGTGAGTCGAAGAGGGAGGGTGAATGGAAGAGAGGAGACCAGGGTTGGGAGTGGTGTGGTAGGTGGCTCCCGAGTCAGCAATCCAATCGGAACTAACTGGTGGTGTCAGGCCCACGGTGCTGAAAGAACGGGCCAAGGCCATCGGATCCCAACCGACAGGCCTCGGCAGGGTCCCGGGGGGTGGAGTCCACGGCGACTGGAATGGGAGAGCGCTCGGGACACCCCGGCGAACATGGCCACCGGTGGACACCCGCTCAGCCCGGGAAAGATGGCACCGGCAGGACTAGCGCCTAGGTGCAGCCCGGGCGCAGCAGCAGTGCCAAAGGGGAAGAAGAGGGGACCGCTGGCGGTGGCAGAGCTCGCGCTGGGGGGGCAGTACGGCCGCAGCACACATCGCAGCAGCAGCAGCTGAGCCAGCAGCCGCGCTGGAGGGGCCGAGGAAGGGGAGGCCAGCGCTGGGAAAGCTCACGCTGGGGGGCAAGCTGGCCCCAGCCCGCGTAGCAGCAGCTGCGGCGGCGCCCGCGGCAGCGCCATGGCCCACACCCACGCTGGAATTGGGAAGGCCCCCACCCGCGCCCAGGGAGGTGCCGAGCAGAGCAGAGGAGAGACGAGTAGAGGTGGAGGAGAGACGCCGGCGGCTGCTGGCCCGCCCGGCCGTTGAGGTGCGCGAGGGAGGAGGTTGGGGGTGCCGCCCGCGCCGAGGCCGGCGCCGGCGCCGGTGCCCGCGCCAGGTGCAGGGGCGCAAGGGAGGACGCGGGGGGCGCCGCCCACGCCCAGGCCGGCGCCGGTGTCCGCGCCGGCGGCCGTGCCAGGTGCAGGGGCGCGAGGGAGGAGGCCGGGAGCGCCGCCCGCGCCCAGGCCGGCGTCCGCGCCGGCGGCGCCCGCGGCCGCAGCTGCGAGCACAGTAGCGGCACTGGGTGGGGCGCGCGGGGTCGCGTCGTGCAGCCAGGAGGGAAGGGTTAATAATAAGGTGCCCGCGTCGCCCAGGCCGGCGCCGGTGGCCACGCCGAGTCCGCCCGCGCCGCCCGCGACGAAGAAGGCAGCGGCGCTGGGTTGTGCGGCCGCGAGCTGATCCCAGGGCGGAGAGGGAAGAGGAGGGAAGGAGGAGAAGTAGGTAGGGGGAGAGGGGGAGGGTGGCCGCTGGCCATGGCCGCGCCGTCGACGGCGGTGGCGCTGGGCGGAGCAGAGTAGCGGCGGCTGGAAGAGGAGAGGAAAAAAAAACTAGCTTGATACCATGCTGGAATAGTGAATAGAATTGAATGGCTAACCCTAGAAGGGTAGCAATATAGTAGCTTACATGGGCCTCATGGGCCTAGACTTATTAACTCCAACAATTTTCCTAGCAGCACATCATTATGTAGGATGTTTTTTCTGCGCAGCTAAATATGTTCTGATGTGTTTTATTTACCTGAAATTTAGGACTTGCCCAATTGATCTGAAGGAGGCAGTAGCCAGTGTTATATTTGCATCAATGCGGTGTTCGGATGTCACAGAACTAGCAGATGTTCGGAAGCATTTCAAAAGCAAGTATGGAAAAGAGTTTGAAGCAGCAGCCCTTGAAGTGCGACCTGACAGTGGCGTAAATCGTCTGGTAATCTAAAGTGTCTTTGGAAGTTTAAATTTAAATTTTATGAAAGAGGTTGCTTGTTTCCTTTGGCTACAAAAGGAATGCATTTTGCTGCTTTTGGTCTTAACAGTTAATAAAACTATGCTTGATGCAGGTAATTGAGAAGCTGTCAGCAGGAGCACCTGATGTACAGACTAAAATCAAAACCTTGAGCTCGATAGCAGAGGAGCACAACATTAAATGGGAGCCAAAAGCATTTGAGGAGAAACTGCAACAACCAAATGAAAATCCTCTGGTAAGTAAATGATTTAGAATGGTTTCAGTTTTCTGCCCTTAGTTGGACATTGTGGCGCTAATGATTCATTTTTTTTATTCATTAGTATGGTTCTGCAACATATTCTGGAGGAAACATTTCAACTATGGGATCATCTACTTCTAGCATGTCAACAACACAGCCTACATATTCAGGTGTAAGTGAGGCAGCTGTAGATTCAGCCACTTCCCATGTGCCGGTGGGACCTTCGCCTGCACATGTGCCAGCAAATAGAACAGCATATGGCAGTGCCAGTTCTAATACTTTTTTGAAAGAAAACATTCATAATAGTTCCAGTGCTTCGGTACCTCCTATTTCCCAACATGGGCCATCTGCTTACTCTTCAGCACAGACTCCTGGTTCTAACAATATCTCACATGGAAATCCAGGAGGTCCACCTTACCCTCAATACAGCGCAACGGTCCCAGGTACAGAAGGATTGCATTGTTTGAATGCCTGCCAGTTTTCATCGCTCTATTGTGTTCATATTCCCATTGAAAATTTTGATTTTCCCTTTCAGACACAGCATCCAGGAATGAAGAGATCAATCAGCATAGGGAAAGAAAACCTTCAGTGACTGGTGCCAATTGGAATGTGGAATTCAAGGATGCAACATCTGCTGCGCAGGCAGCAGCAGAGTCTGCAGAGATGGCTAGCATTGCTGCTAGAGCTGCTGCTGAACTTGCTAGTCGTGGAAACTATTCTGGAGATAAAGGCACTGGAGCATATGCTTCAGCCCCATACAGTAGCGAAAACACACCGAGGAAGCAACAAGCTGAACATATAGTGAAGGATGAGAAGAGTTTCCATGACCAGAGTTCAGGTGTTAATGATCCAAGGGTGATGCCAAGTAACTCAAGAAACAATTTTGGAGGAACAGAAACAACCCGTGTTGATAGTCAGAATATATCAACAGAGAAGGCCCCATATCAACAGTTCCACTCCTATAGTCCAGAAAGTCATCCATATGTTTATGAAATGCCAACTGAACCACCTCGTGCTCATTCACCCGACCCACGTTTCGATGATTTATATGAGAGAGAAAGTGACATTGGAAGATCTGAAGTTCATTCGTTTGATTTTCCTGGAGAAAACTTGCAAGATAGTGGACCTGTTGGGCGCAATTTCAAGGATGCGGAGATCAGGAGACCTAGCTCTGATCAAGAGAGCACAGATGACTACTATGGTGACTTTGATTCTTCTCATGATACGTTTGCCCATGGGAGCAGCACCACTGCTTGGGACAAGCAGAATGACAAAGTTCAAGGCAATTCTTCATCCGTTGTTTTTGATCAATATGATTCTGATGTTGAAGAAGAGAATTTGTTGGACACGTTCTCCTCAAAGCATACTGAACAACTACCTGGTCCTAGAGATCATATGGGATTCTCAACTGCAGATTGGAGGGAACAGCATAGAAGTGAATCTCCATCCAACCAGAAAACATCGGCCCTATTTTCCAGAACAGAAACACAACTCTCTGATAATTTAGGAACAAACAGAAGTGATATTTCTTCACCTCATTCTTATGATAACTTGCGTCCTGCTTTTGATTCAGATGGTGGTAACTCTGATGAGGAAGTAGCCACAACCACACATGCAGTGTCTTTAAGGTCCCATTCAGGAGGATCTGCTTTGTCTGGCCTGAACAAAGGTGGTTCACCCATATATGATTATTCAGGAGCACAGGCAGTGAGGAACATGAACCGTGTGCAAAGCAGTGATTCTGATCTTTCGGAAGAAGAGACAGATTTAGGTAAATTTAAAGGTTCATCCTCAGCCGGAGCAAATGAGCAGCAGTCGTTGCCTTTTGCCATCCGTACTTCAGCAACTTCTGATGATAAGGAAGGTGACATTGGCCTTAGCTTTGGTAGGTTAACGCCTGGACTAAGAAACAAACCCAGGCAACCCCCACCATACACCAAAGTTTCCAGGGAGAGCATTCTGCCTAGGCAGTCCTTGCCTAAGGTTTCTTCCAGCACTGAAGACTCAGTTGATTCTGAAGAGAATACTACATTCAAACAGAATATAAGTAGCCCCCAAAGCTCGCTTTCAGCCAGGACTAATTCAGGTAAAAACTACGACAGTGAACTTTATGAAAGGAATCAAAGTGTTGGGACACACTGGGAAGCAAGATCAACCATAGCAAGAAATTCCTCTGGTTTAGCTGACGCTGAGAAGTTACCTGAGCTACCTAGTAATATAAGTCTTCCAACAACTAAGAGTTCTGAACGTGCAAATTCGAGTCAAGTGCTTTATCATGAAAAGCCAGGTATTGGAGCACGCCGAGGAGTGAGATCAACAATGGCTAGAAATTACTTTGATACAGATGACAGCGAAGAAGAACTAGAGCAACAACAGACTCCTCAGTCGAAGCGGTCTGGAGTGCTGATACAATCACGCAGGACAAGGGAGGTAACATCAGACACAAAGAGAGAGAGTCGTATCCAAACTGGAGCTCAATATGATGATGAAACTGAGAGCGTGCCAAGTAAGACAAAAGTCCAAGGATTCAACAGCTCAATTACTGAACAAAGGACTGAAAGGAGGGATGCAAGTGTGTACCCCAGGGTTGCAGTACAGCGCTCTTCGCCTAAAGCTGAGCAGATTGAATCTCCGATGTCTAGAGGGAAGCCACAAGAAGCTGAAATGAGAAGAAACTTTGTTCGAGGAAACGAGGGGGATGCAGAAACCTCAGCCGGAACTCCAAAAGAAAGCACCCCGAAAACACCCCCTGCACATGTTCATCCCAAGCTTCCAACAGACTATGATTCTTTTGCTGCACATTTTAGGTCTCTTCGAACAAACAGGCCTTAGGTTTACACGACATATATATAGAGCTTGGAGTTTCAGTTGAATTAAGTCACACATACGATAGACGATGATACGTTTTATAGTGGTTGAGTTGAGATCTGTACAGTATAGCAACACAAAATGTTTTCTGGATACCATGGTGCTGTGCTAGTTCGAACCTACAATTCTTTTGTTCTCTTGTACCTTCATATATTCAATAGAATCATATTGTAAAAACTGAAATTTCATGTTAGTGATTGTTAATATGCACGGCATGTTGCCATATGTATAGACCTTCATCCCATTGTAACTGGATCCGGTACACTCATGCTATGCATGAATTTTGTGAGAGATTGTTGCATGCTTTCTGCAGCCTCATCTTCGTCTGTAGATTCATGTGAAGCGAGGTGGTACAATCTTTGCTATATATTTTTGATAAATTTTTCTTTGGAGTTTAGGACTAAAATGTGGCTTTAAAATTCAGTTGTCCTGACGTTGGCCTTCTTATGAACTTAGGCCTTGTTTAGTTCTTATGCTAAAACTTTTCACTCAGTATTAAATGTAACTAAAATAACTAATTATATAGATTACGATAACTTTGTGAGATGATTTTTTTAAACCTAATTAGACAATGTTATGCTATAGTAGATATGTGCTAATGATTGATTAATTATTTTTATTAAATTTGTCTCACGGTGTGCTAATGATTGATTAATTATTCTTAATAAATTTGTCTCACGGTTTTCAAACGGAATTTATAATTTATTTTTTATTAGTCTATTTTTAATAGACTAAATTAGTGTCGAAATATCTAATGTAATACTCCCTCCGTCCACAAAAGAATATAATTCTCACCTCCCGAAAAGTCAAACATTACAAACTTTTACTAAAATATATAAAAAATACTAACACTTATGAGACAAAATAAACACCATTAGATTAGTTATAAAATATATTTTTATAATAAATTTATTTTAAGACATAAATATTAATACTATTTATTATAAATTTGGTTAAAGTTGAAATAATTTGATCGGCACGCTTCTCATAATTGTATTTTTTTTTTTTGACGAAGGGAGTACTCATGATGATCAGTAAGCAATTTGGCAAGCTGGAAGCAGCACTCGTGATTTGCGTCCTCTGGAGATACTACGTCATAGGCTCACGCTGCTGAGGGCTGAGGTAGTGTATAACGCAAAATCACACAAAACAATCTACAGAAAAAAATTTAATAGAAATGCCAGTGACATCAAAATAAGAACGAGTAACGCAAAGTGACACAAAGAGAAATTTAAAAAAAATGACATGACATGAAATAAGAACAAAAGAAAATAGTCGAGGCCGGGAGGGGCACAAAAAAGAAAGGAAAAAAAAGTCATCTCAGAGGCGCCTGTCAAGCTCAAGCTGGAGGTTCACCAAAACAAAGCAACTGGGCCCACTCTCCGGCCTAGGGTTTATGGGCCCGCATCGATATCACCTTGCCGCCGCATCGACAGCACCCGAGCACCGGAAAGAAGCAAAATTAGCGGTGTGTGTCGCTCCATCTACGGTGAGAGGAAGAGGAGTCAACGGCAACCCTTCCATGCCTTTGAAGCAGAAGAAGAGGAGCAGTGTAGATCCCATGGACGTGGAGGTGGAGGGGACACCAAAGAGGTCCAGGACTGGGCCGTCGGAGGGGGAGAAGGAGGTAGATGAAACTGAATTTCTTGACGCGGGGCTGCAGGGACAGCCCTGCGAGAACCAATGAAGCTAATTGCTTGGAATTGCTGCGGGTTGGGGAACGGTGCGGCAATTCAGGGCCTTCTGAACCTTCAGAAGGAGCAGGACCCCGACGTTCTATTCTTGTCCGAGACGAAGATGGATGAGAGTAGTTTAAAAGGCTTGCGGTGGAAAATGGGGCTGACAAACATGATCGCCAAAGATTGCTCAGGGCGAAGTGGTGGTTTAGCGATCTTTTGGCGAAAGGAGATCAATTTGCATGTCCGAGGCTCGCATGTACATTGACGCGGAGGTGCTAGAGGCGGATGACTTTCTGTGGCGGCTCACCGGATTCTATGGTGAATCAGCCACGGAGAAAAAGGCTCTGTCGTGGAGGGCAATGCGTGCCCTTAATGCAGCGCGGAGGAGACCGTGGTTGGTGTTTGGGGATTTCAATGAGATTTTGGCGGGCTGGGAGAAGGAGGGGGGAGCCCCTCGTGCTCAAGGTTGTATGGACAGATTCCGGGAGGCGCTGGAGGAGTGTGAACTGTCGGATTTGGGATATGAGGGTGATATCTTTACCTGGCGTAATAATAGCCATACTAGTGATCTGTACATCCGTGAGAGATTGGACCGGGCAGTCGCTAATGAGGATTGGATGCTGCGGTTCCCCTCCCACCGTGTGATTAATGGGGAACCACGGCATTCGGATCACTAATTTTTATAAAGCTTTATTCACAGCCAATGCAGGAGGTCACCTAGATGAACTACTATCACATATTCCTTCACGTGTCACTGAGGAAATGAATGATGATCTCCTTAAACCGTTCACTGCGGAAGAAGTGAGGGCTGGTCTTGATGGCATTGGGGATCTGAAAGCTCCCGGAATGGATGGTATGACATCTCTATTTTATAAGAAATTCTGGCATATTGTAGGTGATCAAATCATAGCAGAGGTCCTGTCTTTTCTTAATGGGGGTTCTCTACCAGCTCAATGGAATGAAACAGCAGTGGTTTTGATCCCAAAAATCCCGAAACCAGAAAAGTTGAAAGATCTAAGGCCCATCAGTTTGTGTAACGTGCTGTACAAAATAGCATCAAAGGTATTATCGAATCGCTTGAAGCTAATTCTCCCAGAAATTATTTCAGAAAATCAAAGTGCCTTTGTGCTGGGACGACTTATTACCGACAATGTTTTAATTGCATATGAGTTGACACACTTCTTACAGAATAAAAGACGAGGTGGGGATAGCTATGCGGCTCTGAAACTTGACATGAGCAAAGCATATGATAGAGTGGAGTGAACTTTCTTAGAAAGGATGATGGCATCGATGGGTTTTCAGAACCGATGGATCCAACTAATTATGCAGTGCGTGTCAACTGTAACCTATAAGGTCAAGATTAATGGTGAGTTAACAGAAGAAATTGTACCTACATGAGGCCTGAGGCAAGGCGATCCGTTGTCCCCTTATTTATTTCTTATCTGTGTTGAAGGTTTTTCTGAATTACTAAATACAGCAGAGAGAAATGGGATAATGGAGGGTGTCAAAATATGTGAAGGGGCACCGAGCATAAATCACTTATTGTTCGCAGATGATTCTTTGCTTCTCCTGAAAGTGAATGATGGGAATGCAGATCATCTGAGGCATGTGCTGCAACTATATGAGGAGTGCTCGGGGCAGATGATAAACAAGGATAAGTCATCAGTGCTTTTTAGCAAGAATTGTCAGCAGCAGAAGAAAGATATTTTCATGTCAAAACTGGAGCTATCTCAAGAAGCAGCAAGTGAAAAATATTTGGGATTGCCTGTGTATTTGGGGAAATCTCGAGCTAAGATGTTTTCATATATCAAGGATAGAGTTTGGAAAAGAATTCAAGGGTGGAAAGAACGTTTACTTTCAAGAGCTGGGAAAGAAACTCTGATCAAGTCGGTGGCTCAGGCTATTCCAAGCTATGCTATGTCTTGTTTTGACCTTACAAGAACCTTATGTGATGAGATTAGTACAATGATATGTAGATATTGGTGGGCACAACAGGAGAAGGAAAAGAAAATGCATTTTTTAGCATGGCAAGTTTTGACGAGTCGAAAGGAGAAGGGTGGACTGGGATACAGGGATTTATATCTCTTTAATTTGGCCATGCTAGCTCGTCAATGTTGGAGGCTTGTACAGCAGCCAGACTCTTTGTGTGCTCGGTTACTCAGTGCAAAATATTGGCCGGATGGGAATATCTGGGCGGCACAGGAAAGAGCTGGGATTTCTTATTCATGGCGCAGTTTGCTTAGAGGCCTGAGAGCAATGGAAAAAGGCATCATTTGGAGAATTGGTGATGGGAGTACTGTTCGTATATGGGAGGATCCATGGATTCCTAATGGTATTTCAAGAAGACCAAGAACACCTAGAGGAAGCACGCTAATATCAAAAGTTTCTGAACTAATCGACCCCTACTCTGGCACATGGGATGAACAACTTGTCAAAGATTTGTTTTGGGAAGAGGACGTGAAAAATATTTTGGCAATACCTGTGCATATGGACAGGGAAGATTTTGTTGCTTGGCACTTTGATCAGAAAGGATTATTTTCTGTAAAATCTGCATACCATGTTCTGGAGGATGAAGCGGAGAGGGGAAGAATACGCCAAGTGGGTGAATCATCGTCTAGTGCAAACACTGCTTTGGGGAATTTCTGGAAGAAGATTTGGAAGCTCCCCGTACCGCCGAAAATGAAGCAGTTTCTCTGGAGAATGGCGCACAACAGTTTAGCTTTCAAAATGAACATAAGAAGAAGGGGCATCAAGCTGGATACTCGCTGTCCTGTTTGTTTCAGGTATGATGAGGATGGTGGGCATTGTTTCTTGAAGTGCAAAGCTGCTAGACAGTGCTGGAGAGCATTGGAAATTGATGACATCAGAATCATGCTTCTTGAGGCAACTTCAGCAAAGGAATTTGTCTCCCAAATCCTTCAACTTCGTCAAGAAGTGTGCATTCAGGTAGTCGTTCTCTTATGGAAATTGTGGGAGGTCAGAAACAAGGTTAATGCTGGTGAATTGATGACTACAACCCAACACACGGTGCATACAGTTCGGACGATGACGGAGGCCGTGATTAACTCAAATGAGAAGCAGAAAGGTCAGGTGATAAAATCAGCAAAGAAATGGAGGCCGCCACCGGTAGATGTTTTGAAGATAAATCTTGATGGTGCTTTCAAGCCGGAAAACAAATTGGGGGCCTGAGGCTTCATTATACGGGACCATGCTGGACAACCGGTCCTCGCGGGAGCTGGAAGCGCAGGGCTGGTGCATGATGCTCTTATGGCAGAAACTCTAGCATGCAAGTACGCACTTGAAGCTGCAGAACATATGGGGATTTCAAGAATAGAGATTGAGACGGATTCACTGCTCCTAAAGCAGGCGATTACATCGGCGGCAAGAGACTCTACGGTTTGTGGAGGTTTTTTTTTCCAGATATTCGTAGTATTTTAAAAGATTGTTTTGTGTGTTCTTCCGTTTGTCACGTTCCACGATCTTGTAACTCGTCTGCGCACGAGATAGCTTCTTTGGGCATGAGTTGGGACCCGGGTCAGTTTACTGTTTGGACTGATCCCCTCCCTGTTCTTGTAACAAATTTGTCGACTCGTGATTTGGCCGAGTTGGACTGTGGTAATGAAAGGCCTAGAGCCTGGTTTGAAGGATCAAAAAAAGAAGAAGAAATATTCCCTTGTCACGTCAACTTTCTTACATGAACTGGTCTATCTTAATTACTACTCCCTCCGTTCCTGAATAAATCGATTCTTAGAATCCGTGTTGGTCAAACTTTTAAAAATTTGACCAATTTTATAGAAAAAAAAGTAAAAGTATCTATGATATAAAATGAACATATTATGAAAACATATTCTATGATGTATTTAATGATACTAATTTGATATTATAAATCTTGACGTATTATTCTAAAAATTTGGTCAAAGTTTAAAAAATTTGACTTAGAATAACTCTAGAAATCTATTTATTCAGGTAACGAGGGAGTAATATAGTAATATTGGCCCGACATCTTTAGTGCGCGTAAATCGATCTATTTGAACTTCACATCTCCATATTTCGTCGCCTGAAATGTTGGAGGGCCTCCTCGCGACGAGTTTGCCGTTGCCATTCAGGTTCGGCGCAGCCGGGGCAAACCTTAGAGGTGAGTCGTTGTTCTGGAGCGTGGGTCAGGCGAGGCGGCGAGGTCGTCGCCGTCCGCGGGCGTAGGAGGACGGCGGTTGCGCCAGGCAAGCGTGTGGAGGCTAACGAGGACGGGGCAAGCACTGGCAGTCGTAGTCGTGGTGAAAACTGAAAACAACCACTGCCTGTTGCTGCAGATGGTAGGAGGAAGAGAGGACGATGGCCACGCCAAGAAACGCGGCCTGACTTTTGGGGGAAAAACAGACGCCTGTTTATTAGCAACTCCCCTTGAACTCCACTAGTGCTCGATTTGCTATCAGTTTCATTTGCTACCTGTGCCTTGCATCAGTGCTATAAATTGCGGGGTTTGCTGATCATAGCATTTGTTACTCACTCGTAGAATTGCTACTGCATGCAGTTTTCATGCCACTAGATTAGTCAACTAAATATATAATTCTGTTGAAGTTCTGTGTTCTGATTTTTTCTGAAGGCTGATAGCTCTATTCTGTACTGAAATTGCTAGTGATTCCTATGTTTGCCAGTTAGTTTTCCCTGTTTAGCCGATGTATCATTTTGTGTGTTGGAATTCTGGTTTAGGTAAGCATAAATGGCGACGGTTTCGGATTCCCTGGTCTGGCAAATCGTGAGGAAGAATAACTCCTTCCTGATCAAACAGTTTGGCAACGGCAATGCCAAGGTTCAGTTCAGCAAGGAGCCCAACAATCTCTACAATGTTCACTCCTACAAGCACTCTGGTTAGTGTTTGTTTACTAGCCTGTTCATTTGACCTTTTTATGCCATCGGTGGCATTGATTGGTTACGTTTCAGGCCTTGCCAACAAGAAGACTGTGACAGTGCAGCCAGCCAATGGCAAGGAGATTGCAGTGGTCCTCTCGACAACCAAAACAAAGAAGCAGAACAAGCCCGCCAGCCTCCACCATAAGTCTGTCATTTGCAAGGAGTTCCGCAAGATGGCCAAGGCTGTCAAGAACCAGGTATAGAACAACTCATCCCATGTTCAATCTTTTATGCAAGTTGTGTCTGCTGATGTAGTTCTAGTTCAAGGTGATCTGGTTAGAACTTTGTACCCCTCAAATATAGATGATTTTATAAATATCTGTAGGTAACTTGTTATAAAATTGCTGTGATGAGCCTTAATCTGCAAGGTACACCCCGTCTGCACTTAGCTTCTGACATACTCCGGTAGTCTTCTTGACAAACTCTCTTCACCATCCATAGAGTTCATGTTTACATTCTTATCATACGTTTAACTTATCTTGCTTCACATTTGTAGCTGTTTTTAACAATATGGTTCGAATACCAAGTATGTGCCAGTTTACAAAAACTGTGGATGGTTAGTAGCACATCACGATCTCTGGTTAGGGCAATCCACATAAATTGATCTATATGCTGCTCCATGGGCCAGCTGACTTACATCCCTACTTCTGTGTGCTTGCTCTTGTGGTTCCCATGTACAGTTGCTGTGATGAACCTTAACATTTAAGAAAATTCATCATTCAATAAAGGTTTGGTCTTCAATGTGATGTATACTTGTTATGCTTGGCTTTTGAGCTAGCTGGGTATTTATCAGTTGCCTTAAAAGTCCTTTGTTCGAAGCATTTGTTTGCACCGTTAAGTTGCAGTTCTGCGAAAATTGCTGCTTGCTTTTTAGCACTTGTAACCCTTTTCAAACTAGAGGCATGCTGTCTGACCTGAAATGTGGTTCTTATTTAAGCAAGACGGCATCATCAGTTTTAATTGTTGTGGTTTTACTTGTTTGTACAGGTCGGTGACAACTACTACAGGCCTGATCTTACCAAGCCAGCTCTTTCAAGGCTGAGCGCAGTGTACCGCAGCCTCCAGGTTGCCAAGTCTGGTGTCAAGAAGAAGAACAGGCAGGCAAACTAAGACAACAATGTGGCGTTTATACAGCTTTCAAGATTTGGAGTATGATTAGTAAATGTGCTTATCTAAAACTGCTACAAATTTTCACAGTTGACTCCACTTTTGTACAATTGTACCGATGACATATTATTAAGCCAATGAAAATATTTTATTAGTTAGTACGTATGGCCTTTGGTTATTTGTGCTGCTGCCCTCTGAGCTTCTCTTGGAAGCATTCTTGTTTACATTCTCTTGTGCGAGTTCTGAAAAATGTTCTGTATTGTACTTGGTCTAAAAAGACATCAAAGGAACAAGTTGTACAAGTACTGCTTAACCACGTGACTTGGAAAAATCGATGTCTGCTGCATGAATTTGTCCCTTAATTATACAAGTACTGCTATGTGATTTGGTGACAACTTTGGCTGGCTTCTTCACACCTAAGCAAATCTGTCTTCTTAAATTGTTTTTTACTTCATCGGTTCCATCCACGCACTGTGGGAAGGTGCTGTTCTCTCTCCCTGAGATGATCTTGTTATTATTTTTTCCTGCAGACTATGTCGAGCCATGACAAACAGATTACGGAGGCTCGGTTGTTCTAGAGATTGATCGATCAAGAGACTAAATTAATTTTAGACTAGTGAACTATTTATATTTTTATACGTGATGAACAGGAAGAGCCTTGCGTGCACAGGGATTCGCGAAATCTTTATCGGCTGCTGAAAAATCGATGGCTTGGAAGCGAGACCATTCATTGCAGCATCTTGGAAGGAACAAAAACAATGGACCGAAACTCACTCTTACCAGACGTGCGGGACACTAACATCTGGCTGGGCTGCTGGGCATGGTACAAAGCCCAACTCCAACTCACGATGCACCGAGAAACCGGTGGTACCACACATGCCGGTCGGCGAGAAGACGGCCGACGCAACGGCCAAGGACAAGGACGGCGGCGGAGGCGGCAGCCAGCCGAAGCCACCGTCCCGCGGCAGCGCCCGCTTCGAGCGCCTCCTTTCCGGGCTGGGCGCTGGTCCGCTCGTGGACGTCGAGCCCGACAAGGTCAAGGACGACATCCGGCGATGGGCCAAGAAGGTGGCGGCGCTGGTGCGCCAGCTCAGCTTGGGCGCCTGGGCGGAGAAGAGCGACGGCTCGTCGGAGCACCACGGCGCAGTCGATGATGGATCAGCCAACTGAGCATCTAGAGTCTAGAGTGCAGATAACTTTCGAAGGCAGTAAGCCAGTAATCACAACTCCGCTGATATGGTGGCAGCGCCGGGAAAAAGCAAGAGCAAAATTCATTTATCTCCTTCATTCGTTCGTTCTTCATTCCAACTTCAGAGGGCGACTTAGGCTGATACTGTATGCATACTACAGTAGTAGATCTTACCTCAGTTCCGTCAAAAGCGATAAAATTTAGCAAAGGTCATGGATGTAATAAAGAGCAGTACATATTGTCCAGTAAATAATTTCTGTCGGTTAGGGTGCTATCTTACTCTTCGAAATCACCCACAGCACAATACATGGTGCACCATGTCTAAGTTTCCGTTCAACTCAACAGATCATTAAAATGAAAGAGGAAACAAAAACTCAGTCTCACACTTGAGGGCATTCTCCTCTACCAATATACTGGTAAGATAGGTGGCGATAAGCTAATATGTACAGGTAACAGTTAGATGAATCAAGATATTACACCCCTAGATTTGTACAACTTTGTACTATACAAAACCGCTCTACCTAAACTACAAAACCAGCGACAACTTCTAAACTGTACATGATAGCACCCTCAATCCAGTTTTCTGTCAATTTTTGAAATGCTCCTCAAAAGTTGTTTGGAGCAGACGTTTTGTGCCTGGGCTACATATCGCACGCGATTTGCTTTCACCCACGCAGGCTCCTAATTGGCAGAAAGAAAACCAAGAAACCACACAACAGCGCTTCAGTTATAAAGAAATCGCTGCAACTGAACAGAAGCAGATAAATACAGAAAATCACCTCAGGCACGAAGTGGGAGAAACCAAACTTGATTAAGAGGAGAGCATGCTCCATTATGAGGATTGCTGCTAGTCCTGGCTCAATCCTCCATTTCCCCTCCTCATCATACAGACAAACGAGAAGCAAGCAGTTGGTGCATATTGCCATCACAATCAAGAACTGAAAAGTGAAAACAATATTTAAAATGAATCAGGGCGTGCATATTCCCACAACCCACAAGTAATGAAGTTAAGAAGTTCAGCTCGTAAACCTGGAATATGTTCAGCCATGCTCCAATTGTAGCTGCAGCACGGGGAACAGGTCTTTTCAACATGACTAACAACTTCAATGCATCTGCTCTGATCTCAGTAACATTGTTCTGTTCTCATAGTAGTACACAATAACATTAACGGAGTTACATCAAAGCAACAAACACAGAGGCTAAACAACATAGTGATTTTGTGATAGAGATCACATACCAGAGCTGCAAAGCAGAAAATCAATGGAAATGCACAGGCAAACATCATGATCATTCCAAACTGAAGAGTCAGCTCCAGAAAGTCTGTAATGGATTCAATAATATAAGCACAAACAACATCATTTGCTTTTCCTTTTCAAACTGCAAATACTATGATTCAAACGCAACAAGTGGTATATATGAACCACATCCAAACTGACTACCAAAAGAACTGAAAAGGACAAATACTAACCATCAAATAAACCATCTTCGAGTTCTGCTCCAATGCTTGCAGTATAAGAGGGTTTTAAATACTCTTTCTCCACTCTTGTTGATAACCGGACTGACCTACCCACTGGTGATTCTTTCTCATGCTTTTTCTTGCTACAAAATGAGAGATAATTCTTGTATATTACTCTATTATAATCTGGGAATAAGAACTATAAGGACAAGGGTTCATGTGAAACTTACTGAACAGCTATGTACTTTTTGTAACTGTACTTGAGGTAAGGAATGGAATTCTCAATCAGATTTTCTAATACCTGAAAAAAGGAAAACATATCGTCAATAGGAAACTATGGTAAAGAAATATTCTCAGTAAAACAATTATATTCCCAGTAAAACAATTATGTTCCAGACATGCCTGGGACACAATGAGACGCTGGATCAGGACTTGCCGGAGGGCCAGTATATCACGATACAAAGAGGCATGGTAAAACAACCCAATATATGACTGCATAAAGTAAAGGCCAAAGACCTGCATTTGAAGAGAAGTAAATAAGGTGAGAGGCTAAAAAACAAAGAACAAATCATCTTTCACTTCATGGTATTTACCTTATAAACTAAACTAGCAGAACTAGACTCTTCTCCTTGGTTATTTTCATACTTTATCAAATTGACAGACACCTTGCCACCAATTCTGGTGTAATATTGAATTGCAACAAGATATACTGCAGTCAGCAAATACCTATATAATATAAAAACGATCAGAATAATACAGTGCAGATTTTAATGACAACTAAAAATGGAAAAACAAGGGAAACTGATATTTAAGTACTACGGTAGAAAAGCTAGCTAGCAAGTCAATTGTGCAGTTTTAAAGTAATCACATCTACTCACCTCATAACCTCGGTTTCTGTAATTTCATATAGATGAGCATAGGCCAACTCAAATGGCAGCTGAAGACAAATGATAGCCAGCACAATGATAGCATTGTTCCTTATTCTAAGAAGGACACCGAACCATTCATTCCTTTGTAACTTTCTTTTCTCTGCAGACACATCAGCAAACTCCTTTTCCTCAACAGTAAGAGAATCACTCAAGAAGCTGAGTTCGTTGCCCAGATTTTTGTATTCAGATAGTGAACAATTAATACCCCATCTGTTGGAGGGCGTTAAAGCGGTAAGCAAACAGTCGTGAAGAAATTATCCTGATATTTCCAGATCAATATAAGTTATTGGCAGATCAAGAATCATGTATTAACCTTGCAAGAAGTGCTGAATTCTTCCGTTTCCAAAATTGCAGAAAGAGGACAGCCCAAGAAATAACAAAGATAAAGAAACTAGGAAGAACCAACCACTGCAATGATCTGAATTCAACGTGGAGAGGAGAAATGTAGAAGTAAGAACAGACAAAAAAATATCAATTTTGTTACTAAATTTTCCAACAGAGGCCATCACAAGTGAAATGCATACCCGAAATCTATGAGAGTTACCAGTCCAAAAACAGATGGGAAGAAAAGCCATCGTGCATACATTCCTAGGAATGCAAAGTATGTTGCAATCTGCAGTTCAAAGTGGAGTTTTAATCAAGTCGAAGGTAGAAAAATTATTACCTTGCTTTAGACAGAATGGAACATAAATTGGATATAGTATGTATAAGCTGCACTGGACACAGTTCTACCTTTGTTCCAAAGTAGGAGTAAATCTCATCGATAGGTTGCCATGTGAAGTCAAGCCAATTAAGCGCCCAAATTCTCAGGAGTTGCTTCCTTTTAATTTCATCTGCAACGAAATTTTCAGCTGGCATACAAATAATAGCTTCACAAATATGAGCACAAATAGAATTAAGATTAGCGTACCATGCAAAGGGAATACTAGCTTTACAACTCCTTCAGCCTCCAGCCTTGTTAATAAGGACTCACTTTGCTTCCAATGAAATTCCTTATCATCAAATTTAAGAGCTATTTCAGAGTTTGTCTTGTTCACCTGCATTAATCAATTCCAACTTGCTATCATATTAGATATACCCAAATTAGAAAAGAGTCAAACACTTGGCGAATTAGTTAATACTCCACTTCACTTCTCACACATAATATCGAGCAAACAAACAATGAACAGGAGTGCATTGATCTGACAAAATCTCAATCAGCACGGAAACAAAGTACACATGTCACTGGTAGTCTTACAATGCAGACCACAGGAGCAAACATTAAAAATGCATCCATAGCTAGATTGCAGAACCATAGTATGTGATAAATCAGTAGGCATAGCTACAATGTATTTCAATCACATCAATAGCTACACGTGACGACAGTCGTGCACTTACAATGCCATATATCAAGTAGCGGAAGCAGCAATAGCGTTCTCTCCAGCTGAACAGGGAACCATCTGGCTGCCTAACGAATGCTGCGACCTGGTCCCATTCGAACTGAAGCTCCATTCCTGAGACACAAATTAGCAGCAACATGAAACACATCACCCACGGCCAACCGCATTCCAAAATCCATATGCTTCGTAGATACAGTAGTCCAATTACCGATGTAGGTTAGCTTCTTCATCTGCATCTCAGCAGCAGCTCTGCCCAGGGTCCCCATTGGTGCAGACAACTAAATTCAAACAGCAAGCCCACAAGCATTAGAGCTGGGGGAAAAAAATAACAAGCAGCAACGCGTTGCATAATTTCCGAGCGAGGCAGATACTAGAGGAGGGGTCACGCTCTCCTTTATCGCCAACGCTTCAACTGAAACAGAATTAAAAAAAGAAGAGAAAATAAAAGAGAAAGAAAAACAGCAGCGGCACCGGGTGACACACAGATGACAGACCTTGATGAACTCGGCGGGGACGCCGCGGACGCGCTCCACGAGCAGGCCGGCGCCCTCGAGCTCTCGCACGAGCCGCGCCACGCAGTCCTCGGCGGCGGCGCGGGAGAGCTTGGGCACCACGATGCCCACCTCGAACCCCGTGGCCTCCTCCACAGCGCCGTCCCCTTCTGCCCCCATCCCTACTAAACTCGGGACGCCCGGGATCAGATTCGGGCGCGGGGGAGGCGGGCGGCGGCGGCGGATGCGAGGAGGCGGATCCGCATGGGTGGAAAGGGGGAGGGAATGCGAGGAGGATTAAACAAAAAGGAAAGCGGAGCGTGCTTTGGGAATGGCGGAGACGGAGGAGAGAGAGAGCGGCGGGGAGTAACGGATTAGAAGGGCCGCGGTGTCCGCGGTTCATTCGATTTGATTTTTCTAGGTTATTAAATTAATTAATCGTCTGATTAGTTGGCGTCGTAACTGCCTGTCTGTGAGCCGGCAGCGCTTGCGGGCGTGATTAGGGATGCAGACTCTATCATAGAATCTAAACCTATTTATTACACTTCTATTTATTGTATTTTGCTGATGTGGCAGTGTAGTTATTGAAGAGAGAGAAAGAAAAAACAAGACTCCAAGTCTTATTTAGACTCCAAGTCTATAATAGCTTCGAGGTAATAAATGAACTTAGACTCTAAGTAGAGTCTGCACTGTGAGTGCTCTTAGGGGCAGGGGTGCAACTTGAAAGGCAGTGCGGGAAATTATTCGTGGGAGAGGAATCGTGCGTGCCATTTTGTAGAGCTGGAGGGTTTTTTTTTCGAAAAAGAAAAGAAAAATCGTAGAGGAGGCGGACGGCACGAGGCGTGTGATTTGAAAGCCGTGGGTACTGTACATGGGACCACCACCTGGCACACGGAGTGTACTCGGAATGAAATGAAGGCCAGTGAATTGTGGGCACGTATACGTAGAGCCGTGAGCGAGGGCGAGTGGGCGACGGCGTAGCCTCGTCCACCAGAATGAGTTTTCGCAAGGGTCGGCACACGGGGACCAGCCGACGAGTTGAGGCTGCCGTGCGTCTCTGTGCGGCTGGCGGTGGGGACGCAATGGGCGCTTTCGGTTTGGCCTGCCGACTGCGTGGCGTTCGTTTCATTTGGCGGCCGAGGAGGGGTCCGCGCTGGTCTCGCACTCGCTCTCGGGGGCCTCTCATCGTCGTTATCTGGCTGCTGCTGCTGCTTTGTCGTCATCAACTGTCTCTTTTTCGCTTCTCTTTTACCTGCACGAGCGAGGAGTTCCCAGCAACATGACTTATTACTGTTCTTTTTGATAGGCTATGATCAAAGACGTTGTTGACGTCGGAAGTTATCCGAATCACACACCAGCAGGGCTAGAACGCCCGGAGAGGTTGCGGTTCAACCTGAGACAGCATGGGTCCTGGCTAAACCGACGAAAACCAATCTAAAGACCGGTTTTGATCGATCTAAGGTTTTGGATCCTGTGTTGGTAACTCTAGAACTCCTCCCGGGAAGACCCGTAGGGGAGAAGCACGTAGAGGTTGTTCTAGGACCAGCAAGGCCGCCTAGAACGCCGTCGAATCTCATCGGGAGATGCGCCGAACAGCAAGGTAGAGGGGAAAAAGAGTAAAAGGGGATAGTAGATTGATTTTGATCGATTGATGTTGGATACTTCAATCGGTCATGATCCTCTTATATATAGAGGGGGCTGGTCTTATCCGAATAGGAAACGTCTTCAAATACGATCTCCAAGTTTCCTATCCGGATCCTATCAATATAGAATCCAATCTGGATAGAACAAGGTAACCCTAATCTCACCGATCCTTAGATCGACCAGATTGATCTAAATCAGCCTTAATGGGCTTTATTAGCTCATGAATTGTTGTCGGATTCAGCCTTTATCATAACTATAAGGCCTTCGACCAGTGTCACCTGGTCGGACACAAACATTGACTGATCGGAAGTCCAAAATGATCAGGCCCATTTGACTTAGAACATTTGATCCATCAAATACGAAATAAAAGAAGACACATTCGACCCTAATATTACAGGCCGAATACTTTTCCTAAATTTACTTTTACCTGTGACACTTTTGAGTGTCAACACGCCCATTTGCCAATCCTTCCTCTAAGAATTGACCAATATAACATGTGCCTAATTACATCGGCCTGACATGCAACAACACATGTACCAGATAATAAATAGTGTCTCATTTTAGCACAAGCATAGTACAAGGATAAACATAATTTCTCGATATGGGCGTACCTTGTCTCGGGATCAAGAAGATGTCGACCAATATAAGCAATTACATATTCCTTGCCTTCATCTTCTTGTGTCAGAACAGCCTCAATCACCTTTTCTTCGGCGACAACATATAATCTGAAGGGAACTCCTCTCTTGGGCGCTCGAAGAACTGGCGGAGATGACAAATATTCCTTTATCTTTTCAAATGCTTCTTGCTGCTCTGCCCCCCAAGCGAACTCAGCTTCATCCTTCAACTTTAATATTGGGGTAAAAGGAATAATTTTCCCGGACAAGTTTGCAATAAATCTTCTCAAGTAGTTCACCTTCCCCAGGAACTTCTACAAGTCCTTTTTGCATGTAGGCGCTTGAACTTTCTTGATCTTTTCTATCCTTTTAGGATCAATCTCTATGCCTTTGTCGTGAATGATGAACCCCAAAAACTTCCCAGCCGATACACCAAAAGCACATTTTAGTGGATTCATCTTCAAACCATAGCGGCGCATTCTCTCAAACGCTAAACGCAAATCGGCTAGATGAGACATATGGGCAGCCGATTTGATCACAATATCGTCAATATATACCTCCATGACTATCTCAATCAAATCATGCAAGATCAGATTCATAGCGCGTTGATAAGTAGCGCCTGCGTTCTTTAATCCGAATGTCATCACGACCCATTCGAAGAGACCAACAAACCCAGGACAAATAAAGGCCGTTTTGGACATGTCCTCTTCGGCCATGAATATATGATTATAACCAGCATTGCCGTCAAGGAAACTAACAACCTGGTGTCTGTTGGTAGTTCTTAGCTTCACTAAAGATAGAGTTAGGCAACTATCCCCGGTAACGGCCCAGGAATGCTTGTTGGCACTTGCTAACGTTGTTACTAGGAGTAGACTACGGAGTCTATTTCCGGCAACGGCGTCAGAAATGCTTGAAGCAAGACCGGTCACTATACCTAAAGGAGTGGAGCTAAAGCAGCTATCTACTAATGCCAAGCGGGGTTGTCAATCCCGACACTAGTAGGAGCTAGCTAGAGAGATTGCAATCTACCAGGAGGAGATTCTGCAAGCGCACAGAACTATCGTAGTAGCACTTCGCCTGGGAGTACCAGGTGTCGATTTATTTGATCCCAAGGGAAGGCTAGGGTGGTGTATGAGTCGAGTCAAGGAGGGGATGAGAGTCGAAGAAATAAGAAAAGAGAAAAGGGAAAAAGGGAAGAGAAGTGATGGAAGGCTAGAAAGAATATATGGATGGCTAGGTAAGGATGAAATGGATGGCTAAGATAAGGTGGATGGATTGGTAGATAAAGGGATTGGGATAACTAAGGGTAACTAATATAACTAACTACTAACTAATAACTAGTCCTAGATAACTGCTAAGCAAGATAACTACGAAGCGAGACAGTTACGAAGCAGGGCAGGCAAAAGACAATAGAGCAACTAAGTTGAGTAAAGTTTTATTCCTATCTTGTCAAGTATCGAGGCGTACTAGCCTTTACCACTTACTTAGGTTGAACGCTAGCACAACGAGCCTTACTGTTAAACTGGGCCAACTACGTGGTGGAATTCAAGGCACACAGGGCTGTCACCACCTGCTTGCTACCACAGCTATCCGGGGGTCCAGCCGTATCTGAAGGTAAGTCTATAACTAAGCACCACGCTTAATTATATTCTAACTATCTCTACCCTAGCTTTGAATAGAGACACCCTTGCGGATGTCAGAGCAAACACTTGACTTAATAAGATAAACACTAAACTAACTAAGCAACCTATTGGCAAAGATCAAACACTAAGCTCACTAGAGATTAACTACTATGGCTAAGTGAATTGAACTGTAGGATAGCTAGGCACTCAAGCAATCAATCAAGTATACCACTCAATACTGATAAGTAGAATAAAGTAATACTTCAAATGATGAACTAGAATATAGTAAGTGCTTGAGTAACAAGAGCAAAACCTGAACTGGAGATGAAGGAAGACTCTTCCCAGCTCCAGGACCGATCACTCGCACGCCTCTACTCTTGAGCTAAGCCTTGAGCAGCGCTACCGCGAGGGCGAAGATGCCTTGCTCTACTAGCTACCTACTTGCCTAAGCTCTCTGAGCTTCTAACCTAACTCTCACTTGCTTCTCTTGCTTGTGTTTCTCTGGGATGGTAATGTGTTGGTACTGGTGTGAATGAAGAGGTGCCTCCAGGGGGTATTTATAGCCCAAATGAGTGAGGGGGGTTCTTATAGGGGGCAGCCAGCCGACCTAGGGCTAACCCTAGTGGCGGGCGCCAGCCCTAGGTGGCGGCCGCCACCTCCCTCACCATTGGATGCACCGCCTTGGCTTCAACGGCATCTAGGTGGTTGTCCAAGGCGGTTTGGAGGTCGGTTGCATGTCCTAGCAACCGCCATTCAGCCTTGATCCACGCCACTTCATCCTGAGCCGTCCGATGCCACTGACCTAGTGACCAAGGGCCAAGATTTGGCCCTGGGGAGGTCACACGGATCGGTGACGTGGCAGGGAGACCAACCCAAGTGGCGGGCGCCACCCCCCTTAGGCCCATTTGGGCCCTGCTGAGTGGGCTTGGCCTCTGGTGGGTCCATATGTCCAAATTTGGTTCAAATCCTGCATTCAAATAAAATTCTATGGACATGTGGAATTCGGTTAGTTTGAAACCTATTTGACTACATTTCATGCCTTTTTGGTGGACTTTAGGGTCAAATGTTGATGGTAAAATAGGTGTTTAAGGACCGTCAACAGTGTCCTGAAGCATCATTAGTCAGCATGTAGGCTATAGGCATAGGATACTCGTCTTTAGGAGTGGCTCTATTTAAATCTCTAAAATCAATGCAAACTCTGATTTTCCCAGTGTCTTTCTTCTCTACGGGCACGATGTTAGAGACCCACTCCGCATATCTGCATGGTCGGATAAATCCCGCTTGCAATAACTGATTAATTTCCTCCTTAATTCGGTCATATATTGTAGAATTAAAGCGGCGAGGATGTTGTTTGAATGGTCGGAATCCCGGCTTGATAGGAAGCCGATGCTCGACAAGTTCCCGACTTAGTCCAGGCATCTCCGTATAATTCCATGCAAAGCAATCAAAAAACTCTTTTAATAGGGCGATTAATTTTATCTTATAATCGGCCTCAAGATTTTGATTTACAAAAGTCGGCCTTGGCACAGATCCGTCTCCAATGTCTACTTGTTCCAAAGGATCGGCCGACGTAAAACCTTGGCCCAACTTATTGAGCTCATCAAAATCATCAATAGCCTCACAAGTATCGGTCTCGCGAGCCTGATATTGTTCAACACGATGCTTTAACCAATCAACATTAACATCCATTAAATTACATGATAATGTTGAACCGATTGTCAATCGGCTTTAAGGACACTGGTACGAAACCTTCCTTAGTGACGCTAACAAATTGAAAATCAGAAAGGTCCCGACCAGATAAACAAGCAATAGTATCATGCCCCCCGAGCAAAGGAGTATCAGCCGTAGCCACATAGGCCGACGAATCTGAGTGCACTACCTCAACATCGTCTCCTACCCATTGGATAAGAAACTGATGTAGGCTAGAAGGTATGCACCGATTAGCATGAATCCAGTCGCGCCCCAGTATAAGGTTGTAACTACCTTGTATGTCGGCGACGAAGAAAGCGGTGGCCAAAGTCTTGCTCCCAACAGTCAGCTCCATGGACGCAACCCCCTTGGCCGGAATGGGCTCTCCTCCTCCGACTCCAGTGATAGTCATGTTGGTCTTGATCAACTCTTCGTCGGTACCGCCGAGCTTCTGGTAAAGCGAGTATGACATCAGGTTTACGATTTCCCCGCTGTCGACCAGCATCTTGTGGACTGGTGTACCGTTAATGTGACCCTTTATATGTAACGGCTTAAGATGATTAACGGATTCCTCCGGCTTCTGGAACACAGCAGTCTGTGTAGCGAAGTTGAAAGTGCATTCGCCCCCAAAGTGGGTTTTGGCTAATTAATGACAATCAAATTAGGGACTAACCGGTTTATAAAAGCATGTATGCAGGTGTTAGTCCTAGAAAGATTTGAAACGTTGAAATCTCATGAACAAAGCACGTTGGATACATTTGGACTTAAAGATGCCTAGCTCAAGTAGTAGTTTAAAATTTCAATTTTAAACTTGAGTTATAGGTAAGCCGGACTATGAAGAGGGTCACAAACTAAGTTGGCTAGATGTGGAGAAAAGTGCTCAAATAGACTAACTATAGTTCGCTTGAGAGACACCGCACAATCACGAACACATAGAGGGTATTTTTATGTGGTCGGTGGTACCGACCATGGGTGGTCGGTGGTACCGACCACGGCTTCTCCGCGCAGTGCTCAAACACCCTCTCTGTGTTGGTCAAAAATGGTCTGGCGGTAGTACCGCCATAACCTCGTTACTACCGCCCTCGGTGGTACCGACCCTGGCCGGTAGTAACTTGGTTTTGCGAAGCTCTCTGTGTAGAGTTGAAAATGACCTAGCGATAGTACCGCTATAACATCGGTACTACCGCCCTCGCTCGGTGGTAAGTCAAGTTTCTCAGACGTCTCTGGAAGTATCGATTTTGGCCTGGCGGTAGTACCGCCATTACCTCGGTACTACCGCCCCCGGTGGTACCGAGCCCTGGTCGGTGGTAACCAAGTTTGCAGGGCTCTCTGGACTGACTCGCTTGTGACTTGGCGGTGGTACTGCCATAACCTCGGTACTACCGACCCTCGGTGGTACCGACGCTGGCCGGTAGTTTCCGAGGGACCAAGTCCCTAACTGAGGAGCTCTCTGTTCGCGGCCGTTTTGGCTTGGCGGTAGTACCGCCATAACCTCGGTACTACCGCCCACGGTGGTACCGACCGAAGGTCGGTAGTTGACCTTTTTGGTCAGATCTGAATGTATGCGACCGTTGTGAACTGGTCGGTGGTACTGACCATGGGTGGTCGGTACCACCGACCAGCCTCGGGACTGAGGGAGTATAAATGCTTCCTCTCTTCACTTTTCACGGTCACCCACTCATTCCACACACTTATTGCTGACCTAACTCGAGACAAACTCTCTCCAAGCATTGACTCCTCCCCTCTCTCTCCCCCCTTTGCTCCTAGATTCATTCCCTTGCAAGATTTGAGCTAGGGAAGTGAGATTAGAGAGTGGGAAGCTTCGATCTACGATTTGAGCACTTGGTTTCCATCTAGCCGACTTGATTTGTGTCTTTTACTCTTGAGCTCTTTGAGCTCTAGCCGGTTAGGTGTTCTTCGTGGTAGCCCGTATTGATTCACTTGTGAGGGCTCCCCGAAGTGTTTGTATTACCCCTGTGATTTCTAGTAGAGAAACTCTCGTAGCCTTTGTGGTTGCTTGAGTGAGGCGAGGAGGTGAAATAGACTCCCACCTTTGTGGTCACCTCAACAACGAGGAAGTAGGTACTCCTTAGTGGATTGGCCGAACCTCGGGATAAATCATGTGTCTCGTGTGCTTGTTGTTGTTGTCCCTATTTTCTCTACCTCACTTGTTATTGTGTTCTTCGAGTTCTTCCTATCCCTATCTTCTTCTTAGGTTGGAAAGGCTCGATCTACATCAAGGGAAGCTACCAAGGCTCGGTGAGAGTAGATTTGCTATCTATTATACTTAGGAAAGTGGGGTAGATTCTTGTTTTACATTCATAGTTCTCTTGCATTGGATTTGTAGTTCCTTTTAGGATCCCGGTTGTGCCGTTTGTTTGTGTCGGTAGTACTGGTGTTCTACACCCGGTAGTACCTACCCAAACAAACCGGCCTCTCCGGTTGATATCTAATTACATCTTCAAGTTTGTGAAGTTGCAGATTGTTAAAAATCACCTATTCACTCCCCTCTAGGCTGATTCGGTCCTTTCAATTGGTATCGGAGCCTAACCCTTGTGTTAGCGCTTCACCGCGTAAGGGAGAATCATGTCTACCATAAGTCAAGAACAGCTTGATGAGATTGTCAAGAAGGTTACTGCTCAAGTAATTGAAGATCAAGCAAAGAAGCATGAAGATGAGATGAAGAGGATGAAAGATGAGATGGAGAGTTTGAGGCGAGCTCTGGACAGCAAAGCCAAATCATCCGGAAGCGGTGATAATCGGTCGCCCAAGGATGACAAGAAGAAGGAAGATGGAGAGAAAGGCAAGAGAGACAACGAGTTCTCTAGAGTGCCTTATGACTATAGCCATATGGGCAAGGTCATGCAATTGCCTAGCGTCAATCTAGGCAAACCACCTGCCTTTGATGGAATCAACTACAATGATTGGGCACACAAGATGAAGCTACACCTTCTTGCCGCAAGAGTTTGGGAGATTGTTGACAATGGACCAAGTCATGTTGAAGGTCAAGAGTTCACCGACAATGATGTGTTTGAGTTTCAACAAAATGTTCAAGCCGCATCATTGATCCTATCATGCCTTAAGCCTGAAGAAAGCAACAAGGTACATGGAATGGAGAATGCCAAGAAGATTTGGGATACCCTCAGGATATCATATGAGGGTGATGCGAGTGTGAGGAAGTGCAACATAGAGCTTCTTCATGGAAAGATTGAGAACTTTGCAATCAAGAAAAGTGAGACCTGTAACACCTCTGGTGATTAATATGTAATTAACCAGACATGTCATCATCTTTAGTCATTAATCATCCTTGCCATGCATTATGTTTGCCTAATTCTTGTTTTGCATTTACTTTTTCTGAGGTGACTTGTGTAGTGATCTCTTTTTCAAAAAAAACCTAAAGGCCCAAATCCTCCTATTAGGGCAAAATGGTAATTTCATCTCTGTGTCTAGCTTTGTGTGAATCTTGTTCAGTTGAGTGCCCTGATGTTTTGTTGTGTTGATCAAAGTTCAAAATCAGAAATAGAATTTAAATTCCTTTTGAAAAAACCCTAAATTTCCAAACTCTAGTTTCACCCCTCTTTTTTTTCTAATTCAAAACTATTCAAAATTTGAAGTTGGCCCAATAAGAAAAGTTGTAGATCTTGCAATAAGGAACAACTTTGGTGTTTACAGATTTTCAAGTTTCAATACAAAATCAGAAGTAATTTCAAATTCTTTCAAACTTCAATTTTGTCCCCTTTTCAGTTTTCAAAATTATCTAAAAAACTATTGAGTTTCAGAAAAAGTTTATATTGGCAAAGTTGTAGATCTCAAAATTTTAAGCAACTTTGGTATTTTGAGTTTTCTTTGTGTAGTTCAAATTTTGGGAGTAATTTCAAAATTTCAGAAAGGGGGAAAAATATGACGTCACTGTGCTCGAGTTTTAAAGCAGGGGGGGCCCCGGCCGCCGGCGGCGGAGCGCCGGCCACGCCGACCGGCTGACCCGCGCCCGTGCCGCGCGCGGTCAGCGCAGGCGCTCGACCTCCCCGGTCCCCTACCACCGCCTCGCCGACCCCTACCCTCCTCCTTTTCCCCTACGGTCGCGGACAGCGGGCGGATGCCGGCCGCCGGCAAGCCGCCGCGCCGCACGCGAGCTCCCTGCCCTCGTCGCGCCGCCCTACCTTGCTCCCTACCTCCGTTAGTGCCGCGCGAGCGCTTCTCACCCCTCGCTCGGACCCCCAGCGCCGCCCCGCTGCTATAAAAGCCGCCGAGCTCCCGCCGTTGCCCGCCACCGGCGCAACCCCGTCAACCCGAGCCACCGGACCGCCCCGGAGTCCGCTGAGCACACCATCGCCTTCGCCTTGACTTTCTCCACCTTCCTGAGCAACTAATTTCACCCCTCCGCCCCTCCTTTCGCCGGCGCAAGCAATCCGTCCCCGACTCCGGCGAACGGCCCCGCCGCGGTGAAGGGCGAAATTCGTCGCCGTGAGTGTTCCTCCCGTCCCTCCGACCCCCGTCCTCTTTCCCTCACCTCGGTGCACTCCTAACCGCACACCGGTGATTCCTTTTGATGAACAGAGCCGCCGGAACGCTTGCTCGCCGCCGAAGAGCTCCGCCGAGGCACCGCCGCCGTCGAACTCCCTCCTCCGACCCTTGCACCGCCTCGCCGTTCCCCGTTCCCGACCCCCGGTGAGCCCACGAAGCTCTCCCTGCCCTCTGTTTTCCCAGCGCAAGGCCCGAGCGGCCGGTCCACCGCGCGCTCTCGCCGGCGTGCGCGCCGAGCCGCGGGGAAGAAGCACAATGCTCCTTTTCTTTTTTTTAAAAAAAATGTGAATAATGTTCTGTTTTCTCTTTTTTTGTAAGAATTAATCTGTTGTTCCATAAATCCTGAGAAAAATGTGGTATGCTCCTTGCACTGTATAGTATTTTAGAAAAATAAAAAACCCTACTTTTCTGCAAAAATTGGAAAATGAAAAATCCTTCTTTTAATTAAGAAATGGATGGTTTTAGATTTTTAGAAAATTATGTGTAGCTCCAAAGATCATGAGATAAACTTTTATGTGCTAGTTATGTCATGTTTAGTCTCTGGTAAAATTTTGAGGCCATTTGGAGCAAGTTGATTTTTGGGCATTTATTTCAAATGTTGAATAGTGCCTTTTGTTAATTAAATGTTTGATTTTTGTTAAGCACCTTAATGACCTCCAAAAATTATGAAATTTGTTTTGTCATCTATTTATACCATAATGAACTTATGAGATTAATTGGGTAAATTGTGGAGCAACTGCATAAAATAACCTTTTTAAATAATTAGGAAAAATAGAAAAGCAATTAGGGTTTATGTTGTATGTCATGTGATGTGATTTTTGGGATTGTTTGCTGTTCATAGACCCCCACCCAGCTGGTCTATGGTGTTTGTGATGCCATGCATGACTTATGCTTAGGTTTACTAGATGATGCTTAATAGGTTTGATTAATCTTGCTTAGGGGAAGAGATAAGTAACTTTATGTCCACTCTAGAAGTTACTTTCACGTGGAAAGTTGTATTCTAGAATCAGTGGAATTGTCCTGCGCCTTAGCAAGTCTCTTGTTCTTGTCAGCATCCTCATAAGCATACATCATTGCATACGTGTAGTGTCTGAAGGAGAAGGTATCAAAGTCGAGGCAGCCGCTGACGAACCTACCCCCGAGGCGACCCCGAGCTCCGACACCTGCACTGTCGACCCCGAGCCTGTCCTCTTTGCTCTTCAAGGCAAGCCCCGGTGCATTTTAACCCTTCCTTGTTTTTATAAAAGTTTACCTAAAATGCCTTAGAGTTAAACTACTGCATTAGGTTATAGGAGTTGTGTGATGACCTATTGCCTGCATTATTTACCTCCACCGGCAAATACCCCGCCCTGTTTAAAATTATTTGCGAAATGCTTAGTAATGCTATTCAATAGATTTGCAATAAAATGCCAATTTCAAAAGTGTGATCACTTAAAGAATTTTTATGGGAATTTGACTTTACTCCCCGACTGTTGGCTAAGTATCTGATCCGTGCCTAGTCAACAACGAGGAGAGGTTGTCCAAGCGTACGATGTCGTCATGTTGAAGTCCGGGACTCGACAGTTGACACCGACCGGGACAGGGTTGAAAAACTGACAGGACTATTACGCTTGGGTGAGATATAACCAAGGTATAGTTCTGGCAGAAAAATTAGGGACCATCCGTATGGGGGCCTGCTGGTCAAGACTTGCAACTATTCACATACTTCGGAAAGCTCTGGCTCCGAGGACTCCTTTATTGGGACCGACAACCGCGCACTGGGAGTGGCGAGATGGCGGAAGTAGCTTGTACCCACGTGGTCATCGTGCCTGGATATGAGTGGTGTACTGTACTTCCGGGTGGCGTAGGACCGGTCCAATCTTGAAGGAATCGTGGTAG
The DNA here is from genome assembly GCA_009763385.1 of Coix lacryma-jobi var. lacryma-jobi. Taxonomy (NCBI): domain Eukaryota; kingdom Viridiplantae; phylum Streptophyta; class Magnoliopsida; order Poales; family Poaceae; genus Coix; species Coix lacryma-jobi. The sequence goes on along the minus strand of CM019827.1, from coordinate 29,944,972 downwards.
ACGAGTTGGCATATGCAAGCTTTGGTGCTGCATATGCAGTGTGAATAGGGATCCTCAACTGAGTATTATTTATCCGGATTAACGTTGCTCCTCGGTTATGGAGACTTGGTCACTGACTGTCAACGGAGAGTGGTTCTCAACTAGGTATGTTTTGGAAGGTAAAATGAATCATGAACAATGAAGAATTGAGAAATGCCTGAATCTTTCTAAAATAGAACAAGGTTTACAAAATGCTTTTCTGCAAAATACTTGCTCTTGCTTAAGCCTTACCTTGACTACCCTAAGCCTCTCATCCCTGAGTCTTCTTCCTTTTCTTTAGTCGGGTAAGTCTTGTTGAGTACCCCAGTACTCAAGGTTTGTTACCCATGCTGCAGGTATGACTGAGTCCCCGATGTGTCTTGCGCCCTGCTGCATGACCATCGTCCAGGAAGAGGCCGATGAGGCCGAAGAATAAAGTGTACACCCTCGGGCTGGATGATTGCAAGTATCTTTATTTTGTTGTACTCCGCTACGTTGCCTATTTCTATCATCCAAACTTGGTTTGTAATAACTGCACCTTTAATCTTATTTGGAACCTCGGTTTGTAAAACTAATGTTATTTAAGTCTTCCGCTCTGTATTCCGATGTTATTTGTAAAAGTATCCAGTGCTGTAACCGAAAGGTGAGATGATCCTGCGGACGATGGGCGCTGATGCAGCCCGGTGACGAACTGTCTTGGTCACGTGGAACATAGGTTCGGCTGTCAGAGGCTGACAGGGACCTATGGGCCACGGGATTAGGACCGTTTCGCCACAAGACCACTCAACAAATGTTTGATAGATTCATGACATTGGTCAGTCAGATTAGAGCTCTCAGAGACACAAAGTGGGATGACTACTTAGCTGGAAGAAAGCTATTAAGAGCATATAGAAAGAGGAACAAGAATCTTGCATCAATCATCATGGAGAGACCCAACTATGAGAGCATGGGACCTCATGAGATGCTTGCCAAAATAAGGCATCATGAAGTCTTAGATGTTGAAGAAGATCAAGAGGAAAGCCACAAGAAGGTGGTAGCACTCAAGGCTAATCAAGAAGAAGGAAGCAAGGCCCAAGATGACTCTTCAAGCGAAGGAAGTGAAGACTCCGATGATGAGTTGGCCCTTATCGTGAAGAACTTTAGAAGATTCATGAGAAAGAAAATGCACAAGAAGGGCAAAGGTGGATACTTCAAGAAGTCAAAGAAGAGGAATTGCTATGAGTGTGGTGCGGATGATCACTTCATTGCCGATTGTCCACAAAAGAAGAACAAGAACAAGTATAGCAAGAGTGATGACAAGAAGCAAAGAAGAAGAAGAGGTGGTGAAGCTCATCTTGGTGAGGAGTGGTTCTCGGAAGATGACTCAAGTGATGAAGAGAAGAGCAAGAGCAAGGAGAAGGAGAAGGGAGCGGCCAACATTGCCATACACAAGACCTCTTCTCCAAGCCTCTTCTCCAACATGGCTACTTCGACAACTTCATCACGCTTGTTCGAGAGCCTCTTCGAGGACGAGGATGACTTCACTCATTCTTGCTTCATGGCTAAGAATGAGAAGGTATCATCTAACTCTCCTACTTGTTCTAGCGATGAATATAGTGATGATGAAATGGATGAATTTGAGCTTAGCATAATTAGAAAATTTAGCAAGAAAGGTGGAATTAAAATTATAAAATTGCTCACTAAATTAGAGAGTCGGAATGAGAGTCTTGCTATGCAAGGGTACTTGATCTCTCAAGAGAGAGAAAAGAACCGTGCATTGGAAGCCTCTCTTGCCGAGGAGAAGTTGAAGGTTGAGAAATTGACCGTGGAACTATCTTTAGCCAATGACTCCAACAAGAAGTTGGCTAAGGAGTGTTCCATGAGCAATGACTCAATTGCAAGCCTAAAGAATGAGGTTAGCATGGTTCAAGAGAGCCTCACAAGCTCTCAAAATAAGTATCAAACTCTTGAACTAAGCTACAACACTCTTTGGAGTAGTACCTCTTCAACTACTCCTAAGGACTCCGACAACTCTAATGCCTCAACTAGTAATGGTTGCAAAAGATGCTATAAAATTGATTTAAATACTTGTGCAACTAACCTTGTTGAGCTAGAGAAGAAAGACAAGGAAATTCATAGGTTGAACATGATCTTGAGGAATGGTTGCAAGTGTAAGGTACAACAACCAAAAGATATCCTCAAGACCACAAGACACCCTTCCATCAAGGATGGAATTGGGTACAATAGGTATGGTGGTAAGGCCAATGGAAGGAAGATGGTCAATGGGGTACCTTTTGTTAACTTTAACAAAGGGGTTCCTCTCTTTGACCTAATGAACAAGGCCAACAAGATTGCCAATCCAAAGGATCCACTTGCTAATGGTAAGATCAACAAGGAGAAGCAAGTGGAGGCCCCCAAGCAACAAAAGCCCATATCAAGAAGCTATACATGTGATTATTTGTGTTGTTGGGGTGATGATGGCAAAATAGTAGTCAAGTATGTTGGTGCCCTCAAGAAAAGAGAAATTATGAGGAATGTTTGGGTTCCAAAAGCTTATGTGACTAACCCCCTAGGACCCAATCTCATTTGGGTACCTAAATCAAGAACATAATCTTGTTTTGTAGGAATATGCCTCCGGTGGGTCAAGTTGGGTGTTGGATAGTGGATGCACCAATCATATGACCGGGGCAAAAGAAATGTTCTCCTCCTTCCAACCAAGCCATGACTCATGCAACAACATTGTGTTTGGTGACAATGGAAAGGGTGAGGTGCTTGGTTTGGGTAAAATTGCTATCTCAACTGACAATTCCATATCTAATGTATTACTTGTGCATTCGTTGAGTTACAACTTGTTATCCGTTTCTCAACTTTGTGAAATGGGTTACGATTGTCTCTTTACGGATAAGGGTGTGACCGTCTCTAGAAGAAGGGATCCTCTATTGCATTTAAAGGTGTGTTGAAGGGAAAACTTTACTTAGTTGACTTCTCAACTAGTAAGGTAGAACCTACAACATGTCTAATGGCAAAATCTAGCATGGGTTGGCTTTGGCATCGCCGACTAGCTCATGTTGGGATGAGGAACTTGGCCCAACTTCAAAGGGAAGGGCACATCCTTGGACTAACCAATGTTTCTGTGAGCATCTAGGCCCCCAGTGGGTTTCGGTGATTGGATGACAACGGTAAATTACTATGACTAACGTGTGTTTTGCAGAAACAGTTGGGTTAAGTCATGGTAATGATGATCGTGAGGGCACTATGGTATTCATGCCCCCTTAGCAATGGAATTCATTCGGTTTTCAAAGGATGGACGACGAAGACGGTGATAGGCTAGTGCTAAGTGTCATTTGGTGTTGAAGGACACTTAGAGTAGCATAGGTCTTTGTTTTATCTTTGGTCGTACTATAAAGAGGGGTTTGAATGAGTAGCTTGACCTAGGTGAGACTTTTGAGTTAGGTGTGGTGCACACTTGTTAACCAAAGCCCTAGGTAGCTTAGAAAGGTCCCTAAGATCATAAGGAAGAAAGTTCGTGAAGGGAGCGTCACAAACCGAAGTCGTTTTGGACTTCAAAATGTGACCGGACGCTCCAACCCTAATGACCGGACGCTGGGGCGTGCGTCCGGTCAGTAGGTTTGGCTAAGGAGCAGGCTTGGCTGCGACCGGACGCTCTTCAGTATTCGACCGGACGCACCAGGGGGTGAGTCCGGTCGCGTCCAGAGAGGTTCCAGAGAGGGAAATTGATGACCGGACGCGTCCGGTCAGTGGTGATCGGACGCATGGGTGCGTCCGGTCAGTGTATCGTACTGGTGTCAGGGCTAACGTCACGTAGCCGTTAGACACTGACCGGACGCGTCCGGTCAGTGTGTAACTGGCTGGACTTACCCCTTCGTGCATGTTTCGAGTTGGGGGGTATAAATATGACTCCCCCTCATTCATGCTATTACTCTTGCTCATTTGAAAGGTTGCCAAACACATTGTGATTCCAAGTGAGTGCAAGAGGCCTAGTGAGGTTGAGAGATTTGATAATTGAGTGATCAAACACCTCATTAGTGAATAAGAGAGTAGCAAGTGTGCATCCACCCAGCTCATTAGCCTTGCGTTGGTCAAGTGAGAGTTCTTGCTTGTTACTCTTGGTGATCGGCATCACCTAGACGGCTTGGTGGCGATCGGAGAGCTTGGTGATCATCCGGAGGCATTGTGGATGACCCAAGCCAAGTTGTGACCGGTAGCGAGCGATTCACCGGGCCGGAGTGGCGAAGAATCAGCTCGTAGTGAGCACTTGATCCTTGCGCGGATCAAGGGGGAGCGATACCCTTGCGCGGGTGCTCCAACGAGGACTAGGGGGTGTGCCGACACCTCGATACCTCGGCAAAAAGATCGTCGTGTCATCTCTACTCCCTTCTCTACGCATTTACCTTTGAGCAATTCAATTCCGCATTTACTTGTTGTTCTTTCATAAGTTGAATTGCCATGCTAGAGTAGAAATGGTTTAGCGATAGTCTTTTGTGCAATTGATTCTTGTCAAACACACTTCTAGGCACTAGGGGGTTAATTGGGGCCTGATAGGTTTTATTATCGCAAGAAGTTTTAGAAAAGCCCAATTCACCCCCCCACTTGGGCATCTTGATCCTTTCAATTGGTATCAGAGCCTCGTGCTCTCGATTTAGGCTTAACCGCCTAGAGTTAAGATGTCCGGGGGTGATGGACCACCGCCTATGTTCGAGGGAGACGACTTTCCATATTGGAAAATCCGTATGGAGTCGTACCTAGAAGCGGTTGATGTTCAATGCCGCGATGCCGCTATCACCGGCTTTGCCAAGCCCAAGGAAGGCACAAGCCTTACTCCTAATGAGGAGGAAAATGAGAAATGGAATGCTAAAGCTAAAAACATCCTTTTTAGAGGCATTTGCAAGGATGTGTTCAATCGTGTTCGGAACCACAAAAATGCCCATGATCTATGGGAAAACATTTGTGCGCTCCATGAGGGAACCAAGAGTGAGCGTGAGGAGCGTTATCATTTGGTTATGCAAAAGATGAACTCGTTTGAAATGCTTGCTCATGAAAATGCAAATGAAATGTACTCACGCTTGAATGTTCTTGTAGAGGAGCTCAATGGTCTTGGCCTCACACAAATGCAACCATCCGATGTTGTGAGGAAGATTCTATGTGTCCTTCCCATTGACAAGTATGGACACATTGTGACGGTGCTACATCAAGGTGATCTTTCCACATCCACACCAACACAAGTCTTGGGGAAGATCAATGCTCATGAGATGTACATGCACATCACACCAAGTGGTGGCTCTTCCACCGACAAGAAGAAGGACTTGGCCTTCAAAGCAAGTCATGACAAGAAAGGCAAGTCCAAAGCTATTGAGGTGCATTATGAGAGCACAAGTGATGATGAAGATGATTCCAACATTGCTCTCATGGTGAGGAAGACCACCAAGATGTTGAAGAAGCTTCACAAGAATGGAGTCAACTTTGACTCAAGAAAGAAGAAGTTCTTCACAAGTAGCAAGAGAAGGCCAATCTCCGAAATGGATTGCTACAATTGCGGTGATCTTGGCCATCTTGCTCATCAATGCCCCAAGCCCAAGAAAGAGAGCTACAAGAACAAGAACAAGGGCAAGAAAGATGACTCATCTAGCGAAGATGAGAAGAAGAATGAGAAGCCCTACAAGAAGGATAGCAAAAAGAAGAAGCAACACCACAAGAAAGGTGGCAAGGCCTATATTGTTAGTGATTGGCTCACCGACATTGATTCCTCCGGTGGCTCATCAAATGAAGATAGTGATGATGAGAAGGAGAAGGTGGCCGCTCTAGTTATTGGGACCTCTACACCACCACCACCACCACCGCCATCATCCTCTACACACCTATGCCTTATGGCAAATGGTGACCGGAAGGTACAAAGTGATGATGACTCTAGTGATGATGACAGTGATGGAGGGTTCAAAGCTCCTTCTTATGATGAACTTGTTGAATTGCTAAATGACTACACTAAAATCATAAGAAAGACTAGAGCTAAGAATTATAGGCTTCCTCGTGATAATGATGCTCTTGTTGAAAAATATGACAATGCTATACATGCTAGTGATGAGTTGAAAAATGAACTTGCTACTATGTCATCTTCCATCAAGGAGCTCAAGTCCTCTAACAAAGAGCTCAAAGCTAAAAATGAAAAACTTGATAAGATGCATAGTGATCTTTCCACTAGTCATACTTTGCTTAAGGAACAATATACTCAAGTGAAAGTAGATTATGATACTCTCACCATTGCTTATGATATGCTTTCACATGAGACACATAATGCTCCTAACCTTGTTGTTAAGTGTGATATAGCAACATCTTGTGAGGACTTGGTTAGTGAGCATGTTGAGCAAAGTGCTAGTGGTAAGGGCAAGAAAGTGGTTGAGGCCGATCACTATGATGACTATGTCAAAATCAAGAATGAGAATGCAAAGCTCAAGGTTGATCTAGAGAAGCTTTCAACCACCAAGCAAGTTATCATTCAATCTCATGATGATGACTATAGCATGACACTTGAGCTAGACATGCTAAAAGAAGAGAACAAGAGATTGAAGATGGAGAGGGACTACAAAATGACACCATCTCGATTGAAACTCCAACAAGAGAATGACAAGCTCAAGAAAGAGAAAGAGCACCTCACCACCGGTTTGAGGAACTTCACCAAGGGTCAATGTCTTCAAAGTGAGCTTCTCATGAACACCGTCATGAAGACCAATAGAAATGGCATTGGCTTTCTTGAAGAGAAGATGAAGCAACGCAAGAGCATCATCAAGCCAAAGAAGAAGAAGATTGGGAGATGCTATGAGTGTGGAAAGGATGGACACTTTGCTCATGCTTGTGAGGAGCCAAAGCCCACACCCTTGCCCAAGCATGCTAGGCCCTTTGCTTTCAATGCTCACTACATGCTTAGACAAGATTCTAGTGGCAAAGTGAAGGTTATGTTTATGGGGCCACCTAACAAGAATAGGCCAAGACAAATTTGGGTTGCTAAGTCACTAGTTGAGAAGGTTAAGGGACCGCAACAAGTTTGGGTCCCGAAAGCTCAAGCTTGATTTCTTGTGTGTGTAGGTGAACTACAAGACCGATGGATCACATTGGGTAATTGATAGTGGTTGCACTCAACATATGACCGGCGATCCCCGGATGTTCACCTCACTAGAAGAGAATGTCGATGACCAAGAAAAGATAACTTTTGGTGACAACTCCAAGGGCAATGTCAAAGGATTGGGCAAAGTGGCTATATCAAATGACCATACCATCTCCAATGTGCTTCTTGTTGCATCTTTGAGCTTCAACCTGCTATCCGTTGGGCAACTTTGTGATCTTGGCTTTCAATGTTTGTTCACCGACAAAGAAGTGGTTGTGACCAAGAAAGATGATGCACAAGTGATCTTCAAAGGATTTAGATACAACAATCTCTACTTAGTGGATTTCTCCTCCAAAGAAGCCAACTTGAAGACATGTTTGTTCACTAAGCAATCTCTTGGTTGGCTATGGCATAGAAGGTTGGCACATGTGGGAATGAACACTCTCAACAAGCTATTGAAGAAAGATTTGGTTAGGGGCTTGAAGGATGTCAAATTTGAAAAGGACAAATTGTGTAGTGCATGTCAAGCCGGCAAGCAAGTAGCAAACACTCATCCAACCAAAGCTTTTGTATCAACATCAAGAGAGTTAGAACTTCTTCATATGGATCTATTTGGGCCAACAACATATGCAAGTTTGGGAGGAAACCTCTATTGCCTAGTGATTGTTGATGACTACTCTCGGTACACTTGGGTATTCTTTCTTCATGATAAATCCGAAGCAACCCCTTCCTTCAAGAAGTTTGCCAAGAGAGCTCAAAATGAATTTGATGTGAAGATCAAGAAGATTAGAAGTGACAACGGAAAGGAGTTTGACAACACCCATATTGAGGAATATTGTGATGAAGTTAGGATCAAGCATGAAGTGTCCGCAACCTACACACCACAACAAAATGGGGTAGTTGAGAGGAAGAATCGGACCCTAATCACCCTAGCAAGGACAATGCTAGACGAGTACTCTACACCGGAGAGATTTTGGGCGGAAGCAATCAACACCGCTTGCTATGCATCAAACCGATTGTTCCCCCATCGTCTACTTGGCAAGACCCCCTATGAGCTACTCAACAACAAGAAGCCGGATGTATCCTTCTTTAGAGTGTTTGGGTGCAAATGCTACATCTACAAGAAGCGCCAACACCTTGGGAAGTTTCAACTCCGATGTGATATTAGTTTTCTTGTTGGTTACTCATTGAAGTCCAAAGCATATTGAGTATTCAACCATGCCACCGGGATGGTAGAAGAAACATATGATGTGGAATTTGATGAATCTAATGGCTCTCAAGGAGAGCATGAAAATCTTGATGATGTAGGTGATGAACCATTGAGGGAGGCAATGAAGAACATGCCGGTTGGAGCCATCAAGCCTAAAGATGATGATGATGATGTGCAAGTCATTGACAAGCCATCCTCATCCAATGTACCACTTGATGACGACAAAGATGGGAGGGATCCAAATGAAGATACTCATGTCTCCCATGATCAAATAGTGGTACAAGCTCAAGATGTTGGTGCTCCACAAGCGGCCCCTCAAGTGGTTGATCGAAGGACTACTCCTCTACTACAAGCTCATCCTCAAGATCTCATCATAGGGAGTCCGACAAGGGGTGTAATGACTCGCTCTCAAAAACTTGCTTTATTTATGGAACATCACTCCTTTGTTTCTCTTGTTGAGCCTACCATTGTAGATGAAGCTCTAGGTGATCCGGATTGGGTGAATGCCATGCATGAAGAACTAAACAACTTCACCCGCAACCAAGTTTGGACACTTGAAGAGCGACCAAAAGGCGCAAGAGTCATTGGAACAAAATGGGTGTTTAGGAACAAGCAAGATGATCAAGGCAAGGTTGTTAGAAACAAGGCAAGGCTAGTGGCAAAGGGGTTCTCTCAAGTTGAAGGCTTGGATTTTGGAGAGACCTTTGCACCGGTTGCAAGACTCGAAGCCATTCGTATCCTCCTTGCATATGCATCACATCATGACATTAAATTATATCAAATGGATGTGAAAAGTGCATTTTTAAATGGCTTCATAAATGAACTAGTCTATGTTGATCAACCTCCCGGGTTTGAAGACCCTAGATATCCTAATCATGTTTATAGGTTGTCCAAGGCGCTATATGGGTTCAAGCAAGCCCCTAGAGCGTGGTACGAGCGCCTCCGGGACTTCCTAATTGAGAAGGGCTTCACCATTGGGAAGGTCGACACCACACTATTCACCAAGAAGCTTGATGGAGAGATCTTCATTTGTCAAGTTTACGTTGATGATATCATCTTCGGATCAACAAATGAAGCCTATTGCAAGGAATTTGGTGACTTAATGTCGAAGGAGTTCGAGATGTCGATGATTGGCGAGCTCACATTCTTCCTAGGCTTTCAAGTCAAGCAATTGAAGGAGGGGACTTTTATATCTCAAGAGAAGTACACAAAAGACCTCCTCAAGCGCTTCAACATGGATGATTGCAAGCCTATCAAGACTCCAATGCCAACCAACGGACATCTCGACCTAGATGTGGGAGGTAACTGTAACACCTCTGGTGTTTAATAAGTAATTAACCTGACATGTCATCATCATTAGTCTTTAATCATTCTTGCCATGCATTTAAGTTTGCTTAATTTTTGTGTAGATCTTGTTCAGTTAAGTGTTTTGATGCTGTGTTATGAGGACCAAAATTCAAAAATCAAAATAAAATTAAAATTCCTTTTGAAAAACCCCAAATTTCCAAACTCTAGTTTTACCCCTTTTTCTAATTCAAAAGTTGTTCAAAATTTGAAGTTGGTCCTTTTAGCAAAGTTGTAGATCTCAAATTATAAACAACTTTGGTGTTTTGAGTTTTCTTTGTGCAGTTCAAAGTTTAGGAGTAATTTTCAAGATTTCAAAAGAAGAATAGGTTTTCACTGTGCACAGCTGGAGGACCCCTACCTCATCCTCACCCGGCCCCTACCTCTCTTTGCCCGGACCCCCACCGTCCTTTTGCCCGGACCCCCACCGTCCTCTTCGCCCGGACCCCCACCGTCCTTCGCCCGGACCCCGGCATCACCCCGCGCCTATAAAAGCCACCAAGCTCCCCATTGCCACCACCAACACTTCCTCGCCAACCCAAGCCATCAGGCAGCCCCAGCGCCCGCCAAGGCCGCCACTGCCTTCGCCTTGAGCTTCTCCACCTTCCCAAGCCACCAATTTCACCCCTCCGTCCTTTCCTTCGCCGGCGCAGCGACTCCCCTCCAACTCCGGCGAATGGCTCGAGCCTCACCCTCGAGCCAACCTTCGAGCCAACCCTCGAACCGCACACCCTCGAGCGTCCCCTCGAGCCACATCCCTCGAGCCGCATCTCTCGAACATGCCAAGGCCAGCCTCGAGCCTCACCCTCGAGCGTCCCCTCGAGCCTCACCCTCGAGCACGCCTGCGAACCGCGCCCCCTCGAAGCAGCCGAGCCCCACCCTCAGCCTCGGGCGAATCGCAGCCACCCTCGAACTGAGCCTCGAGCACGCCGAGGCTACCCTCGAGAGGTTAGCCGAGCCTTCGCCGAGGCCTCGCCACCATCGAGCTCCCGCCTCCGACCCTTGCACCGCCTCGCCGAGCCTCGTTTCCAACTCCTGGTGAGCCCGCGAAACTATCCCCACCCTCTGCCTTCCCAGCCGAGACCTCGAGCGACCGGTCCGCTGTCCGCCTTACAGGCAAGCGCGCCGAGCCTCGAGAGAAGCACAGTATTCCTTTTCTTTTAAAAATATGAATAATGTTTTATTTTCTTCTTTTTGTGAGGTTTAATCTGTTGTTCTAAAAATCTGGAGATAAATGTTGTGTGTTCCTTGCTCTGTGTAGTATTTTAGAAAAATAAGAAACTCTACTTTTCTGCAAAGTTTAAAATATGAAAAATCCTCCTTTTAATTAATAAATGGATAGTTTTAGGTTTTTAGTAAAACATGTATAGCTCCAAAGGTCATGAAATTTGTTTTGTCATCTATTTACACCATGATGAACCTACTAGATTAATTTGGTAAATTTTGGGACAACTGTATAAAATGATCTTTTAAAATAAATTAGGAAAAACAGAAAAGTAATCATGGTGTGACCTTTTGGATTGTTTGCTGTTCATAGACCCCACCCCTCTGGTCTATGATGATTGTGATGCCTTGCAATGTTTTGTAAATAATGCTTAATAAGTTTGTTTAATCTTGCTTAAAAAGATAAAGATAATTAATCTTTATGTCTATCCTAGAAGTTACTCACATGTTAGAAAGTTGTACTCTAGAATCAGTAGTCTTGTCCTGCACCTTAGCATGCATTCCATGGCATCATGTTAAAGCATACATCATTTATCCACGTGTAGTATCCAAGAGTGTTGAAGTCGTGTTGATCAAGCTCTGGTGTTCACCATTGTCGAACGAGCCTCGGAGGAGGGTTCTTGTTGGACAGGCTTCGTCGAAAAAGACTTAACTTCAAGCAGCAAACGAACTAACTTGTGTCAATCTTTCTTGGATCTTATCTTCCCTGCAACGAAGGCAAGCCCCGGTGCATTTAACCCTTCCTTGGATTTATAAGATGTTTTCCTTAAATGCTTTTGAGTTAAACTACTGCATTATGTTATAGGAGTTGTGTGATGACCTATTACCTGCATTATTTACCTCCACCAGAAGATCCACCAGCCCTGCTTTAAAACTATTTGCAAAATGCTTAGTGATGCTATACTATAGATTTGCAATAAAATGTCATTTTCAAAAGTGTGATCACTGAAAGAATCTTTATGGGAATTTGGCTTTACTTCCCGTTCGATGACTGCTTGCCTAGCTAGCATGTGGTCATTGTCGAGAAGAGGTTGTCCGCGCGTACGGTGCCGTCATGTTGTAGTCCGGGACTCAACAGTTGACACCGACCGGGACAGGGTTGAAAAACTGACAGGACCTGTACTCTTGGGTTAGAGTCCCGAGGTGCTTGTCGCTGGCGGAAAAATGTAGGGACCATCCGTATGGGGGCCTGCTGGCCAAGACTTGCAACTATTCACATACTACGGAAAGCTCTGGCTCCGAGGAATCCTTTATTGGACCGACAACCGCGCACTCGGAGTGGAGAGATGGCGGAAGTAGCATGTACCCACGTGGTCGTCGTACCTGGATAGGAGTGGTGTACTGTACTTCCGGGTGGCGTAGGACCGGGCCCAATCTTGGAGGAATCGTGGTAGACGAGTTGACATATGCAAGCTTGGGTGCTACATATGCAGTGTGGATAGGGATCCTCAGCTGAGTATTATTTATCTGGATTAACGTTGCTCCTCGGTTATGGAGACTTGGTCACTGACTGTCAACGGAGAGTGGTTCTCAACTAGGTATGTTTTGAAATGTAAAATGAATCATGGACAATGAAGAATTGAGAAATGCTTGAATCTTTCCAAAATAAAACAAGGTTTACAAAATGCTTTTTCTGCAAAATACTTAAGCCTTACCTTGACTACCCTAAGCCTTTCATTCCTGAGTCTTCTCCCTTTTTCTTTAGTCGGGTAAGTCTTGTTGAGTACCCCAGTACTCAGGGTTTGTTAATCCCCTGTTGCAGGTTTCTATTAGGTGGTGTTGATCATGATCATGTCAGTGGGCTTGACGTGATCTGGTTGTTCCTCTTCTCCAACTTAGGTACTCCGCCTAAGTGTGGTTCTGTCATACTACTCTACTTCCGCAATACCAGTTATTTTTATGTAAAAAGTAACATCTTCATAATTTGTAAAGTTTATCTATCTTGCTTCTGCACTCCGATGGTATTTTGTATCAACTGTTGTAATGTTGTAATTATTCCAACCTTCATGATGATGGTCCTGTGGCTCGTGAGTAATTCAGGGTCCTCTCGGGGACACCCGACGGATCTTTCCAGTAATGTGTTTCATTTGCACAGTCATTGGGCTCCCTATGACGATGACGTGTGCAAGTGGGCCACATTATTGGGCGGTTCCGTCACAGTAACCCGGTTGATCAAACTCTCTACCGTTCTATGATTGGTAGCTTGTTATATTTGACCGCATCTAGGCCCGACATCATGTTTAGTGTGTGCATGTGTGCTCGCTTTCAAGCCGATCCTAGGGAATCACATCTCATAGCGGTGAAGAGAATCCTTAGGTACCTAAAGCACACCCCAAGCATTGGCCTTTGGTATCCCAAAGGAGCTAACTTCCAACTCGTTGGGTATTCCGATTCGGATTACGCGGGTTGCAAAATTGATAGAAAGAGCACATCCGAAGGGTTCCATTTGCTTGGGAGATCACTAGTGTCTTGGAGTTCGAAGAAGCAAAATAGTGTGGCCTTGTCTACCGCCGTGGCGGAATACATAGCCGCGGGTGCTTGTTGTGCACAAATCCTTTACATGAAACAAACCCTTTTAGACTATGGTGTAGTCCTAGAAAGGGTACCTTTGTTGTGTGACAATGAGAGCGCGGTTAAGCTTGCTAACAACCCGGTTCAACACTCTCGCACAAAGCACATAGATATTCGCCATCATCTTCTTAGAGACCATGTTTCCAAGAAAGATATATCCTTAGAGGGAGTTAGAACCGAAGATCAATTGGCGGATATTTTCACAAAACCCCTAGATGAGAACACCCTTTGTAGATTGCGAAGTGAGCTTAATGTGCTTGATCTAAGTAACTTGGTCAAAAGGTGAAAGGGGGGTTGTCTTTGCATTGCATTGTATAATATGCCATGTTTAAATTATGCTATGCACATAGGCTTGTCAGACGTGGTTAAGATAATCGCCCTAAAAAGCGTGTGAAGAAGCTTACCCATGAGCAAACTTGACAAGCACCCTAGATTCAATTTCGGTAATGCATTGCATTTGCATGGTTGTTGCTTTGTCGTTTCTTTTTGGTTATGCCTTGAGCAACCGCTGTGTTCGTCCACCGCTAGGGGGAGCATTGGAGGCTATAATTGGTTATGACCCCTAGTTTTGGTGGCCACATGTTGTCTCCTCGAGTTTTATTGCCTATTTTATCTAGAAAACTACTTTAGCCTATGGCAAAATATTTGAAAAATTTGAGGGTTTGAGAGAGGTCACTCCTCTAGGTTCCAACTAGTATTTATCTGCATCTTTTTTGAGTTGGAACTTGGTTGGGAGAAGTCGGTGCGAAAAATCGAGTCAAAACAGGGTTTTCCCTGTGACCGGACGCTGCGACCGGACTCACAGGGTGCGTCCGGTCAGTGCAGAGCGCGCGCAAGTGAACAGTTCCTTCGGCGCGTCCGGTCAAGAATGTGCTCGTGTGTCCGGTCATTTTCAGGCGGATGATCGGACGCTCGGTGCGTCTGGTCCAGTGCGACAGGACGCGTCCGGTCGGCGTTTAGGCGTTTCTGGACCTCTCTGTTCGCGATCGGACGCTCGATCCCGTGCGTCCGGTCGTTTCGCGAGTGCGTCCGGTCACCACTTAAACGGCGCGTCTTGCTCTTCAACCGACACGTGGGTCCCCCTTGTCTTCATCCTCACTCTCGTCCGAACCCTCGCCCGAGCCCGACTGTACCCGCCGTGCCCTAGCTCGCCGCTGTTTCCTCCTCGCCCCCGCGCCGCCGCTGCTCCGTGCCCCCGCCACTGTTGCTCCCCACTCGCGCCGCCTCCTCCCCGCTCTAGCGCCGCGCGCCGAAGAACCGCCTCCCCCGCCGGCTCTCCCCTCGCCGGAGTTTGCAAGATCGCCGGGGCTCCTTCGTGCACATCTACCTCGTCGGCGACTCCTTCCCCGCTCTCTCTCCGGCCGGTAGCCCCTACTCCGTGTGGCAGAACCTCCTGAATTAAGTGGCCCACATGCACCCATCATTGTCCTAAAGACTTCTGATCGGCGTGCACGAGTTCCAAATGACTCAAGGGATCTGTCGGGTGTCCTCGGAAACCCGAATCATCCACATTAAATTCTTTTCAGGAATTCCCTCGTCAAGCATCACAGTATTACAACAGTTTTATAGATAAAATAAATCAGAGTAATAGCGGAAAGAGTATATAACATAGATTGAAACTTAAGTTTAAAAGTTTACAACACATAAGTACTTATTACATAAAAGGTTCGGAACTTTATATTACATATACCACACAAATTTTTGTTACTTGCCCAAGGTCAAACATCAGAGTCATTATCACTCTCCTCCACAAGAGTGAAGAAACATTGACCACCAAAAGGATGATCAATGAACTCACCTGCAACAAAGGTTAACAAACCCTGAGTACAAAAGTACTCAACAAGACTTAACCGTCTAGAAAAGAGGAGAAGACTCAGGTATGAAGGCTATAGGGATTCAAGGTAAGGCTTTAGCAAGATCAAAACATTTCTTTTGCATAAAAGCTTACTAATAGAAAAAAAACTAGTTTCAAGTTTTAACTTAAGTTTAACTTTCATAACTATCCAAAGATTCTCAAACTTTCGTAAGCATACCACATCTTTCGTTCTCATTTCATAAAGATCTCATTCATTACTACGGTGCGGGTCAGTGGATTGAGGCTCCATATCCGAGGAAACACGGCGATTCGAATCGTTTAAACCCAGCTGGGGATTCAGTACCACACGACATATGTAGAACTTAATCTTGCATATGTCAACCCTATCTATAGATCCTCCCATACAAGAACGGGTCCAGCGTCACCCGAGAGTACAGTACACCTCGAACCTGACTATCTTATAGCCCTGAGGGTACACGCTACTCCCGCCATCTCTCCACTCCCAGTACGCGGTTATCCGTTCTCAAGTATCGGAATAGCTATAGACGAGGCTTACCACTGCATGTGGGCTGTACTCAAAGGTCTCAATCACAGCAGGCCAACAACGATAAGGTCCTATGTTGAGTAACCTTACAACAAGACTCCATTCTTGATGTAAGTTACTATAATTATCATGTTGTCTCAAGATTCATTCTTTCCATAACATAACAACCATTTTTAAAAGCACCTACTATAATGAAGTAAGTAAGCATGACTAAGCATACTAAGCATTTTCATAAAACGGGTATCAAGGTTAAGTGTTGGAATCATCAAGGTTGATAATGCATCAAATAGGGTTCACTCAACTCCTATTCACTTAATGCATCATATTAACTCAAGTGATATCAATAACTTTATAAAATACAAGGATAGGTTTAATGTTCGGGGCTTGCCTTGTTGATCAGCGAAGTCCGGAGATTCTGAAAAACTAGAAGGATCCACACACTCAGGAGAAACCCACTGAGGATCAGGGCCTTCCGAACCGAAATATACACGTAGAAGTGTATATGCATGATCAATGGGATGCTCATGATATGATTAAGACATGGTATATGTTCTTTGGATAACAACAAACAAATTTCACTATCTTGAGTACAACTTTCCTTTATGATATAAAAACAACTAACTTATTTATTAACCCATAGATTGTTCCTAAATAAGTTTGATTATTTTCATTAAACAAGGTTATGTAACTAACAAGCAACAAAAGGTCATTTGCATAAAGGAATCCATAATCAGGGAGCAATTCATGCTACTGATCCCCTGATTGTCAAACAAAACCAAAAGTCATACAAATCTTAAAAGGGATTAACAATTTCTTCTTATTTTATAAGTCATTTTAATTAGCCCTTTATTTATACACAAATCATACTTATTCAAATAGAGCTGAAATTAATCATGAAGGTAGATATCAATGACATAAACTCACATGTCAAATTTCATGATTTTTGGAGAAACACAGAAAATCACATAATTCATCAAAGTTGCATTTATTAATTAAAGTGCAGATTTAATTGTCAAAGTAAAAGTACTCAAAACACAAGTTTTATAATTTTTATATTAGCACATACATGCTATCATCTTACATGTCAAATTTCATAATTAACAGAGCTATAGAAAAATTATAGAAAAAATAACAAAATTAGCTACTGTGCATAAAGCCATAAAAAGAAAAACGCAAAACTAGCCCAAACTGGGCTTTCGGCCCATTCCAGCGCGGCTCGACAAACGCGAAAACGGCCCGGCCTGGCTCCCGCCCGCGCGCTCTGACGCTTTTGCAGAAAAGCCCTTCGGCTTAAACGAAACTAACCCGCAGTCCAAGACACTATTTAAATGAGTCACAGACTTTGCAACCAACACCCTGATACTTATCGTCTTCGCAACCGGGAGGTCCCCGACCATGGCCCGAACGGACGGCGGCGCACCGAGCGCCGGCGAGCCTTACGCCGGCCAACTCCGGCCAGTAGAGACCTAACGGACGCGAGCACAAGCACCGGCGAGTCACCCGCGGCCGATAGAGTCTCTAATCCTAAATGCTATTGCTCCGGTGAGGTCTGGCCACGCACGGCGGCGGACCGAACCGCGGCGGAGCTGTTCCGGCGAACCTAGGCTAGCAACAGAAGAACGGAGGGGCTAGGAAGCTCCAGTAGCTCACCCTGATGCTGGCCACGTAGTTGGTTCAAGCGGAGGATGAACGGAGAGGAGAAGTCCACGGAGCAGTGGCTTGCAGCGGCGAGCTCCGGCGAAGAAGATGATGTTCCGGCGAGACCTGAACACCAAACAAAGAACCATCGAGCCGATGAGCGCTCTGGAGTCAAGGTGAAACGGAAACAGGAGACAGAGAGAGAGTAGAGGAGTGCCTGGTTGGGCTGACCACGGCGAGGTCGAGCTCGGCGGCGATTTTGCCCGGCGGGAAGAAGAACGGCGAGTACGAGCTCTCTGAGGCAGTAGAGGTCGAAGGGATGGGCTCTGGAGATGCGCAAGGAGGTAAGGGAGTTATAAACACGGTCAATTTGGATGAGGATGCTCAGTTCGCGGTGAATTTGGGGTTGGGTTAAGGTGGAGTCCGTCGGTGCCCTAGGTGGCAAAACGGCGACGGCGAGCTCAGGAGAGGGTGCCACGACGCGAGGGAGAGCACCAGCAGCTACTTGACATCGCCACGAACTCAGTCGCGCGCTCATTCGGGAGAGATCGACGCCCAGCGCGCGAGCAGCAGCGATCAAAACTCGGCTGTCCACCGCCATGAACAGGGAAACAAACTTATCCCCCCCTTCTCCTTTATACCCTTTCGGAAAAAAGGAAATTACTTCAGATTTTTGAATATAAGTTGAAAATATGTTAAAATATCAAATGCTCAAAATTCAATACTGAACATCTTTTATTTTTGCAACATAAGCAAAATATGCTTAGATTTTGAATTAGGGTTCGCAAATCAAAAGGGGACAAAAAGGGAAAAAGGGTATCTTCACAATTACTTTTGATTTCATATAAGAACTTGAAAAACTTTATACATCAAAGTTGATCCTTATCAAAAATGGAGCAACTTTGCTTTTTGAAGCATACTCAAATTCTTTTTAGATTTTGATTGCTATTAAAGGGGATAAAACATGGTTTTTAAATTAATTAAACTATTTAATTGGATTCCGACCAAATTTGAATTATACCTCAATGGTGACTTGAAACATGAT
Source organism: Coix lacryma-jobi var. lacryma-jobi (assembly GCA_009763385.1). Taxonomy (NCBI): domain Eukaryota; kingdom Viridiplantae; phylum Streptophyta; class Magnoliopsida; order Poales; family Poaceae; genus Coix; species Coix lacryma-jobi. The sequence goes on along the minus strand of CM019827.1, from coordinate 29,926,466 downwards.
CCCAATACACCTTTGAGACATAATACCAAGATTTGGTAAAGATTCCATTACTAAATTAGAAATTACCATAATACCCTTATATAGCATAAAAGGGTTAATCACACATAAGAAAACATAAGCTAGGGTTACAAACTTAAACACTCCTTATCCACTAAGCACAAGCATGATGGAATAAACTTGTTTTTAGTGAATGTATAATTTGGTTATCAACTCAAATGAAATGCCAGTGCATATGATGACATGTCAGGTTTTAGTTTGCTTAACACCAGAGTGTTACACTCCGTGAGCTTCCCATCCCTCTCCTTTTTATCCTTCCCACCAGGTGTTCGGCTTATTGTCTCAATCAAGTTTCATGCCGAACTCACCGTGTTCTCGCCCATTCTCTCGCGCAGAACCTTTCGGCGAGTCATCGCGGTGCCCGAACGTGTCGGTTTCTTACCCCTGCTTGGTCCGTTCGTCGCGTCTCGTCAGGTAGCAAAGCCACGCCTCCTTTTTCTCCTCTCTATGCTTTGCTTCCGATAGGGCTTCTTATCTCTAGATTATATGCTTATATATCCCCATCTATCTATTGTAGCGCGTCGGGATCGTGATAGTGAGCCGTGTGGCAGTGACAGCAAAATCCGGGGCCAAGCTCGCGGATACGGAACGAGGCCAAGCCTCTGAGGTTCAGTCAAGTTTCTCCTCTCAGTGGCAGTTGTTCTGTTCTTGTAGCGATGGCTCGCTGCAAGAACGTCGGCGGAGGTCCCGGGGCAGACCCTCCTCCTCCTTGTCCTCCTTCTGGTGACAAGGGGAAGAGGCCGCAGAAGATGGTGTCCAAGAAGCGCAAGCGCCTCGATCAGGATTCAGAGATCGCGCTTGCAGCAGCTCGAGCAGCCGAGAGAGCCAAGCAGGGGGGTTCGACAGGCGGTCTCCGGATTCTCGACCAGTCTACAGAGCCGGCCAGTCAGGGCAGTGGTCAGCAGAACGGTTCGCGCATTCGTGACTTACTCACAGAGCAGCAGGTACAGGCCTTGCTTCGGACTGAGGGCGGCGTCGTCCGGATTCAGGATAACGAGTACTCTCTCGACGACCCAGTTGAGCTCCTCCCTTCACACTTCCAGTTCCCGTCCGAGGCCGCTTCAGCTCTCGCAGCGGCTACAGCCAGCGGTTCAGCTCCAGAGCCCAGCTCAGCTATAGAGACCCAGGCAGAGGGTCAGACCGAGGAGCAGCCAGCTCAGCAGCCACTCCGCAGGTCCACCCGTTCTCGCACTCAGGTGTCTCCTAGACCTGAGGGGCAGAGGCGGGGTGGACGACCCCCTCCGAGGCCACAGGGTCGCCCACCTGTGGAGCACTTCGACCTGCGGGCGGCGACAGCACGTTAGGTTCAGGCCCTGCGACTGATTCCGTATGAGGAGTGGTTCCCAGCAGCCCGGCACCCTCAGGCAGCAGAGGGGTTCTACACAGTTATACAGGAGGATTTCTACCGATCCTATGTCAACAGCGGCGTCCACATCCGTCCACATCGAGTTTGCCCGCTGGAGACGATCGTTGCAGTTGCTGGTGAGGCCATCCGTCCGATGCTTTCCTATCTACCTGGATTAGCAGATCTGCTTGGACGAGGTGGTCTGTACATTGAGGATTGGGTTCAGCAGTTCTACGCGTCCCTGTGGATCTCCCCAGATCACCGCTTCCTTCACTTTGCCTTCAGGGGGAGGTCCTACAGGCTCTACAGTGCCCGTGCTAGAGGGTACCTCGGGTTGACAGCGTATCCGACCAGGGTGCACACGGTTTGCTATGGTGAGATAGAGCCACCTAGGCGCCCACACGCAGGAGAGATCCCACCCGCAGACTTGGTGCGTGCCTGCTTCCGGGAGCCGTTCGGCGAGGGGTCCAGCCGGGGTCCTCGTGACTTGACGCCGACGGCTCGTCTCGTGAACGAGGTCATGAGGCGCACTCTCCTACCCAGGACAGGCTACAGAGAGGGGCTCACACGTATTCAGATCTGGTTAGTGCACCACTTGGTTTCACAGCTAGAGTTTGACATTTGGGATGTCATTATTTCTGAGATGGAGGACACTCTTGCCGAGGGATTCAAGGGGCATCGCCAGCTTCCCTATGCTCACATCATCTGTTACCTTTTGAGGCGGATTATTCCGGGTTAGCTTCCAGAGCTTCTCCAGTCTCCGACGGAATTCCCCGTGTATGACACTCGACAGATAGCAGGGGACCGTCTAGACACTCGTCCCAGAGGTCAGCGCCAGAGGCCGGTTGTCACTGAGACAGAGGCACAGCAGGACGAGACTGTCAATCAGTTGGCAGAGGCTGAGCTCGCCGCTCTTGAGGCAGAGGGAGAGGACCCCGATGACGAGTTTCCGTCTGACAGCACCGACGACGACTACGCTCCTCTTCCGAGGATGCGTCCACAGGGTGCTCACGACTCAGAGGCCTCCTCCTCGCGTATGGCCGGCTCCGATCCAGCTCTTCTAGCTATACTTTCTCGGATGGAGCAGCAGCAGTCTCGGCTTTCTGAGGAGGTTCAGCGTCAGGCTGAGGAGCAGCGACGACAGGCACAGGAGCAGGCTCGCCTGGCAGAGGCACAGGCAGTGGCAGCAGCTCAGGCACAGGAGCGCCAGGACGCTCTCCAGAGGCAGATGATTCAGCTCCAGACACAGACTCTTGCCTTCATGGAGAGGATGGCGGCTCTTCCACCGTTACCTCAGCCGTCACAGTTTCAGCTGCAGCAGCCAGGACCGTCGACCTCTTTCTTCACGTCAGTGCCTCCGTCGACGGTCTCGCCCTTCCCTCAGTACCCGCAGTGGTTTACCTCACCTCAGCCAGGGTAGCTGCCAGGGTTCACACCGCTCCAATCAGGCTTCACTCCTACTCAGACGGAGTCGGTCCTAGTGACACCGAGGAGCCTGGAAGCCTCTTTCAGCGAGCTCACCGGCCTGCCTACACCGCCTGAGTTTCAGTTGCCGGTGACCTCAGCTCCAGCTCCTGCTCCAGCTACTGGTACCACAGAGACACTACCTTCCTCAGTAGCGTCGTCCGAGCCGCCGACCTCTCAGAGTCAGACTCTTCCTGTCAGCTCAGCTCCCGAGACTTCGTTGACAGTGTCAGTGGTCGCGACTGAGACCGTGGACCCTCTTCCAGAGGACGCTCCAGAGACAGTTGAGTAGACCCATACCGCTTCTACTTCATGTCCAGTGTCAGAGGGTCAATCAGCTCACAGTACGTCGTCCGACGAGGAGACCTACCTGGCTCAGTTCGAGACTCTTCCGCGCACCTCGTCGCCCGGCTCGTCTGCTCCACTCCTGCCTTCCGACCCTTAGGTTTTGGTCTTTGATGCCAAAGGGGGAGAGAGCGTATGTTAGACGTAGGAGGGGCCTGTGAGAGGGTTTCGGTTCTTTTGTTTGATCTTGCACTCATATGCATACATGTTTATCTTTTGGCACCCGTATGATATGTGTATGTCTTTTGGTTGTGACATGTGATGCTACACTTGTTATATACTCATGTCACTCGTTTATGCTCAGTTGTGACATGTCATGCTTCACTCGTTATCTTATACATGTCACTTGCTTATGCTCATTTACTTTGCTTCCGCACTTATACTCCGATAAATGAGCTTGTTCATAAGTACTTGTGTTAATTCTTATATGTTGAGTACTTATGTGGACTTGGTTCGTATAAGCATGCCTAACCCCTTTTGATCTTATTGTCACATGCTTATATAAACCAAGTTGTTGAAAACCTCACCTCTCTTTCAAACATACTTGAGGTTGTCATCAATCACCAAAAAGGGGGAGATTGTGAGCATCTAGGCCCCCAGTGGGTTTCGGTGATTGGATGACAACGGTAAATTACTATGACTAACGTGTGTTTTGCAGAAACAGTTGAGTTAAGTCATGGTAATGATGATCGTGAGGGCACTATGGTATTCATGCCCCCTTAGCGATGGAATTCGTTCGGTTTTCAAAGGATGGACAATGAAGACGGTGATAGGCTAGTGCTAAGTGTCATTTGGTGTTGAAGGACACTTAGAGTAGCATAGGTCTTTGTTTTATCTTTGGTCATACTATAAAGATGGGTTTGAATGAGTAGCTTGACCTAGGTGAGACTTTTGAGTTAGGTGTGGTGCACACTTGTTAACCAAAGCCCTAGGTAGCTTAGAAAGGTCCCTAAGATCATAAGGAAGAAAGTTCATGAAGGGAGCGTCGCAAACCGAAGTCGTTTCGGACTTCAAAATGTGACCGAACGCTCCAACCCTAATGACCGGACGCTGGGGCGTGCGTCTGGTCAGTAGGTTTGGCTGAGGAGCAGGCTTGGCTGTGACCGGACGCTCTTCAGTATTCGACCAGGCGCACCAGGGGGTGAGTCCGGTCGCGTCCAGAGAGGTTCCAGAGAGGGAAATTGATGACCGGACGCGTCCGGTCAGTGGTGATCGGACGCATGGGTGCGTCCGGTCAGTGTATCGTACTGGTGTCAGGGCTAACGTCACGTAGCCGTTAGACACTGACCGGACGCGTCCGGTCACCCCGACAGGTGCGTCCGGTCAGTGTGTAACTGGCTGGACTTACCCCTTCGTGCATGTTTCGAGTTGGGGGGTATAAATATGACTCCCCCTCATTCATGCTATTACTCTTGCTCATTTGAACGGTTGCCAAACACATTGTGATTCCAAGTGAGTGCAAGAGGCCTAGTGAGGTTGAGAGATTTGATAATTGAGTGATCAAACACCTCATTAGTGAATAAGAGAGTAGCAAGTGTGCATCCACCCAGCTCATTAGCCTTGCGTTGGTCAAGTGAGAGTTCTCGCTTGTTACTCTTGGTGATCGGCATCACCTAGACGGCTTGGTGGCGATCAGAGAGCTTGGTGATCATCCGGAGGCATTGTGGATGACCCAAGCCAAGTTGTGACCGGTAGCGAGCGATTCACCGGGCCGGAGTGGCGAAGAATCAGCTCGTAGTGAGCACTTGATCCTTGCGCGGATCAAGGGAGAGCGATACCCTTGCGTGGGTGCTCCAACGAGGACTAGGGGGTGTGCCGACACCTCGATGCCTCGGCAAAAAGATCGTCGTGTCATCTTGAAATGACCTGATTTTCCACGAAGGGAAAATCCACAGAGTCAAGTGTAATAAAACTCTTTCGAGTCAAATTACCCGATAATGCAGTCAAATATCAATAATCCATACTTCGAATAAAAGCGTACTTAATACGATAATACATTTATTACATCGCCAACAGGCGAAAATTTAGATAAACAACATCTGGAACAGCTTGAAGTAGACGAAGAAGCGCGATCGAACTCCAACTTGAGCGTAGAAGCGAAAACCCCCCCTATTCCTCGAACTCCTCGGAGTGGTAATCCTCCTCGGAACCTGAAACCTCAATTTTCAGTACGATTTGTACTGGCCACACTTTCCCATCCTATATGATTTATATGTGGTAGTGGATGCAACAGGTAATGAAATTCAGACCTAGCAGGCTGGATTTTCCTATGCATAAAAGTATAATAATTATGTATGTTTATCATGTTTCACCATTTTAACTTATCACCGTATCCATCACCAATTCACCGTTTCCTCACACACACATACTCTCGCTCATTCGACAGAGGCCAGCTCCCTCCCAGCCTTTGTCTCAACGGCCCGCAGTCTCACCTGACTCACGGCCGGCACACTCTTACCAGAGGGAGAAAAGAGAAGCTCTCACTAGTCGGAAACAGGTCAGGGAAAAAGGTCCGCGGCCAACGAATTGGCCAACGTATCGATCGATCAACCATACACTCTGCAGAGGTTCTACAATATCCACAAGATCGCCATCATCAGCACCCCGGATGTGCCTAGGCGGATACCGGCCGCTTGCCAGCCTAGAGTAATGCCACCCTACCACTCAGCCCTGGATTCACCTCAAGTATGTCTGGGTGGCTAAGTCTGTGAAGTCACGATCCCTCTCCCGAAGGGGGAGCCGTGATCGTCTCGGAAGGGTGTGGGACTCTGATACCCGTACCTTCCTCGCACTCTCTCGCCTAGCAGTAATGGCATTACCCTACCAGGTAGTCCGACCGTCTCCGTCCATAAGGAGCGAGTGGCTTGTAAAGGTATTTCCCCGTGGTCCAGATCCCGCACCACTCTAGGGTGACTAAGCCGGAATGTCTTCTCAAAGGTTTTCATTATATGTGCCACCACAGCACGCTCCTGATCTGGGCTCCACCAGCGGCTCACACCCAGATCCACCTCATGTCACCATTTAACCCGCCACAGGTTTCACACCACATGGCATCCAGATATGCCCTACGGCAAGACTCGCACCAGGCTCGTCATATATTCCGGCTTGGTCGACACAACCCTCACCACCATACTCACCCAAAACACACGCAGCACACTCCCCGATATACACCGTATAGCATTATGCACCGGTTTTCACCGTAGCACAAATAAATATAATCAAGATAGTATTTACAGCGCGTGTGTCTATCCTATCAGCTGGGTAGCAAGGGGTAGGTTGCGTCAAGGTATGGGCTTACAAGCAAATCTATCATGCAAGTCCTATACTGAGCATCATTAAATTAGAAATGTAGTTTAGCATGCGTAATGGGATCTACGAGGTTGGATGGGCTGTGGCACCTTGAGATTGATCGTTGCCTTGTTCCTCCTCGTAGTCGTGATCCTCGTTGTCAGGCGTCCCTTCCGGCTCTGAAAACGTACGAAAACGGTCGCATTAGCGACATCTATAGAATAGCACAAAGAACGAATGAAAATTCAAAAGATCCAAATGCACTCAAACATGGTACCATTAGGTAGATCTCGATTTTAGATGAATTTAGCAACTTGAACCACTATTTTTGGAGTCTGTATGAATTAGTTATGAATTTCCGAAGTTTATTCTATTTTCTGAAAATAACAAAAGGCCGATTTAACCAGGTGATGACACGTGTCCAAATCTAATTGGCTGGTGCGTCTGTACAGTATGACAGGTGGGTCCGCAGTCAGCATTGACTCGGTCAACGGATGCTGATGTCAGCATGACGTCAGCGTTACGTCATCTCGGACGCTTCTGTTCGCGTCCCTCGAGTGAGCCGAGGCCTCCCTCGGACGGTGATGCCGAGGGTGCTACCCTCGAGCCTCGGGCGAGTCGGTGTTTTGCCCCGGGGCCTCCCTCAGCCTCGAGCCTCGACGAATCGGTGTTTTGCACCGAGGCCTCCTTCAACCTCGAGCCTTGGGCGAATCGGTGTTTTACACCGAGGCCTCCTTCAACCTCGAGCCTCGGGCGAATCGGTGTTTTGCACCGAGGTCTCCTTCAACCTCGAGCCTCGGGCGAATCGGTGTTTTGCACCGAGGCCTCCTTCAACCTCGAGCCTCGGGCGAATCGGTGTTTTGCACCGAGGCCTCCTTCAACCTCGAGCCTCGGGCGAATCGGTGTTTTGCACCGAGGCCTCCTTCAACCTCGAGCCTCGGGCGAACCGGTGTTTTCTCCCCTTTCTCCTCTGTTTTGTTACGGCGGCGCTCCGCCAACGGCGCGCTTGCGCCGGTGCTCAACTTCGCCTCCCCGGACTCGATTCTGTGCTTCAGCGTGCTCGTGCTTCTACGGCGGATCGATCCAAGACACCAATTCCGTGATCTGGTGATCCTAGCGGCCAGCGTGGTGACTCGGCGGCGGAGCCGCGGCGGTGTTATGCCGTTTGGCTAGCTCCGCTCCTCCCCAACCAAATTCAAACATACGGTCTCCTTCCCATCTCCTCTACTGCCTCTAGATCATGCTGCTGCCATCAGTAATCCCGGCAGCAACTCCACGCGTATGATCTCGCACGGCGGCACACAGCGGCGCGACCATGCGACATCGGAACGAGCTCATTATCGGTCACCAGTTAATTCTACGGCGCGCACGGTGTTCTCCATCACTCGGTGATGCTATGCGGCCAGTTAGTTTCCCAGCTCGAGGCCCGTGGCAACTGGAGCACAGGTTCGCCACGGCATGCCCAGCCGCGACGTCGCGCGTGGTCATGACGTCTCACCCTCTCGGCTAGAATGCTCCCCGGTCTATGGCTTCAACTAGAATGTGCACGGGATTCTACTTCGAGTGGTGATCACCATCGGCTATCCAGCAGCGTCTCTTGTGGGCTATAGCGTTTGGGTCAACGTTTCGCCGCGGCGCGTCAGTTCGCGGCGACGTGCATGTGTTTCATCGCCGTGAGCTCGGTCTTCCTACCTAGTTCGGAGTGCGGTTCATGAGGCATCAACGTGTGCGCGGTGGTGTGGGTTCGCTCCGAGCCGGTAGAGGCTCTGGCCTGCGCGCTCCGGTACGGGCGCCATGGCCGATGCAGAGGACGAAGATGGTGGAGGCGGCATGAGGCTTACCGTGGTGGCGGTGAAGATAGGATAGCGGTTCAGGGCGATTCGAGGCCGTGTAGCTCCGGTTGCAGTGCCGTGCAGCTCCTGGTTCACCCCGTGCTCCGCTTGCGGTCCTCTTCCTCGGCGACGACGAATTCCGCGGCGGCGCCCGATCCTCCACGGCTCCGCTCCTTCGCTACTCTCTTCTCTCGGCTGTGTGGTGTGGTGAGTGCGCCACGGTGTGGCGACGCTTGCTGGGAACCCAGGGGTTCCGGTGAGGGCTCTGCTTTTATGGGCGCAGGGTGCCCGTCGCGGTGGATGGCGGATCGGCCACGCAGCTCGATCCGAGGGTCGCGAGGCACTCCGATTCCACACGCCTCCAATTCAATCGCAGGGGGCAAGATTCCCTGGTTTGTTAGGGGTTGTTAGCCGCGGTCGGCCGAGGTGGCACGGTGGGGGCCGCCGCTGTTGCCGTGCTCTGTCTTCCGGCTTGCGCAAGAAGAAGAACAGAGATGGTTCTCGCTGACGCGTGGGGTCGGGTTGTTGGGGTCTCGGCGCGGAGGCGAGCGGTTGCACGCGATGGCAGGGCCGCTCCGCGCGCGGTTGGGCTATCCGCGAGACCGTGCAAGCGCGCGCGTTTGGACCGGCCGCGTGGGCCGAGTGTGTGCGCGCAAGTTGAGCCGCGCGGGTGCGTGTGGTGCCGGGCCGAAATGGCCGCGCAGGTAGATTCACTCCGGGCGGTTAGCTGGGCTGCGCGAAAGGTTTTGGCCCAGTCAGTCTGTTTACCTTTTCTCTATTTCACTTCCTAATTAGCTTAAATGTTAATGTTAATCCTTATTCCAAATATTGATCTTAAGTTATGGGTTTGTCACGTAACATGCTTTGCAAAGTTCATGTATATGTATTGGTGCATTTCACACAAGAAATCCAAGAAGAGCCAAATCACATATGCTTATTAATAGGTTATTTAGTTACACACTATGCACCTTACCTAATGGTCAAGTATGGATGTTAATGCATATGCTTAGAGATTGACGCACAAGTAAGTTGTCTCACTCATCATGCAAGGTAAAAGGAAAAGAAAAATTTTGTGGTTGGGATTTTTGGGGTAGAAATTTGTGGGTTGTTACACATCTCTACTCCCTTCTCTACGCATTTACCTTTGAGCAATTCAATTCCGCATTTACTTGTTGTTCTTTCATAAGTTGAATTGCCATGCTAGAGTAGAAATGGTTTAGCGATAGTCTTTTGTGCAATTGATTCTTGTCAAACACACTTCTAGGCACTAGGGGGTTAATTGGGGCCTGATAGGTTTTATTATCGCAAGAAGTTTTAGAAAAGCCCAATTCACCCCCCCTCTTGGGCATCTTGATCCTTTCAGTTTCTTTTGAGAAAGATAGGATTTGCAGTGCGTGCCAAGCCGGAAAGCAAGTTGGAGAAAAGCATCCAATCAAGAACATCGTGTCAACCACAAGACCATTGGAGCTATTGCATATGGACCTCATCGGACCCGTTGCTTACCAAAGCATCGGTGGTAACAAATACGGTTTCGTTATTGTCGATGACTATTCTCGCTTTACTTGGGTGTTCTTTTTAGCAGATAAAAGTGAAACTCAAGGCATTTTCAAGAAGTTTGCTAGAAGAGCACAAAATGAGTTTGATATCAAGATCAAGAAAGTGAGAAGTGACAATGGGACCGAGTTTAGGAACACCAACATAGAAGAGTATCTTGATGATGAAGGAATCAAGCATGAGTTCTCCATTCCATATACCCCACAACAAAATGGGGTTGTGGAAAGGAAGAATAGAACTCTTGTTGAAGCCGCAAGATCTATGTTGGATGGGTACAAGACTTCCCATGGCTTTTGGGCGGAGGCGATGAACACGGCGTGTCATGCAATCAACCGCCTCTACCTTCACAAGCTAAGAGGGAAGACGCCATATGAGCTTCTAACCGGTAACAAACCGAAGGTGCATTACTTTCGAGTTTTTGGCTGCAAGTGTTTCGTACTTAACAAGAGGGCCAAAAGTTCAAAGTTTGCACCTAAGGTACACGAAGGTTTTCTACTTGGTTATGGTACTAACGAACATGGCTACCGTGTATTCAATAATGCCACCGGCACTATTGAGTTAACGGTAGACGTGACTTTTGATGAGTCCGACGGCTCCCAAAAGGAGCAAATCAATGATGAGCTTGTAGGTAATGACCTGTCTCCATCCGAAGCTATCAAGAAGCTTGCAACCGGTGATGTAAGACCCATTGAGATTCAAGATGATGATGATGATGATCCATTGCACACTCCTCAAGATTCAAATATCCATCATGAACATTCAAATGTACATGGTGAAGCTTCCGCAACTCCGATAGATGGAGGTGCAAAGGATGTTCAACAACATCAACTTGATGATCAAGCTCAAGCTCAACATGAAGACCAACAAGAAGATGGGGACATCAACACATATGATGAAGATGATGAAGATGGACCCATCCAAAAGAGATCACTTGTGCCAAATCCAAGAGTTCATCATATAGTTCAACGGGATCATCCCGTTGACAACATATTGGGAAGCATACAATGTGGGGTAACGACACGCTCTCGCTTAGCAAGTTTTTGTGAACATTACTTGTTTGTCTCCTCTTTGGAACCTCTTAGGGTGGAATAAGCACTTGATGATCCGGACTGGGTGATGGCTATGCAAGAAGAGCTGAACAACTTCACCAGGAATGAAGTCTGGTCCTTGGTGGAAAGGCCCAAGCAAAATGTGATAGGAACCAAATGGGTCTTCCGCAACAAGCAAGACGAGCATGGCGTAGTAACAAGAAACAAAGTACGGTTGGTGGCTCAAGGTTTCACTCAAATCGAAGGTTTGGATTTTGGGGAAACCTATGCACCCGTAGCTAGGCTTGAGTCAATTCGTATATTACTTGCCTTTGCTACTCACCATGATTTCAAGCTATACCAAATGGATGTGAAAAGTGCATTCCTCAATGGCCCCCTCTCCGAATTGGTATATGTGGAGCAACCACCGGGTTTTGAAGATCCAAAGTTTCCCAACCACGTCTACAAGCTCGACAAGGCGCTCTATGGGCTCAAACAAGCCCCTAGAGCTTGGTATGATTGCCTTAAGGACTTCCTACTCAAAAAGGGTTTTGAGATAGGAAGGGCCGATGCTACTTTATTTACTCGCAAAGTTGATAATGATATCTTTGTGTGCCAAATATATGTCGATGACATAATATTTGGTAGTACTAATGTGGCTTTTTGTGAGGAATTTAGTAGGATCATGACCAAAAGGTTCGAGATGTCCATGATGGGTGAGTTGAAGTACTTTCTTGGATTCCAAATCAAGCAACTCAAGGATGGCACGTTCATCAGTCAAACCAAGTATACAAGAGACATGCTAAAGAAGTTTGAGATGGACAAGACCAAACCCATCAAGACCCCCATGCCTACCAATGGACATCTTGATCTAAATGAGGATGGTAAGTCAGTGGACCAAAAGGTATATCGCTCTATGATCGGTTCATTACTTTACCTTTGTGCATCTAGACCCGATATCATGCTTAGTGTGTGCATGTGTGCAAGGTTTCAAGCTAATTCGAAAGAATGTCATATTATGGCTGTTAAGAGAATCTTTCGATACTTAGTGCACACTCCGAATCTTGGCTTGTGGTATCCCAAGGGCTCCACTTTCGATCTACTTGGCTATTCCAATTCGGACTATGCCAGTTGCAAGGTAGACCGAAAGAGCACTACCGGGACTTGCCAATTCATTGGGAGGTCTTTGGTGTCATGGAGTTCTAAGAAACAAAATAGTGTTGCCCTATCCACCGCCGAAGCCGAGTATGTGGCGGCCGGCGCATGCTGTGCTCAACTACTTTGGATGAAGCAAACACTAAAAGACTTCGGATGTGAGGAAAACAAAATTCCACTTTTGTGTGACAATGAGAGTTCTATCAAGCTAGCCAACAATCCCGTAAACCATTCTCGCACAAACACATAGACATCCGACACCATTTCTTGAGAGACCATGAAGCCAAAGGAGATATCGCAATACGCCATGTGAGCACCGAAAAGCAACTAGCCGATATCTTCACAAAGCCTTTAGATGAGTCAAGATTTTGTGCTTTGAGGAGTGAACTAAATATCATTGATTCTCGTAACGTGGCTTGATGTCTTGCACATATTTGTTTTCACCTAGAGACCTAGATAAATGCTTTGACAAAATATTGTGTGTGATTTCAAAATCTATTTTGCATACTTCACTTGTGTCCATGGCTATGTACTGGATATATGAAATCTGGACATGTTTGAAGTGTGTGTAGTATACCACACAAATTTCGCTTGGAATCCCTCTCTGATCCCTCTGTTTCTGTACTGTCGGTGGTACCGCCATAGGGGCGGTAGTACCGACGTCGGTAGTACCAACCCCTATGGGCGGTACCACCGACCGGGTTTGACCCGAGTATAAAAAGGGCACGGTGAATCCTTTCAACCCTAGTCAATCTTGTTTTGACCGCGCCGCCGCCTGCCCGTGCCTTCAGCCCGTGCGCCACCACCGTCTTCTCCTCTCCCGATCTCCTTCCTCCTCCACCCAAATCCAAATCCCTTCAGTAGGAAGGTGCCTTGGAGCATGGAAATCGTCTAGGTGCTGTTCTTGAAGCCCGAAAGCTCCTTCTTTGGATTTCGGCCTCTTCTCCTCGAGAAACAAGGTACTAGGGTGTTCTTGCCCGATCTCTAAATGTACTTTGTTCTAGGTCGATTCCTTTGGTAGGTTTGCTCTATCTAGTGTGTAGATGACTCTAGGATGTATGGTTTGCAAGTTCATGGCGATTTGGTAGATTGGATTGAAGGAAACCGCACGCTGCTGTGCGGTCGGTAGTACCGCCCGCTGGGGTCGGTAGTACCGACCGCGCGCAGCGAGGGGTTTTCCTCGCCGATTTCGATCGTCGTCTTTGCTACATCCTTTGAAGTTGTCTTCCTATAACCTTTGTCTCACTTCGGTCTATGCTATCTTGTTCTAGATGTCGCATAACCAGAGGACCGCTAGTGATGACGATGATGAGGAGTATGCTGCCTTTGAGCAAGGTGATGTGCAGCCCGGTGGGCCACAGCGGCGCAATCCTTCGCGCCGTGCTCGGTCTACCGGTGGGAGTATGGAGGAACTCCCTCGTCAGGTCCGTGGACGCTCGTCCGGGGGCCACATGGGACGTCGCAGCGTGGATAGTGCCAGGGGAAGTGGAAGCGGCCGTGCCCGTGGCAGTGGGCATGCTGCTTCTCCGTCTCCTCCGCCCCCTGTCGCTGGTCCACCCGAGCGCATGCATAGCGTCATTGTGGGTGGAGTGGCTTCGCCGGCTGGTCCTGATCGTGAGGGACACTCCATCGATCCTCACGTTGGACCGGCATCCCCTCCGACTTCAGGGTTGATGTTTATCAACCATGCGTTTCCTATGCACCCCGAAGCCGGAGCCTTGATGACCGTCGTCTCCCATGCTCATCTTGGAGATCCCGTGGACTACTCCGACAGAAAGCGGGGTAACTTGATGAGGAGGCAGCGTGAGGAGAAATCATATCTGTTTGTCAGAGATGATTCTGTGGATAGGAGGTTCTGGTCCAGGTTCCAGCAAGATTTCTATGTGTCAGTATGCTGGAAGGGTTTCTGCTCTAAGGGGTCTCCTCCTTTCTTTGAGCACAAGCGGCTGTCACTCCGCTCCTTGACAGACAAGGATTCAGAGGATATTCAGGCTTTGGTGCAAAGGCTAGAGGAATGGAGAGTCTTGGGGCTGATCTCTGGCGAGCGCAGCTTCAACCAGGAGATCATCTGCCAGTTTTGGGCAACACTCTTCATTGATCAGGAGGCTCAGGTGCTGCACTGGATGACCCAAGGGGTCCATTACCGGTGCAACTTCGTCACGTTTGCTCAGTTGTTGGGCTTCGACCATGTGGACAGAGATGCCCCTCGCTTGTCAGAGATGTATGGTGGAGGTATGTACACAGAGCAGCTGCAGAGATCAGGCATCTACTTGGATGGTGCAGTGGCAAACTTCAAGGTCCCTGGCCTGAAGCCTGCCTACTATGTCCTTAACAACGTGATGCGCCTGACTCTGGACCCAAAGATTGGAGATCAAGACAACCTGAGAGATGATGCTGCCAAGGTCTTAGTCCAGTTTGCTTTGCCAAATGGCCGGTTTAGCATCTCCCACTTCCTATGGCAGAAGATCTCAGATGTGTACAATGATCCCCACAAGGCCCTTCCCTATGCTCCATATCTTATGCATATCATTGAGCATGTGGTTGGAGCCACCTTCGAGTATGATCGTTCCATGAAGGAGTACAGTGTTCGCAAGTTCACCTCTGCTCCCTCCAAGGACAAAGAAAAGGTTGATGAAGGTGGTGACATTCCAGCAGATGCAACAGCGCCTGGCGAGGCTCAGCCGGGTCGTGGAGATGTTCCTCCTGCCACCGCTCCTCCTCCGCGTCATGAGAGGCATAGGAGTGGCGGTCTTCGCTCCACCCTCGGCAAGATCTTTGAGTGGATGTGCTACCGGGCCGATCGCGACGAGGGGCATCAGCAGGAGGTGCGTCAGCATCTTGGTCTTCCTCCGCGCTCTCCGGTCCGACCCCATCCAGATCCGTTTGTTGAGTATGATGCTCAAGCCCGGCGCGACGACGACGACGACGACGACGATGATGATGATGATGATGATGATGATGATGGTCACCAGCAGCAGCCCCAGCAGCAGCCCCAGTATCCCGGTGGTGGTGAGGCTGGTTTCTACAGCTCCATGTTGTATCAGCCTCCTCAGTTCTATCCTCTGCCACCACCTCAGTACCAGCCTCCTCCCTTCTACCCTGACTATGGTATGGGTCCGTCCTTTGCTGGCGGATCTACATCATACCATGGTGGTGGTGGCGGCTCGTACATGGGCTTTGCTGGCCCCGACGTCGATCCAGCTGGGAGTGGTGGTCCTCGCGACTCTACTCCTCCGCCGGATTCCTCTGCTGTCATCCTTCCCAGGTGGTGATGTTGGTGAGAGTGCCTACTCCTCTCTCTCTTCGGTGGTTCTTATCTTGGTGGATCTTCCAGCGGCTATTACTAGCTCTTTGCTTATCTTGGCCTACCCGTTTTGGTACTTGATGCCAAAGGGGGAGTGTTAGGCTTATCTTGATGTAATAGCTAGCTATGTGTCGGTGTTTTCACCCCGGGGGTATGACACCAACTAGTAATATGATCGCGTGCTCTGTTCCTGGATGGTGATGCAAGATGACACAAGGATTTATCCTGGTTCGGGCAAAGAAGGCCCTACGTCCAGCGGGGGAGGATGTTCTTGTATTACTTGCACCTAAGTGCTTGTACAGGGGCGTTACAAGCTCAACGAGCGTGGACCGGAGTCCGGACTCGTGTGGGTGTGGTGTTGTATGGACTTGTGTGCTGACCCGAGTGGATGTGGACCTAGACCTCTCCGTCCCGTGCGCGAAGGGCCCTAGTGTCCTCTTTTATAGAGCAAGAGGAGGCCAGGGTTACACAGGGTTGCACAGGATTACACAGGAGTAGGGATGTACAATGCCCAATACGGCGGAGGGTAGGAATTCTGTCTTGTCGAGGTCACTGGAGCTGACGTGGGGGTTGCTGTTGAAGCGTCCTTGAAGCGTGGCCTCCATCCCTGGCGCGGACGTGGAGACGTGGCGACGTGGAGGTCATGCAGCGCCCATCCCGGCACGCACATGACGTGGCAGGGTTCCTCCGGGTCTTGGGGGTACCTGTCCTCCAATAGCATGAAAGTAGCTAGGGGCTCGAGGGGCGCAGAGCCGGCCTCGAGGTGGCGCCTACGGGGGGCTCGAGTCCCCGCAGGTATGGGCAAGTCCCGGGAAACCCGATCGTACAGCGGGTATCCGGGCCTCGAGACATGGCTTGGACGTGCAACAGTGTAGGGTATGGCCCAACAGTGTTGTACTGGTGCTCTTTGCCCATGCTTGCGGTGAAAAAGGAGATTTGACTCTGCCCTGGTTCACTGTGGCGCGCGTCGTGTACCAGAGGACGTGACCGGAGTAGGTGGACGCATTAAATGTGTAGTATGGGATTGGCATCCGATGCCTGGTGCTGCTCGAGGGTGGCATGATGTGTCTCGAGGGATAGGTTACCGTAATAGTGAGGCTCGAGGTCCCCGCGTGGGGTCACGAGGAGCGGTGCAGGGCTCGAGGCCTATGTGCCGGGGCTCGAGGGGTAGGCTGCCATGAGGCGGACAGTAAGGCTTCGGCGGCCCTGGGCTCCCTGGTGAAGGGCCGGCGTTGTAGGCCTCGAGGGGTTGGCTTTTTAGAAGGTTAGACTTGTTAGGTTTCTTATTAATTGGTGCTCTAGGTTTAACCTATTTGCTTTGCGTTGATTGGGGGTACCCCTTCTGTGGTCCCCCGACACTATGAGAGAGGGTAATCTTTGAGAACTATGTGTGGAATGCTACTTTGTTTTTGTGATGTGTTGATGAAGTTGTAAAACTTTTATGCTTAATGTTATATTCTTGTTTGGTTCATCCTCAATATTTATGCTCTTGTCATGGTGATTGTTGTTTTCGATATGGCTATGTGATTTGAGTACTTTTCTTTCTTCCATAGCCATTCGCTTTTCTTATTACATTGTTATGTGAATCACCATGTCATAACGCTCATGCATCACAAATTGATATATATGATGTTGTCACACACTCTTAGGCACCCCACGGATTGCAAAATTTAGGGGGAGCTCTTGTTCTTGTGTATGCAACCTTGTTTTTAATCAAGGTTTGAAGTTCTTATCCAAAGCATACACTAAGGGGGAGCTTGAACTAAATTTTGGAATTCAAAAGCTTCAATTCTTTCTATCCTTATTATAAGCCTAAGTTGGTTGTCATCAATTACCAAAAAGGGGGAGTTTGAAAGTGCATTCGCCCCCAAAGTGGGTTTTGGCTAATTAATGACAATCAAATTAGGGACTAACCGGTTTATAAAAGCATGTATGCAAGTGTTAGTCCTAGAAAGATTTGAAACGTTGAAATCTTGTGAACAAAGCACGTTGGATACATTTGGACTTAAAGATGCCTAGCTCAACTAGTAGTTTAAAATTTCAATTTTAAACTTGAGTTATAGGTAAGCCGGACTATGAAGAGGGTCACAAAGTAAGTTGGCTAGATGTGGAGAAAAGTGCTCAAATAGACTAACTATAGTTCGCTTGAGAGACACCGCACAATCACGAACACATAGAGAGTATTTTTATGTGGTCGGTGGTACCGACCATGGGTGGTCGGTGGTACCGACCATGGCTTCTCCGCGCAGTGCTCAAACACCCTCTCTGTGTTGGTCAAAAATGGCCTGGCCGTAGTACCGCCATAACCTCGGTACTACCGCCCTGGGTGGTACCGACCCTGGCCGGTAGTAACTTGGTTTTGCAAAGCTCTCTGTGTAGAGTAAAAAATGACCTAGCGGTAGTACCGCTATAACCTCGGTACTACCGCCCTCGGTAGTACCGCCCTCGCTCGGTGGTAAGTCAAGTTTCTCAGACGTCTCTGGAAGTATCGATTTTGGCCCGGCGGTAGTACCGCCATTACCTCGGTACTACCGCCCCCGGTGGTACCGAGCCCTGGCCGGTGGTAACCAAGTTTGCAGGGCTCTCTGGACTGACTCGCTTGTGACTTGGCGGTGGTACCACCAAAACCTCGGTACTACCGACCCTTGGTGGTACCGACGCTGGCCGGTAGTTTCCGAGGGACCAAGTCCCTAACTGAGGAGCTCTCTGTTCGCGGCCGTTTTGGCCTGGCGGTAGTACCGCCACAACCTCGGTACTACCGCCCGCGGTGGTACCGACCGAAGGTCGGTAGTTGACCTTTTTGGTCAGATCTGAATGTATGCGACCATTGTGAACTGGTCGGTGGTACTGACCATGGGTGGTCGGTACCACCGACCAGCCTCAGGACTGAGGGAGTATAAATGCTTCCTCTCTTCACTTTTCACGTCACCCACTCATTCCACACACTTATTGCTGACCTAACTCGAGACAAACTCTCTCCAAGCATTGACTCCTCCCCTCTCTCTCCCCCTTTGCTCCTAGATTCATTCCCTTGCAAGATTTGAGCTAGGGAAGTGAGATTAGAGAGTGGGAAGCTTCGATCTACGATTTGAGCACTTGGTTTCCATCTAGCCGGCTTGATTTGTGTCTTTTACTCTTGAGCTCTTTGAGCTCTAGCCGGTTCGGTGTTCTTCGTGGTAGCCCGTATTGATTCACTTGTGAGGGCTCCCCGAAGTGTTTGTATTACCCCCTGAGATTTCTAGTAGAGAAACTCTCGTAGCCTTTGTGGTTGCTTGAGTGAGGCGAGGAGGTGAAATAGACTCCGACCTTTGTGGTCACCTCAACAACGAGGAAGTAGGCACTCCTTAGTGGATTGGCCGAACCTCGGGATAAATCGTGTGTCCCATGTGCTTGTTGTTGTTGTCCCTATTTTCTCTACTTCACTTGTTATTGTGTTCTTCGAGTTCTTCCTATCCCTATCTTCTTCTTAGGTTGGAAAGGCTCGATCTACATCAAGGGAAGCTACCAAGGCTCGGTGAGAGTAGATTTGCTATCTATTATACTTAGGAAAGTGGGGTAGATTCTTGTTTTACATTCATAGTTCTCTTGCATTGGATTTGTAGTTCCTTTTAGGATCCCGGTTGTGCCGTTTGTTTGTGTCGATAGTACTGGTGTTCTACACCCGGTAGTACCTACCCAAACAAACCGGCCTCTCCGGTTGATATCTAATTACATCTTCAAGTTTGTGAAGTTGCAGATTGTTAAAAATCACCTATTCACTGTAACACCTCTGGTGTTAAAAATGTAATTAACCTGACATGTCATCATCCTTAATCATTAATCTTTGCTTGACCATGCATTTGTGTTGCTTAATTGCTATGCATTGATCCATTTTCAAAAACCCTAAGTGCCCAAATCTCCCTATAAGGGCAAAATGGTAATTTCACTTCTGTGTCTAGTTCTATGTATTTCTTATTCAGATTTGTGCTCTGATGTTTTGTTGAGTTAATCAAAGTTCAAAATTCAAAAGAGAATTGGTTTTCCTTTTGTAAAAACCCTAATTTCCAATTTATAGTTTTACCCCTCTTTATTAATTCAAAAACTATTCAAAATTTGGTGTTAGTTCAAAAAGCTAAGTTGTAGATCTGATCAAGATGAGCAACTTTGGTATTTACAAATTTTCAAGTTTTCATACAAAAATTTGAAGTAATTTCAAATTCATTCAAACTCCAGTTTTTGTCCCTTTTTGAGTTTTCAAAATTATTTCAAAAACTAATGAGTTTCAGAAAAAGTGTGTATTAGCAAAGTTGTAGGTTTTGACAAAATAAACAACTTTCATATTTGCAGATTTTCATGTTTCAGTTTAAAATCCAAAGTAATTTTGAATTTATTCAAATTTCAAAAGTGTCCCCTTTTCTGATTTCAAATATAGTTCAAAAACTGTTTGGATTTTGAAAATGTTCTTATTTACAAAGTTGTAGATCTCATTTTCTGCACAACTTTGGTGTTTTGAGTTTTTCCTATGCAGTTCAAATTTGGGAGTAATTTGCAAAATACAGAGATCAGCCAAAAGTCAAACCCTAGGGGACATAGCCCTGTTCATCTTCCTCGCCGTAGGGGGGGGGCCATGGCGCTCGCCGGCGCTGCGCACGCCGCACGCCTGGCAGCTGACGCGTGCCTCCAACCTGCCGCCGCTGACCCCGCCATCATTCTCCTCCCGCACGCGAGCGCTGACCTCCGCTCCCGTCCCCTACAGCGCCCAGAGCATCGCCGCCGCGTGGCCATCGCCGGCGACCTCACGCCCAGGCCCCGACTGCACGCCGTCCTTCCCGCCAGCCTGCAATCGAGTGCGCACGCCTCGGCCGAGCTCATCCACACCATCCCGTGCTCTCTACCGTCCCCGACCGTGCCTATAAAAGGGACCGCCGGAGTCCGAGCTCCTCACTTGTCTCCGCCGCCGTCGCCAGCCCACTCCGAAGCTCCCGCCGCCCAACCACCTAGCCCAACAGCTCCGTCTTGAGCTCGTGAAGCTTCCCCACCCCTCAATTTGGTCTCTACCGCCTCCTATCGCCCGGCGTAGCTCGCCATTCCCATCTCCGGCGAAAGCCCGGCGAGCTCGGGTTCGGGAAATACTCCCTCTCCGGCCATGATCATCCCTCCCCGACCCCTGTTTCATCTTCCTTACTCCCTTGCGACTCTAACCAGGCCCTTGCGGTCTCGTGTTATGCGCAGGATCGCCGGAGCGCCGATCGCCGCCGTGAGCCGTCCGCCGGTCACCGTCGACCATCCTCCTCCGTCCCTTCCCTCACCTCACCGAGCTCCTTAATCGACGCCGGTGAGCTCCCTAAAGCCTCCCATGCCCTTGGTTTCGCCTGCCGAGCCTCGCCTTGCCCGGCGTAGCCAGCGCCGCCGCTGTCCGGCCGCCGGCGACGAGCAGAGCGAGCACTGTTCTTTTTTTCCTTTTTCTTTTAAAATGTGAATAGTGTTCAGTTTTCATCTTTTTGTGTGATTTTCGGTGTTGATCCAAAAATTCTGAAATTTTGATGGTAAACTCTTTATGTCCTGAAGTATTTTAGAAAAATATGAAACTTGGTTTTTGTGCAAAAATTTGAAAATGAAAAATCTCCCTTTTAATTAAGAAATGAATGGTTTTGGATTTTTGGAGAGTTATTTATAGCTCAAAAAATCTTGAGATAATTTTTGTGAGCTAGTTATGCCATTCTGAGCCTCTGGTAAAATTTTGAAGTCATTTGGAGCAAGTTGATTTTTGAGCATTTATTTAAATAGTTGAATAGTGCCTTTTCTTAATTGAATGTCTGGAATTATTTGAGCACCTTAATGAACTCCAAAAATTATGAAATTTGTTTTGCCATCTATTTATGCCATAATGATCTTATGAGACTAATTTGGTAATTTTTGGAGCAACTGCAAAAATGACCTTTTTAAATAAATTAAAGAAAATAAAAAATGATTAGGGTTTATATTGATTGACCTGTGATATGACTTTTGGAATTGTTTGCTGTTCATAGATCCCACCCTCTGGTCTATGATGTTTGTGATGCCATGTTATGATGATGCATAGTTTGGTTAATGGTTTTAACTAATATTGCTAAAAGAAAGAAATAATAACTCTATGTCCTTTATAGAAAATTCTTATATTCTTGAATCAGTAGAATTGTCTTGCACCTTTTTGTTCATGTCAGCATTCTCATGAGCATACATCATTGCATCCGTATAGTGACCGACGAAGAAGGTACCAGAGTCGAGGCCGCTGTTGACGAACCTACTCCCGAGGCGACCCCGAGCTCCGACACCTACACCACCAACCCCGAGTCCGTTCTTTTTGCTCTTCAAGGCAAGCCCCGGTGCATTTAACCCCTTTCCTTGGATTTATAAAATGTTTTCCTTAAATGCTTTTGAGTTAAATTATTGCATTAGGTTTATAGGAGTTGTGTGCTATCCTAATTGATGCACTATCCACCTTGACCACTGATACACCCGATACCTGCTTTTCAAAAGTATTTGAAAAATACTTAGCAATGCTTATTGAATTAGACTTTGCAATAAAATGCCATTTTCAAAAAGTGTGATCAATTAAAGAACATTTATGGGCATTTGGCTTTACTCCCTGCCTGTTGGCTAAGTATCTGATCCATACCTAGTCAACAGCGAGGAGAGGTTGTCCGAGCGTACGATGCCGTCATGTTGTAGTCTGGGACTCAACAGTTGACACCGACCGGGACAGGGTTGAAAAACTGACAGGACTATTACGCTCGGGTGAGATATGACCGAGGTATAGCCCTGGCTGAAAAATTAAGAACCATCCGTTTGGGGGCCTGCCGGTCAAGACTTGTAACTATTCACATACTTCGGAAAGCTCTGGCTCCGAGGAATCCTTTATTGGACCGACAACCGCGCACTGGGAGTGGAGAGATGGCGGAAGTAGCATGTACCCACGTGGTCGTCGTACCTGGATAGGAGTGGTGTACTGTACTTCCGGGTGGCGTAGGACCGGGTCCAATCTTGGAGGAATCGTGGTAGACGAGTTGGCATATGCAAGCTTGGGTGCGACATATGCAGTGTGGATAGGGATCCTCAGCTGAGTATTATTTATCCGGATTAACGTTGCTCCTCGGTTATGGAGAATTGGTCCACTGACTGTCAACGGAGAGTGGTTCTCAACTAGGAATGTTTTGAAATGTAAAATGAATCATGAACGATGAAGAATTGAGGAATGCTGAATCTTTCCAAAATAAAATAAGGTTTACAAAAATGCTTTCTGCAAAATACTTGATCTTGCTTAAACCTTACCTTGACTACCCTAAGCCTCTCATTCCTGAGTCTTCTCCCTTTTTCTTAGTCGGGTAAGTCTTGTTGAGTACCCCAGTACTCAGGGTTTGTTACCCATGCTGCAGGTATGTCTGAGTCGCTGATGTGTCTTGCGCCCTGCTGCGTGACCATCGTCCAGGAAGAGGCCGATGAGGCCGATGAGTAAATGTGCACCCTCGGGCTGGGTGTTACATGTACCTTTATGTTAATGTCTTCCGCTACGTTGTCTATTTTCAATTACCCGAACAATAGTCTGTACTAATTGCACTACTTATCTCATTTGAAACCTCGGTTTGTAAAACTAATGTTATTTAAGTCTTTCGCTCTGTTTATCTATGTTATTTGTGAAAATATGAAATGCTGTAACCGAAAGGTGAGATGATCCTGCGGACATCGGGCGCTAATGCAGCCCAGTGGCAAACTGTCTTAATCGTATGGATCATAAGTTCGGCTGTCAGAGGTTGACAGGGACTTGTGGGCCATAGGATTAGGACCGTTCCGTCACAGAGTGGTATCAGAGCATCTCACTTTAACGTTGCAGTGTTTTTGCAAAAACTTCCAAAGATCTTTTGAGTCCAAATAAAATTTAAACTTGACTATTTTGGTCCAAACTGCTTATCTCATCTTGTCTTTAATTGGCAACACTGGTAGCAGGACAACATATATTAAGCCCTATATATGTTACTTAATGCATTACCTTGTTCCGTAGGAACGATTCATGCATCATGTCATATTCACTTAAGTTATCTTAATAGTTCTCTTTAAGGTTCTTGGGGTAGAATACCTATACCTTTTTCTTGCTAGCCTTTTTCTCATCTATCTTCTCTTGTCCAGGCATGGCTCGCCTCAAGCTGACTGCTCGCAAGTCGACTGGACCGAACGGTGTGCTGCGTCACCAGCTCGCACCCCGCGCTGGAGAGGAGACTGGTGAATCCTCCAACGGTCGTCGCTTTCCCCGCCGCACCCGCAAGCAGCTGAAGGAGGAAATCAAGAATCTGAAGGCTGAGATGGAGAACATGGAGCATGACTTCTACCTTTCCCGCCTGGAGTTCTATGAGACACGAGCCGCTCTGGAGGAGGCCAACCAGAATGTGGTTCGCGCCATCCAGCAACGTGACGCAACTTGGGTCCGCGAGGACGTCACCAGAGCCCAGCTCCATGGACTGCAGCAGTACACCGCCCAGATTGAGCAGTTCAATGATATGCTTCATGAGGAGGTACACCAGCTGCACAACCAACTTCACCCCGTGGCTCCACCTGTTGCTGAGGATCCTGAAGACGGAATAGTGGAGGAACCAGAAATGGAACAGGAGCCAGATGAGGACGAAGAAGTTGAACCTGCTGAAGATGTCCACGCCGAGGACGAGGACGAGGAGGTAGAGCCTGAGCTCATCCTCGAGGAAGAAGATGACGATGAAGACATGATCATCATCGACGACGACTAGACTCGTTGTGTCTGTACCATCTGCTTACCTAAAACCTTAGTCTAGGTTTGGGGGCGTTAGTCTGTCTGTTGCCAAGTCTGGCATGTATCTTTCTTTTCGTATCTTTTCCCTTATCGGTCTGTTATCATCTGTCAGTCACCTTATCAAGTCATCTGCCTTTGTATCAGTGAAGCTATCTATCAGTTGTTTCAGAACTTTGTCTATGAATGTTGAGTTCCAAGTTGCTTAAACAGATGCCTGTGAACACTCACACCGGAGCCGGAGGTGCTGGGGATGACCGTCTCCCAAACCCTCCACCTGTCCCAGCTACCCTAGCAGAGGCCATTGCAGCCTTGGCCGCCGCTGCCAACCTAATGGCTCAAAACCAAGGACAGCAGAACATTCACCATGGTCGCCACAACATCAACCAAGAGACCACCTATGTGGATTTCACCGAAACCCGTCCACCGGTCTTCACCAGGGCCGATGAACCTCTCGAAGCTGATGATTGGCTCCGCACCATGGAGCAGAAGTTCGGTCTTCTCCGCTGTACTCCAGAAGCCCCGGTTCGCTTCCCAGCAGCTTCGCGGTCCAGCAAGTGCTTGGTATGCCAATCTGTTGGCCGCCCAGCCTGAAGGTCATCAGTTGACCTGGGAAGAGTTCTGTACCGCTTTCCGTGCACATCATATCCCTTCCGGATTGATGAAGATGAAGCTTGATCAGTTCCTGGCTCTGCAGCAGAAAGACTCCACAGTGATGCAGTATGTGGGTCAGTTCAACCATCTGAGTCAGTATGCCGCAGAATACGTCAACACGGATGAGAAGAAGAGAGACTGTTTCCTGAGGGGATTGCACCCTAAAATCCGCAGAAGCATGTCCAATAACCTGACCGGTTCATATCATGAGGCTATTGACCGGGCAGTCGCTTTTGAAGAAAGCAACCGTCAGTACCAAGAGGAGAAGAAAAAGAAGAAAGCAGGATCTAGCAGCCACTCTGGCAATCACAAGCGCCAGAAGGTCATCTATCACCCTAGCCACCACCACAATCGTCCACCTTACCCTCACCAGCAAGTGGTTGTCCGTACCGCGGCTACCACCCACAACGCCAATCAACAGAGTGCCACCCAGCCGAACGCCCCAGGTGTTCGTATCACCACCCCACAAACCGCCTACAACCATCCCTGCTACAACTGCGGTCAGCTTGGTCACTGGTCTCGTGAGTGCCCAAAGCCCAAGAAGCCTGCTCCGAATGTTCAGAAGGGTCCTGGAGGACCACAGCAGCAGCAGCACCGTGTCCAGCAGCAGCATGTGCAGAAGGGCAAGTTTGTCAAGAAGCACGGACAAGTCTACTACACCACTGTCAGCGACATTCCAGAAGGGGAGCCCGTCATGATCGGTAGGTTTCCCGTTACCAATCACCCTGCAGTTGTGTTGTTTGATTCTGGTGCATCGCATTCCTTCATCAGTCGTACATTCGTCTCTAAGCATGACATATCAATTGGGGAGTTGAAAGAAAGTTTTTGTATATTATCGCCTGGAGGGCGTATAAACACCAAGGAGGTGGTTCGCAGCATACCAGTGATGCTGGGGGAACACGTATTTCCTACCACCATGATAGTGCTGAGAGATCAGGAGATAGATGTCATTCTAGGCATGAATTGGATGTGCCAGTATAAGGCCATGCTTGACATTCTGAATAGAGTTGTGAGAGTGGATATTCCTAACAGTACCTCAAAACTCATTCTCCAACTTCCCATGCCTTCAAAACCAGCTACCACACAGCTAAATGCCACCTATGATCAAGGGATCAGAGACATCCCTGTAGTCTGTGAATTCCCTGATGTCTTTCCTGAAGACTTACCAGGTCTACCTCCTGACCGTGATGTTGAGTTTGCCATAGAGCTAAAGCCCGGGACTGCTCCTATATCCCGCAGAGCTTATCGAATGCCTCTGAAAGAGTTGGCAGAGCTTAAAATCCAGTTGCAGGAATTGTTGGATAAGGGCTATATCCGTCCAAGTTCGTCTCCTTGGGGCTGTCCTGCAATCTTTGTAAAGAAGAAAGACAAAAGTCTCAGGCTATGCGTTGATTATCGCCCACTCAATGAAGTCACCATCAAAAACAAATATCCCTTGCCTCGCATTGATCTTCTCTTTGACCAGCTAGCTGGGGCCAAAGTATTCTCCAAGATTGACCTCAGATCTGGTTACCACCAAATAAAGATTCGTCCTGAAGATATTCCTAAAACAGCTTTCACCACCAGATACGGCCTATATGAGTACTTGGTCATGTCCTTCGGTTTGACCAATGCACCTGCCCACTTCATGTATCTCATGAACTCTGTTTTCATGCCAGAGCTTGATAAATTCGTGGTCGTGTTCATTGACGACATCCTTGTCTACTCAAAAACCCCTGAACAGCATGCCGAACATCTTCGTGTCGTTCTATCTCGTCTCAGAGACCATCAGCTTTATGCCAAGTTCAGTAAATGTGAATTCTGGTTGGATCGGATACAGTTTCTTGGTCATGTCCTATCCGCTGAAGGTGTGTCAGTCGATCCCGGAAAGGTGTCAGATATTCTGGATTGGAAGCCACCTACCTCTGTTCACAAGGTCCGCAGTTTCATGAGAATGGCTGGATATTATCGTCGTTTCATCCCAGATTTCTCCAGAATCGCCAAGCCTATCACCGAGTTGTTGAAGAATTCTGTGAAGTTTGTCTGGTCACCAGCTTGTGAGCAAGCCTTCCAAACCTTGAAGAAATTGTTAACCACGTCACCAGTGCTAGCTCAGCCGAACGTCGAGAAGCCCTTTGATGTCTACTGTGATGCATCAGGCACTGGCTTGGGCTGTGTTTTGATGCAAGAAGGTCGAGTGATCGCTTATGCCTCACGGCAGCTTAAGCGACATGAGGAGAATTATCCAACCCATGATCTTGAGTTAGCAGCAGTGGTGCATGCCTTAAAGATCTGGCGTCATTATCTGTTGGGCAGTACCTGCAATGTGTACACAGATCACAAGAGCCTGAAGTATATCTTCATTCAAGAAGAACTGAATATGAGGCAGAGAAGATGGCTTGAGTTAATTAAGGACTATGATCTTGAAGTGCATTACTATCCGGGTAAGGCGAATGTGGTTGCCGATGCGCTCAGTCGCAAGTCATATTGCAACTGTCTGATGATGAAACCCTATGATTCTTCTTTGTGTTATGAGCTGGAAAGGTTAAATATTGAAATGATTCCACAAGGAACTCTGAATAATATCAGAATAGAAACCCCTATCAAAGAGCAGATCATCGCTGCACAGAAAGATAACCCTGGAATCAAGCACATCATCGAAAAGGTCCAATCCGGAAAGGCTGATTGTTTCAGGATTGATGATACAGGAGTAGTATGGTTTAAGAATTGGTTAGTAGTTCCTAAAGTGCCTGAGTTAAGAAAGTTAATCCTTGATGAAGCACACTTGACTAGATTCTCCATCCACCCCGGCAGCAACAAGATGTACCAGGACTTGAAGCAAAGGTTCTGGTGGACAAAGATGAAGATTGAGATCGCCCGGTATGTCGCTCAGTGTGATACTTGCCAGAAAGTCAAAGCCGTGCACATGAGGCCCGGAGGAGAATTGCAACCTTTACCTGTACCTGCTTGGAAATGGGACGATATCAGTATGGATTTTATCAATGGACTACCAAAGACACCAAAAGGTTTTGATTCCATCTGGGTGATCGTGGATCGCCTCACTAAGCAAGCTCATTTCCTGCCAGTCAAAACCAGCTACACCGTCCCCACATATGCCACTTTGTACAAGAACCACATAGTGAAACTCCATGGCATACCCAAGACCATTGTCTCTGATCGTGGTACTCAGTTCGTCGCAAAGTTCTGGAAAGCGTTCCATACCTCACTTGGAACCAAGCTCTTGCATAGTACGGCATATCATCCGCAAACAGATGGACAAACTGAGCGAGTGAACCAAGTGCTAGAGGATATGTTGAGAGCCTGCGTGCTCACCTTCGCAGATACTTGGGATAACTGTTTGCCCTTGGCAGAATTCTCATATAATAACAGTTGCCAAGAGAGCATCAAAATGGCACCCTTTGAAGCACTGTACGGTCGCCGTTGTCGTACACCTCTCAGTTGGTCTGAACCTGGAGAAAGAGAATTCTTTGGAGTTGACCTGGTAAAGGATATGGAAGAGAAAGTCAAACAGATACAAGAGAATATGAAGATTGCACAATCTCGACAGAAGAGCTATGCCGACAAAAGACGTCGACCTCTGAAGTTTCAAATCGGAGATTATGTGTACCTGAAAGTCTCACCCACCAAAGGAGTTACCCGTTTTGGAGTTAAAGGGAAGTTAGCGCCTCGCTATATTGGTCCCTTTGAGATTCTGGAATGTTGTGGCAAGGTAGCTTATAAGCTAAGGTTGCCCGATCATCTTTCAGCAGTTCATGATGTGTTTCACGTCTCCCAACTCAAGAAGTGTCTCCGAGTGCCCGAATATGTGGTAGATGTTGAAGGTGTTGAGTTAGAACCCGATCTGTCATATTCTGAATATCCAGTTCGTGTGTTGGATTACAAAGATCGTGTTACCCGGAGGACCACCACAAGATGGTACAAGGTCCAATGGAACCAGCACTCTGAAGAAGAAGCCACTTGGGAATCTGAAGACTTCTTGGCAAAGAACTATCCTGACTTTCTCGAATCTCTATAGGTGTGAGGTTTCATCCTCTGTTCTTTGTAAGGCGCAGAATCTCGGGGCGAGATTCCTTTTAGGAGGGAGGGTTGTAACACCTCTGGTGTTAAAAATGTAATTAACCTGACATGTCATCATCCTTAATCATTAATCTTTGCTTGACCATGCATTTGTGTTGCTTAATTGCTATGCATTGATCCATTTTCAAAAACCCTAAGTGCCCAAATCTCCCTATAAGGGCAAAATGGTAATTTCACTTCTGTGTCTAGTTCTATGTATTTCTTATTCAGATTTGTGCTCTGATGTTTTGTTGAGTTAATCAAAGTTCAAAATTCAAAAGAGAATTGGTTTTCCTTTTGTAAAAACCCTAATTTCCAATTTATAGTTTTACCCCTCTTTTATTAATTCAAAAACTATTCAAAATTTGGGGTTAGTTCAAAAAGCAAAGTTGTAGATCTGATCAAGATGAGCAACTTTGGTATTTACAAATTTTCAAGTTTCCATACAAAATTTGAAGTAATTTCAAATTCATTAAAACTCCAGTTTTTGTCCCTTTTTGAGTTTTCAAAATTATTTCAAAAACTAATGAGTTTCAGAAAAAGTGTGTATTAGCAAAGTTGTAGGTTTTGACAAAATAAACATCTTTCATTTTTGCAGATTTTCAAGTTTCAGTTCAAAATCCAAAGTAATTTTGAATTTATTCAAATTTCAAAAGTGTCCCCTTTTCTGATTTCAAATATAGTTCAAAAAATGTTTGGATTTTGAAAATGTTCTTATTTACAAAGTTGTAGATCTCATTTTTCTGCACAACTTTGGTATTTTGAGTTTTTCCTGTGCAGTTCAAATTTTGGGAGTAATTTGCAAAATACAGAGATCAGCCAAAAGTCAAACCCTAGGGACATAGCCCTGTTCATCTTCCTCGCCGTAGGGGGGGGCGGCCATGGCGCTCGCCGGCGCTGCGCACGCCGCACGCCTGGCAGCTGCACGCGCGCCTCCAACCTGCCGCCGCTGACCCCGCCATCATTCTCCTCCCGCACGCGAGCGCTGACCTCCGCTCCCGTCCCCTACAGCGCCCAGAGCATCGCCGTCGCGTGGCCATCGCCGGCGACCTCACGCCCAGGCCCCGACTGCACACCGTCCTTCCCGCCAGCCTGCAATCGAGTGCGCACGCCTCGGCCGAGCTCATCCACACCATCCCGTGCTCTCTACCGTCCCCGACCGTGCCTATAAAAGGGACCGCCGGAGTCCGAGCTCCTCACTCGTCTCCGCCGCCGTCGCCAGCCCACTCCGAAGCTCCCGCCGCCCAACCACCTAGCCCAACAGCTCCGTCTTGAGCTCGTGAAGCTTCCCCACCCCTCAATTTGGTCTCTACCGCCTCCTATCGCCCGGCGTAGCTCGCCGTTCCCATCTCCGGCGAAAGCCCGGCGAGCTCGGGTTCGGGAAATACTCCCTCTCCGGCCATGATCATCCCTCCCCGACCCATGTTTCATCTTCCTTACTCCCTTGCGACTCTAACCAGGCCCTTGCGGTCTCGTGTTATGCGCAGGATCGCCGGAGCGCCGATCGCCGCCGTGAGTCGTCCGCCGGTCACCGTCGACCATCCTCCTCCGTCCCTTCCCTCACCTCACCGAGTTCCTTAATCGACGCCGGTGAGCTCCCTGAAGCCTCCCATGCCCTTGGTTTCGCCTGCCGAGCCTCGCCTTGCCCGGCGTAGCCAGCGCCGCCGCTGTCCGGCCGCCGGCGACGAGCAGGGCGAGCACTGTTCTTTTTTTCCTTTTTCTTTTAAAATGTGAATAGTGTTTAGTTTTCATCTTTTTGTGTGATTTTCTGTGTTGATCCAAAAATTCTGAACTTTTGATGGTAAACTCTTTATGTCCTGAAGTATTTTAGAAAAATATGAAACTTGGTTTTTGTGCAAAAATTTGAAAATGAAAAATCTCCCTTTTAATTAAGAAATGAATGGTTTTTGGATTTTTGGAAAGTTATTTATAGCTCCAAAAATCTTGAGATAATTTTTGTGAGCTAGTTATGCCATTCTGAGCCTCTGGTAAAATTTTGAAGTCATTTGGAGCAAGTTGATTTTTGAGCATTTATTTAAATAGTTGAATAGTGCCTTTTCTTAATTGAATGTCTGGAATTATTTGAGCACCTTAATGAACTCCAAAAATTATGAAATTTGTTTTGCCATCTATTTATGCCATAATGATCTTATGAGATTAATTTGGTAATTTTTGGAGCAACTGCAAAAATGACCTTTTTAAATAAATTAAAGAAAATAAAAAAATGATTAGGGTTTATATTGATTGACCTGTGATGTGACTTTTGGAATTGTTTGCTGTTCATAAATCCCACCCTCTGGTCTATGATGTTTGTGATGCCATGTTATGATGATGCATAGTTTGGTTAATGGTTTTAACTAATATTGCTAAAAGAAAGAAATAATAACTCTATGTCCTTTATAGAAAATTCTTATATTCTTGAATCAGTAGAATTGTCTTGCACCTTATTGTTCATGTCAGCATTCTCATGAGCATACATCATTGCATCCGTATAGTGACCGACGAAGAAGGTACCAGAGTCGAGGCCGCTGTTGACGAACCTACTCCCGAGGCGACCCCGAGCTCCGACACCTACACCACCAACCCCGAGTCCGTTCTTTTTGCTCTTCAAGGCAAGCCCCGGTGCATTTAACCCCTTTCCTTGGATTTATAAAATGTTTTCCTTAAATGCTTTTGAGTTAAATTATTGCATTAGGTTTATAGGAGTTGTGTGCTATCCTAATTGATGCACTATCCACCTTGACCACTGATACACCCGATACCTGCTTTTCAAAAGTATTTGAAAAATGCTTAACAATGCTTATTGAATTAGACTTTGCAATAAAATGCCATTTTCAAAAAGTGTGATCACTTAAAGAACATTTATGGGCATTTGGCTTTACTCCCTGCCTGTTGGCTAAGTATCTGATCCATACCTAGTCAACAGCGAGGAGAGGTTGTCCGAGCGTACGATGCCGTCATGTTGTAGTCCGGGACTCAACAGTTGACACCGACCGGGACAGGGTTGAAAAACTGACAGGACTATTACGCTCGGGTGAGATATGACCGAGGTATAGCCCTGGCTGAAAAATTAGGAACCATCCGTTTGGGGGCCTGCTGGTCAAGACTTGTAACTATTCACATACTTCGGAAAGCTCTGGCTCCGAGGAATCCTTTATTGGACCGACAACCGCGCACTGGGAGTGGAGAGATGGCGGAAGTAGCATGTACCCACGTGGTCGTCGTACCTGGATAGGAGTGGTGTACTGTACTTCCGGGTGACGTAGGACCGGGTCCAAACTTGGAGGAATCGTGGTAGACGAGTTGGCATATGCAAGCTTGGGTGCGACATATGCAGTGTGGATAGGGATCCTCAGCTGAGTATTATTTATCCGGATTAACGTTGCTCCTCGGTTGTGGAGAATTGGTCCACTGACTGTCAACGGAGAGTGGTTCTCAACTAGGAATGTTTTGAAATGTAAAATGAATCATGAACGATGAAGAATTGAGGAATGCTGAATCTTTCCAAAATAAAATAAGGTTTACAAAAATGCTTTCTGCAAAATACTTGATCTTGCTTAAACCTTACCTTGACTACCCTAAGCCTCTCATTCCTGAGTCTTCTCCCTTTTTCTTAGTCGGGTAAGTCTTGTTGAGTACCCCAGTACTCAGGGTTTGTTACCCATGCTGCAGGTATGTCTGAGTCGCCGATGTGTCTTGCGCCCTGCTGCGTGACCATCGTCCAAGAAGAGGCCGATGAGGCCGATGAGTAAATGTGCACCCTCGGGCTGGGTGTTACATGTATCTTTATGTTAATGTCTTCCGCTACGTTGTCTATTTTCAATTACCCGAACAATGGTCTGTAGTAATTGCACTACTTATCTCATTTGAAACCTCGGTTTGTAAAACTAATGTTATTTAAGTCTTCCGCTCTGTTTATCTATGTTATTTGTGAAAATATGAAATGTTGTAACCGAAAGGTGAGATGATCCTGTGGACATCGGGCGCTAATGCAGCCCAGTGGCAAACTGTCTTAATCGTATGGATCATAAGTTCGGCTGTCAGAGGTTGACAGGGACTTGTGGGCCATAGGATTGGGACCGTTCCGTCACATTCACCCCCCTCTAGGCTGATTCGGTCCTTTCAGAAGTTGAACTCCGTTGTCGTTGAATCATCTCCGACCACATAGTAGTCGGCCGACAAGTAAACCACGTTGACCTCTGCCCTTTCTGGTGAAGGCTCATAGTCCACCATCTCCTCATCTTGTCCTTCTGGTAATTCATTACTCGCCGGATCCGCTCGCTGCTGGCCCAATCCGGCCACCACGAGCACGGATCCAGATCTATTGGAGGGAGGGAGGGAGGGAGGGAGGGAGGGAGCACCCGCGCTGGTGAAGCCGTTCGCCGGTGTTGAAGCCGCCCGACGAGGGAGGGAGCCACCACCGACCTCACCACCGCCGGATCTGATGGAGGAAGGGAGGGAGCCACTGCCGCCCGCCGGATCTGATGGAGGGAGGGAGGGAGCCACCGCCGCCCGCCGGATTTGATGGAAGGAGGGAGCCACCGCGGGCCTCGTTCGCCCCACCACGACTGGAAGAGTGGAGGCTGGTCCCGGCGCCGTCTTGTGGCCGCCCCAGGGTCACCCGTGCGCCCCACCGCCGCGACTGGAGGAGTGGAGGCCTGGGTCACCCGCGGCTGCTGGAGCTGCTCGAGGAGGCCAGGGAGGACGCACATTAGGGCGCTAGCTGGCTTGCGGTGGTGGACAGAGGGCGGGCGTGAGAGAGAAGGAGAGGGAGGAGAGATTGCGGCTGCGGGAGTGAATGAGTGAAGAAAACCCTAACTCCTTGTATTTATAAGACGGATGGCTATTGGGCCTCGTCTGGGTTTGTTGGGCTTCGGTCTTTTCCGTGGCGGGCCTTATAGGATGCCCGCTGCGGTAAATCGATTTACCGCAGCGGGCAAAATTTGGCCGTCACGGTAAATCAAAAGTGTCCGCTGCGGTAAATCGTGGGATTTACCACAGCGGACATCTTAAGATGCCCGCTGCGGTAAATCGATTTACCGCAGCGGGCAAAATTTGGCCGTCACGGTAAATCAAAAGTGTCCGCTGCGGTAAATCGTGGGATTTACCACAGCGGACAAAAAAAACGCCCGCCACGGAGGGCAAAAAAGCAACGCTGCGCAAATTCATTTTTGTAGTAGTGTTCTTCGATTCATCGATTTGGAGTTAGGTTCGAGCCATGATCTCTTAGAGATAGCTCACTATCTTCCTTGTGACTCCTCTCTCCAAGTTTGATCCCTAGAGGATTTGTTTTGGGAGAGATCGAGTCGAATCGGTGGATAAACGTACCTGACTCGGGGTGACCGGACGCTGGCATCAACACGACCGGACACTGACCCCGTGCGTCCGGTGGTTCAATGTCACACGCAGATTTCGCGTAGCTGACCGGACGCTCATCTGCTCAAGCGACCGGACTCATGCGTGCTACTGTTCACTGCTCTTGTTTGTTCTGACTGGACGCACAGCAGTCGACCGGACGCTCTGCTCCCCAGAGTCCGGTCCAATACAGAGAGGTTCCAGAACCGATTTCCTGTGACCGGACGCGTCCGGTGCCTTGTGACCGGACGCTCTGGTGAGTCCGGTCAGTGCTGTCTCGGGCTGTTTCGTTCGAAGTTCGCTTGCTCATTGTCGGATTTGGTTTCCGTCTTTTGCGTTGGCTTTCTAGAGTTGTGTAGTGTCCCGCTGTGCTTCTTGGAAGCATCCACCCTACATCTAGGGTCGTGGACATTAGCAAGCTCTAGGGTTTGTCTTTCGGGGTGATTCTCGGGATAGTGGCTATTAGTTTCCGAAAGGAAATTTTGAAGCTCCCATTCACCCCCCCCCCTCTGGTCGCTTTCTGGTTGCTTCTCGGTCCTTCACTCTTTGATAGTACGGCCATCTATCCTAAACCCGGTCATAAACTTCTCTACACACCTAAGACCGGTGAAATGAAATGCCCTACAAATATACTTTTGCCTTGCGCATTCCATTCCATCTCCTTTGGTGTTGATGCAACACATGCACCAACCTATCATCAAATGATATGATCCACTTCATATCATCACATGGCCTCCATGGTCCATCGACCTTGACCTCACTTGCTCTTCACCATTGCTTCGGTCCTTCGGCGCCAAGTCTTTGCTTAAGCCTCCCGACACTCGGTACCAACGGCTTCAAAGCCTCCAACTTGCCCTTCACCTTCGCAACCGGTCCATCAAGCCAAGTCTTGCCTTGATCTTCACCATCTTAGCCACATGACTCATGTCATGTTTCATGTGCAAAAGCTCCTTCATTGCTCCTTCACATGTGAACTAATTTCCTGTGTATCTCACATAAGCACATATTAGTTCACCTATGTTGTCACTCAATTACCAAAACCAAACAAGGACCTTTCAATCTCCCCCTTTTTGGTAATTGATGACAACTCTACAAAGATATGGAAATTAAGCTCTTTGGATTCTATGTTACTTATCCAACATTAAGACCACATGAGAGAATTTGGATAAGCACCATACAACCCGACTTTGTAGTGATAACTCCCCCTACATGTGTGCTCAAATGGTTTGGATTCAAGCTTGCACACATGCATAAATATGAAATTTGTGGGAGTGTTAGCACTACTAAGTGATGCTAAGGTATACAAGATAGAATTTTACCTTTGAAGCGTGTACACCAAATTTTTAATCATCCTTAGCATCAACCTTGCTAGAGACAAGTGAAACTAGATACCACGTGAGATCAACATTATAAACATGGTTCTAGTTACCACTTGCTATACTAAGACTATGCTCTAGATACCAAATAAAGGAAAACAATCATCATCCAAGTCTTAGCTCTAGCAAATATTGCACACAAGCATATAAGAATTTAGAACATATGTAATGCAAGCAAGCAAATGTAATGCACACCCAAATGCATCAAACATGTATTCATGAGCTTGCTCCCCCTACTTGTGTGCTTTTTTTATTCAAGAATTTTGATCCTTTTGCATTCTCCCTCTTGATCCATGTCCATCTTTTTGTTTTCTCCCCACAATTTCTCCCTATCATATCATATCTTTGGCACTTTCCCCCCCTTTGTCATCAATGACCATAAAAGGCATGCTTCTCTTGATACAAAGGGTTGGACTAGGGTAGATGGTTGACACTTGAGTCTTGATTTTTGATGGACACCACCATAAGTGTTGGAATGACACCATGTGTAGGATCTTTGACCTTGATACCAATAGGTGGGGCACCTCCCCTGTGTCATAGCATGGCTCATCCAATTGATAACTTGAACTCTTGTTGGTGAGGGATGCTTTGCTTGATTTGATCACTTAGAGTTGAGGATCACTTGAAGTCTTGTAGGATACCACTTGAATGAAAGTTTAAACTTGATATCCATTTGCATTATTGTCTTCTTCTTGAACTCTTGTCATCTTCATGAGCTTCTCATTTGTGACTTGAACTATCAAATTTACACAAGATATCTAACTCGGTTTGCTCTAGAGTAAGCTTCTTCACACATCTTATAATGGTTATCTTACTCACGTTGAATTAGACACTTGAATGCTCATCTTATAGATCAAGTACTTGGGTTCACTAGCTCATGAACAAATTCACATACTAACCACTAGATCATATAATAAATCAAGCAATAGTGGTAAGCTATGAATTTAAACTTTTCAAGTGTTATGCATGATCCTATTGAGCATGTACTATATGTACTAACCACATACTAGTAAGGGATGAGTATGATCATGCACATTACAATGATACCTTTGCTATCTTGGAGTAGAGGATAGTCATTTGATTCCAATTAAGCTCCAAATAGCAATGTGAAGTCCATTTCAATGCTTGGTGAAGACCAATAGATACCAATTTGAATACCATTCTTCACCCATATGAATTGACAACCACTAATGATTAAGTGCAATATCTTGTTGTGGTTGGATGGCTTGCTTATTCATTTGATCATAGCTTGCATATATGAATACCACTCATGATTTGCTTCTTTATCTTGGGTGTTGCTTGCTCTCTAGATCAACCTCTTGATTTCTCCAACTAAGCATCTCCAATGATACTCTAAATCACCACTTCCATGTTAGCCTTCCAAGCCTCGTGCTCGGTTAACCTACAAAAGGCGGCAAGCCCCTACAAAAGGGAGAAGTGACCTCTCTTCAAAGAATCATCCTTGATACTCACTTGAATTGACTTAGTTTGATTGATCCAAATGATGAACTCTTTCTTGAGATGTGACTTTGAATCCCTTTTTTTAGTCCTTTTCTTTCTTCCAAAATGATCTTCATTTGAGACTAGAACTTGAGCTTCATCTTCATTTTGATATTGGTCTTGATCTCCAATTTGAGTACCAAATGTGTGCCAAATACACTCATCTTTCAAATGAACTTGTACTCATATTTGTCATGCTTCTAGCTCATCTCAAAACCAAACATAGGTCCCTCAAACACTTGTAAACATGATTCCAACTTGAGAGCCTTTCAATCAAAGTGACTCTAGATCAATCCAACATTTGTCACTTTTCTTGCAGATTCTGTCCTTCTCAAAGAAACATGCATATCTCCCAAAATATAAGTCCAATGACCATGAAATTTGGTGGAGATGTGCTTATATAAGTGTTC
Organism: Coix lacryma-jobi var. lacryma-jobi; assembly: GCA_009763385.1. NCBI lineage: Eukaryota > Viridiplantae > Streptophyta > Magnoliopsida > Poales > Poaceae > Coix > Coix lacryma-jobi. The sequence continues at coordinate 29,888,970 of CM019827.1, read as the reverse complement.
TAGCAGCCATAAAAATTTGAGCTTCATTGGCTTTCTAGATTGCTACCAGATTTCAATTCTTTCCATAGTACTACATGCTGAAAACTGCTGCACATGTGTTGATAAGATCCACTCCAAAACTAAAGCTTCACTTATCCAATAATCATGAGATTTTCACAGCAACTAATACCATAAGTGTAGAGCATGTGTACCAAATTTCAAGCCAATCCAAATAGATTTGATCATTCAAACATGGCTATCATCACAGCTAGCTCAGATTTCAGATTTTGGACAGATTTCTATATTTGAGCTATAGTTCTCCAGATTGAATCAATCTTGAGATAAACTTGCTTGAACATCAACACAAGACATATATCCATGCAAATCCACTTACTAAATGTAATCTTGTGAACATATCCAATCAAACTAACTCAAACTTGATCACTAAGCAATTTATCCATTCAATCATCTTATAGCAAGCAACATATGCATATATATCCAATTCAATCAACTCATATGCATCCAAATGAATATGATCAACTAGAGATATACCTTAGTAGCTCATGATCATCAAATAGCAAGCTTCTTCATCTATCATTTGCAAGCCTTCAAATAATTCAAATAAGATCACCACAACTAGAATGTGACACTTGTATGTTGTAGCACATTTGGACTTCACTTATCTTGACTTGGCATTGGGTTTGGATGTGCACTAAGCTTCATTTCTTGACTCAATCAAATGATGAACAATATGAAATCAATTGAATCAAGCCTCCAATGTCATGGTACCTACACACATTCATCCACGGTTTGACGGTACCCAAACTAGTTTGGGTCCTCTCAAGTTAGGTGCAACATACTTAGGCAATGCCTTAGTATGAGTAGCGGGATGTTTTGCAATTTCAACCAATGTGGTACCATTGTCATCCTTTCTAAGCACAATATTATCCTCAATTGAAATAGGCTTAGAAGTCATACCTAGGGGACATGAATTTGCCATGTGTTCCCTTTCCCGACATGAGTAGCAAACTCTCTTTGATTGAGCCTTCTCTTCCTTGCTCATTTGTTGCTTCTCATTGCCTTGCCTCTTTTTGTTTGCTTGAGCCTTCTTCTCAAGCTTGGTAGGACACTCCGAGGCAAAGTGTCCCATGTCACCACACTTGTAGCACTTAATGTGAGCCAAATCTTTCTTCTTTTCTTTATTCTTGCTCATCATCATCTTGGCATCATGGATATGAGTTGGATGCCTTGTTCTTCCACCCCTTCTTGTTTTCTTCTTCATCATCAAGTCACCACCATCATGGTTGATCTTGTTTTGATCTTGGGGCTTCTCTTTTTGCTCAACTTGTGGCTTTGGTTGAGGCTCATCTTGTTGCTTCACCAATTGCTTGGTTGGGCACATAGAGGTGAGATTTCCTCTAGTGCGGCACTTGAAGCATTTGACATGCTTGAGCCTCTCTTCTTCCTTCTTCAACTTGAGCTTTTCTCCATTGGGGCAAGCATTTGCAAGATGTCCCATCTCACGGCATTTGAAGCACATGAAATGAGCTAGCTTCTTTTTTTCTTGCTTCTTCATCTTCTTCAATCTTTTTCTCTCCCCCTTGGACATGCTCTTGTTGAAACCAATGCCACTCTTGTCACCGTAGCTCTTTTGATTCTTCAACATGTGCTCAAAGGTGACTTTGGAGTTGTAGCACCTCTCTAACTTGTTGCTCAAATTCTTCACTTCATTTTTGAGCTCATTGTTCTCCTTCAAAAGGTTAGTCTCACAAGACAAAGAAGTAGAACAAGCATCTATATGTGAAGAACATGGCATAGCTAATAAATCATCACAAGAGGTGGATACATTCTTCTTGCCTACATCACATGGGTTAGCAACATTTTGCAATTGATCATTTGATCCATGTGATGAGCTCTCACTAGTTTTAGTTTCTTCATTAGAAAGCTTGTTAGTGAGAAAAGCATGATCTTGTACCAAGTTGTCATGAGTAACACTAAGTTCCTCATGAGTCAATTTAAGCTCCTCATGTGAACAAGTAGTAACATAAAGTAGATGTTTTTGTTGTTCACAGGTGTTCTTTAGAAATGAGTTTTCATTTTTCAATTTCATTGTTTTTGCCATCTCATTTTCTAAAGCCTTAGTGAGTCTACATACAAGCTCAAAGTTTGGATCATCACAATCAACTACCACATTACCAATAGATACCTTTGTGTCACCATGTGACATGAAGCAATGTGATGTAGTAGAGGAGCTTGTGGATACATCACTCTCATAGCCGTCATCATCATCATCATCAAGTGAGCATGGAGTAGAATCATTAATTGCATCACTTGAGCTTGGCCGATCATCAACAATCTTGTCAAGTGAACTTGTGGATTGATCATCATCATCATCACTTGACCATGAGGTGGAGCAATCCTCCACAACCACCAAGTTGTGGTCATGCTCAACATCCTCATGCGCCTCCTCCTTGGGCTCATCAATATCATCATCGGAGATCGCCCCATATTTCTCATTGAGATAAATCCAAATCTCATGGGCGGACTTCAAGTCCATAATCTCACCAAATATGTTATCTTCCATAGATTGATAGAAAATGTTAGTAGCTTGGCAATCGAGATGTAGGCATTTCTTTTGCGCTTGAGTTGCATTCTTTCTATTGAACACAAGAGAGAGGCCCACATCTACAATCCACCACATTTGAGGACTAATAAACTTAAAATTGCATATCATCCAATGTTTCCACCGTGCAAAGTGTGTGCCATCAAAAATGTGTGGACACTCAACATCTAGCCCATAAGTCGCCATCCTCTCGAGTCGGTGAAGACCACAAATGAGAGACCTCGGCTCCAATACCAATTGAAGGGTCGAGATGGTGGACTAGAGGGGGGGTGAATAGTCCTTTCTAAAAATAATCGTACCGGCTAACCGAAACAAATGCGGAATTAAAACTATCGGTCTAGCCAAGACTACACCCCTCTACTTATACTCTATGACACCTTACAAAAGATCCTAAACAAAGCAAATAAGGTGTCGGGCTAGCTAGAGCTCACCTAAACAATTCTAGCTTGCAAGGTTACACAAACCTAAGCAACTAGTACTCAAGCAATCGGGGAGCTCCTACACATGCCACTAAGCAAAAGCACAAAGCCTAAGCTCACTAGCAATGCTCAATAACAAAGCTACACAAGCTAAATTAGAGAGCTCAACTTAGCTACACAAACTAAGCAATGTGACTAGCAAGACTACAAGTCAACTAGTCACTCAAGGGATCAACTCTATGCTACACAAGCAAAGAATGTAACTAGCAAGCTACATAAGCTAACTAGAAGCACAAGAGCAATCTACACTAGCACAAGTATATGAACAAGTAAATACAAGCTAGTGAATGGAGTTTGCAAACCACTGAGAAGATGAACACGAAGTTGACACGGTGATTTTTCTCCCGAGGTTCACTTGGTTGCCACCAAGCTAGTCCCCGTTGTGTCGACCACACACTTTGGTAGTTCGGCGGCTAATAGGCACCACACCTAGCTCGACACTCGAGCGCCGCAAGAACTCACCCACAAGTGAGGGTAACTCAATGACACGCTCTACTAGAGTTGCTCTTCGCGATCCCCGCGGGGCGAGCACAATTGCCCCTCACAATCCTTCTCCGGAGCCACGCACAATCTTCACGCGGGCTTCACGACGGAGACTCGATCACCAAGCCTTCTAGGAGGTGGAAACCTCCAAGAGTAACAAGCACCACCGGCTTGCAACACAAACACCTAGTGCCACTCGATGCAATCTCTCAATGCAACGCACTAGCGATCACTCACTCGCAATTGATTCGCACACTAGCAAGCACAAGCGAGTTAGAGGGCTTCCTAGCACTTTCTGACACCAAGTCCAAAGGGTGCTAAGCATCAGCCAAGGCCGGCCACCACTTCTATTTATAAACCCCAAAGCAAAACTAGCTGTTATGCCTTTGAATGGGCTGACTGCGTACTGACCGGACGTGTCCGGTCAATGTTGCAGTAGCGTTCGGTCGATGTTTCATTAGTGACCGGACTCATGTTTCATTAGCGTCCGGTCAATGTTTCACTCAGCGTCCGGTCGCGAACAGAGAGGTTCCAGAGACGTTTTCCCATGACCGGACGCGTCCGGTCACAACTGACCGGACTCACACTCAGCGTCCGATCACTCTCTTGCATGCGTTGCCTCCTGGGAATAGTGGAACAGGCGCGTCCGGTCACATGTTGCACTAGCGTCCGATCACTGTTTCAATAGTGACCGGACGCATGTTGCAATAGCGTCTGGTCGCTGTTGCAGCGTCCGATCATGCCTGAAATCCACGTTTTCAACTCTGGTTTCTTCTCCTTTGCAAATGTGCCAACACCACCAAGTGTACACCACCTTGTGCATGTGTGTTAGCATTTTACAAACATGTTTCAAAGGATTAGCACTTAGCTCTTGCCTCGCCACTCGATCCTAACACGACACAAAGTTAGATCGCTCAAGTGGCACTAGATGACCGATATGCAAACAAGTTTGCTCCTCTTTGCGGATACATGGGTGTATGCCGAGTCTCTGAGTGATGAGTGATTGTCAACTGGGATGATGCGCATGTTCTTTGGCTTGTGTTGTGCAGGTGTCGAGCACGGATACAGTGATCAGAGGCAAGGTGAAGGTCAAGTAGAGACGTGTCGTGCCGATGGACCGAGAGTGGCTAAGGGCGGACATGAGGCTTACCACAGCGGACATCTTAAGATGCCCGCTGCGGTAAATCGATTTACCGCAGCGGGCAAAATTTGGCCGTCACGGTAAATCAAAAGTGTCCGCTGCGGTAAATCGTGGGATTTACCACAGCGGACAAAAAAAACGCCCGCCACGGAGGGCAAAAAAGCAACGCTGCGCAAATTCATTTTTGTAGTAGTGTTCTTCGATTCATCGATTTGGAGTTAGGTTCGAGCCATGATCTCTTAGAGATAGCTCACTATCTTCCTTGTGACTCCTCTCTCCAAGTTTGATCCCTAGAGGATTTGTTTTGGGAGAGATCGAGTCGAATCGGTGGATAAACGTACCTGACTCGGGGTGACCGGACGCTGGCATCAACACGACCGGACACTGACCCCGTGCGTCCGGTGGTTCAATGTCACACGCAGATTTCGCGTAGCTGACCGGACGCTCATCTGCTCAAGCGACCGGACTCATGCGTGCTACTGTTCACTGCTCTTGTTTGTTCTGACTGGACGCACAGCAGTCGACCGGACGCTCTGCTCCCCAGAGTCCGGTCCAATACAGAGAGGTTCCAGAACCGATTTCCTGTGACCGGACGCGTCCGGTGCCTTGTGACCGGACGCTCTGGTGAGTCCGGTCAGTGCTGTCTCGGGCTGTTTCGTTCGAAGTTCGCTTGCTCGTTGTCGGATTTGGTTTCCGTCTTTTGCGTTGGCTTTCTAGAGTTGTGTAGTGTCCCGCTGTGCTTCTTGGAAGCATCCACCCTACATCTAGGGTCGTGGACATTAGCAAGCTCTAGGGTTTGTCTTTCGGGGTGATTCTCGGGATAGTGGCTATTAGTTTCCGAAAGGAAATTTTGAAGCTCCCATTCACCCCCCCCCCCCCCCCCCTCTGGTCGCTTTCTGGTTGCTTCTCGGTCCTTCACTCTTTGATAGTACGGCCATCTATCCTAAACCCGGTCATAAACTTCTCTACACACCTAAGACCGGTGAAATGAAATGCCCTACAAATATACTTTTGCCTTGCGCATTCCATTCCATCTCCTTTGGTGTTGATGCAACACATGCACCAACCTATCATCAAATGATATGATCCACTTCATATCATCACATGGCCTCCATGGTCCATCGACCTTGACCTCACTTGCTCTTCACCATTGCTTCGGTCCTTCGGCGCCAAGTCTTTGCTTAAGCCTCCCGACACTCGGTACCAACGGCTTCAAAGCCTCCAACTTGCCCTTCACCTTCGCAACCGGTCCATCAAGCCAAGTCTTGCCTTGATCTTCACCATCTTAGCCACATGACTCATGTCATGTTTCATGTGCAAAAAGCTCCTTCATTGCTCCTTCACATGTGAACTAATTTCCTGTGTATCTCACATAAGCACATATTAGTTCACCTATGTTGTCACTCAATTACCAAAACCAAACAAGGACCTTTCAGGTGTTTAAACTGGTCGCTTCAGGATTCGACCTGTCTGATCCCACAGCTGCTAAAGTCGGCTTCTGATTACAAGCCGGCTCTTCTCCTCCTCGCTTGCCTTGAAGGAAAGTAGGGTGTGTCGAGTTAAATATATCTTCCCTCATTTTATCGAGCCGCTCCTTCCTTTGCTTGTTGCAGCGAGCCCTCTGGAGTTTCGTTCGCTGAGTCTTGGTCAAACCAGGAGGACACCATCTGGGCTGCATGTACTTGGGATCACGCTCAACAGGCTTTTCTACCTCCACCTCAACCGGAGTGTCTTGGACTCTGGTGCCTCTTCCGCAACTGGTCCTTCAACCGCCATTGGCTCAGGCTCATTAACAAGAGGAACCTCCATGGACCCGATTGTAATAGTAGGAACCGGGCTGATTCTGGTCGGAGAAGCAACGGGGGCGCTATGCACCTTCTTTGGTACATAGATCCGCCGTGTCTGCGCCTTCCCCGTTTCCTGAGAATTCGTCGCTTTTGTCACGACCAGCTGATTCTGACTAGGGTTCGGCCGATCACCCAGACGATCGAACACTGAAACTCTTGCAGGTTGATAAGTAGGCATCCCCCACCCTGATTGATAATACATATGCGTCGGCATAGGGTAAGGTACCCACACCCCTTGAGGACCCCACTGTGGCGGCGAAATAGGAGGGGCCCACTGATGATAATAAGGGTTAAATCTCGATGCCGGAGACGCCGCTCAAGACACCATCATCTATTTGGACCTTTCGTCCTCACGCCTCGGAGGAGTGGATTCTCTCTTTTTCAAAGGCCGATTCTGGGAATCAGCCTTTTGTTGCTTGTATTTAGCCATGAGCTTATCAAAAGTGCATGGCTCCCTAGCAACCTTCCCCTTATTCCTATCTTCGTTGGTCTTCCACGTTCCGACCTCGGGCTTCCACGGGACGAACGTGCGAACAACATGCGTTTTGGAAGGAGTAGGGTCTTGTGAACCAGCTAAACCGACTGCATCAGTCGATTTACCAGCCACACTGAGATCGGCAGAGACCGACTTGACCTGGTCGGTCCTCTGTATCGGCTGCTTTGAAGATGATCCAAACTGGTCGGCGTGCGAGCCTGACCTGGTCGGTCTGTGTTGTGCCGCCCTGGACTCAAAATATCTTTGTCTATGCAGGTGTCGTGCTGACCCTGCCGTGATCACGAGCTTGCTTTTGCCGTTATCACCCTTCTCGAGCACCACTTTGCGCTCTGAATCATTCTCAGTACTCGGTGCGACCCGTGGTTCGCCGATAACAACATTCTTGCCTTTGGTCGTACCGGCTTGCTCTGGACGAATCATAATGGCAGGACTCCCTGCTTCCACCATGTGTACTAGGAAAGGAGTAGTACTGATCTGCATCTCAGTTAGACTCAATCGTCCTTCATTAAGGGCCGATTGGACCTGTCGACGGAAAACGTTGCAATCATTAGTGGCATGAGAAAAAGAATTATGGAATTTGCAGTAAGCTCTCCTTTTTAATTCGTCGGGTGACGGCAAAGTATAATTAATTTTAAGATAACCAAATTTAAGCAATTCATCAAATATTCGGTCGCATTTAGAGAAATCAAAAGTAAATTTCACTTCCTCATCCTGATTCTTCTGAATCGGTTTAAGGGAGGGACAAGTGACTAATTTATTCTGCGCCGACCATAAAATCTCGGCAGCGTAACAATCTTTAGACTCATCGTCAGAACTATCAGAGCTTATCTCGGCAATATGCACGCCCGACCGATGAGTCTTATGAGGATCATAGGGTTCTTTGAAGCGCGATTCTATCGAAACAGTCTTTTGCAACAATTGATTTACGTTAAAGAAATCATGATGCTCAAGTTTGTCTTTGATCTCTCGACGTAGGCCGACTAGACATAGATCTGTTAGATCTCTGTCGGAGATCCTCAAATGGAAACATCGGTTTTTAATTTCCTAAAAACGTTTAAAGAAATCGGCCACCGACTCGCCACGTCCTTGCTGAACTGATGTAAGATGTGACAACCTAGTTTCTTGGACTCCGTCATAAAAGTGATTGTGAAATTTTTCTTCTAATTCGGCCCAAGAACCCATGGTGCACTCTGGTAGCGACGTAAACCAGGCGAAAGTTGTACTAGTAAGAGACAAAGGGAAATGTCGTTTGTTCATGAAATCTAAAGTACTAGCTTCGCCCATTTGAGCGAGGAACATGCTGACGTGTTCCATAGTTGATTTACTACCGTCACCACTAAACTTATAAAAATCTGGTACCCTCCAACCATCGGGTGCTTTCATAAAATCGAAATATGAAGGGTATGGTTTAGAATAAGTGGTCCTGGTAGGTTTGAACTGGACCCCTAAACTAGTCTCAAGTGACTTAGTTATCTCTTCCTTGAACCGATTTATGGCTCGTCCAAAATCGGTGTTGGCGAGGTCGTTGGCACCGCCATGCATGGGATTGTGGCTCGGTGACTTCGGCGGATTAGGTAACACCGTTCCCTGTCCTCCTGAAGTTCCGTTTGTCGAGGTACCCTAGTCAATTTGCATAGTCTGACCAGTACCATGATGAACATGGTTGGTAGTTGTCGAGGTACCAGCTTCACCACCCCTGGTCTCAGTGAAGCCTAATTGTCCAAAATTAACGTGTGAAGGTTGTCTTCTAAAAGAATTAAAAGGCATGCCGAACTGGGGTTGCCCAGTTGAGACTTCGGGTTCGACAGTTTTGCCTTCTATCTTATCGATGCGATCGCTAAGCAATTTAAAAGAATGCTGGATAGTATTGGTAAGAGTTTTTGAAGAATCAATCAGCATTGCAGAATAATTAACATGGGTAGGATAAGGATCTTTAGGTACCTTATCTTTTTACCTTGTTAGAAGCGTCTTCAGCGTTTGTATTTGTTGCGGTAGAGATGATCTTGCTGAAGTCCGGCTCCTTGTCCTGCGTGACTCTGCCGCGCCGATCCTTTGAACAGCTCTCCAGGAAGGCCTTCAGAACGACGTCAAGCTTAGCCTGCGCTTGTTGCTTCAACTCGTCAGGGAGTTCGTCGATGCCAGAGGGACGGACGATGTTTGTCTTTGTCGGTAGCACCGTCTTTGCCGCCCATATTGGCAGTAGATGAGCTTTCAATCTTCCCCAGCGGAGTCGCCAAAAAGTGTGTTGACATCAGAAGTTACCCGAATCACACACCAGCAGGGCTAGAACGCCCGTAGAGGTTGCGGTTCAACCTGAGACAGCAGGGGCCCTGGCTAAACCGACGAAAACCGATCTAAAGACCGGTTTTGATCGATCTAGGGTTTTGGCTCCTGTGTTGGTAACTCTAGAACTCCTCCCGGAAAGACCCGTTGTTGGGGGAAGGGACCCTCGGCAGTGGCACCACGCAGGCTGGCCCGAAAAATGACCCAAGCACGCCCTCACAAACTTTCCTTTTTCCCATTCGTTGGACCCTTCGGGTCGGTTTTTTTCCTAACCTTCGAATACGGTCTCGACTCTCGGAGTTCATTATGTCTCTTGCAGGTAAAGGCACGCCGAGAACACAGAAAGGTGACCCTCGCACGTTCCGAGTTTCCTTCGCCGGAGACGTCAAGCTCGGCGAATGGCGAGCGGGTGCGGACCTCGCGACAAGCGGGGCCGGGGGTCTGGCCCTCATTTTCCCGCGAAGGCGAGCAAGACCGGATGGCGGCGGGCTGGAGGAAGGCAGACTAGGGTTTTCCACTCTGCCCGTGTTTGTACGGTTCTACCCTTTCCCTATACAGTGCCAGGGAATCTTTTCTGCACCCTTTTGTAATTTGGCCGGTGTCCCTTGGTATTCCCTATAAATACCGAGGGATGAACAATGCTTCAGAAGAGAGTGGGGTGAGAGAAGAATACTCCAACCAATTTATTTCCTTACACCTTCGCTTGCACCTTCGCTTGCGTGCACCTTCGTTAGCTTCTTCGCCTACGTTTGACAGTTGTTCACCCTCGTCCCGAACCCCTGCTCTGCTACGGAGGTTGGGAAGGAGTGCTTCCAACAGTTTGGCGCCGTTCGTGGGGAACGGAGTTCAAAATGGCGGGAAACAGAAGAGCGTCCACAACTAGAGACCACCGCGCGACCAGAGAGGCTGCGGCGATAGTTCAACCCGTGGAAGAGATTGTGGAACCCTCGGGGGCAGAAGATGTCGCCCCAGATTCAGAAGTCCCGGGCCCTCATACCCGGCCGGTGACACAGTCGCACCCCCACACTTCCGGAGAAGGTGAGGGAGGAGACGAAGAGGAGTTGGGCCTCGAGGCCCTCGAAAGACTTCAGGCTGAGTTGCAAGAGAAGAAAAGGCGCCCAGACCATCTTGAGAGGCACAACCGGCTGCGCACCATCAGGCAAAAGGCGGACGAAGCAAGGGAACAGCTTCGCAGGATGGAGGAGTCCCTCGCAGCAGCTGAGGCCGAAGCCGAGGGTTGGAACGACAGGGAAATGCCACCACTGCAGGAGGGGAATGATGAGCAAGATCAGGGCAACCTCCGCCACCATCCACCACCCCCGCCACCACCAAATCACCCAGATAACCCATACCCTATGAGGCAACCAAACTTTCGCCAACTCTACCCAAAGGAAAGAGAGCTAAACCTTCGCAACCAATGGAGAGCCCAACAACATCAAATGCCATATGACCCAAAATCACCACTTTCCCAGATACTACAAACTCAACCCTGGCCACCATGCTACAATCCACAAAATCTACCCCGTTACGACGGACTTACTGACTCTCGCCAATTCATAATGAGTTATGAAGCGACAGTCGCCACAGCAGGGGGGATGAATCAACAATGGCAAAGTCCTTCGTAATCATTCTTCGGGACATTGCACAGACTTGGTACAGCAACCTTCGCCCTGGAAACATGAATTCCTAGACCAACCTCAGAGATAGGCTTTGCACAAATTTCAAGGGTATTACAGCAGCCCCATCAAACCCCATTGAGTTGTTCAACTGCAAACAAGAAGAGCGCGAACCATTGCAAGATTATTGGCGAAGGTTCATCCAAATCTGGGCAAGAACCCCGGGGATCTCTGACGAGGCTGTCATCCTCGCTGCAGTCAGCGGCCTGCGCCCAAGCCCATGCTCCTCAAAATTTGCCAGGAAGCCGGCAAATACAATCGAAGAACTACATGAGACAATGGAAAGATACTGTAGAGCGGACATGGACTTCAGGGCAAAGTTCGATGCCCGAAGATCTCAGCAGAAGCCGCAGCCGAGGCCTCAAGCGAGAGAAAACAACCCTCGTCAAGAACAAAGCAACATTGGTGCAATCAACAAGGCAGGCCTCTTTGAAGACCAAAGAAGGGGTGCTCAACCCTCGGGCAACCAAAATCCACAAGGATTCCCGCCACCGTCGGACCAACGAAACCAACAAAAAGACCCCGCGAAAATGTATTGCCATTTTTGTGGTCCTGGCAAGGGGCACACCACCAAACAATGCGAGTGCTTCGCCAAGGGAAAAGAGTACCAGGAATCCAGAAGAGCTGCATCGGCAGAAAACCGAACCATCAATCACACCAGGAAACCAAACTTCAACCCACCAAATCCTCCATACCACTACACCCCATAAACTACGGCCTACCTTCGCACCAACCTTTCTACGCACATCACCCACACTACAACCAAGCCTCTCTTCAGCCATCCACTATCCCCCAACGCCAAAACATACCATATACCGTCACATTCCCAACAACCCCTCAAACCCAAACCCAAACCAACCAACAAGTGAACAACACTCTACCCCCACCACCACCAATACTAGTGTTGCCAGCCCCCCAACCTGTCAAATCCGAAGCCCAAGCCCAATCAACAACCCAACATCAACCTTCGGTGTTATACTGGCCATCACCGGAGGTTCTAACGAAGATCACGGCAACAAGAGGCAAAGGAAAGAATACGCTAGAAGAGTAAACCATGTAGCCGTCGAGGGGCCACACAAGTTTGGTCGTTGGTCTCACATCCCAATAACCTTCGAATCTAGTGACATGAGGTTAAGGGATTACCCTCACACTGACGCAATGGTGATCGAAACTAATCTAGCAGGGTGGACAGTCACCAAAATTTTGGTCGATACAGGAAGCTCTGCTAACATCTTGTTCGCCACAACCTTCGACAACATGAAACTTAACAAAAACCTCTTGCAACCCATTGACAACCCGCTATACGGTTTCAGTGGCCAACAAGTAAGAGCTGTCAGAAAAATATCTCTGCCCGTGACCTTCGGAGACCAGGTGAACTGCAGAACTGAGCACATAACCTTCGACGTGGTTGACATGTTCTATCCTTACAATGCAATATTCGGCCAAGGGGTCACCAATTCATTCAATGTCGTCATCCATCGTGCATACCTCTGCATGAAGCTCCCTGCTCCGAAGGGGGTCGTTGCAGTTTATGGAGATCAAGACATTGCAAGGGCAGCTAAGGGAACAGTAGCACCGGGGCAACGCAATGTCCATAGTTTGTCAAAGTCTCGAATAACAAACCTCAACACCGAAGGCAATGTATGCACCGACCGAGTGAAAGCATCACCCAAAGAAGAAACTAAACAAGTCCAACTCTTTGAGGGCAATTGCAAAAGAAAGGTGTCCATCTCAGCCAACTTAGACCCACAGTCAGAAAACAACCTCGTCTGTTTCCTCAAGGAAAACTCCGACACCTTCGCTTGGTCCGCAGAAGACCTAAAAGGGGTAAACAGAACTTTGATAGAGCACAGCCTAAACATCAAACTAGGTTATCGCCCAGTTAAGCAAAAGCTTTGCAAAATGTCAGAAGAAAGGAAAGAGGCAGCGAAGGCAGAGGTAAAAAGACTTTTGGACGCAAGTGTCATCCGCCCAGTCAAATACCCAACATGGCTCTCAAACATGGTCCTAGTACAGAAAAAGAACAAGAAATGGAGAATGTGTGTAGATTTCACGTGCCGGAACAAAGCCTGTCCTAAGGATGACTTTCCCCTGCCAAACATAAGCACCTTGGTCGACAGAGCAGCTGGTTGCCAAATGCTTTCTCTCCTCGACTATTTCTCGGGGTATCACCAGATCTGGATGAATGAAGAAGATGAGGAAAAAACAAGCTTCATTACACCTTCGGGCACTTTTTGCTTTCGAAGAATGGCAGAAGGCTTGAGAAACACAGGATCAACCTTCGCTCGCATGACATCTGAAGTGTTCAAGGATGAACATGCTATCTCTGCCTACATCGATGATTTGATCGTGCAAAGCGAGCAAAAAGAAAACCACATATCAGACTTGGCGAGAGTGTTCAACAACCTTCGGTCTGCCGGATTAAAGCTAAATCCCGAAAAATGTGTTTTCGGGGTTAGCGAAGGAAAATTACTAGGTTGCATCGTATCTGCAAGGGGGATTAAAGCCAACCCCGAGAAAATTGACGCCATCATCAATATGGAACCCCCGACAACCAAAAAAGCAGCTCAGCATTTGTCAGGACGCCTAGCAGCACTCAGTAGATTCATCTCCAGATCAGCTGAGCGGGGGTTACCTTTTTTTGAAACTTTGAGAAGCACAGCCCCATTCAATTGGGGACCTCGGCAGCAGAAAGCCTTCGAGGATTTGAAAAACTACCTCACCAACTTAACTGTCTTAACCAACCCGAGCAAAGGGGACCTTCTACTGCTGTATGTCGCAGCCTCGCCTCACAAAGCCAGCGCAGTTCTGATCAAAGAGCTGCACGAAAACAACAAAACCAGACAGGCCCCAGTCTACTATGTGTCTGAAATCCTCGAGGGTCCCAAACGAAACTACTCAGAGCTCGAGAAGATAGCATACGCCGTGGTCATGACCTCAAGGAAGCTAAAACACTATTTCCAGGCACACGAAATCCAAGTACCTTCAGCATACCCCCTCGAGAACATTTTCAAGAACAATGAGGCAGTCGGCAGAATAGCAAAATGGGCAGCCGAGCTGAACAGCTACGCTATAACCTTTTTGGGAAGAACAGCGATCAAATCTCAGGCACTAGCAGATTTCATAGCCGAATGGACCCCAGACCCTCGCAGAGATGGAGCCCAACAAGATCCATTTTGGACAGTGTATGTCGATGGAGCCTGGGGAGCAACTGGAGCAGGAGCCTTGGCCATTCTAGTTTCGCCATCTGGGTCGAAGCTAAGGTATGCAAAAAGACTCGACTTCAAGTGCACAAACAACTCCGCAGAATACGAAGCCGTGATACTCGCACTCTCAAGGCTTCGATCATTGCCAGTCCGAAGGGCAGTCATTAACACAGACTCCCAAGTCATCGCGGGACACATTGAGAAAAATTATAAAGCAAAAGATCCAGAGCTACAAAAATATTTCCAATATGTCCGAAGGTTAGAATCATTCTTCCTCGGCATAACAGTGAAAGCAATACCGAGGTCAGAAAACAACGAGGCAGACAACCTAGCTAAAGCAGTAGCTCAACAACTACAGCTGCCGTCTGACGTGTTTCACGAGCTAACAACTCAATCAGCATTCGAAGCCTCTGAAAAGAATACCAAGTTGATCAATGCAATCCATAACGAGGACTAGAGAGCACCCATCATGGCTTATATCAACGGACTGCATGAACCCGAGTCCAAAGAGGAAGAAAATAGACTAAAACAAAGAGCTCGAGGGTACAAAATAGTGGACAACGTTCTGTTCAAAGCCTCGGTAACCTCGCCATGGCTGAAATGCGTGTCACAGATTGAAGGAAATGACATTCTCAAGCTTATTCACGAAGGTATCTACGGTTCACACAACGGCCCGAGGGCTCTAGTTGGGAAAGCTTTCCGTCAAGGTTTCTACTGGCCAACAGCATTACGAGATGCAGAAGACATCGTCAAACATTGCGAGGGTTGCCAACTAACGGCAAAAACGTAAAACGCCCCAGGGGCCCCAACAACTCTGATATGCCCAACATGGCCCTTGCAAAGATGGGCAATGGACCTCGTCGGTCCACTACCAACAGCTCCAGGAAACCTTCGCTATGCAGTGGTAGTTGTGGAATACTTCACGAAGTGGATTGAAACTAGACCGTTGACTTCCATCACCTCCCTAGCCGTGAAAAAGTTTTTCTGGCAGCAATTAGTTTGTCGGTTTGGAGTCCCCAAACACTTAACTGTCGACAACGGCACTCAGTTTGACAGCGAGGTTTTCAAAGAATTCTGCACACAAATCGGAACAATTTTGTGCTTCGCCTCAGTCCGGCACCCTCAATCCAATGGCTTAGTTGAAAGAGCCAATGCAACAATTTTCCAAGCCATATCCAAAAAATTGCAAGGCAGGCCCAAGGGAAAGTGGACGGAAGAACTAACCTCGGTCACCTGGTCCCATAACACCTCGGAATGCAGAGCCATCAAGTTCACACCCTTCAGGCTCCTGTTTGGGGAAGAAGCTGTGTTACCACAAGAATTAAAGCATGTTTCTCTCAGAACAACCCTCGAATCAGATGAACAGACCCAACTTCTCGATAAAGACTTACTCGAAGAAACAAGATGCAGCGCAGTGCACAACCTTCGCAAGTATCAGGAAGAAACAAAAAAATGGAGAGACGAAAAGGTAAGAATCAAAGAATTAAAGAAGGGTGACCTCGTCCTCATTCGCAAGCAAAACGCCAACATGGCGGGAAAGTTTCAGCCAAAATGGACGGGACCATACGTAATAGTAGAATGTAATCGTCCTGGGTCATATCACCTCACTGACAACGAAGGAAACACCTTGCCTCACACCTGGAATGTTGACGACCTTCACAAATTTTATCCATAGCGGAGCCTTAGCGAGCTCTCGCAACATGTAATTTGTTTTTTCAACCTTGTCTCTTTTCAGTTCCATGTTTGTAACAAAAACTGAGGAGCTGCATTCTTTTTCCTTACGAAGGGGCGTAAGGTTTTTTAACGAGGCAGTATCCAAATCCTTAATACAGGCTAGAACCCCCGAAAAAAAGCAAAACTCCAAATTGTTACTTTTGCTAACAAACATCAAAAAAAGCAGTTCTTCTTCAAGAGCGCTATAATCGATGGAAACACCCCGAAGATTGCTTCAAAAAACAAACTTTTTCGAAACAAACTTGGAGAAAAAACAAACTTTTTCGAAACAAACCTTTTTCATTAAACGTCTCTCTTCAATGAAAAGCGAGCCTCGCTAAAAAGAAAAGGGGGTGTCGCTGTTTTATTAAAACACCTCTCTTAAACGAAAACGTACCGCGCAAATTAACTGCGAGGGTCAAATGTTTTTTCCTCAAATTACGAAAATGAATCACAACCGCATCAAAGTCTTATAAGTTTGCAATCATTTACAAATCAAACACAGTATGATACACAATCAACAGGAAATATAAGATTACAAGGAACCATCACCTCCCTCAATTAACATCAAATCATCAAAACCCTCGCTGCCCTCCTCAAATCCCATTTCCGTCGGAACTATGGGTCCCCACAACAAAGGAGCTGCAGGAACAATCGGCAGTTCCCCGGGCAAGACCCTCGCCCTATAAATATATCTACGATCCACATCACTAACTTCTGAAGGCTCCTCTTTTGGAACCACAAGTGATCCGTCCGGACCTAGATCTAGATTGCTTCGCCCAAACAAGTAATCCATACCTGTATTCTCATCGATATCATCATCAATAACAGCTTGCGCGGACGAAGAAGAACCAAACAAAAAACGTGTGGCCTGTCGATCAGTATAGTCTGCCTCGCGCCAAAAACGACTTGATCTACTGTTCTTCAAATCATACCTTCGCAACTTCGACCACCAAAAGTGTTCAAAAGGCAGCGAAGGGTGTTTAAGCCTAGCTCGAGCCCACGATTCACCAGTTATAAAAACATCTTGATAATTTAGCGTCAGTGGCGTCACATCAAATACTTCTAGCACGGTTCCATCAGGAACTTGCATTTTCACAGCATTAAAAGAGTATCTCAGTGACATCAAGTCATTTCCCACCACCCAACATATTACAAAATGACCAACTCTGTCGAGTTATCCTCAGTTTTTCACACCTACTCGGCTCCCCCTTGCTCATCCGCTCTAACCTCGCCGGTTGCAGCTTCCAAACCATCGCCGGTCGCAGCATCCAAACTCTCAGCAGGCGCTTCGACCGTCGCCGCCTCTTCAACGTTAGCTTCTCCAGTGATCGAAGCGTCCTCAGCCGAGGATACAACCTCGACGGATGGAACCTCCGCAGAACTGGGCGCAGGAGCGGATTCAGAACAACCAACAGCGTCGTCAGTCGCAGGCGGCGAAGGCATCGCGTCCTTCCGAGCCTGCAAGGAAAAACAAGGGCGAGTCCTCAAAAATTAATACTAACCCCTTCATCACAGAAACAAACCCAAAACCAAATTTTTTCCAATACCACAGACCTAACGAGTAGCCTCGGCAGCTTCTTCGAAAGCAAGAGCACGGTCGCCTCCAGCAATCCAGAACTTGCGAAGCAATCACATCGCACAGTTCCGAACCTCAGCGTCATCAATCTTCATTTGGCACACTTTGTCAACTGTCGGGAAGATATGATTAGGCTTTCTGATCTTGCGAAGGTGCTCGCAATCTGCTTGACGTAGTGTACTGGCCATCGCCAAAGCTCCGACATAGCCACTAAAGTCGACCGCATTACCAACCAATGAGCTAAAGACATCAAGCTCATTACACAGCCAACCTTCGAAGGCCTCCGCATTGGCAGCAGGCATCAGTTCCCCGGCAGAACCTCCGGCTTGGGTCAAGCAGATATCAAGTTTGCTCTTAATCTTCCCCATACTCCTCTACCACGCCTCCGACTGCGAAGCTACCTCCGACGACAGCTCACTTATGCGATTGTTCGCTGTTGACAAATCTTTATCTTTCTGACGGCAAGCCGCCAAGAGTTCAGCATTACTATTTGCAACCTCCTGCGCCTCCTCTTGAGATTTCTTAACCTTCTCCAAAGCAGCCTTAAGTTCAATTTCTTTATTCTCCAAACTTCGGCGAACGTCCTTGTTATCCTTCTCAACTTCAACCAACCGGTCATTCAATTGGTGAAGATTATAACTCGCCCTCCGGCGCGCCGAGCGGTTTAGGAGCATCAACTCAGCCACCTTGACATCGATGTCATCATGAAGGTTGTCCAAGGGCTCGTTGGCCAGTCGAAGCTCCGCTTTTGGCACACAAATACGACTAAACACTCGACCAAGAAAACGCCTTTCCTCCGGAGCACACTGCAGGTGACACTCTCGAAGATCCGGACTCGTGAAAAGCTCTGTCGCCGGATCACAGACTCCAATTTTCTTAGCGAAATAAGGAAGGCTTGATCGGCTAGCCTCGCCATACGACCTTTTTCTAGTAGTCTGTTCCGATTCAAGATCTCCAGCAAACTCGAACCCGTCAACCCAGACATGTGACCCCGCAAACTCCGGAATCGACCCTCGCGGGGGACTCTCAGGCTCGAAGTCTCGAATGATATCATCGATACTTCGAGCAGCTGCAGCGTCAGCGCTAGATGAGGCAATCCCTTTCCCGCGATCATCCTCGATGGACACATCCTCATCAGAGTCACCTTCGCCACTGGAGGTGTCGCTAATCTCATCGGATGAGTCATCTTCAGTGTCCGTTTCCTTTCCAACCTCCTTCTCCTCCTCCTTCTCGTCATCATCGGAGACACCTTCGTCGTCCGAAATCTGGATCAAAGCACTAATCCCACCGATGCGGGGCACCCGTCCACCAGCCCTACCAACACCTCGGCCGCTTGAAACAATGGCTGACGAAGAGGAAGTACCTGCAGTACCCAAACCAACAGCGACTTTTGTCGCAAGCGCCTTCATCCGGCTGTCGGCGCCGCCGCAGCCACGACCACGACCCCTCTTCGGTCGTGAAACAATCTCTTTCTCCTCCGCAGCAGCACGTTTCCTTTTCTTCGGTGCATCCTCGCTCGAAGGAGCGGGCCAGTCAGCATACTGGATCTCAAGAATGTCGAATAACCTGTTAACTCGACCTCCGCTACCTATCGAGCTGTGGATAGCCTTAACTTCCAATGTGGACAGCTTTCCAACAAGTTCCTCCGTCCTCTGCTGAACACGCTTGTAGATGGCTTCAACTCCATCCTCGCGCCTGGGAAATTTCCTGAGAACATTTTCCCAAACCCTGTTTAGCTCCACTTTCGGTTTCTTCAAACCTCTACCCTCGTACTTGGGGTCACTCTCAACTGCAAACCACACCTGTTTCCGGTTAAGGGGCCAAACCTTGGCACAGCAGTACTCCTCGACTAAATCGCGAGCACACTGAGAGCGCGCAGCAACCCTCATACAGTCAACAGCAGCATGCGCCTCGGTGCTCATCTTAGCTTCGGTGCTTACGTCACCGAGTGGCGGAAGCACGCCACAAAGCTCGGCATTATCACTAAGCTTGTAGTAGAACCAGAACTCTTGCCATCCGCTGGTCCACTTGTTCTTCTGGGCCTGCACCGGCAACTCCGATCCGGCGCGATGGCAAAAGGTATACACCGCGAACTGACCGAGGCTGGTGTTACCTTCGCCATCAACAATCTTCCGAGGTTGCATATGCACACGATGAGTGCGAATAAAACCCTCGACGTGAGGGACAATGCCCTGGGAGCGGCATGCCCAGACATATACTGACATCTTTGTAAAGCACGAAGAAGTCAGCTGATGGAACTTCAGGTTAAACCTCTGTAAAACCGAGGTCACAAAAGAAGCAGCAGAGAAGCGCAGACCAGCAACAAAGAACTCTTCAAACACAACAACCTCATCAGCGTCCGACTTCGGAATAGTTTCTCCAGCACTAGTCCTCGCCTTTCCATCCTCGATCCAACCACGCTTCACATAAGCTGCCAACTCCGAACTGCAGACTCGGCTAAGACCAAACTTAAAAGTCATCCCCTCATCCGCAGCGGAGGAAGAAGCAACACGAGAGGTTTGCTTGGACCTAGCCATCTCTCTAAACTAAAACCCTCGCAGAACACAGTACACACAACCTTCGCAACTAGACAAAAACAACCTTCGCAAAAAAGATTGCGCAGCAGCAGGATGGCTATAGCAAAAGGAGGGCACAACTCCAAGCCCCCCACCAACCCCATCTATTTATAGGCCGGGAAACGAATCACCCCACCCGACAAAATCGGCACGACAAACGAAATCCACGGCGCAAAAAACGAAACGGACCTAAACAGTGCAAACAAGTATGCAACGGTCCGGCCCAAAGCAGCCGCGGGCGTCACTGTCAAGGGTCTCGTTATGTTTACCATCAAAGAGCGTTGCTTGAGCCTAAATACTGTTCTTTAGATCCAAGGCAACAAGGGGCTACTATTGGGGGAAGGGACCCTCGGCAGTGGCACCACGCAGGCTGGCCCGAAAAATGACCCAAGCACGCCCTCACAAACTTTCCTTTTTCCCATTCGTTGGACCCTTCGGGTCGGTTTTTTTCCTAACCTTCGAATACGGTCTCGACTCTCGGAGTTCATTATGTCTCTTGCAGGTAAAGGCACGCCGAGAACACAGAAAGGTGACCCTCGCACGTTCCGAGTTTCCTTCGCCGGAGACGTCAAGCTCGGCGAATGGCGAGCGGGTGCGGACCTCGCGACAAGCGGGGCCGGGGGTCTGGCCCTCATTTTCCCGCGAAGGCGAGCAAGACCGGATGGCGGCGGGCTGGAGGAAGGCAGACTAGGGTTTTCCACTCTGCCCGTGTTTGTACGGTTCTACCCTTTCCCTGTACAGTGTCGGGAAATCTTTTCTGTACCCTTTTGTAATTTGGTCGGTGTCCCTTGGTATTCCCTATAAATACCGAGGGATGAACAATGCTTCAGAAGAGAGTGGGGTGAGAGAAGAATACTCCAACCAATTTATTTCCTTACACCTTCGCTTGCACCTTCGCTTGTGTGCACCTTCGTTAGCTTCTTCGCCTACGTTTGACAGTTGTTCACCCTCGTCCGGAACCCCTGCTATGCAGCGGAGGTTGGGAAGGAGTGCTTCCAACACCCGTCGGGGAGAAGCACGTAGAGGTTGTTCTAGGACCAGCAAGGCCGCCTAGAACGCCGTCGAATCTCGCCGGGAGATGCGCCGAACAACAAGGTAGAGAGGAAAAAAGGTAAAAGAGGATAGTAGATTGATTTTGATTGATTGGTGTTGGATACTTCAATCGGCCATGATCCTCTTATATATATAGAGAGGGCTGGTCTTATCCCAATAGGAAACGTCTTCAAATACGATCTCCAAGTTTCCTATCCGGACCCTATCAATATAAAATCCAATCTGGATACAACAAGGTAACCATAATCTCGCCGATCCTTAGATCGACCAGATTGATCTAAATCAGCCTTAATGAGCTTTATTAGCTCATGAGTTGTTGTCGGATTCAGCCTTTATCATAACTATAAGGCCTCCGACCAGTGTCACCTGGTCGGACACAAACATTGACTGATCGGAAATCCAAAATGATCAGACTCATTTGACTTAGAACATCTAATCCATCCAATACGAAATAAAAGAAGACACATTCGATCCTAATATTACAAGCCGAATACTTCTCCTAAATTTACTTTTACCTGTGACACTTTTGAGTGTCAACACACGTACAACAAGTAAAAGTCATCCGCTCCCTCTTCGGCTCAGTTGAGAAAAACGAACACTTCAGTCTGGTTGGACCGTCGAAGTCGAACCAGGTCGACTTGTAGCTACATGTACACGGGGTAATTATTATTTGTAGCACCACTCGAACGGCCTCCTGTTCTGATGGTGGCGCGCCGGCCCGGCATCCCCGTAGACGACGGACCGGTACGCCATGAGGCCGCGCTCCTGGACCACTCCGAGGAGCGTCTCGGGCCGCAGCGCCGCGACGTAGAGGCCCAGCGCGTCGAGGTGCCAGCCGCTCCTCCCCGTGAACCCGACCACCACGCCTCCCTCCATCGGGTACGAGAAGGGCACCCCGCCGTCCGCGTCCGCGGCCCCGAACGGACCGTGCACCGCCCCCCGGCTCGTCGCGAACGTCAGCGACCGCACCACCGGCGGCGACCCGTGGTGCGCCGCGCGGTAGCAGCCGCTGACGCCCGTCACGAACTCGTACGGGAAGTCCACGTCGATCTGCATACATATATGCCATCATATCATATTGCCAATGGAAAAGTTACCAATCAATAAGGATTCAATTCAAGGTGACAGTAGCTACCCTACCTTCACGGAGTGGCTGCGGTCCGTCCCGCCGCCGTGCTTCTCGCCGTGGACTGGGCGGCCGTTGCTGTCGACGTACTCCACCGTTATCGACTCCAGGGAGCGGCCGCCGTACGTGACGGTGATGCTCCGGACGCCCCGGTGCGGGCCGTCGTCCCACGGGCTCCCGCCGCGGCCTCCCCACGGCCCGACCCTGATGACCTTGCTCGACGCGACCATCCTTCGCTGGTGACCGCCCGGTTGCTGCTCAGGGAACGGAAGGCACCATGTCGTTCAGAGATGTACGTCGATCAGGTGGCCGGTGCCTCCAGGCAACCACTGTACGTCCGTGGACGCAACGCGCAAGTGGCCTGGTGCATGCGGTACGTGTGCTCTATCTAAACATGCTGAAAACCTCATGCTAAATGAACGACAGATGCATATTACCATGATTGATGATATCCTGTCACCGGAAACTTGGAGAATGATGACGCGAAGAAGAATTCTTCAGAAATTAATTAGAGTGTGCAGAGAGAGATGTAGGCACAACGTAGTGCACTTGTACCAGCACTTGTATATATTACAGGTCCAGAAGAAGACCAGAACTGAAATGCAGATTAATAATACTATGTGCAAGTGGTGAGGGAATTGGATGCCCCGAAGTATCTGGTCCAGCATAAATGATGCCTAGCGTACATGTTAATCACACGAAACGACCACTACTAGAGAACATGTCTTTGGACGATCTATCAACTGAGCTTTAGTCTCGGCAAAATTTTGCGTCCGGGGCTAAAGACCTTTAGTCCCGGTTGGCACCAACCGAGACTAAAGGTGAATCTTTAGCCCCGGTTGTTATTACCAACCCGGACTAAAAGTCATGAACCTTTAGTCCCGGTTGGTAACACCAACCGGGGTTAAAGGGTGAACCTTTAGTCCCCAACACATATTTATTTTTCCTCCCTGGACCTTTAGCCCCGGTTGAAAGCACCCGGGGCTAAAGGTCCGGCCTTTAGTCCTGGATTCTTAGTCCCGGTTGGAATACCCGGGACTAAAGGCCCATTTCGCCTGGGACTAAAGGCCCTTTCTGTAGTAGTGGATCTGAAACTAGACGTCTTCTGTTGACGCACAGATGAAGTCAAGTCATGAAGGTAAAAGCTGAAGGAGAACATTATAATCGTACGTGTTACCTGGTAAACAACTAACGAGCTAGCAGCCTGAGAGACTGGCGAGAATACGATACCATTACGATCGAGCGGATGGCTGCGGACGTGTTAGGTTGGGGTGCATCATATGATTGGCGTATATATACCTGTACTTTATCCGTTCAAATTTCCAAACATAAATCGTTTTCCATCTGAAAGAATGATGCTGGTCTAATTCATACGTAATTAATAAGCAATCAGGAATAATGGTGGTCCGACGGAGAACTTTATGTACGTCGTCTTCTAAATATTCCATGGTAAAGTCTTTTTTTATACGAAAGGACCGGAGGAGAGTTGTTTTGTTATATTAAAAAGTAGGAAAAAAAACAATAAAGTGTTGTACAGGTATGTAGAAAAGGCAACCGAAAACGAGGGCTCACACCCTTAGGGCACGTACAACGCGCGTTGATTTCCCGTCGATTTGGGGTGTGTTTTTGCAAAAAACCCCTCAACCGGATGCGACGCCCTCCTCCCGTCGCCTCGCGAGGCGACGCGCTCGTCCCGTTCTCCAAAGCTTCGTCACTCCTTCGGCTCGCGCTGTACGATCTCGTCGTCTTCACCGCCGTCGACGAGGATCCGGGTGTGGCAACGCCTCCCGCGCGCGCGAAAAGGAGAGAGGTCCGGCCATTTTCTTCCTCCCGCTCCCGCCTTCTTCTACTCCCGTTCAATCTCCCGCGAAATTTCTAGGTTTTCGTCTCCCCTGCAGATGGTGTCGAAGAAGGGGAGTGGCCTCCCCGGCGGCAGAGGCGCAAGTAAACGGCGCGGCGGCGTTGGGGCTCCTGCTCTAGGACGCGGCGGCGTTGGGGCTCCTGCTCTAGGACACGGCGGCGGTGGGGGTCCTGCTCTAGGACGTGGCGGCGGTGGAAGCATGGGCGACGGCGGCGTCCTTGGTGGCCAGGGACACGGCGGCAACGGCAACTTCTTCGGAACTCCACCGTTTTCTTCATCTGAAGGTTTGTGGGAAGGAGTAGAATCAATTTCTCCTTCCTACATGCATTCCTGGGATCCTTCAAGGTACAAACTCTATCCAATTTCATGTCTGGAGAAATTGATTGTCACCTGGGCTTCTTGTTTACCTGGGGCTGTTCGCAAGACTGAAAAGCAGAGGCATAAGACTGAAACAAAGTGTCTGCCATAAGAATATTTACGCTGAACCCATGCAAATGCATCTTCTGTCAACTGAAAATTGATGTGAAGTTGCTATAAGATATATGTCCCCTGTTTTCTTGTCAACTGAGGTTAACTCCTTTATTTTTATTTTTATAGCAGCCCACGCCCACCTGGTGGTTTCATGAGCTACATTTGTAGCCAACCACAGAATTTGCATTTCGTTGGTACAACTAGTCACAGTGTTCCAGTTAGCACACATGCATCTACTCATATTGATGCTTCAGGAAGTTTAAACAACCAACAGGCTGAAGTAGTTGATAGTGATGATGAAAGTGTTAGGACTGAAAAGCGTATACTATGGTCCGTGGATGAGGATGTTAGATTAATGAGCGCTTGGATAGAAAATTCTACGGACTCGACTTGTGGAGCTGACAGGGGTGGTAATCAATATTGGGGTCAAGTGTGTGAAGCATACAACAAAAATACACCAACTAATAGAAGAAGAAATCAGAAGCAATGCAAGGATCGTTGGCACAAGATTAATAAATTGGTTGACCTCTTTGAAAGTGCTCACGCAAAGGCTCGTAATACTTTTACAAGTGGATATTCAGATGTGATGTGGCTTGAGGCGGCTCATAAATTCTATTTAGAGGACAACAACAGTGATGATGGTCCTAAATTAGGCCCCTTTGTACTTACCGAAGTTTGGAAAATATGTCGTGGGGTTCCAAAATGGAAAACATACAATGACGACCTACAAAATGCAAGAAAAAGGAAACACAATCCTAGTACAGGAGACGAGGACAAAGATGAGTCAGTTCCTGAAATGCCTCGTCGACCCATAGATTGGCGTCTTGCAGTCTGGTTTCGATATTGTTCGTCGACCGGCACGATTGTGGAAGCAAGCAGATGTTATGAACATAATGCAAGCTTGTGTTATCCTTCACAACATGATAGTTGAAGATGAGAAAGATTTGGCTAGAATGCCTTTGGATGTGAATGCGACCGCAAGTGCAACAATAGTTCTTCCACCTGAAGTAAGTACAAGCAACAACCCGAATCCATGTTTTGCGGAGGTGCTTCGGAGGAATTCTGCTATAAGAGCGAGGCCAACACATAGGCAGTTAAAGAAGGACTTGATTGCTCACATATGGGAACGATTTGGAAATAAGGAAAGTTAGAATATATGCATGCATTTACATTTTATATATTATGTACTCATATTATATAATATATATTATTTCTCGATTTACTATCATTGTTCAGCTAAAGTATAGATTTTAGAAGTGCAACATAGTGGTATACAAAGTACTATTGCATCGTTGATCCTAGCCATCTGTACAACATTAAACATCATACAGACAGGGAAATAGACAGCCCATTGTATGGACTGTCTGTTTAGCTGTCTGTGCATTAAATTTTGACTGTTTACAGACGGGACACTGTGGGTTGTACGTGCCCTTATATTAATGTTACATTAAGAGCATCTCTAGCAATTCCTCAATCTCACCCCTCATCCCCGTAAAACTGTTATATTGGGGGAGATGTCTCACTCTTTTATCTGCAGCAGTTTCCCAATGCCCTCTCTCTCTCTCTCTCTTTTTTTTTTTTTTTTTTTTTTTTGTGGCCAACCCCTTTTCTCCGCTCAAATCAAGCGGGAGTTGTATCTCCCCAAATAAGGTGGGTCTCATCATAACTGTCACTTCTTCCTCTGCTCTGCGCATCCAAGCATCTCGCGTCCGCGGCCATGGCCGGTAGCGAACAAGGCCGATGTGCGGAGGAGCTGCTTGCCGCAGATCGGTCGATGTGCAGAGGAGGCGCCGGGCGGCCGCGGACCTGCACCAGCCAACCAGCGGCCACGCACAGAGGAGGCACAGTCTTTTCTTCCTCCCTTCTTGGAGCCCCACGGTGGCCTTGTGCAGCTCGGTCCGCGGCCATGGTTGCGGCTCGTGCGGTCGTGCCTTCAGAGCAGAAGGAATGAATCAATGGGAATAGAAAAAGAAAAGGAAAGAAATAAATTTAAAATATAACTGACAGATGAGTGTCATATATTGGGGTGTATTATTGGTGATCTGTTGTAGCATCTTTCCCTAATCATACGAAAAGTAATATTAGGCTACTCCAATACCAGTTTATTGGGGGAGTTGTATTGGGTAATTGATCTCCAAGAGTGCCTCGTATCTCTTCCCTATCTATATTTTTAAGCAAAAAAGAGAAAAAAAATTATCTCTTTCCCTATCTATATTTTTAAGCAAAAAAGAGAAAAAAAATTATCTCTAACAGTACCCCATATCTCTTCCCTATCTTTTGGCATTTCCCAAATCTGCTAGTTATGTGCGCAAAAATGCGCACACTTCGATCACGCGCGTATCTTCTTCTCCCACCGTGGCCTCCTTCCTGCGCCTACTGTTGCCTACTGCCCCTGTCTGCTGCTGCTGCCTGCTACGCGTGTCTGTTGTTGCCGCCTGCTACCTTCTACTACTGTCTCTGCAGCAGCTGCTTGCTACCGCTGCCTGTTGTTGCCGCCGATTTATCTGCTGCCGCTGTTTGCTACATACTCTCTACTACTGCCATGTCCGGCAGGGAGCACGCCATGGATGGCATGAAGAAAACACCAACCGGTTGAGGCGAGAAAAATGTCGCAAAATAATATGGACCACAATTTAATGTTTTTAGAAGTCAAAAATAGCAAACTCTTGGGGATGACATTATTTTTTTCTCCCAAAATCTTTTTGAACTTGCTAAACTACAACTTTTGGGGAAGAAAAAATAGAAAACTCTTGGAGATGCTCTAACCACATGCTCAGACTTGAGCAGTATAAGGACACTCTCAATGGGGAATTAATGATAGTTTCTATCTCTATTAAATGAGATGCCACATAAGTAAAACAGTGACATGACAGTCTAACTAATGAAGAAAAATGAAGAAAGAGAGCAAAAATAGAAGAAATTGTTTCCTCTTGAAGAAACGAGGTCTTCTCTTGAACCGATGCACATAGAAACATCGATTTGAGCATTGGGAAGAAACTAGTCGTTTCTATTTGATGGCTCACCGGTCGCCGCTGCCCCGCGCTCAACCGCATCGTTGTTGCGTGCTCGCTGGCTGTTCCGCGCTTGCGGCACCGGCGCTCTGTGCGTTCGCTCAGCTTGCCCGTCGGCCGCGGCACGCACACTCGTCGGATGCCCCGCGCTCGTCGGTGCCGCTGATGCGCGCTCGCATGCTTGCATCCTCTCTCTGCTGGCTGTGACTCTCGTGATGTGTGTGCATTCTGCATCCTGCATATTCTTGTTATAGTGGAAGACAAGTAGAAAACGACAGGAGAGAGGAAGGATAGGAGGCAAAGAGAGAAAGAAAGATGTCACCGTTGTATTGTATGAGGTAGTTTCTATAGATGATTTTTGCTGACGTGGTTTTTTTATATCGTGTATAGTTTCAACCATTGGGACTGTCCTAAGAAGTTCCGACCTCTATAAAAAGACATATAACGGACAATTATGTTCAATCTTAAAAGTTCCGACCTTTGACAAACATAACAGTTAGTATATGAGTGTAGAGTATTTATACCTCCTCCCCCCTCATTTTTGGAGGTGTTGTTGCTGCCTTCCCATACCCATATCTGGAAAAAGATGCCTCTCCAGCTCTCCCGACTCCCACTTTATTGTGAGAATTCAAGTGAGATCTTGTGAGTGGGGTTGAGAGTGTGAGAAGTTGTGTGTGTGAGAGGTAGAGAAAGATAGCAACCAAATCCTTGAGCACTTGTGGATTGTGTCATTTATTGTTAAGTTATTTATTATTTTTGAAGGTGAAACCTCCTGGATGACAAAGTGTCGTCCGACGACCTCTCATACTTGTGGTGCGCCGCGGAAAGTTTCAAGTTTATGAAGGTCCCAATTGTTGGAGGAGAGACGACCTCCCATACTTGTGGTAGACCGCAGGAAGTTTGTGATTGGTATATGATAAAAATATCGTCTCTATCTCAAGCAATTTTAGAACTAAATAAAGAGTCCAACAAAAGACTAATTTGCCCTCAACAATTAGTTGGTTCGGTTGTCAACTTGACTAATTTGTCCTCAATAATTCGTTGGTATTAAAATGGCAGACACACGTGATAAAGTTATGCAATCTAGAATATCTTTAAATTTAAGAAAAATTTTGAACATTTGATACCATACATTTTAGGATTGAGACAGTAATAGTAGATTGTGATCACAATTGTTGTGATATGCCAGGCATGCAGCAACTGAGGAGCAGGACGAGATTCGAGAACGTAATCACATACTCCTATTCCTCTATGTTAGTCGTCACAGATTGGCTCCTCGGTGCCAAATTCGGCCCATCATTTAGCTGCACCACCGGTTGTAATCATGCCAACCTTGGCTTAAGTAAATATGTTTTCCGGTGACAGTTATGTTATGTATGAGCTGACATACATCTGACTATCTAATGCACCAGCTTCTAGTTGAAGGACTGATTAACTGACGGCCTAACTGCTCCATGATTAGTCACCCTATGACCACCATCCCATTTGCGCTGTCAACAGACCGGCTCTACACTTTGCCAGGACAATCTTCTTCGCTGGGCCCCTGTGCAGCTTTTTTTTGTGCGTGTCAGGGCCCCTGTGCAGCTGTGTTAGTATATTACCTGGAGACTGTAGTGCCAGTCTTAGTCTTACCATGTAGGCATGTAGCCCTTCGCACTAGAGACGAAACCAACGCTCGAGGAAAAGGAAATGGAGGAGGAAAGTTATACTGTCCCCATATCAAAGGATCAAGTGGTGTTAATTTGGCTTCAAGTTCAGCTCAGAATCATCTCCATCGGTAGCATCGGCACGCTGAGTGTTTTCTGAAAGGCATGTTGGCATTCGGCCAAGGGACAAGTACAAGTACGGCGATTACAGCCACAAACCATGACAGCAACGCCGATCTGTCGTCTTCGTGCGCGGCTATGGAGATGTTATGATCATCACTAGAACATCAGGCGTCCTTCGGGCACCCTGCAATGATCTAAAAGAGCAGAAGTTACTATCTAAACTCAATATATATGGACTCATAATTAGGTGATGGCTATAATTGCATAGACACTGGATATATAATAACCTTAGAAAGGGCTCCTCTGTTTTTTCCTAAGAAAAGTTGACAAAAGTATGTTTGGAGATGGACACCATCATTCCGATGCATTCCTGGACCTTGCAAATAACACAAAGAAGTTGCAGTTCAGTGCTAGGCTTACAAAAAAGGAAGAGAAATTTATATTCAAGATCTGACATATCTATATCCATGATCCGATAAATCTAATTTGTTGATGCATATCAGACCATGGGAATTAACGACTAAAAACATTATATCCATTTCAGTCATTTTTCCATTTACCATCATAGCAGCCATGTTACTGACAACCTAAAAAAGCAATAGTGCATATGATACATATATAAATATCATATATAGCACAAAAAAAACTTCCGATTATCTAAAAAGGTCAGGAATTCCTTATTAATAATTATATAATAATGTGGCACACATCAATCAGAATCTCTGAATAAAAACTTGAGAATCATCGATAATGCATCACAATAATTACTAATATAATTCAGTCACCTACCAAACTCTTTCCTCTGTACAGAACTACAGATCATAAGCAAGTCTCAGGTCTTGTTCATGTTCAGATAACCTGGACTTGAAAGGTTGTAACCTCTTTGAAAACACGAGTGCTAGATCCATGCTACTCATCAGTTTTACCATCAGGGAATCACCAGCGATAGATCCAGGCATCAAGAGAGTCACCAACGCGTCGTACTTTGCCTGCACTCATGCTTGCTGCGACAGTTGATGGAAGAAGCCGACACCATGACCTTGTGCTCCCCGTCCACAACAACGTGTTATCCTGCATCATTTTGTGGATCTAGCCACAACAACACGCCTGGCTCTTCTGCTCCCTCCGCGCCGGCGTGTCATACTGCATCTGCGAGGAGGGGAAGAGATTGACGCAAAGGAAGTGAGAGACGGTAGCAGGGTGGGGGAAAATGGTGGCGGCAGGAGGCGAGCACCAGTGTGGTTGCGGCCCACGGCGTGGAGGCGAGCAAGAGCCGATGTGGAGGTGGCCAGGCGGCGGCATGGATCCGGGCCACGCGCCGCTCCTTGCACCGCTCGTCGAGGAGCCAATAAGTTGGTAGGCGTCGATTCGCGACCATAGGTGAGGGGTCGATTCGCTCTCCCGCCGTCAGGAAGTCGGCGTTGCCGTCATCCTTCGTCGCACGAGATCCCCTCGAGGCCCCCATCGGTGGAAGGCCAGCGTCGTGGGTGGTGAGCGGGACGCCGTGAAGACCGGTGAGCTCTTCCCAATTTGCGCACACTGAGCTCACTCGGCTCCCCATGGTCGACGCGAGGCGAGCAGCGAGGTGGCGGCGGGGTGGAGAAAAGAATGAACGGGAAGCTAGGGTTGGGGGCTCGGGACGGGCAGGGGGTGTCATTTGCAAAACTGTCTGCGGGCGTTTTTTCATAAAAACAACAAGGCTCTCAATTTTTGTCGTCTTCACGTTAAAATAAACTATACAATAGGGGGCTATATGAAAAATAAAAGAACGTAAACACTATATGTGGACACCAAATTGGATCACGGGTTGATTTCCGTAGAAGTAAAGGGTTCTTTTGCAAACAATCTGATGCCACACGTCAGCTCACGAAGAAGCCACCGATGCCTCAATTTCTATGGTACGAGCGGACTCCAGTGGGTTTAAACAACCCCTGATATCGGATCGAAGGAAAACAACGGAACGGGAACCTGGAGGCTGGAGCGCAAGGACGCCCCGCCGTGAGATGCGAGGTGCACTCATTGGGGAACGCTTTGGGCATCGCGGTCCACTGGACCCGCCTTTCGGCTGTCCCCCCTGATTTCTCACATCAAAAGCTCAGATCCTGTGAACCAAACCATTGCAAAATGAACGGGGAGTCCAAGAAGCAAGAAGCAAATTACCGTTGAGCTTTTCTTACCATATCCTCCTATAGTCACTCTTCGGTACTCTTCTAGTTCACCACTCCTGCATCTGAACTCTGGAGTATGTACTGTGGCGGCATCAGATGCATTAGCAGAGTTACTGCAGAAAGAAACTAGTGACGCGCAGTGCTTGCACCTGCACTGCACATACAAACAGCCCTCATGTCATCGATGAACAACTTCAGATGCAGCTATAGGCCAGGCTCGCAGGGGCCGGCCTAGGCCTACCAGGTACCAGCCAGCCGTTGATCGTGAGCTGTCTCTCGGAGGAGGCAGGCGTGCCAGTCCAGGTCCAGCCAGACTGTGAACGTGGTGGCTCCGGCTCCGGCTCCGACCTCTGGAGTTCGTCAGTTATAAATAGCAGGCGCCGTTCATCAGCGCACACACCGGTACAACGCCACCCCAAGCCCCCCAGTTCTCTCGGCATCTTGCTTTTCTACCGTGCACGGTACAAGCCTTCCAACTTTTTTACCGTAACGAAATGGCATCCAAGGCCTTCCGCGCCGTCGTCGTTGCCGCGCTCGCCGCGTCCGCCCTCGCGAGGGTCGCGATGGCCGCCGACGAGCCCGCGCCCAGCCCCACGTCCGGTGCCGCCGCCGTCTCGTCCTCGGTCGTCGCCGCCGTCCTCTGCCCCGCCGTGGCGCTCCTCTTCGGCAGCCTGCGCCACTGAGTTCCAGTTCCAGCAGGACACACGGCGAGATGTCGTCGCATGGTCACTTGTTACCTCCCCGACCCATTGCTGCCTTGTACTGTATCTACTACTAGAAGATTTCTTCCTATGTTAGCTGCTGGCTTTCTTGTGCATCCCATGTATGATGTATCTTTACCGATTCAGATACTCTATATTAGTAGTTCCTCAGCTACAGTTATTGTTTGATTTGTTATGCCCCCCTGTGGAATTAATAGCGTGCTGTTTCACTTGTTTCATAATCAGAGTCACGTCCCTTCCGATCGTTATGTATTACGGAGCAGTAGTCCAGCCTGAAGAGTGGAGAACCTTTTCATTTCGCAAACTATTCGTGGAACAGAGCTCGGACAGGAGCGCCTGTAGCCCTGTACTCTACAGGCATCATCTCAGCTCCCAACCTTAAGAATCACATCGTGAGATTGACCAGCTTTACGCCCTGCGGCCCCCTGCGCGTTGGGCAGCAAGATCAGTCGCACTGCATTCCTACAGCTCCCCCTCCTGAACCCAAATCGCGACGATCGCAGGCGCTAACTGCATCCTGGCCTCCTGGGCCTTCCTGAGCTCGTCGAGCTTCGCTGGGCACGCGCCACGAGCGCGAAGCCGGCGCCCGCCGCCACCGTGCACCGTGGCCGCTCGCGAAAGGCTACAGGCCTACAGCAGCCGCAGGAGACCTAGAGCTCGTCGCGGGGGCCAGCGGGCCCGCCGGCTCCCGCCGCGCGGTTCCGCAGGTACCCGATGGCGAGGCTGGCGTGCACCGCGGCGCCGTACGGGAGCGCGTCGTCGTCGACGAGGAAGTGCGGCGAGTGCGCGGCGTGGACGGCCCCGATCGCCTCGTTCCCGATCCCGACGAAGTAGAAGTGCGAGGCCGGGACGGCCTCCGAGAAGGACGCGAAGTCCTCGCTGCCCATGCACGGCTCCATGGCGCCCCGGACGGCGCCCGCGCCCACCGTCTCGGCCGCGACGGCCTCGAAGTGCGCGTGCAGCGAGGCGGCGTTCACCGTCGGGGGAAGCAGCGGGCTCCCGCCGGCGCCGAAGTCCACGGACGCCGCGCACCGGTGCACCGCCGACTGCGCCACGACCACCTCCTCGATCCGCCGCTTCAGCCGCAGGAAGCCCTCGCTGGAGAAGCACCGGAACGTGCCGCCGATCGTCACCGAGTCCGGGATCACGTTGAACGCGCCGCCGCCGCGGAACCTCGTCACCGTCACCACCTGCGAGTCCAGCGGGTCCGCCTCCCGGGAGACCAGGCTCTGCAGGCTCAGCACTACGCTGGAGGCCGCCACGACGGGGTCCACGCTGCTGTGCGGGATGGCGGCGTGGCCGCCGACCCCGGTAATCACCGCCTCGAAGAACCCGCACCCGGCCAGCAGCGGGCCGGCCCTTGAGCCCACCACGCCGGTGGGGAGCATCACGGTGACGTGGAACCCGAATATGGCCTCCACGTTCTCCACGGCGCCCGCCTCCACCATCTTCTTGGCGCCAATGCCGACCTCCTCGCCCGGCTGGAAAAGGAGGACTACTGTGCCCTGAGAAGATCGAAAAAGAAAAAAAAAATCAATCCTTTGGATATATCAATTTCTCGCTTTCCTTGCACACCGTGATATTGCAGCAACTACGAAATTATACCAAAAAAAAAACATAGGAATTTGATGAGCTCCTCCTAGCTTCTAAGACCGCTTTAGAACACAGGAATTTTTCAAAAAAAAAACATATAAAGCTTTACGTAAGAAACGCAGAAAACATGAAAAGACCTATATTCCAAAGAGATCCTTAAGGTTTAGGTTTTAGGAGAAGGTGCACTCAGAGAGACACCTAGGGTGATAACTGATAAGTAGTAGTATGTGATAGTAGCAGTCACAGCGGCAAGGCGACACACTGGACAATGGGTTGACAGATGGAGGGGCAGGGACAACAACTAGTGAGTTAGCAATAGAGCAGGCACAATAGGACCGAGCGCCCACGAATGTTAAGAAAAAGAAGAATGTAGGGAAAAAGAGGTAAGGCTAAAAAGGGCTTACGGTGAGCCTTGTTGGCGTCGGTAAGCAATGAACCACAGTTAGATGTAAGACACGCACACTGAATAAATGGATAAATTAGAGAAAGTAAAGAAGAGATAAATAAAGGTCAAGAGAGGATTGGTCGCAACTACAATATCTAGTGACTTAGAATTCAAGGATGAAAGAAGACATGGATTAAAAAGGTGCAAGAGAGGAACCTCAAATCATTCCACAAATATCATAATCACGTGTTGTATCAATTACAGCGTTGTTCGATTCAACTTATTAGCCGGCTTATTAGCCATACTACGACTTATTCTCTCTCACATATGTTCATGCATCCATTATTAGTATATTATTCTTATTCATGCCTAGTTTTCATAGGAAAAGGACGCTTCATCAAGAGCTAGCTAGAACTACTAACACTTGCACCCTTCTATCAGGAGGGACCATTCTCTTTAATCAAAATGAACTCGAAGTCTACTCTAGAAAAACATCTATATTATTTAGTAGGGCTTTGGTCCTTCTAAGAGGGATCTAGCTCTAACTTCTTATGTGGAACAACTTCTCTGGTAGATCTACAATGTTTTGAAAAATGTTTGGCAAAAATGACATCAATGGTAGTTTTGTAATATATTGTATTAGGTTTATGAGAAGGAGCTAAAAGGAACCACTTTCGGCTCTGGTTCCTCTAGAAAAAACAGCTTTGACTCCTTCAAGCTCCTCGCAAGGAGCCATATTTATATGCAACTTTAGTAGGACTCCTTGTAAGGAGCCGCAAAAAATAAAGATCTAAAGCCCTCCTAAATAGGATCTAAGTATTCATCTATTTCAAAATATATGGTATGTTAGGATCTTAAATTTTATAAGTTTAACTAACGACTAATCAAATTATATACCTCTCCATTCTCAAATAAGTGTGTCACTGTAGGATGCATGTTGGTTAAATCTTTTGAAGTTTAACTAGACTTATAGACAATATTATTAGAATTGATATCTCTAAGTTTATTATAAAAACATATTCAATAATTTATCTAATGATACTAATTGTGCATCATAAATATTTTTTCTTATGTAGAGTAAGAATAGGAGTACATGATTAGAAAATAAAAGGTTACATGGATGGATTTAAGTTACGCAGATCTTTAATAACAAGTTGTTTTTATAGCCACTTTACTTTTTTTATTTTATAGTGGTTGAGGATTTCTTAGGCCAATCTTAATAAAAGTTCCATAGAATTTTATGAATATTAAATATGCTTATGTGGTACTGTTTTGATGAAGAGAGATATGATGAGAGTTTTAAAGGAATAGAAATAGTTTCAGTGAAAATAAAATTTTTCTGCACTGTTTTTAAAATATGAAGGTGTTAACAACTGCGAGATGAAATTAGTAGCACTAATAAGGATGACCTTAGAGTAATCAGTAGTAGTTCATCCATAGACCGACACACATCTTTGTTGACAAACATCGTACCCGTGAGACTGAGGCACAATACGTAGAAAAAAGATGTCTGGCGTGTCGCCCCGGGAATCTTTAAGTTCATGCTGCGAGGAAGCAGTGGCGGAGCCTGCTCAGAACTTACGGGGGGGGGGGGGGGGGGGGGGGCAATTCTAGTGTAGGTACACATATAAATCTTCTCTATATACCACGACCACATAATTGTAGTGCAAGAGCTTATAAACTAAATTTATTTTTTATTCAACAAAGTACAACTAGCACAAAACTGTAAGATTAGTTCTCTGTTACGTTACATATGTATGTACTCCCTCCATCCCAAAATAAATGTAATTCTAGGACTAAGCACGGTTACCAATACCCTAACAAAATTACCAAAATGCCTCTATAAAGTTGCAATTATTGTGCTTTGGAAAATAAAAAAGTACAAAAGGACGGAAAGGGTTGACTTGTCTTATATGTAGAGTTGCATTTATTTTGGGACGGAAGGAGCAAACATGTATGTGTGGTAGTGTATATGCATGATACATGCCTATGCAAGAAAACAAGCAAACTATCAAATAGCGCTAACTAGTTTCTGCTAACTAGTTTTAACACTATATATAATATATGACTGCTAACTAGTTTGATATATATATATATATATATATATATATATATATATATATATATATATATATATATAACCTAACTAGTTTGATGCATGTATGATACTAGTACATATGTACACAATCCAGGACAAGGGGGGGGGGGCCGTATGGCCCTTACAGGCCTCCGCCAGTGCGAGGAAGAGAAATTCCATTTGATGTGCACGTTTAAGCAGAAAGGTCAGAATAGGCCACGAGTGTGATTAGTCCAATACGGGCCAATTTTAAAGGTGTCTTGCACGAAAGATTTTAAATAGTGGGCTCATTTTATTTAGCGGCGACACCCTTGAAAGCTACAGAGGATATATATAATAAACGAAAATGATCAAATGTCAAGGCTCTAGGAACATGTTTATGACCCTGTTTGGTTGAGCTGTAGCTGTGAGAAAAAATTGTTGTGGCTGTGAGCTGTGGAAAAGCTGCTGTGGGCTGTGAGCTGTGGAAAAACTGAAACCTGTTTGGTTAAACAAGTATAAAGTATATCTTCTAGTTTTGTTTTTTTAAATAATTATGAAAACGTTTTTTATTTCACCTATTTTGAAAAGCTGAAAGCCAAAAGCCAAAAGCAGGGTCAAAGCAGCTTTCAAAAATGTACTACGGAAAAGCTCCAGCTTCTGCAAAAGCCACCTCCAGCAGCACCTCTTTGGTTGGGCTTTTGGCTTTTGGGGCCAAAAGCCAAAGCCAAAAGCCCAACCAAACAGGGCCATAGGTACACTTCTCAGTCATTTAATCAGTCAGAATTAGAATTCCACAATAAACTACTCAATTGTTTCCTTATCTAAAAAATGTTCAATTGTTCATCTTGTTATTTATATATTATATAAAGAACACAATAAAGATACCGAGATTATAGTCATCTAAGGCCTTGTTTAGTTTCCCCAACTTCCCCCAAATATTTCTAGATTCCCCGTCACATCAATCTTTAGCTATATGTATGAAGCATTAAATGTAGATAAAAATAATAATTGATTGTACTTTTAGTATCTACATGCCGAGACGAATCTTTTGAGTCTAGTTGGTTCATGTTTGGACAAAGTTTGTCATATAACAACGAAAGTGCTACAGTGCAGATTCTAAATGTTTCTCGGAACTAAACAAACCCTAAAGTAAACAATGACTATTTGCCTCAGTTAAAATGAGTATCACTGCAGCACTAAAAAGATACGGAGTACTATGAGAGAGTCTGTGATCTAGTGGAAGTACAGTTCCAGTGAAAAACTATCCACCAGGGTTTGAACCCTGCTGTCATACTTTTTCTAGATTTTACAGGGTACACGCACGCTTACGCATTCGGTGGTACCCTGCTGTGATCTACTGAAGGCATATCTTTCCTTGCGTGTGTATGAATACACACGTGTGTGTGCGTGTGATGTGAGTGTGGAGTGTGTGGGTTGTGTGCGTCCCAGTGGTACTCGATCCAAAAAATACGGAGTACTGTATTGCACTAAACTCTAAAAGAGCTTTGCATTACAAAACTATAAAACGGTGCTACTACTATTTACAACTATTATTACTTATACATATAGGACACTGAACTAAAGAAATAGACTAGCGCATTTTCTACACACTGGAGGCATCTCTTTTCTTGCGTGTGTATGGATACGCATGCGTGTGCGTGCGTGTCGTGTGAATGTGGAGTGTGTAGTTTGTGTGTGTCTAAGTTGTACCCGATCAAAAAAAGATACAGAGTATTGTATTACACTAAGTGCTAAAAAAGCTTTGCATTACAAAACTACAAAATGGTGCTATTACTATTTACAACTATTATTACTTATACATATAAATAGGACACTGAAAATAGACTAGCCCAAATCCTTTCAAAGTAGAGCACTCAATATATGAATGCATGAGTTGAATGCAAAGATCACAAACTTGTCCAACGACAGCGCGGTTCAAACGTGAACAGCCATTCACGTGGTGGCTAAATATTAATGGGGTGTTTGGTTCATGGAATCAAGTCATACTTCATGAGGTGATGCATCATGAGTTCATTCCATAAATTTTGGTGGAACCAACTCATTCCTCATCCATATATTTATTATTGGCTTATGAGGAATGAGGTGGTGATGCATTAACTCATTCCATTCCACCAACCAAATAGAAAAAGTGAGGAGTGAGAAGATAATGGACCACCTCCTTACTCAAACCAAACACCCTATAAGTTCATATAAACGTATAGTAGTTCAGTGTGAACACCCATTCACGTGGTGGCTAAACATATATTACTGACTCACAATCATGTGGAAACTATTAAGCTCTCCTCTATGGCTCTATGAAGTCGTCATCTAAACGTAGTTCAACTCTAGCGCTGCTATGCCTTAAGGAGAGCTTTCTCTGGTAATATTCTTTCAAAAAGAGCTTTGGTGATAACAATAACACGCTTGGAAGACGTTACAGATACAGGCGGAACCAGAATTTAGGAATGAGGACATGATGGACTATTCCTCAAACTAAACACATCATAACTTGAAATGCTGTACCGTAGTGAGGTCATGTTTTTGATCGGGCATATCCACGAGTTAGATAAAATATAAGTTTTTTATGTTGATGTAAAAACAAAGAGATATTTTACAGTGGTTGGAAAAGTACCGTGGTACCTCCAGGTACTTTTATCTTTGTGTATTTTTATAAAGTAATTAATGAAAAATATATTTTGGTGGATAATTTAGTAATAAAATTAGACATCATGGACACATATAAAATACCTGTGGGATCAGCCCAAGAGCCCAACAACACATGTCCGTGGGATCAGCCCAACAACACCTATCTGCTCCGCGTGAGTTAGCAAAACGAGCGATAGGCCGCGGCGCCGGTGCCCGCTGCCGACACTCCCAGCTCCACCGGTCCTCAGCGCGTACTGCCACCGCTCACCCCGGCCACCACCGGTCGCCAGTGCGTGCTGCCGCTGCTCACCCCGCCGCCAGGGCCCGCCATCGGCACTCCGCACCATGGCGAACAACAGTGTAGGTCACCGGCGCTCCTGCTCCCGGCTCCCTCGACGGCCAGCAAACGCCGCCGTCGTTACCCGCCGCAGCGGCTAGTAGCGTCTGGCGCCTCCGGCCCTCCCCCATAGCCGCCCGCGCCCACCACCCTTGGCGCTGACGGCTAATGCCCTCCCCCATGGCCGCACGCTGCTGCTTGGCCCCCTTCAGAGTTGTTTCATGATATACATACAACTATCTATTTCCAATTAATTTTAGATTTGATTTCTGATTGTATACAACATTTCTGGTTTACTGAGTTATCAATAATGATGGATGTATACCACATTTCAGATTGATTAATTTCTCGGTGCTAGATTTTCGATTTGATTTCTGGTTGGCATCGGCTATCTATTCCCTTGAACATATAAGGTTTACTGATAACTATTGATAACTCTTTGGTTAGTTGTCCTGTGTTTGAGCATTCCATGCCTTGTGAGATTGAAATGTTGTATATGAAAATAATTATATGCCATCGGGTAATAGGATTCACTGTTAGTAAAATACAGGGACTCAATGCCTTTGTGCACCGCTTACGAGCTAGCATTTGATGGTTTAGAAAGTACTCACTCCGTCCAAAAATGATGTTCATATTAGACTAGTCAAAAAGTCAAACTTTATAAATTTTGACCAACAATTAATCAAATTATATAAAAGTTTAGACTATAAAACTTATATCAATAGATTCGTGTTAAAAGTGTCTCTAAGATGCTATTGAGTTTTTAGCCACCAACTTTATATTATAAGAGAAATTAATGGTTAAAATATATTTTGTATGACTTTTTGACTAGTCTACTACGAATATCATTTTTGGACGGAGGGAGTATATACATATAGTAGTCTCCTGTATTCTTGTGTGTGTTTTAATTTAAAAGCATGTAGTAGTTTCTCCTTTAAATTTCCTTCACATAGCTAGTGAATGATTCTGAAGCATGGTTATCTGAACATGTCCACATCTACGACTAGTATATATTTTCATTCGAAAGCAACAGTGGACTTTCATATCTATTTTTATTAAAAAGAAAAAGGAAACACATGCTTTGAAGGACTTCCAGCAGCTGGGTCCCCGAAAAACATGTTTATATCGAGAGCCAGCAGCCCTCTCCACTCGCCCTGCTGGCCGGCCGTGTAGATACTAGGCCCAGCCCACGAATAGAGCACAATCAATTTTTACCCTGGAATAGTAAAATGACTGATTTACCCTTATTCGAAAATAAAATAAAAAAATTAAAAATAGATCTGACTCTATATTTTTTTGGTACTTACCTCATATAATTTGGTACCATATTCACCTATTTGGTACCTCCCGGTACTTTCAGTTGGGTACCTTCTATTTTTCGACCGTTCGATCTCATCGAATGGATGACCTATGTTTTTTCCAACCATTATAAAATTTCTCAAAAACAAATAGATGAGAGTTGGTCCAGCAGACACTTAGACAATTCACTTAGGGCCCATTCGTTTACTGTGGGAAGTGGGAAATTGATGTCTGAATTCTGAAATGGTTCCAGCTAGAATGGCAGTGTTATTTATAGTAGTAATGATCAGCTGAATTATTTCCACTTCTAATAATCCTCCTTAAACGAACGAGGTCTTAGAAAGTTTAGCTCGATTGATTAGTCCAATTTAAAAGAACGGTGACCTATTTGCACACATAAGACAAAGACAAGTTTGGTGACCTCCAGGCTCCAG
The DNA here is from genome assembly GCA_009763385.1 of Coix lacryma-jobi var. lacryma-jobi. Taxonomy (NCBI): domain Eukaryota; kingdom Viridiplantae; phylum Streptophyta; class Magnoliopsida; order Poales; family Poaceae; genus Coix; species Coix lacryma-jobi. The sequence continues at coordinate 29,847,955 of CM019827.1, read as the reverse complement.
CCCAATTTATCTACTGGTCTAGTAGTGGTCTTCTTTACCTCCTCTCTCAGCTGTCACCACCAGAAAATTAAAAAGGCCGTGGCCAAATCATCCCCACTGAGGAGACAAACCAAATTCAAGCGCTAAATCACCTTCTACTAGTTTTTTTTCACTCCCTAAAAAAACTAGTTTTTTTTTTCAATTTTCAAAGAGAGAGAGAGAGAGAGAAGGGGATGAAAGAGGACACGGCAAAGAAAGATGTTGAGAGGACTTGGCAGGTTCACCTCGCTCGCGCTTTAAAGGGGAGAGCACGCACAGCACAGAGATCGCAAGCATCAGCGGGAAAATGACTTTGCAACAAACCATACCAGCGCTAACCACTAACGGATGAAGCCTGTGCATACACAGTTGCGCCGAATATATACAAATGCGAGCGCACAACGTGACAATTAAAGCACTCCAATCAGGCGACTGCAAATCCAGCGAGCTGTTGCAGAGCGACACGCGCGCAGGTTACTCGACGTCGACGACACCCAGACGATGAGAGACACAGATGATATTATTATATAAGATGCCGTTGGATTTGGAACGATGCGCGCGCGAGACGGCGAGAGGCAGTTGTTGTGTGACAGTGAAGGGAAGAAGAAGAAGAAGGCGAGCGAGAGGTTCAAGTTGCGACCAGCACCAACCTGCAGGTCGTGGCGGCGCTCATGGAGGATCCTGGCGGCGCCGAGCAGCATTGCGGTGTGCGCGTCGTGGCCGCAGGCGTGCATCTTCCGGGGCTCCTTGCTCTTGTGCTCCCACTCCACTTCCTCCTGAGATCCACAGAAATTGAAAACAGATTGTAGATTATTTAATTAGACGCCATATATAGGAAAGCTAACAAGTTTGGTTAGTGGAGTCAACTTGCTGATGAGGTTAATTTAACACATGTGCTGGATATATACGACATGCTTTCCTGTTTGGATAAACTTTATTTACCGGTTGTGATCGAGTTGTCCACTTGTACAAATTGAAGTACGTTTACCCCCAAAGTGCGCATATTAAAAGATTCAAGGATGTTAGCTTTGCTTGACTTTGCACTATACACGACGAAAAAACAGTTCGAACCGTATGCGCATGACTTCTGCAAAGTTTTATTTCTATATATATAACGCGCGCCAGTGTCATTCCTCCGTTGTTCGTTTCATCTCTCTAGATGAAACCAATTTTTTAGTGCCCTTCTAGTAGGTTTGTAGCAGTTCCAACTTCCTATGGCACCACTAGCACTGCAAAACGTCCTTCCCTAGGCGACTGGATTTATTATCCAATTTGGTATTGTAATTACTTTATAACGGTGTAATTAGTTTTATAATTAGGCCTCGTTCAGTTTGCGAAATTTTTGGGAAAAAGTTTCTGTAACACTTTTGTTGTTATTTGACAAACTTTGTCCAAACATGGACTAACTAGACTCAAAAGATTTGTTTCGACATGAACAGACTAAAAGTACAATTAATTATTTTTCCTACATTTAATGTTTCATACATATGTCTAAAAATTCGATGTGACGGGTACTGTACAAAATTTTTGGGGAAATTTACGGAACTGCGAAAACCTTAGTCTCTACAATCAATCACTGCCTAATCTTTTTATGGGAATGGGAAAAATGAACCGAACCTCGACTGTCCGTCCATCCCCGTTTCGTCACGCCGCACCACAAGGTGAATTTTCAAGAACCAAACAACGGGAAGAGGCGGGAAGCGCCGCACATAGTGTAGTGTTAGTAGTACCTGCAGCGGGAGCGCGTCCATGTCGGCGCGCAGCGCGACGAACGGCGGGGCACCGGTGCCGACGGCCGCGACGACGCCCGTCCCGGCGACGGGGTGCCTGTACGCGACGCCCATCGCGTCGAGCTCCCTCCGGACCAGCGCGCTCGTCTCGTGCTCCTGGAACGCCAGCTCGGGCCGCTCGTGGATGGCGTGCCTGACGCCGGACATCCACCCCGCGAACTCCTCGCGCTGCGCCCGGCGCAGCACGCCGCTGTCCGCGCCCACGGAGGCGCCGAGCCACGCGGCGGCGGCGGCGGCGACGAGGGCGAGCAGGGCACGGGCGCTCACGCGCGGCGGCATCGGCGCGGGCGCGGCCATCGGGGACGGACGGGACGGGGCGTGGCGCGGGACAAGAGGCCGGCCGCACGCACGGGCGCGGGGAGAGGCTTGTGGCGCGGGCGGCGTCCGCGCGCTCCTGGTGGGGGTTATATACACGCCACGCGTGTGCGTCTGCGGTGCCGCGCCGCGCGCGACGTGTGCGCTGTGTCCGCTGCCTCCGATCCGTTCCGTTCCGTTCCTTGTCTCTGGAGCCGTGGGATCGCCGGCGCACGTGGCCAACGTGGCCTGGGCCCCTGGCCGCGATGGATTTCGGCGCACGTGCTGCGTGGCGTGGAGGAAAGGAAAGGAAAGGAAAGGAGAGGCTGAGGCCACCGATACGGCCGTGGCGCCCGTACGTCGGTATGGCACCGCACAAGTCGTTGCGGCCTGACGAGGGAACCTTGTCACGGGTCACACAAGTCGTGCACCGCCCCGCCCGCCACCCCGCGCCGGCGCCGCCCTAGTAATTCTGTGGCTCATCGGACGTGCGGCTGCTCTAGGAGTTCTGGCTGGCACTTGTGCTTGTGCACCAGGTCAAGGGAAAACGCGCTTGTTTTGGCCTCAGCATTGCCCAGCAATCGGGCTCGAGCTGATAAGTTCAGACTGAATTTTGGCAGCGGCTCGCGTGGAGTTACTTGCACTATGGCTTCGTTCATTTTTGCATGTGCAAATGAATGACAAAACTAGCATGATGTGTGCTTTTGACGTTTTCCTGTGTGTAGTAAGTGTCTGCTAATTAATTAAGCAGTAGTAAGTCGTAACCAAGTTGGTAATCGCTGAAAGTGTCAAAGCAGCTTGCGAAACATGTGGCGATGGAACGGAGACAACCTCATTATTGGATATACAGTAGATAGGACGACTAATAAGCCACACACAGACGAGAGAGAGAGTTCATGGCACAACGTCTTGAATCCCTTCGTCCTAGTCCCGAACCAACGAACTTAATATAGCATAACGAGATCGCTACACGAGACAGTGAATCTACAAAGAATTAGGCATTCACAGCACAGCAGAAAAGGCTGTTCACGTGCACTGCAACTTGTAGTCGAGCAGTAAACGGTAAACAGTAATAAACAGGAGTGCGCCTCGAGTTGTTTCTAAGACTGTGCAAACATGCTTCAGCATGAGTAACACATTGGAGACACTGTACAGATAGCCTCCTTGGTTGGGTCAATAAGTAGTATAGGATGAAAGTAGCGAAGACTAAATAGACCAGGCCATCATTTCAGCCGCACCAACGTTACCACATCAAGCAAGAAACGGCAAGGGCACCAGGGCGCCCATGCTCCATGCATCGTGCGCATTCATCTCGCTGCCTGCTACTCTGCGCTCTGCGCTCTGCGCGGCCCGGCCTGCCAGCAAAGGAGCAAGGGCGCAGCAGGAGTGCAGGACGTCCCATTCCGCCTTCGTTTTCCACGTGAGAGCTTGCGCATAGGCCGCAGGCCAGGAGGCCACGCCTGGTGATCTCCACCGGGCCTTGTTTAGATGGAAAAATTTTGCATGTAGCTTTTTCGTTGTTATTTGACAAATTTTATTCAAATATGGACTACGTAGACTCCAAAAATTCATCTCGATATGTACATACTAAAAGTATAATTAGTTATTTTTTTTTACTTACATTTAATACTCCATGCATACATCCGAACATTAATGTGATGGTTGATGTGATGGAACATTAATTTTTTTTATTTTTTTTTGCTTGCAGGCTCTTGCATCATGTCGGCATCAATAATTCATGGCCATTACCACCGTTTCTCTCGGACCATACCCTGGCGCCCGGACGCCTCAGGCTGCGGCGCTGCGCATCAAATTCTTGGCGTTAAATTCCTAGCTCCCTTCCTTTAACTATATCAATCGGCTTATGAGTCGTACCATATTTTATTTTCTTTCACAAAACATTAATAAAACAACTGAAATCACCCGAAATAAGCGAAGAGAACAAAGCCCTTGGCTAACTACCACCGTCCTTGTCACGCCTCAGGCTAACTACCACCGTTCCAACGGGGCGTGTGTGATGTGAACACGGTGTGCTGTGGCCTCCTATTCCTTATCGGCATCTCAAGGATTAGCAAACCCCTCCAGTTTATTAAAAAAAGGATTAGTTGATGTAATTGAGGCAGCGAAAGGACGTGCAACTTGATGCAATGGCCACGAACATAAACTTTAAACATGGGTATGATGAAAGGATGATGTCTTCACCTAGGGTGAAAAGTCTCTGGTATGACATCAAATGTTGTGGTACTAATGTAGTCTATTAAAAATAGATTCATAAAAAAACAAATTACATATTCTCTTGGGAAACCTTAAGATGAATTTATTAAGACTAATTAATATATCATTAGTACATATTTACTTTAGCACAACATTGTTAAATCATAGACTAATGAGTCTTAAAATAATCGTTTTGCAAAGTTATCACAGTATGTATAATTAGTTATTTTTTAGTCTATATTTAGTACTCCATGTATGTCTCCAAACATTATATTGACGATGAAAAGTTTTTGCGGCAGAAACTAACACCTCCTCGGTTTGTTATTCCCAAGTCTAAATTACTGCCCAATGTTCGGTCGTTCGGTGTACAAATACAACCTGGACAGCGGAATTACATCACGTTCCGCAAAGAATGATTACCACTGAGAGGATACCAATGCAATGTAATTGTGTTCGTCTCTGAAATTGTCTAATTGCCATTTTAGACATGCAACGCGCCAACGCAAAGCCACAGAGTGAGTTTGTTACCGAAAGGCATCCAGCAACTCGGCTTGCCAAGTGCCAGTGGTAGGAAATACATAGGCGCACGATAATGGTGGAGCGCGACCCGTTTCGTAGTTGTCCTGACTCGGTTAGCGGCCATTATGCCGTGCTGAGGCTAACCTTTTATTATATAAAAAATAGGCTTATAAAGTTGGGACCTATTGATCTAATCGTCACATGACAACCTTTTTATCTCTTATTTGTTGGCGGTTTCTTTTTCCAAACAAGCACGGTTGATAATTATTTGTTAAGAATGTTCATGCTTAGAAGTAAACTAATAAATATTATATTTTAGAGACGAAAATAGTTAAAATGTGAATCATAGTCTATATATCTTGATACTTTCGAGTTTGCATCTCATTTTGCTACAAGTGTTCATAATATTCATGGGCAATGATAGCACGGTAGCAGCAAAAAATTTGGACCGTTATACGCTATCTATTGGACCAATGAGGCCATAGCTAGCTTTTTTTAGTTGAAATGGACCAACACATAGCCCTGAAATTAGCCTTGATACCCCATGGCCATGTTCAAAGCCATCTCCAGGTTGGTCCATTCGCACCCAAAAAAAATCTGTATTTAGATGATTCTAGTCTATTTATTAATTATTACTCCATGCACTCCCAATGCAGACTTCACCTTAGGGCGTCCACAGTGGTGCTAGCTACGTAACTAGCTGACATGGAGGTGAGAGACAAAAACAAAAACTATTTTATATATTTTTATACTATTAGACTCATATGTTTATCTTTTAAAATCTTAGACCATGTTAAATAGATTAGCTATTTGTTCGTCGTTAGTGACTACTCTCACTCCTACTTTTTCCTTGTCTACGTCATATTAGCTAGTCAAATAGCTTTTTATGTCTATTTATTACCTCTCTATTTATTGAGCTTTGCTGATATGACACTGTATTTATTGAAAAAAGAGGAGAAAAACAAGAAACGAAGTCTAACCGGCGTATTTGCAGCAAAGACTCGGTTTGCCAAGAAAAAAAATAATTAGGCCCTATTTGGATGCAAAGTATTTTTAAAATATTTAAGAAATACTACGGTTTTACAAAATACTTTGGTTTTTAAAAGCTACTAGGTATTTGGATGCAACAAATCTTGTACTCCCTCCGTCCATTTTTAATTGTAGTCCGGAAAACGTGTCTGTGAGGAAAACACGGATTTCTAGAGACAGTCATTTAGGGACGGAGGGAGTAGTCTCTAAAACCATGGTTTTGTCAAAATTGTAGTCTTTTTAGAGTTTTAAAAACTCCATTATAACCTTTTTTTCTAAACCACGGTTTTGTGTCTCTTTGGCTTATAAAACTATAGTTTTGTGATACTATAGTTTTTGAAAACCGTATGATCCAAACAGTCCCTTAGAGCAGCTCCAACGTTGATGCTAAGGAGGCGCTAGGAGGTGAGAGAAAGAAACAAGGTAGGCGCCACACATTGTGGCGCTGGTTCTAGCTTAGCACCTCCTAGCACCTGTGGCTAATTTAAGCACCCGGTGCTAGAGGAAAGAGAAGAAATGAAAAGAAGATTGAAAATAGACGTGAGAGTTAAAAAAAGTAGTTTATTATTTGTGGGTCCTGTTTAGATCGTGCTAGCAGATTTTATACGTTGGAATAAAATAGAACTAGCAAGCATCACCTGACGTGGCAAAGTATAACACTATGAGTGGTGCTATACACTGCGGATGCCGTTAGTTTTATTTTAGAGAAGACGTAGGTGGAGTCGATGGATCTGGTGCGCCGCCTCCCCCTTCCCTCCCACATCGCCGCGCGCGTCTTTGCTCCCGTGTGCCCCGCTCGCGCCCCCCGACTCCGCTCTCGCTCCCACACGCACCTGCGACCCCGCTCGTCCCGCGCACGTCCCTCTCCCCCTCGCCGCCTGCCTTTTCCCGCATGAGGACTTGCAAATCAAGCACAACACAAGTCGCAGCTGCAGATAAGCTTCTCCAGGTCCAAATCAAGGTATGCCCCCAAAGTTCCATGACCTAGCCTCCCCAACCGATCTCCTCACCCCAACCATCTTTAACCCAAATCTCTGAATCAGGGATGAATCGATTAACAAAGTCTAGTTCCCAGCGAGGTGGCGACCGTGACGGTGGCCATGGAATCCGGTCTCCGGCAGTTCGTGGTCCTGTGACTGCAACCCGTGCTCAAGCTGCCAATGTTCCTCAACATGCTGGTATTCCTGGAACCGGTGCTTCTCCCGTTGGTGGATGGTGGCCAATGTCATCTCCTAGCGAAGGTAAGCATTCAGTTCTCGAGTTCTTGCTCAAAATCAGTTCGATGGAAATCTGGCGTGCTCTCTGGCACCTCGCAATTGCATGTTCCTCTTTCCTCTCTGTTCCTCATCATGCACGACTGAGCACTATAGGTAGGTAGTTGATTAATTAAATATTATGTAATATGTCCAGCGAGATCTGGAAGCTCTTAAATCACTTTGCTTACTGATGATGGTAACTAATTTGTTGTGATTCGGACTTGTTAATCACTTGTTAATCTAAACATTCAGATTCAGTGATTTGATTAGGTTTATCTGCATTCTATTTTTTTTTATTTTTTTTAGATTTGTAGTGTTTACTATATATAGCAAAAGTCGTGTTTAGAAAATTGGTCCACTTCTCCAGTCTGATATATTATCACAAAGAAAGGATCAAGCTATTTTAATCTCATTTTCAGATTTAGTGCATTTGGGTGAACATATACAATAATTAATTAGAGCATGGAAATTCAAACCCATTCGCAAGTTATACCCACCAGGAGGGTTCTCAAATTTTCTGCAGGCAAACTCATTTGCTAACCATCGTAACGGAAATGAAAAATTTCATTTTGTTGGTGCGGGAATGAGTCAGTCTTCAATATCACCAATTGACCTGAGTGATACAAGAACTCCCTCTCCAATCTGTTTTGTATGGAACTGTTAACCCTTCTTCAATCTATTTTGTTTATTTACTTATTGGAATGATACGGCGTTGCCGCCGTGGAGTACGCAGGGGAGAGTGGAGAAGAAGCTGGGACTGGGAACTGGAACGGAGAGGATATCGTGGCAATGGTGCGGTGGGAAGTTCGCCGGCGGCAGCGGCAGAATCGCGCGCAGCCACCGTCGAAGATAAACCCCACCCACACGGGAGGTTCTATTCTTCTTCGATGCCAATTACATTCCCTAAGTGTCACATTTATAGTCCAGGTGCACGCCTAACAAAATAACCAATCAGCTCCTAAAAATCCTCCCTCTTATTCTCTTTCTAATCTTGACTATTATCAGCCACTATTATTCGTGGCCTTCCTAGTCCGGCGTCTATATTGCCGGCCTACAAAGGAGTCCACAACATTTCCCTCCTCCCCGACAAACAGCTCGTCCACGAGCTGAAACGAGGGATAGCGCTCTTTAAAGTCAGTGAGGGGTTCCCAAGCGGCCTCAGCAGCAGAGCTGCCTGCCCACTGCACCAAGAGCTCCCAGCGACCACGGTTGAGGCGGGCTTTGATCACTTGCTGTGGAGCAGGAACCACCCTGCCACGAAGAATGGGTGGCAGTGGCAAGAGAGCAGCAGGTGGGGGACCTTCAAACTTTTTCAGCAGGGCGACATGGAACACATCATGGATGCGTGCCCTAGGAGGAAGCTGCAGACGGTATGCAACAGCGCCAATGCGCTCCACCACCTGATAAGGCCCAAAGTAGCGCGGCCCAAGCTTGGAGGGTGAAGCGGCTGTGATGCCCACAGCTGTTCGGTGATGTAGACGCAGCAGCACCCAGTCACCAACAGAGAACTCTACATGGCGCCGTTTCTTGTTGTGGTGCTCTCTCATAGTGTCTTGGGCGAGGATGAGGCGCTCCCGGATCTCCGTCAGAAAGATGTCCCGATCACTGAGCTGGTGATCCACAACAGCGACACGAGCAGCGCCAGGAGTGTAGGACACCATAGTAGGGGGCGGCCGGCCATAAACCACCTCAAACGGTGTGGTTCGAAGGGAAGACTGATATGAAGTATTGAAGCAGAACTCCGCCCATGACAACCACTGCAGCCAGGAGCGTGGTCGATCCCCAGCAAGGCAACGTAAGTACATGATGATGATGCGGTTGGTGACCTCAGACTGGCCGTCGGTCTGTGGGTGAAAGGCCGAACTGTGCAGGAGCTTGACGCCGGCCAGCTTGAAGAGTTCCTCCCAAAAGAGGCTGGTGAAAACTGTGTCGCGGTCACTCACAATGGAGCACGGAAAACCATGAAGCCGGACAATGTTGTCGAAGAACGCCCGGGCCACGGATTGTGCTGAGTAGGGATGACTCAAAGCAACAAAGTGAGCCATCTTGGAGAACCGATCGACGATCGTCAGGATGACTGACTTCCCGCCAACCCGTGGAAATCCCTCCACGAAATCCATGGCAATGTCACTCCAAACAGCCGAAGGTACTGGCAGAGGCTGTAGAAGTCCGGCCGGATGGAGGTGCTCCGTTTTGTTGCGCTTACAAACAGCACAACCCTGAACAAAATCTCGGACCAGGCGGTGGGCTCGGCTATTGTAGAATGAAGCCCGTAGACGATGAAGAGTCTTCTGAACTCCTTCATGACCCACCTCATGGACATCACGGAGGAGTTATGGCCAGAGGCTGGAACCCTCGGGAATGAAGATGCGGCTGTTGTACAGCAGCAGCCCGTCAACCAACTGCCACCCCTCCGGTGCGGTACCAGCAGCCAGCTGACGGCACAGATCTTGTGCTGTTGCGTCCTCTTGCAGTTCCGGGCGCAAAGTGTCGTAGTCGGTGAAGAGGGGACCCGACAGGGCCAGCAGTGCTGCGGCCTCATCACTGCGGGACAGCGCGTCCGCGACCGTGTTGAGTCTCCCTGCCCGGTATTCGACCGTGAGATCGTAACCGAACAGCTTGGAGACCCATGTATGCTGCGGGATCGTCGTCAGGCGCTGATCAAGAAGGAACTTGAGGCTCCAGTGGTCGGTTCGGATGGTGAACGCCCGACCCCAGAGGTAAGGCCGCTAGTGACGGACAGCCTTGACCAGCCCGATGAGCTCACGCTCATAAGCCGGCAGCTTGGCATGGTGAGGAGCAACTGGCCGGCTGAAGAATGCAATGGCACCATCTCCTTGGTGCAGGACTGCGCCGAACCCAGCGCCGGACGCATTGCAGTCCACGACGAACCGCTTGGAGAAGTCCGGGAGCTGAAGAAGAGGCGCTGTGATTAGCGCCTTCTTGAGGGCGATGAAGGCGGCCTCGGCCTCCGTTGTCCAGGTGAATGCCTCCCGCTTGAGGAGGGCAGTCAGCGGTGCTGCAACACCACCATAACCAGCGATGAACTTCCGGTAATATCCAGTGAGGCCGAGGAAGACACGCAGCGCGCGGACCGAGCGTGGCCTTGGCCAGGCCTCCACCGCAGCGACCTTGTCCGCATCCATGGAGACCCCCTCAGCGGTGATGATGTGACCGAGGTAGGCCACAGATGGCTCGCCGAAGGAACATTTGGAGCGCTTGGCGAAGAGGCGGTTGTCGCGCATCTGTTGCAGCACAGTCTTGACATGTTGTAAGTGTTCAGCCCACGAGTGGCTGTAGATTAAGATATCATAAAAAAATACAAGTACAAAGCGGCGAAGATAAGGCTTCAAGATGTTGTTCATTAGAGCTTGGAACGTGGCAGGTGCGTTGGTGAGGCCGAAGGGCATGACGAGGAACTCAAACTGCCCCTGGTGCGTCCGGAAGGCCGTCTTGGCGATGTCGTCCGGATGCATGCGCACCTGGTGGTACCCGCTGCGTAAGTCGATCTTGGTGAAGAAGCGGGCACTTTTGAGCTCGTCCAGGAGCTCGTCCACCACCGGTATCGGGAACTTGTCCTTGACAGTGGTGTCGTTGAGGGCGCGGTAGTCGACGCAGAAGCGCCAACTATTGTCGTGCTTGTGGACCAGGAGCACCGGGGAGGAAAATGGCGAGGTCGACTCCCTGATGATCCCTTGGTCGAGCATGTCGCCGCACTGCCGCTCGATCTCATCCTTCAGGAGCTGTGGGTACCGGTACGGGCGCACCGCCACAGGAGGGGTGTTCGGAAGGAGGTGGATCCTGTGGTCGTGGCGGCGTGGCGGTGGAAGACCCCGGGGTTCTTCAAAGATGTCGTTGTACGACTGCAGCAGATCCTCCAGTACAGCACGGTGGTCCGCGATGGCGCGAGCTGCCAACCCCCGACTGTTCACGCCGGTCCAGTGGTGGGAGCCGCCATTGTACCAAAAGGACATCGCCAAGGTGCTGAAGTCCCAGACGATAGGCCCCAGTGTCCGGAGCCACTGGACACCAAGGACCAAATCGAAGCCTCCCAATTCGAGCGCGAAGCAGTCGATGGTGAAGGCCTCGCCGCCAATGGTGACCGGAGTAGCAAGGCAAATGCCCGGGCTGCACACCCGGTCGCCGTTGGCCACCATGACGTTGAGCCCTGCGTGTGGTGTGACGGGAAGGCCCAGGCGCTGTGCAAGCGCGGCGTTGATGAACGTGTGGGTGGAGCCGGTGTCCACCAACGCACGCAGTTGTGCACCGCCCACTAAAACCTGCAGCAACATGGAATCAGCGGCGCGGAGGCCAGTCAGAGCATGGAGGGAGATCTCCAATTCGGTGATGTCGCTGAGGGGGTCGTCCGCATCGTCCCCCAAGTCCATCAGAAAGACGCCCTTGGCGGCGCACTGGTGCTCCTTGCTGTACGGCTCCGGGCAGAAGTAGCACTGCCCGTTCCGGCGTTTCTCCTGCATCTCGGCCGGCGACAGACGGCGGAAGCGTGACCGAGGGCCCTCTGTCTTGCCCTCTGGTGGTGGACCACCCGGGGCTACAGTGGAGGAGGCTGATGCGATCGCGCGGCGGACAGAGCCCTTCGGTGCGGTCGAACTGTTGACAGCCGAGGACTCCGCGTGGCGCTGCTCGAACGCTCGCGCGAGGCTCATGGCCTTCTGGAGGTCGACGGGGTACTGCATCTCGACATCTTGCGCGAGTGGCTGACCCAACCCACCCGTGTACAGGTCGATCACCGTGCGCGGGGAGAGGTCGGTGCAGCGCGCGAGCAGGGCCTGGAACCGGCGCGAGTAGTCCTCCACAGTACCCGTGCGGACCAGCGCCTTGATCTCGGCCATGGAGTTGGTGTGGATCGGTGGCCCGAAGCGAAGGTTGACGAAGTCGACAAAGCGTGGCCACGGCACCAAGCCGAAGTCCCGCTCCATCTGGTAGTACCAGTCCGCCGCGGTGCCGTTGAGGTACAGCGATGCCATCCACACCTTCTCATCTTCGGGAACCTGATGGCCTCGGAAGAAGTTGTCGCATTTGTTGAGCCAGGTCAGCGGATTAGACTCACCATCGAATGTGGGGAAGGGAATTTTGGGCGGGCGGTGAGGCTCGCGGCGCCGGTCAGCGAATCGGTCGCAGTCCCGATCGTAGCCGCGGCTACCGCGTCCGTAGTCGCCTCGCGCGCGCCCAAACTCGCGGTCGCCGCCACCGAGTCGGTCGAGGCCGCGGTAGTCGCGCTCGTCTGGGGCGCGCCTGTCGGTGTAGCGGCGCCCGCCGCGGTCGTCGTACCCGCGGCCGTCGGTGTAGTCGCGCCCGCCGTAGTCGTTGGAGCTCCGGCTGTCGGTGTAGTCGCGGCCTCCGCGGCCATCGAACCCGTATGTGTCGAAGCCGCGGCCGCCCCAGTCGTCCCAGGCACGCCCGCCGCGGTCGTAGAGGCCCCGGTCGGGGACGCGGCCCCGCGGCCCACGGTTGTCGCGCTCGCGGAAATCGGCCCAGGCGCGGTCGTGGTTGATGTCGGGGTCGTCCGCGTCCGCGTGGACGTCATCCGTCGCGTCGCCGTCCTCCCCGTCGGCGCCCTTTCCAGCGGCGGGCTTGCCGCCCTCCATGCGCGCCAGACGGGAGTCATGGGAATTGAGCCGATTGTTGATGGTGGTGAGTTGGCCCAAGATGCGATCGAGTTTCTCATCCATGGCCGCAGGAACAGAGGTGCCGGACCAAGAGGTCGATGCACCAGAGAGGGGCTCCGATACCAAATTGATACGACGTTACCGCCGTGGAGTACGCAGGGGAGAGTGGAGAAGAAGCTGGGACTGGGAACTGGAACGGAGAGGATATCGTGGCAATGGTGCGGTGGGAAGTTCGCCGGCGGCAGCGGCAGAATCGCGCGCAGCCACCGTCGAAGATAAACCCCACCCACACGGGAGGTTCTATTCTTCTTCGATGCCAATTACATTCCCTAAGTGTCACCTTTATAGTCCAGGTGCACGCCTAACAAAATAACCAATCAGCTCCTAAAAATCCTCCCTCTTATTCTCTTTCTAATCTTGACTATTATCAGCCACTATTATTCGTGGCCTTCCTAGTCCGGCGTCTATATTGCCGTCCTACAAAGGAGTCCACAACAGGAACCATTAACTGATAGACATGGAATTATATTTTCTGCAGCCTTCTAACTGATGGACTTGTTATTGTTCATATTTCTATTAGGTAAGTATTCGTATTGACCTTTTGCATGCTGATGTGAAACTGAAACTGAGCAGTAGTGCTATTTCAATACCTGTGATTAGTGTGACCATGCAAGTAATTTCTATAAGGTAACTAGAATGCTTTTAATTCTTGTGATCAGTGCTATTTTTATTCCTGTGATTAGTGCTATTTTCATTCATGTGATCAGTGCATGACAAATTTGCATATATACAGTAAAGAATGATTAGTGCTATTTTCATTCTTGTGATCAGTTCACGGCAAATTTGCATATATACAGCAAATCCACCACACCTTTTCAATCATTCCTATTTCTTCTTCCTTTCTACTATACTCCTACCCACTAGTCTCTGCCATCCCTTTCTGTACTCCATGGATGATGATATGCATCTGAACATTTTTCTTTCTTTGTACAGACAAGTTTACCTGGGAGTCATTTTGATAAGGCAATCTCTAGCTGCCATGTTTATCTTTTCTTTGTGCAAATAGTAGTGCTGGTTGTAGCCCTGCAACAGCAGGAGTTGGTGAACTGAGTCTGAACATGAAATTCTCATTGCCATTTTTTTTACAGTTTTTAAGACTTGTGTTCTGCTCGGAGGACGAGGAACATGCAAATCTGTGTGGATGATGATGACAGATGGCTCAATATTATCTAAATATTATTATTTATTTGTTTTGCAAATCGTATCTATGTTTCTATTACTATTGTAATGGATGACTATCTGGCTATTATCTAGAGCTAAACTTTATCAAATGATGACCTGTTGATGATAATTGTGGAACGTCATGTATCTGATGATTTATGGATATATATATATTGAGATGCATTGTTGTTCGGATGTAAGGTGGATCACATAGTAATGTGCCACAATTGATCTATTCTTATGTTGCACATTTAATTTCTTCATGTATAGAAACTACTAGTACAAGCTGTGCATTGGGAGGGATAGTTTCTTGGTGTGTAGTCCTAGATGTATAGAAACTATGGATAGAGTCTGGGTTGGGATTATCCTAAGGATCTAGCTGGAAGTAGCTCGAATGAAGTTTGTGTGGCATGTTTGGTTTGCACCCTTGGAGGAAAATTGCAAGATCAATATGTACTGAAATGTTGTTTGTACCGCGCTTGGTCATAACCTTGTGTAGGTGACTAGGCCAGGTATGGACGATGTAAGGAATATGGTATCTTACATGGGCTAGTGTTTGAGTAAAAACATAACTATCTCGACAAATGATGTTTGCTAGTATAAAGGTTTAGTTTAATGAATGTAAGGTTGACCTGAACTTGTAACATGGAGGACAAAATGATCAACACCTCAATCAAGACATTAGAAGTCATGTTAAAGATCCTTGAAGACCTGAAGTCCAAGACACTAGGAAGACCAAGCCCGTATAAAAAGACAGAAAAAACACAAAGAAAATCAAGTCAAAGTTGTTTTGAGGTCATAAAAAATGTCCGGTGTAGATATGAGTAAGGCACTAGTGAAAAGAGCGTTAGGTGCAAAATTCCAGGCTCTGCTGAGCCATCAGAAATCTTTGGTGGTGACGAGTTTGAACGCACCGGAGAATAGGGTGCACCCTGGAAGTTTTCACAAAAGCAAATAGAGAGAGCTCAAAGGGGAACCAAAATAGTCCAATCGGTGGGCACCAGAGAAACGACGTTTCCAGTGATGTCGAGAAGAACTAGAGAGCAAAAGGCTAGCACCAAAACAGTCCACTGCAGGAGTACTAGAGACAACGCTTACACAATGGTATCTAGGGATGGAACTCGAGAGCACTAAATAATCATCGAAATTACCTGGTGATGATGCGTCACAAACTCACAAAAGAGCACTGGAGGAAAAAAGGTCGAACGATTGACATGTCTTTTTTTCGGTGAGTATCCTTGACAAAATAGTACCCTTGACAAGACACCAAAAAGACATCAAATTTATCGATCGGTACCACTGGAACTTTTCGGTGAGTATGTAGGGGTTGAGTCCTTTGCCAATAGCTAGTTTCTTCAGAGGAGCTTATAGATGTTGTTATTAGAGTGTGAGATGGGTGTTGAGACATCGTTCCAAGTGCTTGTGTAATTAGTGGTGTTTTACGAAATGATTATGCTAGTTAGACCATTGCTTGTAATCTTTCGAGATAAACTATCATCATTTAGCCATTACAAACGGCCACTTGGTAAAGTGTCAAAAAGGTTATTTGAATAGGATAAATAAGCATTCGATAATAAAATAGAAACAGCGTAGCACGTTTAATAAACGGTGTGTAAATAAGGAAAACGGTAACAATGGGTAATATACGGGCCGGGTTCACCTAGGTGTGTTCCGGTCACAGTCACAGAAGTTCCCGGTACGTAGGAACGAGGAACATAGAACACGGTACGTGGATCGATAATTTTAACACGGTACGTGGATCGATAATTTTAAGTTCCCGATTCGTAGGGGGTATATCTCTTCGGGATGGTTGATTCGAGGATAGATCACGATCTCTATATAATTGGGACGACGTACCCGAAACGTAACCATGGAACGAGGATACAATTAAGTCAACATATATAGAACGAAGCAATAGAACGGGGGTCATGATCCTGAAACTTTTAGTACGATAATTATATAAGTTTGAATTTGACATTCTTCAAGATAAAATTATATAATAATATACTAATTTATGGAATTGTTTTTTTGGCAAGCCTCTCCTCTCGATGGGCTAATGCACAGAACAACGGCCTAGTCCAAAAAGGTCTAGGAGGCCAGGACTACGAGTCCACCAGGGCAACAATTCCCCATCGCCTCCCCTAAAAAAAACAATTTCCCATCGCCGCCGCGTCTGCCATCGGCAATCGAAGCGCCACCACAGCGCCGCCGCCGCTCCAACTCGCTCCCAGCGCGCCACCGCCGCTCGAACCCAGTGCGTCATCGCCCTTCGGTTGTGGATCCCAGTGCCGTCACCGCAGTCCGACATGGAGAGGCCGTGCCGCCGCCGTCCGTCGTGGAGAGGCCGTGCCACCGCCGCCGTTCGTCGTGGAGAAGCCGCGCCGCTCGACCCTCGCGCCGCCGCGGTCGTCCGTCGTGGAGGGGCTGCAGCGCTACGCTGTCCGAGTCCGACGTGGGGGCGGGGAGACCGCGCTGCTGTCGGTACGCCGTCCCTTCTTCCTCTCCGATCCAGTTCATCGTGGGACACCGTCCCTATTAACGACCCAGGCACGTTCCTACGACTGTACCGTGACGTTTCCGTTCCGTGTTCCGGAACGAAAATTTCGGGTACCGTGTGACTGTGGTTCCGGGTCCCCGCTGCCTGCCTGTCGGTCGCTTGCTTAAGCCCACGACAACAACTCAACCTCCCGGGCGTACCACGCAGTCTCTAGTCTAGAAACAAAATAGCGCCAATGTGCTTAATTATCTCTTTTGTATTGAGCTCGGCAATCCTGACCCGATCAAAGACGTACAGGTGCCCCCAAATTCCCCAAATTTCCCCTTGCAAAGCCACGCGGATCGTCGTCGAATTCGTCCCCGCCGCCTGCTCGATCCGGTGGCCGCGAACTCGCCGCTGTCGGATTGTTTACTCTGGGGTGATTAAGCCTCGGGATTTGAGGAGATCTAAGCGAGTCGCGGGCAGCAGCAATGAGCGAGGTGTTCGAGGGCTACGAGCGGCAGTACTGCGAGGCCTCCGCATCGCTCTCCCGCAAGTGCACCGCTGCTTCCGCCCTCGATGGAGGTAAGCAAGATTCCGACGTTTAATATGATACCCCCTTTGGATTCCGTTGGAGAACGCCTGCTTTTGTTGATTGTTTTGGTCTGATTCGGTGGGTTATCCGCAGAGAAGAAGAAGCAGAAGCTGTCCGAGATCCAATCCGGCATCGGGGAAGCTGAATCGCTGGTAAATAGATGCCGCAACGCATTCTATTTTGGGGATCCCCTTCGCTAACTGGATAGAAGACATTGATGCCTTCAGTTCTGTTCAATTGATTTGGGGAGTGGGTAGAAAAGTAGAGATTAGGGATTTTTTTTTTCATTTTCATCGGTGCAGTTTTGGTGTTCCAAGGGAGCTGTGAGATGTTTATGTGCCTTAGTCTTCAATTGGGGGTTTGAGGGAGAGTAATTTATGTTTTCGTTTTATGTGTTTGCAGATTCGGAAGATGGACCTGGAGGCAAGGAGCCTACAGCCTAGCATTAAGGCTGGTTTGCTTGCAAAGCTGAGGGAGTATAAATCTGACCTCAACAATGTCAAGAGTGAGGTCAAGAGGATATCAGCACTCAATGCCAGGCAGGCTACCCGGGAGGAGCTCCTGGAGTCTGGAATGGCTGATACTCTCGCGGTGAGCTTATAATACTAGGATTTTTTTTAGGACTGTGTCTACAAAATGTTCAGCTATGCACCTATGCTTAATGCTTCAATGCATAAATATCACATCAGGGCAACAAAGCAAAAACGTTATAGGTCCAATGTCTTTGGGCTAGAAATAACTGATAAATATCTGATATCTGTGTTTGTACTTTTAAATGTGGATATGATATTTCATATCAGGTGATTTGGTTTGCACTGATATGATCAATAGTTTTTTTTGTCCTCAGTATTATTATACCGATATAGGTGGGTGGAATATTAGTTATAAAAAGTCTAAATGGTTGATGGTGTTATATCTGTTATTTAGTTGCATTTTGCTTGGAACATTGTGCATCATTGTAACAATGGGACATGTGAATTACAAATTAGTTCAATGAATGGTTTACATGTGCATGTTGGTAAATCCAGCCAGATTACTACATTTCATTTTGGCCTTTCACTTCTTTTTTCAGTTTTGGATATCCAAAGTTTTAGCACTATGGCTCTGTGGCAGGATCATGCCAGCATGTTTATATATGTTCTCACTTCTCACAAATGCATATCTGACCATCAAGTTTAATTGATGGCTTTCCTTATCTTACATGCTTAGATGGCACGACTACAACTTTTGTTCTATAGGAAATATGTGCTGCAGATTCGAATATAGATGGATATATCAGATGGTTTCACCTTTTCATCCTGATATACTATATTTTTAATTTTTGATTTGGCTTCTTAATAATAGTTAATGGTGTACCTTATACACCATTGATTGGCATCTGTGTGGCTGATCACCTTTACCTCCCATGTGGCCCTTAACTAACTGTGCTTCACTTAAGTTTTATGATTTTGGTAGCATAGGGTTACGGACTTATGGTTACCGCAAACATCATATTGGTAATGGATGAATGAAAACAGTGGAAGACATGATATGTTAGAACCATACTTCTAAAAAGAAATTTCTATTTACATGTGATAAGATAGAACCATTACATTTCTAAAAAGAAATTTACATGTGATGGATGACTTTTCTGTTTTTATCTCAAAACATACTTCTGTAGTTTGACAAAAGTAAATCACATGATAGTATTGCCCTATTGTAAGTTACCTGTCAATATCTATTTACATAAGAAATGAGCTGAACTAAGGAACTATAAGTTCGTTAGTTGTTTAATATCTAGTAAAGTGATTTAGTTACCTATGTTTCTTATTCCTCATTGTCAGTGTCAGTGTACAATAGGACTGCTGCCTCTACATTCCTGTTGCATTTATTTTGGTTATGCTGGTTTGCTTTATTGAGGCCTTTTGCCTTCAGGCTTACAGTTTTTTTTTCACTCATGTCATACTTGGGGGGTTCTCCCATGGCTCAGGTGTCTACTGATCAGAGGGGAAGATTGATGATGACAACTGAAAGACTGAATCAGTCCACTGACAGAATTAAAGAGAGCCGAAGAACTATAATGGAGACAGAAGAACTTGGTGTCTCAATTCTTCAGGACCTTCACCAACAGCGACAGTCACTATTACATGCTCATACTACTGTATGTACCTGTCTCAACAGCACTTTCTATATTATATAGATTTACTTTTTGGTTGTTTTCTGATCTTACAGGTTGAAATGCTGCAATGATTCTTGCTAACAAACCTGTATAACAGCACTACTAATTTAGTTCATTGACTGCGCTCTATTTTGGCTTTATTCATAGAAGCTCAGCTTGGATTTTGTTTTGTGCAGAACTTTTTTACAAAATTGCTAATTATTTTTTCCTGTGGTTCACTGTTGAAATCTTAGTGATTGTTGGTGTTGAGAGTATGGTTTTTTCCTTAATGTTTTTTGTTCCTTTTTTTTGCTGGTTTTATGTGTTGTCCGTGGACCCTTTTCTCCTTAATATAATGGTGTGGATCTTTCCTACCTCCTGCGTGTGTGTTTTAGAAAGAAGTTCAAATATTCTGTTAGGTGGGCTGGGCTACAATCTCGAAGTCTCTCCCAAATAACTCATCACTGTTCTCCTTTTCTATATTTTGATGATCCAGCATATTAGTTTTTATTCATAACCTAAGTGACTCAATCTCATCACTTTGTATGGATAATATTTGTTTTGCTACATTAATTGGAGTAAATATTAGATTGTACTTCTTCAGGAATTTAGACTTGTCTTGTGCTTCTGTGCACACGTTAAAGATTATATTTAATCGCAAAAAGGTTAAAGATTATATTGTACTTCAGGAAGTTTGGACTGGTGTTGTATTTTCTTGAACACTTGTAGGACTTATAGTACATTTCATGAGGGTGAGCATGCATTTGTTCTGCATTATGTGATGTCTTTACTATAAGCTATGGATTTCTAGTGCAAAGGGTTGGTGATTGCGTTAAAAAGAGAAAGATCCTTAGTAAAAACAAAAGGTGCATGCAACACATGTAATCCATTCCTTGTTGAAATTGAATATCAGAATTATAATTCTGCAGCTTTAATGAGTTCAGTAGGTAATCTAAAGAGTAGAGTAGATCAGTGCCCACCCAAACTTGTTTGGCGGTGTCACCTAGATTCCTGAACTATTGACCTGCATATCTGGGTCTTAATTGTGCAACTTTGATTGCCGGCTGGCCAGCATGGACATCGAGAGAAAATGGTGTTAGGAGATGACATGCAGGTCCCACTGGATCTTTTATTTTGTCATCAGCTATCATGTTTGAGTGATGAATTGTAAAAATGTGCTCATATATGTTGCGTAGATGCTAAGTAAACACAAAGACATTGATTAGAGAGGTATATTGACCCCAAATGAACCACCTAGTAACTTTAGGGACCCAAATATGCAAATTAATAGTTCTGGGATGTAGCTCACAGAACCGAACTGCCGATGTATTTTAATCTATAATCACAAAATTGTGTTGGCTCAAATACTGCACCATGGTGTACATTCTTGGTATGTTAATCTTCTTTGTGTTGTGTGCACACGTTTGTGTGTTAGCACTTTCATATTTGTGTCTATTAATTGAGATTGATACCCTCTTGCTCATAGTTGCACGGAGTTGATGATAACATTGGCAAGAGCAAGAAGATCCTGGCTGCAATGTCAAAGAGGATGGATAGGAACAAGTGGATCATTGGGGGAATTATCATGGTTCTCGTTCTGGCCATCCTTCTCATACTCTACTTCAAGCTCGCTCATTAAGCCTGGCTGCAGGTAGGTTTCCCCCACATATCTGTGTTCAGTAATTGTGTGATAAGAGCTGTCTGAATGCTGTGTATTGAGCAACGCGCTGCTCTCCGAGCATCATTTGTTCCCCCAAACCTGTAAACTTACATGGCTCATGTTGTGTACAGTCAAGATACTTCCAACTATGTATAAACTGTCTAAAGAGTGAAAAAATACTTGGTGTTGTGTCTCATGTGCCTATTGCACGTTGTTCTGTCATGTTAAACTAGAGAGGTTACTAGAGCAGTTAGCTCCGACCCAAAATAAATCAAATTCTAAAGGTGTCGTCCTAAGTCAAACTACTTTAAGTTTGACCAAACTTGTAGAAAAACGAACCAATATTTGTACCACGAGATTAACATATATTGATACATCATTTATATATTTTACTCTTTGGTGTCATAGATGATGTTACTCTTTGCTGTCATAGATGATGTTACTCTTTCCTATAAATTTGGTCATTCCTAACATAGCTCGACTTTATTTTGGGACGGAGAAAGTAAACTATTGTGTGTGCATCAGTCTGTTTAAACTGCTGTCGCTGTCTGTCTAGAATTATTGTGATTTATAGGCAGCTTTGTGGCTAGTCTGTTATTGTTGTCGCGTTAGGGTTTGTGCATATGCTTCATGAATGATTGAGAGTGGCAGAATAGGTGGGCCTTGGCAGGAATGTCAGCTGTCTATAGTGTGCATGCGCAGAAGGTGCAGGTCTATCGGTGCTGCACTAACTTCATCAGTTGCAGAGCTACTCCGTAGGTTGGCTAGTGGGATAAGCGATGAGGCAGCCGCATCTTTGTGCTTGATCTGCATCCATTTTTGGATAGGGGGAGGGGAAATGGGCACTGGGCATGGGCATCAATCAGGGTGTGAGGGGGGAGGGGAAATGGGCACTGGGCATCAGGGTGTGATGTGATGCATGGTGAATTGTTGATAGGCAACATGGATCCGTGGGATGCCAGGATGGCAGGATGCCATGGATGGGAACGGACGGTGGGTGGCTGGTAGCCTGGTACTGAAGAGGACATCACAGGAACGAGTTGGGGAGAGGCTCGGTAAGGACCGAAGAGCTAGTGCGAGATGCCTTTGCCCTTTGGCACTGTACCTTGCACATAGCACCCGATAAAACGAGCCAGTTATCACTTGCGACTTCCGTGGAAATGCTTCACCATCATCGTCACAATGTGACAGCGGGCTGTGCGCCTTTACATGGTCGATCAATACTCGATACTGTAGATAACAGCAAAAGGTTTGAGCGCGGTGAGTTACTCTTCTCGTCTGTACAAATCAGTCGTGAAACTGTGTTTTCCTCTTATATAGTCAATTTGTGTTTCCCTCTCATAAAAAATCAATCCGTGCCCTTGAGCCTCGCGTTGTGAAGCAGAAGCCACCTGTAACAACTTGCCCCCTGTGACGACAGCACGGATAGCAAATTGTGCTGCATCGATCGATCGGATACCCCTTTGTTTGACGAAACACGCGGAATTCAATGCGCAACGACCGTGATGCGACGCGCAAGTGCTCTGGACAGAAGCTTCGCGACGCCGGCCACAGAAGAGAGGGGAACGCGAGTTGGTTCGTTTAGGTAGGCACCAGCTGCGCGCTGAAGACCATGGCATGATGTAGTGTAGACGAACGCCCCCCGTCGCTTCATGGGCGGTTCTTGATCGAATCAGCCGTGACGTCGCGCGCATCGGCCGAGTGCCCGAGCGCTGACTGAAACTGCCAACCAGATCCAGCGCAGCAATATACCCGAACTGCTGTTGCAAAATTTCTTGTTGATACATATGATGCACCATTCATGGATCTTGGACAAACTGTATAACAGTATGATCTCGCCATGTAAGGGCGCCCCTTGAAGAAATTTAGGCACAGATGCAGGCAGACCATTGCATCGTCCGTTCAACTTGAACAATGAATCCTCTGGGGATGGCGTGCATGCCAGCCAATGTCAAGCAAGGCAAAGGCATGCATAATATCTGCACACATGCCGTAACAGGTCGTCATTCAGCGATCCAAATGGTATTTTTGTCAAAAGTACGTGCGCAGCATGCATGCATGCACATCGGCATGCCCGCGCGGGCATGATAGCCTTGCGCCCACTGCCTGCACCCTGCAGGGATGATGTAGTCCCGACCCTTGAACCTTTTCTTGTCAACCCTGCGCACATGCAGCACAACATACTACAGATCCAAAAGATCAAGTGTGATCGACGACTAAAACGGTCGAGCTGGTTCTATATGCATCCTGCACTAGCTACACATTATACATATATTCACACATGGTATATATTTTTTTCTTGAACCAACAAAATGAAACTCTGAAAAAGTATACAGTTTTCTTCTTCGTGTACGTACGTGCGTGCGTCATTACAATAACAAATTCCCTGGCGTTCGTTCGTTTCTCAGAAGAAAGATGCATCCGGTCAAACGGCCGGCCTGGCGAAGTCCGTTGCTTTGCTGCAATCATATAAGCAAAGAAAAGAGCTAGGTAGCCCTGCAACATCTTATTCCCTTTTCCCACTGGCTTAGCGATCGACGATATGATCGATCGATCGTGGCCAGCAGTCAACACACACCGTGCGTCCCATATCGTCACTTGCCGGCTCGATCGATCGTCTTTTCAACGACGCTACTATACGCACGGAACCGCCGCCGAATCTGCCGATCCTCTATCTGTTCGGTTGCCCCTTCATTCTCCCGCGCGCGGGGCCGGCCACCACCGCGACGAGCCGACGTCGAGGGAGAAACGGTGACTTCCTGATCGAAATCGGGAAGAAGGGACGGCTCCGGCGGGGAAATTGGGTGGTGGATCGGAGCCAAAAGAAAGAAATTTGGAGCCGCCGCGCATGTCTGAATTCTGGCCGACGCGCGGCAGAAAATCGATCCGTCCGTTCCGTACCGTGCTTCGCTTCGCTTCGTATTCTTTGTGATATTATGATGTATCGGAGCGTCAGTATATAGGTGGCCGATGACTTCCTGTTCTAGAGACGTACTAGATCGAGTTCTTGGTTCGTTTTTTTTTTTTTTTTTGAACTGCTGTATTGTAACATGGGATGATAAAGTGTTCGTACAGATTCATCAGAAAATTAAGCTGATGAAGGCCCAGCGAAGATAATAATGACCAGTCAAACCAAACCAAACCAAGGCTCGTCGTACTGTGTACAAAAGAGTCCTCAAAAAGGAAGGGTGCATGTCGGGCTAGCTGTTGGCGCAGCAGGTGCACTTTTCCCTCCGCCTAGCTAGTAGTACCACTGCATAGTATAGCTCCAGTAAAATAAAAACAACAAGCCCCGTACTTATGCGTATCATGTGTGTGACGCTAGCTGCATGCCTGTGCCTGTCCACGGCCATCCGATCGCGTTCTTCCAGGTGATCGGATGGCCGCAGGGCGGGGCGCACGGCCGGTCGCCACTCGTCCCTGTGGATTTTACCGGGCGGGGGCCGGGGCGCGCTACGAGCTGTGCTGCTAGAGGCTAGAGCGCCGTGCGTGCATGCAGATGCAGCAGCAGGTGCAGGTCCTCCCCGGCCGCGGCCTAGCAGGAGCAGGATTCGTGCGTGCATGTGGGGAGCAACCGCGCTGCAGGAGGAGGGCCGCACGCGCCTTTTGGAGCCGGGCCGGTGTTCTTCTCAAGGCGCACGCGGCACGCCTTGGCATTGGTCTCGAGCTCGACACGAATTCAGGCGGGGGGCGCAGGGGGAGGAGGGGAGGGGAGCGGACGACGCGGCAGGCGCCGTCGTCGTTGGCAGAGCCAGCGGCCAGCGCGCGCTGCCACACTTGCATTGCAATTGCATGGGGCCCCAGCCCCAGCCCCAAAGGGAATGTCTTTTGACATCGGGCAGCCCAACAACCGGGCCTACAATGTCGTCGGCCGGTCGATGCCGTTCCTCCACCCACCGGCCTGCTGGCTGGCTAGTACTAGTGTAGTAGGGCTACTAGTTAGCCCCCCAAAAGCACCCTGTAAAAGTGCATGCGTGATGCAAGCTGCACACTGTGCTAGTGTGCCTCTCTCTCTACCTAGCTAGCTGCACGTACGTACTGTGTGCTGACTGCTGTCTCATGGCAGCGGCGCACACACACATAACGAAGACTTCTCGTTGGATTCTTTGACACGAACGAACGAGAACGAGCCAGGAAAGGAAGAGCAGAGAGGGACGGCAGGAGAAGAGAACTCGATGAGAGAGAGAAGATCGATCGACCACCTCTATCATCGATCGAGTCGGAAAAGGACGTGCCCAAACTCCCATACGTACGTGCTGCTGCGCCTTGGGCACTTAATCATATGTGCCATGATTCATTCCACTCCTCGCTCAACGCCACTTTTTTTCGCCATCGGGCCATTCAACCCGTACGCCACCGGCGATCGCAACAGGTTGCATGCAGCGCCCACCCACCACTACGCGCGCCTAGCTAGTATGGAGGGGATGAATGCATGGCACAACCCGGTTTTCCCACGACGGCAAACGGCCGCATCCACTATCCGATGGCTGGCACTGCTTTAAAATTCGTGTATCGTATTGCGTCCGCATGGTATTGCTCCAAGATTCATGTATGGTATGACCGCATAAATCTTTAAACGAATAGCGAATGGTGGAAGATAGGGCATACGGCCCAACCCGGTTTTATCGCAACCGCAAGCGGACGCATACACTATCCGGCGGCTGGCACTACTCCGAGATTCGTGCATGCGTGGGGAAAGGAGAGAGGAAATGAGGAGGTATTGAGTAGCACGAATCACAGAGCATAATGGACGGTGACCGATAGTGCATGGGGCCGCATACCGTTGCGGTTTTGCGTTTCCGGCATACGGCCTCTTGCCGTTGCGGGGATGTGTTTCCGATGCATGGCATGGCGCAGCCGCAGCGACGACGACATCAAGCGTGCATGCGTTTCGTCTAGGGTCTCCCCCCTCCTGAGCGCGCGCTCTCTCTCTCTGCAAGATAGCTTTTGCAATGCATATATATGATGCATCGATCGACGATGACTTGACAGTAGCAGCAACGCTGACTGTCGATCGATCGATATATAGATTAGATGCATGCATATGAGGCTGGCCAGCTCGCTGGGATAAAAAGGTATCGTCAGCAAAAGGCCCTTTCCGTGTTAATTTACTAATAACATATATAATCGTCCCGCGCGTATTCCTGTGCTTTGTTGATCAGATAAAAGACCTGCTGGCCCAGCATCGGTTGATGATAGAGATACTCCGGGGATAAAAAGACGAGAGAGAGATATCAATTTTATTAGCTACATATAGATAGATAGAGAAGATAGATATAGCATCTCTCTCGCAGTCTCGCTCGTTCTTTGTTGATCAGAAAGCAGCTCTCCGGCTAGCCTACCTAGGCGCCCTCCCTAGCTCCTGCGTATCTCGCTCCCTCCCTTTTTGCGTCCAGCTAGTAGGAAAAGATATTTCGTTGGGTTGCTGGACGCAAAAGGGGCGAGGAAAAGTGGTTAATCATGCACAAAAGTAGAAGCAGAATATATATATTTTGTATATGCAAATTATTCACTACTCCCTCCGTTCCAAAATATTGGTCGTTTTCGGTTTTCGAGCCACAAGTTTGACTCAATTTATAGAAAATATATGTAATATTTATATCTTTAAATAAATTTGTTAAAAAACTAGATTCAAAGATCTTTCCGATGATACTAATTATGATACTAATCGATAATATTTATTATTTATAAAAATTACCGGCATTTGTTTCTCGGGAAGCGAAAGCGACACACATTTTGGGATGGAGCGAGTAGCAAGCAAGCGATTGCCAGGCTCATGTTGTATTATTGTATCCAGCAACTGTTGTTTTCGGTCGCACGTACCTTAGGCGGCGCACGTACCACACCGAGTTTGTGACGACTGATGACTTGCATATATAGTACTTCTCTATACAGCAACGAGGCAAGACCAACTCGGTTGGTTATGTTCCTTGTACAGGAATCTGTCCTTCCAAGTTTTACTCCCCTCCATCCAAAAAAATTGCAATTCTCACATTTCCTGATGAGTACGTTAAACAAGTCCAATTTTTAACTGAATTTATAGATCACAGAAAATACTAATATTTATGATTGTGAATAAATATACAGATCACAGAAAATATATTTACAGATATAAAAACTATTTTTTCTATAAATTTGTCAAATTTGGGCTGTATTCCGTCTGTGATGCTTCTTCATCGTCGAAGCAGCGCGCGGAGCACCAAATCGTGGCTCCGCCTCTATATGTCTAAGGCCTTGTTCGGTTCTATCAGAACAAAGTCATTCCGTCCAGATTGATCTTATCTAAATTTAAATCTGGTCCATAGCAAAATAGTCGTTCGATTAAGGTTTAGTTTCGGACGGATAAATATGACCCGTTTTGAATTTAGCTCATTTCTTATGTTCTAAGACCTAGATTTGTTCTACAACTCCTGAGGCCAGGAACAAGAACAACTGGATCAATTGAATCCCTTTGGTTCATGCATTCGCGGTCTAAAATGGTTACAGACCCTATTTCAGTCCGACGGAAGCGAACAAGGCCTAAAACGGCTTCAACTTTGCTTATATAGCACCCAAAAGAGCTCCTGTATCCGTTCGCGTTTGGTGTGGCTCCACCGGTTCCGGTGCTGGAGCTGTTGGCCTTAAAAAAGTTTGATTTGTCTAAAAACCTACAATCACATTTTTTTTTGGGACGGAGGGAGTAAATCTCCGACTTTATGTGACCATTGTTTCAGTGGTACCTAGTCGGTGGAATGCACATCGATAACAACGGACCGATTACACTGACTTTATCAATCTCAATATATATAAGCCTAGTCTCTCATATGTGCTCATAATAATATGGTATGGGTGTGTATGCATTGTATCCTTAAAGAATAAGCAAGAAAATAGTTAGCACTGTATCATTTATGTTCTTTTTACCATTTTTTTTTGTATTTCACAATATATCAGATAGATGCGACTTTGAAAATTCGAATTATACAGCTTCCATAGAAGAAGCATGTGGCTTTGAGAATAAAACTGATGGTCAGTTTAACAAATTTTAACAGTGTTGGATCTAGGACATCCTGTGTAAAACAATAACAGGTAGAATATATAGATCGGACGGAGGTGTAATTAAGAAGTTTTAGATTAAATTTGGATCAGCGATTAGGTCTTGTAAGAAACACTGCCTACATTTTTCAGTATTTGGTCATCATCAGTTCATCACCATCGTCGTTCCCTCTCGTGTGTTCTGCATGCAGAGCTGATCGAGTCTCTCTCACTACCACAGCAATACAGCTGCATCGATCACTTCATTAACAATATTGCGGCGATTCCAAACTGCACATACCAGTGTATTATGTGTAACTAAATACAAACCTTAAATACCGTGCTGCTGTACCAAGTACTTACGACAGACGATCATATCATCACCAGTAAGTACGCCGGCCGTAATCTACTAGTACGCGTATGTACTCCGTACTAACAAAGAGACCTGGCCAAGAAACAGTATGGAACAGCAACATGCATATGCATGCATGTGTATATCATCTCTAGACGTACTACTGACGACAACAGTCATACAAGAACAGTTACTACAACAGTAGTTTGCTGCGAGTATTCGACGATCCGTTCGGATTTACATACCCAGCTGGAGAAATAATGTTACTGCTCCTTCCTGCTGCAAATCCGAGAAAGCCAGCAGGATTAGG
This sequence comes from Coix lacryma-jobi var. lacryma-jobi, assembly GCA_009763385.1. NCBI lineage: Eukaryota > Viridiplantae > Streptophyta > Magnoliopsida > Poales > Poaceae > Coix > Coix lacryma-jobi. Next base: position 29,819,443 of record CM019827.1, on the reverse strand, counting down.
ATTAGGATTAGGATTATTGCTGCCGCTGCCGTAATAGTTGTATTGCTGCGACCTGCTTGCTGCGCTGCTGCTGGTGGTGCTCGTGCTGCTGCTGCCGCTGCCGCTGCCGCTGCCTAGGGTTTCCAGCGCTTGGACCTGAGACTTGAGGAACTTGAGGTAGCTGGCGGCCTCGTCAAGCATGGACGCCGTGTCCATCTTGCTGCCCCCGGGGACCAGCTTCTGCAGCACGCGCAGGCGCTCGCTGACGCGCTCCCGTCTCAGCCGCGCGGCCACCGTCTGCGGGTCGCTCGAGATGCGCACGTTCTTCCGCCGGGGCTTCTCCGCGGCCGCCGCGGCGATGACCTCGGGGCCCAGGTTGACGGGCCGCATCGCCGCCGCGCGGTAGATCATCTCCTTCACCTGCGCCATCGCCTCCATGTCCGGCTCGTACCCGGCCGCGGCGGCGGCGGCGCTGCTGGGATCGCGCGCGGCGTGGGCGCCAGCGCCAGCGCCGAAGCTGACGATGCTCGTCGCCGCCGCACGCCGCTTGGCCCCGCCGCCGGCGGGCCGCGGGAACGGGGCTTGTGGCGGTGCGGCTGTCGTTGTTGTTGTCGCGATGGCGGCGGTCGCCGGGTGGTACGACTCGTCGCTCACGACCTTCCTCTTGACGTGGTGGTGGTGGTGGTGCGCCGCCTGCTGCTGGGACTGGGAGTGGCGGGGAAACGCTAACGGCGGTGCCGCCGCCGCCGTGGTGGTCGGTGACATGATGGACGTCGGCGACACCACCTCGGCGTCGTGGCCGCCGCCGCCGCTGTAGTTGTTTGACTCCCCAGAGGATATGTTACCGCCGGTGGTGCCGCTGTAGCTGGAGAGCATGGCGCCGCCGTTGGACGCGGCCGCCCCGCCGACGTCGCCGAGCTCCCTGCAGGTGAAGGCGAGCGCGGCGTCGAGTAGGCCGGCGTCGAAGACATCCCCGGTCGTCCCCGCGCTCAGGAACGCGAGCGGGTCGCCGTCCATACCGGCGCCGCCGCCTTGGACGGCACCCGCATTCGAGCTCACCTGCAGGCACGCTCCGGCGTCGCCGCCGCCGCCAATAAGGGCGGCGGCGCCGTCGCACTGGAGCTGCCCAAAGCACACCCCGAGGAAGGCCTCGTCCAAGTCGAGCCGGCCGCATCCTGCTACCAGCTGGCGCGAGAAGTATTCGTCGGCATGGTGGCCGGCGCCGGCCCAGCCAAAGGTAGCGTCCATATATTATAGCCGCCGCCCGCCGCCGATGCAAAGAACGTAACCAGCAAGGGAGGAGCTGAAACTGAAACGACTGGCGCAGGGATTCTGGGAGGACGCTACGACGACTGTAGACTGCACAAAAGAGGAAGCTTGGAGCGTTAGACGAGTTCTTTCTTGGCCATACATATTATGTACAGTAATGAAAGGAGGAACACTGCGCTACGATCCATCTACATCTCCAAGAGGGAATCCAAAATCGAGCTGTGGAATGAACGTCAGGAAACAGGCACACGGCTATGGCATTGATGGACGGACAAGGACGGGGGGAGGGAGATGTCTCGAACCTCAGCTCATAATTACAACTGTATGTAGTATTCTTTTCCGCACAAAACCATGAGACTGGAACGAGAGTAAATAATAAATAGTACACAAACAAGATCTAGCTCATGCATATGTGTACGTAGTACTATTAACCGAACGATTTTTACTGCATGCTGTCTTCAGAGCCAGGAGCGAGGTGAGACTGAGAGATTAACAAGCAGGCCGGGATGTTTGGATTCGGATGCATGAAATCACGTGTGCTAATTATGGAGTACTACTAGCATACAGGATCTGTTGTGTGTGTGTGTGTGTTCATACCTTCCCTATCAATCGCGACCGATCGATGATTGATGCCTAACGATGGGGACAGCAAGCGGAGCGCACCGTCACGCGGCTTCCAACAGCCGCGCGCCCGCCCTTGGAAAGCACACCGTACCGTCTCAACGGAACGGCAGCGTGCTGATGATGAGCCGCGCCGCCGACGGCCGGTGTATGGTAGATGAGCTCGCCCGGCCGGACCGGACGAACAACCGGCGAGGCGAGTAAAGGAGAGTAGTATATATATACGACCTGTGTCCAACGACGACGGCATTGGTTATGAGTTAGTACTATGCTGGAAGCCTGGAACAATACTAGTCTAGTACATACACCACCACATACGTACAGAGAGTGCAAAATACCTACACACACCAACACGAGATGATGCGTGTGCAGCAGCAGCAGTAGGTGGTGAAGTACCTGCACCAAGAGCTAGGTAGCTAGCAGTAGTGTCGTCTCTGCTCAGCTGATGAGCTACGACGAAGACTGTGCGGAGTACTGATTGACCAATCAATCATCAGCTAGCAATCAGAGACGACGCGCGAGCGGCTCGCTCCGGGCGGCTTCCCGGCCGGCGCGCGGCGTGGCTTCCCGGAAGCGCTAGCTATAGCTAGCAAGCTCTCGCTGTTCGAGTTAGCTTATGCGAGAGCTACTAGATAGCAGACACAGCTAGCGGGAGGAGAGGGAGGGGAAGGGGAAGCAGGGGAAGGGGAGGAGAAAGAAGTGGAAATAGGCCGGGCCGGCCGGTGGAGACTGGAGACACTCACAGCAGCACCGATCATATGCATGTGTGTGTGTGTGTGTGTGTGTGATATGGTCCTCCTGTTGATGGCTGCATATGGGCTTCTTTTATAGATGCCTAGTTATGCCTATTTCGGTGTTTCTCTTCCTGATCTTCTCTCCTTGCCTACTTATTAATTATTAATAATAATTGTGTGTCTCTCTATTTTCTTTTGGAAAAAAATCTTCCTTATTGAGAGAATTAAAAGATGGTGCGGCACTGTGTTCGGTTGGGGAAGCTAGGATAGCTGACGCTCTGAGTGGGCGCGGCACATGAACATGCATCGATCCGTCTACAGCTGACGCGCTCTCATAAATACTTGCCCAAAAACTGTAGTCCTTCTTTTGTATCTATCTATCGATGGATCGATCGATATACGCTACCGGCCTACCGTTACGTGTTACACATGTGCCCACAGTATTAGCTAGATTCTGTTACCACAAAGAATGTTCACTACTACATACTCCCTCAGTCCCAAAATAGATATCATTCTCGCTCCCCGAAAAACAAATGCCGATAATTATATATTAAAATATATAAATATTTATACTAAGTAATTATTTAAGTCTAGTTTTTTTTTAAAAAAAATGTATTTAGAAATATAAATATTTAACGTATTTTATATAAATTGAGTCAAACTTATGTCACGAAAACCCAAAATGACTTTCTTTCTAGGACAAATGGAGTACTTCATTTTGTTCCTTAAGGCCTAATTATTTGGAAACTCCCATCCCTCTGGGATTCCGGGCTTTTCTTAAGATGAGTAATTCATGAAAATATCATTTTAGTTATCATCTTAGTTGTTGGTGGAGTTTTTCTATCTCTAGGTTTTGCTTCCCCTTGCTTCAAAAGGACCCTAAATCATCATAACCGTGATATATCTCACGTTTGATTTGAAGAACTAATAGCAGATTGATGACGATAGTAGTATTAGTAGTATATTCAGTGGCGGATCTGCCAGGGGGCTGCCGGGGTTCCAGCCCCCCCTACGGCGGCTACGTCCATAGAGCCCCTCTTTAGCCTCTCCATAAATTTTTAGCTATAAGATGATGTTAAAAAAAGTTTGAGGTGAAAGATAATATTATAAAGAGGAGATCTCAGATTTTAATTTTACTAAATAGTTTAAATTTAGCCTCTCCTAAACTTTTATCTTAGATCTGACACTGTGTACGTATATTTTACATGAAATTGATGTTTGACACACGTAGTACGGTGGTAGTTTATCAGCGTATATATATATATATATATATATATATATATATATGTACTCCCTCTATATAGGAAATAGAAGTCATTTTGGACAAGGTTTGAGTCAAACATTGGGAATATAAATCATGAATAACTTTAAAATTATTGAGTTTAGAGATATACAAATCATATAAATAAATTTATCTTGAAAAGTACTTTTATAAAAATATACATATACTACTTTACAATAAATATTTTTGAAGAAACAAGTGGTCAAAGTTATGCTTTGGAGACCGTGTCACTGTCCTAAAGGACTTATGTTTCTTATATGGAGCGAGTATGCACTTCGAAGTTCCGCGAGAGTAGAATACAAAGCAGCAGATTTTTTTTTCACGAAAAAGGTTTCTACAACTACAACTTTCTCTCCTAGCTGGTCTGGCTCCGATCTGGGGCTCTGCAAGCTTTGTTCGCCTTTGGTACCGCAGCAGCTAGAAGAGGAGGAGGGGGAAAAAGAAAAATTGACGGCTGCCACGCCCTCCCTGCAGCCCGCTTCAGGGTGCAGTAACTTTCTGGTCCGTCGCTTTCTTTTTTACTTTTTTTTTTTGCCCATTTTTTGAGAGGAACAAGAGGGCCAGGGAGCCAGCCGCAGCGTAGCAGGTATCCCCGCCTGTGTGCTTTTTTTTGACATGTTTGCATTTGGTTGCATTGGTGCTGCATGCTACACGTCGTGCCCTGCAGCCTCCTGCCTGCTGCTGGTGCATCACTTGGAAGTTTGTAGCTTTATTATTTCTGGACGTGCACGCGCGCCCGGCGTACGTGCGTAGTATGACCATGCATGCATGCAGCATGCATAGCGCTGTAGTAATGATATATTCACTGCACCGGTTCGCGCGCCCGGTAGAAGGCAGCAGCAAAGCAACAAAGTTTCACTGAAAATAGCGGACAGGATCAGCAGTCGGTGAAAAACTTTCTTCAGAGCACTCAGATCCTCCTCCCCTTGGAGTGCAGATCTGAGCTACCAAGAGGACATGGAAAGCTACATTCAGCAGGTTTCTGATCGATGATAAAGTGTGGATAAAAGCTATTGCTAACTGATGAAATTTCCTTGGAAAATGCAATTTTTTGAAGGTTTATTGCTACACGTATACTGTATGTACTCCCAGTACTAGCTAGCTAGTCGATCTGTTTCCCCCTTTAATTTAATTCAATTTAATTCAAATACGATAGGGGAGACCACACGCCAAATAAGATAAGATGCTGGGACTTGGGAGATGAGGATTGAGGACCACATTGACGATGATCGGAAACCAATTTTACACAAGGCTAGCCAGACATCATTATAATTTGAGAAACCGTGTTTACACAAGAGGTGATTAGCCTTAGCATGATTGCACGACGCATTTGTTGATCAATTCCGGCTGCTGTATTGATGATGCAGCAGTGCCGAGCGCGGCCGGGGCAGCGTAGTGTAGATCGAAGAAGGTTTATTTTGTCGTCGTCTAGGCCATCCAGCGCCGGTGGTGCTGCGTGCAGCTCCTCCTCCTCATCATCATCAGTCATCAGCAGCAGTCAGCACCGGCCCCTGTTTGCGTGTATTTTGTTGATTTTCTTTCCCACCTAATGGAGACGTCCACACAAGTGCATTTTGTACTATATAGTCTGGATCACGATCATGCCACTAATTAATGAGATTCTTTTTTTGTTGTTGTTGTTGTTGAGAAACCACTAATGAGCTACCTACGTCTGTGTCTGCTACGTGTGACAGACAAGATGCTGGTATATAGGCCAGCCCACAGTAAAGCAAAGAGGGACAAAATAGTGCTAGCCTGGGTATAGATTTTATGCACATGCTGCATGGTATGCTTACAGTAGGCTAGCTCTAGCTCTAATATATATCAGGGCAAACCTACTTCTAATTTAATTTAATTATGTGTGAAAGGGAAAGTACACTTGGGAAAGTTAAACAAGTGGTGCTGAGTGCTGACATGATCAATCTGCATCTTGTTGTTTAGGGAGTTTGTCTGCAATATGGTACTAATAAGGCGGGGAGAACATGTCGATGTGTATAGTGCTAGGGGCGGGGGGGGGGGGGGGGGGGGGATGTCCAGAGAAATGAGCATTGTTTAATAAGGGCAAGTAACTCAACTTGCTCCAAGCATATATATACATTTGTTGTAATTAATGTAGTTCTAATGTACTACATACGTAGTATGTGTTTATTTTATTTGGAGGCACATGATCGACTAGCTTTGTCTTCATCTGTGTTAACATACCATCCATACGCTCTCTAGTTTGCTATTCTGCAGGATTTGGATATCAATACTTAATTATTATTCTTTTCGATCGTGGCAGTTTATAATTGTGATTAGACGTTGAATGAAGACAAAGTGCATGCAGAGATGAGAACCACTTTAATTATGTCGCCACTCGTATGCAACAAAATAAAAATCACAAAAATACGTGCTTGTACTAATAATCATCAAAGGGATGACACGCGCGCGCATAGAAATATTTCAATCTGTGATTAGACCTTTCATAGTATCCACGATGGTGTTATCTTGTTTTTCTACAAAACTTTGCTTTACATTTAATCATCAATAATGTGCAATCGGGTTCTTATAATTTAACAAATAATATTATATTTAGAACACCAGCCACTACTGGATTCATTTTTTTTTACTGAGGGCTCTTTAATGGCAAAGTCTTGGTCGAGTGCCACGATCCTCGGCAAAGTTTTAGCTCTCGATAAAGATAAAAATGAAAAAAAAATCAAAAATAATAGATTAGTTTTTTAAATTGGAGGAGGGACCCATTATTTTTTTCTAGAATTTTAGCATATTTTACGGATTTTAGCATACTTTGCGGTGGTGAGAATTCAAACTTGAAACCTCTCTCAGCTCACACGGTTTCTGCCTTAACCACTACACTACACCATCATACTCATATATATATATATATATATAGTTATATATATATATATATAGTTTTACTTCCTCATATATTATATCAAATTGAGTAAATTGTTTTTTTGCGACCCTAAATAAATTTAAATAAAAAATTGTCAACCACATAGTTGCATAACTTTTCGAGATCTACAAACTTTATTTTGGGTGTTTTCCCATCTGAGGTCATTTAAAAAATTCGTATTTAAATTTTTGAAATTCAAACGTAGGTTTAGCATGACAAGATGAACTCAAATAAAAAAGTTGTCAACTACAAAGTTTCATAACTTTTCAAGATTTACAAACTTTATTTTGGGTGTTTTTCTATCCGAGGTCATTTAAAAAATTTGTATTTTAAATTTTTAAAATTCAAACATAGGTTTAGCATGGCAAGATGAACTTAAATGAAAAAGTTGTCAGCTACAAAGTTTCGTAACTTTTTTAGTTCTATAAACTTTATTTTGGACCAAGGTCATTTAAAAAAATATATTTTGAATTTTTTAATCAAACGTAGTTTTAGCATGGCAAGATGAACTCAAATGAAAAAATTGCCAACTACAATATTTCATAACTTCTCAAGATCTATAAACTTTATTTTGGATGTTAGGTCATTTATTCATCCGACATGATGGTTCTAACATTGTTCACAAATCTTATATATCTCTATAGTTGTTTCAAAAAAATTGCTAGAGACATATAGATTTTGTGAACAACATTAATGTTCGATTTGTCATATACAAAAATGACCAATATAAACTATGTAGATCTTAAAAAATTATACAACTTTATAGTAGAAAACTTTTTCATTTGGGTCAATTTAGTGCTTCAAAATGTATTTTTAAAAATTTCTTTGCCGAAGGCCTTTCTTTTGCGCCTCAGTAAAAAATGTCTCAACAAAGCCTTCACCAAGTGTCAGGTGGTTACTCGGCACAAAAACAGCGAACATTATGTGATGGCCTCTTTACCGAGTGCTGACGTAGCCGGTGTGTATATATACCGCATTGGCCTCCTCACATGGACACTGCCCGAAACTCTGAGCACACGCCAGCTCTAACTACAGTTCTGTTCTGACGAGCAAATGCGGCATATATTGTCGTCTACCAGACGTATACTGTAGATTTTATATACTTCCAATAAAAGACTTTGCAAAGAAAAGGGGAAGAGCCATTTTCCAAGGGCAACGAAATTCAGTGGCGAGCAGTGAGAGAGTTGGTTAAATATTCTGTCCCTGAATAAAGCCGACGTGAGCAAATCGCAGCTGTAGTAACTAACAAAGATGCGTAGGTCCAACCACCTGTGTGCTCTCGGCATCCATCATCGTCTGCGCCATTTTTTTTCTCTTCTGTTTATTAGTTTCTGCAAGTTGCCGCCACTCGATCGATCCGTGTCGTCAGCGTCGCGTCCAGGCCGCCGGGGCTGCGTCATTGCATAACTCTACCACGGCTCTGGCGCGGAAGGCCGGAAACCGATCGAAATCATCTGCTTCCGCTAGAAAACAACGCAACGATTTCTTCCCCCCACCGATCGGCGGCGGCGCAGAAAGTATCCGCGCCCGCCGGGAAACGGCCAAGACAGAGACGTACACGTAGGCGTGCCCCGAGCTATCTACCCGGTTTTGAGATTTCGTCATCGGCATCGGTTGAATAAATCCACGGTTTCGAGGAGGGCGTACGTGAGGACGTTGAACCGCCGGGATGACGACGGCCATGGCCGAGACGCCCGCGGCAGCAGCTGTTAGAAATAGCTACGCCCTCCTTGAATAAATAGATTTTTAGAGTTGTCCTAAGTCAAACTTTTAAAACTTTGACCAAATTTTTAGAATAATACGTATGATATCAAATTAGTATCATTAGATACATCATAGAATATATTTTCATAATATGTTCATTTTATATTATACATTTTTTTACTCTTTTTTATAAAGTTGGTCAAACTTTAAAAAGTTTGACCGGCACGGATTCTAGGAATCCATTTATTCAGGGATATATAAACTAATAATTAGCAGTAGTATGAGAATGGGGTTATTCCACTGAATTTGAAAAATAGACTCACGATGCATCACCTCATTTAGGGCTTATTCGTTTGATCCCAAACCCAAGGCGGTTAGAAGGGATGATTGAGAGAGGGATTATTCAATCACCCCCTACAAGTCAAAATCCTCCACTATCCTCTCCAATCCCTCTCATGTCAAGATCAAACGTCAAGGCCTTGGAAAGGGTTGGTTTCCCAATTCACACTCTAAAAGACTATATAAGTAATAAACACGAAACTTGAAATAACGAATTATGCTTTAGAAAGGAATGAAAAACTAAATGAAGGGTCAATATGAAACATAATCAGTAAAACTAAAATTGGAATAAACTATTAAAACATATAGTAGTTTGATCTCCAAATGATTTGAAAAAGGAAAAAAAAAAACTAAACAACTAGTTCATATAAACTATAGTTAGTAAATATCTAAATTAAGTAATATTTACAAAAAAAAAACTAATCTGACTTTCATACGTTGGAAAAGGCACCTAATAAAAATATTGTATTACTAACTAAAGTTAAATTAAATAATATTTAATCATGATTTTCGTGAACTTTTAAATTGTTGGAACAAAGGGAGCATATTTAACTTAATAGAAAAATATTGTAGATTTTAGTATGCATATTTATTAGAGATTTTAGTAAATTGGATAATATTTATTCATGATAGATCTAACAGTTAAATAATATTTATTCATGATTTTCGGGAACTTTTAAATTGTTGGAACAAAGGGAGCATATTTAACTTTAGAAAAATATTGTAGATTTTAGTATGCATATTTATTAGAGATTTTAGTAAATTAATATTTATATTCTTCTTTGATTAATTTCCCAATCGTACAAACGACAGGACAATAAGTTCCCGAAAACAACCGTCCATGTCGGCAACAGGGCCTGGAGTTATAGTGTCTGTTGACATTACGGGTGTGTTTAGATGTATTCATTTTGTAAAATAAAACATTATAGCACTTTCGTTGTTATTTGACAAACTTTGTCCAAATATGGACCAACTAGACTCAAAAGATTCGTCTCGACATGTAGATACTAAAAGTACAATTAGTTATTTTTTTACCTATATTTAATGCTCCATGCATACGTCCAAACATTGATGTGATAGTTGATGTGATAGAAATTTTTGCAAAACTGGATCAACTAAACAGGGCCTACATGTACCGTATGTCGTCGATCCCGGAACTGAAGGTCAAATCCGCATTTATATACTTTATTTAATATACGGAATTCTTACTGGACGGAGTACTTTCTAACAGAATTTGACTTCGATCTGAACAAGAAAAATCCAAAGGTAAGGATCCCAATGATCACCACCTCATCAGTTATGTTTTCTGGGTCGACAGTTGCGCAACCTAAGGGATTTTGAATGATATGATTATTATATAATGGCCTCCTGAAAGTTTTGACAGTAGTTTTACTTTTTTTTTCTAAAAAAGTTGTAAATACACTGCTTGCTGCTAATTCTCTTAGAGCAACTCCAACAGATTTTCTATATTCTTCCTAAATGCTACGAATAGAGATTTTAGCGAAAAATTACACTTCAACAACTTATCTAAATGATTGTCCAAATATAGTCATCTTCTGTTTCGGATTTTTCGCTAGTCAAAAATAGAAAACGAGAATAGCTCTCTAGACTATATGCAAGATATAGAAAAGCTGTTAGATTACAAAGATATAGAAAATGATTTTTATGCAAATGACTCTCTAAAGATGGTTTAGAGAACGAGATTTAGAAAGACTCTTGGAGATGCTCTTAGATCCTTTTTCGTTTAAAAAAAACAAACACTTTTCAAAATGAATTCTATCATTGGCTCAGCTTCACTCGGTAGGACGAAATATGAATACTGTACATCTCTAATTTAGGTCATCGATCAGGCCCTCGAACATAAATCATAATTAAAGAATATTTAGATGAACTGCTAGATCAATGCATATATATAGGTTAACGGCTAATAACCTGTTAAATATATGTCCGTACTATATTTGTCTCTTGGGTTGGACCCACTTTGTCAGACACAAGTTAGATATGCATCATGATCCCTCACATGCATGGCCATGGCCTTGCGGTTCGTACTTGGCAGTACTAGATTTCTTTGTCTCGTGATGATGTTTCAAGACATCTTACAATGATTGGAGCTGATGAGCAAGGATCTTCGTTAGTTATGCCTTGATTTTTTCTGTATTTTCCTGTTTTGTACGCATGTATAGGGTGTGGTTGGACTTGGACACGGATCAGGACATGTATCGGAGTACTCCGTATGAGGACTGAGGTGTTGTTTGGATGCATTCGCATTCACCTCAGTCTATGTGCTAAAGCAAATTATTAGAATAGGGATTAGTTAATTTTTCACCCTAACCCACTCAAATATACATGACATGAATACTGAGTGTAGTCAAACTGTCAGGTGTATTACTCTATTTGAGTACAAACTGAAACTATCACATAGAGTTGGATCTCGAGTTGTATTAGGACTAGAGAATTGGTTGAATTATATTTATTTGTCACTACTAGAGAACAGACCTTTGGACGATTTGCAAAATCAGCTTTAGTCACGGAAAAATTTGCGTCCGGGACTAGAAAGGACTTTAAGTTCCCCTGCCCAACGGCTCATTTGTCAGAGGGACCTTTAGTCCCGGTTGGTGTCACCAACCGGGGCTAAAAGAGCAATACTCCCTCGGATGCATGGAAAACTCAAACAGAGAGGAATTTGCGGAGGTTCTTCGTAAACCAAAGGGACAAAAGATATATACTATTCCCCTACAACTTTAGGTGAGTTTTGTTATCATATGCACATTTTATTATAGGTTGACATAAAGATATATGTGTTGACTTATAAATATAAATGCAGTTTTCACTGGATACTAATTGTGATCGATCTCTACGAAAGTCGTTTGCTAATCTATGACTCTCTGAGAAAACCACAAGAAGATTACCAAGATATGATAGATATTATCAAAGGGTAAATGTGATCTTTAAATATTTATTCCTGCTCTTTAACTCTGCAATAGTTAATTAACGATCCAATTATATATATTGTGCAGGGTTTGGGCTTGGTTTGTTCAGAAACACCGTCCGGCTCTGAAAGCGCAACTTCCTGATCCTCTACGACTAAATGTAAGTTGTACTACCTCCCCGCCTCTTTACCTTCATTAGCATCACTCAGCAGATGTACGCTCAGCCGAGAGTAATCTTTTTATATCTTGTACAGTGGGTTCTACGGCAGTCACCGGGAAACAATTTATGTGCGTACTATGTTTGCGAGTTCCTAACGGTGTATGAAAAAAGAACTCCTCTACAGAGTCAGCAAGTACGTAACATGTAAATGAATTTATTTCATTTTTTTTTGCTTTTACATAAATATTATGTATGCTAATACTTTCTTTTTCTTTTAATCCAAATTGAAGGAGACATGGTTGAAGAATCAGGTGATGGATAAGGTCCGCCTCAAAGCAATTCAAGAGACCATCGCGGGCTTCATTAATGACCATGTCCTTAAGTCTGGCACCGAGTATTGGTTTAACAAAGATGAACCAATGAAGCCAAACCAAGACGAACACTTGTATGACCTCTAAGTCTGGAACAATATTTGTGTTGTAAATATCAAGTTAAGGATGCATGATGGATAATGTTGTATATTTTATGTACATATGTATAGCTCGATCTATAATATATATAGTTTCATATTTCATTTGTGTGTAATTGTAAATTTTATGTGTTTATATATATTTATTAGCAGCGAAGAATATGTATTTGAAACCCTAATGGAATATATTAGCAACGAAGAATATATATTAGAAACCCTAATGTAATTGTAAAACCGAAAGCAATAACCAATTGAAAAGAAAAGAAAAAAGAAAAAAGAAGCGGCCTCTTTAGCCCCGGTTGGTAATACCAACTGGGACTAAAGAAGCCAGCAACCGTGGCTCGGCTAGAGACCTCTTTAGTCCCGGTTGGAGGTCCCCCTTTAGCCCCGGGCGAGGGAACCGGGGCTAAAGGTCGGGCCTTTAGTCCCTATTCCTTAGCCCCGGCTCCATGCCCGGGGCTAAAGGCCCCTTCTCCAGTAGTGTGTAGTCCTTCTGGATAACCAAAAAGAAAATCTTTGCTAAACCTGGATTATGAATTTTATTTACAAACTCATTGGTACCGGTTTTCTCCAAGATTATTGGGCCAGTCTCAATTAAACTTTTATAAAGTTTTATACATATTAAATACACTAACATGCACTACTACAGGAAGGGGCTTTAGCCCCGGTTGGGAATGTCTTATGCTTTAGTCTCGGGTGCTTTCAATCGGGGCTAGCACTCCGGGAGTGAAGGTCTCATGCTTTTGTCCCGGGTGCTTTCAACCGGGGCTAAATGCGTTTGTGAGATTCGAACTCAGCACCTCTCGCCTCACGCACGCTTACCAACTCAGCTACATAACCCACGTGATATAGTTCTGGACGTTTTCCTTTTAGTCTCGGTTGGTAACTAATCCTGGACGCAATTTTTTGCCGACACTAAAACCCAGTTGATAGATCGTCCAAAGGCACGTTCTCTAGTAGTGATGGTACTATATTAATAAATATAAAGATAATATAATTTTTATGAGAGTAGAGAGAGTTTTATGGGGATCAAATCCTTCTACACTGTTTTCAGAATCTAAGTACATTGAAAACTAGAAGATCAAATCTCTACTGAGATTGCCTTTATGAGTATAACGTTTTGTCAATTAGTTCAAGAACAGGACTTGGTTGTGCATACAAAATTACAGTTGTGACGTCTTTCTATTTGATCTTTTTTTACTGGAACATCGTGTATCTGGGGTTCTTATTTCTGTTCATAGATCGAGAGTATTTCATCTCGTAAGTGGTTGTAATGGAAGATATATAGCTGATGGCTCTTGTATACTCACTCGCACATCTTTTGCCACATCTATCATTTATCCATTTTGTTAGCATATTCGACTCCTTTTCCTTTCAATTGTTATTTTCAGACTAGGCCCTGTTGGTTGAGCTACTCTCTTGCTTTTAATCCGTACCAATCAGCCATAGAATAGTATTTTTCTCACGCAAAAAAAAAACAGTCGTATCAATCACCCAAAATAGCTTGTTCTGTGAATATTTTTTATGGGAGATGTGCTAGATACTCCCTCCGTCCACGAAAGAATCAATTCCTAGAGTTGTCTTAAGTCAAAAAATTTAAACTTTGACCAAATTTTTAGAAAAAACTATCAAGATTGATGATACCAAATTCACATCATTAGATATATCTTCGAATATATTTTCATAATATGTCCATTTTATATCATAGATGTTATTACTATTTTCTATAAAGTTAGTCAAAGTTAAAAAATTGACTGGCACGGATTCTAGGAATTGATTCTTTCGTGGACAGAGGGAGTACAATGTTGTGAAAGATGTTGACCGACCTATTTTATTTTAGGGAACGTATGCTATGCAAACTAGACTTCTGTGCAAACTATGCAAACTCAAATCAAGACCACAAGAATCTAATCTGATGGCTGATAATTTTAGTACTCAAACCCCTCCACTCATGAGGTGTTTTGCAACAGCCGGATAGGATGTGTGAGGGGGTTTGAGTGCTAAAATTAACAGCCATCGGATTAGATTTATGTGGTCTTAATTAAAGTTTGCATAGTTTGCACAAGAGTCTAGTTTGTATAACATACGTACCTTTATTTTATATAGTCTGGCAGATAAATGTTGCGTCTGAAAATTAAGACACTGATTGCGATCGATGCGTGGCATAATTGAATGAGACTCTATTCAATTATGCGTTATCTTGGTCATTGCGCTATATATGATTCTGCTTCCCTGTTACATTGATGTTACATTGTTGCATAAATGTTACTACTCCGATGATCCATATTTGATTAGTGGCCGGTCCTCTTTTTAATTTAGCAGGTTTATTCCAACTTAACTTTGTGCGGTTATAATTGTTTATCATGACTGTTCTTGGGCTACAGATATATCGACTCAAGAACAAGTACAAAACACTAGGTTAGATAAAAAAAAAGTATATATACAAAAACCATGGTTGTTAGCCTATATCATGGGTGCACAAACAATTGTGTACCATCATATCTGACATTTTAAAAACTTGTACTAGAGCACAAGTGCGCACACATGCATATATCGTGAATGATTACAATAGATTAGATAGACATATCCTTTTGTTTTAAGAATTGCACGATACAACGCAGACGCTCACGAGCATGCACGCAAACTGTACCTCTATGAGCTTCTACGAAGACTGAGCGGACAAATCTTCGAAACTGATAGTCACTAAACGTCTCACTGTTGACGCTACTAATGAAAACACAATGATGTTAAATCCTAGAATAGCTGTTCGATCTCAAGAGAAGTCGAACCCCACTACAGGCTGGACGCTCTCTGCTCTGAAATATATAAAGTATTCAAGAATTCAAAAGTTATCCCAATAATTATGAATCCTAGGTGAAGTGAACTCCAACTCAACTGAAATAGTGTTCACATGATTACCTACCGTTAATGTATATCATCCACCCAGATATGGTAATCACAATACCTTAACGGAGGGTCACACACACCATTTGTTTGAATCTACCCTATAATATCTTCTAGAGATTTTTTTTAGGATGCATTATGTTTTAGAATGGATGGACTAGTCCCACTAAAAGAAATATAGGCCACGCTAAAGAGACACACAGATTTAAGTTGCTAAAGAACCATGACGAACGAGTAAGGTAACACAAAAATATCAGCAAAAGAAAAGAATCAGAAGAAAATGCTAGAGGGGAAAAAAATACCATGGTCCATGGATAAAAAACCTTTTTTCTCATTTATTTATTTTTGTTTGTTCAATAGAGAAAAGTACATACTATACGCCAACTCGGTGGCTCATTGTTGTGCTTGTATGGCGTCGGCCACCGAGCGATGCTCTTTTTGGCTTGACGAAATTCCGGTTTGGTTAACTGAACTCGTGGTCGCTGATTGTAATCTTGCCATTAATGAATGAAACTCTGTGATGCTAAAAAAAAAATCTAGGGCTAGCGGAAGAAGCCACGCTTTAATTTTGCATGGTGGACAGTTGATTAGTAGTGTGCTCCGTATACGACAAGCGATATGTTGGCATCCGGAGGTCAATCATCCTCCACAGTCACAGGCGCAGCACCGGTTGGAGATCCGGCAGATCCTTCGTTTTTAATTGATCGTCACCGCCGGTGGAGTGGAGTGGAGTGGATATCGCAGATGCAGACAAAAGAAGGGCCTAAAATGTGCTGCTCATCAGTCATCACGCGCGGGAGCACATAATAACCCACATGATCATCGATCGGATCTATATTCCTCTCGCTCGCTCGCTCGCTGCTTGTAATTAATCGAGGCACTGCACGGGCGATCTCAAAGTTCACGGCCTAACAGTGCGAAATTAATCTGCACGGATATGGACGGACGGGCCGATCTGCCGATGAGCTCGACCGGCCGGCCGCCGGTGCAAGCAACCGATCGACGGCGGCGGGTAGACAGGGACGGCGCGCAAGCCAGCAGAGCACGCGGTGCTTGATCGATCGGCGACTACTGGTTTGGTCGAAACCGGAGGCCGGCTGGCTGGCATGGCAGCTCATCAGATCAGACGACGGCGACCGGTCCATCCAAGAACCGCGCGCGCGTAGTATTCAAGTACGTACGGAGTATTCAAATACGCCCGCGCTACAGCTCCAGCTCCAGCCACCAGCAGCCCAACCGATCCGCGCTCGCGACAGTTCAGGCGGGTAGTACATGCAGATGCAGTGCACCCACCACCACACCAGGAGCAGGAGGCGAAGCTGCTGAGACTGAGATCTGATGAGAGAGGCCTCCGCATCTTGACACACGTCGCGCGATCTGTGTTGATAGATAGATAGATGGGAGCATCGGAAGAACAGTGACCCCTCCATCCATATCCATCCACAGAAGAGGCCGGAGGAGGAGGAGGAGGAGGCTACGTGCAGTGAACAATGTGGACACATCCATGGAGTATTAGTATATTAGCTCACCTAAGACAAACTGGTGGTGTTCTTAGATTACGTGTGTTGATTAGTGAAGGCAAGTACGCACTAATAATGCTATGATAGTCTGGTAGGTTCTCTAATTCCTCGTCCCACGTCTCTGGCTGGCGTCCGTCGCCCATTGGGCGGGGGAGCTGATCTGAGGGAGTGGTTGTTTGGTGAGATCCTCATCGCGTGGCAAGAGCGCGCGTAACGCCAAATCTCGCTCCTGTGCGTCCTGTAATGCCAATTCATGGTGTCAAAGCGAGGTTGTTAAGGGAGCCTGTCACTTGTGCCAAATCTCGCAACATGGTATATTTTGTTTTGGGGTGGAAAGGCTGGGGAAGCAAGATACTCCATTCTCGATCGATGACCGCTCTGAAAATCATATCTCGGGTTGTTGTTTTGTTAAATAAATTGTCGTCAGTCGCCGGCCAGTAGTATCGTACTATACAGTGTTATATATACACGGTTCCCCAGAGAGTGCCGGAACCACTTGATTCTGATCCCAGCAGGAGCAGGTAGCCTGAAATGGATCATTCGTGTATTTCTGAGACGATCCGAGAATGCAACATGGCAGGGATATTATACATATAGGAATAGTGTAATTTTTTTTCTTCGTACTCGCCATCGACCTATCTACAACTTGCTCGAATTATAAGCAGTACACTACGTAGTCCGTACTTACATCTTATTTGGTTGGTGGACGAATTTTTTTTTGAATAACACATGAAATATTTCGGCACTAATTTAGTCTATTAAAAATAGACTCATAAAAAAATAAACTATATATTCCATCTAGAAACCATGAGAAAAATTTATTAAGACTAATTAATCCTTAATTTTATTATTACATATTTATTGTAGCACAATATTAACAAATTATGAACTAATTACACTTAAAAAAACATCTCGTAAAATTATCGTAATCTATATAATTATAAGTTTTTTAGTTTATATTTAATACTCCATGAATTTGTCTAAATATCCAATGTGGTGTGTGAAAAGTTTTTGAGACGGCAACTAAATATGAGCTAATTACTCCATGCATGTGTCCAACTATCAACTAATTACTGTAGCATGCTTGTTTTCAACCATGCTCCGAATGTACAATCATTGCGCCTGTTTCTCCAACCAGAACCAGAACCAGAACCAGAACGAGTCGGTCGGTCCGGATTTGAAAAACGGGGGTGTCGTACAGTACGTGTTCTATATGGTGGTTCAGTACACCACTGCATGCGAGATGCGCGCAAATCCCCGCCATTTATGCTCGCTGATCCTGCGATCGCAACTCGTGCTAATTACTCCTCGCGGCACGGCCGGGGCCGGGGCCGGCTGTAGAACACACACCGATCGGGCAGGTGTCCTGCGCGTGTCACCATGCCGGCCCGTTAGGACTCGGGAGGCCAAGCAGCTGCTGCTGCTGCTGTACGTCGCTGTCACGTACGCATGGTCCCGGCCGGGAGGGACACACGGACCAGATGCTAGCTGTCTCAAGGCTAGCTAGCTCCATCTACTGGCTGGTAGTAACTGGAGTGTACTGAGCCTATGTTGATAAAATAAATAACTAATTATATAGATTAGTTGTAAATTACGAGATAAAATCTTTTAAGTCTAGTTAGCATATGATTAAACAATATTTGTCCAATACAAACGAAATTGCTACAGTAACAAATTTTTCAACTTGTTTTTTTCATCTAAACAAGGCCCGCCTACTCCTACTACAGATAAGATAACCGTCTTGTGCAGACAAAAACCTTATCGGAATCGGGGCATGATCCATCTATCCATGCGACTGTTACCATTGATCCGGGGTGTAGCAACAGTAATTCGCCGAGCTAGCTACTAGCTGCTAGCTCGAGGTCCATTGATCGATAGGTAACGCTGCATATGGCGGTGGACCACACGAGAACACACACAGGCACACTCGGGGGCGGTCGGGCCAGGAGGAGGCGACGGCGTTGCGAGCCCAGTCCAAGACCAAGCGCGCTCTGCCGTGATACATGCCGCCGCCATACCACTCTGCGTCGGCGGGCGCGCGCACGAACGCACCCGAACAGCGCTTCTGACGACGGACAGCAGAGAAGCCCCGCGCTAGGGGGCCGGGACGCCGGGCCTTCGTTCTGATTCGCCTTGGCAAGATCATCCCCGCCCGGGGAGGCAGATCTTATCTCATGCGGCCCGACACATCTCGCTGCTCCTGTAGCAAGCAAGCTAGGCTGGGCGAAGCGTACAGCTCGATCCATTATCATCCATCGGGATCGGGCACGGGCGCACGGCCACTCTGCCCCAGCGCGCTGCGGCCCCATTTTTACTGGATCGGTATGGACGCACACCCCCGCTGCCCGGCCCCCGGCGCCCCTGCCGATCCTCGCGTGCCGGTGCCGTGTCCGCGCGCGGGAGGGCTGCGGGAGATGGGCGCCCGCGCACGGCGTGCGGCCGCGGTCGCCGCGCGTCACGTCCCTTTCGCGCCCGGACCACCGAGAGGCAGAGCCCGCCGCTGGTCACACGGCCCCCAATTATGCCCGACCGACCCGTCAGTTCAACGTACGCGCGCCTACGCGCCTGCCGCCTTCCTCGCCCCATGGCTCCAAAGCCGGACACTGTGCATGCACGCAGCGCTGTCCCAAGCCCGGCCGCCTCAACCTCAACGCTGCGCTGGCTCCCGCCCGCGTCGCCGTCGCTCTGGCATGCAGACGCAGTGGTCGCCGGCCGTCGCCGTCGCGGGAATCCCGTTTGCCGGCAGGGGGGGGGGGGGGGGGGGGGGGGGCGCTTCTGCGCCACAGGTTTTGTTTCGCCCGCCCATAGAGGCGCGCGGGCGCATCGACCCACTACCTTCTTCTTTTCATCTTTTGGCCTTGCCGGCCCGATAACGATCGATCAACACGACATCGGGACGTGTCCCGCGGCCTGGATGCGCGACCGAATTGATGCGCCAACCTCTCCCGGCCCGCTCTGCGCTTAGCTTCCCCCACGGTTTCTCCATTGATGCGGACCTGAGGAGCGAGCGAGTGTGGGTACAGTGCCGAGCCTCGGAATAGATAGATAGCCAGCTTGGGTTGTTCTGTCAGTGCGGGCGGCCACCCATGAGGCCACTGGCTCCCAAATTGCCTGCCTGCCTGCCTGCCCTCCCTTTCTTCTAGCATCTTCTTCTGGATAGGTGAAACTTGACGCGGAGATATGTGATCGATGGAACAATAATCTGTTGCATTGCATGGCCCTGTGTACGGTTACGGCGCAGCGTAACCATCGTCAAGGGTTAATAAAGCATCCGGCACATTCATCCGTGCCATATGCCGCGCGCGCGCGGACTTGCTACGCGTCGTGCCGACCTTCTCGTAATAAATTCCGCGTTGACTGTTTTCCCTCTATGAACAGGGTCGTTGCATCTGGAGAACAGGTCCAACAGGGATGCATGGATGATTAGCACTTGTAGCAGCCAGCTGAAAGTCGGCGCAGCCGTGCAGGTGCGCAACTGACCTGACGTAACATTCATCCGCCGAATTCAAGATCAACAACAATATCCTTTGGCTTACTCCTGTGTTCCAAATTATATATGTTACTCCAGCTTTTGTTCTAAAGTTGAAGTTTCAAATTGTAAATAAGATTATAGAAAATACGTGAACATATGTATAAAATACTAATTAGAGTATTAAATGAAGATTCTATAAGTCTCGTTTGGAGGTGAGAGACGGGGTTCGTTTCAGGTGAATCACCAGAAACGGCTCCAAACAAACAAAAAAAAAAACTATTGTATCCGTAACAGTATCGTTCCGCACTTCTTTCAGCAATGTTGGAATTAGTGAAAGGCAATTTCACACATACTCCCTCCGTCCCAAAATATTGGTCGTTTTCAGTTTCTGTGCCACAAGTTTGACTCGATTTATAGAAAATACGTGTAATATTTATATCTTTAAATAAATTTGTTAAAAAACTAAATTCAAAGATCTTTCCGATAATACTAATTAGGATACTAATCGATAAGGTTTAGGGTTTATAAAAATTGCCGGCATTTGTTTCTCAGGAAGCGAAAGCGACAGATATTTTAGGACGGAGGGAGTACCTATAAATGTCATTATGGTTTCTTCGCCTCATCTATGTTCTATAGAAATGTCATTATTGTTCTATAGAAATGTTATTATGGGTTGTTCTTTGCCTCATCTATGTTCTAGCAATGGTATCTTTTTCGGTTATAATCTTTTTAGTGCAACGAGCCTAGCATTTAAGTTGTTCTTGGCCTAAAAAAGTTAGAAACGCAAAATATTTTTAATATGATTTTTAAAGAAAATATACATTGTCATGCGAATCGGAATCTAACGTACCATTCATCACCTGAAACGTTCTTGAGAGAATCTAGATCCAAAATGTTTGACCGGGGCTAGCAATCCAGACGGGTGCTCCCAACCGGGGCTAAAGGCTCCCACGAAAAAAATAAATGTACATCTGAGATTCGAACTCAGCACATCTCGCCTCACGCACACTTACCAACTCGGCTACACAACCCATACGATATAATTTAGGACGTTTTCTTTTTGAATTCACTCGTGAAGGACCTTTAGTTCCAGTTGGTAACACCAACCGAGACTAAAAGGACCTTTAGTCCTTGTTGGTAACAACAACCGGGGCTAAAAGGTCACCCTTTAATCTCGGTTGGTATTGCCAACCGGGACTAAAGGTTGGGGGATTACCAACCGAGACTAAAAGTCTTTAGTCCCGGACGCAATTTTTTACCGAGACTAAAGCCCAGTTGATAGATCGTCCAAAGGTCTGTTCTGTTGTAGTGGATAATCTAGATCCATACCGAACGCAGCCTAAGTCTCAGTATGGTTGAATTTAATAATCATTTGCCATAATTGTAACTGGATCTATCGTGGGGTTCCGGTCTTATTAATGGTAAGCTAGATCGGTGTGTATGAAATCCCCACCAAATTGGGAGTTTCCTCTACATGACAAAAGATCAGACCAATTTTCTCACCATATATGTGGTACTACTGCCTTAGAAAACGAACAAAGGAAGAACACACAATGATAATAATTTTTTGATTGGTTGTAGGTGCTAAACAACTTCTAGTATGAGCACTTGTGTATAAAAAAACCCTTATGAGTCATACATATGATATTTCAATAAATACTTCAAAAAGATCGAACCAGTAGATCTCAAGATTACGAGAGTTTAGAAATTTTACAGAGTGAGTTTAGAAATTATGAGATTAATTAAAAAACAAGAACCTATATCATTGAATTTTATGGTGATCTAACAATCTAGATAACCTAAGAAATATGTCGGCTAAGATGATCTAAAAATTAAGAAATTAGTTAGAAAAAGAAATTAAACCTAAATCATTGGGCTTTATATTGATCTACTGGTCTAGATTAACCCAAATAATCCCGTTAAAATTAGAATGTGAGGTGTTTTTGCACGGAGTCCGATTGCAAATCGAATTGAAACTCTGAAAGGTCCTTGTTTGGTTTTGGTAATTGAGTGACAACCTAGGTGAACTAATATGTGTTTAAGTAAAATACACAGGAGATTAGTTCACAGGTGAATGAGCAATGAAGGAGCTTATTGCATATGAGACATGACATGGAGTCATATGGCTAAGGTGGTAAAGATCAAGGCAAGTCTTGGCTTGCTGGACCGGTTGTGAAGGTGAAGGGCAAGTTGGAGGCTTTGAAGCCGTTGGTACCGAGTGTCGGGAGGCTTGAGCAAAGACTTGGCGCTGATGGACCAAAGCAATGGTGAAGAGCAAGTGAGGTCAAGATCGATGAACCTTGGAGGCCATGTGATGATATGAAGTGGATCATATCATTTGATCAAGATTGGTGCATGTGTTGCATCAACTTTGGAGGAGTTGAAATGGAATGCGCAAGGCAAAGGTATATTTGTAGGACATTTCATTTCACCGGTCTAAGTTGAGTAGAGAAGTGCTTGACCGGGTTTAGGATAGATAGCCGTACTATAAAGAGGAGAAATCTTTAGTTGCAACGGTTATCTAGTGCCACTAAGTGTGAGTTTCATTTGCATACGCATAGCGCTTAGTGACTTGGTGTGAGTAACCCTGAAAATTCCTTGTGAAAATGCTAACTTAAGTGCTCAATTTACTTTGGAATACCTTGGTAAAGTTAGCACTTAAAAAGGGTGAAATTAGAGAAGGAAAGAGCAGTTGCTGCTGCCCAGCAAGAATTTCTTGTTAACAAAGTTGAAATTACCGGCAAGAGGTGCTCTGTCTTGAGCTAATTTCAACAAGCTTTTTTCGTTGGGTTAACAAGAAATTCTTGTTGAGAGTGTGGTCTGGTCCGTTTTGGACTGGTCCGTTTTGGACTAGTCCGTTCCAGCCATATAGAAAGAGTGCGGTCTGGTCCGTTTTGGACAGTGGTCCGTTTTGGACACTGGTCCGTTTTGGACTCTGGTCTGTTTCGGCCATAGGGAGAGAGAGTGTGGCGTGAGAAAAAGAGCCTCAACAAGCAATTTTTCTCTCCCTCACAAGAATTTCTTGTTGAGGGGGGACAAGGTTGCATGTGTGTGTCAGTGAGAGAGAGAAAGCTCTCAACCGGCAATTATTTGCATCCCTCACAAGAATTTCTTGTTGAGCTCAGTTCTAGCCGTTGCGGGGAGCGTGTGAGTGCAGCTGGCTGGCTTGTTACCGTTGGGGGGTCTGGCCGAAGAGATAAGGTAGTGCCTTTCCCCTCCTTTCTGGTTGCTGAGAAGTTTTTCCCCATTCTTGCTCTTGGTGAGCTAGGGTTCATCCCTCTCCTTCTCTCCATTGCTATGAGCTGAAATTTCTTGGAGAGATTGAGTGCCCTGTGTGGGTGTAGATGAGAGATTGAAGATCCACCTTCTCCCCTTCCTCTCCCTCTCAAGCTTGGTGCTAATTTGAGTGAGGGATTGAGAGCCTAGTGTGTGTGCATTTTAGGATTTGCATTTGGTGGCACTAGGAAATCTTTGTGATTGGGGATTTCTTATTACTCTTGGTGATTGCCATCACCTAGACGGCTTGGTGGATTGTGTCTCCGTTGTGAAGCCCACGTGGTGATTGTGTGTGGCTCCGAAGAAGGATTTGTGAGGGGTGTTGTGCTCGCCCCGCGGGGATCGCGAAGAGCAACTCTAGTGGATTGCGCATGTCATTGAGTTACCCTCACTTGTGGGTGAGTTCTTGCGGCGCTCGAGTGTCGAGCTAAGTGTGGTGCCTATTAGCCGCCGAACTACCAAGTGTGTGGTCGACACAACAGGGACTAGATTGGTGGCAACCAAGTGAACCTCGGGAGAAAAATCACCGTGTCAACTTCGTGTTCATCTTCTCGGTGGTTTGCAAACTCCATTCTCTAGCTTGTATTTATTTGTTCATATACTTGTGCTAGTGTAGATTGTTCTTATGCTTCTAGTTGGCTTGTGTAGCTTGCTAGTTACCTTCCTTGCTTGTGTAGCATAGAAGTTGATCCCGTGAGTGACTAGTTGACTTGTAGTCTTGCTAGTCATATTGCTTAGTTTGTGTAGCTAAGTTGAGCTCTCTAATTTGGCTTGTGTGGCCTTGTTATTGAGCATTGGTAGTGAGCTTAGGCTTTGTACTTTTGCTTAGTGGCAAGTGTAGGAGCTCCCCGATTGATTGAGTACTAGTTGCTTAGGTTTGTGTAACCTTGCAAGCTAGAATTGTTTAGGTGAGCTTTTGCTAGTCCAGCACCTTATTTGCTTTGTTTAGGATCTTTGTAAGGTGCTTGAGAGTATAGGTAGAGGGGTGTAGTCTTGGCTAGACCGATAGTTTTAATTCCGCATTTATTTCGGTTAGCCGGTGCGATTTATTTTAGAAAAGACTATTCACTCCCCCCTCTAGTCTGCCATCTCGACCCTACACGTGGTATCAAAGTCGTGGTCTCTCATTTGTGGTCTTTACCGACCTGAGAGGATGGCGTCTAGTGGGATAGATGTTTGTGACACACATATTTTTGATGGCACACACTTTGCACAGTGGAAACACCATATGCTTGATCATTTTCATGCCAAGGGACCTAAGTCTTGGTGGGTTGTCACAAGTGGTCTCACCCATGTCTTGGACCATAAGAATCTAACCAAAGCTCAAAAGGCTCTCTTTGAACTTGATTCTGATGCTTATTTATTTCTAATGGATGCTTTGAGCTTTGAGTTGTTTTACAAGGTGAACCACAAAGGAACCGCCCATGAGCTATGGGAATCAATCAAGCACACCTTTGGTGACTCCTCCACATGGGATGATGGTGAATTCAATGAGGTTCACAAGGTGGTTGCGTATGAGAATGTTGAGCATGACCACAACTTGATGATTGTGGAAGATTGCTCCACCTCATGGTCAAGTGATGATGATGATGATGATCGATCTACAACAAGCTCACTTGACATGGTCGATGGTGATGATTCAAGTGTTGCAAGTAATGATTCTACTCCAAGCACACTTGATGATGTTGATGTTTCATGCTCGGTTGATGATTGTGATACTACTACAAGCCCATCGCCACATTGCTTCATGTCACAAGGTGACACTAAGGTATACAATGCTAATGTGGTTGATCATGTCGATTCATATGATGAGCTTGTTAGTAAACTTGCTAGCATGAACATAGCTTTAGAAAATGAGATGGCAAAAACATTGAAATTAGAAAATAAAAACTCATTTTTTAAAGAACACATGTGAACAACAAAAGCATCTACTTTATGTTACTACTTGTTCACATGAGGAGCTTAAATTGATTCATGAGGAACTTAGTGTTGCTCATGACAACTTGGTACAAGACCATGCTTTTCTCACTAAGAAGCTTTCTAATGAAGAAATTAAAACTAGTGAGAGATCATCACTTGGGTCAAATGATCAATCACATATTGTTGGTAACCCTTGTGATGTAGAGAAGAAGCATGTATCCACCTCTTGTGATGATTTATTATCTATGCCATGTACTTCACATATAGATGCTTGTTCTACTTCTATGTCTTGTGAGACTAACCTTTTGAAGGAGAACATTGAGCTCAAAAGTGAGGTGAAGAATTTGAGCAACAAGTTAGAGAGGTGTTACAACTCAAAAGTCACCGTCAAGCATATGTTGAACAACCAAAGAACCTATGGTGACAAGAGTGGCATTGGCTTCAACAAGAGCAATGTCAAAGGCAAGAGATGGGGCAAGAGAAGACATGAAAGAGAGATGAAGACGCAAGAACAAGAGAAGTTATCTCACTTCATGTGCTACAAATGCCATGAGATGGGACATCTCGCAAATGGTTGCCCTAACAAAGAAAAGCTCAAGTTGAAGAAACAAGAAGAGAGGCTCAAGCATGTCAAGTGCTTCAAGTGCCGCACTAGAGGACATCTCACCTCTATGTGCCCAACCAAGAAATTGGTGAAGCAACAAGAAGAGCCTCAACCAAAGCCACAAGTTGAGCAAAAAGAGAAGCACCAAGATCAAATCAAGAACAACCATAATGATGGTGACTTGATGATGATGAAGAAGAAAACAAGAAGGGGTGGAAGAACAAGAGCAAGGCATCCAACTCATATCCAAGATGCCAAGAAGATGATGAGCAAGAATCAAGATGAGAAAGATTTAGCTCACATCAAGTGCTACAAGTGTAAAGATATGGGACACTTTGCCTCGAAGTGTCCTACCAAGCTTGAGAAGAAGGCTCAAACAACTCATGAGAGGCAAGGCAATGAGAAGCAACAAATGAGCAAGGAAGAAAAGGCTCAATCAAAGAGAGTTTGCTACTCATGCCGGGAAAGGGGACACATGGCTAATTCATGTCCCCTAGGTAACACTTCTAAGCCTATTTCAATTAATTATAATCTTGTGCTTAGAAAGGATGACAATGGTACCTCATTGGTTGCTATTGCAAAACATCCCGCTACTCATACTAAGGCATTGCCTAAGTATGTTGCTCCTAACTTGAGAGGACCCAAACAAGTTTGGGTACCATCAAAAAGTGGATGAATGTGTAGGTACCATGGCATTGGAGACTTGATTCAATTGAATTCATATTGATCACCAAATGATTATGTCAAGCAAATGAAGCCTAGTGCAATCCTATCCCAATGCCAAGTCAAATTGAGTGAAGTCCAAATGCTACAACATACAAGTGTCATATTCAAGTTGTGGTGATTTTATTGGAATATTTGAAGGCTTGCAAATAAATGAATTGAAGATTGCTATTGAATGATCATGAGCTACTAAGGTATATCTCTTGTTGATCAAATTTATTTGGGTGCATATGAGTTGATTGAATTGGATATATATGCATATGTTGCTTGCTATGAGATGATTGAATGGATTAAATGCTTAGTAATCAAGTTTGAGTTGGTTTGATTGGATATGAACACAAGATGATATTTTAGTAAGTGGTTTGAATGGATATATGTCTTGTGAGAGTATTCAAACAAGTTGATTTCAAGTTTGATTCATATTTGAAGAAGAATAGCTCAAGTAGTCAAGTCTATCCTATATTGCAAAATCTGAGCTAGCTGTGATCATTGCCAAGTTTGAATAATCAAATCTATTTGGATTGGCTTGAAATTTGGTATACATGCTCTGCATTTATGTTATTAGTTGCTGCAAAAATTTCATGATTATTGGATAAGGGATACTTTGGTTTTGGAGTGGATCTTGTCAACACATGTGCAGAAGTTTTCAGCATGTAACAGTCTTGGAAGATGTGAAATCTGGTAGCAATCTAGAAATCCAACGAAGCTCAAATTTTTATGGCTGCTATAAGACTTAGTGAGGCACATCTCCACCAAATTTTATGGTCATCGGATCTGTACTTTGAGAGATATGAGTTTTTCTTTGGGGAGTACAGAATCTGCCAGAAAAGTGATAATAATTGAATTGATTTGGAGTCACTTAGAATTGAAAGGTCCCCAAGTTGGAATCATGATTATAAGTGGTTGAGGAACCTATGCTTGGTTTTGATATAAGGTATAAGCATGACAAAGATGAGTACAAGGCCATTCAATTGAGAAGTGTATTTGGCACACAATTTGGTACTCAAATTGAAGATCAAGACCAATATCAAGATGGAGATAGAGATCAAGTCCTAGCAATAATAGAAGATCATTTGGAAGAAAGAGTTGAACTCAGGCAACCATGCAAGAAGCTTTCATCATGATGAGTTCACCATTGGATCAATCAAACAAAGGCATTTCAAGTAAGGATCAAGGATGTTCTTTGGAGAGAGGTCACTTCTCCCTATGTGTAGGGGCTTGCCGCCTTTGGTAGGTTAACCAAGCGAGGCTTGGAAGGCTAACATGGAAGTGGTGATCTAAAGTATCATTGAAGATGCTTAGTTGGAGCAATCAAGAGATTGATCAAGAAAGAAAGCAAGCAGCACCCAAGATAAAGAAGCAAATCATAAGTGGTATTCTCATGCAAGCTAAGATCAAATGAAGAAGCAAGCCAACCACAACTCAAGATAGTGCACTTGATCATTAGTGGTTTTCAAATCATATGGGTGAAGAATGGAATTCAAATTGCTATCTATTGGTCTTCACCAAGTTTATAAATGGACTTCACACTGCTATTGCGGAGCATAAATAGAATCTAATGACTATCCTCTACTCCAAGATAGCAAAGGTATCATTGTAATGTGCATGATAATTTCATCCCTTACTAGTATGCGGTTAGTGCATATAGTACATGCTTAATAGGATCATGCATAACAAATGAAAAGTTTAAATTCATAGCCTACCACTATTGCTTGATTGATTATATGATCTAGTGGTTAATATATGAATTTGTTCATGAGCTAGTAAACCCGAGTACTTGATCTAGAAGATGAGCATTCAAGTGTCTAATTCAACATGAGTAAGATAACCATTGAAAGATGTGTGAAGAAGCTTACTCTAGAGCAAACCGAGTTAGATATCTTGTGCAAAATTGCCTAGTTCAAGTCACAAATGAGAAGCTCATGAAGATAACAAGAGTTCAAGAAGAAGATAATAATGCAAAAGGATATCAAGTTGAACTCATTCAAGTGGTATCTAGACTCACATATCCTTAAAATGGTATTTTCAAGTGGAATTTTACCAAGTGGTGTCTAGATCAATATCACAAGTGGTATCCTACAAGACTTCAAGTGATCCTCAAACTTTAAGTGATCAAATCAAGCAAAGTTCCCTCACCAACAAGAGCTCAAGTGAATGACCCATGTTATGACATAGGGGGAGATGTCCCGCCTATTGGTATCAAGGTCAAAGATCCTACAAGTGTTCTACATGTAGTATTTCAAAGTGGTTTTCATGCATCTACATGTGGTATCTACAAGTGGTGTCATTCCAACATACATGGTAGTGTCCATCAAAAATACAAGACTCAAGTGTCAACCATCTACACCTTAGTGCATCCCTTTGTATCAAGAGAAGCATGCCTTTTATGGTCATTGATGACAAAGGGGGAGAAATTGTGGCAAAGATATGTCAATTGTGATATGTTAAAGGACAAAGGGGAGAAAACAAGAAAACAAGATGGACATGGATCAAGAGGGAGCAAGATTGAAGAAATGGATCATAATTCTTGGACAAAAGGAAGCACACAAGTAGGGGGAGCAAGCCCATGAATACATGTGTTGATGCATTTGTTTGTGCATTACATTTGCTTGCTCGCATTGCATACGTTTTACATTCCTACATGCTTGTGTGCAATGTTTGCTAGAACTAAGACTTCAGTGATGTTTGCTTCATTTTGGTATCTAGAGCCTAGTCTTAGTATAGCAAGTGGTAACTAGAACCTTGTTTATAATGTTGATCTCATGTGGTATCTAGTTTCACTTATTTCTAGCAAGGTCGATGCTAAGGATGATTTAAAATGTGGTATACACGCTACAAAGGTACAACTTTATCTTGTATACCTTAGCATCACTTAGTAGCGGTAACACTCCCATAAATTTTATATTTATGCATGTGTGTAAGCTTGAAACCAAATCATTTGAGCACACATGTAGGGGGAGTTATCACTACCAAGTCGGGTTGTATGGTGCTTATCCAAATCTTCACAAGTGATCTTAATGTGGATAAGTGTGACGGAACGACCCTAATCCCATGGCCCACGTGTCCCTGTCAACCTCTGACAGTCGAACCCATATTCCATGTGATTAAGACCTGTTCGCCACCGGGCTACATCAGTGCCCAATGTCCGCAGGATCATCTCACAATTCGGTTACAGCATTTCATACTTTTACAAATAACATCGGAATAAAGAGCGGAAGACTTAAATAACATTAGTTTTACAAAACGAGGTTTCAAATGAGGTAAGGAGTACGGTTATTACAAACCATTGTTCGGGTGATTCAAAGTAGACAACGTAGTGGAAACATTAACATAAAGATACATGTAACACCCAGCCCGAGGGTGCACATTTACTCATCGGCCTCATCGGCCTCTTCCTGGACGAAGGTCACGCAACAGGGTGCGAGACACATCGGGGTCTCAGGCATACCTGCAACATGGGTAACAAACCCTAAGTACTGGGGTACTCAACAAGACTTACCCGACTAAAGAAAAAGGGAGAAGACTCAGGAATGAGAGGCTTAGGGTAGTCAAGGTAAGGCTTAAGCAAGATCAAGTATTTTGCAGAAAAGCATTTTTGTAAACCTTATTTTATTTTTGAAAGATTCAGTATTCCTCAATTCTTCATCATTCATGATTCATTTTACATTTCAAAACATTCCTAGTTGAGAACCACTCTCCGTTGACAGTCAGTGGACCAAGTCTCCATAACCGAGGAGCAACGTTAATCCGGATAAATAATACTCAGCTGAGGATCCCTATCCACACTGCATATGTAGCACCCAAGCTTGCATATGCCAACTCGTCTACCACGATTCCTCCAAGATTGGGCCCGGTCCTACGCCACCCGGAAGTACAGTACACCACACCAATCCGGGACTTTAACCCACGTGGGTACATGCTACTTCCGCCATCTCTCCACTCCCAGTGCGCGGTTGTCGGTCCAATAAAGGATTCCTCGGAGCCAGAGCTTTCCGTAGTATGTGAATAGTTACAAGTCTTGACCAGCAGGCCCCCATACGGATGGTCCCTAATTTTCCAGCCAGAACTATACCTTGGTCATATCTCACCCAAGCGTAATAGTCCTGTCAGTTTTTCAACCATGTCCCGGTCGGTGTCAACTGTTGAGTCCCGGACTACAACATGACGGCACCGTACGCTCGGACAACCTCTCCTCGCTATTAACTAGGTACGGATCAGATACCTAGCGAACAGCCGGGGAGTAAGACCAAAATTCCCATAAACATTCCTTAAGTGATCACACTTTTAAAATTGGCATTTTATTGCAAAGTCTAATTCAATAAGCATTGCTAAGCATTTTTCAAATACTTTTGAAAAGCAGGTATCGGGTGTATCAGTGGTCAAGGTGGATAGTGCATCAATTAGGATAGCACACAACTCCTATAAACCTAATGCAATAATTTAACTCAAAAGCATTTAAGGAAATCATTTTATAAATTCAAGGAAAGGGTTAAATGCACCGGGGCTTGCCTTGGATGGCAAAGAGAGCAGACTCGGGGTAGGTATAGGTGTTGGAGCTCGGGGTCGCCTCGGGAGTTGGTTCGTCAACAGCGGCCTCGACTCTGGTACCTTCTTCGTCAACTATACGGATGCAATGATGAATGCTCATGAGAATGATGATATGGACTTATGGTGCAAGACAATTCCACTGAATCTAGATTACTCTTAGGCAAGGCATAATCGAAATCTAGGTTGAGCATAAAAGGTAACCATTTCTTTCTTAAGCATTATTGATGTTAGGCCTTATTATAATTATCCTAAGTATTAACCAAACATATCATCACAAACATCATAGACCAAAGGGTAGGGGTCTATGAACATCAATCAATCCAAAGATCACATCATTAAACACTTATTACCAACCCTAATCCATCTTTTCTATTTTTCTTATTTTATTTAAAAGGTCATTTTATGAAGTTGCTCCAAAAATTACCAAATTAATCACATAAGTTCATTAAGGCATAAACAGATGGCAAAACAATTTTCATAATTTTTGGAGGTCATTAAGATGCTCAAATAAATCTAAACATTTAATTAACAAAAGGCACTATTCCTTAATTAAAATAAATGCTCAAAAATCAACTTGCTCCAAAAGACTTCAAAATTTTACCAGAGGTTCAGCATGTTATAACAATGTCCCAAAAATTTATCTCAAGATTTTTGGAGTTATAGATCACTCTCCAAAAAATACCAAAACCTTCATTTTTCAATTAAAAGGGGAATTTTACATTTTCAAATTCTTGCAGAAAAGTCAAGTTTCATATTTTTATAAAATACTACACAGTGCAAGGAGCATACCATAATTTTCTCAGCATTTAAGGAACAACAGATTAATTCACACAAAAAAGAGAAAACAGAACACTATTCACAACTCTCCAAAAAGGAAAAAGAGCACTGTGCTCCTTCTATGAAGGGCTCGGGCGAAACAGGCTCGGGCGAGTCGGAAAGTGAGTGCTCCGTCCGAGGCCTGGCCCGGAGGCTCGGGCGAAGCGGACTCGGGCGAGATGGAAGGCTCGGGCGAGACGGAAGGCTCGGGCGAGACGGAAAAGCAAGCGTCCGTCCGAGGCCTAGCTCGACGAAGCGGAGGGTGCATGAGTCCGCTCGAGGCTTGGGCTCGGGCGAGACGGAAACGCGTGCTCGAGGCTTGGGCTCGGGCGAGACGGAGTGGAAGCAGAGGCCGGAGGCCTCGGGTGCTTACCACGGATCGGAGGCAGGGCTCGAGGGTGTGGCTCGGCACGTGCTCGAGGGTGAGGCTCGAGGAAGGAGGCTCGACACGTGCTCGAGGGGCGGTGGTTCGGTGGAGCTCCTTCGGCGGCGAGCGGCGAGCGGCGCTCCGACGACCCTGCGCAACACACGAGACCGCAAGGGCCTGGTCAGAGTCGCACGGAACCAAGGAACACGACACGGGGGTCGGTGAGGGATGATCATGGCCGGAGACGGCGAATTTCACGAACCCGAGCTCGCCGGGTTTCTGCCGGAGATGGGAACGATGGGGTTACGCCGGGCGATTGGAGGCGGTAGAGATGAAATTGAAGGGTGGGAAAGCTTCACGAGCTCAAGGCGGAGCTTCTGAGCTAGGTGGTGGAGCGGCGGAGGCACTGGACTGGCCTGGCCACGGTGGCGGAGAGGATGAGAAGCTCGGGGCTCCGGCGGGCTTATATAGCCGCGGCCAGAGGCCGGTAGAGAGCACGGGGTGGGGTGGATAAGCTCGGCGGGAGCGTGCGCACTCGATTGCGCTAAGGCGGAGGGGCTGGCGTGCAGCCGGGACCGGTGCGCAAGCTTGGCCGGCAATGGCCACGCGGCGGCGGCGCGCTGGGCACGGTAGGGGACGGGAGCGGGGTCAACTGTGCGCGTGCGGGTGCGAAATGATGGTGGCGACAACGGCGGTAGGTTGGTGGCGCGTGGGGAGCAGCCAGACGCGCTGCAGGCGCAGCGCCGGCGCCATGGCCGGGCCCCCCCCCTTGGCCCTAGCTGGAAGAAGAACAGTGCTAGGGGATAGGGTTTGACTTTGCTGGTTTCGGTATTTTGCAAACTTCTCCCAAAATTTGAACTGTGCGACAAAAACTCAAAATACCAAAGTTGCTCAGAAAGAAGAGATCTACAACTTTGTCAATATGAACATTTTCAAATTCCAAATAGTTTTTGAACTATATTCAAAAACAGAAAAGGGGACACTTTTCAAATTTGATTCAAATCAAAATTACTTTGGATTTCAAACTGAAACTTGAAAATATTTATATATGAAAGTTGTTCCATTTGACAAAACCTACAACTTTGCTAATATACACCTTTTCTGAAACTCGATAGTTCTTGAATTAATTTTGAAAACTCAAAAAGGGACAAAAACTGGAGTTTGAATGAATTTGAAATTACTTCAAATTTTATATAGAACTTTGAAAATCTGTAAATACCAAAGTTGTTTCTCTTGGCCAGATCTACAACTTTGCTTTTTGGACCAACCTCAAATTCTGAATAATTTTGAATTACAAAAAGAGGGATAAAAATCCAGGGTTTGGAAATCAGGGTTTTGCAAAAGGGAAAATCAAATCAAAACTGATTTTTGAACTTTGATCAATGCAGCAAACATCAGGGCACTAAATTTGAACAAGAATTAAATAGAACTAGGCACAGAGGTGAAATTACCATTTTGCCCTTATAGAGAGAATTGGGCTTTTTAGGGTTTTTGAAAAGGGAATCAAGGCATAGCAATTAGGCAAATCAAATGCATCACAGGAAATGATTAATGCTTAAGATGATGACATGTCAAGTTAATTACATTTAAACACCAGGGGTGTTACAGCCTTCCCCCCTAAAAGAAATCTCGCCCCGAGATTCCACGTCTTAAGAAGGAAAAGGCAAAACCTTACATCTACAGAGATTCGAGAAAGTCGGGATAGTTCTTTGCTAAGAAGTCTTCGGATTCCCAGGTG
This sequence comes from Coix lacryma-jobi var. lacryma-jobi, assembly GCA_009763385.1. Classification (NCBI taxonomy): domain Eukaryota; kingdom Viridiplantae; phylum Streptophyta; class Magnoliopsida; order Poales; family Poaceae; genus Coix; species Coix lacryma-jobi. Next base: position 29,785,172 of record CM019827.1, on the reverse strand, counting down.
GCTTCTTCTTCAGAGTGTTGGTTCCACTGGATCTTGTACCATCTTGTGGTGGTTCTTCGGGTAACACGATCCTTGTGATCCAACACGCGAACTGGATACTCAGTGTATGACAGATCTGGTTCTAGCTCAACGCCTTCAACTTCAACCATATGTTCAGGTACTCGGAGACACTTCTTGAGTTGGGAGACATGAAACACATTATGAACTGCTGAAAGATGATCGGGCAAACTTAGCTTGTAAGCGACCTTGCTGTTGGGCATTCTTAACGTCATTACCAAAAGTAGACTTAATTCTCTAATTCTGATAACGGCGCCAAAAATGCCAAACCTATCCCTCATGCCACTTAAGCCAAGTTGTCATCCCCAGCATGACATGAGAGACGCGGTATTGAAATATGCAATTGCTCATCAAGATAAATAAATAAAGGGAATCTGCAAGCGCACAGATTAATACCGATGCAGCATTTTAACCGGGAAGTATTCCAGGTATCGTTATTTATATTTTTACCACTGGGAAGGGATTCTAAGCATCGTAGTTGATCGTGGAATGAGAATATAGAACTGAGTATCTATCATTGCATGTATAATATAGAGCATCTATCTATCTCATCATACAGGGATAAATGTCACATAGAATATAGATAAATATGAATAGTGACAAGGATAATTAATCTGATCAGCATAACTAGCCACATATAATAATGATAAGCACCTCAACAGATATTCTAGCAAGTCATTAGCATGGAATTAGGATGAACTACAAAGATATTCCCTAAGTAATTATTAACTATAAAGTCTAGCATTATCATAGTTAGTGCAATTATACTTGGCAATCATAGCGAGAAAAGACTACACCCATGCATAGTGAATATTAGCAAGGAAGATGAAGAACATAGCAATCACTCCCCTGTAATAATGTTGCTCTGCCTGCCCTATACACGAGAGGGGGACTATATAAGAATCAACGAAGCTGTCACTATCGCGAACTACCCACCGATCCGGCATATAGGGTGCAATCGCAGATAAAGACGGTATAGACACCACGTCTACACAATATTTATCATTCACCCACTGCGCACATGGATAAACGCTATACGATCCTAGGCATGTATATAATTCCAATCTAACTATGCCAAGCATATAACTATGATAAACTAAGAACAATATAATTGCTAATATAATCAAGTAGAGCAAAGTCATATTCAATATATTGAAATAGAACAAAGTAGTATTCATAATATTGAAGAACAATGATGAACAATTGAAGAACAAGAGAGAAATTACCAAGAATCCTCTTGACAGATCCGGGAACCAATCGAAGATTGACTCCTTCTAGTTCTAATCCTATGTAGCTATGCTAAAACTAGAGATCTAGTTGATGTGGTGGCTCTAGGGCTTGATCAGAGACTCTCTCCTCCTGATGACTGAATTAGGAACTGAATAATGAGACAGAGGTGCCTGCTCCAGGGTCCAGGGCCTTGCTTATATAGTCTTTTCGGGTGAATCTGGGCCGTTGGATCAAACCGACATTGAACGGACGGTTTTCCTTAATCCTTTAGGTCGGTGGAGCATAATCCTCGAGGCGGAGCCTGATTGGCTGAGGGGGCAGGGCGGGCGCCCAAGGGACTAGGGCGGGCGCCCTGGTCCCGGGCCCGTTCGGCCTCCCGCTCGTTCCCGTGGCTTCTGGACTCTTCCACATTAAGGAAAATTGGGGGTTACGTTAATTATCCGTCATTAACCCGACATGTGGGCCTTTCCTTCATATTTCCTGATAACCCCCTGCAGAAATAGATAAACAGCAAAACTCGTGGAATTCTGTCAGATAAAACCCTAAGTCTGGGTGTTGGTTTCATTTAGATCCTTTTCTCTATTTATTTGATAGATATAATTGATACTTAAGGACCGTCAACAAACTCCCCCAAGCTTACCTCTTGCTCGTCCCTGAGCAAGGATAGTCTCAGTGATGGATCAGAAGTTGCTGAATGCTTTTGAATTTTGACGGTACACATGCTTTCAAATAGAGTCTTATCTCTGAATTAGAGTAAACTGTCAAGACTTAAAACTTACTCATTGTGCCTTTCACTATGGGGCCTGCAACTGTCACCTTTGTCTTGAGCGGTTAAAAGATAGAACAGTCTAGTCAAGCGCCATGTCTCTTATTCTTGATCAGCTATAGCTCTGGAGTTTTTGCAGATTTTCAAATAAAACTCAGAGATTCCTTGTATGACTCTCTCAGGTCTCTCATTTGTGGTATTTCTGGATCCTCACCAAGGCAGTAATGGTGTTTGCCTTCTCTCAAAGCAAAGTATGTAGTATTTGTGGTATAAGGCAGAGTGACATTGCCTTCTCTCTCAACCTATCCTAATAAGGTTTTTGATATCTGGAGCTCATAGGTGGGAGATAAGGTATACATACTTACAAGACATTTATTGCATAGTCAAACCATGGATCCAGAGAAACAAGTCAATAAGTCAAATCAAGATGTGCATGTGTGGTGAATGAATGGTGTATGGTGATAATGGTGGAGAGTGTCTAATTCTACTTTTGCTCTTTTTGAGGGGATACATACCTTTCTTGCTTTTGGTGCTCTTTGAGGAGGATGAGATGCTCTATATTTTTATTTATTATTTTTTTTCTTTCCTCTCAGGTGGGTATCTTGTACCCCTAATTCTACTGTCGGACACTTGTCCATTTTTACCTCTCTTCTCACACTTTTTCACTTTTTTTTTTCATCGAGGTTCCGAGCACTTGCTCCTTTTTATTTCCTCGTAATATTTTTCTTTTCGAGGTTCCGGGCACTTGCCCCTTTTTATTTCCTCGGATAGAGCACTCATCTCCTTAGAACAATTTAGCAAGTGGTAGTAACCAAAATAACTTGAGCATTTATTTCACAGGGAATAACAGGAAATAGGAAAATGTTTTTGGCTATTCTCTCCCGGGTTAGGAGTAGAATAATTTTGTGTGGATCTGGAGATGGGAATGGATGTATGTGGATGCGTACTTCCGGAGTAGAAGCAGCATATATGAGTGAACGTGCAAGTGAATCTTGATTTAACCACATGACAAGCTCCTAAGGGTCTACACAGCTTGACTACACTCAATGCTCATAAGTAGTAAAAGCAAATGTATGGCTTAAAGTCTAGCAAGCATGTATGTATGGCCGTGGTAGGAATTTAAACTCTCATCATAAAGGAACTCATCATGTAGCATTTTAAAGATTTTCAAAGATAAAATTCTCCAGAATTCTAGCATCTCTAGGAATAGATAAACAGCAGCTCAACCTTCCCATATCATATCCGTTAACAACTTAGACTTTAGATCAAGTTCTCTTCCCACAAGTTCAGGTTTAGAGTAAGCTTTTAAATAATAACAGTTATGTCTAAACTAGAGAGAGAACTTCTAATTGAAATTAGGCAGAGCAACTATTCATCATATCCATGCTAGAGTTTTATTATCTAGATTCATTTTAGCATAGCCACTTTATTTATTTATTAAACACACTAAGCAAAAGATATATATATATATATAAGCACAAAATCTTTATTTGGTTTTTCATCGTTTTATTTTAATATAGTATAAGTATAAATATAAAGATAGATATAGAAATACTTAGCGAGATAACGGGGGTGCTCTCCCCCAAGCTGGATCTTGACGTAGTTTCTCTTGATGTAGCTAGCAGATAGCGGAGGTGTATTTGAAAGTCGGCAGCACCCTGACAGCGATTAGAATGTCCTCCGTCTGCCAGTCCTCTTGGATTCTGTGAAGCTCAAATAGACAACAAAGCTTGTGGAACTGATTAAGTGTTAGCATAAATATCTAGCCTTTATCATGTTGAGCCTCCTTGATTATTTTTATGTTTTCATTTTATAAAACAGAAGAAAATATTTATTTATTTTTTTATGCCACCACAGTGAATGTACTTATGGGTTTTATGCCACTCGTATACTCACATGGGGCTTCTAGAGTTTTTTTTTTAACATTTTTATTTTCTTTCTAAGATAACATGAATATGATTAACTAAACAAACTATTAAGTAAATATCTGAGAAGGGAAATGGATAACTACCAAGTTACCTCTTGGCAAGGCGTCCGGCATTTTTAAGTCCTCCGAACGGGACTCTATGTGTACTCAGTTGTCTTGGGAGTCAGTGGATGGCGTAGTCGGTGGTTCCGGCAGCGCCTCCTCCTCGTGTTCAACTGTCTTTTCTTTCCACACTTGTCTTGGTGCTTCGGTCTCTTCAAGACAGTGCTGATTGAGTGGTATGTCCTCAGATCTTACCACTTCTCCTTCGTAGTCTGCCCATCCATCCTTGATGACCGGTTGCTCCTGGTTGCGGTTCCGCCTCCTTCTCCTTGTCCTGACCTGCTTAGATTCTTCAAATACGTAGTTGGGGTCAGTAAAGTAAAGGCGTACCTTCTCAGAGGGGAAGTGCATGTGGACTTCTCCAGTTCCAATGTAGATGATTGCTTTGACAGTACTGAGGAACGGTCTTCCAAGGATGATAGGTGGATCATACTCGTCTTCTCCCATGTCAACAACCTGAAAGTCTGTATGGACAAAATGATCGTCTATCTTGACAGGGACGTCAGTTACTGTACCTTCAACCTGTCGGAATGTCTGATCTGCCATCTGGAGACGAATGTATGTCGGCTTCAAGGGCATGGTTCCGAACAACAGTTCATAGGTGACCTTGGCCATTATGTTGACGCCCGACCCAGTGTCGCATAGTGTCTTGTAGAAGTTGTACCCATTAATGGAGCAATAAATGCTTGGCATACCTGGGTCGTCCTTCTTGTCCAAGAATGGTGACTTGAGTTGGCGATCTTGACCTTTGTGCACGACAGTGACCATCTTGACTGATTCGGTCCACACTTGCTTTTTGCTCTTGTTCCTCTTGTTGGTCCTCCTTGGTTCATATTGGGGTTGCTCTAGGATTTGTACGGTCTTGTTCTTGAAGGAAAACATTTCCTTCCTCCCCTTTATGTGGAAACTGATCTTGGCAGCACTAGCGTAGATGACAGCTCCCGTGGTGTCCAGGAATGGCCTCCCTAGGATGACGGGAGCCCTCTCGTCAGAACCGGTCTCTATTACTACGAAGTCTGCTGGAGCGTACGAGGAACCAACTCGGACACAGATGTTCTTCAAGATTCCTCTTGGGTAACTTAGTGTCCTATCTGCAAGCTGCAAACACATGGTTGTTTCTAATAATGGTTGTGAAAAGAGTTTTTCGTAGAGTACCCTGGGCATGATGTTGACGCTTGAGCCAAAGTCACAGAGTGCTTCTGGGAAGTCTCGCATGCCGATGGAGATCGGGATGACGGGGCGTCCTGGGTCGCCTCTCTTGACTGGCAGAAGTTCAGTACTTACCTCAATGATGGGGTTACTCCAGTAATCTCCTGCATCAAATATGTCTACAAGATTTGCAGATTCTAATGCATCCGGTTGTGATGGTATACCGGGGTTAGTAGCAGGAACAGCAGCAGCTATTTGATTCAATTGAGATTCAATCATTTTATTAAAGCTAATTTGATTCTTGATGGCAGTAGAAAAATTATCCATTCTATTATTTACATTTTCTAGAATTTTATCATTAGATGCCAATTTCTTAGACATGTTATCCATTAGCTTTCCTTGATTAGACACTAACTCTCTTAAAGGTGGATAATTATTATTACTGAAAGAATTGTTACCTTGGTAATTACCTGAGTAGTTAGGCCTTTGTTGATTCCAACCTTGATTCTGCTGAGGACGGTTGTAGTAGTTATTGTTGTTGTTGTTGATGTAGTTCACGTCCTCTAGCAACTCGGGACAGTGATTGCCCGAATGTCCAACACCTCCACACTCCTCACAAGTCATGTGGGAGTCGTAGACGTGCATTACTTCCTTCTTCTCTCCAGCTCGGTCATCGAGCTTCTTCATGAGTAGGTCTAGCTTGGCAGACAGCATGTCTACCTCCTTGAGCTGATGCATACCTCCACCTCTCTTGCGGGTCTGAGTTCTCTCTTCATTCCAACCTTGGTTGGACGCCATCTTCTCCACAAGAGCTGTGGCTTGTGGTATGGTGAGTGATAGGAATGCTCCTCCAGCTGCAGCATCCATGGTCTCACGGGCACTATTGACGAGCCCATGATAGAATGTCTGTATCAGCAACCAGCTCTCCATTCCATGATGGGGACATTCTAGGATGTAGTCTTGAAAGCGCTCCCATGCTTCTGGAACGGATTCATCGTGCTGTTGCTGAAAGCTTGTAATCTTCCCACGGAGAGCATTTGTCTTGCCCATGGGAAAGAACTTGGCTAGAAAGTTCGTGGAGCAGAGTGCCCACGTAGTATTCTTCTCCTTTGGAGCGTAGAACCACTGCTTCGCTCTCCCCAACAGTGAGAATGGGAAAAGGCGAAGTAGTATGGCGTCTCTAGGAACATCAGCCATGGTGAAAGTGCTGCAGATCTCCAGGAAGTGTTGAAGATGAGCACTAGCATCCTCGTGTGGCTTCCCACAGAACTGGTTAGCTTGCACCATGTTGATGAGCCCAGGCTTGAGCTCGAAGTTGCGGTCGATCTCCACAGCAGGTCCAGTGCGGATGTTGTCCGTAGTGGGAGCTGAGAACTCGCGGATCGACTTGTTCGCCATAGCTTCGAATTCAGCTGACAAGTTCCGGACGAAACTTCGGCGGTCTTCTGATTTGGATGAAGTTTTGCGCTGAAGTGTTGACGATTTGAGCTTGGCTCTTGTTCTTCTGAATAAGGCTTCGGGGTCGTCAACAAAGTTGTCTGGAAGATGTCTTCTATTCATACATCATCCTGAAATAAAATAAAAAATGGAAAATGCAGGGGTAAAACTGTACGAGAGAATTGATAAGCTCGAATATATTAGTGATGCGAATGATGTCTCAAAGTTCTTTATTCATTCCAACTTAGAAATCAACCTTCCCCGGCAACGGCGCCAAAAATGCTTGTTGGGCATTCTTAACGTCATTACCAAAAGTAGACTTAATTCTCTAATTCTGATAACGGCGCCAAAAATGCCAAACCTATCCCTCATGCCACTTAAGCCAAGTTGTCATCCCCAGCATGACATGAGAGACGCGGTATTGAAATATGCAATTGCTCATCAAGATAAATAAATAAAGGGAATCTGCAAGCGCACAGATTAATACCGATGCAGCATTTTAACCGGGAAGTATTCCAGGTATCGTTATTTATATTTTTACCACTGGGAAGGGATTCTAAGCATCGTAGTTGATCGTGGAATGAGAATATAGAACTGAGTATCTATCATTGCATGTATAATATAGAGCATCTATCTATCTCATCATACAGGGATAAATGTCACATAGAATATAGATAAATATGAATAGTGACAAGGATAATTAATCTGATCAGCATAACTAGCCACATATAATAATGATAAGCACCTCAACAGATATTCTAGCAAGTCATTAGCATGGAATTAGGATGAACTACAAAGATATTCCCTAAGTAATTATTAACTATAAAGTCTAGCATTATCATAGTTAGTGCAATTATACTTGGCAATCATAGCGAGAAAAGACTACACCCATGCATAGTGAATATTAGCAAGGAAGATGAAGAACATAGCAATCACTCCCCTGTAATAATGTTGCTCTGCCTGCCCTATACACGAGAGGGGGACTATATAAGAATCAACGAAGCTGTCACTATCGCGAACTACCCACCGATCCGGCATATAGGGTGCAATCGCAGATAAAGACGGTATAGACACCACGTCTACACAATATTTATCATTCACCCACTGCGCACATGGATAAACGCTATACGATCCTAGGCATGTATATAATTCCAATCTAACTATGCCAAGCATATAACTATGATAAACTAAGAACAATATAATTGCTAATATAATCAAGTAGAGCAAAGTCATATTCAATATATTGAAATAGAACAAAGTAGTATTCATAATATTGAAGAACAATGATGAACAATTGAAGAACAAGAGAGAAATTACCAAGAATCCTCTTGACAGATCCGGGAACCAATCGAAGATTGACTCCTTCTAGTTCTAATCCTATGTAGCTATGCTAAAACTAGAGATCTAGTTGATGTGGTGGCTCTAGGGCTTGATCAGAGACTCTCTCCTCCTGATGACTGAATTAGGAACTGAATAATGAGACAGAGGTGCCTGCTCCAGGGTCCAGGGCCTTGCTTATATAGTCTTTTCGGGTGAATCTGGGCCGTTGGATCAAACCGACATTGAACGGACGGTTTTCCTTAATCCTTTAGGTCGGTGGAGCATAATCCTCGAGGCGGAGCCTGATTGGCTGAGGGGGCAGGGCGGGCGCCCAAGGGACTAGGGCGGGCGCCCTGGTCCCGGGCCCGTTCGGCCTCCCGCTCGTTCCCGTGGCTTCTGGACTCTTCCACATTAAGGAAAATTGGGGGTTACGTTAATTATCCGTCATTAACCCGACATGTGGGCCTTTCCTTCATATTTCCTGATAACCCCCTGCAGAAATAGATAAACAGCAAAACTCGTGGAATTCTGTCAGATAAAACCCTAAGTCTGGGTGTTGGTTTCATTTAGATCCTTTTCTCTATTTATTTGATAGATATAATTGATACTTAAGGACCGTCAACAAACTCCCCCAAGCTTACCTCTTGCTCGTCCCTGAGCAAGGATAGTCTCAGTGATGGATCAGAAGTTGCTGAATGCTTTTGAATTTTGACGGTACACATGCTTTCAAATAGAGTCTTATCTCTGAATTAGAGTAAACTGTCAAGACTTAAAACTTACTCATTGTGCCTTTCACTATGGGGCCTGCAACTGTCACCTTTGTCTTGAGCGGTTAAAAGATAGAACAGTCTAGTCAAGCGCCATGTCTCTTATTCTTGATCAGCTATAGCTCTGGAGTTTTTGCAGATTTTCAAATAAAACTCAGAGATTCCTTGTATGACTCTCTCAGGTCTCTCATTTGTGGTATTTCTGGATCCTCACCAAGGCAGTAATGGTGTTTGCCTTCTCTCAAAGCAAAGTATGTAGTATTTGTGGTATAAGGCAGAGTGACATTGCCTTCTCTCTCAACCTATCCTAATAAGGTTTTTGATATCTGGAGCTCATAGGTGGGAGATAAGGTATACATACTTACAAGACATTTATTGCATAGTCAAACCATGGATCCAGAGAAACAAGTCAATAAGTCAAATCAAGATGTGCATGTGTGGTGAATGAATGGTGTATGGTGATAATGGTGGAGAGTGTCTAATTCTACTTTTGCTCTTTTTGAGGGGATACATACCTTTCTTGCTTTTGGTGCTCTTTGAGGAGGATGAGATGCTCTATATTTTTATTTATTATTTTTTTTCTTTCCTCTCAGGTGGGTATCTTGTACCCCTAATTCTACTGTCGGACACTTGTCCATTTTTACCTCTCTTCTCACACTTTTTCACTTTTTTTTTCATCGAGGTTCCGAGCACTTGCTCCTTTTTATTTCCTCGTAATATTTTTCTTTTCGAGGTTCCGGGCACTTGCCCCTTTTTATTTCCTCGGATAGAGCACTCATCTCCTTAGAACAATTTAGCAAGTGGTAGTAACCAAAATAACTTGAGCATTTATTTCACAGGGAATAACAGGAAATAGGAAAATGTTTTTGGCTATTCTCTCCCGGGTTAGGAGTAGAATAATTTTGTGTGGATCTGGAGATGGGAATGGATGTATGTGGATGCGTACTTCCGGAGTAGAAGCAGCATATATGAGTGAACGTGCAAGTGAATCTTGATTTAACCACATGACAAGCTCCTAAGGGTCTACACAGCTTGACTACACTCAATGCTCATAAGTAGTAAAAGCAAATGTATGGCTTAAAGTCTAGCAAGCATGTATGTATGGCCGTGGTAGGAATTTAAACTCTCATCATAAAGGAACTCATCATGTAGCATTTTAAAGATTTTCAAAGATAAAATTCTCCAGAATTCTAGCATCTCTAGGAATAGATAAACAGCAGCTCAACCTTCCCATATCATATCCGTTAACAACTTAGACTTTAGATCAAGTTCTCTTCCCACAAGTTCAGGTTTAGAGTAAGCTTTTAAATAATAACAGTTATGTCTAAACTAGAGAGAGAACTTCTAATTGAAATTAGGCAGAGCAACTATTCATCATATCCATGCTAGAGTTTTATTATCTAGATTCATTTTAGCATAGCCACTTTATTTATTTATTAAACACACTAAGCAAAAGATATATATATATATATAAGCACAAAATCTTTATTTGGTTTTTCATCGTTTTATTTTAATATAGTATAAGTATAAATATAAAGATAGATATAGAAATACTTAGCGAGATAACGGGGGTGCTCTCCCCCAAGCTGGATCTTGACGTAGTTTCTCTTGATGTAGCTAGCAGATAGCGGAGGTGTATTTGAAAGTCGGCAGCACCCTGACAGCGATTAGAATGTCCTCCGTCTGCCAGTCCTCTTGGATTCTGTGAAGCTCAAATAGACAACAAAGCTTGTGGAACTGATTAAGTGTTAGCATAAATATCTAGCCTTTATCATGTTGAGCCTCCTTGATTATTTTTATGTTTTCATTTTATAAAACAGAAGAAAATATTTATTTATTTTTTTATGCCACCACAGTGAATGTACTTATGGGTTTTATGCCACTCGTATACTCACATGGGGCTTCTAGAGTTTTTTTTTTTAACATTTTTATTTTCTTTCTAAGATAACATGAATATGATTAACTAAACAAACTATTAAGTAAATATCTGAGAAGGGAAATGGATAACTACCAAGTTACCTCTTGGCAAGGCGTCCGGCATTTTTAAGTCCTCCGAACGGGACTCTATGTGTACTCAGTTGTCTTGGGAGTCAGTGGATGGCGTAGTCGGTGGTTCCGGCAGCGCCTCCTCCTCGTGTTCAACTGTCTTTTCTTTCCACACTTGTCTTGGTGCTTCGGTCTCTTCAAGACAGTGCTGATTGAGTGGTATGTCCTCAGATCTTACCACTTCTCCTTCGTAGTCTGCCCATCCATCCTTGATGACCGGTTGCTCCTGGTTGCGGTTCCGCCTCCTTCTCCTTGTCCTGACCTGCTTAGATTCTTCAAATACGTAGTTGGGGTCAGTAAAGTAAAGGCGTACCTTCTCAGAGGGGAAGTGCATGTGGACTTCTCCAGTTCCAATGTAGATGATTGCTTTGACAGTACTGAGGAACGGTCTTCCAAGGATGATAGGTGGATCATACTCGTCTTCTCCCATGTCAACAACCTGAAAGTCTGTATGGACAAAATGATCGTCTATCTTGACAGGGACGTCAGTTACTGTACCTTCAACCTGTCGGAATGTCTGATCTGCCATCTGGAGACGAATGTATGTCGGCTTCAAGGGCATGGTTCCGAACAGCAGTTCATAGGTGACCTTGGCCATTATGTTGACGCCCGACCCAGTGTCGCATAGTGTCTTGTAGAAGTTGTACCCATTAATGGAGCAATAAATGCTTGGCATACCTGGGTCGTCCTTCTTGTCCAAGAATGGTGACTTGAGTTGGCGATCTTGACCTTTGTGCACGACAGTGACCATCTTGACTGATTCGGTCCACACTTGCTTTTTGCTCTTGTTCCTCTTGTTGGTCCTCCTTGGTTCATATTGGGGTTGCTCTAGGATTTGTACGGTCTTGTTCTTGAAGGAAAACATTTCCTTCCTCCCCTTTATGTGGAAACTGATCTTGGCAGCACTAGCGTAGATGACAGCTCCCGTGGTGTTCAGGAATGGCCTCCCTAGGATGACGGGAGCCCTCTCGTCAGAACCGGTCTCTATTACTACGAAGTCTGCTGGAGCGTACGAGGAACCAACTCGGACACAGATGTTCTTCAAGATTCCTCTTGGGTAACTTAGTGTCCTATCTGCAAGCTGCAAACACATGGTTGTTTCTAATAATGGTTGTGAAAAGAGTTTTTCGTAGAGTACCCTGGGCATGATGTTGACGCTTGAGCCGAAGTCACAGAGTGCTTCTGGGAAGTCTCGCATGCCGATGGAGATCGGGATGACGGGGCGTCCTGGGTCGCCTCTCTTGACTGGCAGAAGTTCAGTACTTACCTCAATGATGGGGTTACTCCAGTAATCTCCTGCATCAAATATGTCTACAAGATTTGCAGATTCTAATGCATCCGGTTGTGATGGTATACCGGGGTTAGTAGCAGGAACAGCAGCAGCTATTTGATTCAATTGAGATTCAATCATTTTATTAAAGCTAATTTGATTCTTGATGGCAGTAGAAAAATTATCCATTCTATTATTTATATTTTCTAGAATTTTATCATTAGATGCCAATTTCTTAGACATGTTATCCATTAGCTTTCCTTGATTAGACACTAACTCTCTTAAAGGTAGATAATTATTATTACTGAAAGAATTGTTACCTTGGTAATTACCTGAGTAGTTAGGCCTTTGTTGATTCCAACCTTGATTCTGCTGAGGACGGTTGTAGTAGTTATTGTTGTTGTTGTTGATGTAGTTCACGTCCTCTAGCAACTCGGGACAGTGATTGCCCGAATGTCCAACACCTCCACACTCCTCACAAGTCATGTGGGAGTCGTAGACGTGCATTACTTCCTTCTTCTCTCCAGCTCGGTCATCGAGCTTCTTCATGAGTAGGTCTAGCTTGGCAGACAGCATGTCTACCTCCTTGAGCTGATGCATACCTCCACCTCTCTTGCGGGTCTGAGTTCTCTCTTCATTCCAACCTTGGTTGGACGCCATCTTCTCCACAAGAGCTGTGGCTTGTGGTATGGTGAGTGATAGGAATGCTCCTCCAGCTGCAGCATCCATGGTCTCACGGGCACTATTGACGAGCCCATGATAGAATGTCTGCATCAGCAACCAGCTCTCCATTCCATGATGGGGACATTCTAGGATGTAGTCTTGAAAGCGCTCCCATGCTTCTGGAACGGATTCATCGTGCTGTTGCTGAAAGCTTGTAATCTTCCCACGGAGAGCATTTGTCTTGCCCATGGGAAAGAACTTGGCTAGAAAGTTCGTGGAGCAGAGTGCCCACGTAGTATTCTTCTCCTTTGTAGCGTAGAACCACTGCTTCGCTCTCCCCAACAGTGAGAATGGGAAAAGGCGAAGTAGTATGGCGTCTCTAGGAACATCAGCCATGGTGAAAGTGCTGCAGATCTCCAGGAAGTGTTGAAGATGAGCACTAGCATCCTCGTGTGGCTTCCCACAGAACTGGTTAGCTTGCACCATGTTGATGAGCCCAGGCTTGAGCTCGAAGTTGCGGTCAATCTCCACAGCAGGTCCAGTGCGGATGTTGTCCGTAGTGGGAGCTGAGAACTCGCGGATCGACTTGTTCGCCATAGCTTCGAATTCAGCTGACAAGTTCCGGACGAAACTTCGGCGGTCTTCTGATTTGGATGAAGTTTTGCGCTGAAGTGTTGACGATTTGAGCTTGGCTCTTGTTCTTCTGAATAAGGCTTCGGGGTCGTCAACAAAGTTGTCTGGAAGATGTCTTCTATTCATACATCACCCTGAAATAAAATAAAAAATGGAAAATGCAGGGGTAAAACTGTACGAGAGAATTGATAAGCTCGAATATATTAGTGATGCGAATGATGTCTCAAAGTTCTTTATTCATTCCAACTTAGAAATCAACCTTCCCCGGCAACGGCGCCAAAAATGCTTGTTGGGCATTCTTAACGTCATTACCAAAAGTAGACTTAATTCTCTAATTCTGATAACGGCGCCAAAAATGCCAAACCTATCCCTCATGCCACTTAAGCCAAGTTGTCATCCCCAGCATGACATGAGAGACGCGGTATTGAAATATGCAATTGCTCATCAAGATAAATAAATAAAGGGAATCTGCAAGCGCACAGATTAATACCGATGCAGCATTTTAACCGGGAAGTATTCCAGGTATCGTTATTTATATTTTTACCACTGGGAAGGGATTCTAAGCATCGTAGTTGATCGTGGAATGAGAATATAGAACTGAGTATCTATCATTGCATGTATAATATAGAGCATCTATCTATCTCATCATACAGGGATAAATGTCACATAGAATATAGATAAATATGAATAGTGACAAGGATAATTAATCTGATCAGCATAACTAGCCACATATAATAATGATAAGCACCTCAACAGATATTCTAGCAAGTCATTAGCATGGAATTAGGATGAACTACAAAGATATTCCCTAAGTAATTATTAACTATAAAGTCTAGCATTATCATAGTTAGTGCAATTATACTTGGCAATCATAGCGAGAAAAGACTACACCCATGCATAGTGAATATTAGCAAGGAAGATGAAGAACATAGCAATCACTCCCCTGTAATAATGTTGCTCTGCCTGCCCTATACACGAGAGGGGGACTATATAAGAATCAACGAAGCTGTCACTATCGCGAACTACCCACCGATCCGGCATATAGGGTGCAATCGCAGATAAAGACGGTATAGACACCACGTCTACACAATATTTATCATTCACCCACTGCGCACATGGATAAACGCTATACGATCCTAGGCATGTATATAATTCCAATCTAACTATGCCAAGCATATAACTATGATAAACTAAGAACAATATAATTGCTAATATAATCAAGTAGAGCAAAGTCATATTCAATATATTGAAATAGAACAAAGTAGTATTCATAATATTGAAGAACAATGATGAACAATTGAAGAACAAGAGAGAAATTACCAAGAATCCTCTTGACAGATCCGGGAACCAATCGAAGATTGACTCCTTCTAGTTCTAATCCTATGTAGCTATGCTAAAACTAGAGATCTAGTTGATGTGGTGGCTCTAGGGCTTGATCAGAGACTCTCTCCTCCTGATGACTGAATTAGGAACTGAATAATGAGACAGAGGTGCCTGCTCCAGGGTCCAGGGCCTTGCTTATATAGTCTTTTCGGGTGAATCTGGGCCGTTGGATCAAACCGACATTGAACGGACGGTTTTCCTTAATCCTTTAGGTCGGTGGAGCATAATCCTCGAGGCGGAGCCTGATTGGCTGAGGGGGCAGGGCGGGCGCCCAAGGGACTAGGGCGGGCGCCCTGGTCCCGGGCCCGTTCGGCCTCCCGCTCGTTCCCGTGGCTTCTGGACTCTTCCACATTAAGGAAAATTGGGGGTTACGTTAATTATCCGTCATTAACCCGACATGTGGGCCTTTCCTTCATATTTCCTGATAACCCCCTGCAGAAATAGATAAACAGCAAAACTCGTGGAATTCTGTCAGATAAAACCCTAAGTCTGGGTGTTGGTTTCATTTAGATCCTTTTCTCTATTTATTTGATAGATATAATTGATACTTAAGGACCGTCAACAGTAACAAACCCTGAGTACTGGGGTACTCAACAAGACTTACCCGACTAAAGAAAAAGGGAGAAGACTCAGGAATGAGAGGCTTAGGGTAGTCAAGGTAAGGCTTAAGCAAGATCAAGTATTTTGCAGAAAAGCATTTTTGTAAACCTTATTTTATTTTTGAAAGATTCAGTATTCCTCAATTCTTCATCATTCATGATTCATTTTACATTTCAAAACATTCCTAGTTGAGAACCACTCTCCGTTGACAGTCAGTGGACCAAGTCTCCATAACCGAGGAGCAACGTTAATCCGGATAAATAATACTCAGCTGAGGATCCCTATCCACACTGCATATGTAGCACCCAAGCTTGCATATTCCAACTCGTCTACCACGATTCCTCCAAGATTGGGCCCGGTCCTACGCCACCCGGAAGTACAGTACACCACACCAATCCGGGACTTTAACCCACGTGGGTACATGCTACTTCCGCCATCTCTCCACTCCCAGTGCGCGGTTGTCGGTCCAATAAAGGATTCCTCGGAGCCAGAGCTTTCCGTAGTATGTGAATAGTTACAAGTCTTGACCAGCAGGCCCCCATACGGATGGTCCCTAATTTTCCAGCCAGAACTATACCTTGGTCATATCTCACCCAAGCGTAATAGTCCTGTCAGTTTTTCAACCATGTCCCGGTCGGTGTCAACTATTGAGTCCCGGACTACAACATGACGGCACCGTACGCTCGGACAACCTCTCCTCGCTATTAACTAGGTACGGATCAGATACCTAGCGAACAGCCGGGGAGTAAGACCAAAATTCCCATAAACATTCCTTAAGTGATCACACTTTTAAAATTGGCATTTTATTGCAAAGTCTAATTCAATAAGCATTGCTAAGCATTTTTCAAATACTTTTGAAAAGCAGGTATCGGGTGTATCAGTGGTCAAGGTGGATAGTGCATCAATTAGGATAGCACACAACTCCTATAAACCTAATGCAATAATTTAACTCAAAAGCATTTAAGGAAATCATTTTATAAATTCAAGGAAAGGGTTAAATGCACCGGGGCTTGCCTTGGATGGCAAAGAGAGCAGACTCGGGGTAGGTATAGGTGTTGGAGCTCGGGGTCGCCTCGGGAGTTGGTTCGTCAACAGCGGCCTCGACTCTGGTACCTTCTTCGTCAACTATACGGATGCAATGATGAATGCTCATGAGAATGATGATATGGACTTATGGTGCAAGACAATTCCACTGAATCTAGATTACTCTTAGGCAAGGCATAATCGAAATCTAGGTTGAGCATAAAAGGTAACCATTTCTTTCTTAAGCATTATTGATGTTAGGCCTTATTATAATTATCCTAAGTATTAACCAAACATATCATCACAAACATCATAGACCAAAGGGTAGGGGTCTATGAACATCAATCAATCCAAAGATCACATCATTAAACACTTATTACCAACCCTAATCCATCTTTTCTATTTTTCTTATTTTATTTAAAAGGTCATTTTATGAAGTTGCTCCAAAAATTACCAAATTAATCACATAAGTTCATTAAGGCATAAACAGATGGCAAAACAATTTTCATAATTTTTGGAGGTCATTAAGATGCTCAAATAAATCTAAACATTTAATTAACAAAAGGCACTATTCCTTAATTAAAATAAATGCTCAAAAATCAACTTGCTCCAAAAGACTTCAAAATTTTACCATAGGTTCAGCATGTTATAACAAGGTCCCAAAAATTTATCTCAAGATTTTTGGAGTTATAGATCACTCTCCAAAAAATACCAAAACCTTCATTTTTCAATTAAAAGGGGAATTTTACATTTTCAAATTCTTGCAGAAAAGTCAAGTTTCATATTTTTATAAAATACTACACAGTGCAAGGAGCATACCATAATTTTCTCAGCATTTAAGGAACAACAGATTAATTCACACAAAAAAGAGAAAACAGAACACTATTCACAACTCTCCAAAAAGGAAAAAGAGCACTGTGCTCCTTCTATGAAGGGCTCGGGCGAAACGGGCTCGGGCGAGTCGGAAAGTGAGTGCTCCGTCCGAGGCCTGGCCCGGAGGCTCGGGCGAAGCGGACTCGGGCGAGATGGAAGGCTCGGGCGAGACGGAAGGCTCGGGCGAGACGGAAAAGCAAGCGTCCGTCCGAGGCCTAGCTCGACGAAGCGGAGGGTGCATGAGTCCGCTCGAGGCTTGGGCTCGGGCGAGACGGAAACGCGTGCTCGAGGCTTGGGCTCGGGCGAGACGGAGTGGAAGCAGAGGCCGGAGGCCTCGGCTGCTTACCACGGATCGGAGGCAGGGCTCGAGGGTGTGGCTCGGCACGTGCTCGAGGGTGAGGCTCGAGGAAGGAGGCTCGACACGTGCTCGAGGGGCGGTGGTTCGGTGGAGCTCCTTCGGCGGCGAGCGGCGAGCGGCGCTCCGACGACCCTGCGCAACACACGAGACCGCAAGGGCCTGGTCAGAGTCGCACGGAACCAAGGAACACGACACGGGGGTCGGTGAGGGATGATCATGGCCGGAGACGGCGAATTTCACGAACCCGAGCTCGCCGGGTTTCTGCCGGAGATGGGAACGATGGGGTTACGCCGGGCGATTGGAGGCGGTAGAGATGAAATTGAAGGGTGGGAAAGCTTCACGAGCTCAAGGCGGAGCTTCTGAGCTAGGTGGTGGAGCGGCGGAGGCACTGGACTGGCCTGGCCACGGTGGCGGAGAGGATGAGAAGCTCGGGGCTCCGGCGGGCTTATATAGCCGCGGCCAGAGGCCGGTAGAGAGCACGGGGTGGGGTGGATAAGCTCGGCGGGAGCGTGCGCACTCGATTGCGCTAAGGCGGAGGGGCTGGCGTGCAGCCGGGACCGGTGCGCAAGCTTGGCCGGCAATGGCCACGCGGCGGCGGCGCGCTGGGCACGGTAGGGGACGGGAGCGGGGTCAACTGTGCGCGTGCGGGTGCGAAATGATGGTGGCGACAACGGCGGCAGGTTGGTGGCGCGTGGGGAGCAGCCAGACGCGCTGCAGGCGCAGCGCCGGCGCCATGGCCGGGCCCCCCCCCCCTTGGCCCTAGCTGGAAGAAGAACAGTGCTAGGGGATAGGGTTTGACTTTGCTGGTTTCGGTATTTTGCAAACTTCTCCCAAAATTTGAACTGTGCGACAAAAACTCAAAATACCAAAGTTGCTCAGAAAGAAGAGATCTACAACTTTGTCAATATGAACATTTTCAAATTCCAAATATTTTTTGAACTATATTCAAAAACAGAAAAGGGGACACTTTTCAAATTTGATTCAAATCAAAATTACTTTGGATTTCAAACTGAAACTTGAAAATATTTATATATGAAAGTTGTTCCATTTGACAAAACCTACAACTTTGCTAATATACACCTTTTCTGAAACTCGATAGTTCTTGAATTAATTTTGAAAACTCAAAAAGGGACAAAAACTGGAGTTTGAATGAATTTGAAATTACTTCAAATTTTATATAGAACTTTGAAAATCTGTAAATACCAAAGTTGTTTCTCTTGGCCAGATCTACAACTTTGCTTTTTGGACCAACCTCAAATTCTAAATAATTTTGAATTACAAAAAGAGGGATAAAAATCCAGGGTTTGGAAATCAGGGTTTTGCAAAAGGGAAAATCAAATCAAAACTGATTTTTGAACTTTGATCAATGCAGCAAACATCAGGGCACTAAATTTGAACAAGAATTAAATAGAACTAGGCACAGAGGTGAAATTACCATTTTGCCCTTATAGAGAGAATTGGGCTTTTTAGGGTTTTTGAAAAGGGAATCAAGGCATAGCAATTAGGCAAATCAAATGCATCACAGGAAATGATTAATGCTTAAGATGATGACATGTCAAGTTAATTACATTTAAACACCAGGGGTGTTACAATAAGTAACATAGAATCCAAAGAGCTTAATTTCCATATCTTTGTAGAGTTGTCATCAATTACCAAAAAGGGGGAGATTGAAAGGTCCTTGTTTGGTTTTGGTAATTGAGTGACAACCTAGGTGAACTAATATGTGTTTAAGTGAAATACACAGGAGATTAGTTCACAGGTGAATGAGCAATGAAGGATCTTATTGCATATGAGACATGACGTGGAGTCATATGGCTAAGGTGGTAAAGATCAAGGCAAGTCTTGGCTTGCTGGACCGGTTGTGAAGGTGAAGGGCAAGTTGGAGGCTTTGAAGCCGTTGGTACCGAGTGTCGGGAGGCTTGAGCAAAGACTTGGCGCTGATGGACCAAAGCAATGGTGAAGAGCAAGTGAGGTCAAGATCGATGAACCTTGGAGGCCATGTGATGATATGAAGTGGATCATATCATTTGATCAAGATTGGTGCATGTGTTGCATCAACTTTGGAGGAGTTGAAATGGAATGCACAAGGCAAAGGTATATTTGTAGGACATTTCATTTCACCGGTCTAAGTTGAGTAGAGAAGTGCTTGACCGGGTTTAGGATAGATAGTCGTACTATAAAGAGGAGAAATCTTTAGTTGCAACGGTTATCTAGTGCCACTAAGTGTGAGTTTCATTTGCATACGCATAGCGCTTAGTGACTTGGTGTGAGTAACCCTGAAAATTCCTTGTGAAAATGCTAACTTAAGTGCCCAATTTATTTTGGAATACCTTGGTAAAGTTAGCACTTAAAAAGGGTGAAATTAGAGAAGGAAAGAGCAGTTGCTGCTGCCCAGCAAGAATTTCTTGTTAACAAAGTTGAAATTACCGGCAAGAGGTGCTCTGTCTTGAGCTAATTTCAACAAGCTTTTTTCGTTGGGTTCAAAGAAATTCTTGTTGAGAGTGTGGTCTGGTCCGTTTTGGACTAGTCCGTTCCAGCCATATAGAAAGAGTGTGGTCTGGTCCGTTTTGGACACTGGTCCGTTTTGGACACTGGTCCGTTTTGGACTCTGGTCTGTTTCGGCCATAGGGAGAGAGAGTGTGGCGTGAGAAAAAGAGCCTCAACAAGCAATTTTTCTCTCCCTCACAAGAATTTCTTGTTGAGGGGGGACAAGGTTGCATGTGTGTGTCAGTGAGAGAGAGAAAGCTCTCAACCGGCAATTATTTGCATCCCTCACAAGAATTTCTTGTTGAGCTCAGTTTTAGCCATTGCGGGGAGCGTGTGAGTGCAGCTGGCTGGATTGTTACCGTTGGGGGGTCTGGCCGAAGAGATAAGGTAGTGCCTTTCCCCTCCTTTCTGGTTGCTGAGAAGTTTTTCCCCATTCTTGCTCTTGGTGAGCTAGGGTTCATCCCTCTCCTTCTCTCCATTGCTATGAGCTGAAATTTCTTGGAGAGATTGAGTGCCCTGTGTGGGTGTAGATGAGAGATTGAAGATCCACCTTCTCCCCTTCCTCTCCCTCTCAAGCTTGGTGCTAATTTGAGTGAGGGATTGAGAGCCTAGTGTGTGTGCATTTTAGGATTTGCATTTGGTGGCACTAGGAAATCTTTGTGATTGGGGATTTCTTATTACTCTTGGTCATTGCCATCACCTAGACGGCTTGGTGGATTGTGTCTCCGTTGTGAAGCCCACGTGGTGATTGTGTGTGGCTCCAGAGAAGGATTTGTGAGGGGTGTTGTGCTCGCCCCGCGGGGATCGCGAAGAGCAACTCTAGTGGATTGCGCGTGTCATTGAGTTACCCTCACTTGTGGGTGAGTTCTTGCGGCGCTCGAGTGTCGAGCTAGGTGTGGTGCGTATTAGCCGCCGAACTACCAAGTGTGTGGTCGACACAACGGGGACTAGCTTGGTGGCAACCAAGTGAACCTCGGGAGAAAAATCACCGTGTCAACTTCGTGTTCATCTTCTCGGTGGTTTGCAAACTCCATTCTCTAGCTTGTATTTATTTGTTCATATACTTGTGCTAGTGTAGATTGCTCTTATGCTTCTAGTTGGCTTGTGTAGCTTGCTAGTTACCTTCCTTGCTTGTGTAGCATAGAAGTTGATCCCGTGAGTGACTAGTTGACTTGTAGTCTTGCTAGTCATATTGCTTAGTTTGTGTAGCTAAGTTGAGCTCTCTAATTTGGCTTGTGTGGCCTTGTTATTGAGCATTGATAGTGAGCTTAGGCTTTGTGCTTTTGCTTAGTGGCAAGTGTAGGAGCTTCCCGATTGATTGAGTACTAGTTGCTTAGGTTTGTGTAACCTTGCAAACTAGAATTGTTTAGGTGAGCTTTTGCTAGTCCAGCACCTTATTTGTTTTGTTTAGGATCTTTGTAAGGTGCTTGAGAGTATAGGTAGAGGGGTGTAGTCTTGGCTAGAGCGATAGTTTTAATTCCGTATTTATTTCGGTTAGCCGGTGCGATTTATTTTAGAAAAGACTATTCACCCCCCCTTTAGTCTGCCATCTTGACCCTACAAACTCATGACATATTCAATCTCTAAACATATCATACTTGTTTTGGATATCATACCCCCGATACCCGATGACAAAGATTGTTGATCAAGTCATCCCTAGATCAGAAGAGGCCCGACAATGGACGGGGCGCTATTCAGGAACGTTGACTACCAAGTCCCAACAGGATAATGGCAGGCACGTATACCCTAGCTTGTAGGCCAAGTTAATCTTGGAGATAAATAGCTAGCAATCCCTCTGTTGTAATCATTAGATCATTGTTGATCGAATCCTTTAGGCTTTAGCCACTTTGTGATCACAATCTCGTTGAATATAGCAATACAAGAAGTAGCATCTAGACGTAGGGTTTTTACTCGCTTTCCAAAGGCTCGAATCAGTATAAATCTCAT
Source organism: Coix lacryma-jobi var. lacryma-jobi (assembly GCA_009763385.1). NCBI lineage: Eukaryota > Viridiplantae > Streptophyta > Magnoliopsida > Poales > Poaceae > Coix > Coix lacryma-jobi. Next base: position 29,763,134 of record CM019827.1, on the reverse strand, counting down.
GTCTCTATTATGGTTGATCTTCGTACATAACATGGTTCACCAAGAACTAACCAAGTATTTGCCGATGAAAAACATAGACACCTATATACTCTACGAATTAAAAACTTGCGTCCAAACATACTACGTCATTCGATTCCGTGACCAATTGAAACATAATAACATGACTAGTAAGTATATCTCTAAGCCGCAAACCATATAACTAACACAGAAACAAGCTAATGTTTCATTGCAATCAGAGGCAGATCCAGCGGTGGAGCGGGTGAGCCTCTAGCCCCTCTACGGTCGCTGGACCCATGGAGCCCCCTAAGCCCCCCTAATTTTTTTAGAAAATTTTCTATTTGACATCGAAAATAATGCAGCTCTCCTATTTGATACCGAAACTGTAATTTTTTCCTATATGTTCTCCAATAGAATTTTTCTTTACTATTTGACGTTTTCGTCGTTTGAACTACTAACGGTGATAAGCCCTAAAGGAAAAGTTTGTTTTACCCTAGAGCATTTTTTACCAATCATGATATTATATAATTATATAAATGATGTTCGATCATTTATTTATTTTATATAAGCAAAAAAAAAGATAACATAGCAGTTTGAGATAAAAACTTTCGAATAAGATGCAACAACAACCATGGAATATCGTGACTGGTAAAAAATGTTGTAGGGGCAAAACAGACTTTCCCCGAGGACTTAACGCCATTAGCCGTCCAAACTGATGTAAATATCAAATAGGAAAGAAAAACTCGAGCAGATGATATATAGGAAAGAATTTATGTTTCGATATCAAATAAAAAGTTGTGTTATTTTTTTTTGTGTTAAATAGGAATTTTTTAAAAAAAATTGTCATGGATACACACCGAGTAGAGGCTGAAGCTGTCTGAAGGTTCAATAAACTTCTAACATTTTTTTTTCTAGATCTGTCACTAATTGCAACGCACTGATATATTTGTTAGTTAATATAACATGAACCACTGAATCGAGCTAGACACCGTTCGAGAATTTGATCAATGCAACTTGTGCTGCACCATATCTCCGGTAGCAATACCTACGCGTCCCATCTGTCGAGAACAGAATGCAGAAACGCAAAACGCCCTGTTTCCAGTTCACTTGATGTACGCCGAAACGTTAGCTTCGGCCGAATCGGTCCCGACGGGTGGATCCATCGCTTATCGCTACTATAGCTTTGACCAGAAACGGCAGGGGCATATAGCCCATCATGGCATCAACCACACAATTAACGACCTACAGTTCGACGGTGGTCCAAGTGACGACCTTGCGTTGCGAAAACTGAACATCAAAGACCAGAGCAGGCCGGCCACCTATGGGCTCTAGCTACGGCTAGCTAGCCGGCGAGAGACCACACCTCACATCACCAACGTTAGGTTACGTACCCTCCTCTACTAGAGATGATGCCTGGTCGTGCGCGTTGAATGTGATCATCAATATCCCACATGCGCCCTACACGACCCAGCTGAATCGAATCGAGTTCTTGTTTAGTTTTTGTCAAAAAAAAAATTCACTTATCACCTCAAATATTTAGACACATAACGATTTAAATACAGACTAAAAAATAACTAATCACATAAATTGTGATAGCTCTGTGAGACGATTCTTTTAAGTCTAATTATTCAAAAATTGATAATATTGTGCTACCGTAAATATATGTTAATGATAAAATAATTAGTATTAATAAATGTGTCTCATGGTTTCTAGACGAAATATGTAATTTGTTTTAAAACCATCAGACTGTAGAATTTCAGCAGCAATCCTAATTAGTAAACGCAGTTTCATATCCAACATTTCACAGAGAATATATAAATGAAACTTTTTAGCTAGCAAATACCACCAAAATACCAACTACCAACAAATAAATTCCACAATCTCTAGAGGCTAAAGAGTAGTAGAAGACTAGGTGCGTGCACCTCTTTCACTCTGGCTCGTCACTCGATCTGCTTGTCCAGCGGTGCGAGTGCTTGGGATCAGGTGTGTGCGTGGCCCAGCTCCGTGGTCTCATGGGAGGTCTTGAGGAGGAGTTAAGGGTTGGACCGTTGGACGCCTGGACGACTCGACCTCGACTAGGCCTTGTTTAGTTTTAACAATTTACCCCAAATATTTTTAGATTTTCCGTCACATCAATCTTTAGTTGTATGTATGAAGTATTAAATGTAGCTAAAAAATAACTAATTATACTTTTAGTATCTACATGTCGAGATGAATCTTTTGAGCCTAGTTAGTTCATGTTTGGATAAAGTTTGTCAAATAACAACGAAAGTAATACAGTGCATTTCCCAAATATTTGTTGGAACTAAACAAGCACTTGAGGCAGAGTCGCACCGCCGCCTGCCCGCCTTGCCACGGTAGCTGCTAGGGGCGTGTTTGGTAAGCTGCTTCTGCCGAGCACGGCTCGTTGGCCTGGCTCTGGACAGCCTGAGCACGGCTATAATGGTGCAACCTCATGTGTTTGTTTCACCTGGTCCAATCTAGTCTGGTTCAACTGAGATTGTATTTGGTTTCTGCTCCCTCCGTCCCTAAATAAGTGTCGTTCTCGCTTCCCGAGAAAAAGTTGCCGGCAATTATATATTAAAATATATTAATATTTATGCTAAGTAATTAATATCATCGGAAAGATCTTTACATCTAGTTTTTTAACAAAATTATTTGGAGATATAAATATTGCACATATTTTCTACAAATTGAGTCAAACACGTGGCACGCACATCAAACGACACTTATTTAGGGACGGAGGAAGTAGCTTAAATGGATACGACTACTCTGCACTGACATTCGGTAGAAACTTTATATCTTCGTTGACATTTTATCGAGCACCTTAGTGGCATACTCCACCGCGGCCATGGCCACCACCAAGCTTGAGGCCCGCGACACCCCGACCGTGGCGTCGCTGCCGGTAGTCGCCTCGCCCTCGCCGTCCTCCTCCTCGCCATGGTGCGCGGGCTCGTGCTCCTTCCTCGACACACACCGCTCCGACGTCTCCCTGCCTATTTCCCCATCAGGACTCGCCGCTGCTCACATTCCAGTTCACCAGGGGAGGAGAGGAGGGAAAAGGAGGGGTCGAATGAAGAGATCGGGTGGAGGTGCGCGAGCGCGAGGAGCTTGGCCTCGCAGCTGCGACCGCCGTCACTACCGCCCTGCCACCGAGCGCCATCGAGCGTGCTGCCACCGAGCGCCATCGAGCGTGCTGCCGAGTAGAGTCTGCCGCCGCCGAGCGTACTGCCTGCCGGAGTGGAGTCCGCCGTCGCCGAGCGTGCTGCTCGCCGGAGTCCGCTGCCGCCAAGCGTGCTATCCGCCGGAGTCCGCAGCTGTCCATGGCGACCGTGCGCTGGTAGGAGGGGATGTGCAGGGGCGCAGAACTAGGAATCGAGAGGTAGGAAGACGAAGGAGTGGTGGGTGAAAGTTGGGAAGTAAGGGCAGTCGATGGATGGAACCATACGCAATATCCAAAAAAAAAAAAAAAGAATTATTATACCTAGAAACCATCTCCCACGATGGATAGAGTCTTCAGCTAATACTCCATCTGTCCCTAAAACAAGCAATTCCTATGATCCGTGTCGGTCAAATTTTTTAAACTTTGACTAACTTTATAGAAAAGAATAATACTCCCTCTGTCCCTGAAAAAAGCAATTCCTAGGATCTGTGCCGGTCAAACTTTTTAAACTTTGACTAACTTTATACAAAAGAATAATAACATCTATGATATAAAATAGACATATTATGAAAATATATTTTATGATATATCTAATAATATGAATTTGGTACCATCAATCTTGATAGTTTTTTCTAGAAATTCGGTCAAAGTTCAAAAAGTTTGATTTAAGACAACTCTAGAAATTGATTCTTTTAGGGACGGAAGGAGTAACATCTATGATATAAAATAGACATATTATGAAAATATATTCTATGATATATTTAATGATATGAATTTGGTACCATCAATCTTGATAGTTTTTTCTAAAAATTCGGTCAAAATTTAAAAAGTTTGACTTAAGACAACTCTAAAAATTAATTCTTTCAATGACGGAGGGAGTAAATATTATTCTTTTTTATATTTTTTTCTCTCTCCATCCTCTCCTAAACGCACACACCCAACCTCCCTCCGATAATCTCTCTCGACTGGTTCTCTCACAACCTTGCATGCAGCGGTGGCCGGCAAGCATGCAACGGATGAGCGCGCATTCAGCGGTGGACGGCAAGCATGCAACGGAAGAGCGCGGGTCATAGAAATCACCGGTTTCTTTCCAACGGTGAAAAACTCGTTTCTTGTTACCTCGGGTCAAGAGTAGAGGCGGTTTCTTCTTGAAGAAATCGTTTCTTAGTTTGTCATCTCTTTCTTCATTAATTAGACTATCATGTCAGCATTTTTCTGAGTTGACAAGTCATTTAACTGAGATAGAAACTCCCATTAATGCTCTATTGGGACTGCACTAACTACATCACGCGTTGAGCGCTTTAATCGGGCTGGCTCTGAAAAAACGAACCTCCACTCCGTTTCTCGGGAGCCATGAGAGAGAGAATTTTGCATCCTAGAGACCAGGCTCGTGAGTGGGCTCAAGACAACAAACACGGGAGTTGCAGCTGGAGAGTGCAACCAGGCCCGAGGGCTAGAGTGGGTGCGGGCGAGCGCAGTGACGCGGGGCGCGAGCGAGCGTGGCCGACAACGAGCTCCCATGGCGCGAACCGCAAGCATGGCCGGCGAGAAAGCGGAAGCGAGTGGGCGACAAACTAGCCACCGAAGGGACGGTTATTTTTTTCAACTTTGCTAGCGTAGCATTTTCGTTTGTATCGAGTAAATATTATTTATTCATATGCTAACTAGGCTTAAAAGATTCGTCTCATAATTTTTAACTAATCTGTACAATTAATTATTTATTTTATCAATATTTAATGCTCCATGTATGCGTCCAAACATTGATGTAATGGAGAGAAAGAGTGAAAAAAGTTGGAAGTTTGATGGTATCTAAACAAGGCCTTAGCAGATGTTTTCAACTCTAAAAACTTTTACCTATCACATCAATCACTGTTTGGTTCTTATACAGTAACGCAAATGTAAATAGAAAGTAGTTCAAATTCTCTCCAACCCATAACAAAAGTAGTTTTGTTTTGTTTACGTTTCCATTATCTGAGATAGAACCAAACAACACCCAAATATTTAATAGATTGTGATAACTTTGTGAGACGATATTTTTAAGTCTAATTGGTTTATGATTTGATAATGTTGTATTATAACTGCAATAAGCATGAGTTAATGATAAATTATTTAGTATTAATAAATTTATTTTATGGTTTTCTGACGGAATATGTAATTTGTTTAGTCTATTTTTCATAAACTAAATTTAAAACGCAATATCTGATGCGACACCAAAAAATTTTCACTCACAAACTAAACACTCTCTTACTCCGTGATTTAATGAAGGGATGGCGACCGAAAAGTTCAGGAGCATTATCGTCCAAAACCATGTTATCAAACCTAAAGTGACATCCTTTAAGCAAACAACGTCGGAGGCTAAAACGACCTTTTTCAATACAGAGGGAGTATATCAACTTCATCCAGTTTATTTTTAGTAGAAACCATAACTATTTTGTTGTAATCCTATGAAATTGAAAAACAGAATTGGCCAATAATATTTTGGTAAATTACCATTGTACATATTATGTTGTATTGTTGCAGGTGAATATAAAAAAAACATCCAAAATTAGCACATTGCCAAAATGACATTATGGCAACTAAGTTTCAATCATACGCTATGCATGGTAGCAATGTCCCTGTAATATTTCATCATTCCTAATAATACCCAAAACTGATTTCTATGTAACATTCTCCCACAAGATCAATACTATAAAAAATATTTTTAGACTGCTAAGTGAACAATATTGTAAAAAATATTTTTAGAATGTGAAGTTATACACAGAGACCATAGTTTTGGAATAAAGAACCATACGAGTATCTTATTCACAAAACAAGTCACTAAGGCAAGAGCATCAAACCTTGAGCAACAATTGTGTGATTAAGATGTCAAAAAAATGTGTGATTAAGATAGAAGTATACAAGTAGAGTTAGAATCATATGAACTTATACTCCTCGTTGTCCTCACACCTAGCTATACCTTACTAAAGTTATCCTTTAGCTGCTTTGATCTTGTTTCATCATCCTTTATATCCAATATTCGATTAGCTCTCCACACCATTTGATACTAAGTTGTGGTAAATATTAAGACCTCTCATTTATTATCATTCCTAGCCACCATTTCCCTCAGGATAAAATATATAATGGTACCTTGGAATACTCCTGGGTGAAGTGCTACAACGATATATTCCGTGCACTTGCGGAATTCTCTACTTGGGCATAAGAAATATCAGCAAGTATCTACTTCGGCATTCCCCTTTTCTTTATGACTGCGGTCTTCTTTTTGTCTGAATCATGGGTGCAAGATGGCACCTAAGAGCCAAGAGTATAAAACCCTATTCAATTATAATAAACAAATACGAATTGTAAGAACTAGCAAGATGACCCCTGCAGTTAGCAGCTAAAGTGTATCCTTCATTTTTATGTAATTTAGCATAATCTCCTCTTATTGGTTTTTACTCTTATGTTCTACTCTAAATCGGCTTCTTTATTGTTTGTTGTCACAATAGTTACTTCTTCAACCATGAGTGATATGTGAGTTGTATCTCTCTTTACTGGTTGTTTTCATCACCTTGAGCAATATAGATGAGCCTAAACTCGATACAACAGCACATATTGTCTAGTATAATTCACTTCTACATCCTTCTTTGTATTTCAATGGCCTCCTCAATGTCCCTTTTCATCACCATATATCTATTCCTAGTAATGTTAAAAATTAAAGAGTTTATTCGTCCTTCATCGCTTACAACTGTCCAATGGGGATCTGACAAACCACTCTCTCTTGTGTTAGTACTAGTTAGAGCAAGCATGATGTGAAGTTCAATTCTAAAACAAATTGGAATATGAAGCATTTCCATGGTTCGTCGTCCTCTCACGTGTTGTTCATGCACGGTGACGAATCTGATCCCCCCAAAAATTGGAAAGCATGACACGATTATTGGTAAATCTCTAAAGCTATTGTACTTATGCGAGTTAGAGTAGCATGTGTTCAGACATAGTGCAGAGTTTGATTCACTAGAGAATTTAAATATATGACATGATCACAGGATAAATTAGGGTTTGCATGTTGTAACACCCCCGGTGTTACGAACGGCTTTTAACAATAAATGTTGTTATCAACTTGTTAATAACGATTTATGAATAAGTTAGTGTGAAAAAGAAACTAAAATTTGAGTTGAACAAAAACTTTTCAATAACTCTTAGTGGATCGAAACAAGTTCTTATTCTAAAGTTTGCTCACATGAAATGATAATCACCTTTAGGCCTTAAACATGCTTAATAATTAAAGTCTATGTTTTGTATGTGACCAAAGGGCAACCATGACACCATTAGGTCCTAATTAAGTTTGTGAACAACTTTCATAAAGGTGTCATGTACAACTTTAGTGGAGAAAGTTCTCCGAAAATGATAAATATTAATTATGCGTCTAATTGCTTGTTTGACTCTTTGGATCAGTTTAATTAATAATTTGCTTAAACACTTAAAGTTTTGTCTACATCAATGTTGTAGTAGAAGTTTAGTGCTTCTCTGTGGGGTGCTTTGTTGTTGTTTTTATGATGGTTTGATCATTTGTTTCAAAGCCTAGAAATCGAATCAGCATAAGGTTTCAGCCCAAGACTTAGTCAAATCCTAAGTCTGCAGTTCAACCCTATGTCGACGAGTGGCATGCCGCGTTCCCGTTAATCCGTTGATCAAATGACCTCAACCCCTTAATAGAAGTTGTAGTTTTCTTCATGTGCTAGAGCCTAGTGGCAGTGGTGTTGAGGTTTTATGCAATCTTGATATCGTTGCCACTGTTTTCCCTAAACCTGGATTAGCGCTGACACTGCAAAGTTTGGCTCTAATTACCCGCTAAATCGTGATAGTTCTGGCCATGCTCCTTTAATCAAAGTTGTAGGCTTGTATGAGTGTAGAAGCTTTGCTTAAAGGAATGCAGGCTGATTCGAATTAGAAAGCCTCCAAATCGGAGCTCGAAAACGTGCACGCCGACTGTTCGGTGAAATGACCGAACGGCCGACCGCGCCCATGTGAGCTGCTGCCATGGCTGTGCATGCACTGCGTCGCGCCTGTGCTCGCTGCTGCCCCCATGGCTCACTGCCGCGTCGTGTCTGAGCGCGGTGGTTGTCTCTCGTGCCGCTACAATACGCGTGTGTCGCTTGAGGCCAAACGTCGTGACCGATCCCATCGTCGCTCTTCTGTCGTCACGCGGTCGTCGGGTCCGTGTTGGCAGTCGCTCTTCTGTCGTCACGCGGTCGTCGGGTCCGTGTTGGCACCGAGTGCCAGGAACCACGTTTCCCTCGCCCTCCCTGTGTGCCGCTGTCCTCGCTGCCAGTGTCGGTGCCCTGAGCTGTGCCTTCAAGTGGAGGTCGAGCCCCTCACCAGCGCTACTCCTCTCCTCCCTCCTCCGTTCAGCACGCAGACGTCATGGTCGTGCGTTCAGCACGCGTGCTGCTGCTGTCACCTCCGCTCAGACTCATCAGGCTGCAGCTAGGCTGCATCCAGCCACGGCCGCGTCGGCCGCGGTGTCACCCGGCCGCGCCGGTCGTCGCCGGCCGCGCCATGGCCGCGAGCCCTGTCTGCTGGACGCACGCCCAGACCAGGGCCGGCCGACCTGCTGCCCCGGCCGACTGCCAGCAGCCCCAGCCTGCCACCCTCGCCTCCTCCGGCCGGCCACCGCACAGCCACAGCCGGACGAGCGAGCAGCACCTCCTCTCCGTCTTCTCTGTTGTGTACGTGAGTGGAAGAAGAAGGATCGCGTGCGCCATTGGCGGACTCAGGGGGGGCTAGTGGGGCTGCAGCCCCCCCTTGGCCCAAAAACACAGGGAACAATTATTTGGCCCAGCCCAAAAAAAACCCTAGTGGAAAGTCTGAGAGAAAAAATTCCCCACGCCGCCAGGCGACTGCGCGACTTGCGACGCCTCCGCTCCGCGCCTCCGCGCCGCTCCCTCGAGCCTCGACGACGACGAACGGCGATTCGGCGACTGCGACTCCGCCTGGCGCCGAGCGCCAGCTCGGCTCGGCTCCGCCACCGCCCCTCTCGCGAGCAGCCGGTGCGCCGTGCGCCGAGCGCCGGCTCCGCTCCGCTCCGCGGCTCCGCCTCCGCCCTCCTCGCGAGCAGCCAGTGCGCCGTGCCCGTGCCGTGCGAGACTGCAGCAGGCCAGCACCAGCAGGCAGCAGGCGCCGTCCGACCGCCAGCAGCAGGCTATCAGCGTGCTGCACTGCTGCGTGCGTGCCCCCCTGCTGTTGCCTGCTTCACTGCTTGATTGCAGATTTGCAGGAACAGTGAGTCCGTGAGGTGAGTTGTCCCCAAGTGATTTTTTTAATATTCAGATTGAGTTATTTACATATTTGGTGATCGATCCCAATCATTTTATTTTGTAGGAAATAATTAGAATCAATAGTAAACTAGAAGAAGATTAGAATGGAAAAATATTTGGTTAAGAAAGATGCTTCAGCTTCAAACGTCTCAACTAATGGGAGTCGGATTGAGCAAAAAAGATCCCGCATTGAGCTTGATATGAATGATATAGTTGTTGATCCAGGTCTTAGAAAGCCAATTGATGAATTCCACCATGATATTAGGGATGATGCTAGGAGAGCATATATACAGATGGGTCCATATCAACCTAATTGTGAGTACGAAAGAACAGGAGGTAAAACTCAAACTAGAGGTTTTGTGAAATCATGGTTTACTCAATTTGATTGGTTAGAGTACAGTCCTACCAAGGATGCAACATATTTTTTTTATTGCTACCTTTTTAAGCCACAAAAAACTAGCAGTTTTGGCAATGATACATTTACCAGAGTAGGGTTTAGAAATTGGAAAAAGGGAAAGGATGGTTTGCTCAAGCATGCTCAATCAATTGATGGCTATCATAGTAATGCAAGAAAACGAGCACTTGATTTCAAAAATCAAAGGCAAAGTGTACAACATGTGTGGGCAGTAACAACTGCAGCAGAAGAGGAGGCATATAAAGCTCGTTTAACTATAATGTTAGGCATTGCTAGATTTCTCCTTTTGCAAGCTCTTGCATTTCGTGGGCATGATGAGTCTAAAACATCTAAAAATAAAGGGAACTTTATGGAGATGCTTGATTGGTATAGAGAGAAGGATCCTAAAGCTGCACTTGTGACGGGTGAGAATGCTCCAGGGAATAATCAAATGAGTTGTCCAAAGATTCAAAAAGATTTGGTTAGGGCTTGTGCAGAGGAGACAAGTGAATTAATTAAGAGTGAAATTGGAGACCGTTGGTTTGCAGTGCTTGTTGATGAGGCTCGTGATGCATCAATTAAGGAACAAATGGCTGTGGTTGTGAGGTATATCATCTGCTTGTGTATTTCAATTGTTTTATTTTGTTGTTCCAAATTAACATTATGTTTCCTTTTATTTAATAGGTTTGTCAATGATAAAGGAAGTGTGATTGAGAGGTTCCTTGGCCTACAACATGTTTCTGACACTACATCACCTTCACTGAAGCAAACATTGGTTTCTATGCTTGCAAGATACGGGTTATCTATAGCCAAGGTTAGAGGACAAGGATATGATGGAGCTTCAAACATGAGAGGGTAGTTTCATGGGTTACAAAGGCTGGTATTGAATGAAAACCCCTTTGCTTTTTACATCCATTGTTTTGCTCATCAATTACAACTTGTGGTAGTTGCTGTTGCTAAATGTTGTGCTTCCACTGCTGATTTCTTCAATTATGTCACTTTAGTTGTCAATACTGTCAGTGTTTCTTGCAAGAGAAAAGATCAACTTCTCCAAAAACACCATGATCATCTTGTTGAGCAATTAGATAATGGTGAAATATCTCCTGGGAGAGGAAAAAACCAAGAAACTAGTCTTGCTAGGCCTGGTGATACACGATGGGGTACACATCACAAAACATTAGTACGTCTGATGCTCATGTGGGAATCTGTGCTTGAGGTGTTAGAGAATGTTAGTGATGATGCAACTGATGGGGAAAAGAAAACTACAGCATCTGGATTGATAGAAAAAATGGAGTCATTTGAATTTGTGTTGATATTGCATCTTATGATTAGAGTTTTGGGGATAACTCAAGACCTATCACAATGTTTGCAAAGGAAAAATCAAAACATTGTTCGTGCAATAGGATTGATTGGTTCTGTGATGAGAAACATAAATGCCATGAGAGAAAATGGTTGGGATGATCTTTTTGAGGAGGTAAAAGCATTTGCTATCAAACAGAAGATTGATATTCCTAATATGGAACATATGGTACCAATCAGAGGTCGTTCAAAATGTCGTGGAGCCAAATTAGTGACCTACTACCATCACTTTCATAATGAGATTTTCAATGTTGTCCTTGATCAAGTAATTTGTGAGTTGAACAATCGATTTCCAGAAAGATCAACTCAACTATTGAGATGTGTTGCTTGTCTTGATCCGACAAATGAATTTGCCAACTTTGAGATAGAGAGATTAGTTGAGCTTGCTAAGATTTATTATGATGACTTTAGTGATTATGACTGTGTAAAGCTAAGAAGTGACCTTCCCGTATTCATTGATGAAGTAAAAAATGATAAAGATTTTGTCACTTGTATTGATCTTGGTAGCCTTGCTGAGAAGATGGTTGAAACCGATAGGCATACATATTTCCCTTTGGTGTATCGCCTCATCGAGCTTGCATTGATATTGCCTGTGGCAACAACAACAGTTGAAAGAGCCTTCTCTGCTATGAATATTATCAAGACCGACAGAAGGAATAGAATGAATGATGATTGGATGAATAATAGCATGATATGCTATATTGAGCGGGATTTGTTTGCTTCCATTGAAGATGAAAAAATTTTGAAGCGCTTTCAAAGCTTAAGAACCCGTAAGATGAACTTGGCACGCGAGGTCCCGAGGTATGTATTGTTTTAGTACTTTTGTTTTTGCTTATTCTCTTGATTATTGAAAAAGTATATAACCTTTAAAAATTATGTAGCATTGAGTGTGGTGGTCCAAGCGGTATTGGTTCAAGTGGTGTGAATTCTTGAAGATTGAAGACATCAAACATGGATATTTTATTATGGAATGCTCTTTATAATTGGTACATTTCTATCCTTATTATCATAATTCTATGTATCTTTGACTTTGAGCACTTTGAATCAATATCAAATTATCAATCTTAGTTACACTTATTAGTATCCTGTGTCTAGCGAGCAAAATTTTTTTGGCCTATGTTATTTAGCCCCCCCCTCGGTCCGTTTCTGGGTCCGCCAATGGCGTGCGCCATTTCCAGAAATACAAGAGGTTTTCTGCAGATACATGTCTCAGGTGAATAGTGCTAGAAATGACTTGTTTGCTATGGTTTGTTTTGGGAAATCTGCAGGGACCTAACTGCGAATGTGTTTTTCCTTTTCCTTTCTTTATATGGCTGAAACTTGAAAAATGTGTACTAAATCATATAAAAACCGTATGACTGCAAATAAAGACTTTTTGGAATCCTTGTGAGTAGACCTACGCAGTGGTTATATAATATGATATGCTTTAGTGGAAAGTTTCTGCTGTTTTTATTTATCTTTGTAAATAAGCCTTTCTAGGAATAATTTCATAACTCAAGCTAGGAAGATTTAAAATTAGTGAAACCAATTTTTGTTAGTTTCCTTTCTCTGTGATCTACAAGTTTGTTATATAAAGTTAATCTGTTTGAGAACTTTTGATAGGGTTTTCCTTTATGTGGTAAAAGTGTTCCTGAGACTAGATAAATTCATATATGTTGTTATATTGCTCCATTTGTGGTGAAAGTTTTATGCTAGACTACTGATGTCATGGAGATGATATGATAAAAATTTCAGATTTAGTTATGCATGTATGACAGAGTTATTGATTTACCTTGCTATGGCTTAGTAAATGGAAATAAATGATTTATGAATAATACTTGTATGTAAAAAAAAATAGAAAATGTTGTTCTAATGGTCTTGTATGATATTGATGTTGGTTTAGACCCTTTAATGCCTTATGAATATGTCCTTTGTTAGAAAAGCAAACAAAAGATCAATTGTTATGTGTGTTGTTATGGCTGGCAGAGTAGATCCTGTTGTAGAGTTAACTTCGAAATTAAAATGATGTTTTCTGTAAAAGTCATAAATACAAAAGTTGTAGATAAATTTTATATATTTCATGTACCAAACTTTTGTGATTTTAGGCCCAGTAGTTTATGAGTTATAGATTTTACAAGTTCAGTGTCAGGTTTTACATGCTCTCGATGCAGATCTGAAATATTGAGTTGTTTGGTTAATATAACTTTAGAATCACCTGCTGATGTTAATAAAAGAGTTGTAGTACTTTTTCTAAGCTTTCCAAAATGTCCTATATCATATCTTTTGGTGACCTAGAACTCCAGTTATGAGTGTTTGAAGCTAGTTATCAGAATCTGTCTAAGTCTGGACAGATTTGTTTCTTTGTATTGTTTGGCTTCAATATCTGTTGAATCACTTTTAGATGATTATAAGAAAGTTATAGACAACTTGATAATATTTCCAAAAAGTTAAGAATCATGGGTGTTGGATGCCTAGAACTTCAGATATGCTTCTCTGAACTTGTTATCAGTTTTCTGTCCATTGTTTGTGCAGATCTGCTTGTCGATATATTTTGGTCTTGTTAACTAGTGAATTAGCTCTGGATGATAATAGCAAAGTTGTAGACAATTTTATTAGCTTTCCAAGAAGTCTTGGATCACCTTATTTGGATATTTATATCTTCAGTTATGATTAAAACAATAACTGCTTTGCTGCTGTCCTAAAACTGAGAATCATTGCTTTACTTTGCTATACTTATGTGTTGCTAGTATATCTTTTGTAGAGAATCATGTGTGCATTTTTTATGTTCATACATATGCATTGCATCTCATTTAGGCACGTTAATACTGGTTATGAGAACCCGAAGGACGTGGTGTTTAACCAAAAGATGGTGCAAAGATGATCGTTGGCATGGAGATGGATGACTAACTTTCTGAAATGTTTTACCCAGGCAAGCCCCGGTGCATAACCTATATTTTTGAATATCTCTAAATGAATATATGTATGTTGTGCATTTATGTTTTCAGGAGTTATATGAAACCCACCTGCATATATATACATAGTCCATGAGTCCTACTAGTACAGGTTCGAGTAGCGCTATGCTTAGGATGAACGGTAGCGTGGGCGACCTGTCGTTGCTCACAAAGTAGGTGTTCTACTTTAAACTAATGATGATGGAAAGAAACTGAGACCGGGCAGAGATGTGGTTTGGTTCTGGTGGGTGTGACGAGTTATGTCCCGCGGCCACGGGCTTAGCTTCGGTTGCACTGTTTCCCTGTCTGTGTCGCTTAGGGACTGTTCGTTGTTGTGGAAGTGAGCTATGTCACATATCCTCTTATCCCGAACACATACTTGCTTATGGGAGCGGGAAGGCTAGCTGACTCTTGCCTCGGTTTCCGGCTCTATGTGATCCGACCGTTAGTTTTTGGTAGGAGGAGGTCCTTGCACCACTCACGGCCGGGCCGGTGAGTGGGGGCTTGGAGTCCCGGTCCTGGATGCGGATACTGGACCCCTTGGCAGGAGTTGGCAAGTTGGTCTCGGTTGTGCCTTGGTACAAACGGGGCGTGTGTTTTGGGGTACCCAGCTGGGCTACATTGATTCGCGAATCGCCGTTGTTTAAACGTACCGGTATGGCAATCGCCCGACAACGTAGTTTAACAACTGGAACTAAGGATGAAGAACTATACTGTATTGTTTACCACTTGTTTGGAAATAGAATAGGTGCTTACATAGAAATAGGAGTAACAACTAATATGGCTAAATAACATGTTACAACCTTTTTATTAAAAATGCTCTTTTGCAAATAAAGGAAAACCATAGCCATATAGCCTTTCATAATCCTTGTGAGTCGGGATCTATATTTCCCATTCGGGTAAGACTTGCGAGTACAATTGAGTACTCAGGGTTTGATTCCCATTGTTGCAGGTAGCAGGTGAAGTTTGGAGCTAACTCTTGTGTGTGGATTCCTCCTGGTGGGCTCAGAGAGGATTCCTTTTATCGCTGCGACCGTAGTATTTATTTATAACCTTCTCCAAAAGATTTTTACAAAGGAAAAGAGTTTACAAATGATTATAATCTGTCTTTATGATAAATTTCTAGAATTATTGTATAATTTTTTACTTCCGCATTAACTTTGATCTTATGTATAATTTCTGTTAACTCTAATAATCTGTTTAATTCTTGTTGCATATTAAATTGTTGTAATAATTCTGATGATGTAATCTTGTAAGAAAAGAAATATTTTCGAGTTTGGATGCTTGGTCCTCAATTGTGATTCTGGAAGAAATTTGGATTTTCGAGTTCTCCCGTTGGGTGTGCTCGATAAACTACTGGATTTGACTTGGTTTTAAATACGCTTAGTGTCAAATGGTTGACGAGTGTACTTGGGATTAAGTTAAATTGGACGGTTCTGCCACACATGTCATCCAGGTAACCACACAAACAAGCTAAACATATTGTTGCAAACTTACAACACACATGTATGTTTGCTAGTTAGAGTTAAGTTTTTAGCATTAGCTCCATAGATTACAACTTCTCTAGTTAGGGTCATCTCATGTAAATTCTCTCTATGCTTATTTTTTAACTCATATTGAACCATGTTTAGATTTTTGTTATATTTGATATCGAAATATAATTTGAATTGCTAACTTTAATCCATTTATTCCAAGATGAAGATTTGATCACTAAACAAATGTACAGAAGTTGTTAACAGAGAAACATAATGGTATTTCTAGGTTAATTTTTGCATAACGATAATGGTAAGTTATTGGCACACCAATGGTACTGAAAGGATCTTAACAATGCCTAGAGAAGGGGGTGAATAGGTGTATCTAAAAAATTCTACACAAAACTTAAAGTCATTTATTAGTGGATGTCAAAAGTCCCAACAGTTTGGGTCAGAACTTTCGACATTGTCACAAGTTCCGGTGCAAACTGTCAAAAGTTCTGACGCCTATGGAAATTTTACTACAAGTGCTTAAACAAACATTGTGAGCCCAATAACTTACAACCCCACTTCCTAGTGGCAAGGTGAAGATGTAGAGACACTTCCTCGATGTTGGTAAGCCTCTAAACATTGTTCAAGTCTAAACTCTAGAAATGAACTTGACGAAGAAAGAGACAACAAGAATACAAGTGATATCTAACAAAATCACAACTATAACAACAAGCACATGAGACAAAGGATTTATCCTGAGGTTTGACAGCCCCACTAAGGAGATCCTACTTCCTCGTTGTTGAGGTGACTACAAAGTTCGGAGTCTCTTCCACCTCCTTGACTCTCTTGAAGCGACCACAAAGGTCACTTGGGGTTTTCACTCAGAAATCAAGGGCAATACAAACTTCCCAAGGTCTTTCCACAAGGTGGAGACTCTTGGGTGACGCTTAGCCGATTAGGGTTCCAAGAACCCAAGAGAAATAGACGCAAATCCAGTCGGCTTGACAAAGAGATCAAGTGCTCAAGCTTTTCAAAGTGATTTTCTCACTCTTTTCACTCACTCTCTACTCAAATCCTTGGGGTAATCGAAGTTGGGAGCAAAAGGGAGAGGAGAGGTTAGCCTTTAATGCTTGGGAGCTATTTTGTCTGAAGTTAGATTGCAATGAATGAGTAGGTAACCATTGAAAGTGAGAAGAGGGTTATTTATACTCTAAGTAGAAATCTACCAGTTCAGATCTACGTTGAAAGTTTCGACCCAGATCTAGGACTTTTGATGTACACTAAAAGCACTATGCATAGGGGCTAAGAAAGGGTGAAGACAACTCACGTCGGAAGTCCCAACTCTCATTAGAAGTTCCAACAGTTAGAACTTTCGACGACAACAGGTCGGCGACAAGGTTGGCCAGGTGTCAAGACTTCCTATTTGAGTCGGAACATCCGACATGGTCAGAACTTCCGACTTTTAGGTCGGGACTTCCGACGATCACAGACATTACGAAGACAAGTGACTATGCGTCGGTACCCTGGCCGAAGTCGGAACTTCCGACACCTCCAGAACCAAAAAACCATTTTATGTGTTCGTGGAGTGGTAGAGTGTTTCTCTTTTGATTTTATAAGTATGCTTGAGCACTCTATCTTTCTCAAACCACTTAAACTTGTATCTCTCTTTATAGTGCAACATGCCTAAACTCAAAAACATAAAAGGATAAGTTTGAAGATCCACTTTGAGTTTGATTTCACTTCCAATAATTGAGGGACATCATTCCATCTTTATTAACTCTTTTTTTCTTTCATGAGACTAATCTTTGCAATATATCTTAATAAGATAATATTAGTCCCTAATTTTGATGTCATCAATACACCAAAACCCACATAAGAGTCAAATGCACTTTCGAGTACTTCAATTTACTAGCAAATGTGTCATGTTTTGCAACAGAACGTAACAATCTAGGAATAAAACTTTGAATCATGCCAGATATTAGTTATTCTAACTTGTATGAACGTACGTCATGAGTTTAGTTCACATACGAGACACATAGGCACAACCAATATATATTAGAATCAGACTCTGTATTCATGATCGCTAGATACAGGTCCTAACTCGTATGTCGTATGAGTAAGAGTCATGAGTCCTAGGTCATAGACAACATATGAAGGAAACTCTCAACTATTCAGATAGTTAGGGGGAGTTGGACAAAAAAGAAACAGGTAGAGAGAAATTTTGGCTCTTTAATATTAGGTATAGATAATATTAGATATAGATATAGATAGAGATAGAGCTTTTTCTTTAATTAATATTGTAAATCTCTAGACTTTAAGAATCACTGTACAAACTTTTTTGATTACTAAATCTATACGTAAATATTAAAGAGCTAACAAAATTTATCCTATTCATTTTCTTCACCTCTCACTGTCCACTTGAACAATGAAGACTTTCTTTTATCCTACCTACTATTTTTATTTTATTTTGACCTAGACTTGTGACATATACTTATATTATACGAGTTAGAATAACTCGCGTCTAGCATCGATAAATATAAGGTTTGATTTCAATACATATTAGGTCACGTCTTTCGTATCTCATATGTGATCCGGATTCATGGCCCATGCTTACAGAGGGTAGAACAAATTCATATCTAGTAATGATATATAGTCTGATTTCTATATGCATTGAGTTTTGTTACAACACACGAATATATTTACTACTATTGATAAAATAACATAATATATTTTATTTTTCTTATTCACTCGGCAAGACAAGTGGAGGAAGGCTTAAAAAGAAGCCAATTCAATAAGACAAGAGTGATTGAAATAAAATTTAGTTCACTCTAATTTATCTCAACACATGGTTGAGTTGAATTCGACATCATGCAAATAAGTCTTAAAAAATCCCTGTAAAAATATGAACGGAACCTTGACACACATTTGAATAAAAAAGTGCCCTAAAAAGGGTGTGTATACATTAAATTAAACAAAATAATAAAAGGTCAAGGGCGAAAAATAGAAAAGCTATTTGTTGAAGTGGATTAGGGTTTCTGCGTCGGCTAGTTTGGACGCAGGAGAGTAGAGACCACAGGGGCGGGCGCGAGGCGAGCAGGGGAGAACAAGCTATGGGCGCGCCGAAGCAGAAGTGGACGTCGGAAGAGGAGGATGCGCTCCGCGCCGGAGTGCGCAAGCACGGCGCCGGCAAATGGCGGACCATCCAGAAGGACCCCGAGTTCAGCCCGGTTCTCTCCTCCCGCTCCAACATCGACCTCAAGGTATCTTCCCCTGCATCCCCTCCTCCGCTCCCAATCTACCTGGTCGCGACGGAGTTAGCCGTGCGCGTCCCTATATCTTATCTATCGGATCCTTTTGCTCCTCGATTAGTCCCGACTTCTCGTGATGTTTCGTACCGTCGTGTGCTTCTGAGCGTGTGGTGATTTCCCCTGCATCCCGTCCTCTCTATTAGCTGTGTGGTGGGTTTAGGACGCTTGGTGGTCCCACTGCTGCAGTTTCGTCGGTAGTACCGTAGTAGATTTGGGGCGTCGAAGGCGAGAATTTGGGTTTTGGGGAACTGATAAATGTAGGCGAAGGTTGAAATCGTCGTGTTCCTGCATAGGGATCCTGTGATGTGATATTTTTCTCAAGGACAATGATGCTCTGGTGGTCATGGACATGCAGTGTGGGATTACATATAGCAGCGTGAATGTTTTATGATCTGGGCTGTATGGTGTAAATTTAATCTGTCTTCATACTTGTGACCAATTGGTAATCTTATAGTTGAATTCAATAATTTTGCTGATCACATGTTGAAATAGATTTTCTAAAAGAAGCAAATCACAAACAGATTACTAGTGATGTTCCTCTTGCCCATGGATGTTGCCTCGTGCCATTGCTTATTAGGAATTTACTTTAACAGATGGGATTCATTTTCTTGTTTCTTATCATCGTTTTGATTAGTTTGAGTTCCTGATCATGCGATGATGATTCATGAGTAGGTGATTTCTTAAATCACATTCTTTTTGTTTGATGACAAATGCAAGCATGCCAGTGGAGAGGCATTCTAGTCAGTGACTCAGCATGCTCAGCAGTTATTGCTGTTGGGATGGGATTCAGTGACAAATTTGACGGATATCCTGGTAATGGTACCACATTGTACAGGGATTCTTGGTTAGGAAGATATTGCCCTCAAGAAGTTGCTTAGAGTTGTCAACCTTAGCAATTAAGGGTCATGATATTTTAACTAAAATCTGCAAATAATTCTTTCTCTGCTCCCCCCTCTGATTCCAGATACAAGTCATTTTAGGATTCTAGCGGGTGAAACTTCGTTGACTTGGCCTATCAATATATGACAATTGTCATAGATTCATAACATGGTTGATGTTACTAGATTCAACATGGAAAAGTACTTTGATAATATTTATCCGTTTCTATTTAAATTTTAAAATAGTATAGCTTTACAAAAAAAAAGCAAGTCAAAATGTCATATCGGAGACAGTATCACAATCCTAAACAATCTAAATTTGGAATCAGAGGGAGTGAATGGACTTCACATTATCCTCTACCTCATTTAAACCAATGGTGTTGCAGCATGTATTAAGAAACATAATAAACACATCAATCTGTCCTGACCAATTGCTTGTTTGCGACCTGCTTGTATAGGTATTGGCAATTGCTATCACACATCTCTTCACCTTGACCCTACAGTCCTTGTGCGGTATTGCCGAGTAGTGCAAGAGTACATCTATTTTAGCAAAAACATCAAATAAATGTTGCAACACCTTGCCTTCAAGATGTGAATTGTTAATTTATTACATGTGTCCATATAGACCATGAAACTGTTGTGAGACAATCTATATGAATTTATTTGTCTCCTGGAATAAACGGAAGAGCTACCTGCCTCATGTTCCTTAGGTGAACACATGTTTGAGGAACAGAATCAGTGCACTCCACTCGTGTTTAGTGACTGTGCAGCTGCAAAACGTATGAATGGTATCCTTCTCTTGATTTCTTCAGTATAGAATTCACATCTCTTGGCTCTTGCTCCAATTGCCTTGTCTTCCCAAGAAGAATCTACTAACAATAGCTTTCCTGTTAACCTTCTACATGAAGTTTCACCTGGATACCTGAAACATCATCAATTTGTGCAACTAGAATTTATCTAAAACTTCATCTCTCTCTTAAGATGAAGAAATGTATCATTTTTGTGTCTGAAAATGAATATGATGTTAATCCAGAGTTATCATGCTATTCTTCCTCCGAAGCTATTTTCTAGGTAATTTTGCCAGAACGGTTCAATTCTTTTCACTGAATCATATGTTTGTATGGTGACAATGTACATGGGATAAGTCAAACTGCAGTAGAGAATAAATTTGAGTGCTACATTGAATTGTAGCTGTCTATCTTTCATGTTGCTTGGTTAAAAATGCCGTTCATCGATTACCGTGTCAATTTTACCATGTGCAGATTACATAATCTAAGGTAACTCTAGGGCATTCTGATTGCTGAGTTAGTTATTCTCCAGGTCCAGAACTGGTAGCATTCTTGGGCTGAAGAATACCATATATTGCTGATCTTGTTATTCTTCCTGAAACATCATTATTAGTGTGGCGCTACAATTTTTCTTTTCTTTTTCCCTTGAACGACGGAGCAGAGCTGCATTTCATGTCATTTGGAAGAAGAACAAAAATGGTACAAGGAGATATCAGAGACCTCTCCCTGACCCACACTACATTCATACGATCTCTTTCTTAACAAACACGATAACAACATAATCACCCACTCAGGTCAGGGATACTGGGAATCTGGGATGAACAATCTAGTGAGGAGCTTACTTGCTAAGAGCCAAGGCTCCAACTGAGCACCCAAGGCCGCACTCATCTGCCACTATTTGCTGTAGTACCTGAACATTTGGTCTGGCCTCTTCAAACACACAAGAATTTCTTTGTTTCCAAATTTCCCAGGCCACCAAAATGACCAAAGAATTGAAAGTTTCAAACCCTTTCTCAAATCCTTGGGAACTCATTTTATAGCATTGTACCACCAACTGGAGAACACACAGGAGACGAGGATGTGCTGAATTGTCTCATCAGCCTGATCACATAGAGAGACACATCAAATCCAGCATTTATTTTCTTGTAGTAACATCTTTACACTAGGTTGGATTTGGAAATATAACTTTTCTCACCCTTTGTTTTTGCCTTTCCCTGAGTTCGTAACTGGAGCAAAGGCATAGCATGTTTTGCTCAAGTGATTAATAACTATCCCACTGGCCACTGGTTTGTGAATATGCTTGTAATAACTTTCACATTGTTTTGATACTATCTTGCCCAGTTGATCAGCATGATTTGCCCTGTAGCATGTTATGTTAAAGAAATATGGCATGCCTCTTGTGGTTTCACTTGGAAGTAGATAAACATTGTAATTGTTCTCCATCCATACAATCCAATGTAAAATGTGTGAAAAGTAAGACAGTTTGTTGTAGTAGCTCAATCATATGATGAACATCTGAAAGGCGTGTCAATTCAGTTGTGCCGGTGAAGCTTGCACTGTGGTTATAGGTTTTCGATTTGGTCTTCTATGTGATGTTCTATTTGGTATTTTCAGGACAAATGGAGGAATTTAAGTTTCAGTGCAAGTGGACTGGGATCAAGTAAAGTACGGGTTCCAAGGATAACTGGACCCTCATCTTCCGCATTGCCTAACTCACAGGCTCTGCTTCTCCCAGCGCCAAATAAAGTTACCGAAGCTACACTGCCTGCAGATGCTGAGAAAAAGCCACAGGACGGGAAAACTCCGCCAAAGTTGGTCTCTCTTTACTTTCATACCGAAGTCTAGTTAATCAGCAATTCTAATTTTAAATGCTTAGTTGTTCGGGACACAGATAAAAATTCCGATTAAAAATACGTTGATTCAAGGGTGATTGCATGGCCATGCCCACACTATGCTTATACTTTTGAGTAAATTAAGGATGTCTGATGTCTCTATTATTCTGATTCCAGATAGTTGCCTCTTTTACTCTTGGTCTGGTCTTTAAGAGGATATATAACCTTATATAAGTTTTTGAATGATATATCACTTCAACTTCCATTGGATTGAAGAACAACTGGGTTGAAGCAAGCACTTGCTGTTTCAGAAATGCAAACTGAAAAGTGGACATGGTTTAGCAGGAATATTTGTAGATAAGGCAGCTGATGTGTAGAAATGCCTTAAATTAAATAAGATTCTCAAGATTCAAACCTTCAAACTGACCATATGGTGTGGGAGTTGATGGATTTATCATGGAATCTATTACATTTTATTTTTAAAGTTATTGTCCTCATTAGTCTTTGGAATCTGGTTACATTAATCTTTGGAATCTGGTTACAACATCAAATTTGTTTGCTAGGTATGGTGCCATGATCATGGAAGCTCTTTCGGAATTGAATGAGCCGAATGGTTCAGATATTACTGCAATCTTCCGCTTCTTAGAGGTTGGGTATCTGCACTAATTATTCTCATTTGATTTCACTGTTCTGCAGCAATTATTTAACGTCAAGCTTTGGATCTCATTCAAGTTTGGGTTGCTTTTAACTATATACTTACATTTGAATGTTGTGATGTGATAAGAATCGCAGCTCACAGGAACATTCTATTGCATGATCTGTCCATAGGAAACTATTATTTCAGATTTGAAGGTTCTGTTTCAAGAATTTTGTTGGTTATAATAGCTAACTCGAATGCAAACATTTTTCGTACATGAATCATGAATGTTTCATAAGAATTTTGTGGCCATCTTGATCTTGAGTTCATGTGAAATGCGTGCTCAATTCTGATGACTCATTTGATAGGTGACATGCATGTGTTTTTTTCTTTATATGAGTTTAAGGAAGCCTTTTCGAATTGTGGGTTTCTACAGGATCTGTTTGCACTTTGGATTCTGTACTTACACTACATATGGTGAGGGTGTTTGATGTATTTGATTGGGTTTCCCTATGATGCATGTCTATCAAGCTCTGTTATTTCCTTTCCGCACTTGATTTATCTGGTTTAATACCATGCTGTATTTAGATCTTGCATAATATATTCTTAGAATGATGATAAGTTGCTTATGTTATCATTGGTACCATATGCAGCAAAGGCATGGGGTGCAACCGACCTTTAGAAGATTTCTAACCTCAAAGTTACGGCGACTTGCAGACTCAAACAAAATTGAAAAGGTGAATCTTCCTTTTCTTAAATTAGGCTACAGTTATTTTTTCCTATTTTCTTTTCATCTTAGTGAGGCTTATGTTTTCCCCTTTACAATCCGTTTGGATATGCAATCTGTAGTTTATCCCATGGGTCTGGCTCTGAAATTTTACATGTTCTGAACTAATCCAATTGAACCCTCTGTGTTCCATTGGTCTCCTTGCTTTGTTGGCAAGGTCTGCACTGCATATCTGCTAGGTACGATATTAGTGAGAAGACAACTGAAGAACAAGGAAACTTCGTTGAGTGAACTTTGAAGTAAAGATTTAGACTAAGAAATTGCATTTTAAGATCTGACAAACAGTTTTACACATGATTTGTGAAATTAGGAGCTCAGGTTATTTAGAGTGCTTGTGAAAATTGGCACTCTAGATCTCAATTTACAATGAATTTTGTTTGGTAATTGTCATCAAACTAAGTTCATTTATTATTTGGTAATTTGAAATTGCCTTCAAAAAAGAGTTTCAGTTAAGAACTTAGGAACTTTTTTTAATATATATTTAATTTTGGATTCAAAATATATTTCTATGGAGCACATGAAATATTCTGGAATCCATAATGGATGGTATGTGCCTTGCAATGTCACTATCAATTTTATCTCAGCCTCACAAAGCATGCAAATGGTAACAAAAGAATAGCTGGGTTTGAATGTCACTATCATGTATGCAGGCTGGCATCATTAAACAGAATATAACGGTAGTTTAGGATTAGTCTCATGCTTCTGTGGAGCCTTTGCATGATGTTTCTTTTAAGAGATTGTAGTGCTGTAGTTGCATAGGAGAGCTCATTGTTTTGACCTTCCCAACAAGTATACTCACATGCAAGGTTTCTGTTTTGTCATGCAATTAATCAGTCTGTTTATTTTCGTAGCTTGTGGTTGTATCAACAAACTTGGTTTTATAATTGTATATATCCACCGGGTTTTGCTGGCCTTGGCAGAATATGCCATCTAGTCACGTGCCCATATATATAAAAAAAGTGGTTCTGAGCTTAATATAAAATCTGCAATTCTCATGAGTGCAAATTTCATTGCGGAAAGTATCTTGAGGCTGTATTGGCAGAATATTAAATTTCAAGCAAGAAATGTTTGAGCTGTAGATGCAACTAGTGCCAATCTAATTACATCCTTTTATCTAAATACAGATCGATAAGTCTTATAGGCTCCTAGATTCCTTTGCAACAAGGACTCCAGCTCCAATAAAAGCTTCAGCTCCGAAACAGAAGGATCCATCAAAGCCATCGAAGGTGTCAAAGACCATAGGATTGTTTACTGCCTCCAGCCCTGCACTAGAGGCAGCGATGGCAGCTGCTGTCAAGGTGGCTGACGCGGAGGCAAAAGCACATGATGCACATGATCAGATGATAGAAGCAGAAAGGATTCTCAAGATGGCTGAGGAAACCGAGTCTCTCCTCATAATAGCTGCAGAGATCTATGACCGATGTACTTCATCTTCTTCATTATCCCCATATATCACCTTTCACTCTCCTGTTGTTTTCTTGTATCATCTAACTTCATGCTGATGATTCAGGTTCAAGGGGAGAGATAACCACATTAGTTCCAGTGGCGCAAAGGGATTTTTGAAATCTATTGGAGAGACTCGTCTTGTACATGGATAGGTTCTGGAATCCAGTGGCCCGTATTGCTCCTGTGTTGTATAATTTATCAGTTTGTGTTGTACTTGGGATGTCCTAGGGTTAACTAAATAACATCAGCACACCGCCTGTCTTTAAACTCTGTAATATGTAATCCCATCTTTCCCAGCCTGTCACTGTAAGCTGCGATCGTGAATCCTGATGGCAGTAATGTTTTTTTTTTCTTGACATGATGAGAGAATAGAGAAGGAAGAAGTGTTTTAAAAAGATGAAGTAGGGTAGGAAGGTCAAGTGTTCCAGTTATAAGATAATATAACCTGTGCCGCACTTGTATCTTTCAATTCGAGAATGTTGCGTTCTATGCGACCCTAGTTCATCACGAGTGCGAGCATTGTTCTTTTTAGAGTACTCTTCTTTTTACTAGTGCGACATTGTCGATGACCTTTGCCAAAAGAAAGCTCCAAAAACAGATTCGACAATAACAGTCTTCTCTGCATTTCTCTTTTGGTACATTGATCTCAACTTTCTAGTTACAGTGTTTGACTGGTCAATTGCCCATGGCTTAAATGGATCTGAATCAAAAGTTCTGATGTGATGGTGCTAAATTGAAAATATTATGTTTGCACTGCTTAAGGCTAGGTTTGCTTCAGCTTATAAGGCAGCTTATCAGCCATTATAACAGTGTTTTTCTCTCACAACAAATCTCATGTTTTTTTTTTATCAAAATCGATTGATCATTACCGTGGTCTATGGTCACCAGCAACATCTTATTAGGCTTACAATTTGTAACCTAGGAAATAGTAGAAATAAAAATTTTAAGGAACGAGGTGCTTTTTTTTTTAAAAAAAAGGAACGATGTGTTTCTAGTTGGCCCTAGGAAAGCTGAATGCACCAAGTATACTAGGGGAAAAAG
This sequence comes from Coix lacryma-jobi var. lacryma-jobi, assembly GCA_009763385.1. Classification (NCBI taxonomy): domain Eukaryota; kingdom Viridiplantae; phylum Streptophyta; class Magnoliopsida; order Poales; family Poaceae; genus Coix; species Coix lacryma-jobi. Next base: position 29,736,818 of record CM019827.1, on the reverse strand, counting down.
AACTAAAATAGTAACGCATCTTTCTTTCCAGCTGGTGGGGGGCTTTTCGGCTTTGCTAATTGCTACGCTTACGAAGAGGGGCCCAAAAGACAACAAGAGATCTGCCCGCTGCCCCCTCGCGTTCCCTTCCCCCGCGTCGTCGTCTCCTCTCTCCCCAAATCCCCCAAACCCTACCGCCTATCCGGGCCCGGATCGCCATGGCTGCCCCCAACAGCAACGACGCCGCCAGCGCCAGTGGCAGCGGCCCGGCTGGCGAGGAGGACATCTCCATCGAGGCGTTGGCGCGGCGCGTGCAGGAGCACATGACCCTCAACTCCAACCCCGCCGCTCGCCGCCACAAGTTCTGGGAGACGCAGCCCGTCGGCCAGTTCCGCGACGCCGCCGACACATCGCTACCGGACGGCCCCATCGAGCCGCCCACGGCACTCTCCGAGGTACGCGCCGACCCCTACCCGCTGCCCGCCGCCTTCGAGTGGCTGACCTGCGACCTCGATGACGACGCGCTCCTCGTCGACCTTTACTCGCTGCTCGCCCACAACTACGTCGAGGACGACGAGAACATGTTCCGCTTCAACTACTCCCCGGCCTTCCTCCGCTGGGCGCTCAAGCCGCCGTCCTTCTTCCGGGCCTGGCACATCGGCGTCCGCGCCAAGGAGTCAAAGAAGCTCGTCGCCTTCATCTCGGGCGTCCCGGCCCGCATCCGCGCCCGCGACGACGTCGTCCGCATGGCCGAGATCAACTTCCTCTGCGTCCACAAGAAGCTCCGATCCAAGCGCCTGGCGCCCGTGCTCATCCGGGAGGTCACCCGCCGTGTCCACCAGGAGAACATCTGGCAGGCTGCATACACCGCGGGGGTCATCCTCCCAACCCCCATCACCACCTGCCGCTATTGGCACCGATCGCTCAACCCCAAGAAACTTATCGATGTTGGGTTCTCTCGCCTCGGTCCGCGCATGACAATGAGCCGCACGGTCCGGCTATACAAGCTCCCTGATGCGCCGCTCACCCCTGGGTTCCGCAGAATGGAGCTGCGGGATGTTGCTGCAGTCACACGGCTGCTGAGGGCTTACCTTGCGAGGTTTGTGGTGGCACCGGATTTTGATGAGGTAGATGTGGAGCACTGGCTGCTGCCCCAAGAGGATGTGGTGGATAGCTACCTTGTGGAGAGCCCTGAGACGCATGAGGTCACGGATTTCTGCAGCTTTTACACGCTGCCCTCGTCAGTGCTGAACAATGCTAACTATGCAACGCTCAAAGCAGCATACTCATATTACAACGTTTCCACCAAAACTCCGTTGCAGCAGCTGATGAACGATGCTCTGATTGTTGCGAAGCAGAAGAATTATGATGTGTTCAATGCTCTCGATGTCATGGAGAATGAGTCATTCCTCAAGGAACTCAAGTTTGGTCCTGGAGATGGGCAGCTCCACTATTACCTCTACAACTACCGTATTCGCAATGGTATCAAGCCCTCTGAGCTTGGTCTTGTGCTGCTATAGGTAATCGTCCAGAGTTTACACCTTCCATTCCGCAGCAGGTAATCCTTGTGCCGCTGGTTTAGTATTTGAATTTTATGATTGCTATAGGTGGTGATTTGGTTCCCTTAATGCTGTAGGTCTCACTGTGCAATCCCAGTGGTTTCCTCATTTTGTCTATTGTGGTAGTGGTTCTCCTTGATATGATTGACATGGCCATTGATGGGAGTCCAAGATGATTTGCAAACAAGGAGACTGGAATTAGAAATCATTTCCTTAATTTGAGGTTATTATTCCCATTAGTGACATTTTGTGTGTGTGGTCCACAACATGTATGCTGGCACGGATTTTACCGAGAAATTTTGATAGAACTTGTGTTATCGAAGTTGTCTGTGTGCTGTTGTGTTATGTTTGCACATGTATGGCTGTATTCACCACGGCTCCTTCAGCCCTACCCAAATCAAAGATGGTTTCTTTTTATTATGGGCAGGTTCTGTTAGGTTTTTTTTGTGTCATTCAGTAATTTGCCTTGTCCGCATCCAAGGTAACCAGAAATGTTCCGACTATGGCTTTCTGGGATGTCTCAACTCATTCGTCCTTTTCTAGGTTATAACATTATTTACAAAGTGATAACTCCTACGTGATGAGGTGTTGCTTGCACATTACCTGAAATGGACTGATTATGGCCTTGTAGGTGTCACACAATTCATTCGTCCTTTTCCAGGTTATTATGACATGCTTCTACTTTCTAATGGTATCAATAACTCCTAGTTGATACTTGCAGCACCGAGGCACTTTGCCAGTTCGCCACCTCAGTCTTCTATATCCTCCTTTAGTATAAATTGATGTTCTACTTCTAGGATTCTAGCTCTCTGTTTGGAATATGCATCTGTAACTTGTGTTGAACATGAATTATTTAGGTTATTCTGAGATAATACTAGCTGCTTATGAAAAGCTAACTGGTGGCTTACCTAAATAACTAACTGTACTTCCTAAAAGTTTGCATGCAACAGTCATTTGAACCTTTAATTGTGCTCTTGTATGCAATTGTAATTCCATTTTGTAGCTACTGTTGATAATTATACAAAATAGTTGTAGGCCAAGCATATAACTTTATTTCCAGCATAGTATGATTTGTGCTTGCCTCTTGATGCACTGCAGTTCCAAGCTGGGCTGCTGGCCTGATAAATATAAATGTGAATCGATATCTGCATATGAAAGGAATCTGTAAGCAGGCGTGCAATGTAACAAAACCCTGATGTTCATCCATTCATTATCCAATTTGGCAATTTGTATGCTAGAATATCTGCAGCATGTTCAAGAGATAGCTTAAGTTATTGTATGCAGCTGAGCAGAGCGCAAGGCAGCCGATATTTTTTTAAGGTTTTGAGATTGCCAATTTGTGGTTATGTTCTTGGAAGAACAATGTCATGCACCTGTCTGATCACGTAGATGAACCGTCCATGTATAGCCCCTCTGTTTCATATTATAGGACAAACTTCTCTCGACTCGCTCTTCCTTGACTGCCAATGCAAAGAGTCTCTCTACTTAGAGCATCTCCAACAACTCCTTATATTGACTTTGTATTCTTATTATTTTGGCCAAAACTCAAAAACACCTCTCCAACAACTCCCTATCCCCACTTGATATTTTTCCCAAGTTCGTAAATCTCCTCGCGCACGTACTTCTCCGCGCGCGGTGCCGGCTTGCTATCGGCGATTTCCCTTCCCTCCTGCGCTCTGGTCGCCTCTCCCGCGCCACATCCTCCCTCGCAGCCGCGTCGACCAAGGAGCCGCCCAAGTCCTCCAAATCCACGCCGGCGCCGGCCGCCACGCCTGCATCACCGGCCGCCGCGCCGTCTGCATCCACGTCGGCGCCGTCTGTAGCGTCGACCACTGCGCCAACCAGACCGGCTCCCGTGGCGGCGCCCCCGACCAAGCCCAAGGCTCCGGCTCCGACGCCCGGGCCCGAGAAGACCGCGGCGGTGGTGCCTCCGTCGCTGGCCCCCGCGTCGGTGCCGCAAGAAGACGAGGGCGGCCTCTGGTTCCCCTTCGCGCTGGCGGACTCGCTCAACAAGGACATCTTCTCGGAGTTCTTTTGCGAGGCACCGACACCGGCAGTGGTCGGCACCGAGGCCGCCGCCGCTGGTAAGTCATGCAGGGAGGTTCCAGCGGAGGCCGACAGGCGCGGGGCATGCTCGGGCCCGGTGTCCGAGGACCCGTGCGACCTGATGCCGCCGCCCAAGTCGACGCCCGCGTCCTGCTCCAGGCAGCAGACCATGAGCCTGCCCAACGGCGGCGACAATGCCGGCGGCCTCTCGGGCCTCGTCCGGACGAGCAGCGCGGGGAAGTCTGCTGCGGCGGCGGAGGCCGGCGCGTCGTCGATGCTGAGCGCGATCGGGTCGAGCATCTGCGGGAGCAACCAGGTGCTGGTGCAGCGCGCGGTGGGCGCGCCGGGGCGCGCGTCGGGCTTCGGCTCCGGCTCCGGCGCCGCCCGCAGGGGTGGGTCCGGGTCTGTGCTGCCGTCGGCGATGGGCAGCGCGAACGCGAACGCCGTGGGCGGCGGCAGGGGCAACGACGCGTCGTCGTCGGGGCGGGTCCCATCTGTCATCCTCTATTTTTACCAAGTAAGAATAGCAAATTGTTGGAGAAAGGTCTTTTTTTTGACTTGCCAAATGAAATAGAAACTTGCTAAAACTCAAGATTTAGCAAGTGATTTTTACCAAGTTGTTGGAGATGCTCTTAGACCCTCTTTGGATGCATAGGATTAAGAACTAAATTTTAGTCTATAATGATCCAAATAGGTAGATTAATTTAGCCCATAAGAATCCAAATAGATCGAGTAATTTTGTTAGTCTATTAATCATGGACTAGTTGTTTCGATGAAAAATTTGAATACCATTATAATTTTAAATTAGAGATATGCCATTGTGGCTTACATATCATTGACTAGCCCAACATATCAGTGAGATACTAGTAGTATATTTTCAATTTTGTAAAATTATGATGACAATTTTCAATTTGTCCCTTGGATTTATAGGATTAATAACTAGTTGACTAATTTTTAGTCCCTAAGTATCGTATCAGACATTGTTAGTCCATAGATAGGAGCTAATAGGACTAGCTTTTTTCTGAGTGGAAGCTAATAGGACTAGTTGTTAGTCTTGGTTCATTATTTTTGCAAAACAAAGGCTTTTTTAAAAAATAAAGAGTATCATTATAGATGAGAGACAAAACAAACTCTAGAAAAGAATAAAAAAAGACCTCATTACGACCCGACCTAATTGCAAAATTAGTTTACAAATAGGAGCTAATAAGACACGTCGTTAGTTCTAGTGCATTCAAACTGGCCCTTAGAGCAACTTTAGTGTATAATCTTAAGAGAGCAAAGATTGCTACTTTAGAAGGTTCTAGATTAGCAAAAAAAAAGCTCCATCATACCCCTTCTCCCTCCTCTCCCCCTCCCCAACCAATGTGGCTCCTCCCCTCCCCCCCCCCAACACCCCCACCCCACCCCCAGCTCATCGGCATCTGTCTCGTCCTGACGAGGCATTCAATGCAACTCCTCTCCTCTTCACAAGGTACTTGACCCGGTTTTGGCTCTCCTCCTCGTGCCATTTTCTTCCTACAACATCTTCGATGTTCCTCCCCTCAGTTAATTGGAACCCCACTCTACCTCGACGTAGCCTTCTCCCTATGCAGTTCCTTCCCTCATGGCAAGACATTCAACCTTGTTTTTTTCAAATTTAATCCTTTTTAAATAAATATTTTATTATTAACCCTTCCTGAATACTATTTTCAGGCGGTAGCCCTTTTGGTCACGCCAGGCCGACTGGCGCGACAGTGCCACTTTGTCGCGCTAGTGCCGTTGGCGCGACAAAGGCGCCACCGTGTCACGGCGCTGTTGACCGCGTAGGGGTGGTGGCCCGCCTGTCACGCCACATGCACTAGCGCGACAGCGTGTTGCGCCAGCCGCGCTGGCGCGGCCGGCCTAACGGCGTAACGGCGCCTTTAGGGTTTGCACAGCCCGTTCCGTGGCGGGTCCCACCCTGTCGCGCCAGGCGGGTTGGCGCGACGGGTTAGGGTTTGCGCAGCCCGTTCGGCACCGGTGCCACCCTGTCGCGCCCGCCGCCCTAGCGCGACAGGGGGAAATAACCTCGGGCCTTTCTTTTTTCTCTCTCTCTTCTTTCCTCTCTTCTCTTCTCCAGCCGCTCACTCCGTCCGCGCCCTGACCCGTCGCCGCCGCCGCGCCATCTCCTCCGCCCTGTCCCGCCGACGACGGTCATCCCCGCCGGCAGGAGAAGCTCGGGCGGCCGCCGCCGGCCACCTTCGCGCGCAGGCAGAGGCCGGCCGGTGGCCACCGGCCCCTCCCCGGCGCCAGCACCGGCGGCGCCCGACCGTCACCCCCCACCGGCCTCCTCCCTCATCACCTGCCAAATAGTCAAGGTAAATCCCTCTTTTGTTCTCTGATTTCACCAAGTTCTTGATGGAGGTTAGGGTTAGGTTAGGGTTAGAAAAAAATTAATGATCTGTGATTGTTTGAAGCGTTGATTGTTACAATATGATGCGTAGATTCGGTTTGTGCTATGCTCTGCCTATGGATTTTGCCGAAACTTGATGTTGCATGGATATATATAGTGGATGCATGAAAGATTTGGTTATGTAGTGGAATGTGGATTATTTATTTTTCGTTAACTGTGTAGATTTTCATTAGATGAGTATTTAATATTTGTGGAATTGAGACAAATAAATAGTTTATGTTTTGTAGATGGATCGGTTAGTGAGGTTTTTTGTTGGTGGGAAAGTTAAGGAAAATGGAGAGTTTGAAAGCATGAATGAGCAAGTGCAGTTCTTTAGCAAAGCACCTAGTTTTGATACTATATTTAGGCACTGTCGCAACAAATTTGGTTGGCCGCTAAGTTTGAGAGGTAGATTTGATTGTGGAAAGGAAAGAGCCCACTATGTGTTCATGACTTTGTCATCTGAGGAGGAATGGATGAATTACATTGAAGTTGTGAACAATAGTAGTGTCCGGTGCTTGGAAGTTATTGTGGACAAGGTTTGTAACCCAAATGTGTTGTCTGTAGAGGATAGTGCAGCGTTGGAGCCCGTAGAGAACCTTACCCAAGATCAAGATGTGCAGGGTGTCCATGTTAGGGCTTTAGATAGGTCAGTGGAGTATGGTTTGTTGAATGATGAGTTTGAAGTGGACAATTTGTTTGATGAAGATATGGATAATATATCGGATGGATCAGATGATGCTGAAGATGGTGTAGCCTCCGAAGGTGGCTTCACTTCTTCGCCTAGCACCTCGGATGATGTGTTGGAGCCCGAGTATAGGACTGAGCCAAGTAGTAGCTCTGATGAGAGTGATGAATGTGAAGTAAGGTTCACGGAGTCGGTAGGAGTTCCAGTTGACGGGTCATTGCGAATGGAGTACAATGACGCCAAACTAAGTCAATTGAAGGTTGTCCATGTGGACGTACCCTCGGTACCAAATTTCATGGATATTAGCATGGTTGACGAGGCTATATGTGACACAGGTTTGTCGTTGTTGGATGATGTCGTGGTAGAAAACGAGGAGGTGCACATTAAGAAAGGAATGTTGTTTGATAGTTTGGAGCATCTCCAACACTTTCTTATGGATTATGCAGTTAGGTTTCATAGACCTTATTATGTCACCCACTCAGACAAGAAGAAGAGGTACACAGTCCTTTGCAAGCAAGGTTGTGATTGGGGACTATGGGCTCGTAGAATGAGGAATGACAAGTGGAAGATTCGCAATGTGAAGCAACCTCATACGTGCCGATCAACAAAGCCGAAGGGTTCGCACTCTCAAAACACTGCACGATACCTTGGTCATCGTCTTGTTGGCCTTGTAAGGGCCGATAGCGACACATCTGTTTCTAGCATTATTGAGAGCATTTTTGGCATCACTGGTTATAGAGTGAAGTACTCAAAGGCGTGGCGGGCAAAGCAACATGCAATAGAGTTGTTATGGGGCGATTGGAAAGATGCGTACAACCAAGTTCCAAGGATTCTAAATGCAATGAAACACTTCAATCCAGGGCTTAGGTGGGTGCCGATGGCCGGTCGCATTGTCACGGATGTCGACGATATTCCTAAGCATGTTCTTCATAGAGTGTATTGGTCTTTCCCTTAGTCCGCGCAGGCTTTCAAGCATTGCAGGCCAATAGTACTTGTGGATGGCACATTCCTTACAGGAAAGTACAAGGAGTGGATCCGGACAATCAGTTGGTCCCTTTAGCCTTTGGCTTGGCGAAGAGCGAGAACAATGACAGCTGGTGTTGGTTCTTGAAGCTTGTGAGACAGAATGTTCTCACTTGTACTTCAGGTAAGATATGCATGATATCCGACCGTCACCATGGGCTTCTCACAGCTGCGAAGGAGCATGTAGATGGTCGTCCTCCTCTTGAGCACCGATGGTGCATGAGGCACTTTGCAGCCAATATATGGAGAAGGCAAAAGAAAAAGGAGGTGGTGCAGAAGTTGAAGTCACTATGTGGGTGTCGTAGTAAGGAGAAGTTTGACGAAAGACTTGCTGAGTTACAAAAGATGTTGAATGGAAGGGCGAAGTTATGGCTAGAGGATCAGATGTCTCAGAGGGAGAAGTGGGCTCTAGCATACTGTGAGCATCTAGGCCCCCAGTGGGTTTCGGTGATTGGATGACAACGGTAAATTACTATGACTAACGTGTGTTTTGCAGAAACAGTTGAGTTAGGTCATGGCAATGATGATCGTGAGGGCACTATGGTATTCATGCCCCCTTATTGATGGAATTCGTTCGGTTTTCAAAGGATGGACGACGAAGACTGTGATAGGCTAGTCCTAAGTGTCATTTGGTGTTGAAGGACACTTAGAGTAGCATAGGTCTTTGTTTTATCTTTGGCCGTACTATTAAGAGGGGTTTGAATGGGTAGCTTGACCTAAGTGAGACTTTTGAGTTAGGTGTGGTGCACACTTGTTAACCAAAGCCCTAGGTAGCTTAGAAAGGTCCCTAAGATCATAAGGAAGAAAGTTCGTGAAGGAAGCGTCGCAAACCGAAGTCATTTTGGACTTCAAATTGCGACCGGACGCTCGAACCCTAGTGACCGGACGCTGGGGCATGCGTCCGGTCAGTAGTGTTGGCTGAGGGGTGGGCCTGGTTGTGACCGGACGCTCCTCAGCACTCGACCGGACGCACCAGGGTGGTGAGTCCGGTCGCGTCCAGAGAGGTTCCAGAGAGCAATTTCGTTGACCGGACGCGTCCGGTCAGTGGTGACCGGACGCATGAGAGCGTCCGATCAGCACTTCGTACGAGTGTCAGTGCTAATGTCAGTTAGCCGTTGGGCACTGACCGGACGTGTCCGGTCACCCCGACAGTGCGTCCGGTCAGTGTGTAAACTGGCTGGACTTACCCCTTTGTGCATGTTTCGAGTTGGGGGGTATAAATATGCCTTCCCCTCATTCATGTTGTCTCTCTTGCTCATTTGAAAGGTTGCCAAACACATTGTGATTCCAAGTGAGTGCAAGAGGCCTAGTGAGGTTGAGAGATTTGATAATTGAGTGATCAAACACCTCATTAGTGAATAGAGAGTAGCAAGTGTGCATCCACCCATCTCATTAGCCTTGCGTTGGTCAAGTGAGAGTTCTTGCTTGTTACTCTTGGTGATCGGCATCACCTAGACGGCTTGGTGGCGATCGGAGAGCTTGGTGATCATCCGGAGGCATTGTGGATGACCCAAGCCAAATTGTGACCGGTAGCGAGCGATTCACCGGGCCGGAGTGGCGAAGAATCAGCTCGTAGTGAGCACTTGATCCTTGCGCGGATCAAGGGGGAGTGATACCCTTGCGTGGGTGCTCCAACGAGGACTAGGGGGGTGTGCTGACACCTCGATACCTCGGCAAAAAGATCGTCATGTCATCTCTACTCTCTTTACTACACATTTACCTTTGAGCAATTCAATTTCGCATTTACTTGTTGTTCTCTCATAAGTTGAATTGTCATGCTAGAGTAGAATTGGTTTAGCGATAGTCTTTTGTGCGATTGATTCTTGTCAAACACACTTCTAGGCACTAGGGGGTTAATTGGGGCTTGATAGGTTTTATTATTGCAAGAAGTTTTAGAAAAGCCCAATTCACCCCCCCTCTTGGGCATCTTGATCCTTTCAATTGGTATCAGAGCCTCGTGCTCTCGATTTAGGCTTAACCGCCTAGAGTTAAGATGTCCGGAGGTGATGGACCACCTCCCATGTTTGAGGGAGACGACTTTCCATATTGGAAAATCCGTATGGAGTCATACCTAGAAGCGGTTGATGTGAAATGCCGCGATGCCGCCATAACCGGCTTTGCCAAGCCCAAGGAAGGCACAAGCCTCACTCCTAATGAGGAGGAAAATGATAAATGGAATGCAAAGGCCAAAAACATTCTCTTTAGAGGCATTTGCAACCATCCGATGTTGTGAGGAAGATCAAGTGCTTGGAGAGAGAGGGATGCAAGTGCTTGGACAAATCAAGCCGGCTAGATGGAAACCAAGTGCTCAAGTCGAAGATCGAAGCTTCCCACTCTCGAATCTCACTTCCCTAGCTCAAATCTCGCAAGGGAATGAATCTAGGAGCAAAGGGGGAGAGAGAGGGGAGGAGTCAATGCTTGGAGAGTGTTTTTCCAAAGTTAGGTCAGCAATAAGTGTATGGAATGAGTGGGTGACCGTGAAAAGTGAAGAGGGGAGGCATTTATACTCCCTCAGTCCCGAGGCTGGTCGGTACCACCGACCACCTATGGTCGGTACCACCGACCTATTCACAACGGTCGAATAGAACCAGGTCTGACCAAAAAGGACAACTACCGACCTCAGGTCGGTACCACCGCGGGCGGTAGTACCGAGGTTATGGCGGTACTACCGCCAGGCCAAAACGGCCGCGAACAGAGAGCTCCGCAGTTAGAGACTTGGTCCCTCGGAAGCTACCGACCAGGGTCGGTACCACCGAGATCGGTAGTACCGAGGTTATGGCGGTACTACCGCCAGGCCAAAAACGAGTCAGTCCAGAGAGCCCTGCAAACTTGGTTACCACCGGCCTTGGGTCGGTAGCACCGGGGGCGGTACTACCGAGGTAATTACGGTACTACCGCCAGGCCAAATTCAGCGCGGACAGAGAGCCTTGCAAACTTGGAAACCACCGGCCAAGGGTCGGTACCACCGCGGGCGGTAGTACCGAGGTTATGGCGGTACTACCGCCAGGCCAAATCGAACTCTACACAGAGAGCTTCGCAAAACCAGGTTACTGCCGACCAGGGTCGGTACCACCGAGGCCGGTAGTACCGAGGTTATAGCGGTACTACCGCCAGGTCATTTTTTACCAACACAGAGAGGTGTTTGAGCGCTGCGCAGAGAAGTTGTGGTCGGTACCACTGACCACCCATGGTCGGTACCACCGACCATATAAAATTACCCTCTACGTGTTCGTGATTGTGCGGTGTCTCTCAAGCGAACTATAGTTAGTCGATTTGAGCACTTTTCTTCACATATAGCCAACTTACTTTGTGACCCTCTTCATAGTCCGGCTTACCTATAACTCAAGTTTAAAATTGAAATTTTAAACCACTACTTGAGATAGGCATCTTTATGTCCAAATGTATCCTACGTGCTTTGTTCACGAGATTTCAACGTTTCAAATCTTTCTTAGGACTAACACCTGCATACATGCTTTTATAAATCGGTTAGTCCCTAATTTGATTGTCATTAATTAGCCAAAACCCACATTGGGGGCGAATGCACTTTCAAACTCCCCCTTTTTGGTAATTGATGACAACCAACTTAGGCTTACAATTAGGGATAGAAAGAATTGAAGCTTTTGAATTCCAAAATTTAGTTGAAGCTTCCCCTTAGTGTATGCTTTGGATATGAATTTCAAACCTTGATTAGAAAGCAAGGTTGCATACACAAGAACAAGAGCTCCCCCTAAATTTTGCAATCCGTGGGGTGCCTAAGTGTGTGACAACATTATATATATCAATTTGAGATGCATAAGCGATATGACATGGTGATTCACATAACAATGTAATAAGAAAAACGAATGGCTATGGAAGAAAGAAAAGGACTCAAATCGCATAGCCATATCGAAAACAACAATCACCATGACAAGAGCATCAATATTGAGGATGAACCATACATGAATATAACAATAAGCACAAAAGTTTTACATCCTCAACAACACATCACAAATAAAATGTAGCATACCACACTTAGTTCTCAAAGATTACCCTCTCTCTCACAGCTAGCTATTACAACAAGATAAGCCTAACACTCCTCCTTTGGCAACAAGTACCAAAACGGGTAGGCCAAGATAAGCAAAGAGCTAGTAATAGCCGCTGGAAGATCCACCAGGATAAGAACCACCAAAAAGAGAGGAGTAGGCACTCGCACCGACATCACCACCTGGATAAGACGACGAAGGAGCAGAGGGATCCGGCGGAGGAGTAGAGTCGCGAGGACCACCACTCCCAGCTGGATTGGCGTCGGGTCCAGCAAAGCCCATGTACGAGCCGCCACCACCACCTTGGTATGATGTAGATCCGCCAGCAAAGGATGGACCCATACCATAGTCAGGGTAGTAGGGAGGAGGCTGGTACTGAGGTGGTGGCGGAGGATAGAACTGAGGGTGCTGATATAGCATGGAGCGGTAGAAACCAGCCTCACCACCACCGGGATACTGGGGCTGCTGTTGGGGCTGCTGCTGGTGCTGGAAACCACCACCACCATCATCATCATCATCATCATCGCGCGGGGCCTGAGCATCATACTCCGCAAAGGGATCTGGATGGGGACGGACCGGAGAGCGTGGAGGAAGACCGAGATGCTGACGCACCTCCTGCTGATGTCGCTCGTCGCGATCAGCCCGATAGCACATCCACTCAAAGATCTTGCCGAGGGCGGAGCGAAGACCGCCACTCCTACGCCTCTCACGACGCGGAGGAGGAGCGGTGGCAGGAGGAACACCTCCACGACTCGGCTAAGCCTCGCCAGGCGTTGCTGCATCTGCTGGGACCTCACCACCTTCATCAACCTTTTCTTTGTCCTTGGAAGGAGCCGAGGTGAACTTGCGAACACTATACTCCTTCATGGAACGATCATACTCGAAGGTGGCGCCAACCACATGCTCAATGATATGCATAAGATATGAAGCATAGGGAGGGGCCTTGTGGGGATCATTGTACACATCTGAGATTTTCTGCCAAAGAAAATGAGAGATGCTAAAGCGTCCATCTGGCAGAGCAAAGTGGACTAGGACCTTGGCAGCATCATCTCTCAGGTTGTCTTGATCTCCAATCTTTGGATCCAGAGTCAGGCGCATTATGTTATTAAGGACATAGTAGGCAGGCTTCAGGCCAGGGACCTTGAAGTTTGCCACTGCACCATCCAAGTAGACGCCTGAGCTCTGCAGCTGCTCTGTGTACATACCCCCACCATACATCTCTGAAAGGCGAGGGGCATTTCTGTCCACATGGTCGAAGCCCAACAACCGAGCAAACGTGACAAAGTTGCACCGGTAATGGACCCCTTGGGTCATCCAGTGCAGCACGCGAGCCTCCTGATCAATGAACAAAGTTGCCCAAAACTGGCAGATGATCTCCTGATTGAAGCTGCGCTCGCCAGAGATCAGCCCCAAGACTCTCCATTCCTCTAGCCTCTGCACCAGAGCCTGAATCTCCTCTGAGTCCTTATCTGTCAAGGAGTGGATAACCAGCCGCTTGTGCTCAAAGAGAGGGGGATGGCCCTTAGCACAGAAACCCTTCCAGAGGACCGACACATAGTAGTCCTGCTGGAATCTCGTCCAAAACCTCCGATCAACTGAATCATCTTTGATAAAGAGGTATGGAAACTCCTCACGCTGCCTCCTCATCAAGTTCCCCTGCTTCCTGTCAGAGTAATCAATAGGATCTCCAAGATGCGCGGGGGAGACGGTGGTCATCAAAGCTTGGTCTTCGGGGTGCACATGAAAAGCTCTGTTGATCAGCATCAGCCCTGAAGCCGGAGGAGAAGGCGGTCCAACGCGAGGATCGATGGAACGACCCTCACGATCAGGACCAGCCGGTGAAGCCACTCCGCCCACAATGACGCTATGCATGCGCCCGGGTGGACCAGCGACAGGGGGTGGAGGAGACGAAGAAGCGGCATGCCCACTTCCACGGGCACGACCGCTTCCACTTCCCCTAGCACTATCCATGCTGCGACGTCCCCCGTGGCCCCCGGACGAGCGTCCACGGACCTGACGAGTGAGTTCCTCCATACTCCCACCGGCGGACCGAGCACGGCGCGAAGGATTGCGCCGCTGTGGCCCACCGAGCTGCACATCACCTTGCACATCACCTTGCTCAAAGGCAGCATACTCCTCCTCTTCATCATCACTAGGGACACGAGCATGAGAGGGCCTCCGGCTCATCTAGAAAAAGATAGCATTGAAAGGACCGAAGTGAGACAAAGGAGATGTAAAGACTACTTCAACGGATGTAGCAAAGATAACGATCGAAATCGGGGAGGAAAACGGCTCGCTGCGCGCGGGCGGTACTACCGACCCCAGGGGGCGGTACTATCGACCGCACAGCAGCGTGCGGTTTCCTTCAGTCCAATCTACCAAATCGCTATGAACTTGCTAACCATACATCCTAGAAGCATCTACACACTAGATAGAACAATCCTACCAAAGGAATCGACCTAGAACAAGGTACATTGAGAGATCGGGCAAGAACACCCTAGTACCTTGCTACTCGTGGAGAAGAGGCCAAAAATCCAACGGAGGAAGAACTTCGGGCTTCAACAACACCACCAAGACGATCTCCATGCTCCAAAGCACCTTTCCACCGGAGGGATTTGGATTTGAGTGGAGGAGGAAGGAGATCGAGGAGGAAGAGGGATGCGGCGGCTGCTCGGCCTGAAGAACGGGCAGGCGGCGGCTGCGGTCAAAAGGATTGACTAGGGTTGAAAGGGATTCACCGCGCCCTTTTTATACTCGGGTCAAACCCGGTCGGTGGTACCGCCCATAGGGTCGGTACTACCGACGTCGGTACTACCGCCCTATGGCGGTACCACCGACAGTACAAAAACAGAGGGATCAGAGAGAGATTCCAAGAGAGCCTTGTGTGGTATACTACACATACTTCAAACATGTCCAGATTTCATATAACCAGTACATAGCCATGGACATAAGTGAAGCATGCAAAATAGATTTTGAAATCACACACAATATTTGTCAAAGCATTTGTCTAGGTCTCTAGGTGAAAACAAATATGTGCAAGACATCAAGCCACGTTACGAGAATCAATGATATTTAGTTCACTCCTCAAAGCACAAAATCTTGACTCATCTAAAGGCTTTGTGAAGATATCGGCTAGTTGCTTTTCGGTGCTCACATGGCGTATTGCGATATCTCCTTTGGCTTCATGGTCTCTCAAGAAATGGTGTCGGATGTCTATATGTTTTGTACGAGAATGGTTTACGGGATTGTTGGCTAGCTTGATAGCACTCTCATTGTCACACAAAAGTGGAATTTTGTTTTCCTCACATCCGAAGTCTTTTAGTGTTTGCTTCATCCAAAGTAGTTGAGCACAGCATGCGCCGGCTGCCACATACTCGGCTTCGGCGGTGGATAGGGCAACACTATTTTGTTTCTTAAAACTCCATGACACCAAAGACCTCCTAATAAATTGGCAAGTCCCGGTAGTGCTCTTTCGGTCTACCTTGCAACCGGCATAGTCCGAATCGGAATAACCAAGTAGATCAAAAGTGGAGCCCTTGGGATACCACAAGCCAAGATTCGGAGTGTGCACTAAGTATCGAAAGATTCTCTTAACGGCCATAATATGACATTCTTTCGGATTAGCTTGAAACCTTGCACACATGCACACACTAAGCATGATATCGGGCCTAGATGCACAAAGGTAAAGTAATGAACCGATCATAGAGCGATATACCTTTTGGTCCACTGACTTACCATCCACATTTAGATCAAGATGTCCATTGGTAGGCATAGGGGTCTTGATGGGTTTGGCCTTGTCCATCTCAAACTTCTTTAGCATGTCTCTTGTATACTTGGTTTGACTGATGAACGTGCCATCCTTGAGTTGCTTGATTTGGAATCCAAGAAAGTACTTGAACTCACCCATCATGGACATCTCGAACCTTTTAGTCATGATCCTACTAAATTCCTCACAAAAAGCCACATTAGTACTACCAAATATTATGTCATCGACATATATTTGGCAAACAAAGATATCATTATTGACTTTGCGAGTAAATAAAGTAGCATCGACTCTTCCTATCTCAAAACCCTTTTTGAGTAGGAAGTCCTTAAGGCAATCATACCAAGCTCTAGGGGCTTGTTTGAGCCCATAGAGCGCCTTGTTGAGCTTGTAGACGTGGTTGGGGAATTTTGGATCCTCAAAACCCGGTGGTTGCTCCACATAAACCAATTCAGAGAGGGGGCCGTTGAGGAATGCACTTTTCACATCCATTTGGTATAGCTTGAAATCATGGTGAGTAGCAAAGGCAAGTAATATACGAATTGACTCAAGCCTAGCTACAGGTGCATAGATTTCCCCAAAATCCAAACCTTCGATTTGAGTGAAACCTTGAGCCACCAACCGTGCTTTGTTCCTTGTCACCACGCCATGCTCGTCTTGCTTGTTGCGGAAGACCCATTTGGTTCCTATCACATTTTGCTTGGGCCTTTCCACCAAGGACCAGACTTCATTCCTGGTGAAGTTGTTCAGCTCTTCTTGCATAGCCATCACCCAGTCCGGATCATCAAGTGCCTCTTCCACCCTCAGAGGTTCCAAAGAGGAGACAAACAAGTAATGTTCACAAAAACTTGCTAAGCGAGAGCGTGTCGTTACCCCACGTCGTATGCTTCCCAATATGTTGTCAACGGGATGATCCCGTTGAACTAAATGATGAACTCTTGGATGTGGCACAAGTGATCTCCTTTGGATGGGTCCATCTTCATCATATGTGTTGATGTCCCCATCTTCTTGTCGGACTTCATGTTGAGCTTGTGTTTGATCATCAACTTGATGTATGACTTGATCATCACTCACACTACCACCATTCGGAGTTGCGGAAGCTTCATCATGCGCATTTGGATGCACATGATGGACATGAGAATCTTGTGGAGTGTGTGATGTATCATCTTCATCATCTTGTATTTCAACGGGCCTCACATCACCGGTTGCAAGCTTCTTGATAGCTTCGGATGGAGGCACGTCATTACCTACAAGCTCATCATTGACTTGCTCCTTTTGAGAGCCGTCGGATTCATCAAAAGTCACGTCTACCGTTAACTCAATAGTGTCGGTGGCATTATTGAATACACGGTAGCCATGTTCGTTAGTACCATAACCAAGTAGAAAGCCTTCGTGTACCTTAGGTGCAAACTTTGAACTTTTGGCCCTCTTGTTAAGTATGAAACACTTGCAGCCAAAAACTCAAAAGTAATGCACCTTCGGTTTGTTACCGGTTAGAAGCTCATATGGCGTCTTCCCTCTTAGCTTGTGAAGGTAGAGGCGGTTGATTGCATGACACGCTGTGTTCATCGCCTCCGCCCAAAAGCCATGGGAAGTCTTGTACTCATCCAACATAGATCTTGTGGCTTCAACAAGAGTTCTATTCTTCCTTTCCACAACCCCATTTTGTTGTGGGGTATATGGAACAGAGAACTCATGCTTGATTCCTTCTTCATCAAGATACTCTTCTATGTTGGTGTTTCTAAACTCGGTCCCATTGTCGCTTCTCACTTTCTTGATCTTGATGTCAAACTCATTTTGTGCTCTTCTAGCAAACTTCTTAAAAATGCCTTGCGTTTCACTTTTATCTGCTAAAAAGAACACCCAAGTAAAGCGAGAATAGTCATCAACAATAACGAAACCGTATTTGTTACCGCCGATGCTTTGGTAAGCAACGGGTCCGATGAGGTCCATATGCAATAGCTCCAATGGTCTTGTGGTCGACACAATGTTCTTGATTGGATGCTTTGCTCCAACTTGCTTTCCGGCTTGGCACGCACTGCAAATCCTATCTTTCTCAAAAGAAACATTTGTTAGTCCAAGGATGTGCCCTTCTCTTTGAAGTTGGGCCAAGTTCCTCATCCCAACATGAGCTAGTCGGCGATGCCAAAGCCAACCCATGCTAGATTTTGCCATTAGACATGTTGTAGGTTCTACCTTACTAGTTGACAAGTCAACTAGGTAAAGTTTTCCCTTCAACACGCCTTTAAATGCAATAGAGGAATCCCTTCTTCTAGAGACGGTCACACCCTTATCCGTAAAGAGACAATCGTAACCCATTTCACAAAGTTGGGAAACGGATAACAAGTTGTAACTCAACGAATGCACAAGTAATACATTAGATATGGAATTGTCAGTTGAGATAGCAATTTTACCCAAACCAAGCACTTCTCCTTTACCATTGTCACCAAACACAATGTTGTTGCATGGGTCGTTGCTTGGTTGGAAGGAGGAGAACATATCTTTTGCCCCGGTCATATGATTGGTGCATCCACTATCCAACACCCAACTTGACCCACCGGAGGCATATTCCTACAAAACAAGTTTATGTTCTAGATTTAGGTACCCAAACGAGATTGGGTCCTTGGGGGTTAGTCACATAAGCTTTTGGCACCCAAACATTTCTCATAATTTCCCTCTTCTTGAGGGCACCAACATACTTGACAACTATTTTGCCATCATCACCCCAACAACACAAATAATCACATGTATAGCTTCTTGATATGGGCTTTTGTTGCTTGGGGGCCTCCACTTGCTTCTCCTTGTTGATCTTACCATTAGCAAGTGGAGCCTTTGGATTGGCAATCTTGTTGGCCTTGTTCATTAGGTCAAAGAGAGGAACCCCTTTGTTAAAGTTAACAAAAGGTACCCCATTGACCATCTTCCTTCCATTGGCCTTACCACCATACCTATTGTACCCAATTCCATCCTTGATGGATGGGTGTCTTGCGGTCTTGAGGATATCTTTTGGTTGTTGCACCTTACACTTGCAACCATTCCTCAAGATCATGTTCAACCTATGAATTTCCTTGTCTTTCTTTTCTAGCTCAACAAGGTTAGTTGCACAAGCATTTAAATCAATTTTATAGCATCTTTTGCAACCATTACTAGTTGAGGCATTAGAGTTGTCGGAGTCCTTAGGAGTAGTTGAAGAGGTACTACTCCAAAGAGTGTTGTAGCTTAGTTCAAGAGTTTGATACTTATTTTGAGAGCTTGTGAGGCTCTCTTGAACCATGCTAACCTCATTCTTTAGGCTTGCAATTGAGTCATTGCTCGTGGAACACTCCTTAGCCAACTTCTTGTTGGAGTCATTGGCTAAAGATAGTTCCACGGTCAATTTCTCAACCTTCAACTTCTCCTCGGCAAGAGAGGCTTCCAATGCCCGGTTCTTTTCTCTCTCTTGAGAGATCAAGTCCCCTTGCATAGCAAGACTCTCATTCCGACTCTCTAATTTAGTGAGCAATTTTATAATTTTAGTTCCACCTTTCTTGCCAAATTTTCTAATTATGCTAAGCTCAAATTCATCTATTTCATCATCACTACATTCATCACTAGAACAAGTAGGAGAGTTGGATAATACCTTCTCATTCTTGGACATGAAGCAAGAATGAGTGAAGTCATCCTCGTCGTTGGAGAGGCTCTCGAACAAGCGTGATGAAGTTGTCGAAGTAGCCATGTTGGAGAAGAGGCTTGGAGAAGAGGTCTTGTGTATGGCAATGTTGGCCACTCCCTTCTCCTTCTCCTTGCTCTTGCTCTTATCTTCATCACTTGAGTCATCCTCCGAGAACCACTCCTCACCAAGATGAGCTTCACCACCTCTTCTTCTTCTTTGCTTCTTGTCATCATTCTTGCTATACTTGTTCTTGTTCTTCTTTTGTGGACAATCGGCAATGAAGTGATCATCCGCACCACACTCATAGCAATTTCTCTTCTTGGACTTCTTGAAGTATCCACCTTTGCCCTTTTTGTGCATCTTCTTTCTCATGAATCTTCTAAAGTTCTTCACAATAAGGGCCAACTCATCATCGGAGTCTTCACTTCCTTCGCTTGAAGAGTCATCTCGGGCCTTGCTTCCTTCTACTTGATTAGCCTTGAGTGCTACTACCTTTTTGTTGCTTGCCTCTCGTTCTTCTATATCTTCATCATCCAAGACTTCATGATGCTTTATCTTGGCAAGCATCTCATGAGGTCCCATGCTCTCATAGTTGGGTCTCTCCATGATGATTGATGCAAGGTTCTTGTTCTTCTTTCTATATGCTCTCAATAGCTTTCTTGCAGCTGAGTTGTCATCCCACTTCTTATCTCCGAGAGCTCTAATCTTGTTGATCAAGGTCATGAATCTATCAAACATTTGTTGAGTGGTTTCACCACTCCGGATAGCGAAGTTCTCAATCTTTCCTTGAAGAAGCTCTATGTTGCACTTCCTCACACTAGCATCACCCTCATATGATATCCGGAGAGTGTCCCAAATCAGCTTGGCACTCTCCATTCCATGTACCTTGTTGCTTTCTTCGGGCTTGGGGCATGATAGAATCAATGATGCGGCTTGAACATTTTGTTGAAACTCGATCACATCATTGTCGGTGTACTCTTGACCTTCAACATGATTTTGTCCATTTTCGACAATCTCCCAAACTCTTGCGGCAAGAAGGTGTAGCTTCATCTTGTGCGCCCAATCATTGTAGTTGATTCCATCAAAGGCGGGTGGTTTGCCTAGATTGACGCTAGGCAGTTGAATGACTTTGCCCATTTGGCTATAGTCATATGGCACTCTAGTGAACTCGGTGTCTTTCTTGCCTTTCTTCATCTTCCTTCTTCTTGTCATCGCTTCCGGATGATTCGGCTTTGTTGTCCAAAGCTCGCCTCAAACTCTCCATCTCATCTTTCATCCTCTTCATCTCATCTTCATGCTTCTTTGCTTGATCTTGAATTACCTGAGCAGTAACCTTCTTGACAATCTCGTCAAGCTGTAACGTCCCGCCTCCACGCGGCCGGGCCCACTTACATCTGGCAGCTTTTCGAGGACATAGACTTCCCTCACAGACCAACACCAGTCTTTTCTGCGCACTTTGTCCTCACTCGTGCGCACCCGGGAAGAACTTCCCGGTCGGTCACCCATCCCTGAATTTCTCCAGGCCAAGCACGCTTAACTTTACAGTTCTTTGGAGATGGGCTTCCGAAAAAGAAGTTGCAACTTGTTGGTATGAGTATCTTATTATTCCTGTTAAGCCTTAGGCCGGGATGTTACATTTTCACCCCCTTAAGAGATCGACGTCCTCGTCGATCAATCCCAAGCCAGGAACGTCCTCTCTTGGCCACGTCCGTGTGTCCAGTGCCAGCACATGTGCCATGTTGTGTGACCACTCCGGGTCCACACCAGCCATGACCACCATGTCTGAGCAACTGCGACACACGTGCCCGTGAAACCGTGAGAGTCGGCTCTGATACCATTCTGTAACGTCCCGCCTCCACGCGGCCGGGCCCACTTACATCTGGCAGCTTTTCGAGGACATAGACTTCCCTCACAGACCAACACCAGTCTTTTCTGCGCACTTTGTCCTCACTCGTGCGCACCCGGGAAGAACTTCCCGGTCGGTCACCCATCCCTGAATTTCTCCAGGCCAAGCACGCTTAACTTTAGAGTTCTTTGGAGATGGGCTTCCGAAAAAGAAGTTGCAACTTGTTGGTATGAGTATCTTATTATTCCTGTTAAGCCTTAGGCCGGGATGTTACACAAGCTGTTCTTGACTTATGGTAGACATGATTCTCCCTTACGCGGTGAAGCGCTAACACAAGGGTTAGGCTCCGATACCAATTGAAAGGACCGAATCAGCCTAGAGGGGGGTGAATAGGTGATTTTTAACAATCTGCAACTTCACAAACTAGAAGATGTAATTAGATATCAACCGGAGAGGCCGGTTTGTTTGGGTAGGTACTACCGGGTGTAGAACACCAGTACTACCGACACAAACAAACGGCACAACCGGGATCCTAAAACGAACTACAAATCCAATGTAAGTGAACTATGAATGTAATACAAGAATCTAGCCAACTTTCATAAGAATGATAAATGGTAAATCTACTCTCACCAAACCTTGGTTGCTCCCCTTGATGTAGATCGAGCCTTCCCAACCTAAGAATGAGATAGGGATAGGAAGAACACGAAGAACACAATAACAAGTGAAGTAGAGAAGATAGGGACAACAACAACAAGCACACGGGACACGCGATTTATCCCGAGGTTCGGCCAATCCACTAAGGAGTGCCTACTTCCTCGTTGTTGAGGTGACCACGAAGGTCGGAGTCTATTTCACCTCCTCGCCTCACTCAAGCAACCACAAAGGCTACGAGAGTATCTCTACTAGAAATCTCAGGGAAATACAAACGCTTCGGGGAGCCCTCACAAGTAAATCAATACGGGCTACCACGAAGAACACCTAACCGGCTAGAGCTCAAAGAGCTCAAGAGTAAAATACACAAATCAAGCCGGCTAGATGGAAACCAAGTGCTCAAGTCGAAGATCGAAGCTTCCCACTCTCGAATCTCACTTCCCTAGCTCAAATCTCGCAAGGGAATGAATCTAGGAGCAAAGGGGGGGAGAGAGGGGAGGAGTCAATGCTTGGAGAGTGTTTTTCCAAAGTTAGGTTAGCAATAAGTGTATGGAATGAGTGGGTGACCGTGAAAAGTGAAGAGGGGAGGCATTTATACTCCCTCAGTCCCGAGGCTGGTCGGTACCACCGACCACCTATGGTCGGTACCACCGACCTGTTCACAACGGTCGAATAGAACCAGGTCTGACCAAAAAGGACAACTACCGACCTCAGGTCGGTACCACCGCGGGCGGTAGTACCGAGGTTATGGCGGCACTACCGCCAGGCCAAAACGGCCGCGAAAAGAGAGCTCCGCAGTTAGAGACTTGGTCCCTCGGAAGCTACCGACCAGGGTCGGTACCACCGAGGTCGGTAGTACCGAGGTTATGGTGGTACTACCGTGTAACACCTCTGGTGTTTATTATGTAATTAACCTGACATGTCATCATCTTTAGTCATTAATCATTCTTGTCATGCATTAATGTTTGTCTATTGATTGCTTGCCTTTACCTTTCCTTAAGGTATTTTGTGTGTAGTGATTCCTTTTTCTAAAACCCTAAAAGCCCAAATCTTCCTATAAGGGCAAAATGGTAATTTCACCTCTGTGCCTAGCTTTGTGTAATTCTTGTTCAGTTTAGTGTCTTGAAGCTTTGTTGTGTTAATCAAAGTTCAAAATCAAAAACAGATTTCAATTTCCTTTTGAAAAACCCTGATTTCCAAACCCTGGTTTTACCCCTCTCTTATTAATTTAAAAACAATTCAAAATTTGAGGTTGGTCCTTTTAGCAAAGTTGTAGATCTTGTCAAGAGAAACAACTTTGGTGTTTACAGATTTTCAAGTTTCAATATAAAATCAGGAGTAATTTCAAATTCTTTCAAACTTCAATTTTGTACCTTTTTCGGTTTTCAAAATTAACTCAAAAACTATTGAGTTTCAGAAAAAGCTTATGTTGACAAAGTTGTAGGTCTCAAAGTTTTGAGCAACTTTGGTGTTTTGAGTTTTCTTTGTGTAGTTCAAGTTTTGGGAGTAATTTCAAAATTTCAGTAAGGGAGTAGATTTGGATTAGGAAACGTCTCTGTGCGAGCTTTAATGCAAGGGGGCCCCGGCCGACGACGGCGCAGCCTCAGCCTCGCCGAGCCCGGCTGACCCGCGCCCATGTCGCCCGAGGCCAGCGCTAAGCGCTCGACCTCTCCGGACCCCTACCTACGACGGCGCAGCCTCAGCCTCGCCGAGCCCGGCTGACCCGCGCCCGTGTCGCCCGAGGCCAGCGCTAAGCGCTCGACCTCTCCGGTCCCCTACCTACCGCCGCCTCGCCATCCCCTACCCTACCCTCCTCTTTCCCCTACGGCCGCGGACAGCGCGCAGATGCCGGCCGTCGGCAAGCCGCCGCGGCTCGCGCGAGCTCCCGCCCATGCCGAGCCGCCCTACCCTGCTCCCTACCTCCTTTAGTGCCGCGCGAATGCTCCTCACCCCTCGCCCGGACCCCCCCCCCCCCCCGCTCCATCCCGCGGCTATAAGAAGCCGCCGGGCTCCGCCATTGCCGCCACCACGGCGCCCCGAGCCACCAGACCACCCCAGCGCCCGCCGAGCCCTCCACCGCCTTCGCCTTGAGCTTCTCCACCTTCCTGAGCAACCAATTTCACCCCTCCGTCCCTCCCTTCGCCGGCGCAGGCAGTTCTTCGCCAACTCCGGCGAACGGCCTCGCCTCGGTAAGAAGTGAAATTCGTCGCCGTGGGTTTTCCTCCCGCCCATCCGACCCCGGCTCTCTCTTCCTCACCTCGGTGCGCTCCTAACCGCACCCTCGGCGACCTCTTTTGGTGGACAGAGCCGCCAGACGCCGATCGCCGCCGAAGAGATCCGCCGCCACCGTCGAACTCCCTCCTCTGACCCTGCACCGCCTCGCCGAGCCTCCCTCCCGACTCACGGTGAGCTCGCGAATCTTTCCCCACCCTCGGCTTTCCCAGCGCGAGCCCCGAGCAGCCGGTCCGCCGTTCGCCTCGCCTGCGATTCGCCCGAGCCCTGCGGTCCGTCGCGCGATTCGCCCGAGCCCTGCGAGGAAGGAGCACAGTGCTCTTTTTCCTTTTTGGAAAAATGGGAATAGTGTTCTGTTTTCTTTTTTTGTGAGAATTAATCGGTTGTTCCTTAAATCTTGAGAAAAATATGGTATGTTTCTTGCTCTGTGTAGAATTTTAGAAAAATGAGAAACTCTACCTTTCTGCAAAAATTAGAAAATGAAAAATCCTTCTTTTAATTAAGAAATGGATGGTTTTAGATTTTTAGAAAATCATTTATAACTCCAAAAATCATGAGATAAATTTTTGTGAGCTTCCTATGCCATGTTTAGTCTCTGGTGAAATTTTGAAGTCTTTTGGAACAAGTTGATTTTTGAGCATTTAGTTTAATTGTTGAATAGTGTCTTTTGTTATTTAAATGTCTGATTTTAATTGAGCACCTTAATGACCTCCAAAAATTATGAAATTTGTTTTGCCACCTTTTTATACCATAATGAACTTATGAGATTAATTTGGTAATTTTTGGAGCAACTTCATAAACTGACCTTTTTAATAATTAAGAAAAATAGAAAAGTGTTTAGGGTTCATGTTGTATGCCCTGTAATGTGACTTTTGGATTGTTTGCTGTTCATAGACCCTCACCCAATTGGTCTATGATGCTTGTGGTGTCATGCATGATTTGTGTTTAGGTCGGATAAATGATGC
The DNA here is from genome assembly GCA_009763385.1 of Coix lacryma-jobi var. lacryma-jobi. Classification (NCBI taxonomy): domain Eukaryota; kingdom Viridiplantae; phylum Streptophyta; class Magnoliopsida; order Poales; family Poaceae; genus Coix; species Coix lacryma-jobi. The sequence continues at coordinate 29,711,982 of CM019827.1, read as the reverse complement.
TTAATAGGTTGATAAATTTTACTTAGGGATAAAGATAAGTAACTTTATGTCCATTCTAGAAGTTACTTACACGATGAGAAGTTGTACTCTAGAATCAGTGGTTTTGTCCTGTGCTGTATTGTTCATGTCAGCATCCTCTTAAGCATACATCATTGCATCCGTATAGTGACCGAAGGAGAAAACGTCAAAGTCGAAGCAGCCGCTGACGGACCTACCCCTGAGGCGACCCCGAGCTCCGATACCTGCACTGCCGACCCCGAGCCTGTCGTGTTTGCTCTTCAAGGCAAGCCCCGGTGCATTTTAACCCTTCCTTGTTTTTATAAAAGGTTTACTTAAATGTCTTTGAGTTAAGCTACTGCATTTGGTTATAGGAGTTGTGTGATGACCTATTACCTGCACTGTTTACCTCCACCAGAAGATCCACCTGCCCTGTTTAAAAACTATTTGCAAATGCTTAGTGATGCTATACAATAGATTTGCAATAAAAATGCCAATTTCAAAAGTGTGATCACTTAAAGAAATTTTTATGGGAATTTTGGTTTTACTCCCCGGCCATTGGCTAGGTATCGGATCCGTACCTAGTCAATTGCGAGGAGAGGTTGTCCGAGCGTACGGTGCCGTCATGTTGTAGTCCGGGACTCAACAGTTGACACCGACCGGGACAGGGTTGAAAAACCGACAGAGCCTGTACTCTTGGGTTAGAGTCCCGAGGTGCTTGTCGCTGGCGAAAAAAATTTAGGGACCATCCGTATGGGGGCCTGCTGGTCAAGACTTGTAACTATTCACATACTTCGGAAAGCTCTGGCTCCGAGGAATCCTTTATTGGACCGACAACCGCGCACTGGGAGTGGAGAGATGGCGGAAGTAGCATGTACCCACGTGGTCGTCGTACCTGGATAAGAGTGGTGTACTGTACTTCCGGGTGGCGTAGGACCGGGCCCAATCTTGGAGGAATCGTGGTAGACGAGTTGGCATATGCAAGCTTGGGTGCTACATATGCAGTGTGGATAGGGATCCTCAGCTGAGTATTATTTATCCGGATTAACGTTGCTCCTCGGTTATGGAGACTTGGTCACTGACTGTCAACGGAGAGTGGTTCTCAACTAGGTATGTTTTTGAAAGGTAAAATGAATCATGAACAATGAAGAATTGAGAAATACTGGAATCCTTCCAAAAATAAAACAAGGTTTACAAAATGCTTTTTCTGCAAAATACTTGATCTTGCTTAAGCCTTACCTTGACTACCTAAGCCTCTCATTCCTGAGTCTTCTCCCTTTTTCTTTAGTCGGGTAAGTCTTGTTGAGTACCCCAGTACTCAGGGTTTGTTACCCATGCTGCAGGTATGGCTGAGTCCCCAATGTGTCTTGCGCCCTGCTGCATGACCATCGTCCAGGAAGAGGCCGATGAGGCCGAAGAATAGTTGTGCACCCTCGGGCTGGGTGTTTACAAGTATCTTATTTTGTTGTACTCCGCTACGTTGCCTATTTCTATTACCCGAACATGGTTTGTAATAACTGCACCTTTAATTTTGTTTGGAACCTCGGTTTGTAAAACTAATGTTATTTAAGTCTTCCGCTCTGTATTCCGATGTTATTTGTAAAAGTACCTAATGCTGTAACCGAAAGGTGAGATGATCCTACGGACAATGGGCGCTGATGCAGCCCAGTGACGATCAGTCTTAATCGCGTGGGACATAGGTTCGGCTGTCAGTGGATGACAGGGACCTGTGGGCCATGGGATTAGGGCCGTTCCGCCACATACCGCCAGGCCAAAAACGAGTCAGTCCAGAGAGCCCTGCAAACTTGGTTACCACCGGCCTTGGGTCGGTAGCACCGGGGGCGGTACTACCGAGGTAATGGCGGTACTACCGCCAGGCCAAATTCAGCGCGGACAGAGAGCCTTGCAAACTTGGAAACCACCGGCCAAGGGTTGGTACCACCGCGGGCGGTAGTACCGAGGTTATGGCGGTACTACCGCCAGGCCAAATCGAACTCTACACAGAGAGCTTCGCAAAACCAGGTTTCTACCGACCAGGGTCGGTACCACCGAGGCCGGTAGTACCGAGGTTATAGCGGTACTACCGCCAGGTCATTTTTGACCAACACAGAGAGGGTGTTTGAGCGCTGCGCAGAGAAGTTGTGGTCGGTACCACCGACCATATAAAATTACCCTCTACGTGTTTGTGATTGTGCGGTGTCTCTCAAGCGAACTATAGTTAGTCGATTTGAGCACTTTTCTTCACATATAACCAACTTACTTTGTGACCCTCTTCATAGTCCGGCTTACCTATAACTCAAGTTTAAAATTGAAATTTTAAACCACTACTTGAGATAGGCATCTTTATGTCCAAATGTATCCTACGTGCTTTGTTCATGAGATTTCAACGTTTCAAATCTTTCTTAGGACTAACACCTGCATACATGCTTTTATAAATCGGTTAGTCCCTAATTTGATTGTCATTAATTAGCCAAAACCCACATTGGGGGCGAATGCACTTTCAGAGCTCAAAGCTAAAAATGAGAAACTTGATAAGATGCATAGAGACTTTACCACTAGTTATCAATTGCTCAAAGAACAATACACTCAAGTGAAAGTAGATTATGATACTCTCACCATTGCATATGATATGCTTTCACATGAGACACTTGATGCTCCTAACCTTGTTGTTAAGTGTGACATAGCAACATCTTGTGAGGACTTGGTTAGTGAGCATGATGAGCAAAGAGCTAGTGGCAAGGGCAAGAATGTGGTTGTGGCCGATCACTATGATGATTATATCAAGATCAAGAATGAGAATGCAAAGCTCAAGGTTGATCTAGAGAAGCTTGCAACCACAAAGCAAGTCATTGTTGAGACCCAAGATGATGAGTATAGCATGATACTTGAGCTTGACATGCTAAAAGAAGAGAACAAGAGATTGAAGATGGAGAGAGATTACAAGATGACACCATCTCAATTAGAGCTCCAACAAGAAAATGACAAGCTCAAGAGAGAGAAGGAGCACCTCACCACCGGGTTGAAGAAATTCACCAAGGGACAATGTCTTCAAAGTGAGCTGCTCATGAACACCGTCATGAAGACCAATAGAAATGGCATTGGCTTCCTTGAAGAGAAGATGAAGCAACGCAAGAGCATCACTAAGCCAAAGAAGAAGAAGATTGGAAGATGCTATGAGTGTGGAAAGGAAGGTCACTTTGCTCATGATTGTGAAGAGCCCAAGCCCACACCCTTGCCCAAGCATGCTAGGCCCTTTGCTTTCAATGCTCACTACATGCTTAGACAAGACTCTAGTGGCAAGATGAAAGTTATGTTTATGGGGCCTCCTAACAAGAATAGGCCAAAGCAAATTTGGGTTGCAAAGTCACTAGTAGAGAAGGTTAAGGGACCTCAACAAGTTTGGGTCCCAAGAGCTCAAGCTTGATTTCTTGTGTGTGTAGGTGAACTACAAGACCGGTGGATCTCATTGGGTGATTGATAGTGGTTGCACACAACATATGACCGGTGATCCCCGGATGTTCACCTCACTTGAAGAAAATGTCAATGACCAAGAAAAGATAACATTTGGTGACAACTCAAAGGGCAATGTCAAGGGATTTGGCAAAGTAGCTATATCAAATGATCATACCATCTACAATGTGCTTGTAGTTGCATCATTGAGCTTCAACTTGCTATCCGTTGGGCAACTATGTGATCTTGGCTTTCAATGTTTGTTCACCGACAAGGAAGTGGTTGTGACCAAGAAAGATGATACACAAGTGATATTCAAGGGCTTTAGATACAACAATCTCTATCTAGTAGATTTCACCTCCGAAGATGCCAACTTGAAGACATGTTTATTCACTAAGCAATCACTTGGATGGTTATGGCATAGAAGATTGGCTCATGTTGGAATGAACACTCTCAACAAGCTATTAAAGAAGGATTTGGTTAGGGGCTTGAAGGATGTCAAATTTGAGAAGGACAAATTATGTAGTGCATGTCAAGCCGGCAAGCAAGTTGCAAACACTCATCCAACCAAAGCCTTTGTATCAACATCAAGAGAGTTAGAGCTACTTCACATGGATTTATTTGGGCCAACAACATATGCTAGCTTGGGTGGAAATCTCTATTGCCTAGTGATCGTTGATGACTATTCTAGATACACTTGGGTATTCTTTCTTCATGACAAATCCGAAGCAACCCCTTCATTCAAGAAGTTTGCCAAGAGAGCCCAAAATGAGTTTGACTTGAAGATCAAGAAGATAAGAAGTGACAATGGAAGAGAGTTCGACAACACCCACATTGAGCAATATTGTGATGAAGTTGGGATCAAGCATGAAGTCTCCGCAACCTACACACCACAACAAAATGGGGTAGTTGAGAGGAAGAACCGAACACTAATCACCCTAGCAAGAACAATGCTAGATGAGTACACTACAATGGAAAGATTTTGGGCGGAAGCAATCAACACCGCTTGCTATGCATCAAACCGGTGGTTCCCCCATCGTCTCCTTGGCAAGACCCCCTATGAGCTACTCAACAACAAAAAGCCGGATATATCATTCTTTAGAGTGCTTGGGTGCAAATGCTACATCTACAAGAAGCGCTAACACCTAGGGAAGTTTCAACGCCGATGTGATATTGGTTTTCTTGTTGGTTACTCATTGAAGTCCAAAGCATATCGAGTATTCAACCATGCCACCAGGATGGTAGAAGAAACATATGATGTGGAATTCAATGAATCTAATGGCTCTCAAGGAGAGCATGAAAATCTTGATGATGTAGGTGATGAACCATTGAGGGAAGCAATGAAGAACATGCCGGTTGGAGCCATCAAGCCTAAAGATGATGATGATGATGTGCAATTCATTGACAAGCCATCCTCATCCAATGTGCCACATGTTGATGCCAAAGATGGGAGGGATCCATTTGAAGATACTCATGTCTCCCATGATCAAATGGTGGTACAAGCTCAAGATGTTGATGCTCCACAAGCGGCCCCTCAAGTGGTTGATCAAAGGAATACTCCTCTACTACAAGCTCATCCTCAAGATCTCATCATAGGGAGTCCAACAAGGGGTGTAATGACTCGATCTCAAAAACTTGCTTTATTTATTGAACATCACTCTTTTGTGTCTCTTGTTGAGCCTACCATTGTAGATGAAGCTCTAGGTGATCCGGATTGGGTGAATGCTATGCATGAAGAGTTAAACAACTTCACCCGCAACCAAGTTTGGACACTTGAAGAGCGACCCAAAGGCGCAAGAGTCATTGGAACAAAATGGGTGTTTAGGAACAAGCAAGATGATCAATTCAAGGTTGTTAGAAACAAGGCAAGGCTAGTAGCAAAGGGGTTCTCTCAAGTTGAAGGTTTGGATTTTGGAGAGACCTTTGCACCGGTTGCAAGACTCGAAGCCATTCGTATCCTCCTTGCATATGCATCACATCATGACATTAAATTATATCAAATGGATGTGAAAAGTGTATTTTTAAATGGCTTCATAAATGAACTAGTCTATGTTGATCAACCTCCCGGGTTTGAAGACCCTAGATATCCTAATCATATTTATAGGTTGTCCAAGGCGCTATATGGGCTCAAGCAAGCCCCAAGAGCTTGGTACGAGCGTCTCTGGGACTTCCTCATTGAGAAGGGCTTCACCATTGGGATGGTCGACACCACACTATTCACCAAGAAGCTTGATGGAGAAATCTTCATTTGTCAAGTCTACGTTGATGATATCATCTTCGGGTCAACAAATGAAGCCTATTGCAAGGAATTTGGTGATTTGATGTCGAAGGAGTTCGAAATGTCCATGATTGGAGAGCTCACATTCTTCCTAGGCTTCCAAGTCAAGCAATTGAAGGAGGGGACTTTCATATCTCAAGAGAAGTATACAAAAGACCTCCTCAAGCGCTTCAACATGGATGATTGCAAGCCTATCAAGACTCCAATGCCAACCAACGGACATCTCGACCTAGATGTGGGAGGTAACCCGGTTGATCAAACTCTCTACCGCTCTATGATTGGTAGCTTGTTATATTTGACCGCATCTAGGCCCGACATCATGTTTAGTGTGTGCATGTGTGCTCGGTTTCAAGCCGATCCTAGGGAATCACATCTTGTAGCGGTGAAAAGAATCCTTAGGTACCTAAAGCACACCCCAAGCATTGGCCTTTGGTATCCCAAAGGAGCTAACTTCCAACTCGTTGGGTATTCCGATTCGGATTACGCGGGTTGTAAATTTGATAGAAAGAGCACATCCGGAGGGTGCCATTTGCTTGGGAGATCACTAGTGTCATGGAGTTCAAAGAAGCAAAATAGTGTGGCCTTGTCTACCGCCGAGGCGGAATACATAGCCGCGGGTTCTTGTTGTGCACAAATCCTTTACATGAAACAAACCCTTTTAGACTATGGTGTAGTTCTAGAAAGGGTACTTTTGTTGTGTGACAATGAGAGTGCGGTTAAGCTTGCTAACAACCCGGTTCAACACTCTCGCACAAAGCACATAGATATTCGCCATCACTTCCTTAGAGATCATGTTTCCAAGAAAGATATATCCTTAGAGGGAGTCAGAACCGAAGATCAATTGGCGGATATCTTCACAAAACCCCTAGATGAAAACACCCTTTGTAGATTACGAAGTGAGCTTAATGTGCTTGATCTAAGTAACTTTATCAAACGATGAAAGGGGGTTGTCTTTGCATTGCATTGTATCATATGCCATGTTTAAATTATGCTATGCACATAGGCTTGTCAGACGTGGTTAAGATAACCGCCCTAAAAAGCGTGTGAAGAAGCTTGCCCAAGAGCAAACTTGACAAGCAACCTAGATTCAAATTTCGTATTGCATTGCATATGCATGTTTGTTGCTTTGTCGTTTCTTTTCGGTTATGCTTTGAGCAACCGCTGTGTTCGTCCACCGCTAGGGGGAGCATTTGAGGCTCCAATTGGTTAAGACCCCTAGTTTTGGTGGCCACACGTTGTCTCCTCGGAAGTTTTATTACCTATTTAATCTAGAAACTAAGTTAGCCTATGGCAAAATATTTGAAAAATTTGAGGGTTTGAGAGAGGTTACTCCTCTAGGTTCCAACTGGTGTTTATTTGCTTCTTATTTGAGTTGGAACTTGGTTGGGAGAAGTCAACGCGAAAAATTGAGTCAAAACAGGGTTTTCCCTATGACCGGACGCTGCGACCGGACGGTCCCGGTGCGTCCGGTCAGTTCACCCCACGCGCAGGTGAACAGTGTCTTCGGCGAGTCCGTTCAGCAGTTCGCGCGTGCGTCCGGTCGTCTGCAGCCGGTTGATCGGACGCTCGGTGCGTCCGGTCGTGTGCAACAGGACGCGTCCGATCGCGGTTTTTAGGATTCGAGAGCTCTCTGTTTGTGACCGGACGCTGGCGCCTTGTGCGTCCGGTCACTCTTCAGTGCGTCCGGTCGAAACTTAAGGTGCGTAGTTTGTTTATCCAACCGACATGTGGGGCCGCCCTTCCTTGTCCTCATCCCTGCCCGCGGTCCAGCCCGTCTCCGACGTGCCCTAACCTCCGCACCGCCGGCCGCCCGCACCACCGCGCCCGCACTCGCACCGTGCCACCGCCTCCTCGTCGCACCGTGCCACCGCCTCCTCGCCGCGCCCGCGTCGTCGCCTCCTCGCCGCGCCCGTGCCGCTCAGCGCCCGCGCCCGCACCGACGCGCCACCTCCTCTCCGCGCCAGCGCCGCCGCACCCCATCCCCGCGCCACAGCTCCAACGCCCCGCCGGCGCTCACCTTGTCGGATCTGCTCCTCGCCGGTGCTCTGCTTCACACCGATCGTGTTCTTCCTCCGGCGAGCACCTCCTCGGCCAGCCACGTCCTACGCAGTGAGCTCCACCTCCTTCCCTCTAACCGCTGCCCTCAAGGTGTTCGACGAAATGTTCCTTTCACCCGTTCATGCCAAACTTACCCTGTTTTCCCCCTTATTCTCGTGCAGATCCTTCCGGTGAGATATCTTGGTGCCCGATCGTGTCGGTATCTTAACCCCGCTCCGTTGGTTCGTTGTGTCTCGTCAGGTAGCAAAGCCATGCCTCGTATCTCTCTTTCCTTTTTGCTTTGCTTCCGATAGGTCTTCTTCTCTCTAGATTATATGCTTATATATATTCCTATCTGTCTATTGCAGCGAGTCGGGACCGTGGCAGTGACAGCTAAATCTGGGGCCAAGCTCGCGGATACGGAACGAGGCCAAGCCTCTGAGGTTCAGTCCAGTCCTCTGTTTGCTTGGTAGTGGGTCTAGTCAGTGGCAGTTGGTGGCAGTGTTTCTGTTCTTGTAGCGATGGCTCGCTGCAAGAATGTCGGCGGAGGTCCCGGGGCCGATCCTCTCCCCCGCGCCCTCCCTCTGGTGACAAGGGGAAGCGGCCTCAGAAGCTCATCTCCAAGAAGCACAAGCGTCTAGACCGTGACTCCGAGATAGCTCTAGCAGCCGAGAGGGCAGAGCAGGGCGGTCAGGCAGGGGGTCTTCGTATTCGAGACCCGGCTTCAGCTCAGGAGAGTCAGAGCAGTGGTCAGCAGAGCGGTCAGAGGATTCACGACCTTCTTACAGAGCAGCAGGTGCAGGCTCTGCTTCGGACTGAGGGAGGCGTCGTCAGGATTCAGGATCACGAGTACTCTCTCGACGACCCAGCTGAGCTTCTTCCTCCCGACTTCCAGTTCCCGTCAGAGGCAGCTTCAGCTCTCGCCGCAGCTACAGCCAGTGGGTCAGCTCCAGACCCCAGTTCAGCTACAGAGACCCAGGCAGAGGGTCAGACAGAGGAGCATCCAGCTCAGCAGCCACTTCGCAGGTCCACCCGCTCTCGCACTCAGGTGTCTCCTCGACCTGAGGGGCAGAGGCGGGGTGGTCGACCCCCTCCGAGGCCACAGGGACCCCCACCTGTGGAGCACTTGGACCTGCGGGATGCGACAACACGTCAGGTACAGGCACTGCGTCTGATCCCGTACGAGGAGTGGTTCCCAGCTGCCAGGCACCCTCAGGCCGCCGAAGGGTTCTACACTGTTATTCAGGAGGATTTCTACAGAGCATATGTCAACAGCGGCGTCCATATTCGTCCATATAGAGTTTGCCCGCAGGAGACGATAGTTGCAGTTGCTGGAGAGGCTATTCGGCCCATGCTCTCTTACCTGCCAGGGTTAGCCGACCTCCTTGGCCGCAGTGGCCAGTACGTTGAGGAGTGGGTCCGACAGTTCTATGCGTCTCTCTGGATCTCCCCGGACCATCGGTTCCTTCACTTTGCCTTCAGGGGGAGGTCCTATAGGCTCTACAGCTCACGTGCCAGAGAGTACCTTGGTCTGACTGCCTATGCGACCAGGGTCCACACAGTTTGCTATGGAGCTACAGAGCCACCTCGGCGACCACACGCAGGCGAGATTCCACCAGCCGACCTAGTCCGTGCCTGTTTCCGGGAGCCATTTGGCGAGGGGTCCAGCCGGCGTCCTCGTGACTTAACTCCGACGGCCCGTCTCATGCACGAGGTCATGAGGCGTACTCTTCTGCCCCGGATAGGCTACCGAGAGGGCTTGACCAGGATTCAGCTCTGGCTAGTTCACCACTTGGTTTCTCAGCTGGAGTTTGATATTTGGGATGTGATTATTTCTGAGATGGAGGATACACTGGCAGAGGGCTTCAAGGGTCACCGACAGCTTCCCTATGCTCACCTGATTTGCTATCTTTTGAGGAGGGTCATTCCTGCTCTGCTTCCAGAGCTTCTCCAGTCCCCGACGGAGTTCCCCGTGTACGATACTCGCTAGATTGCCGGGGATCGTCCAGACACTCGTCCCAGGGGTCAGCGCCAGAGGCCGGTTGTCACAGAGACAGAGGCACAGCAGGACGAGACTGTCAGTCAGTTGGCAGAGGCTGAGCTTGCAGCACTTGAGGCAGAGGGAGAGGACCCCGACGATGAGTTTCCATCTGACAGCACTGACGACGACTACGCTCCTCTTCCGAGGATGCGTCCACAGGGAGATCACGACTCCGAGGCCTCCTCCTCGCGTATGGCTGGCTCCGATCCAGCACTCCTAGCCATTCTTTCTCAGATGGAGCAGCAGCAGTCTCGACTGTCTGAGGAGGTTCAGCGTCAGGCTGAGGAGCAGCGACGACAGGCACAGGAGCAGGCTAGACTTGCAGAGGCACAGGCAGTGGCAGCAGCTCAGGCACAGGAGCGCCAGGACGCTCTCCAGCGGCAGATGATTCAGCTCCAGACACAGACTCTTGCCTTCATGGAGAGGATGGCCGCTCTTCCCCAGTTACCACAGCCACCTCAGTTCCAGCTGCAGCAGCCTGGACCGTCGACCTCGTTTTTCACGTCAGTTCCTTCGTCGACAATCTCGCCCTTTCCACAGTACCCGCAGTGGTTCTCACCTCTGCCAGGGCAGCAGCCAGGGTTCACGCCGATTCACTCAGGCTTCACTCCCACTTAGACGGAGTCGGTTCTTGTGACCCCTAGGAGTTTGGAGGCTTCTTTCAGCGAGCTCACCGGCCTGCCTACCCCGTCAGTGTTTCAGTTGCCCGTGACTTCTGCTCCAGTTCCTGCTCCAGCTACTGGTACTACAGAGACTCTACCTTCTTTCGTAGCGTCGTCCGAGCCCCCGGTCTCTGAGAGTCCGACTCTGCCTATCAGTTCAGCACCTGAGACTCTCTTGACCGTGTCAGTGGCAGCGACAGAGCCTGTGGACCCTTCTCCAGCGTCAGAGCCTCCACAGCCAGAGCTTCCAGCGTCCGAGGCCGCTCTCGAGTCAGCTGAGCAGACCCAGACCGCTTCACCTCCACGTCCAGTGTCCGAGGGTCAGCCAGCTCACAGTTCGTCGTCCGACGAGGAGGCCTACCTTGCTCAGTTCGAGACTCTTCCGCGCACCTCGTCGCCCGACTCGTCTGCTCCCGTCCTGCCTTCCGACCCTTAGGTTTTGGTCTTTGATGCCAAAGGGGGAGAGAGCGTATGTTAGACATAGGGGGAGCTTGTGAGAGGGTCTCGGTTCTTTTGTATGGTCTTGCACTCATATGCACTCATGTTTATCTTTTGGCACTTGTACGATATGTGTATGTCTTTTGGATGTGACTTGATATGTTGGATGTGACATGATATGCTTCACTTGTTATATATTCCATGTCACTTGTTTATGCTCTTTTGTGACATGATATGCTTAACTCGTTATTTTCTACATGTCACTTAATTATGCTCATTTACTTTGCTTCCGCACTTATACTCCGATAAATGAGCGTGTTCATAAGTACTTGTGTTAATTCTTATTATGTTGAGTACTTATGTGGACTTGGTTCGTATAAGCATGCCTAACCCCTTTTGATCTTATTGTCACGTGCTTATATGAACCAAGCAATTGAAAACCTCACCTCTCTTTCAAACATACTTGAGGTTGTCATCAATCACCAAAAAGGGGGAGATTGTGAGCATCTAGGCCCCCAGTGGGTTTCGGTGATTGGATGACAACGGTAAATTACTATGACTAACGTGTGTTTTGCAGAAACAGTTGAGTTAGGTCATGGCAATGATGATCGTGAGGGCACTATGGTATTCATGCCCCCTTATTGATGGAATTCGTTCGGTTTTCAAAGGATGGACGACGAAGACTGTGACAGGCTAGTCCTAAGTATCATTTGGTGTTGAAGGACACTTAGAGTAGCATAGGTCTTTGTTTTATCTTTGGTCGTACTATTAAGAGGGGTTTGAATGGGTAGCTTGACCTAGGTGAGACTTTTGAGTTAGGTGTGGTTCACACTTGTTAACCAAAGCCCTAGGTGTTAACACAGAATTTTCGCACTGTGACAAGTGGGCCGGCACGGCGCAGGTTCGGAAAAAGTCGCCACCTAAGGGGTTCGGCAGATAGCGAACGCGGTCGGCTAACTTGATGTATTCGGCAAGGCTGTGAGGGCAACTAGTCAACAGCGAGCAGGTTCGGCAACGTGACGCTACGGTCGGCTACCTCAAGCCAAGTCGGTTTGCGTTAGAAGATGACAGATACGGCATGACAAGAAGATTTAGCGATAGGGATCTCGTCACTTTAGTGCATGCCGGTTATTAAAGGAAGCTTAGAGTAGAAGGCATCATACTTTGATAAGTTTCCTAATTCTATCATTGTAATTGTATCCTTCTAGGACTCAGAGAACACCAGGGTATAAATATAAACCCTGAGACTATTGTAAAAACGTTCACAATCAATACAACCAACCCGGCCCCGTGCCGTCTTCGAGTCCAAGTCGTGTCGTCGTGTTCTTCGAGAGGGGCCATCGATCCGTCGACCTCCGTAAGTTCTGGCAACCTTGTTATCATGTCTAGTATCGTGCGGCGGATTTAGATATGGTGCAAGTAGTCTCGTATGTTAAGCTTAGTATCGTGCGGCGGATTTAAGCTTATGACGGGAGGTTTTTGCTTATGCCTTGTATCGTGCGGCGGATTGAGTCATGAGTGAAAATAGTTATCGGCTCTGTTAGATTTGGCAATCTGATAGATTCATTAAGTTACCTTGTGTTATA